>OX246755.1:166431194-167788194 GCA_945910035.1 Brachypalpus laphriformis | reverse complement strand
GTGCTGTCCGTGCTTTTTTATTAGCTTTTCAAATGCTTGGTACAGTAATTTTACTTATACTTTTATAAGTTTAGCGAAGTACAAAAATATAAAAATATTTTCATTTCAATTGCTTAGCACAGATAATGAACGTTTGTTAGAATATTTAACGGATTACTGAATTTACTTTGAACTTTTTAAATAGATATTTATCCGTACTGTACATATACATATAAAATAATCTCAGCTTTAAGGAGTATAGTAGGAATCACTTGTTGATTGGTGATAATATATGCGAACATTACAGTCTCCAGGTACTACAAATGTATGCCACCCCACTAGTAGGCTGCAATAAAGGCAAGGTTTCGAATAAACGTCTGAGTCCTACGTAGAAGTACATAAATGCTCGACGAATTAAAATAAAATATTGAAAGCATTACAAAGAGTATTCTAAATACAAGCAAAGTTCTAAAATTTAATAAAAATAAGAGCATTCCGGAAAATACAGATTACTATATAGGATCTGAAATTGGCCGCTAAACTGTTTCGGGTTTCTTGACATTAAGATCACGTTTCAGTTACTTTTATTACTTGTGTACAAAAAACTTCAAATTATCCTTAGTTTGCAATGGTAAATTCACCTTCTGTAGGTGCACCAGATTCAACGTTGATGGATATGATCTTCTTCGTGGTCTCAGATGGGAAGTGCAAATCCATGATTCTCTTGTGAAGTTTTATCTGAAAGCAATTCCAAGTTTTCGAACCTTCACCACAAGGTATCTTACGGGTGGTGATGCGGAGAACCTTTGACGGAATGCATACTCAGTCTCTGAGACTAAGTTGCTGATTCTTAGTACACTAACATAGATCTTTTCACGGCAGATATTCTTGAAAGAATGGTCATTTGTAATGTGATACAGGCACAGCAGTCAAGGTTAGTTTAGGTAGGGCTATGAGGTCCACCAAATTGGGCCCATCACGATCCCTAGGGAACCTTCAAGGCAAAAGACCTAAACGAATTCTCCAAAACAATTAATCGAAGTATTATATCTGCCAAGGTGTTCTAGCCTTGTCCTGGCAATTTCTTGGCACTCACAGAGTATATGTGTTATGTCCTCTGAGGCATGTAGATCATTGTAGTACCTACAAACATCCGTGTTAGATAATCCTAGTCTCATAGCATGCTTCCTTAGAAGACAGTGACCAGAGACTATTCCTATCGCTGTTCTTAGCCGTGATCTTTCTAATTTTATGATCTCCCCAGATTTTCTGCGGTCTAGTACAGGCCACAAGACCTTAGACACCCTTTGACCATCTAAGTTTGACCATCTTAGATTAGCCGTGTCGATGATTCTATCATGAATAATTCCCTTAGCCACGCATCCTGGTGGTTTAATACTACCAATTATGTCACTATGTTGAAGCCCCGCTCCTCGTCGCTTGCCGACTTGTTCGTTGCCTTCGATATCACAGTGCCCAGGTACCCAACATAATCTGGCTCGGTTCTGTGTACATAATGACCTAAGCACTGTGCGGCAGTTCCAGATTATCTCAGATTTGGTGACGTAAGACTCTAGCGCCTTTAGCGCAGCTTAACTCTCAATGTAGATATAGATATTCTTGTCGGATATTTATCCCATCTCAAGTGATTCCGCAGCTTTAAGTACAGCTAGAACCTCTGCCTGGAATACACTGCATGTATCCAGAAGTCTCAGGGACACCTATAGGTTCGTATCTCTCGAGTAAATACTTGACCCCGTGCCCGCTTTGGTGTTAGAATCACATGTGTGTATTGCAATCTCGTTATGGACAGAGACTGTCTTCCTTCGCCAGTCCTCTCTAGTAGGATACATTACTTCGTATGGTATATCGAAGTCTAAAGTGCCAAGGATATCGTCCGATTCATCAGGAATTTCGGGAAATGTTCTACATTATTAGTCTTGAAGAGACCTACGTTAGTGAGCCGAAGCGCACTGCTGCCCGCTTGAAATTTGATTTGTAGGCCTAGTGGTGAAAGATGCAGAAAGATCTCGAGTGCAGCCGTGAGTGTTGTGCGTAGAGCACCCGTGATGGCAATGCAAGCTGTTCTTTGTACCATGGCCAACATATCCCGTGTTTTGTTCGTATTCGTTGCCATACAAGAGCCCCATACGTAAGGATGTATAGCCAGTGCATCGTTGCGGGCTTCAGGCCCCATTCTTTCCCTGCGGTCCTCTTACATTAGAGAGCATTATACTTAGAGCATTATAAACCTTGCGGACTCTTTTCTGTATGTTATGTTTCCAATTTGGTTTCCTATCCAGCATTACACCAAGATATCTAGTGCGATCCGAAAGAGAAAGCTCCACTTAGGCAGTTTGAGGGTGGTATCTTGTATTTTCTGCTGAAGAGTACCAATTCTTTTTTTATCCGGGTTGACGTGCAGCCCACACCCTCTAGCCCATTTTTCGAGACTATTAAGAGCTGATTCCATCATTTCATGATGTCGTCCGCGTAAGCAGTGACGTATTGCTTAGTTCTTTAAGTATCCTATCGATGACTAGAACCCAAAGGAGGGTTGAGATTACGCCTCCCTTGGGGGTCCCCCTGGCAACGAAGTTTTTTCTCATTGAAGTAATTTCCGATAGTGGAGTTAATGTTTCTAGTGGCGAGCATATTGCAGAGCAAATTGGTAATGCTATGCTCGACATCCATAGATTCAAGAGCCTGTTTGATGGCCCTTCCTTCTACGTTACTAAAAACACCTTCTATATCTAAGAAGGCTGCTAGTGCAAATTCTATTTCCCCTACTACGACGTGTAAAGCTGTTTCCACCGATTTCCCCTTCAAATATGCATGTTGAGCTTTACATAGAATGTCGTTACAACACTCACTTCTGTGAATATCAAGAAGTCTTTCAAGTGTCTTGAGGAGGAATAACGAGAGACGTATGGGTATATAGTATTTCGTAGAAATGTGGCTTGGCTTGCGTGCTTTAGGTTTGAATATAACCCGCACTTCCCTCCATACCACTGGTACATAACATGATCTCAAACAGTGTTTAAAAATGACCCTAAGCCTATTTCTATCCTAGGCTGGAGCTTTTTTCAGCATAGTTGGCAAAATTCCATCGGGGATTGTTACTTTGAGTGGTGCGAATGGCATAATAGCCCATTACAGATTCTTCTATGTAATGAAATTTTCTATATCGTCTCTTATTGACATACCAGTATACGAGTAGCCATTAGTAGCAGTGATAGGCTCATTCGAATGATATAATCAACTATAATCGATTCTTCCAACATCTCGAGATATCTCGAGATATCGTCGGAAATCATTCGAATGATTTACTGTACCTACCTACAGCGAAAACCAAGAACGAGCGCAAAGATTAAACATCTCAAAAGCGTAAATATCTCGAGACATCGTCTTAAATCATTCGAATGATCTCCTATACCTACTTCCTACGGAGCAGCGAGAACCAAGACGGAAAGGAAAGAGTAACAAGCTGCTTCGACGTATTCGGATCACAGGTCGGTAAGGAATTTCCAATGTTGGTCAGGACATTGGAATAGAGATGGTGGCGGAGGAGCCCTTAATGGGCCAACGGCAGCGCTCATACTCCCGTAGTGGACTACTGGCACCGATGTACCCGGCCCCTCGTCCTAGGGGAATAATTAAGGAACTGGCCCTCCAGGTTGGGGGTTGTGCCGTCGGGGTAACTTCCCTACCACGTAAAAAACGCATGGTTCCGAAACAACCAAAAGCCTCGGATAAGGATGACCCAACTAATGACGACCCCAGCAAACGAAATAAGGACAACGACCTTCGGATCTGTACGTGGAATGTTCTGTCCCTTTACAGACCACGTGCAGCCGAACAACTAGCAGAGGCCCTAGACTGCTATAAAGCAGATATTACCGCCATCCAGGAAGTGCGATGGGATGGGCCAGGCAAAAAGAGGATGAAAAACTGTGACATCTACTACGGTGATTGCTACAGAGGCAACAGGCAACGCTTATTCGGATGCGGATTTGTCATACGCGGCAGACTTAGGCAAGAAGTCTTAAGCTTCCGACACGTGAGCGAGCGTATTATGACTATCCGGATCAAGGCTAAATTCGCTAACATAAGCCTAATATGTGTTCATGCCCCCACAGAAGAAAAGGACCCTGCCTCCAAAGAGTGTTTCTACGAGCTCCTCGACAAAACATACGAGCAATGTCCTAAATACGACGTTAAGATCGTATTGGGCGATTTTAACGCCAAAATAGGAAAGGAGGACGTCTTCGGTAGAGCAGTCGATAAGCATAGCCTACACGACACCACGTCTGATAACGGACTAAGGCTAATTGATTTCGCTGTGGAGCGAAATGTCACCATAGCAAGCACATGGTTTCCTCATCTCGATATTCATAAGCAGACATGGCGGTTCAATGATCATGTCACGATCAACTAAATTGATCATATTGCGATCGACGCAAGGCATGCCTCCAGTATTCTGGATGTCCGGACCTTCCGAGCGGCCAACATAGACTCGGATCATTACCTTGTTGTAGCCAAGGTACGAATGCAGATATCCCAATCTGAGCAACAAAGAAGAATTACTGTGAGAAAATTTAACGTCGAAAAGCTACAATCGCAAGAGACCACCAGACTCTTCGCTGAACGCGTATCCCGAAATCTCTCAATCACCCCTATGCTGCCAGCATCAAGTGCTGAAGAACAGTGGCAACGCTGCCAACATGCCATCAGATACGCCGCGACTAATGTGCTGGGTCTCGCTCGCCCACCGCCGCGAAACCCCTGGTTTGACGAAGAATGCCGGCGAGTGCATGCAGCAAAACAAGAGGCATGCAAAGCGGTGCTGCAAAGGAAGACGAGAGCTGCTCGTGAGCTCTGCGAGCAAAAAAGATGGGAAGAACATCGGCTTCTCCAAAAGAAGAAGAAAGAGCATGAGAAGCGCGCCTTTGAGAATATCGAGAGTTTATACTCCAGGAACAATGTACGGAAGTTTTACCAAAAGGTAAAAAGAACGTGTCAGAGAAGTAATACCCGTACAGAAACCTGTAGAGATGAGAATGGAAACCTCGTAGTAGAATCACAGTCGGTGCTGAGAATATGGAAAAACTACTTCTGCAGACTGTATAACGGCGACGAAGACCAACATCCCGCTGTCAGGCAGAATGAACCATTCAACATGGACGATGATAGTCAAAATTTCCGTCCACCTGACCAAAACGAAGTGAGGATAGCAATATCCAAGCTAAAATCCAACAAGGCTGCTGGACCTGACGGTTTACCGGCCGAACTTTTCAAGGCAGCTGGGGATGAATTGGTAGAGTGCATACACCAACTCATTTCTAATATTTGGTCAGAGGAGTGTATGCCTAATGAATGGAATCTCAGCATCGTTTGCCCGATCCACAAGAAAGGAGACCCCCTCAACTGCGCCAATTATAGAGGCATCAGTCTCCTCAATATCGCATACAAGATCTTTTCTGCGATATTGTGTGAACGCCTGAAACCTTTCATCAACAGCCTGATTGGACCCTATCAGTGCGGTTTCAGGCCAGGAAAGTCCACCATCGATCAAATCTTCACACTTCGGCAGATCCTGGAGAAAACCCAAGAATTCCGAATCGATACTCACCACCTCTTTATCGATTTCAAGGCCGCCTATGACAGCATCTATAGAGAAGAGCTTTATAGAGCCATGTCTAGTTTTGACATCCCTGCCAAACTTGTCCGCCTGTGCAGACTGACGATGGAGAACGCTCGCTGTTCCATCAAGGTCGGTAATGACCTCACCGAGACCTTTGATGTCAAAAAAGGCTTTAGACAAGGTGACGCGCTGTCATGTGACTTCTTCAATATTGTACTTGAACGGATTGTGCGGAACTCACAAGCCAACACCGGAGGCACAATCTATTACAAGTCTGTACAACTGCTTGCATACGCCGACGATATAGACATTATCGGAAGATCTCAGCGGGCTGTCACCGGTGCTTTTGCAAGCATTGAGGCGGAAGCGGCCAAAATGGGTTTGGCGATAAACGAGGGCAAAACCAAGTATATGCTGTCAACTAGAAGGAAGAAAACCAACATCGACGAATTGGACAAAACGTCACCGTGGGCAGCTATAACTTCGAGGTAGTAAGGGACTTTGTCTACCTTGCTCTGCTATAAATTCAGCAAACAAAATCAGCGCAGAAATCAATCGAAGAATAACTCTTGCCAATCGCTGTTTTTTTGGGCTTATAAGGCAATTCAACAGTAAAGCCCTCTCTCGAACAACTAAGGAGACTCTATATAAGACCTTGATCATCCCAGTCCTGCTTTACGGCGCTGAAACATGGACTTTATTAAAAGAGGATGAAGATATCCTTGGTCGCTTCGAGATAAAAATTCTTCGTAAGATTTTCGGTCCCGTTTGCGTTGACGGGTTTTGGAGGAGAAGATTCAATCACGAACTATACGAGCTGTACAGCGACATCGACCTAGTCAAAAAACTGCGCATTGGACGTCTGAGATGGCTAGGACATGTAGAGCGAATGGACACCAACGCTCCGGCCCGCAGAGTCTTCGAATCTAACCCCGAGGGACGACGCAGTAGAGGGAATTATCGCCGTAGGTGGCGCGCACAAGTTCAAGGGGACTTCGACCAACTTGGAGTGCGCAACTGGAGGCAATTAGCTAAAGACCGAGCTAAATGGAGAGGCTTGTTGGTTGAGGCCCGGGTTCACCCCGAACTGTAGCGCCACCTAAGTAAGTAAGTAACACAAATGTCTCATGTCTCGAATGATCATTCGAAATATGAGTGCTATATGCATATGAGAACATCCCCAAGTGGTTGTGCCTAAATTTAGCTAATCCTGTCGTAAGTTTCCTTCCAAGTTAACCATTTTGGATTAATATTGTTGCAGAATTCAAAATCTGTAGGCTGAAAAAATTCGAACGCACAGCGAAACTCAAACTCAGAATTTCAGAACAAAACAGAAGATAAACACTGTTCGAATACTGGTTCCCGAGAGGTAAATTTTTATTTTTGACTTTCTTCTATTGCAATTTTCCGGACCTGAACTCCAAGACTGTCGAAATTGGACTGCCTTCTTCAACAGACACCTATTGCTCCTCCAGCTTCTTTTGAAACACTTCCTTACTCCGGTTATTAACGCCTTTTCCACTATTTTTGTCGATCCGCTGCATTCTGCAAAAGTGCCGACGAACCCAAAACAACTCAACGTCCAATTTAAGTTGTTCACTGCCATGGCATCATCCCATTTCCTATTGCTGACAACCTCTGAAAACTTGTTTAAAGAAGATGGCTGACTGCTTCTCGTAAATCACTCAAGCAAACACAGATCCTTCAGCTGTCCAATTCATTCTTAAACAATGAGCGCATGGGTGACATCGGGTGAGGTTGTGTTGGACATTTGCTCTTTTGCTTTTTGATGATTTCTTTTAATTAACAGGACTTATCACCTCTGATTCCGTAACAATATATGTAAAATTGATTTGCTAAATAGTAAGCATTTTTAGAAAAAGAAGGGGAGAGTCACCACCTTTAACTTTAATGCAGGCCCTCAAACCGCGTGACCACTGCGCTAGAGGGGCGCGCAGAATTTCCAGGGGTATGAACAGTGATGCAGTGGCTAAACCGCTTTTAAAGCTATCCAAATTTCGGTTGCGTCTTTTGCATGTCTTAGTCTCCAACACTCATCACAAAGAATAATCCGAAGGATTCAAGTCTGGTCTTCCTGAAGGCCAATCCTCGGTTGCAATAAAAACAGGAATACTGATTCTAAACCACTACTAAGTTTTTTTAGTGCTGGTGGGGAGTCTGGCTGAAAACACATCTTACTCCATTATAAAGGGTGTTCGTCAAGCCTTTAACGACGCGACGGCTTCGAGAACGTCTTTTTGGTACACCTTTTGCCCTGAGTTGACTCCTTTTTAACAGAAATGGAGAGTAGAAACTCCTTAATGGGATACCTGCCCTAAACCATTTCCAAAGCAGGATGATGACCGCGCTTCTTCAGATGTTCTCGTATAAATTCTATCATTTTGTTTATTAAAAACCTCCTCGACGGAGAAAATTGTTTCATCTGTTCAAAGGATATTTTTGTGCCCGTTATACACGTGCCAGCGCAAGGGTCCTTTTTATCGTTCAACCCTAATTTGCCTTAAATTAGGCGTTAATAGATGCCCAGTTGACCGACGATAGACTTTCATGTTGAAATCATTCCGAATGAGCTTTGATGTATATCTGGTTAAAAATCCAGCTCACACAACGTATATTTTTGTTTTCAAGGGCTATTTCTTCGAATTCGCTCATGTACATCTTTTACAACCGCGTTCGTACGGGCAATCCGCGGACGACCACTTCTTTGCCTGTTTTCTAATTCAGCAAATCGATTAATAGCACAGTGCACTCAAATTTTCAAAATCCCACACGGTTTAAGTAATTAATAAATTTAATTACCATTTTTGTTCAAACTTATGCAACAATAAGGCAGCAATATGATATTCTTTCATACCCCACTCCATGAAAACCGATCAGTAGCTGAAACCAAACTGGGTGAATGGTTTACCTTTTGTAGTACGAGTTTAAAAAAAAAAAATTAACGGAAGTTATGGCAGGACTAGGTATGTATTGTATTCAAAGTAGCACCCAACTTCTAATACATCTGAATGGAATATTGCAGTGAGCACCTAAAATACGTAAAGCCTGGACACTGTTTCATTAATTTTTTTTTTTTTTTAATTTACGCGCACTCAAAGGGTTATGAATACCCTTAAAGTATTTTACACACTGCGGGTGATGGAAAGAATAGACAGAGAATGAAAGACTGGTGCAGTGCTTCGAAAACCAAATGTTAGGTTACCGAACACCTCCAGTGGTGGTGTCCAGATAACTGGGGAGTTTAGTTTTGTTATTTTGCCTTTGCTTCTGATTCACTGTATTTTTATTTTTTTTTTTTATAATACGCGCACGCCGAAGGGATTCTTAATACCCTTATACTGATGCTCAGGGCACGGCCGGATAGGAAAAGGGGAGAGAAGAACGAAGGAGATGCCGGTTTGCGTTGGCTTTATATATTTGAAGGTTGTAATGATTAGGAAATAGAGAGCTAGGTAGATCTTTCCACAAACGTGTTGTTCGGCTTATAAACGAATCCCTATATTTGACAGTACGTCCGAAGTTGGGCTTGAGGGTGAACTGATGTGCATTCGAAGCGTGACGCGTATTGCCAGTGATTTTTCGAAGGGGGGGAATGAATCGGACTATTTCGCTGGAGCATTTTTTATAGAAAAAAGAATAAAATAGGGAAAGACATGAGACATTTCTACGATGTTCAAGTGAGACTATGGAGTTCACAATGTCTCCATCACCAATTAGTTTTAACGCGCGGTTCTTTACCCTATCTAGAATATGCAGAACGGTCTTGGGTGCACCAGACCAGATGTGGGCGTTATATTCCAGCTTTGGGCAGATGAATGCCGTATAAATGAAGGCCAGATCAGACGGAGTAAAAGATTTTTTTGCACCGCTTAAGGAATCCTAGATATTTTGCAGCATTTTTGGCGACCTCGAATATGTGATCATTCCATCGAAGACGGTTATTGATGCACATACCGAGAATGGCAAGTTTTTCGGATTCAGCGATACAAGTACCATTCATGGATAATGGTTGAGGGTCTTGCGTTCGCTTGAGAGACAGAAGACAGAATTGTGTTTTGGATGCATTAAATTCCACTCTATTGATTGAACCCCATTTGGTTATTCTGTCCAAGTCGGAGTGTAATGAGTTTAACATACGTTGCCGTTCCTCTTCTACGGCCGAAGAGCAGGGACATGAGTTAGGGAACGAATATGAGGAACTGAGGGTACTGTCATCAGCGAAGGAATGGATTGGATTAGAAGTTGCAGACAAGAGGTCATTTATAAAAATGAGGAAGAGAGTCGGAGACAAAACTGAGCCTTGGGGAATACCAGCATTTATATGGTGAATTGCAGACTTGAAGCCGTCCAAGACAACTTGTATTGAACGGCCCGAAAGGTGATTTCTAATCGATTGAAGCAGATACTCATCGATGCCTTATGCACGCATTTCCGACAAAAGAGCTTGATGCCAAACTCTGTCAAATGCCTTAGAAATATCGAGCGCAACCATCTTTGTTTCGCCGAAGTGATGGAGAAATTGGTTCCACTTCTCGGTGAGAGGTTTAGCGTGGAATTACACCTCTTCAGAACTATGGGGGAGATACCACCTGGGCCATCGGATTTGTGTATGTTAAGACCTTTAAGTACTCCTGCAACTGTACGAGTGCGAAAGTGGACTTGTCCCATGGAAAATTCGACGCTCTCAAGTACAGGCGGAGATAAAGCGCTATCTGGCAGGGTGGAGTTCGCCGCGAAGTGGGCAGCAAGCAGATTGGCTTTATCTAAGGAGCTGACAGGTGGAATGTCATTGTAAATGAGCGTTGGGATGGCAGGCGAGGCAGAATTTTTAATATTTTTGACGAATGACCAAACATTTTTACTACCTTTGGGACATTGTAGAATTTTTTGCCTCAATTTTTGCTCATATAAGAATTTCACACGTCAAGCTTTCGCAATTGATCCGACTGACTTTTTATATTTCATAAGAAGTAAATAAATGCTTTGCTGACATAAGGATTTTGACTATGAACCATTAGCGCAGCAATCGATGACGTTACTACTGCACCATCGCCACCCCCAAAAGTTAATCATATGGCATCCTTCACTAAAATACATTTCCCTTTGACAAATATGGAGTTAAAATCTAATTACATTCCAAATCAAGTGTCTTCACTCTTATCCTCCTCTGCATTTTCCCTCATTTTTTTCTTTTAACTCAAAAACTCTATGGATGTAGGAAAATAAAAACTAAAATCAACCGTTTTTAAATAATTATTTCCACTCAAAGCACACTAAGATACTTCATCATTGTGGAGGTTTTCATCGTTTATTTTTCGGAATTCTCTCAGGAAATGTAAGCCATAGAATACACTGCCTCTACAAAAAAAAAAAAAAAAACGGCGCAAACATCAACATGAAGTACTTACCCGGCTTGAGAGAGAGAAAGTACATACTACGAGTATGTGCTCCGGGATTCTGCCCTCGAACTATAATTGCGCGCTACAAGCGCATAACATGTTTGCCATTCAAATAACAATGTAACTTCCTCTATTCAGGCACGGCGGATACCTCCGGGCCGGAAGTTTTGAATTCAGATCTGTGTAAAGTAATAATACAGCAAGGGCTACGAGTATGCACTGTGCATGTCCCTTTTTTTTTTGTTTTTTGGATATTTTTCAACTTTTTTCCGGCGTTCCAGTTCTAATTCCACATCCCAATGATCCACCGTTGGTCGGTTGGGGGATACGCGCAAAAACTGTGAAGTGGATTACTACAAGTGAACTTTTTGACCATGCTACGATTTACGACTTACATCCCTGGGGCTAAATATGTCAGTGGGGCCACATATTCACAAAAAAAAAATTACAGGCGAAATAACAACTTATAAAAACCAAAACTTTCGGCCTCTACGTATGAGTGCAGCAGATACCAAATGTTAGCTGCGGTCCAGTGGCTCTCATGGCCATGAAGTGCGGCAGGCTATTTGCAAAACCAATGAATTTTTGAGCAGGGTTAATTGATTGTGACAGATTGCTTAATATTAATGGACTAATGTGTGATGTGCGTGATGATGCCTTGGAGACTGCTCTCGGCGCTGTTAGCTATTTCCGGGTGGTTGGGTTTATCCGATGAGAAATTAGAATACATGATGTCAAAAGTTAATAAGCGCTTTATACAAACTTTGAATAAATTTTGTATTTGGCAGTCGCGTTACACATTCCATTCATATATCAAAATAATAGCAAATATCATATAACAAAATTTCTAAATATATTGCCTGGTGTCGTTGCTTTCCAACAAGATTGCATCCCGAGGGCAGGAAAACCAATGCCATTTTGTTGACATCGTATAATATGTTAAAGAGCAGAGTTCAATATGTTTTGGGCTAATGTCTGCACCAAAATAATAACAATTTATGTATATAGAGGGTTGCACATCGTTACCCTTTCCATCGGTAGTCCTGAAATAATACAAGAATTATCTTTCAATGGCTATGTGTATCAAACGTATATACGTACATATATGCACATTAGATTTATATTATAGCTGAAAGCGTAATTTTCTCCGCAGTTCAACTCCAAAAAATGATATTTCAATAAATTTCTCCTGCAGCACTTGTACTTGCAGTAACAAACTGAATATTACTTTTGTCTTGCAGGTTTCAACTTTTAAAACAGTAAAGAGTTGCAGCGATATAAATGAGGATGAGATTGTGCAATATGATAGACCGAAAATAACGTACCCACAGCCTCAGGCTATCAATTATGAGGTATGTATGGAAAATAGTTCAAAATGATTGTGCGACAGTGTTATGTAGTTGTCGACATGTACATTTATTTATGGGCTCTTACGATTAATATTGGGTTGGCCAATAAGTTCCCTCTGTTTTTTTTTTTAGGCGGAATGAAGGATTAAATATTTATTGTTGGGAAAAACTTTAATCAGTTATATATGCACCATTATTTTCTACCACTTTATGCCATCTTTCGGGCATTTTCACAATGTCCCTTTCGTAGAACGTTTGATTTGCCCATTCTTCCGTCGTCAAATGAGTTCTGCGGAGCATGGCTAAATTACTTACTTACTTAGGTGCCGCTACAATTCGGGATGAACCCGAGCCTCAATCAACGAGTCTCTCCCTTTAGCTCGGTCTTTAGCTAATTACGTCCAGTTGCGCACCCGAAGTTGGTTGAGGTCTCTCTCCACTTGTTTGTGCCACCTACGGCGAGGTCGTCCTCTACTGCACCATTCATCCGGGGTGGACCATTGGGCTCAATCTGCTCTACTTTGTTTGCTTTGCTTTCATTGACCGCTAAATTCATCTTTGCTGCCTCGATCTTAATACTTGCAAATGCCCCACTGACGGCTCGCTGTGTTCTTCCGATTATGTCGGCGTAAGAGAGTGGTTGTAAAGACTTGTAAAAAGTTGTTGTGTTGGCTTGTGAGTTTCAAACAATTCTTTCAAGTATTATGTTAAAGAGATCACTTGATAGCACGTCACCTTGTGACATTGAACGGATCGGTGGTGTTTTTTTCGACATTGATGGAGCAGCAAGAGTTCTACATCGCCATTCTGCACAAACCGACAAGTTTGGCATGGATACCGAGACTAAACACGGCTCTGTATAACTCGTCTCTAAACACGTTATTTTTTTTTTTTTTTTAAACAGGTGTGTGGGCACTGCGCCCAAGGAGATCTATTGTGCCATAGGCCACTTTTAGGGCAGCAGTACTTATACTCTCCTTATGAAAGCTATGATTACGGCTGCGGAGGAGTTCCTTAAATCTATTGGAGATATGATCTTCTTCTTCTTCTTCCTTTTATCAGCGAGGCTATGATCCGAAACTATGGGATCACAACCCTCCCACTTCAACGCATTTCTACTGATCCGCCTGTGGGGTTCGCCTATTTGACCTCAGAAAATATCGGCAGGCCTGCCGATTTTGGATCACTCGATTACTGAGGCCAATGAAATGACGATGTCGTCACATTTCTCTGATCCAGGCGTTTATAGGGCTGCCTTTCCTACATCGCGATGTCTTTGGAACGTTCATTGATTTGCCTTTTTAACAGGGTTCAAATAATCTCTTCTTTGAACGTGGCAATACCAGCTGAGCCGGTCGTGCTTGATGGTTTCCTTGATGTGAAAGCTTCCACGGATCTTCGAACTTCTTATTCGATCAAGCTTTGTCACTCCTGCTGTCATGCGAAGCATCTTCATCTCAGCTGCCGTTAACTTACTCTCATAATTTTTGTACATCGTCCAACATTGTGAACCGTATGTGAGCGCTGGACGCACAAGTGCGGTGTAGAGCCTTCCTTTCAACTTAGGTGGCATTTTTCTGCCACAGAAGATAGCGGAATTTTCTCGCCACTTCGTCTACCCTACGCTTACATGCTGATTGATGTCGTCATCACAAGTTACTTACTTACTTAGGTGGCGCTACAGTTCTGGGTGAACCTGGGCCTCAACCAACAAACCTCTCCATTTAGCTCGGTCTTTAGCTAATTGCCTCCAGTTGCGCACTCCAAGTTGGTCGAAGTCCCCTTGAACTTGTGCTTGCCACCTACGGCGATGATACCCTCTACTGCGTCGTCCCTCGGGATTAGATTCGAAGACTCTGCGGGCCGGAGCGTTGGTGTCCATTCGCTCTACATGTCCTAGCCATCTCAGACGTCCAATACGCAGTTTTTTTACTAGGTCAATGTCGCTGTACAGCTCGTATAGTTCGTGATTGAATCTTCTCCTCCAAAACCCGTCAACGCAAACGGGACCAAAAATCTTACGAAGAATTTTTCTCTAGAAGCGACCAAGGATATCTTCATCCTCTTTTAATAAAGTCCATGTTTCAGCGCCGTAAAGCAGGACTGGGATGATCAGGGTCTTATACAGAGTCTCCTTAGTTGTTCGAGATAGGGCTTTACTGTTGAATTGCCTTATAAGCCCAAAAAACAGCGATTGGCAAGAGTTATTTTTCAATTGATTTCTGCGCTGATGTTGTTCTCAGAGTTTATAGCAGAGCCAAGGTAGACAAAGTCCCTTACTACCTCGAAGTTATAGCTGCCCACAGTGACGTTTTGTCCAATTCGTCGGTATTGGCTTTCCCTTCTTGTTGACAGCATATACTTCGTTTTGCCCTCGTTTATCGCTAAACCCATTTTGGCCGTTTCCGCCTCAATGCTTGCAAACGCACCGGTGACAGTCCGCTGAGTTCTTCCGATAATGTCTATATCGTCGGCGTATGCCAGCAGTTGTACAGACTTGTAATAGATTGTGCCTCCGGTGTTGGCTTGTGAGTCATCACAAGTTGCTTTGCTATTGATCATAGACTCCAGATTTTTTTACTTTTCGCACTTGGGAAGCACTGTTCCATTCAAATAAATGTCTGGAATAGGCCTGAGTGGATCAGAGAACGGGCAGCACAAGTACTCTGTCTTTTTTGAACTAATGCGATACTCATTTCCCTCCAAAACGTTCACCCACACATCAAGTGCTCGTTGCAGGGATGTAGGATCCTCACTTATGATGGCTCCATAGTCAGCAAAGAATAACTGATGTACCTTGGGGTCCATCACTTTACCTTCAAGCAGATAATCAAGGACTGTAATAAAGAGCAAAGGACTTAAAACGCTTCCCTGGTGCACCCCGACTTTGATTGGGAACTCTTCGGTTACTCCAGCGGGGCATCTTACTCTTGCCTTTACTCCTTCGTACATGTCCATCATCTGTACATAGGTTTCTGGAACCCCTCGATGTCTTAGCGCCACCCATATCAGATCTCGTGGTTGTCTGTCGAATGCCTTTTCAAAGTCAACGAATACAATATGCAAATCCCTTAAGGAATCACGATGTTTTTCCATTATGATCCTTATACTTTGGATTGCATCTGTGGTTGATTTACCCGAGACAAACCCGCACTGATCATCAGATAGCCGTATTATTTTTCGCAGTCGACCACCTAATACCCGCACAACGATCTACATGGTGTGTGACATCAGCTTGATCGAACGGTAGTTATCACAGTATCGTGTATCACCCTTCCCTTTACATACAGGGAGAAGGTAACTTTCCCTCCATTGATTCGGCATTGGATCACCTCTCACGAATATGGAGATGAGAATTCTGAACCATCTGAACCCGATGTCTCCCATCTTTTTCCAGAACTCAGAGGGTATCTCGTCTGGCCCAACCGCTTTTGGAGATATGATCTCTTTAAGGAAAAAGCTTCTCCTAGTACTACACAGAGCTACACACTCACATAGTGTGTGTTCTGCGGTTTCGTCCTCTTCTAGGCAGAGGCGACAGGTGATATCCTCCGAAATTCTCATTTTGTTAAGGTGGTAAAGAAGTTGACAGTGGCCGGTAAGGAAGCTCACAAGCCTTCTTATGTCATTTGTGCCGTATTTTAGGATATCAGCTGCCTATCTTTGGAAGGGTTGGACAACTCTTTTAGCCTACCTGAGACCTTGGGAGTTATTCCAG
Source organism: Brachypalpus laphriformis (assembly GCA_945910035.1). Classification (NCBI taxonomy): domain Eukaryota; kingdom Metazoa; phylum Arthropoda; class Insecta; order Diptera; family Syrphidae; genus Brachypalpus; species Brachypalpus laphriformis. Next base: position 167,772,084 of record OX246755.1, on the reverse strand, counting down.
TGGGAGATGCACATGTTGCGTTCCCAAATGTTTAGGGTAAGTTTAAAGGCGGAATCGGATATCCCGCAGAAGGATTCAGGTCCAGTGAACAACTCAGAGGAGCCCTTCCTAGCTAGCAGGTTTGCAGTTTCGTTGCCGTCAACGCCTACATGACCCGGTACCCACCACAATTTTACTTTATTGTGTCGGGCCAGATTTTGTAAGCTGTCGAAGCAGCTTAGAACTGATTTTGAACTGATCAAATGGGAGATCAGTGCTTTGAGCGCCGCTTGGCTATCGGTGAGTATATAGATAGAGGCACCTTTAATGCCTGAGTGCAGACTAATGTTAGCACAAGTTTCAATGGCGTAAAGCTCGGCCTAGAAAACACTAGGACTCTTTGCGAGTGATTTCGAAATTTTATGATTGAGTCCATACACACCGCCGCCGACTCCTGAATCCATTTTTGATCCTTCGGTGTACCACACTATACCTTTTGGATCAAGCGACGGTCCGCCTTTATTCCGTATATCACGGCTTGGGATCACAATCTCAAACCTTCTACCAAAGTAGAGTAATTTGGGCGGAAAGTAGGAGACCGTGCTGAGCATATCTAGCTCGGGGAAGTCGGACAATAGCTCAATGAGATCCACGTGATCCCGTGTATTATTAGCAGCTGATTTTCTAAGACTAACTGCACTGCGGACTGCCACTTTTTTGATCAATATATGTAACGGAGTAAGTCCGATTATGGCTTCAATTGCTGTTGTGGGACAAGTGTACATAGTACCTGTGATACCGAGGCAAGCTAGTCTTTGAAGTTTTGTGTGTTTATTGATGGTTGTGACCACTTTGGTTTTCGTCCACCAGACTACGGACGCAAATGTCAGAATGAGTCTTACAACCGTGGTATATAACCAGAAAATTACCTTTGGAGACAGGCCCCAGGTCTTACCGTACATACGGCGACAGGCCCACAAGGCAGTAGTCGCCTTGGCAATTTTATACTTAATATGGGAGTTCAAGTTAAGCTTCTTAGCTAGGACAATTCCTAGACATTTGACCTCATCGGAAAAATTTATGGTTGTGCCGTTTAGAGTCACTGAGCCACTATTCAGCGTTCTTCTTCTTTTAAACGGTACAACGACTGCCTTGCTGGGGTTAATCGGTAGGCCCTCCCCAGCACACCAGTCCGAGACTACAAGGAGTGCATTTTGCATGAGTTGACACACATTGTCTTCATGTTTGCATTTAATGATGATCACCAGATCATCTGCATAGCCTATGGTTGTGAAACCTGAACTATTAAGTGTGTTCAATAAGCCATCCACCACGAATGACCATAAGAGAGGCCAGAGAACGCCACCTTGGGGGCAGTCTTTGGCCGCGGAGACCGTCACAGAGACCTCTCCAGACGAAGATGTTATTATGCGGCTATCGAGCATGTTCCTAACCCATCTGGTAGTAGGTTCGTCTATTCCCCTGCGTCTCATAGCACTAGTGATGGATTCATAACCAGTGTTATCAAAAGCACCTTCTATGTCAAGGATTGACATATCATAGGCAACTTTGAAATCGATGAAGAGGTGATGCGTATCTATTTTAAGTATATTCATGGATTTTTTCGTAGTGTGAATATTTGGATAATGGTGGATTTTCCCGGCCATAAACCGCACTGATAAGGACCCATCAGGTTGTTGACGATCGGTTTTAGTCGTTCATGTAATACGGCAGATAGAATATTATATGCAGTCTTGAGAAGACTTGTACCTCTGTAGTTGGGGCAGCTCGGAGGATCTCCTTTCTTCAGGATCTGGAAAACGATGCTGAGGTTCCATTCATGAGACATACATTCTTTCTTCCAATAAGATTTTACTGATGAGCAGATGCATGCTCCTTTTCAACTCCGGCTCCGGCAGCTTTATTGGATTAAAAAAAGGGATATGCATTTGACATGAAACTGCAACTTTCTACTCATTTATGACTTTCTTCGTTAAAAACAAATTTATGGGAAGTGCAGCAAACTAAAGGAAGGAGGACTAATTACAATAACAAACACAAGTTTCAACTTATATGCAGCCATGTAGAGATTCAGGCTTCATTTCGTCACATCGTTTTTGTTGTGTGTACAACCAGTTAAGCTATTTTGTGTACTCATGTGTACTCTTCAAATAAAACAGAAAATGCTACTATAAATCTGACTTTAAGGTAACAAATGAAATTTGCCACAAACAGCTTTTCACAAACATTAATGTAAATCCTTGGGTACTTCACTCAAAGGCAATACTAAAACTACCCTTAAGCCATAAACCATTGTACCACAGATATAAATTTTTGGTAAACTTCTGTTGACTATTTTAATTGTACTATGAATTATAATACAATACATTCAATTACGTTAGGAATTTTAATTAGTGTACATTTCAGTACATTAATTTAATTAGCAAAATTGTTGATGAATATATTTTCCTTTATTATTTGGACTTGAAATCACTACTACTAGAATTGAATTTAAGAAATTTCTTTTATTTCTTTCAAACCTCTAATGGAACTAAAACCGAGCCGCTTTGTTTGTGGTTGTTTAGTGCTCATAAAACTGTTTTTATGTGTTAGGGGGAACAATAGGGTATACAATCTTCTATTAACGGATCAGAGAGGGTACCTCTATAAGTGATTTTGTATTGCTGTTACAATTTATTGTTATAATTGCAGATCTGATTTTATTGTTAGGTTTTTGTTATCAGAAAAGTATATAATTCCACATTGGCAATAAAAGTATTTTGATAGAATGTTTGTATCTGTGTTGGTTACCTACATTTTATTGGAATGATTCAATACATGTTTGCATTTGAGAGTTTTTTTCTTCTTGATGAAAGGTATAACGTTGGCAAATACAATCTTTTGTATGAAATTAGATTCACCGATGTGGGAGAGAAAGACTGGACACCAGTGGACCAAAGAAAATTTGAAAATACTTCGTTCGGTCACAAAAGGTTATTACGGTGTCAGGTGATGTGTGGTGCTCATTCTTCTTCATATAATATATGCTGCAAGTCCATTCTTGCGATAAAGCACGAAGGGAATAAGTTTTGGAGTTTGTTCCTTCTACCTTAGGAAAGATGTAAAGGTAAGATGAAAAGTTTTTTTTTTGATATCGTACCCAGACGGAGGATTGGGATAATTCCGCATTAATATTTTTTCATACGAAGATTTCTTAAGAAAGTAGTGATATGGCACTCCAGATTTAATTGACTAAAACCACTACCCTCTAATAATCCGTCCTCATCTCGGGCTCCAGATGGCAGTCTAAGCCATTTCGTAAAGGTTGTCCAAGTACTTATCTTACCATAACATATCTCGTGTCTACACAGCTTGGATAGTAATGCACACTCAGATTTTCGTCTGTGTTTAAACATTTAAACTGCTTCACCCATGTTTCTTATATCATTTCCAAGCATTTTAGGTGTTGAACCTTATCAGCATTGTCCAATGTACAAAGAGACGACAAGACATATTCTAGGAGATCTCTGCATTATCTCGCATTCACTGCGAAAATATCTCATTTCCTTGCCAGAAGTACAATACTTTTGACGCATTTGAGGTTCATTGGAATAATGTTTCTTCTGCCTGTGATTGCAGGTAGGTGTTTCTCGACCACAAGGAGTTCGTTTCAATTTTTGCAGATCTGCTCATTAGTACTCGTCATACTTTTGGCTGGGAATTTGCATAACTCAGATGTTTCTTCGTGAGGTTCGCGATTTCAAGGCTAATTTTCAGATAAACTTGTTAGCATTGCCTCGGATGTTCGTAAATTTTATTCCGAATAAATCATTTCAAACCAGAGGGCACTTAAAATTCTCTAGCTCACCATATGTGATGAAGCATGAAGACCGAAAACTACTAATTTTACGAATTTCTTTCATACATTCATAAAAACCTCAGCAACTATGTATGAAACGATACCTCGGCTCGGAATAGAATAAAAAACAATCACCATGACAGTCATACTCGTTTCTAGTTTTTAATTAGTAAAATACTAATTTCATTCACACATACCTACATAGGTATACGTCTGTATATTAAAAGTATCAACCATTCCCATTGCCAAATCTATGCCAATCCATTTATAATTAAAATGAAAATCCTCTCACATTGAAATTAATTAAGTTTAATCCCATCGGAATGATAGTGTATCGCCCACCCTCCACTATATTTCGTAGCTCAGTTACTACCTAACCGAACCTCCTTCATCCAGCAAAACAATCAATCCGAGTCAAGGCACTTACATATGTGAGCTACCAGGCAAGTATAGTCAAGCATATGACACATCCTAATATTTAATCCATATGTAAGCCCTCAGATACGGTGACTATACTGTGTCATTTCATACAAAAACTGTCACAGTTCCATTGAGGAATATTTCATTTTTCGAGTATGTGGCTCTAGTCTTTCATACCTGAAGGTTGAAAAACGCCCGCTGCTATCTGAATGAGGGTTACCGCAAAAGTTGTACGCTACAAACGTAGAGCTTGAGGTCTACCTCATTAAAATCGTGTACTGTGTGCCAGAGGAGAAATTTCTCAATTTCGTGCAACGAAAAACCTTTCAAATGACGACGACGATGAGTGATTGTGTGGGAGGGGGGGCGGGTGGGATTGATATTGAGGTTGACGTTGAGGTTGAGGTCTCTATACGCCCAACCAATGTCATCCAGTTCAATCTCACCTTCTCCTCAACCAGCCTTCACTCCTACAAACAATTCACACATGAGTTGCCTGTCATATTTGTTGCTCTGTAATTATTTAACGCAGACCTTCATCAGTGATTATAGGTTACCCGGTACGTTATACCTTTCATTATGGTTACCCTCGTGAGGGTGACGAATGTGGGTGTTGATGCAGCAGAGCCGTTTCGTACTTATTGAAAAGGGCTCTAGGAATAATGGCTGGGTTTTAAGTTTTTCATTATGAGGGCACGCACATTGTTCATAATCATTGCTCATGTTTGTATTCATATCTTATGCTGTTTCCTTTTTGTTTTTGCAGAATTCAGTCCTCGGATCAGGTGGCATTATGTACGTGAATGGGAAAATTGTTTCTGGACCGCTGGAATCCCTGGTGGATATATTAGTACCAAAGAATGTCGATGAGTTAGATAAGGTAAGGTGTTTGTGTTTGTTTTTTGGTTTGCGTTCTTCACTTTTATCTTATTCATGCGTTAGTGGGTGGAATTAAATTCCCTTAATGATTTACTACGTCCCAAACGGAGAGCTCTTGTGAAATTAGTGAAACCCTTTTTAACCCTTTCACTGAGCCCTTGCACAACGAGCTACCGTTGTAATTAGTTTTCGAAATATTTGAAGGAATAACTTCGGACGCTCGCAGGTGTTTTTGAGTGGGAATTTAGTGTTTTATGGCATTTTGCTTGTTCAGGAGGCTTACACTTGTAGGAGGCAATGTGGGCACAGACCCTTGTGGTTAACATGGACATTTTTTAGCTTCATAATCTTAAACAATATGTGGCGATTGGGCGCAATATATCTTGGAATAGAACACGACATAGGAGGTGTTAGCCACTTTTATTGAATTATTAATCGTATGTCAACCCTTAACATAGTCACTGAAGATGGAAATATTTTGGGGAGCCACGACCTTAGGAAGTTATCGAAGTAAAATACAACTTGACATGTATGTGAAATATGGGAAAAAGTGGGCTTTTACATACTCAGTTAAGATCGTTCAGTGGCTGAAGAGAGAGCAGACAAACTGTACGTGAGATGGCAGATAAATGATGTGTTGTATCTACAAGTCACATTATTTATACAAATATAACAAGGAAACGACCACAACGTCGTAAGAACATTTTAAACCATCGAAGGATAGCTCAGTTGGTAGAGTGTTGGCAGCTAACACCAAAATATTGTTCCTTCCTTCCATTCTCTAGATAAATATTTCATTTCGAAATCTATAAATAAATTGCACATAGGTTATTAATGCTTGTAAGTTTAAACTTATTTAAAAGACTAGGACAAACATACATACATACAACTTCAATGGCCCGCTAATTCTTCATGAGGGTCGCGGGGGTAGGATGCTCAGGTGAAATCTCCAGCCCATTGACTCCATTGACTTCAACTCATCAGGAGGAATCCCTAGACGGCTCCATGAGAGATGTAGGACTTGATGCAACCATCTATTCCTAGGCCTACCACGGGATCACCTATCTGATGGAACGGCAATCATGGCAAGTCTTGGAAGCCTGTCTGGAGGTATACGCACTACGTGCCCAAACCATCGAAACATAGGTTGCTCCATTCGGAGAAGTAGCTGCTCAACAATGAGCGCTTCGCGTACTCTGGTGTTATGCACTTTATCCCTACGAGTTATTCCACCGCGAAGGAACTTCATTTCGGCAGCTTGTATCCGCGATCTGATTCTTTCAATCAATGCCCACATTTCATGACCAAAGGTGAAAGTTATAACATACACCGAGTTAAAAACCGGCAATTTAGCTTGAACTCTAAGTTCTTACTTACTTAGGTGACGCTACAGTTCGGGGTGAACCTGGGCCTCAACCAACAAGCCTCTCCATTTAGCTCGGTCTTTAGCTAATTGCCTCCAGTTGCGCACTCCAAGTTGGTCGAGGTCCCCTTGAACTTGTGCGCGCCACCTACGGCGATGATTCCCTCTACTGCGTCGTCCCTCCGGGTTAGATTCGAAGACTCTGCGGGCCGAAGCGTTGGTGTCCATTCGCTCTACATGTCCTAGCCATCTCAGACGTCCAATACGCAGTTTTTTTACTAGGTCGATGTCGCTGTACAGCTCGTATAGTTCGTGATTGAATCTTCTCCTCCAAAACCCGTCAACACAAACGGGACCGAAAATCTTACGAAGAATTTTTCTCTCGAAGCGACCAAGGATATCTTCATCCTCTTTTAATAAAGTCCATGTTTCAGCGCCGTAAAGCAGGACTGGGATGATCAAGGTCTTATATAGAGTCTCCTTAGTTGTTCGAGATAGGGCTTTACTGTTGAATTGCCTTATAAGCCCAAAAAAACAGCGATTGGCAAGAGTTATTCTTCGATTGATTTCTACGCTGATTTTGTTAGAAGAATTTATAGCAGAGCCAAGGTAGACAAAGTCCCTTACTACCTCGAAGTTATAGCTGCCCACGGTGACGTTTTGTCCAATTCGTCGGTGTTGGTTTTGACAGCATATACTTGGTTTTGCCCTCGTTTATCGCCAAACCCATTTTGGCCGCTTCCGCCTCAATGCTTGCAAAAGCACCGGTGACAGCCCGCTGAGATCTTCCGATAATGTCTATATCGTCGGCGTATGCAAGCAGTTGTACAGACTTGTAATAGATTGTGCCTCCGGTGTTGGCTTGTGAGTTCCGCATAATCCGTTCAAGTACAATATTGAAGAAGTCACATGACAGCGCGTCACCTTGTCTAAAGCCTTTTTTGACATCAAAGGTCTCGGTGAGGTCATTACCGACCTTGATGGAGCAGCGAGCGTTCTTCATCGTCAGTCTGCACAGACGGACAAGTTTAGCAGGGATGTCAAAACTAGACATGGCTCTATAAAGCTCTTCTCTATAGATGCTGTCATAGGCGGCCTTGAAATCGATAAAGAGGTGGTGAGTATCGATTTGGAATTCTTGGGTTTTCTCCAGGATCTGCCGAAGTGTGAAGATTTGATCGATGGTGGACTTTCCTGGCCTGAAACCGCACTGATAGGGTCCAATCAGGCTGTTGATAAAGGGTTTCAGGCGTTCACACAATATCGCAGAAAAGATCTTGTATGCGATGTTGAGGAGACTGATGCCTCTATAATTGGCGCAGTTGAGGGGGTCTCCTTTCTTGTGGATCGGGCAAACGATGCTGAGATTCCATTCATCAGGCATACACTCGTCTGACCAAATATTAGAAATGAGTTGGTGTATGCACTCTACCAATTCATCCCCAGCTGCCTTGAAAAGTTCGGCCGGTAAGCCGTCAGGTCCAGCAGCCTTGTTGGATTTTAGCTTGGATATTGCTATCCTCACTTCGTTTTGGTCAGGTGGACGGAAATTTTGACTATCATCGTCTATGTTGATTGGTTCATTCTGCCTGACAGCGGGATGTTTTTCTTCAACGCCGTTATATAGTCTGCAGAAGTAGTTTTTCCATATTCTCAGCACCGACTGTGATTCTACTACGAGGTTTCCATTTTCATCTCTACAGGTTTCTGTACGGGTATTACTTCTCTGACACGTTCTTTTTACATTTTGGTAAAACTTCCGTACATTGTTCCTGGAGTATAAACTCTCGATATTCTCAAACGCGCGCTTCTCATGCTCTTTCTTCTTCTTTTGGAGAAGCCGATGTTCTTCCCGTCTCTTTTGCTCGTAGAGCTCACGAGCAGCTCTCGTCTTCCTTTGCAGCGCCGCTTTGTATGCCTCTTGTTTTGCTGCATGCACTCGCCGGCATTCTTCGTGATTGATTCTCTTGCGATTGTAGCTTTTCGACGTTAAATTTTCTCACAGTAATTCTTCTTTGTTGCTCAGATTGGGATATCCGCATTTGTACCTTGGCTACAACAAGGTAATGATCCGAGTCTATGTTGGCCGCTCGGAAGGTCCGGACATCCAGAATACTGGAGGCATGCCTTGCGTCGATCGCCAATATGATCAATTTGGTTGATCGTGACATGATCATTAGACCGCCATGTCTGCTTATGAATATCGAGATGAGGAAACCATGTGCCTGCTATGGTGACATTTCGCTGCACAGCGAAATCAATTAGCCTTAGTCCGTTATCAGACGTGGTGTCGTGTAGGCTATGCTTACCGACTGCCCTACCAAAGACGTCCTCCTTTCCTATTTTGGCGTTAAAATCGCCCAATATGATTTTAACGTCGTATTTAGGACATTGCTCGTATGTTTTGTCGAGGAGCTCGTAGAAACACTCTTTGGTGGCAGGGTCCTTTTCTTCTGTGGGGGCATGAACACATATTAGGCTTATGTTAGCGAATTTAGCATTGATCCGGATAGTCATAATACGCTCGCTCACGTGTCGGAAGCTTAAGACTTCTTGCCTAAGTCTGCCGCGTATGACAAATCCGCATCCGAATAAGCGTTGCCTGTTGCCTCTGTAGCAATCACCGTAGTAGATGTCACAGTTTTTCATCCTCTTTTTGCCCGGCCCATCCCATCGCACTTCCTGGATGGCGGTAATATCTGCTTTATAGCAGTCTAGGGCCTCTGCTAGTTGTTCGGCTGCACGTGGTCTGTAAAGGGACAGAACATTCCACGTACAGATCCGAAGGTCGTTGTCCTTATTTCGTTTGCTGGGGTCGTCATAAGTTGAGTCATCCTTATCCGAGGCTTTTGGTTGTTTCGGAACCATGCGGTTTTTACGTGGTAGGGAAGTTACCCCGACGGCACAACCCCCAACCTGGAGGGCCAGTTCCTTAATTATTCCCCTAGGACGAGGGGCCGGGTACACCGGTGCCAGTAGTCCACTATGGGAGTATGAGCGCTGCCGTTGGCCCATTAAGGGCTCCTCCGCCACCATCTCTATTCCAATGTCCTGACCAACATTGGAAATTCCTTACCGACCTGTGATCCGAATACGTCGAAGCAGCTCGCGCAAGGTGTTCACTAAGTTCAACCTAACTGGAACTATAGACGCCACCGTTGACTCCGTCTAGGGAATTCGTCCGCTGCCGCCTGGAACAGGAAGAAGCGCTCTAGTGAGAAAAGCACTCTTCCCCCCCCTCTCTCATCTGCTGCCACCAAGAATCCGCCAAACGGGGTTGGTTACCCATTTCTTGGATTAAGGTACTAGGCACCCGGCTGTCACCGCGTGGAGGTTGAGAGTAGGAGTTGGTAGGCCTCAGCTGAGTGAAAACGCTTGTGTTTTCATATGATCGCATGCACTACCGTTTGACCAGCCTAAACTCTAAGTTCGGCCTTCCTTAAAACAGATTGACCAAGCTCTCTCAAAATTGATTCAACCTGACCAGTTCTACAGGATAACTCGATATTGGTCTTCCCATCACTGTACCCCGAGGTACATCAACTTATCCGCCTGCTTCATTAGGACTCCACTAACATGCAGAGTGCACTGAATGGATATTTTGGAAACGACCATTACTTCCGATTTGTTCACGTTTACCTTCATTCCAGCATCATCACAAATGGCTACAAACCTTTCGAGCGCGCTGAAGTTCAGTTTGAGAAGACCCAAGGATGACCAAATCATCGCAAAGAGCAAATGACTAATCCTTAAGTCTTCCACTTTGAAAAATACTCCACCACGGCTGCGCTGTAATATCCAGTCCATATATACAATGAAGAGGATTGGTGACAAAACGCACCCCACACTGAAAGGCATTGATTTTACTCAATTTAACCGAGCACAACTTCTACAGTGTGTATATAAGGACTGAATCGCCCTTAACAGGGAACCATCATTCCCATATCCTGCAAAAGACCTTAAATTTTGCATCATATGCTTTTTCCAAATCCACAAAACAAGTGTAGATAGGTTTAGCATACTCTCAGTGAATAACTGCTCTCAGCGAATAACTGGTCGGTTGTACTTCTACTAGGACAAAAATCGCATTGGTCATCCCCCAAACTATCCTCAAATTCAGCTCTGGAACGCGTTTCTAGCACCTTGCCGAAGGCAATCACCCTCATTTGCCCATCACTAGGTAATTCACTGCATTCTCAGGCCATTTTAATGACACGCGGGAGCCACTGCACTCCCTCTTTACCTAACGCCTTGAGCATTTCTGACCGGATTTCATCCACACCAGCAGGTTTGCCAACTTTTGACGTTTTGATCGCCAAAGTTACTTCCTCTACCGTATTACTACTTTTCGCGCTTCCTATACTCGCTAACATAGGTCTGTCGTCTTCGGTGTCCTGTTCTGGATTGAGCAATTCTGAAAAGTGCTCTCTCCATCTGCGTAAGATGTCTTCCTCATTGGAAAGAAGTGTACCGTCTTTGGATTTGACTCCTTCAACGATATTCGACTTTCATCCTCTGAGTCGGCGGACGGTCTGCCAGAATATCTTATTTGCAGATCTGTGGCCACGTTCCAAAGACCAAGAATTAGTTAAGTTTTGTGTATAATGTGTGTATTCAAAATTCAGTTAAAATGAAATTCCTACGCGATTTTTTTTTTTTTTTTTAAGTTTCCACCCAAGTTTCTAATAACACGGAATTCCTGTAATTGTCCCTAAACCAAGTTTTTTTTCTAATGCCTAAAAGAAGAGAATTCCATGGAATAGCATGAATAACAAATTGTAGCTTAGCAATAAATTGCTGGGAGCAATAAAATTTCGAAAACGAGATAAATTGGAACAGTGAGCTTTTCGTACAGGTATATTCGTTGCTGGACTAGGATGGCCTTACACAAACACTTTATTGCAGAATATTTTACCAACGCTGTGAAAATACATCCTAGGATGCTAGCTTTATGTGCCGATGTATGGTAATGCCGTCTCAGATTGTAAGAATGATACTAGTCACGGGAAATGTCACACCCGTGGGCAAAAGTAGAAACAAGAAAGAATTTAGTGAGTGTCGATTTTGTTTTGAATAATTCTTTTTGAGATTTCTTTCTTTCTTAGCCATTCCTATATAACAGTTTGCAAAATAAAATACGGATATTGCGGGCTATGACTTGTTACCTTAAAAGATAGCTTCTTGAGCTGAATGCTTCATATACATGGTGCGCCATCTTTTATGTCGGTATGTAAATATTGAATAACTTTTTAAAAAAAAAGCCAATTTCCATATGGGAGCTGTTTTTATTTAATTTGGTCCATTATAATTTATTTGAACTAGCATTTGAATACAACATCAATCAAGTGGCCGCCTCTATTGACCAAAGCAAAATGTGGCCTTTTTGCTGCATTTTCCATCACTTTTTCGAGTATCTCGGGCGGTATAGACATGATTTCGGCACGAATGTTTGCCTTGAACTCGTCAATGGTCTGAGGCTTGCTGGCGTATACTTTGCTTTTCAAATAACCCTACAAAAAAAAGTCCGGAGGGGTCAAATCTGGAGATCTGAGTCAATGTCGCCATTTTCACTGTAAACCATTCGAGCGACTGTTTGACCGTATTGCAAGCGACGTGGACGGTCTGTCGGCAATATTCTTTGAGCCAGTTGCACTTTATATGGACACAAATGCAAATCGTCCTTCAAAATGCGCCGCAAGGTGGTTCCACTGTCGTCAAAATGCTGAGCGCGGTGACGATACGACACATGTGGGTTCTCGGCAACACTCTCTCTTACCGCTTCAAGCAGTTCACTGAAACGTTTTGGGTGTTGATGAACGGCATGTCGACGCTCTCTTACTGTCCCGTGCTCAATAAAATTCGACACCAAACGACGAATAGTGTTGTCAGCCAGTGCTTGTTGGCCACGATATTTTCATTTCAGTTAACTCAACTGAACGACTATTTTCAATGTACAGCGTCACTATTTTGGCGCATTGTTTCGGTGTAAAGCGATTCATGGTTAAAACTGCACTGAATTCACGTTTCGAAAACATGTCTACTCAAGTCAATCGGTTGATAAGTGTCAAAGTTATTAAATGTTTATATACCGACATAAAAAATTGCGCACGCTGTACTGCTGTAATTAATTGAATTTTTAAACGCAACCATCTCCATCTCGCCATCTTGGTCAAACTTGTCATGCCCATCTTTCCGCCCACATATATTTTCCGCCAAAACCATCACGTTTTCCGGCTTCCAATATGTCACACAAAATCAGAAATCCTTGTTTATGTGGAAAACCTTATCGCACCTGATATAAATTTGACATCACCTCATAAAATGCAATCAGGTTCTCACGGCTATTCCTCACTACCGCAGCCAACATTTCACACATCTAGCTGTCAAAATCAAATGTGGAATTCCTCAATAAACAACCTTCCTCAATCGTATTCACGATGACACGAATTTCTGCGATCGGTTGGTTTTCTTCTGGACTGTGACGTTTGTGCAATTTTGCGACTATTTCTGCGATTTGGTAAGTTCTTTTAGGTGTGCGATTCTATATCTCGAGGTATCATTAGTGACTCGCTATTGCAGGTTGAGTACATGACACTGTGACGGCCTTCTTCGGACTTCGGATGCCAACCGTGGGACTAGGTTGATGGTGGGACACGGCGAGAGTTGCATCATCGTTGTTAAGGGCTAAAGGCATTCGGCGCTGTTGGTGGGATGTGGCGACGGTAATGTTTTCTAATGCGACTCTTGCGGATGGTGTTCGTTGACATTTTTCTTCGACGAGCAGGTGGGACAGTTGTTGACAGGTAAGTTGTGGTCCATAGTTTGGCAACCGAAAGTCACATTCGTAACAATATCTTCAGCAACCTGCTTTCGATGCTCTTTTTGGAAAAAAAAATCGCATAGCACTCAAAAGCATGACTAACAAAAACAATAACTAACAGCAGTAGGAGCAGAGATCGGGCTGAAACTCCACGTGGTAACCCAGTATGGTAGGACAAACTTACTGAATACAAATTGTGGTGATATCCTTTATGCGCGTCTTTTAAATGATAAATTTCACTTTTTACACATAATGTACTGTACAATAAACTCTATTGATGAAGGAATATCATAAATTGAGACAGTAAAACCTATCGATAGACATCAGATTTGTTGAACTAGTTTATAGTAAATCCGTTAACCTGTTTAAACCGCAGATATAAACAGATAATTGGCGGCCCTACTCTTCTGACAACGATACCAGTATTAAAATCTCGAATTAGAAAACGTTCACTAGTTGTTTTTTTTTACAGATGCAAATTAAAAAGCTTGTTTGGAAAGCTATATAGTTTCAAAATTCAGTTTTTGCCGAATTTTCAAAAACAGTTGCTTTTGCAGAAAAATGTCTTAGCAAAACTATTAAACAATAAATGATCTACAATTTTCCTTATCCAATTTTTTTCTTATTTGACCAAGCCAGAGAAACCCTATTGTGCTGTGTGGTAGCACGGTGTAGTGTTTTTCTATAATATCTGACGCTAATCTGACCTCCGTATACAGGGTGGGGCAGAAAGAACTCCCCCATTTGGGATGCTAATATAACAAAAAATAAAGAAGATATCAAAGAGATAACTTTATTTCTGAATATGTATACACATAATGCAGTCTATTAAGTTTTAAAAATTACGTTACTCAAGTGGCGGCCTCCATTATCGATACACTGAGTAATCCTCTCTGGGAAGTTTTCCATTACGCGGCGAGTCATTTCAAGCGAAATGTTAGTGACTTCCTGTGTTATTGCATTCTTTAGTGCTTTCAAAGTTTGCGGACGATGTCTGTACACCTGGGCTTTAAGATATCCTCAGAGAAAGAAATGGTAAGGCGTCAAATCAGACGAAGGCGGTGGTGACGGGCGAGATGTGTGAGCTGTTGCACCATCTTGTTGCAACCACATATGTTTTTGTCCGTGTTGATCGAATAGATCACGCAATTCTGCGAACAATTCGATTTGATTAGCTCAATGCCGCCGCGTGTTTGCGTGAAGATTTCTGAATCGAAGCCCTGACAGCAGCCACATTTTCCGCTGCTCTTGAAATACGATGTCGTCCAGGAGACTTCTGAGACTGCAGAGCCTGTTCTCTAAAATTTGACACGCAAAAGTGTATTGTTTTTTTTCTGTCAGGAATGGAATTACGTCGACCAAGTGCAAAGTGTATGCGAAAGCACCCTGCGTCGCAGTCGGCGACCCGCTATTTTTAATTAATTCTTCGACAACAAACGCACGGTGTACTCCCGTCCAAACCATTATGACAGCTGAAACCGCACGATGGCCGCTGTCTGTCGCCACCCCCTACTTTACTATCCCCACCCTAATCTTATCTACGTTCTCTTTAAATCGGGAAGTTCTTTCTGCACCACCCTGTATACGTATTATAAGGTGGAAACAAATGCCTGATTTTCAATACAGCGAGAGCGAGTTATCAAACTAAGAAAATATATGTAAAAAGTCACAACAGAATAGAATTTGGAAAAGTCCACAAAATTTCGCGGCGAAACGGTCGGCTTGGCGTTTACAAGTTGTGTATTTTCAAAAAGTTATGGTGGTTGTTTTTTTTTTTTTGGGGACTCTTAAACTCGACGACGTGCCGCGTTGCATGTGCATGGGTAGACGATTTTATAGCGAAAATGAGCCGATAGCGTTTTTCGCCGCACTCTCACTTCGCTCTCGTTTCGCTTTCTCGCTACATTGTGAAAGAAGCAATACCCACGTGTCATGTGGCGTTATACTGATCTGTCGTTTCAGTGTTCCAAACGTGAGACGATAAAACAGACAAACATGTTCTTATATATGTTACGCTAGCTCACTCCCAGAGTAGTTTTATGAGGTATTGTATATGAATTTTGCGCATTTAATGGTTAAACCTGAAACCTCCTTTTATTTATTTTTTTTATTTTCTGACTAGAACTCCCATTACCACAAATCGTAGTTCTTCAAATTCGGTATCAGAATCGGATAAAAATATTTTATTAAACCAAAATGATTACCCGCGTCAGAGTATTGATTTCACTAGGCCAGAACTATCCCCGACACTCCGCAAATATGTGCATGATCCCTGCTACGCACACCACTCTATACCACGCCAAAGCCACGACAGACCACGGTAGTGTGTTTCTGGCTTAAGCGTGATTAGCCTTAACTGTTATTATGTATAGGGTGCAAACGCTTTAGATGCTTAATTGTATGTAATGAGCAAAATCCGCTCTACTCGTAATGGAGTGAATCTAAGTTAATTTTCTTCCTAATACTTCTCATCTTATTTCCATATTCCCACAAGGCGTATATATACCTTAAGAAAACATGAAATTGAGTGAACTGTTTAAGAGAAATATTATTTAGTTTATGCAATATCTCTAGAAATAAATGTTATGAGAAAAAAACATTTTATGCAGAAAATTATCCTGAGCAATTCCTTGAATGTTGTCTGTAAGGTTGACATTAACCCTCTTACAGGCAAGGTTAAAATAATGACGGGAAATAAATAAATAAAATAAAGCTGAATTTTTGATTAGGTGTGATATTGGTGTAAGAAGTGACGAGGTGACGAGGCGAAAAAGAAATTAATTTAGCCACCAGGGGATAAGCAAAAAATAATAATTTCAATCATTAGGAAATTTTTCAACTTTAATGCGGCGATGTAAAGAGGAAGATATTGGCGTAAGTGGTGTTTACTTTTTGTGGGGCACATTTGCTCATCGACACACAATCTAGCAGTTTTAGGAATTGAATCAAATCACTCATTGAATTTATTGGATAATTTGCGGATACGACACAGTGGATCGTATCCTGGCTGACCTTTTTTGATGCCTTCAGTTTCAGCCGGAAATGCCAAATATTTTTTTATTGCAATAAACTTTTTCAATAGCATAGTTGTTTTTATTGGCTGGAATACATTTTTCCCCCATAACTTTTTTAATTAGGGTAACCGTAAGCCAACATGTATACTAGGATACTAATCTATAAATGCCCTCAACGCTAGTTCTAAATTGTGAGTTGATATTTTCGGCATGAGCAGCTCGATTTGTTTCTTCAGAAATCGTACTACTAATCTCATGCCAAAAAAATAATACATACTACATATGCAAAAATCTCCATAGGATTGATTGAAGGGGGCAGGTTATTGTTTCCTCGAAATGCCACCTCGTTTACTTACTTTACTTACTTATGTCCTGTATCCCCTTGTGGGTCCTAGGGCCTCTACTACGCCTACGCGCCATCGTGTACGGTTTCAGGCAATATGTCTGAGTTCTCCCCAACTTTTCCCTAACTGCCGCGCCTCTTTCTCGACTGTTCTGCGCCATATCCTCCTCGGAGCGCCAGGTCTTCTGCCATACTGAGTTAAAGGGTTTCATTGCATAGCATGGTTCGCTATGGAACTGTCAACCTTACGGAATGTGTGACCAATCCACTGCTACTTCCGCCATTGGATGGTTGTGCCTATTGGTTCCTGACCCGTTCTCTCGAAAAGGTGTTCGTTAGAGATACGATTGGGCCAGAAAATCCTTAAGATATTGCGCAGGCACCTATTAACAAACGTTTGCAGCTTTCTGGTGATAGTAGTGGTCACTCTTCACGTGCTGCAACCATATAACAGCACGGATTCAACGTTGGAGCGGAACAGTCTTATCTTGGTGCTCAAACTGGTTGCATTGTTTCGCCATATTTTGGACAACATTCCGAACGCGGACTTTGCTTTGGCGATACTGTTGGTTATATCCAGTTCGGTCCCACCATCGGTCGAGACAATACTCCCAAGATACTGGAAATCCTCTACTCTCTCTACCGGTTCTCCAGTAATGCATATTTGAGCCGATGAGTTAGTTCCAAGGCTGATGATTTTATCCGCCTCCCTCTCCACATCTGCTGTCATTTGGTGGAGGTCCATAATTCTAATTGGGAGTGTAAGCATATATCGTCAGCGTAGTCAAAATCTTTCAGTTGAGATATAAGAGTCCATCGAATTACTCCGTTTCCCGCCGACAAAGCTGCATGAAGCACATCACTAATCACCAATAGGAATAATATTAGTGAAAGGATATAGCATTGTCTTACCCCACTTTGGATCTCAAATTCCTCAGACAACCTCCCCCTGTGCAGAACGTGACATTTGGAGCCTTCATATGTAGCTTTGATAATAGCAATTAGTTTATCGGGAATACCTCTCCTGCGTAGGGTACGCCAAATAAACTCCCTGTTGACACTATCGAACGCCTTCTCAAAATTGATGAACAGCAGGTGGAGTGGCGATCGATATTCAACACACTGTTCGATGGTAATCCGCAGGGTGTTGATGTGGTCGGCACAAGAGGATCCACAGCGGAAATCTGCATATTCGGCATCGAGTGTGTCTTCGAGATATAGTTTGATTTGCTCCAGGACGATTTTAGCTATTATCTTAGCTACAGCAGACAGCACGCAGATACCCCTCCAGTTTCCGCACTCCATTAAATTTCCTTTCTTAGGAAGCTTGACGATCATTCCCTTTTTCGACTCGTTAGGAAAGCTCTCAGCTTCCCAAGCTCTCTCTATAAGTGGAAGCAGAAGATCAGCCGATGTTGTTGGCGCTGCTCGTAAGAGCTCTGCTGAAATACCGTCAAGTCCTACCGCCTTGTTGGTTTTGAGTGCCGTGATCGCGGTAATGATCTCATCTTTACTGGGAGTCGTGGTGCGTATTCGAGAACTTCTCACCTCGGGCATCTCAGTTTGATTTGGGAGCATAACGCTAGCGAATACGCGGTTTAAAACCATAGCAAAATGCTCCTTCCATCTCTTGAGCTGGTGCTCATCCGAAATGAGCAGGGAACCGTCTAGGCTTTTCACTGTGTGTTGGCTGGAACTGCGACCACCTGTCAGCTCTTTCGTGATTCTGTAGATAGTCCTGCTGTCGCACCTCCGTGCTGCTTCTTCTGCTTCTGTAGCCAGCGCCCTGATGTAGTTGCGCTTGCCACGTCGCACGCTACGCTGAACTTCTCTTATCTTCATGCGATATAGGGACTCTAGATCGCTTCTCCCTGCTACTGGGGTAGCTGCAACGCGAGATTTCAGCTGTTTTCGTTCGTCAATCCGTCTCCAGGTATCCTCGAAAAGCCACGCCCTATGTCTTCCCTGCCATCGACCGACAATTCTTTCAGCACCAGATGTAAAAACATTTTTCACAGCACACCAATGGTCTTGGATGGTTGCGGCCATTGAGCTGCTCATTGCTTCCACACCTTGCGAAAAGTGCACCCTTAATTGTTGGCGCACTGAGGGATCACTAAGTCTATCGACGTTGAACATGAGCATCCTTGCGTTGTCGTGGGATCTTCGAACTGCAGCAGTGCGTAGTTGGAGGGTAGCTATCATAAGATGGTGATCACGTACTATCCCCACATCTGCCCCTCGCCTGTTTCGGACGTCCAGGAGACTACTTCTAAAGCGGCGACTGATGGCAAAATGGTCAATTTGGTTGGAAGTTACTTGCCTGTTGTTGGAAACCCAGCTGACTTTGTGGCAGGTCTTGTGCTCAAACATGGTGCCACCTAACACAAGGCGGTTGGGATTGCAGAAATCCACAAACCTTTCGCCGTAGTCATTGCGGTTGCCTAGTCCATGCTTCCCGATTACATGCTTGAGCCCTTCGTTGTCGTTGCCTACCTTGGCATTCAAATCCCCCATTATTGTGAAAATGTCTCTATTTGATGTTGTGTTGAAGACGGTACTTAAGAGGTTGTAGAAGCTCTCCTTTTCGTCCTCAGACGAATTATTCGTTGGGGCGTAACACTGTATGATGGTGACGCGTCGTACTCTAGTCCAGAATCTGGCCGTCAAAATCCTATCACCATGAGGCTGCCAGGAAATTAGGCCCTTGCGTGCTGTTGTTGTTAGCAGTAGTCCAACTCCATATTCGTGCGGACTTCCGGAAGGTCTTCCATAATAGAGTAGTACAGTGTTACGCGTTGGGGACTGGTACTCGCCCGCTTCTAACCATCTTACTTCACTTACCCCAAAAAGGTCCAGTTTATATCGCATGAATTCGTTTTCCAATTGAAGGAATCTGGCATTGTAAGGACCTTCGCTTCACGAGTCGAGGAGCGTCTTTACATTCCAGAAACCTATCTTTGTCCGGGTGCAAAAGCCAAAATTCGTCAACATGTGATCATTCCTTATCCGAGGCATAGTGTCGGTTTCTGTAGCGGGCAATATTCGGTAACGCAGGTTGCTGACCCACGTTACCTAGCCTAGAATCAAGGCGCTAGACAACCCGCACTTACAATTTTAGCCTACACGTATAAGGGTTTATACGTATAGTCGCCCGGGGACCACCACTAGGAGGTAAAGTAAGCACTTCATCACGAACTTGATTGTTGCGCTACTGGCCCAAACCAAGTTTTGGGCAGTCAGTAGTTTCCCGAGCGATCGCAATGCTGGTCCCCATCTCGTTTACGTGTAATTGCATTGATTTTTTTCGCCACGTAATATTGGAGAATTCCTTAGAATCAATGCTGAAAATATAAGCAAATTGTTTTAGGTGCTGTAGATTCAGTAATAATTTTAACCAAAAATTATGTTTATAGTCATATAATAAATATTTAATAATCGTAATTGTTGAAAAGAAAAAAAATTAATAGAATACCGGATCCAATAAAACCACCAGCTGATGGTCGGATATTTGGGCCAATATTTTCGACAACGTTATCGTTCCTGTGGCTACTCCTGCTATATTTTTTGTTGTTGTTTAAGTGGTTTCAATTGGTGCTTTTACAGTTGCAATTGTGGAAGTCGCTTCTTATAAAGTCGACAATCGATTAGACCGAGCAGACAAATTGATAGCTCGCAGGAGAACATCACTTGTTCCTGCAGAGTTCATTTCATATATACATTTCATTAGGGGTATTCACGCTTTGTTGTATCCGGTCTTGTATCATTATTAATGTGCAAAAGTATATAATTTTCTAACAATACAAGAACAAAATACACTGGCTGTCATTATGTTACACTTTTGCACTCTAGCAATGCTCCAACCCTAGTGTTATGGAGAGAGTAGAAGTGTCACACTGAATTGAACATATTTTTTTGACAGTTGGTTCTCTGAATTAATAAAATTTATTTAAATGGAAAGAATTGGCCGAAATATGGACGAGGAACATGTATTGATAAACAAAAAGCGCCGGCGGAAAAAGACATTGCAAGCAAAAATTAGTTGATTTTGACATAAGCTTCTGCAGTGTTGCTACAAATATATTATAAGATATAAATAATTAGTTTTTACCCCGCACAGGGACGGGTTAAGAACATCACTGCAGCGCTCCCCACAAACAGCACTTGTCGTAAAAGTCGACTAAGGGGACTAATCAGATCTAGGAAATATTACACCCAAGTGAGCCCAGCGAAACATACACTATCTTAAAAATTCTCCCACAAGTGTGCATGCGAGATCGTGGGTTGAGATCACCGGTGTCATAGAAGAAAGATTAAACAAACAATAATAAAACAGGAGCATGCACGTGTCAAACAAAAAACAACATCGCAATATGGTAATATTGCTAAACTGTATCATTACGGTAATACTTGCTAAAAGAAGAGGCACTACCCCGCCAGGCACTACCACTGCTGTGCATGGTACTGATCCTGGACCGAGCAGAAATGTCCGGGTCAGAGCTATACAGATTCCGGGGGCTAGCAAAATAATGAAACAGTTTCGTCGAAATTTAAGGGTCGCGAGTTGGAACGTTGGAAGCATGACCGGTCGAAGTTACGAGCTGGGAGAGATGATAAATAGAAGGCGGGTGGATATCGCATGTTTCCAAGAGGCGAAATGGAAAAACACCGAAATCGGGCGCGTTTCTTGGACGTTAGGACAAAAGATTACAAGATGATTGGAATCGGTATCATCCTTGCGGCAGAGCTACTTGATAAGCTACTTGAGCCTTTCGAAGTCCAGCGACCGTTTGATGTCTCTCAAACTACAAAGTAATACAAGGAGAGGTGTGGAAGATTGCCAGTGCATATGCTCCCCAAATTGGGTGCGATCAGAGGGATAAAGATGCATTTTGGCTGCATTCCTACAGTCTCCTTAAGAACATCCCAAAGGAAGAGTTTCTGTTTGTTGGAGCAGATTTGAATGGGTATGTCGGGAAGTCAAACGGAGACTATGAAGACTGCCATAGAGGAGTAAGATACCGCACCGGGAACCTCCGTGGGGAAGACATCCTAAGCATGTGCAAATCACACGGTGTTATCGTGTTAAATACCAAAGCCGACACCTGATCACTTTCAGCAGTGGTGAAGATGAAACCCAGATTGACTACCATTTGCTAGCCAGTTTCATGAAGCCTAGGGTAAAAGATTGCAAAGTGATCCTGGGAGAGGCAATCGCTCGGCAACACCGTCTCCTGCTAACAGAAATTTTTATGAAACCACCAAAGAAAAGCAAACAAACAAGGGTCTCTGAGAAAATCAAGTGGTACAATCTGGACAAAGAAAAAGGCGAGGCTTTTGTTTTCGTGATAGAAAATTACCTCTCCCACACCAACAATGGAGCTGAGGATTAAGAGTGCAGAGCACAAAATATATGGGATTTCCAACAGCGAACTTGCTTAAAGAAGGCCAAATCACTGCTAGAAGCTTGAAAAGGCCACGATCAACACGCCAAAGAAACATGATGGTGGATTGATGAAGCTAAGAAGGGGGTAAATAATAAGAAAACGGCTTTCAAAGCTTGATCAACGTGCCCCTCTAATAATAATGACGAAAAAGTTCGCCTCAAAGTGGAATAAAGATGTTGCAAGAAAAAGCGAAGAAGAAGTGCGCCCAGCTTCAAGCAGAGAGTACGGAGGGCCTGTATCGGGAGCTGGAGAAAATATCTTCCCCGGTTGCTGATGCAAACCAGACTATCCAGGAGCTGCGAAGACACAATGTGAACAAGAACGCAAGCGTCTTCAAAATAACCGCCCACAGAAGGAGGAATGCTTAGGAGATTCGTTCGTTAACAATGCTCATTGGCCAGCTTCTTGTGAATAACGGCAAAATTCTGCAGAGGTGGCGGCAGTATTGTGAATAACTTTTGAATGAAGAGTTTCCCCGACTATGATTTCCAAGAGCTACCCCTAACTGTGAAGAAATACCCGGCATTACAGTCGAAGAAGCTAGTGAGGCGGTCAAATACTCCAAAAAACGAAAAGCGGTTCGGCCAGACAAGATGCCCTTTAAGTATTGGAAAAAGATGGGAGACATCGGGTTCAGATGGCTCAGTATTCTCATCTCCAAATTGATGAGAGGTGATCCAATGCCGAATCAATGGAAGCAAAGCTATCCTCCTCCTTGTGTACAAAGGGACGGGTGATGCGCGAAACTGTGATAACTACCGTTCGACCAAGCTGATGTTTCACACCATTAAGATCGTTGAGGGGGTATTAGGTGGGAAAAAGAATACAGCTGCCTGATGATCAGTGTTGGCTTTTCGTGGGTAAATCAACCACAGATGCAATCCAAAGTATAAGGATAATAATGGAAAAACATCGAGATTCCTTAAAGAATTTACATATTGTATTGGTTGACTTTGAAAAGGCATTCGACAGACAACCACGAGATCTGACATGGGTGGCGCTAAGACATCGAGGGGTTTCAGAAACCTATGTGCATATGATCATGGACATGTACGAAAGATTAAAGACAAGAGTAAGATGCCCCGCTGAAGTAACCAAAGAATTCCCAATCAAAGTCGGGGTGCACCAGGGAAGCATCTTAAGTCCTTTGCTCTCTATTACAGTCCTTGACTATCTGCTTGAAGGTAAAATGACGGACCCCAAGGTACATCAATTATTCTTTGCTGACGTTGGAGCCATCATTAGTGAGGATCCTTAATCCCTATAACGAGCACTTGATGTGTGGGTGAACGTTTTGGAGGGAAATGAGTATGGCATTAGTTAAAACAGACAAAGTACTCGTGTTGCCCGTTCTCTGATCCACTCAGGCCTATTCCAGACATTTATT
Source organism: Brachypalpus laphriformis (assembly GCA_945910035.1). Taxonomy (NCBI): domain Eukaryota; kingdom Metazoa; phylum Arthropoda; class Insecta; order Diptera; family Syrphidae; genus Brachypalpus; species Brachypalpus laphriformis. The sequence continues at coordinate 167,748,573 of OX246755.1, read as the reverse complement.
CGAATGGAACAGTGCTTCCCAAGTGCAAAAAGTTCAAATATCTGGGTTCTATGATTAATAGAAGGGTCCTGTGATGACAAAATCAATCATCGCGTGAGCGTAGAGTGGATGAACTGGTGAGAAAACTCCGCTATCTTCTGTGACCGAAAATTGCCATTCACAATGTTGGACGATGTCCAAAACGTATGAGAGTAAATTAACGGAGGCTGCAAGAGTTACAAAGCTTTATCGAATAAGAAGTTCGAAGATCCGTGGAAACCTTCACGTCAAGGAAACCATCTTACGAAAGATAGAGCGCGATCGGTTCAGCTGGTATTGCCACGTTCAAAGAAGAGATTATTTGAACCCTGTTAAAAAGGCAATATCAGTGAACGTTCCATTGCGATGTAAGAAAGGCAGGCCTATAAACACCTGTATCACAAAAATGCGACGACATCGGCACTTCATTGACCTCAGTAACCGTGTGATCGAAAATCGGGAAACATGCCGATATTTTCTGAGGTCAAATAAGCGAACCCCACAGGCGGATCAGTAGAAATGCGTTGAAGTGGGAGGGCTATAATCCCTTGTTTTCGGATCATAACCCCGCCGAAATAGGAAGAACAGGTACACTATGCGTTTAATACTCAGCGAAAAAAAATTCACTTAAATTGAACAGTTTACATAAATAAAAAATATATTATATATTTCATTAAATTTTTAATTGTACACCAAATGCTCAATAATTTTGTTGTCTTCACTCACTGACTTGTCATACAAAATGTAGTTTTGCTGCCAAACGCATCAGCAAGAAACTTTCAGACCGGTAAAATTATGAAGTTACATACTCGTAGTTCCCAAAAAAGCTGTAAATGTTGATTGAATGCGAAATGTTTTATGATTTAAATTTAATGGAATTTATGTAATAGCTGCCTCAAGGCAGCCTTACCTATAAGAGGGTTAAGACAAATATTTGGCTTGTCCTTTCTAAATTGTGTGGCAGAAAGTGAAAAATTCGTTCTTTACAGACTTGCATATAATAAAATCTTCAAATCAATGTCTAGCTCTCATTCAATTTTTTTAACGCCACTGACATATGTAATTGTCAGACTTTAATGAATTTGAATTATTAAAGTCTTAATAATTCACACATTTCGTGTGAGCCCGAATAAATACTTATGTAGATATGTATTTTCCATTTGTTTTAAGTTTCACTTCACTGAAACTCGGTTAGCAAAACCTAGTCTCAGTTTATATTAAAGCATTGATTCGATGGAAGAAAAACTTCATGTTCATATTTTAAAATTCCCTCCATGCTATGAATAATCGTTGAGATTAAATTAACACACACTTTTTCTCGTTTTTAATATCCCTTCCGGGTAGCTGCAGCGCTAGCATTGAAAAATCAACTTCAATCAAGGCTGGGCTTCCATCAAAACTGAGATACGTGCATACGCTTAAGTGATGTTTTGATCTAGTTCCAGTAAATTTAATTAAAACTCTCTACTATGCACAGATTCCTATGGTACACATTTTTTCCCTCACGGCATTCCTTTTCAATTATACTTTTCCTTAAACAAAACAAAAGCGAATACAAATTAATAAAACATGATAAAGTTGTCCTTCGTCAGTACACCATTAACGTTGTGAAGTGAAAAATAACCACTGCATTTTAAAAAAATAGTGATACACACACGTTCTATTGCCTGATGTCTGACGTTGGTCTTTAGGCGTATTCCAATTAGAAAGTAGTTCACATAGTTGCACGGACCGAAGGTTCACATGGAAGTAACAAAATACCTAAAAAAAGGATCACTTTTCAATTTCTAAATTATTGATTGGATCCTTTTTCAAAGATTACAGAATTTCCTACCACACTGATGGACATCGAAAAAAAAAACATCATATCAAACTAATAGGATTAAAAAAAAAGTATTCCGATACAGGTAGTGACAGTGTTTATGTTTGCGTATAGTGAAAAGCCTTCTAAGGAACGGCGTGTATCTGAAAGGATCTTCTTACCCACGACGAACCACTTCATTCGATTAAACCCCCAGTATGTCATTTAGAATTCGATTAGGATTTCGGCATGTCAAGAAGAGTGACAGTAAGTCAGGAACCAAAAAAGGACGAGACGAAAAACATCAAATGGGAAACTCATTGGCAAAGTAAATTACAACCTTAGTGGATTGTGTTTGATTTCTAAAATTGAAAAAAAGGAAGAAGAGAGGACATCAATCGTGACGCATTATTTATGAAGCATTGGTCAAGAGGACTAGAATTTAATTTCAATTCGAGTGTGGATTTATTAAATGAAGCAATACAATAGGAAGGGTGTACTACGAGTATATATAGCAGCATTTTTATTTAGTACGAGCTTGGTAGGTAATTGTGCATATTATTTATTTTCAGCTTTTTAGATTCCTGTAGAGACATAAATTCTTTTATGGTAGGTAGGTATTCACATATATTTGCAAGTCACGATAGACCCCGACCTTAAATGGCAACGGGAGGGGAATATTGAAAATAATTTTTCTACGTTTTAATGCAATGACCTCTTTGTTATTTACATCTACCCGGTGTTCTTTAAAATATGTCTTAAATTGTTAGACAAAAGTTAAACATTGCAAACAACTTTAAATGCAGTAAAAGTATACAAGTCCCACTAAGGAACATGATAGGCTTCACAAAGAACACAGGCTGGTTCACAACAGAACCGACCGCAAGATAATTATTTAAGTATAGGTTCCACACTACAAAGGGATACACACAATGGACTGAATGGCCCCCGTGATAAGCACTTAGGTGCACTTCCCTTCAACCTAAACTAACCTAAAAGTGTTCTTCTGTTAGTGTCTTATGCTAAAATTCTAACATGTATGGCAATATGGTTTCCCTTTTGTATTAGATGAAGCGTCTGACAAACGATTTGGAAAGAGGTCTTTGCCACGACTTGTTTCACTGGGCGAAAAACATTTTGTGTCTCCGAGGTATTTCATACACTTCAGTTATATTTCTGAACTGTTATGAAGGCAACTGTTTCTAGAGGAGAGTTCTTTCCCATCTGCTCTAGGTTATTGTTGACATGTAAAAATAGCATGATTATAGTAGGATTGAATCAGCAATCAATAACGATTAAATTCATCGCAATATAAAAACTGATTCTCGCTAGTAGCTACCAAATTAAATAAAAACTAAAGGCAACCTAAAGAAGTTATTATTCTTTATAAGCATGCACATTATCCCGCACCTTAAACAGTAACCCATTGAAAATCACATATAATATTGAAGGTGGGGATGGGGGACTACTGCCCATTTTCAAGAACGGATCAGTGATAGATGGCAGAGCTGGAGATGTGTCTAAAAAAAAATTGATTCTGGCTTACCATATCGTGGGCGGAGCGGCGTAAGTGGTTAGTGTGTCGGATCACTGCGCGTAAGGTTCCAAGTTCGAATCCCAGAAAACACCAACAAGTTTTTTCACGGTCCCACCTCTCGCGAGCGTCTGACAAATATCCGAGGGTATTGCTGTCTAGAGAAAGTTTCTCAAAACAAATTGCTCTTCGGATATGGCACTAAACTGTAGCTCCCTTCCATTCGTATGAAAAATATAACGCACACAACATGAGTGGTTGCGAGAAGCTAGGCACAGGCAGGTGGCGAGATGGGTAGATTTTATGTGAGTCAGTTGATTGCACCGAAAGATTGCACAAAATATAATTCTCGGTGGACGTATGAGTGCTTTGTTTTCGAAGTGTTTCCCTCCATACATTTTTTTTTTTTGTTGATCTCCGGGGGGGTAAAAAGTAGAGTGCGAGGGAAATTCAAGGAAAAGGCGAATTAAATCTGCAGGCGTGTTGTGTTGCACATGCTGGTTATGTTGCTGTTGTTGAGCGATAGATTCTAAAATACATCGTAATTTTCCAATGGCGCCCATCAAAAGAAAACAGTTTTAAAGTAAAGGACAAATCGTAAATGACAGGAACTAAAATATGCACCACTTTCAGATATATGCAAACTACTAATTACTCTAGGGAAAAACTACACAAAACCTAATTGCAAATGTGAAAACCAACAGGGGTTTTTTTTTGGGTTGAGTAGTTGAACTGACATGTTGTCTCTCTGTGTGAGTGATCTCCTTGTTTATTTGGGTAGTAAGCTGAGGGTTAAAGTTTGTGTTTAGTTGTTTTATATTTAGTAAATGCAAAAACTAAACAGAACACTAAACCAGTTAAAAGCAGAATATCTGCTATACTTATCTATCAGTTCAACCACGTTTGGACTTTTCAATCTTTCGTGTAGAAATACTCGATCGAAATCTCAACTCGATCCCGACTCGATTTCTCGACTCTGCCTATAAACGTAGTAAGTAGTGTCGGTTTTGAGCGCACTTCCTCGGGGTTTTTGCTGTTCTACGGATATGGTGTTTTCGGAAGTGGCGATTTTTTTTCTTAGCCGACAAATGAGAGTTAATGATTGGATGAATGTCAAAAAATACCTGCATTAGTATTTTATTTGCAAATATGCACGCCGTACTGCATGTCTTATCTGCACTTACGTTTTCCGCAAAAATTCTACAAGTGGAAAAGAACAATTGATATATTCATGTCCAGGTAGCTACATATATTTACGTCTTCTCTCGTTCAACGCAAATTTCAAATGAAGATTTCTGTCAAAAGTGTAATATTTTGGGAACGAAAAGTTCATGCCCATACCGAGAATTATCTTTGCAAATGGATCTTCGGCGGATTTTGATTTTTGTTTTTTGAAGCAACATTTCTCTTTTCTACTCACTTAAAATCTACCTGTCGGGAATTTTTAAAATTTATGAAAACTAAGTAACGCTTGTTCAATTTCCGTCAAGGAAATTCTAACTTACGGTGGGGTTGAATTAACAGATGTAGAGCAAAAGCCAGATGCTTTCAAAACCTTATATACAAATATATGTATGTATATTCTGAGAAAACTCCTAATTACGACATGACTTAAACTAACCAGGTTTTTTCAACAGTAAGCGAGTTCAATAATAGGCACACAGAATTTTTGTCATTTAACTCAATTTCAGATAACTTACCCCTACCGTTTACACAGAATGAATCTCAATAGCAAAAAAACGTTTGGAATGGATCAAATCTCGAACTTTGTTTCAAGAAAATGCCCGTACTCACTTGATGTTGCACTTTCCTGCTTGTACCTATTGCTAAAAAGAGAGGTGCTAAAGATAAAAAAGATTTCCGTCCGATATCTTTGCTTTCCAATGTAGGAAAACTTTTCGAAAGAGTGCTAGCCAAAAGTTTAGACAGTTTTTGCGACGAAATGAATGTAATTCCACACAATCAATTCGGTTTTAGAAAAGAGCACTCCACGGAACATTCTTTACTATTGTTAAGTGATAGAATTACTCAAAATCTCAGACAAAAAAAGTGCACTGTCGTTTAAGACATAGATTTGAAAGCAGCATTCGATTCTATTTGACACAAAGGGGTAATCTTCAAATTAATAACATTGAATTTCCCCACTGCCATTATACGTATTGTAAGAAGTTTTCTCAGTCATAGAACTGTTTCCATTTCTATCGGTTCTGAATATTCAGAGGAACTCGCCGTGCTTTTAGGTGAAGCTCCAGGGTAACTGCTTGGACCAAAGTTATTCGATATATATCTCTATGATTTTTCTTTTAATGATCACGCCTCTAAGCCGGAGCCAATATTGTATGCGGATGACACCAAAGTGCTTGCTAGCGCTGTAAGAGCTCATGTTGCCTTTAATAAAATTAAGGATTCATTACCTGTTTTGACATCATACCTGAAATCGTGGAGTCTAAACTTAAACGCAGAGAAATGCGTCTTGACATACTTCAGAAATAGTTATGGGAAAAGACATAGAGAAGCAGTGAAAGAGAGTAATACTCTTTCCTTGTATATAGAGAATGTTCCCATTCCATTAAAAACGGAAACAAAATATCTCGGCATAAATTTTGGAAATAAATTTAAGATCAACAAGCATGGTAGAAAAGTAGTGAATAAAGCAAGAATGGCCAATAGTGAGACAAAGGTTGAGCCTCTTTTCCAGTTCTTGATCGGTTTATTAAGAACGAAATTAAAACGTGTTTCAACCCATCCTAATCCGCTCATTAAGATGTTGTGGGAAGTAAATATGAACAGCAATGTCTTTGATAACTACTACCAATCACCTTTTAATCTTATGCATGTAAGTTGCGAAGCTTACTTTAAAGCTGAGTCAAATAGTTCCTTAACACTACCCTTTTACGAGGAAGTTCAATTTCCTGATCTCAGAGGATAGCTCACTTAAAACAAACAATAATATAAAATAATTCAACCTAACTGAACTTTTGCGTGTTACATAGACCCACCAGTCTTTAAGAGACCATAAAATAGATAGTTACTTGTTCTTACATAATCTTTATATATTGAATTAAAGATTCATATATCCGTATAACACCCTTTCAGTCTTAGTATACTTGAAAATTGAGATACTTTTGTATATTTCTTCCATAATACGTATTATAGTTCTAGTCATTAGTCATAAGTCGGCCACTAAGAGCCATGTTGAGAGCGTATGTCGGGAGCAAACATACGACAAAAAAATTGAAACTAATTGTTCAGTACAAATAGTTGATATTTATAGATTTTCTATATCTTTGCAAAAAATTACTTTGGTTAGCCAGACATATTTTAAGAAGTCGGTAAATTGTAAGAAAAACAAACATTGTAATCAAAACAGAACTTGTGATATTTTGCCCCAATAAAAAAATGAATGAATGAATGCTTGTTCAATTTTAACTAAATTCAATCACCATTTTACGCAAATTTAATCCATTTTAGTATTGTTCTTACTATTCAATTAGTATATTAGCATCACTCTATTCTTTAATGTCATATATTCAAAAATTAAACTTGGCTTTCTGTACATTCAAATTTAGCTCCATACTAACGCTAAAGGCCGACCATTAAATTCGTTATTGGTACAAGCATTTTGAAAAGTGTGGAGATTATACTTAAGCTGTATACTTAATTTGGTTGTTGGTAAAGCCCAATAAATTTAAAAATTCTTAGAAAAATCAAGAGAGTATCTTGGAACAAAGGTAAAAAAAAGTCATCGCCTGACATAGTGCGCTTAAAGCTGGCCATCCACAATCACTCATGAATGTCATTCCCGGAGTGAACACGCTCATGAATGCCTGTGGATGGGGCTGCGTGAGAGAGTGCGCATTCATGCGCGATGGAATTCAAAAATTATTGAATTCCGCATTCATGCATTCAATTCACTGCATTTGGCCGTGGACGAGTGCGTATGGAAATGGCAGTGAACGCAAAAATAATTGCCTCATAAGTCTCTATGATAATTCGTCTAAGGCTCTGGGGAGAATTTGGTGTAGCAAATTTGAACTCCTCGAAATTTTGTTCAGTTCAATTCGAACGGCGATTTGAGAAGCTTTTTCGTGACAATAATACTCTCGGACGTTTGTCAGACGCTCGCGAGAGGTGGGACCGTGAAAAAACTTTTTGGTGTTTTCTGGGATTCGAACTTGGAACCTCATGCGTAGTGATCCGACACACTAACCACTTACGTCACGGCGCCCATGTTTACGTTGTTTCTTATTTTTTGCGATATCTTGTGACTCAAAATCTTGTAAATAACAATTAATGTCAAGGGTTCACTCATTTTGAACACAGAATCGCCATTCGTTTTAAGAACCTTTTATCTCCGCTGTCGAAGCAAAAGTGAGGAATGTCATTCATGAGTGATACTGAATGGTGAGGAAAAAAATAAATAAAAAAAAAAAAACATCACTCCGGGAATGACATTCATGAGTGATCGTGGATGGCCAGCTTAAGACTTCGAGGCATGGAGTTAAGGATCAAACTGTTTCATTGAAGCTCTATTCATTTTAAATTTCTTCAGATAATGAGTGTTCTCTAATTACCTGGATATCACGCCTTTCTGACTGCCCACCAGCCCTAGAAATTAAGACGATATTATTTCAGACGGCTCAGAATGAAAATTCTGCTTGTGTTTTCACTGAGGGTGAATGCAATCCAATACAAACAAAGATTATAACTGACAAATGTATTTATGTTATCAGAATTATTTCGACCTCAGAAATGTTCGTGGTTAAAAAATAAATATTTGGCTCAATAGCTCTTTCAGTGCCAGGGCCTAGCTTCTCGCAACCACTCTTGCTGTATGCGTTATATTTTTCACACGAATGGAAGGGACCTACAGTTTAGTGCCGTATCCGAACGGCGATTTGTTTTTTGAAGCTTTCTCGAGACAACAATACGGTCGGATGCTTGTCAGACGTTCGCGAGAGGTGGGACCGTGAAAAAACTTGTTGGTGTTTTCTGAGATTCGAACTTGGAACCTCACGGGCAGTGTTCCGACACACTATCCACTTACGCCACGGCGGCCACTATTGTCGTGGTTAGTTTTACATTTTAAGTCCCGTATTTTTAGTTCTAAAAGCGCGAAGGAAAAGTTTAACATTGATTGACTGGCGATGCAGATTTTGCAGCTAAAGCTAATCCAGTCCCTGAAAAATAGAACGTGAGTACCGCATTGCTAATTGCAGTAAATATAGAGTTTAAATATGTATCAAGTCTATCCAACCAATCCCTAATATTTTTATCAAATTTCAAGGTCTAATTTAAAAGCTTTTTCAGTTGCAAATATAGAAATATTGAATTTCTTTTTCGATATCTACTAGAACTCAATCCCTAAAGAACTCAAACCTTAACAAACAAAAAGGAGTATTGTGTTAGCACAAAGGCTCTTAAAGTCACCTATGCCATGCATTTAATACTTCAACAATCCATCGTCATCCTTTAATACGGAACATTTTGCATTTAAAATAATCATTCGTATCCCATCTCAATTTAATCATACAAAAACTCACAAACAATAAAATCTCTTTTTAAATTATCTCAATCAACGAAGGTCAATACCGGAATTCATTCTGCTTCAGTTTTTGTCCTCGTTGGCAGGATTAAATGACAATCAGCAGAAAAAATCTGAAATTCATTAAATAGGCAGAAAAAATATACCTTCACCTGAGTATATCAGCTTTATTGAGGACTTGACCCACTCAACCATAACCATCACCTAGTTACATCACAAAATTCACAAAAAAAAGGAAAAAATATGCAATCTCCTCAAACCCAAGGGGACACTAAAACAGATTTGTGAGATACGAAATTAAGAATCATCCGATTGTGCCATCATTAACAATCAGGCACAGACAACGATGACCGAACTCGGTAGACCCGTCTCTGTGGATCTCTACTGTGCGGCAGAGGTACACACAAAATCCATTTTCTACTTAATGATAATGAATCTTCTGAGAGACGTCGTCGTCGGCGGAGGACGACGGAAACGGATGTGCTGGTCGACTGGAGTCCTCAAAGTGACACCCTACCCTCGTTAGCAGGCGCTGCTGCCTAGTCAACCACTGGCACTGTGGAATGACTTTAATGAGCACACAGCGCTTATAATCTTTCCCTTCTGGTCATAAGCTTCCTCGTGTTTCTCGGGTACATCGAGTTCGGCCAACAATTTCTGGCCATGGGTAATCTGCTCGAACGTTTTTTTTTTTTTTGGCGTAATCATCCCTTATTAAGTGATAAAATAATTAATACCCCTACAAATCCCACATCATCTCCAATAAAAGTCATCTGACTGATTGTGTTTTGTAGCACGCTAATCGAATTTATATTCCACATTGCTGTGTGTGTGTGTTTGTGTGTGCGTATATGCCTTAAACATGTTGTGAACTTTGTGTCCTTTTCTTTTTCAGGAGTTCGTTTTCTCATTTTTATTGTCATCACGTCTGTTTGTGCGTCCGCACGAGTTATTGGGTAAACTGTTGTCCTCTGTACCTGATAGTGAGTCCTTAGACACGTTAGTCGCATTACTATCCGAATGGACACATCGATTCCCATACGATTTTCGCGATGAACGGATCATGAGTCATGTTAAACATATCGTTTCGAGGTAAGTTCGAATGTGTGTTGTATTGTTTATTTATGTTGGGAATTTTAGTGGATTAACCTGAAACATTTTATCCGGTCCCAAAACAGATGTTCTAATACTGGATTAGAGGAGTTAGTTTCGGAAATATTGAGTGCCTTGTTAAAACGCCTGACTGAATTAGAAAAACACGAAGAAGATTTACGTGCTTGTCAGAGTAATACCGACAAGGTTAGTTGGCCCTCCTCCACCGAGAAGAAGTGATTAATGGGAGATTTGTTGTTGTTTTTCTGGGTGTTAAGGTAAACTAATAGAATCTTTCTTCCAGACAGATTCAATAGACTGCCCAACTGCATCACATTACGCACAAATTTTATGTCGAATCGAAAGGAAGCTAGCGAAACATGTTGGACCTGAAGAATTTCTACAATGTAGCAATAATGTGCTTTTGGATAAACAAGTAAGTTGTAGGTGTAGAAACAATTAGTTGTAGATCGAAACTACGTGCCAAGCAGTAATCTGTAGAAGGTGGATGATTCTTCGTTCCATACCATGTAAGCTATAAAAGTACACAAAAGTTGTACATGTATATGAATGGTAATTAAATTTACCGAAGCATTTTAAATATGGGCATTGGTGTAACTGCCGATTAAATTAACTAAATATTGCACATATATGTACATAGAACGTGTAATATACGTCAAGCAATGTATATACGTAATTAGCAAGGGGATTGGGATATCACTGTCTAATCCAAATTAAATGAATTCAAATTTTAACTCACGTAGGATAAGTCTTGTTGCGGTGGGCAGCTTGCGCGACTGCTACGATGAAACCTAGAGTAATGTGCTCGTAGAACTTCTTTTCGAAAAAGGGTCGTTCATAGTTGACAGGTTGAAGTAGAGCAGTATTTCGTACCTAAAAACCCCACAGCTTCTCGGACGGAAGCGACGGAATTCCATAGACGGAGTAGTCGGTGGTGCCCACAGTTCCAGGTAAGCCAAACTACCTGGTGAATACCTTATATTGGTTACTTTAACGCCTGGACTTCCGTGTTGGGAGTTATGCATGGTTAACTGTCGCAATATTGTAACGAAGCAACCAACACTACCAGATAAAGATGAGTTTACTGTTTGGGACCCTGAAATAAAAGTAAAACAACTTTTATTTCTGTACGTGGAGTCTTTGTACCATCAAGTAGACTTGAGCCCTAGAATGCTATAAAAAAGACATCCAAAGAGTGTTTCTCTGAGCTCCTCGACAAGACGTACACACGAGCAATGCACTAAGTATGAAACTAAAATCGTCTTAGGCGACTTTAAAATCAAAATAAAAAAGGAGTATACCATTTGTAATACGATCGATCTGTAAGCATAGCCTACATGACACCACGTCTGACACGTACTTAAGTCTACAGACTTTCTGCGATATGAAACATCACAATAGTCAGTACGCAATTTCCCCACCTTAGTGATTATACTTATGTCATGTATTCCCTTGTGGGTCCTAGGGCCTCTACTACGCCTACGCGCCATCGTGTACGGTTTCTGGCAATGTGTCTTAGTTCTCCCCAACTTTTCCCTAACTGCCGTGCCTCCTTCTCGACTGTTCTGCGCCATGTTCTCCTCAGACAGCCAGGTCTTCTGCCATCCTGAGTTAGAGGGTTCTATTGCATAGCATGGTTCGCTATGGAACTGTCACCCTTACGGAACGTGTGACCAATCCACTGCCACTTCCGCTGTTGGATGGTTGTGCCTATTGGTTCCTGACCCGTTCTCTCGTAAAGGTGTTCGTTAGAGATATGATTGGGCCAGAAAACCCTTAAGATATTGCGCAGGCACCTATTAACGAACGTTTACCGCTTTCTGGTGATAGTAGTGGTTACTCTCCACGTGCTGCAACCATATAACAGCACGGATTCAACGTTGGAGCGGAACAGTCTTATCTTGGTGCTCAAACTGGTTGCATTGTTTCGCCATATTTTGGACAACATTCCGAACGCGGACTTTGCTTTGGCGATACTGTTGGTTATATCCAGTTCGGTCCCACCATCGGTCGAGACAATACTCCCAAGATACTGGAAATCCTCTACTCTCTCTACCGGTTCTCCAGTAATGCATATTTGAGCCGATGAGTTAGTTCCAAGGCTGATGATTTTATCCGCCTCCCTCTCCACATCTGCTGTCATTTGGTGGAGGTCCATAATTCTAATTGGGAGTGTAAGCATATATCGTCAGCGTAGTCAAAATGTTTCAGTTGAGATATAAGAGTCCATCGAATTACTCCGTTTCCCGCCGACAAAGCTGCATGAAGCACATCACTAATCACCAGTAGGAATAATATTAGTGAAAGGATATAGCATTGTCTTACCCCACTTTGGATCTCAAATTCCTCAGACAACCTCCCCCTGTGCAGAACGTGACATTTGGAGCCTTCATATGTAGCTTTGATAATAGCAATTAGTTTATCGGGAATACCTCTCCTGCGTAGGGTACGCCAAATAAACTCCCTGTTGACACTATCGAACGCCTTCTCAAAATTGATGAACAGCAGGTGGAGTGGCGATCGATATTCAACACACTGTTCGATGGTAATCCGCAGGGTGTTGATGTGGTCGGCACAAGAGGATCCACAGCGGAAATCTGCATAATCGGCATCGAGTGTGTCTTCGAGATATAGTTTGATTTGCTCCAGGACGATTTTAGCTATTATCTTAGCTACAGCAGACAGCACGCAGATACCCCTCCAGTTTCCGCACTCCATTAAATTTCCTTTCTTAGGAAGCTTGACGATCATTCCCTTTTTCGACTCGTTAGGAAAGCTCTCAGCTTCCCAAGCTCTCTCTATAAGTGGAAGCAGAAGGTCAGCCGATGTTGTTGGCGCTGCTCGTAAGAGCTCTGCTGAAATACCGTCAAGTCCTACCGCCTTGTTGGTTTTGAGTGCCTTGATCGCGGTAATGATCTCATCTTTACTGGGAGTCGTGGTGCGTATTCGGGAACTTCTCACCTCGGGCATCTCAGTTTGATTTGGGAGCATAACGCTAGCGAATACGCGGTTTAAAACCATAGCAAAATGCTCCTTCCATCTCTTGAGCTGGTGCTCATCCGAAATGAGCAGGGAACCGTCTAGGCTTTTCACTGTGTGTTGGCTGGAACTGCGACCACCTGTCAGCTCTTTCGTGATTCTGTAGACAGTCCTGCTGTCGCACCTCTGTGCTGCTTCTTCTGCTTCTGTAGCCAGCGCCCTGATGTAGTTGCGCTTGTCACGTCGCACGCTACGCTGAACTTCTCTTATCTTCATGCGATATAGGGACTCTAGATCGCTTCTCCCTGCTACTGGGGTAGCTGCAACGCGAGATTTCAGCTGTTTTCGTTCGTCAATCCGTCTCCAGGTATCCTCGAAAAGCCACGCCCTATGTCTTCCCTGCCGTCGACCGACAATTCTTTCAGCACCAGATGTAAAAACATTTTTCACAGCACACCAATGGTCTTGGATGGTTGCGGCCATTGAGCTGCTCATTGCTTCCACACCTTGCGAAAAGTGCACCCTTAATTGTTGGCGCACTGAGGGATCACTAAGTCTATCGACGTTGAACATGAGCATCCTTGCGTTGTCGTGGGATCTTCGAACTGCAGCAGTGCGTAGTTGGAGGGTAGCTATCATAAGATGGTGATCACGTACTATCCCCACATCTGCCCCTCGCCTGTTTCCGACGTCCAGGAGACTACTTCTAAAGCGGCGACTGATGGCAAAATGGTCAATTTGGTTGGAAGTTACTTGCCTGTTGTTGGAAACCCAGCTGACTTTGTGGCAGGTCTTGTGCTCAAACATGGTGCCACCTATCACAAGGCGGTTGGGATTGCAGAAATCCACAAACCTTTCGCCGTAGTCATTGCGGTTGCCTAGTCCATGCTTCCCGATTACATGTTTGAGCCCTTCGTTGTCGTTGCCTACCTTGGCATTCAAATCCCCCATTATTGTGAAAATGTCTCTATTTGATGTTGTGTTGAAGACGGTACTTAAGAGGTTGTAGAAGCTCTCCTTTTCGTCCTCAGACGAATTATTCGTTGGGGCGTAACACTGTATGATGGTGACGCGTCGTACTCTAGTCCGGAATCTGGCCGTCAAAATCCTATCACCATGAGGCTGCCAGGAAATTAGGCCCTTGCGTGCTGTTGTTGTTAGCAGTAGTCCAACTCCATATTCGTGCGGACTTCCGGAAGGTCTTCCAGAATAGAGTAGTACAGTGTTACGCGTTGGGGACTGGTACTCGCCCACTTCTAACCATCTTACTTCACTTACCTGCAAAATGTGCAGTTTATATCGCATGAATTCCTTTTCCAGTTGGAGGAATCTGGCATTGTAAGGACCTTTGATTCCCGAGTCGAGGAGCGTCTTCACTTTCCAGAAACCTATCTTTGTCCGGGTACAATAGCCAAAAGTCATCAAAATGTGATCATTCCTTATCCGAGGCATAGTGTCGGTTTCTGTAGCGGGCAATTTTCGGTAACGCAGGTTGCTGGCCCACGTTACCTAGCCTAGAATCAAGGCCCTAGACAACCTGCACTTACAATTTTAGCCTACACGTATAAAGGTTTATACGTATAGTTGGCCGGGGACCACCACTAGGAGGTAAAGTAAGCACTTCATCACGAACTTGATTGTTGCGCTACTGGCCCAAACCAAGTCTTGGGCAGTCAGTAGTTTCCCGATCAATCGCAATGCAGGTCCCTTAGTGATCATGAGTAAAAATGGCTATATTTTGATGAACAAACAATCAACCGAATTTGTCATGTTACGAATAACTTTGTATACACTTCAGCAATGTGCAAGTCCTACCATTCCGAGCCGCTAACATGGACAACTACCTTGTTGCAGCCAAGCTATAAGTGTAGACATACCAAGCGCCACAAAAACGAAGCATTATTGGGAGAAAATACGACGTTTAAAAGCTACAATTCGGAAGAGAGTCCAACAATGCCACCAACGATAAATATCAAAGATCAATGGCAGCGAACAACAAACCATCAACGAAACCGCAACTGATGGTTGGGTTTCACTAGACTACCACCTAGGGTTAACTAAGTACATCGCTTGCAATTTGATTTGGCTTATAAGGTGCGAACGTTTCAAAATCAGAAAAAAAAATCAAAAATATTCAGAGATTTCGTAAAAAAGGTAATCAGTTGTCTACCTAAGCGTGAGACACAATTTCCAGTTTATCAACACTAAAGGGAAATTTGACGGTTGTCCATCTAATATAAAATTTCTAAATTGGTCGTCCGATGACCCAAAAGTTATCACCAACCTTTTCGCTGATTTCTTCAGCCAAGCTTTCTCGAATGGCAACGTAGAGCCCGATTCTATTTACTTTTGTTATATGAACGGCTGCGCTCAAACCTCCAAAAAATATTACTTTTTGGTCTCCCTGCAATAGCCCTGAAAAAATGTGTTTGCAAACTAGCCCAGACCCTCACTGCTCTTTTTCATCTATCAATTACGAGTGGAATTTTCCCGAAATTGTGGAAGATCTCATTTATTATCCACATCTATACTGCCGTCGTAAGAAGAAAGGGCGCATCTCCATTTTAGTAGTTTTGAGATAAACGCATTTTACAGTTTCTGTTTTGCCCTTTTTTACTTAGGAATAGAGAGATATCTCCATTTCCATTCGTGATTTTGAGCCATTTACAATTGGAAATATGACTTTTAAGCTTCACACAGAAATAAAGCACTGTTTAACGTATACAAATCCACTAACTCAATTTTGGAGTTTGGCATTTGCGCACTTTTTTCTTAGGACGGCAGTATAAGAAAGGCTACAAGAGTGATATCTCTAACTATAGGCCAATTGCTAAGCTGTCAAGCATATCTTAGCTCTTTGAGAATATCGTTTATGATACGATGTTCTTCCACTGCAAATTAATTTTCTCCCTCAAGCAACATGGTTTATTAAAGGGCAAATCTACAACCAGAAACCTTACTTGTGGGCTCCGTGGCGTAAGTGGTTATTGTGTCGGATCACTGCGCATGAGGTCCCAAGTTCGAATCTCAGAAAACACCAAAAAGTTTTTTCACGGTCCTACCTCTCGCGAGCGTCTGACAAACATGCGAGAGTATTGTTGTCACGAAAAAGCTTCTCAAGTCACCGTTCAGATACTGCACTAAACTGTAGGTCCCTTCCATTCGTGTAAAAAATTTAACGCACACAACATGAGTGGTTGCGAGGAGCTGGGCCCTGCCACTTAAAGAGCTGTTGCGCCAAATATTTGTTTGTTTTTTTTTTTTTTTATATATAAGAAAGGATGCAAGAGTGATATCTCTAAAGCTCCATTCACAGCTCAGCGACCTGCGAATGCGAACGAGCGAATATTCGCAAATTTGGACATTTCTTTCACAGCTACTTTTTTATCAGGTTGCGCCAAACCGCGAATTTCAGTTGTCATTCATTTTGTAACTAATTGCCTAAACGTGAAAAATGCATAAATACATAGCGCAGCTTTTATTCAGAAGGTAATATCTTACATTCTTTCAATAAATTCAACCACCATCTTACCCACTAAGAACAACACAAAAGAATTGTGAGGTTAAACTCTCGCGAATGTTTTGGTCGCGGGAATGTGAATTGCGTTCTACATGTGTGGAATGTGAATACAAGTTGACAGTTCGCAAAAAACATTCGCTTATTCGCGGAAAAATCGGCGAATTGTTAATTTCTTCGCAAAAACTAATTACAATTCAACTTTTTATATATTGTTATATTCTTGCTGGGGTTCGTTTAAATAAAACCGTCTTTTGCGTATTTTAATCGTTTTAATCGTTACCTAACACCAACTTTACTTCAACACAATATTCAATCACTTTATTCTTTATTTATTTCAAATTAAACTGTCGCTACAATGTCGCTTATTTTCTTCACTGGTCTAATATCCCTCTCGTAATCGCTGTATGCACTTATAAACAACTGTGTCCACGATGGTTGTGGTATGGGTATTTATATGAAATATAAGTCTTTCTAGAACATGCTAGATGCCGCTCGGGATGAATTGATGGTCCTGGAATAATTAGGATATTGTTTGGAACAATTGTGAGACGTAAGCACATCAGTTCGAAATATTTACTGCTAGCAGGCAATAGATGTCGTTGTACGCAGTACCTGACGATGTACTTGATACTACAATATTAATCGATAGATAAATTCAGCTCCGTTCTTTTGGAATAATAAAATTGTCAAGGGCGTGCTTATAAATGTGCTAAAAACTGGTTGTTCGCAATTTGGGCATTCGCAGATCGCTGAGCTGGCAATGGACCTTAACTATAAACCAATTGATAAGCTCTCAAGCATAGAATATCGTTCATGATACGATGTTCTTCCGACGCAAATTAATTTTCTGCCTCAAGCAACATGGTTTCCTTAAAGGCAAATCTATAACCACTAACCTTACTGAAGCACATTAAGTGCTTTGGAAAATGGTAGCGGAGTAGACGTCATGGCGTTCGATACAATTGTTCATCAAATCGTACTCCTCAAACTTGAAATGCTTGGTTTTCCGCTAATTCTTATTTCGTGGATTAAGTCCTATCTAGAAGACCGAATGTATAGTGTCCTCTTTAGATCATTCGTTCCAAACCCATTCTGTACGACCTCAGGAGTGCCTCAGAGTAGCTATTTAAGGCCCCTGCTCTTTGTACTTACTATTAACAATGTGGAGCTTGTCATTACAGGATCTGACCTACAGATCTATGCAGTTGACATGAGGATCTCTAAACAAATTTCTTGCATTGGTGATTCTCTTTCACTGCAGGTTGACCTAAACATGTTTTTAACTGGTGCCATCAAAACCCCTTAGAGCTTAATGCGAAAAAATGTCAATGAATTACTTACTCTCGAAAGCGCCCTCCCTTGCTTAAAATAATATATTTTATTAACAATAAGCCTGTTCCCACCGTAGCCTTAATTCGTGATTTGGGCATCCTTTGTGACACTCAACTTAACTTGTGCTCACATATAAATAACATAATTAATAGGGCTAACTCAACTCTTGGATTTTTTAAACGTTGGTCGAAAGAATTTTCTAACCCCTACGTCACCAAATCCCCATATATGACTTTCGTTGGGCCACTTTTTTTATACGCCAGACAAGTCTGGTCACCCTATCACCAAGTCCACATTCTGAGAATCGAAGCTATTCGGCGTAGATTCATACGTTTTGCCTCACGGGGTCTGGGCTGGGATATCCCATTCAACCTACCTCCCTACGAGAACCGTCTAAACTATTAAATCTTCAAGAACTAAAGATACGTCGTCATATCGCCGATATGCTTTTTGTTCATTGTGCCTTCTTCCTCGTACCAGATTCTATTTTTCCCGAGTCGATACAACGCTAACTAGTTAGCAATCTACAACTCACCAATATCGCTCAGTAGAATACACAATTGTATTTTTAAACTTGAATTGTAGATACGCCGTGGTTCTCATTTATTTTGAAGAATATCATTGGTAAACTAATCTGGCCGAAATTTGTTGCCTTGAAAAAATGTCTTTTCAGATATTCGCCATAAGAAATGTATCTCATAAAATATCCCCCTTTTAAATACACGTCAAAGTATATTTTGATAGCTCAATCCCCACATTCTCCACATAACAAAGTAAATTCAATTATCCCATTAGAGTGACATTACATCGTTTCCCCAAATTGCTAACAATTAGGTTATCAACAAAATCAGTTCATCTAACACAACGAACAAAGCAATAATATTTATGTACTTGTCTGTAAGAGGATCATAAGTCGTGATACATTCACCACTGATTGTGCGTGTGAGAGGGCCATGCACGCAACAATAATGATATTAATTTCTAAAAATGTCTCATCTACACTCGTCTCACGTCCCACGCATTGCAAAACATTTCAATTTAGTCTCGAAAATAAACAGAAAATCATGTCTGCCAAATATTTCTACCCCATAGCCGAGCCAGCAAACCCCCGATAACTGGCGACAATTCACCATCGCCACTGTGAACGACATCGACAACGCGCGTCGAACACCCCCACAAAACCATCACCCCCTCATTATAAGTGCCTATCTAGGGAAGCATATAAACGCCCCCGGCGCAGCACTGAGACCCACATGCAATTGATCCCTTTTCGACTTTAATTTAATGTGATTCGACTTCGAATAGAAGTAGTGAAAATCATTTTCTAGAATTAAAATGTTATTCGCCTTCGTCGGGAAATGTAATTTGTCGCGGCGGGTGGCAGTGGTGATGGTGGAGGGGTGGTTCTGCTTACATAAGCAGTTCTCTGTGAGTAAAAAAATAAAAGAAAAAGTGGAGCGGAATCGAATCGGCACACTTACCAACCCTCCGCAACTCCATGGGGGTTGCGTTGTAAGTAGAAACTGATGTAGCACACATTCGTTCATTCGTTTGGCTTTTATTGTGCTGCGACAGGCAAAACAACGAAATTAATTCCTTTGTATTGGTTTTATCCTGTGGGTGTGCGGGAGGCTGATTGAAGATACTCCACTCGTTGTTGGGGAGGCACCTCAACAAATTTGTATAATGTGTTGAGATGTTAACATCCTGAAAGCGGGTGTACCATACACACAGGCTTTGCGGCAGGTTAAGGGAACCGGGTGGTGCCCTCCGCCATGTCGGTAGCCCGTTTTCGTCCTAAAATGGAATTTATAATGGAATTTAAATCTTTCTTTTTTTCATTTTACTTGAATTCCTTCGGCCTGGTTCGGTTTTGTTTGTCTAACAATAGCTACGAAATGGAATTGAAGCTAAGGAAAAGCTCGTTAACAATACAGAGTGCTTAGGACGAGTGTGTGTCATGGGGAGGCTCCTTTGCTGCGTGTATGTTTGTCTAATTTGTTTGTTTATTGTTATTTATTTGCCGCGCGAGCGAGGAGAGAGAGAGACGAGATAAGTGAATAAACATGAGAGTATCAATTGCCCCCAAGGAATTTGGAGCAATGGTTGGAATTTGTCACTCCAATTGGGGTGAAGTGGGGATGAGCTATTGTGTAACAATAAGAGAATGGCCTAGTTGAGTCATGTCTATGGATGTTTTTATTGTTCTTGGGAATTGTGCCAGAATGATTAGTGATTTGTTTGTATCTTTCTACGCAGGAAAAAGAGGTGATGCTCTTGCCAGTTTTCTAATTTACTAATGTACGAGTACCTTAGGTATGTACAAAGATGCTGCAACCTAGCTTGGTATTGATAGGAAGTATGAGAAGGATGCTATTCGATGTTCTCTTTTTAAGTGAGATAGAAATCAGCAGATTTTTATGGGCTGCAACATGTAATATGTTCATAGTTAGTAATGCTTTTCGTAAACATAAATAATGAGAGACGGAATTACATAGTCTTCCATATTGTTACTCTTATATTTAGTTCCTTATGCACTCTGTAATCTGAGAAAATAATTCTTGTGTCACAAGCCTTTTATACAGAAGGGCTCTCTTCTATCTGACCTACTCTACTCCAGACTTGGCTAAAAAGTTCTCCATCCCAAAGACAAAAAACTTCTCGTATTGTGTATTGTAGCACAGTTCGTACTTTCAACGAATACGTAGACATTCATCTTCATGTTATTGTAATAAACTTTTCTTACTTATATATCGTATTCCCTTCTATTTTCTTGAAAATTCGTTAAGTTTACAGGTTTATGACATGACAATGTTTCGGTTGAAACGATGAAAGTAAGTCTAAGTTTAATGAAAAGAACGTTTACGTGTGTCTAAAATGTTCATTGTAAAGGACAGTTTACTACTTGTATATGGAGAAATATTGATTTGTTATTGGAAAGCTAAAATTCATGTATATTAGTACATATTCTAGATGCAAATACTTTGTTTAATGATGTGTATATTATTGCAAGATTCCTAATTTATATTGCAGATACCATTTTAAAGGCCTACCAACTCTTACTCTCAACCTCCACGCGGTGACAGCCGGGTGCCTATTACCTTAATCCAAGAAGTGGGTAACCAACCCCGTTTAGCGGCTTCTTGGTGGCAGCAGATGAGAGAGGGGGGAAGAGTGATTTCCCACTAGAGCGCTTCTTCCTGTTCCAGGCGGCAGCGGGACTCCCTAGACGGAGTCAATGGTGGCGTCTATAGTTCCAGTTAGGTTGAACTTAGTGAATACCTTGCGCGAGCTGCTTTGACGTATTCGGATCACAGGTCGGTAAGGAATTTCCAATGTTGATCAGGACATTGGAATAGAGATGGTGGCGGAGGAGCCCTTAATGGGACAACGGCAGCGCTCATACTCCCGTAGTGGACTACTGGCACCGGTGTACCCGGCCCCTCGTCCTAGGGGAATAATTAAGAAACTGGCCCTCCAGGTTGGGGGTTGTGTCGTCGGGGTAACTTCCCTACCACGTAAAAAAAGCATGGTTCCGAAACAACCAAAAGCCTCGGATAAGGATGACTCAACTAATGACGACCCCAGCAAACGAAATAAGGACAACGACCTTCGGACCTGTACATGGAATGTTCTGTCCCTTTACAGACCACGTGCAGCCGAACAACTAGCAGAAGCCCTAGACTGCTATAAAGCAGATATTATCACCATCCAGGAAGTGCGATGGGATGGGCCGGGCAAAAAGAGGATGAAAAACTGTGACATCTACTACGGTGATTGCTACAGAGGCAACAGGCAGCGCTTATTCGGATGCGGATTTGTCATACGCGGCAGACTTAGGCAAGAAGTCTTAAGCTTCCGACAAGTAAGCGAGCGTATTATGACGATCCGGATCAAGGATAAATTCGCTAACATAAGACTAATATGTGTTCATGCCCCCACGGAAGAAAAGGACCCTGCCACAAAAGAGTGTTTCTACGAGCTCCTCGACAAAACATACGAGCAATGTCCTAAATACAACGTTAAAATCATATTGGGCGATTTTAACGCCAAAATAGGAAAGGAGGACGTCTTTGGTAGGGCAGTCGGTAAGCATAGCCTACACGACACCACGTCTGATAACGGACTAAGGCTAATTGATTTCGCTGTGCAGCGAAATGTCACCATAGCAAGCACATGGTTTCCTCATCTCGATATTCATAAGCAGACATGGCGGCCTAATGATCATGTAACGATCAACCAAATTGATCATATTGGCGATCGACGCAAGGCATGCCTCCAGTATTCTGGATGTCCGGACCTTCCGAGCGGCCAACATAGACTCGGATCATTACCTTGTTGTAGCCAAGGTACGAATGCAGATATTCCAATCTGAGCAACAAAGAAGAATCTCTGTGAGAAAATTTAACGCCGAAAAGCTACAATCGCAAGAGACCGCCATACTCTTCGCTGAACGCTTATCCCGAAATCTCTCAATCACCCCTATGCTGCCAGCATCAAGTGCTGAAGAACAGTGGCAACGCTGCCAACATGCCATCAGAAACGCTGCGACTGATGTGCTGGGTCTCGCTCGCCCACCGCCGCGAAACCCCTGGTTTGACGAAGAATGCCGGCGAGTGCATGCAGCAAAACAAGAGGCATACAAAGCGGTGCTGCAAAGGAAGACGAGAGCTGCTCGTGAGCTCTGCGAGCAAAAAAGATGGGAAGAACATCGGCTTCTCCAAAAGAAGAAGAAAGAGCATGAGAAGCGCGCCTTTGAGAATATCGAGAGTTTATACTCCAGGAACAATGTACGGAAGTTTTACCTAAAGGTAAAAAGAACGTGTCAGAGAAGCAATACCCGTACTGAAACCTGTAGAGATGAAAATGGAAACCTCGTAGTAGAATCACAGTCGGTGCTGAGAATATGAAAAAACTACTTCTGCAGACTGCATAACGGCGACGAAGACCAACATCCCGCTGTCAGGCAGAATGAACCATTCAACATAAACGATGATAGTCAAAATTTCCGTCCACCTGACCAAAACGAAGTGAGGATAGCAAATCCAACAAGGCTGCTGGACCTGACGGCTTACCAGCCGAACTTTTCAAGGCAGCTGGGGATGAATTGGTAGAGTGCATACACCAACTCATCTCTAAGATTTGGTCAGACGAGTGTATGCCTGATGAATGGAACCTCAGCATCGTTTGCCCGATCCACAAGAAAGGAGACCCCCTCAACTGCGTCAGTTATCGAGGCATCAGTCTCCTCGACATCGCATACAAGATCTTTTCTGCGATATTGTGTGAACAAGTATATGCTTTCAACAAGAAGGGAAAGCCAACACCGACGAATTGGACAAAACGTCACAGTGGGCAGCATAAACTTCGAGGTAGTAAGGGACTTTGTCTACCTTATCTCTGCTATAAATTCTACTAACAAGATCAGCGCAGAAATCAATCGAAGAATAACTCTTGCCAATCGCTGTTGCTTGGGCTTATAAGGCAATTCAACAGTAAAGCCCTATCTCGAACAACTAAGGAGACTCTATATAAGACCTTGATCATCCCAGTCCTGCTTTACGGCGCTGAAACATGGGCTTTATTAAAAGAGGATGAAGATATCCTTGGTCGCTTCGAGAGAAAAATTCTTCGTTAGATTTTCGGTCCCGTTTGCCTTGACGGGTTTTGGAGGAAAAGAACCAGTCACGAACTATACGAGCTATACAGCGACACCGACCTAGTGAAAAAACTGTGAATTGGACGTCTGAGATGGCTAGGGCATGTAGAGCGAATGGACACCAACGCTTCGGCCCGCAGAGTCTTCGAATCTAACCCCGAGGGACGACGCAGTAGAGGGAATCATCGCCGTAGGTGGCGCGCACAAGTTCAAGGAGACCTTGACCAACTTGGAGTGCGCAACTGGCCTTCACTGCAAAGGCCACCTTAAATTGCCCTTTATCTCTTACGGAGATGACTGAGCAATAAAAACATTCACCTATACTGGGTGCCAAGCCACAGAGTGCACTGCAGTGCGAACGAACTTGCCAGATCGGTCTGCCGTTTAAGTGACTCCAAGGATTCACTTCTAACTTCATATCTTTGATTTGTGCGCTCATACCCCGAGGCGACACCGCCATTTTCATTCTAACCCCACAATAAAGGGTATATCTCTTTCATCCAGGGCCAATTTTGAAAATCTGCACTTTTCTCGAAAAGTGCTCTAACGATTTTGCTCAAATTTCATACTTAGGTTCAATTGGAAATGTTCTATTAGATGAAGTACCATGCTTTTGGCTAAAGCTGGAATAACGGTACCTTACTCTGGCAGCTTACGATTTCACTTTCGCCAACAAAACCTTAACCAAATTGAAAACGTAATTTTCTGAGTCTTATAATTTCAATCGATTACCACCACACCCTCGAATTCGTTTGAAATAAAAAATTGCGGAATCAATCACACCGAAAACTCGAAAACGGTACGAATTCATATTTGAACGAAATTCGTCACAGGGGCGGGTGAATGTGTGACACATGAAACGACGTGGCTTACCAAGTTTTGGAAGCTTGGATAAATATTTTATTTGCATAGATACCATATATATGAAAATAATCAATTTGCAATGAAACCACATACACGTGCAAGTACATACGACTGTCTATTATTGGATCGTAACTAACCAATTTTCAGAACGTATTCTACCTTTTAAGTGGCATTTGATGGAGAGAAAAACATATGGCGTAGATAATTGATAAGCAATCACCACACTAAGGAACCTTTAGAGTGATTTATCATTTTAAATTACTCTTTCAAAATTTGATGCACTACTGTCTTGTCTTTTGGTGCACACAACCGCACTCATAAATTTCCCCCAAACAGCAGTTGCTTTACTGGAAATGAACTTGTTTTCAGCAATTAATAACAAACAAAAAAATACCGGCGGCAGCAGAGTAACAACCATCTACAACTCGAGTTCCCAGTTAAGCTATCCAGCTAAGGATCAGATGTGTTACTCCAAAGGATTTAATTAAACTTTCTTGTGTTCTTGTACGGTTCCATGTTTTTTTTTCTTATTTTTCGAGAACCGAAAATTACTTTACTCTGGCTGTACAAGTCATGACCGTACACTTTTTCTTCAAACTGCAGTACATTGCTGCAGCTACATACGCCATTTTCCTTGTTTTTGTGTTTTGCCCAGTCATCCATTGCATGTTCCTTGAAAAGTGAAGTTTCAAATGTATGTTGAGTTTGTATCCTGTTGCAGTTGTACTGATGCCATTTTTTTTTTTTTTTTATTCGAACCTTCCCAACACTCATGGCAAAGTTTATCCTGAATAATTTCAGCTATTTAAATAAGGCAAATAACAATTTAGCACAAGGATGGATTGTAGGAAGGGAGGGCGGTGAATAATGTAGGGTTATTAAGGCTTTCGTCTGGAGTG
The DNA here is from genome assembly GCA_945910035.1 of Brachypalpus laphriformis. Classification (NCBI taxonomy): domain Eukaryota; kingdom Metazoa; phylum Arthropoda; class Insecta; order Diptera; family Syrphidae; genus Brachypalpus; species Brachypalpus laphriformis. The sequence continues at coordinate 167,723,309 of OX246755.1, read as the reverse complement.
TATGCATATGTGCGATAAGTGTTGCGCTTATTAAATAATTCATGAGATTTTTTTTTTTCCTCTTTCAATCTAATCATAGAAGCGGGTAAAATATTTGATGATTCTCCTAACCCTGAGGCATTGCACGTAGACAGGAGAAGACAGACTAATTCAACACCTAGGCGTTTTACATAATGGTGAGAACTCGAAAAATCTTGGGGAACAAAAACGGAATTTGTCACCCAGTGAACCCGTTTAGAGGATTAAATTTCGATTGCGAGAAGTTCTACAATATTGCGTACAACGTGAACATATAATCGCTAAGCGTACAATTTATAATGGAGTAATCTACAATGTTAAAAGGATTCCGAATTATTCTCTTAAGCGGCCCCCAGCCAATCAATATTATTGTGCAATATATTGCACAATATTATTTACTGGGTGCCCCAGACGGTTCAATATTCTTCCCTATAATTTAGTTGACGTCTACAGTACTAAAAAGTTGTCTAGATCACAAAGATATGGAGAAAAGTTAAAGTTGTCTTCATACCCAAGGCGGTTAAATGCTCTCATACCAATCCAAAAGATTTCAGACCATTTAGTCTATCATCATTCCTCTTAAAACATTAGAACGACTGGTTGATATCCAATTACGCAACAATATTGATAAGAAACTACTGTCGGCAGCCCAACTTGCATATTGCACAGGCAAATCAGTGGATACGACATTACGCTCACTAGAACGTAATATTGAATATTCCCTGTTTCATAAGGAGTACACGATGGTTGCTTTTCTGGATATAGAAGGCGCTTTCAACAATGTCAATACATCAGCAATAGAAGATGCACTATCAGATCTGAAGGTCGACAGCTCACTTTACGAATTGATTAATTTAATACTTAACGGTCAGATTATCACCTCTAAGCTGGGTGCGACGTCTACTAGAAAATCTGTCAGTAGAGGCACTCCGCAAAGAGGTGTTCTATCCCCGTTTTTGTGGAATTTGGTGGTCATTGAACTATTGTTACTGAAGGGGAGCTATGCACGGCGATCGCTTATGCAGATGATGTTGGTTTGGCTGTCTCGGGAAATCACCTAAATACTCTAAAAGAACATCTACAAAACGCGTTAAACAAGCTAACAGATGGGCGGTTCGGTGTGGTTTGGGTGTAAGCCCCCACAAAACTGATACTCGTCTCCAGCAAATATAAAATTCCGTTAGTCGACCTTCCCTTTCTGAATGGTATCAGCTTAACTTTCTCTGACACAACAAAATATTTGGATCTTATCCTGGATAAGAAATTATGCTGGAAGCCTAATATTCCAGAAAGAGTCAAGAAATTTACAGTAGCACTTTTCCCTTGCAAAAAAGCTATTGGGAATAGATGTGGTTTACAACCCCGAATCACTCACTGGCTCTACATATCGGTCATTAGACCGATACTCACATACGGGGTGATTGTCTGGTGGACAGCCATAGAAAAAGCTATAAATCGCGATTATCTAAATGAAGTCCAGCGTACAGCTTGTCTGTGCATAAGTGGAGCACTACGTACAACTCCCTCTGTGGTACTGGACATCATGTTTCATTTGATACCCATTGACAATGGCCCCGCCTCCATTCTTAATAAATTCAGAATCTCTCCTGGAAACACGGACTACACCATCCCACGTTTAAATTTTGACAAGAAGTTCCTCGTCACCATCCCTTTCAGATCACTCTGGAATGACGATGAATTTTCAGAAGATGAGTCGATCCACTTCTACACGGACGGCTCAAAAACCATGGATGGAGTTGGTGGAGGTGTTTTCTCTGACAGGGTTAGCAGGTAAAGAAGTCTTCTCATGGCTTAAAAAAAACGTCTGAGATATTTTCTTTTTAATAATTTGCGCGCACTCAAGGGGTTATGAATACCTTTAACATATTTTTACACAATGCGGGCGTTGGAAAGGATAGATAGAGAGAGAGATTTGGTGTAGTTGTTTGAAGCTCAGTTGTTTGCTTTAGAAAAACTCCAGATCTTCTCAGCCAAGCAGCAATCAAACCCTTGGAATCGACTTCTATAAATTCTTTAGTAGCTCTAGACTGCCGATCGTCTCTCGCGGAGATGGCTGAGCAGTTCAATATTCACCTGTGTTGGGTGCTGGGGCATGGAGACATTCCAGGAAATTGTAAGGCCGATGAAGTCGCCAGAATAGGAACAACTATACCCATCTTGCCGGACAAAGGTACCTTAGGTATACGAATCGCTACTTGCAAACTTAAATTTAATCTGGGTATGTACTATCGAGAGTACAAATCTTAGGTGGACAAGTGGACCATCATGTCTAGCGACAAAACAGATTTGGCCAATGCTGGATATGAAACGCTCTAATAACTTGATTTCTCTCAATAGATTGGATATCGGAACTACAATAGGTGTCGTCGCTGGGCACTGTCTAAGAGGTAAGGATGCTACAAGGCTGGGCCTTTTAGCGAACGACTTTTGTAGAAGCTGCATGGATGAAGAGGGGGATGAAACTATTCCTCACCTTCTTTGTTTCGGCCCAGCTCTCTTCCGCAGATGGATCTACTACAACGATATATGCGATCTGATAGACACAGATACCAAGAGCTTCTTATGCTCCATAAAAAGCTCAAACTGATTTAACGTGTAGGTAGAAAGAAACTTTCTCCAATGATCCACGTTGTATCTCAATGGACTCATTGTTGGTCTAAGTGTGTTGGCGATTCTTAGCTGGCAGTCACCTTAACCTAATCTAATATTGACGGCTGATATTTGTGTAGAGAACATGTTGAGTGATACTGAAGTATAATGTGTGGCCATTGCACTGGCTGTGTGCTTAAAAAGGAAAGAAATTAAAAAGCGCAGATGTGTGAAAGAGTGGTACAAAAAAGATGTGTTTACTCATTAACATTTATAAAATAAAAATGAAATGCTGTTCTATATAAATAAAAATTAAATGCTGTTCGTTTGTCATCGCATCACTTGAGAACGGCTAGACCGATTTGGCTCATTTATTTTGGAAATATTCATAGTAGTCCGAATAAGGTTTTTACGGAAAACAAATTGGAAAAGTTGCCCGGAAAATTGGAAAATTCGAGAAAAACTGAAAGTACTTTTTTCCATGAGAAAAAATGTGTGTACCAATGTTTGTGTGCTATGTGCCTCTCTCATCTGCTGCCACCAAGAATCCGCCAAACGGAGTTGGTTACCCATTTCTTAAATTAAGGTACTAGGCACCCGGCTGTCACCGCGTGGAGGTTGAGAGTAGGAGTTGGTAGGCCTCAGCTGAGTGAAAACGCTTGTGTTTTCATATAATCGCATGCACTACAAACCACGTAACCGATTGAACTCAAATTTTCAGGCAATCTTGGGCCCAAGAGTGTTCCTGTGGAGTTTGGTCAAATCGGTTCACTACTTTAGTATTATCGTACTTTAGTACTAAAAAAATTCTCTTTTGTTAGTCGCAGTAAAGCAAGCCGGGTACCATCGGTTCAGCAGTTTGCCCACTATTTTAGTATTATAGTGCCTTAGTACAAAAAATATTTTGATATGCATACGTATTTAAGGTTGGACCACTTACCCTCTGTTGGCCGTCACAAAACTGTTCTCTAATAGACTTAGCCCCAGACGCCTGGCTGGCAGTTGTTGCTCCAGGCGCCTGCCTGGCACTTGTTTCTTTTTTTTTGTGAGGCGCAGCAACGCTTACCCGCAGATGATACAATTTTTCTATATTGCGCAATTAATATTAAGCCAATTTTGATTTTGTACTATATATCTTTTTTTCCTCTTGCCCAACCCATGCCCGCTTGGCAACGACACTGCGACCTGAAAGATCTATTGTATCGGAGGGTTGGAGCTAATCTAACAGGCGTATTACCTCCCTTATGAAAGTGAGTATGTCTTTAGTAGCGGAGCATTTCTGTTCCACTGAAGTAAGTATCTCCTTGTGGAGAATACGTTTCCTTAACCAGTGTAGTGCCGGGCATTCACAAAGAATGTGTTCGGAGGTTTTATCCTCCTCTAAACAGAACCGACAGTCCTTCTCTTGGCACAGGTTCATCTTGTTAGGGTGGTATCTCAGGCCACAATGGCCAGTAAGAAAGCTCACAAGCTTCTTAATGCTTTCCCTATATAAGTTAAGGATTTCCTTATAAGAGTAAGGCTTGATTAATCGTTTGGATTGTCTTAGACCTGGCCCACTAGTCCAGTGGTCTAGACGAAGTGTGTTTTCCCATTCGTTAATCAGCGTTGTAGCTATCGCCCAATTGACGCCACAATAAGGTTCAGCACCTATGAACACAGATTTTGAGCCAGCCCTAGCAAGCTCATCTGCAGATTCGTTGCCCACAATCCCTTGGTGTCCCGGTACCCAACCGAGTTTTACCCTGTTGTATTTGGCAAGGTCTCGTAATGCATCGTAGCAGCATTTCACTGTTCTGGAGTCCATTTGATTGGACGACAATGCCATAAGTGGTGCTTGGCTATCTGAGAAGATATGTATTCTAACGCCTTTGATCCCCTTGCGGAGATTGTGTCTGGCGTAAATCTCAATGGCATGGATTTCAGCCTGAAACACAGTGGGAGTCGTACCCATAGGTACCGAAATCTTTGTGTTGGGTCCAAAAACCCCAGCTCCAACTCCAGAATCCATCTTCGAACCGTCGGTGAACCAGACCAGACTTCTAGGGTCGAGTGTTGGAGCACCATTGGACCAGTTTTCGCGGTCCAATATTTCAACCTTGAATAGCCCACCAAAGTAGTGTTGCCTGACCATAATATCTGGTAAAGTGCAAAACATGTCTCTTTTATAGATCGAGTTGAGTATCTTTAAATGTCCCACAAGGTCACCTGGTTTATACTCGTGATCTAGCTGCAGCCTTATGGCATATTTAGTAGCCATCTAATGAAGATTGGTAAGGGTGTAAGCCCAACAATAGCTTCCAGAGCTGTCGTAGGGCAGGTGCGCATCGCACCTGTAATGCCAAGACAGGCAATTCTTTGCAACTTCTGCAACTTGTTTGCCGTTATCTGCTGGAGAGTTTTTGGCCACCAGACGATGGCCGCGTAAGTGATAATGGGTCTAACCATCATTATGTACAACCAATGTATCATCTTAGGAGAGAGACCCCAAGTTCTGCCGTATAGGCGTTTACTGGCCCACAGTGCTCTAGTAGCACGCTCAGTGGCGGACTTGATATGTGAATTCCAATTAACTCGTTTGTCAAGAATTACACCAAGATATTTGACCTCGCTGGAATAAACTAGTGTGGTGCCTTTGATTGTGATAGGTTCAAGGTTGACCTGTGTCTTCCTTGTAAAAGGCCCCAGAACGGTTTTACTAGGATTTATGGATAGTCCTTCTTTGTTACACCATTCTACAGCTTGAGATATTACACTTTGCATGACGTTGGAAATTGTCGTGCTGTGTTTACCTCTGATAAAAACCGCCAAGTCATCAGCATAACCGACGGTGGTGTAGCCTGATCTGTGAAGATCTACTAACAAGTTGTCGATGACTATAGACCATAACAGGGGGGAAAGAACTCCTCCTTGAGGACAGCCTTTGGCTGTAGTTATGGACACCGACACTCCCCCAGAGGAGGAAGTAATGAATCGACTTACCAACATGGCCCTGATCCATTGGTATTCGATTCTTCGATACCTCTGCTACTGATCGCCCTGGCGATCGAGTCGTAACCAGTGTTATCGAATGCGCCCTCGATATCAAGAAATGCACACAAGGCTATCTCCCTTGAACTGAGTGTTCCCTCTATCTTTTTGACGAGATAGTGAAGAGCACCTACTGTAGATTTGCCTTTCCTGTATGCGTACTGATTCGAGTGCAGAGGGTTAGACAGATCTAACCGGTCTCTAATATGGATATCTATGAGTCTCTCCATTGTCTTAAGGACGAATGATGTTAGACTTATAGATCTGTATGTTTTAGGCACCTCGCTAGGCCTATTGCCCGGCTTTGGGATGAAGACCACATTAACCTGCCTCCAGGTGGGTGGTATGTTTCCCCAATTGTAGCTGGCTTTAAATAAAGCTGTTAACCCCGGCAGAATGAGGTCAATTGACCTGCAGGAGAAGTGCTTGAAACAGACCGTCACCGCCGGGGGCTTTAAAAGGTTTAAATGTGCCTACCGCCCATTCAACTTTCTCTGGACTGAATATTTTTCCAGATAAACTATTAACTCTCCTGTCCACATAAACCCTGTGGTTAACTGTGTTCGAGTACACATGAGATGTGTTAAGAGACGAGCCTGGGAAATGTACCTGAAGTAAGGTTCTAAGTGGATCCACACAGTCCGTCGTGTAGGTTCCGTCATTTTTCTTCAGTAACCCTACACAGTTGACATGATCGTTTGCGAGTGATTTATGGATTCGTGCCGCTGTAGGCATGTCAGCGATTGTTTCGCAGCATTTCCTCCAAGCAGCTCGCTTAGATCGTCTCAATACTAGATTGTATTCTGTGAGAGCAAACCTGTATTCGTCCCACCTCTTCGTTCGCTTTGCAGAGTTGAAGAGTTTTCTGACTTTCTTCCTAAGTTCAGTTGGTCATTCCACCAAGGCACTTTGCGTTTGCTAACATGTGTCTTTGGGACACAGCTGTCGTGGTAGGAATCAAGCAGTATATTGCTGGTATGCAGCTTCATCCAGGTCTTCTATGGACTCGATAGATGTGAGAAGCATATCTTTTTTTGAGAACACTAGTTCACGACAGCGATGCCAATCCGTAGATTTGGGATCGTATCTATTAGAGACATATGAGAGTTGGCCAGGTATGTCAAACCTGATGTGCTGATGGTCTGACAGAGAGGCCTCATCTGATACGTGCCAATTTTCAATAAAATTAGAAATAAATGGACTAGCGAGGGTGAGGTCAAGTACCTCCTCGCGAATCGCGTTTATGAAGGTAGGTTTAGAGCCTTTGTTCAAAATATCTATTTGTCTACTTCCAAAGTATTCTAAAAGACACTCACCCCTTCTGTTGATGTTGCTACTACCCCAGACCTCATGATGTGCGTTGGCATCGCATCCAACTACTATATATTGCACAACCTGTAATATTGTCTACAGACGATCAATATTATTGTGTAATACCAAATATTGCACAATAATATTGATCGTCTAGGGGCCACTTTATTATGTGAGATTGTCAACAACCAAAATGGAATTATTCTCATATTATTCAAATATGCCAAGTTTCCTACGTCTGACGAAAAGTAAACGAAGAAAGCTTTTGATCGTGTAACCCTCCACGATATTATCTTATATTGAGCCTTTTTAAACTCGAACAGAACCATCATTGCCTACAATACATTTCAATGCCAAGGTTATATTTACTCAATCACCTTTGATTTGAAGTATTCTTGCAAATAACTAGATCCTACGTAACAGCAATTATGCATCACCTAAAAATGATGCTAGTAACACCAAGGATTATGGGATAACAATCAATTGTACCAGTCTTCAATACAATTTTATACAAAAGGAAGAGGAGTATTAACATTTGTTCGGACAGTGGCAGTACGAAGGAACATGTAAACTACCTTTAGGCGCAACAGCTCATCAAGTGCATGGGCCTAGTTTCTCGCAACCACTTGCGTTGTGTGCATTACATATATTTCTTCACACGAATGAAAGGGACCTACAGTTTAGTGCCGTATCGGAAGGGTAATTTGTTTTTGAGAAGCTTTCTCGTGAAAACAATACTCTCGGATGTTTATCAGACATTCGCGAGAAGTGGGGCTGTGAAAAAACTGATTGGTGTTTTCTGGGATTCGAACATGGAACCTCACGCGCAATGGTCCGCACACTAATCACTGCACTATGGTGCTCTATCATCGGCAAATACCTTCACGATTAATTTGGTTATAACTTCGTTGTTGATTTGTCGATTCTCAAGTAACTTGATGACTGGTTTTGTAGTAATATGTATAGTCCTCTATTCTAACACAAAAAATACTCATGTATAACCATGTATGCTCCTTAATCGTATAATAAATAGTCCTAAGCAAAAACATATTCGCATCATCCTGTGGGCACTCTACAAGAAGACAAACAGATTACTAGTCTTGTCACAAGTTAAATTCATTAGAAAATGTTTAGTTTTTGACTTTATACGAATCTCTTGTTTTTCTGAATCTCTCTTTCAGTCTAAAAAATGGGACCAACCATCAACATCAGGTGGTCCACCTGGTGTACAAGATCCAAAAAAGACCTGCAATCTAGAAACATATCTGGAATGGTCAGGCCGTTTACGCTTATTTGTATGCAATGATATTCTTCAGGTAAGTAAATTGAATTTGTTCTCTCTCAGAGAGCAAACATCCGTACACATCCTGAGCCTGAATGTGAATTATACGTATATCCATCTTCTCCTGCCCGAAAACACATCCTACATATTCATATATCCTGTAAATCCGATGTATGTTAGCATGTAAATTCTCGAAGTAGATCTCGGTTGTAGCCAAGGAATTCTACTAACGTGAGTAAAATTTCAGACAACTAACAAACGTCCTTTCAGGATGTTGATGGTGAAAGTCTTTCTGCTTCATGGTACATATTAGAGATGATAATGTTGGCGGTGAATGTTTTGAATTTCGCATTCCTGTAGTTGTTGTTGGCAAACATGTGTGCGTGTTTGTGGATTTACCTTGTTTTTGCTCCAAAGCGTTGCAGGCAACCAGATAGAAAATTTCTCGAATGCATTCTTGATGAAAAAGACATGAATTTTGATGTTTTCGTTAAATCTAGCTACACACATTTTGGTCTGGATATTTATGTTTTTTGTACTATTGCATGCAACACTAGGTAACCCTGGCTATGCACACATTTAAATAAACGAATTGATTGGATTAGTTGTAATCAAGCGAAAATTGGCATTTCGTTTGGGGTTGACAGGAATTTCACCCTAAAGTAAACTTTATTTGTTGTTATTTGGCAAGGCGAGTTTGTACAGTATTTCATTTTACAAAAGGTCAACAATTGGCAATGCAGCCAACCCTTGTGGTTAATTAAATGAAAACCAAGTCAGTAGTTTGTGTTTTGATTTTGAAATGTTTGAAGTTGCTCAACCAACATTGAGTTATTGGAAAACCGCACGTGGTAGGTTGTATTTTACCATTTACATATATGTAGTATGCTTCCCGGATGTCATGTGTGAGTTCTGCTGTAGAAAAAGGATATTATAAACATATAGAAATCATTACATATGCATTGAAGGAGAAATTCTCTTTTGTAAAGCACATTCGTAGATATGTTGACAAATATGAATTCTAGTTTTAAATTGCGTAGATATAACGCATCCTTCCTTTATGCTTGAGGAAGAATAATATGTACAACCAAATGATGATTCTTTGATGCAGTCAACCAGAAAGTTTTAAATCGAATTTAATGAGAAATAAATTTACTACAAGACTAATAAGTATATGGTCAATACTGGGTAGTAGACCTAGGAATGATAAGAATTGCCCTTATGAGGATGTGTTCACTTCATCCAGTATTATGCACATAGAGCTTTCAGCTAAGGATATTAAAAAATGTTCCTAAGCTAAATATAATAGGCACACCCTATAGCTTAAAATGTAATGTCATTTAGATAACACAACTCAATGGGAAAAATTGGAAAGCACCATCTCCCATTTCTAAATTATTACAAGACTAATCGCCATTTTAGGTGGCGACTTGTTTGAGCACAAAACCTGCCACAACCTCTAACCAAATTTACCATTTAATTATTTTATGATGAGTCAGCATATTATAAAGTCTGTTGTTCAACGCCTCTTCCAGACGAATAGCATATAATCAATATTTTATTACAGCTTTCGTATAAACATTTTGCGGTTGATTACTGAGCAATGTCTTAAACATTGATCAGCACTTCACCTCTTGTTCATAGACCTTTAGATAGTATTAACAGAAAGTAGGCTAACCGCATCACCCATGAAGGCTACTATCAGAGAACTCCGAGAACAGGTAAATGAAAACGGATAGTTGTACGACCCAAAATTGGAAAGTCCATACGGAAACAATTTAGGCACAAACATCAAAGTCCTTTTTATCATATTTAAAAACAGTTTTTGATAGTTTTGCGCATAATTTAATTTTAACCTACTTAGTCTAGGTTGGAATATTGCCTGGGGTAAACCAAGTTATCGAGCTCTCTTTCCGAGCAACGACCAACCGCGAAACATCATCCTAACAGTCCACATTTGTGGCAAATCTGAATCAGCAATAGCACAAAGAGTCCTTAGATTTAATAATGCTTCAATTTGGAAGAGTAAAGTGCACATCTCCTTAAAATTTAAGACGTTATGCCCCACAACTAGGCAGAGATGTTGTTTCACGCATTTGACCCCCGCCTTCAAAGTGATGGCTATATGGTGGAATGAACTCCCACTTGATGCTTTCAGCTGCCAATGTTGTTGAAGTTTTTGCGTTGTGTTCCTTGGATCGTACTAATGTATACCATTCGGACAGCATTCTCGCAGCTCCTTGGAAATTGGTGCCGTTGTCAGAATAGATTACATTGCATTTTCTCCTCCTGTCAATAAACTGACGCAACGCTACTAAGAAGGCATCTGTGGACAGGTCTCTGACGACTTCCAGGTACAAAGCCTTTGTCACGATACAAACGAACAACGCAAAGGACCATTTTATTGGCTTTGGCTTCCTTCCTCTTGCTAAGCGAAGTGTAATTGGTCCAGCGTAGTCGCAACCAGTGTGAGCGAAAAGAAGAAGGCAAGTTTCCCATGAGTTGTGATGATGTGGCTTGACTCAGGCGTAAACAATCCATGCAATCGTGCACAATTTTCCTGATTAGGTTTCTGCTTCCAAGAATCCAAAACTCTTGATGTACAAACGAGAAAAGTTCCGATACACCTGTGTGGAGAAATTTCAAATGAGCCTCTCGAAGAATAAATTGAGTGACCGGATGGCTTTTTGAAAGGATTATAGTATATTTTACAGTAAAGGGAACATCTACCTACAGCATTGGAAAACCTTCCACTAACTCGTAGCAGCCCAACATTATCAAGAAACGGTGATAAAAACGAAAGTTTAGATTAGGTTAGAAACCAATTTGTCCAACTTCAAAGCTTCAATATCTTTCATAAACTCCTTTTGAGCCCACAAAAGGCAAGTTTGAGTAGTGGAAAACAATTCTGTAGATCGAATAAAATATACCAAACGATCAGTTTCAGCCATTTTGCAATTCCTGACAAAATGACGAACTTGGGCTATAAGCCGAATAAGTCGAAACTGCGAATATACCCTTTTTGCCAATTGGTCTAAAAACTCCTTCGTCAACTGACAATATATTGGCAACAACAGATTCTTTCCTCCTTTCCGGTACATCCTAATTCATCTTTTTCTACAACAATCGGCTAGGAACCAGAATCCATCGAAAGCCAATCAGAGTCTTTCCACCAAAGTTCCAACTGCAACAGTTACCTGTGCTCGACCCCTCTCGATGCACAGTCAGCTAGGTTTTCCTCTGAGCGAATATAGTTCCAATCAGAAATGGAAAGAACGTCAAGAACATCTTAGGTACGATTCGCGACGAGGGGGAAAAAGACAAAGGTTTGGACAGGTTTTACGTCCAGAGAAGTACGAATGAGTTGAACCAGACGACTTAACAGCAGAGCCCCACAAAGTTCCCAGCAAGGAATGATTAGCTGTTTGACCGGAGTAACGCGGCTTTTAGCAGCCCCACTTTCAGACAAACTACGCGCGTAAACAACTGCCGAATAAACTTTCTCTGATGCATCTGAGAACCCAATAAAATCAAACTGCCTAGAATCTAACATACACCTTCTCACGATGTCGATCTTTTCGAAATAGAGTAAATCATTTCGGTAGGAAATCCATTTGTCAGCTACTGCAGTTGGCAGTGGATCATCCCATACAATTTTCGTCTTATGCATCCATAACTCCTGGAACAGCATTTTAAACAAATGGTGGCAGGAGCCAGAAAAACCAACTGGTCAACAATTTTTGAAATCTCTGACAACAGCATTCGCTTAGTGGGTGATGGCGGCGATTCCTTTTCTAAAGAAATTTTGAAAGTGAAGATGTCACGGTGAGGATTCCAAACTAACCCGAGAATCTTTGTCCAGTTGTAAGCACCATCAACATCTAGAAAAAAGGTTGGCTCACAATCCAAACCCTTCAAAATTGACAAACAGTTTGAGTTCCATTTATTCAACTGCTAACCTCCACAGGATAACAGATCAACCAACTCCGTTTTTACGTCTAAAATTCCTGACAGAAAAGGGGCAGGTGAGGTACCGTAGGTTACAGTACGTGGCTGTAATGTCCAATCGGTTTGTCAGGGCTTTCTCGCCACACGATACGTTCAAAGTCACTATGTTTCGTATCGACCCAAATTTGCCGACATGCAGTAAGACCTTGATAATTAGAGTATTATACTAAGTCCCATTGGTTGGTATTTCGTCTAGAATATTACTACTCAGTTAACCGAAGAATGCTGCGTTGCAAACGAAAACCCCGGTGCTGATAATTTTAATAACCTTCAAGGAATAACTTTGTCGGCAGAATAGTGAGCTCGTCAGGCAATTCTTCTTCTTCTTTTTATATACCAACCAAAGTTTCAAGTCATTTTATCACAAGTACGAATTAGAAAAAAATAAAAAATAAATCTCTGGTTTGATTGACATATGGCAAAAAAGGCGCATGATTTGGAATCAGTAGTTAATGTTGGTTATTGGTTATTGGTATTTAAAAAAAAAAAAAAAAAAACTGCTGCAGCTTCTATTGATGGATGTGCGTATTGGACATTGCACTAAATATTGAAATTATGTTAATAAAAAATGCTATCCATTTAAATCAATAAATGATAGTGAAGCCTAAGCATAAGTATGTATGTGCATATATTAACCAGGTAAAATATTTCTGAGAAAAAGGTTTTAAAGTTCAAAAATAAGACAACAGCATGTTGGGATCAAAAAAATAATTTATTTTATATTATTTCTACCAGGTTCAGTGTTCTTTTTTGCTATTTCTTTTCTCACAAACATATGTATCTACTACCTAAGGCTCTCATTAGACTTCATTAAAAGTTACTGAAATTAAAAAAATGAATATAAATTAAGTCTTTTAATCTTTCTACCGCCAACAAAAAGGATGCTAAGCGACTGCTTCCCCCGAAAAAATGATCTCTCATTTTAATTATTTTTCGGAAGCTAAGCCCTAATTATATTAAAATTCGTTAAAACAATTTTTGCACACGCTTCTCTCATGAAAGCAATATAATTAAGAATATTGTCATGTAATTAGAGCAGTCCTTAATATGAGTGTATTCTTATTTAGGTTTACAATATGTTGCTGTTTTTTTGTTTTTCTATTCGGAACTCTATACAATATGCCAAACTAAAAGCGTTGAAATACCACTTATCGTGCTAGAATTATCCCTGCTTAGAGCAGTCAAGCCTTAATGTACATTTTCAAAACACACCTAGGTACCATACGGACAAAGGATGCAATTCCTTGAGCCGTAAAACTCCTTAAATTGCTATAAATGTTTCCTTCCGGTTCCCTTCCATTACCTAAATCACATACAATACTCCTATATTGCTCCTTAAATGTATACACATACATACGTATATATAAAGTATTTTCCTTACTTTCATACTATTACACGCTGCATGCACTCTTTGCTGCCGGATACCACATTCAAAAACTGATACTAACGATACTTTAGTGTAACAGCATCCGAGAACGTAAGAAAATCGTCGAACTGTGGAGTGGAGTCGCACAGTATTGCCTTTTAGTTGGTAACTACAATAGCGCAACAGCAATTTTGGAAACTCTCGAATCACCACCGATAGCTCGACTCAAAGTTACGGTAAGTACATACCTATATATTCTTTCATCTTCTCCTTCTCCACACATACGTAACGTATACGTATGTAGTACCACTTTCATTCCAACGAGTATTTCTTTATGTTAGACTCTCCGACAAAATGTTTCGAATATTCCATACTCATTCGTCTCCTTTGAATTCCGTTTAAATGTTACCCTTTCACATGTGTGTAGTGCATGTTGCACTCATTTATTTGCGAAGTACACCCGCAACAAGGACGAGTCTCTAGAGGCTCTGGTAAAAGGGAAGCGCATACCAAATGCTCTGAGGAGCCCTTTATCTTTCGTTCGGCGCATAAACTGAATAAAGTGAATTTTCATCTACTAAATTGTGAGAAAATGCTTTTCCTACCATCGATCCACCTAACTGATAGGATATTTAGGTTTTTTTATGTCCTTTCCCGTAAGTTTCTCTATGCGAAGCCATAACTCGATATTGTCGATATTGATTTATGGCATAGCTGTGGTATCTGTCCTAACCTGCAGCCCGACGTCGGCAACCTCTCTGACTTCGAGTTGGTCGAAGCGGCAATACACAGGCCAAAGTGTAAGTTACCGATGTCCGTTGGAACATTTATTGCCACACTCATGGTGACCAGACTGAGTGGTATTTGCGGAATTGATGTAATGCGGCATCGGAGCTGTAAACTTGTGTGAGACTGATCTAGAGTGATTGTAAATATTTTTAGGTGAATACCAAATTGGATTGCACTTTTAGTAATTAGTGTTTACGAGTATGCATGCGTTACGTGTACACATTGATATGATAAAGCCGATGACTTTCGGGAGGATGAATTAATTCTGTATTTAAAACGTGCTGTAAGGGCATAGTAGGCACTTCAGACCACACCATATATTAACGGAATTTCTTCATTGAAAAGATTCACTGTATCGGAGGTACACCATCTGACTACCCTGAAGATAGGGATATCTATTAATTGAGTGCACATGACCCCAGTGATGTGATTATAAGCAAATTTGATTAGCCATTAGAACATTAAGTTGTGCTAAATTCATATAGGATGATATGCGGGATCTAGATAACTGCGATAATTGATATGATTTCGAAACAATGATCAACAAAAGTTTATAATCTCTGCGGCATTGGTGGTCAATTTTCTTATATCCCAACCACCCAACACGAATACTTAGAGTCGCAATTACAAATTCAGCACTAGATTCCATCAACGTATCACTTCACTCTTTTCTTCCTGTAGGTAACTAGAAACACCAGAAATTTCAAGCAAATTTGAATGTCTGCTTAAGATGTTCGTTGTTTTGTCATTCACACTTTCCTTGTTCCGCGCACGTATTATACAACAACGAACATCGAAAATCGAGTAAGCCAACGAAAGCTTAAAACTACCATTAAGGCAGGTTTCGTCTGGATTATACAATGTCCAGTGTACGATCAATGTGTAGAGAAGTCATTGAGTGAAAATTGAATAATGTTCTTCAGCGCTCATGTGACTCCTCTCATCCCGAAAAAAAAATCAGTTCTACCCAGCAATGAACGATGGATAGTTGATCTTAAATATATTGAAATGTATTTAGATTAATGCGTCGGATATATGATTTATTGCAGTGACTAATCTTAAAAAAATTATACTGGACATAAAAATCAGTATGTGGAGGCAATCGAATAGACTTAATCGTCCTTTGATTATATTTATATATACTGACGTAGCGCCTCCGTATGTCCTCCAGGTTGGGGGTTGTGCCGTCGGGTTAACTGCCCTACCACGTAAAAAACGTTCGGTTACGAAGCAACCAACAGCCTCGGATACGGATGATTCTACTGTTGACGACCCATGCAAACGTAAAATGGACAACGATCTTCGTGTCTGCGCATGGTATGTTAGGTCCCTCTACAAACCACGTGCAGCCGAACAACTTGTGGAGGCCCTAGAGTGTCTCAAAGCAGACATTACCGCCATCCAAGAAGTGCGATGGGATGGGCCGGGCAAAAGGAGTATGAAAAACTGTGACATCTACTACGGCGATTGCTACAGACAAAAAGGACAGCGTCTATTCGGGTGCGGATTTGTCATTGGAGGCAGACTTAGGCAAGAAGTCTTGAGTTTCCGGCATGTGAACGAGCGCCTTATGACTATCCGTATCAAGGCGAAATTTGCCAACATTAGGCTAATATGCGCTCACGCCCCTCATGAGAAGATAGACGACGCGACCAAGGACGACTTCTACCAGCTTTTGGACAAGACGTATGAGAAATGCCCTAGCCACGACGTTAAAATTATCCTAGGTGATTTTTAATGCAAAGTTAAGAAGAGAGAACGTCTTTAGTAGCGTGGTCGGAAAGCACAGCCTGCACAACATCACATCCGACAACGGACTCAGGCTATTCGACTTTACGGCGGGGCGAAACTTTAACGTAGCTAGTACGCGGTTCCCACGTCTCGACATTCACAAAGGAACATGGCTCTCCTTTGATCGAAAAACTGTCAAGCAAATCGATCACATTGCGATCGACGCAATGCACTCTTCCAGTATTCTGGGTGTCCGGACTTTCCGAGGAGCCAACGTGAACTCGGATCACTACCTAGTTGTAGCCAAGGTACGAATGTGGATATCCAGAACGGAGCGAAATCAACGAAATGATGTGAGGAAATTTGACGCTACAATCGCAAGAGACCGCCAGATCCTTTGCCGATCGTGTTTCTTCTAATCTCAATCTAAGTCCTATGCCGCCAGCAGCAAATGCGGAAGACCAGTGGCAGCGTTGTCAACAAGCCATCAGAGATGCCGCCTCTGATGTACCGGGTTTCTCTCGACCACCACAATGAACCCCCGGGTTTGATGAGGAATGCTGGCAAGCACATGCAGCTAAACAAGAGGCGTACAAAGCGGCGCTGCATAGAAGGACTAGAGCTGCTTACGAGCTCTACGTGCGCAGGAGAAAAGAGGAATATCGACTTCTCAGAAAAAAGAGAAGGAGCATGAGAAGCGCTCGATCGAGGAGATTGAGAGACTTTATTGCAGGAATGATGTTCGAAATTTTTACCAAAAGGTAAAAAGAACATGCCAGGAGTTCAAGCCTGCAGGGATGAAAATGGCAATATAGTAGTAGAATCGCAGTCGGTACTGAGGATATGGAAGGAACACTTCTGTAGACTATTAAACGGCGATGATGACCAATACTCCGCTGTTAGGCAGAATGAGCCATTCAACAGTGACGATGACAGTCAAGATTCTCGTCATCTAAACTCAAATCTAACAAACCGGTTGGAGCCCACTAAGCAGTCAATGGGGCATTTAGTAGTATTAAGATCGAGGCAGCAAAGATGGGTCTAGCGGTCAATGAAAGCAAAGCAAAATATAAGCTGTCTACAAAAAAGGGCGCTCAACGTCGGCGTCTTGGACAGAACGCCACAATAGAGAGATATAATTTTGAGGTACTAAAGGATTTTGTCTACCTAGGCTCTATGGTGAACTTCGCAAATGACATCAGTAGAGAGATCACACGAAGAATTACTCTTGCTAATCGTTATTTCTATGGGCTAAAACGACAATTGAGTAGCAAAGCCCTATCTCGAACGACTAAGGTAACTCTCTAATCATCCCAGTCCTGCTGTATGGCACAGAGGCATGGGCTTTGACAAAACCAGATGAGAATGCCCTTGGTTATTTTGAGAGAAAAGTTCTTCGAGCTAACTTTGGTCCCGTCTGCATAGACGGTGAGTGGAGGAGAAGGTGCAGTGCCGAACAATACGGCCTATATAAGGATGTCGACTTAGGCAAAAAAGTTCACATACAGCGACTAATATGGCTGGGTCATTTAGAGCGGATGGAGCCCAACATTCCCGCTAAGAAAGTCTTCGAATACAGTCCAGATAGACGGTGCAGTAGAGAACGACTTCGCGGTTGGTGGCGCGGGGGGACCTCAACCAACTTGACGTGCGCAACTGGAGGCAGTTGGCTCTTAACCGTGCTGGCGAGGTTTGTTGGTTGAGGCCCAGGTCCACCCCGGACTGTAGCGGACTTAGTAAGTAAGTAAGTATACTCACGTAGCACCTAGTTTTCGCAAGCGTACTTTTCCTTATCATTATGTCAAAGTTATTTAGATGAAATGTACGGTGTCCCGTGGTGAAACCAAAAACGATTTACAAAATTTCGAATGCAGCAGCTCTTACCGATTTTCTATAAAACTTAACACAAAGTAAATATAAATGAGCTAATGACACACTTTTTTTTTAACTTAGCAGAGGAAACCCAAAAACCAGAGCACTCAGACTTGCCGGTCCATTGTACCATCAAGCAGGAACCTTTCCTTGGTGCAATGGTTGAAAAACTTCAATGTGATTGGTCTTCCTTTTTAAAGTCAGGTAGCTGATGATTGCTCCTCCGCGCTGGGGCTTGAACTTGCATATATTAGTTACCTATATATTGCCTCCAATGATTAACATGACCAATAGACTAAATGCAAGCCCCAGTGGGGAACAACAATCATCATTCACCTGAGTATAAGAAGGAAAACTAATAGCATCGAAGTTTTTTCCAACCACTACACCAAAAGGGGGTTCCTGCCTGGTAGTCCAATTGACCAGGGAGTCTGAGTGCTCTGGAATTTGGGTTTCCATTATTAAAAAAAAAAGAAAAAAGCGTTGCAAATGGCGATGACAAAAGCCCAAATATAAAAAAATGTATGGTATGAGCTATACATTTCATTATCTATGCACCCAATAACCTGAAAAAGGAGCTCATACACTTGTCGATGTCGGCAAATGTGTGATGTGTGTTTGTCAAGTTTCCGCACCGACTTCCCAGTGTGAACATGGTGTCGCGAATATCAACGTCGGCATCGGCTTTATTTGTCGTGTATGTTGGGCTTGCGTCCACATTGTTCAATTTCGTTCATCGATTGACCATCAGTTTTATATCTGAGGGATTGCGATTTCTAGAGATCCATGATAGATCTCTACCGGGATCATCCAAAAATCTGGTAAGTAAGATACGAGAACTACAAAACCGTGCCAAACAAAGTAAGCTTGAGAGATTCTGTTAAATAAACAAGTAATTAGCGTCGTACACCAAATGCAGATGCATATATGTAAATATGGACTATCTACACTACATAATTGGATTCGAAGTTTCGAGTGTATTATATATATTGCATATAGACTACCCCTAAAATGTTAGCAAGTACGAGGAGATAGTAATAAACAAATATTTGGAGAGAATAAAAAGAGAATACAGAGGTGGTTTAAAGGAAAACTGGGTCTCCATGTTGATAAAGCCAGGATATGGATCATCAAATGATAGAAATACTTCTCGAATATTCTTTAGAAACACAAAAGTCTGTGCACAAATAACAGGTGTAGATGAGCGCTTAATGACAAAATGTTCTGTTATTAATCGAGTATTATCAAGTGGGATAACAATGAATGTAGAGAAATTCAAAGAGTTATTGAACGAAACTAAGACTTTATCCTAAGTTTATGTTCTTGGTACTACATGCCGACATCTATTCACAAAATACTTATTCACGAAGCAGATGTGCTGGATTCTTTTGATTTGCCTACTGGACAATTATCTGAGGATGCTATAGAAAGTAGACATAAGGATGCAAGGAATTTGAGAGAACATCACACAAGAAAATCTTCTCGATCCAACACAAATCATGAGCTTATAAATATAATGCTCTGATCCCTTCATTTCCTCAATTAAAACCGGTTAAACATACCTAACAAATAAAAAAATATGTATTATTTTAGTGATCTTTTATAACAATAAATAAAATAGTTCGAAAACATGTAAAAAGTATTCATGATACACATTTGTACGGACTCGCGACACTGTGTGACGTTGCGACGTGAAATCAAAAATATTAAAAAATAAATAAAAGGGAGGGCGGTACTTGAATAAGCTAGACTTTCTAAAAGACTAATGTATGTGCGTTCATGTCATTATAAGGGGGCTTAAATGTATGAGCTTTAATGCGATTTCCTCCGTTGTCTTCCAGAGAATCTCTCTTCCCTTCACTATGAATAAAGACTCTCACTAGAATCCACCAAAAAACAGAAAAAATAGATACCCCCTGAGTATTTAAATTTATTCGATCACAATCTTCATCTGAAATGACTACCCTCTAAAATTCATGGCATAATTTAAAAGGTTATCACCCTCTCCATTTAATAGTTTTACTATTCTACTCTACCGCAGTGCTAGAAGGAAATGAGTTTGGAAATTTTATTGCGAGTATGCGCCATCACGTACCCGCTTTCATTATTATCAATCCGCACACCTGCCTCACACCCACATAGTCTCCCCCAATGACCTTCGTTTAATCTCTAATTGTAATTATTTCATTTCGAACAAATTTAATGCACCCCTGGTGAATCCAAAATGAGTGCAAAATAGCACCATCTCTCGTCTGATTCATATCAGCGAAGTAGCCTTAAATGTGAGCCTTTTGGTGATATAGAACGTGAAAATTTTGCAGGACGATCACATTTTCATTATATTCATCGACACTAAGCGCTTTAAAATTAAGCTTTTCCATTTCCTTCACTTCTGGAGTATATCCTGCGTGAATGAATCATAATTCTCTATTACGTTTGGGTAATCGATATTGACGAGCCTTGAAGTAACAATTGGAATCTAGTTAAGGCGTTGCAATAAATTGGTAATTGTTACCGTTACATCTTTTTAAATAAATTTTAAACATCCAAAAAGGATTGCTAGCACTCTATCTACTCACGGATTTATGGGTTTCGGAAATGATTTAAATTCTTTGGGATATTTTTACACCTTCCAACGCGGGAATGGAAGAAGAAAAATAAATATTCTTCGCTTCGCAGGATTTAAAGTTTGCTCTGCTCCGCTACAATTCTTTTGCACGAGAGATGGGAGGTGATGGTAAACTATATAAATTTGCGAACTTTATGAAGGTGTTTCATTTCCGCTTTCTAAGCACGTAAGGAAAATCTGAAATTATATTTCAAATAAACGAATGAAATATAATTTATATTAGCAGTAGGAGAAGGAGTTATTGAGCTGGAAGGTGATCACGTAAGGAAGATGTTATAATTTTGAAGATACATTACTTCTTTATTGTTCATTATAGAGTTGAAATCATTTAATTAAAAATCTAATAAACAGGTAAGCTAAGAAAGGGTACAAGAAAGTTTCTTTTAAAACTTTTCGGTTTTTACAACTTGTTTTACAGATGGTAGAAATTGCCTTTTTTAATAAATTGTGGTATTTAATGCATGTTGTTGAATCCCAATATATTGAATATTAAATTAATGATGATATGATATAACTGAAAGGCAATTACAGCTTAAGACTATATCCACGACTATATCCGCAACATAATTCTGCTTATTCTTATAAATATTTTTAACTTATAACTTTTATTTTCGTGATCTTAATAATGTCTGAAAAGAGTCAGTATTTGTAGTGCAGTCGTAGCAAAAAGGTAGATATCCTTATATTTGAATACGTGAGTAGGTATGGTGGCTCTCTAAGGTATTTCAAATATTCGATATTCAATGCATTTTGAAGGCAATTGTCTTTACTTACTTAGGTGGCGCTACAGTTTGTGGTGAACCTGGACCTCAACCAGCAAGCATCTCCATTTATCTCGGTCTTTAGCTAATTTCCTCCAGTTGCGCACTCCAACTTGGTCGAGGTCCCCTTGAACTTGTGCGCCCCACCTACGGCGAGGAGATCCTCTACTGCGTCATCTCTCTGTGTTAGATTCAAAAACTCTGCGGCACGGAGCGTTGGTGCTCATTCGCTTCACATGTCCTAGTCATCTCAGACGTCCAACACGCAGGTTTATGACTAGGTCGATGTCGCTGTATAGCTCGTATAGTTCGTGATTGAATCTTCTCCTCCAAAACCCGTCAATGCAAACGGGACCGAAAATCTTACGAAGAATTTTTCTCTCAAAGCGACCAAGGATATCTTCATCCTCTTCTCCTTAGTTGTTCGAGATAGGACATTCCTATTAAATTGCTTTTTAAGCTCAAAATAACAGCGATTGGCAAGAGTTATTCTTCGCTGATGTTGTTTTAAAGTTTATAGCAGAGCCAATGTAGGCAAAGTCCCTTACTACCTCGAAGTTATAGCTCCCCACTGCGACATTGTGTCCAATTCGTCGATGTTGGTCGTCCCTTCTTGTTGACAGCATATACTTGGTTTTACCCTCGTTTATCGCAAAACCCATTTTGGCCGCTTCTTCTTCAATGCTTGCAAATGCATCGGTGATAGCCCGCAGAGTTCTTCCAGTTATATCAATATCGTGGGCGTATGCAAGCAGTTGTACGGACTTTTGATAGATTATACCTCTGGTGTTGCCTTCTGTGTTCCGCACAACCCGTTCAAGTACAATACTAAAGATCCTTACTAAAGATATCTTAAACCATTTTTGACATCAAAGGTCTCGGTGAAGTCATTACCGAGCGAGGTTACAGCGAGCGTTTTCCATTCTCATCCTGCATAGACGAACAAGTTTGGTAGGGATATCAAAATTAGAAATAGCTCTATAAAGCTCTTTTCTATAGATACTGTCATATTTGGCATAAAGATAAAGAGATTATGAGTATCAATTTGGACTTCTTGGGTTTTCTCCAGCACCTGCCGAAGTGTGAATATTTGATCGATGGTGGACTTTTCTAGCCTGAAACCACACTGATAAGCGCCAATCAGGTTGTTGACGAAAGGTTTCAGACGTTCACACAATATCACAGAAAAGATCTTGTAATTGTCCCATTAGTAATATTTAGATCATGATTTCAGTTTCACTTGTCATTAAATATTATAATGTTTTCCATTTTTTGTGCTCCAGGGATCAAAGAAACGATTATGGATTATGCAATAGTGTTGGTGACGCCACTGTCATTTTTGAGTCGTATAACTTAGATAACTTAAAGTTTCGGAATGTGTGTTTGTGGAAGTCCATAAAAATGGAAGATATGAAATGCTTCATGGCATTGGGGGCACTCTGTATCGAGTGTAAGAAAGATCTTTGTGTTCGCTATCATGTCAGTATCAAACCGAAATCAAAAATAAAAGTTTTGGAAAGAAGCAGTTCGGAAACCATTTCAAACTTAATGTCCCTGCTCCAATTTCCAATTATCAATGCAATAATCTGAAAGAATTTATATGATAAATAAAATAAATCCCCTGCTAAACACCATTTCAAGTCGCATTTACATACGAGTATTAAACTTAACTCTAACTCCAAACTTAATCAATATTCTTTAACAAGTCGCTGAGTTTGGGGCGTAAAATCAGATCCTGATGTCAGGAAACATTTATTTATTTCTCATGAAACTTATAAAGTTAGTCCGATTAATATATGTATATCTATATGTACTAACTGGCCCGTGCTCGTCTTGCTTCGCCTGCCTGGCACATTTAAATTGCACTCAAATATAATACACGATTACACGAATCTGGCTCACATCTACGCAATTCTACATCTGCGCTGACTACTCGTAGGTAGTGTCATTTCATTTGATTTTTAATGCATTTTAGTGGTTCAATTTATTATATCTTACATGCCAACAAAAACGCTTAAAACTAACTTAATTAACTTAACTATCTTATTATACCTTACTGGCCCCTTGCGGGCGCTCTAAGCTAATCCTAACACTTAATCTATGTCTTTCGACGTAACCTAACTAATTTTTTTTTTATAACTTAACTAATTAAGAAATTAAGAACTAAGAAAAATGATTATTGTATAAAAAACTTAGTAAATTGACTTTTTTTTTTGTTATTAGATAAAACTTATAACTACCTTAAAAATCAACTTAAGCTAACTTAACTACGGAGTGTAATTAAATACACTGCTTTTTTGTTTAAGCCAAGTGCTGTGCTTGATTTTTGGTTTTTATTTTTTTCTAGCCAAGGACTGTGCTATTTTTTGTCGTAGGTAGTGTATAGTTACACACATAAATGTAGATAATGTAGAACCAAAAAAAAAACAAATACACACTGACAAAACTTTTACGCTTGAGCAGACACAAATTCATTCAACTCAAGCTCAAGCATGTACGTACATATATGTACAGAATAAAGAGAAATAATTCGCTCTGGCTCTCTTAAAAAATTACAAATAGGCCTCAAAAGAAAACTATAAGAAGAAAACACCACTAAGATTGATTTGAAAATCTTGGTCCATTAATAAATTTAAAAAAAAAAAAAGAATTTTGCAAAGATGTTATTAATATTGCTCAGCTGTTAGAGCACGTAAAAATATAATTTTGGACTTAAAAGATGTGTAATTTAGAGCTTTAAAAACTGAACTTAGTTTCATTGAAATAAAAGAAGGAAAAGTTTACTTTTTTTGAGTTTTTGAGACTAATTATTGAATTTCTTGGTCTTTAGCAATCAAAATCAAATATTTTTGTACGCACGAACCTGCTCCTTATCAAAACCTAATCAGGAAAAAAAATGATCGAAATCCGTTCAGTCGTTTTGTGTGTAGGTCCTTGCAAAGAAATACAGTGGACGCTCGATATAGTGAACATCGATACAGTGAACAATCCAATATAGCGAACACACAATATTTTATACAGGCTATTCTAAATAGTGAACAAAAAAAATCTGGCTACAGTGAACTTAAGTTTTTTTTATTTTCTTATAACCTTACAACGAACAAAAAACATTTAAAACTCCAGTTAGGCCCGCTGGGAAGTACATATGTACGTTCATAGATATGCATACCCATATACAATCGTCCAAATTTACCGTTTGTTCTACTCATCGTGCTGTGTGAGTATCTTGCCCGATTATATGCTACGCAGTTTGGGGTTGTTTGTAGTACAAATGCAAACTGCCTGTTGCTTGTTCTTGTTAAAAATAAAATATTCCGTTCAATAAATCGGTGGCAATAAACTGAAGTAACTTAAGTCGACTTAAGTCAAAACTGAATTAATGACAGAAAAATGTTCTCAATCACACAAAGTGTTTTTTCTCAATTTTTTATTTGCATATCTGGAAAGACTGCTGAGTTACGGCTATCCGAGAGTAGTGACTCAATTTCAAAATTGCATACACATGAGCGACAAGTTTGAATGTCTCTCCTGAAAAATCGTACAAATGGACTTAAGCTACCTTAACTTATTGGCACAGAAATATTGGATTGTTTTTCAGTAATTGCAAAAAAAAAGTCTAATTATATTCTATGTTCGATGTTCGATGTATTCCATGTAAAAACATATACAATTTGATGAAATTTTCTTCAAGGAGTTCACGCTCGTTAAAGTGAACAATCTCGCTTCAGTGAACAGGGCCGGTTTTTATTAGTTCACTATATCGAGCGTCTACTGTATTCACTTTCTTTTTACATTAGTAGGGATATACGAGTATATACATTTATTTGGCGCAAAAGCTCATCAAGCTTCTAGGCTTAGCCTCTCGCAACCACTCGTGTTGTGTGCTTTATATTTTTTACACGAATAGAAGGGACTTACAGTTTTGTGCCGTATCCGAATAATTTTTTTTTGTTTCTGAGAAGCTTTCTCGTGACAACAGTACTCTCGGATGTTTGTCAGAGGTGGGATCGTGAAAGACTGTTTGATGTTTTCTCGGATTCGAACATGGAACCTCACGTGCAGTAGTCCGACACACTAACCACGGCGCCCACCAGTCCGATTAATTGCGAACATTTATTTCAACACTACTGCGAAGGCATAGCACCGTGGGTTGGTCATATGACTGGAAAATTTGTTGACACTATTTGGTGATTGATCAGAATGAATGAATCATAAACAAGACAATTTTTTTTATATTTTTTTTTACGCTGGGAGGTAGTAATCTTCAAAAGACGAAACTGAGCCCGTTCTCAGTAACAGTGTGGGATTTTTAACCCTTCTCCCTTCTTCCCGTTTTCTCTGTGGTAACACCTTCTTGGATTTTCATCACAGGGCGGGGAGGAGCCAGCCTAATTGCGATCTAGTCACTTGGACTAATAAACAATTTTTTCCTGACATCTACATCTTTGAATGAGATCTACATCCGGTGTATATTTTTTTTCGGATGTGCTATGTTATGCATGTTTATACTTTTTTTGTATACTTCTAAATTAAGTTAAATCGAGAGAGTTTATTCTTTTGAGCCTTCGTAATTGATTTTAATTATTCAAAAGTTTTCTCGCATCTGAGTTTATATGCTCTTCTAGTTTTTCTTTGTGTTTTTTTGCATGTTTAAGAATTTCGGAATTTACACTTTCTACCTTCAGGTCTCGAAAACCTCAGTGTTCCTTATGAACCAATGTGCATTTATTATATTTAGACAAAATAACTAAATAATTCTCCCCACTTATCTGGGCGCCACCCTGGGTTTTTCTCGGAAACCAAATAACATCTGAGTTTCAAATCAATGCACCAATCTTTATCTCTCTATCTGTCCTCTCCAATTTACGCCGTGCAACCCTGTAATTGCATTCAAGGGTTTGTTCACTAGATGTAAGTAAATATGCGAAGAAGATCGACACAATAAACCTGCATATCGGGCCAAACATATAATCAAAAATCAAATTCTTCAAAATCAAAAATTTAGAACATACATATATTTGGCACCGAAGAAAAAAAGGAAAACTTTTATTCCCTCCGATTTTGTTGGAAAGCTTATATGTATGTACAATTACCTCGCCCTCATCATCAACTTTATTGCACTTTTTAAAACAATCCACTCTACTAAAAAATTATGCTGTCGGAGTTTATTGAGGAAATGATTATTTAAAAATTTGGCTTACACAGCTTTTGTGATTTGGGAAACCCGGGATAAAATATAACTTTGTTTCTCCTATACACCTTGTAAAACCTAGCACTCTAACTCACTATATATTATTAGTCTGTAAATTGTGATTATTGCTAACTAACAGATACCCGGAAAATTGATCTGCATGGTCCACAATATCTTTATGTGAGGCGGTTAAAGTTAGTGGTCTAAGTCATATTTAGCTTAAGAACTTAAGATTGCACCGCTGTAACTTTCAACAATACATATCAGCCTTTTCTTTATCTATCAAGTTTTTGCTACCATCTGTTGTTGAAGTATATATAGAATATGTATGTATCTAGCTAACAGAAGGACTGCGTCAAAATGCATACCATAGCTATAAATTTGCACCTATAGGTAGGCAAGGCAATAAACCACTTACTTACTTAGAAGGCGCTACAGTTTGGGGTGAGACTGGGCCTCAACCAACAGGAAATTAATGTGTTTATTGTTTCTATGCTGCACCCAAAAGTATGCAAAATATCAGTAGTTCTCAAACTTTTCGAATGTACAGTTTTATAATGCCTGGTTTTTTCAGTTTTTTTTTTAATCTCTGCGTTTATTTCTTTTAATATCTTAATCCCCCTTAAGGAGTATCGTAATAATTCTTATTGGAGATAAGGACCAATATCCTAAGGTATAAAACACCAAAGTTTTGTTAACATCTGTAATGTAGTTTCTGCGTGATACCTGCGCAATCCCAACCTTAGTTATCATTTTATTATATGTATACAGATGCAATTAAATTTGCTGATCTCATAGTCAGCTTTTTATTTGTTATACTATATACTAGCTTGGATCTGCGAAAACCCTGTTCAATTTCGTGCAGTAGTTTATGCAGACAGGACATTCATGGTTGTATTGTACGTATAGATGTACATATTACCAAGCAATATTTTTTTTCCCGAGGGTCGGTGAAAAATCTTCCATAGACACTATGAGAATAGCAAGCACGTGCTCATAGTAGTGTCAGATTCCTACTGACTAAAAAAACGCCACCCTTCGATATAAATTTGTTAGATATCGACAAATTTGTGTTGCTACATATAGCCAAGCATTATAATGCATTATAATTGAAAAGATCAACTATGTCCGAATTTTCCAATTATACGTATTTTTTTTTTTTTTTTCTTGCCGAGAGCAGGTGAAAAATCTTCCAAAGACACCATAAGGCCCGACCGCGCGTGCTTATGGTAGTGTGAGATTTTTACTCACTAAAAAAACACTTCTCCTCAAAATTATTGCTGCAACTAACCCGACGCTTATCCAGTAGTTTTATTTTCGCTTACAAGAATCGTGATTCTAGAAAAAGTTGATCGTATGTGATTAAAAATAAATGTAGCACTTTAGACATGTTAAATTCCAATGAAAGTTCCTGCCCTTTTCACGACCGGCATATGCTATGACGCGAGGTCAAAAGGTTTTGTCTTTTGAAGACGACGAATTAAATTGTTCGCGTCAAGTAGTTGAATGACAGTACGGTTACAATGGCCGTGAACACGATCTTTGTGTTTACGCGCAAATTTTGTTATCTCTTCGACGACGCTGGGAATTCCCAGATCCCGATGAATATCTTCGTTACGTACATACCACGGTGCGTTAACGATCGTTCTAAGAACTTTATTTTCAAAAGTTTGTATGATGTTTCTATTGTTTTTGTTGGTACAACCCCGTAGATGTATACCATACGTCCACACTGGCTTTAGCACTTGCTTATAGACAAGCAGTTTGTTACGTAGGCTCAACTTCGAATGTTTTCCGAGAAGCCAGTAAATTTGTCGGTATTTGTTTGCAGCTCGTCGCGTTTCTTTTTTACGTGCGATTTCCATTTGAGCTTAACATCTAGAGTCATTCCTAGATATTTTGCTTCGTTCGCTTACGGTATTTGAGTACATAAAGATTATTATCAATGAGAATAAAGTATTTAAACTAAAACTAAACTAGTTTAGATCTATCCACTTTTTTGTACGTAAAGTTGATATGAGTAGATTTGCTTTCGTTCAGCACAATACGCCAAGAATTCGTGCAAACGTGGACTTTATTAATAGCATGTTGAAGCTTTCCAGTTGCTGATGCAATAGTTTCGCCCGCAAACGTGGCGACGACGCAGTTTCTTTCCTGCAGGATATCACGCGTGTAGAGTACATATAGAAGCGGGCCAATGACACTTCCTTGTGGAACTCCGGCCGCATTCTCCTTGAAGTCAGAGCAATCATTTCCGTGCTTAACACGAAAGACTCTCGGTGAGGTACGATTGTAAGATTAGAAAGAGTTGCCGTGGCAGTAGTCGTTGCAATTTATAGTCCAAGCCTTCGTGCCAAACTTTATCGAAAGCTTGTGAGACATCGAGAAATACACCACAACAAATCTTTTTTTCTTCCAGAGCTTTCTCAATCACGTCAGTTATTTTGTGGACTTGGTCAATTGTAGAATGCTTGATTCTAAATCCAAACTGATGATCAGGAATGAGACGTCTTTCATCGATTACGGGTTGTAGAGGTTTAGAAAGTAGTTTTTCAAATGTTTTTTGACATAACCGGCAATAGGGAAATAGGCCGATATGATTTCTTCTCATTTAGTGGTTTGCCCGGTTTCGGTACCATTATAAGTCAGAAGTTTTCCATTGCATTGCGTAACTTAAAATTGAGATTTATGATTACATAATGCATGATACATTAACTTTCACGATATTAAAAGTTTCGCAAATCTAGAATAAAGAGTAAAAACGTTATTATCGAATGCAGTATGACAATGCAATGGTGTAGTGTGGTAACATCGTTAATTGTCACGCTAATACTTCATGGTTCAAATCCTGATGTCAGCAAGCATTTATTTATTTCTCGTGAAATAAATCAAGTCAAAAATGTAGCGGCGGATCGATGGCGCTCTGAACGCCGTCTGGCTATCAATTAACTAAATGTCAGTGCACACACAATTTGGAAAATTTAAAAATGTAATTTATTTTAAAAAATCACGAAAAAAGAAGAAATTCATTTTTAAGTCAGGACCTCCTTCGATGTAACTCTCGATTCGACTCCGACCAATTGCGAAAGCTTCTGTGAGCACTACTGCGTAGGCATAACTCTAGCAGTAGCTTGCTCATACGGCTAAAAAAAAATCGTTCGCTCTATTGGATGATCTACATGCCTATATCATCGGTAGTCGGAAAAAAATACTGTGAATCAGAAGCAAAGACAAAAAATAACAGGAACCTCCCCAGTTATTTGGACACGACCCCTGGAGTCTGAAACATAAGAAACTGCGTTTCAAACTACTCCACCAAATCCGTTTCTCTCTCTCTCTTTGTCTATCATTTCCAACGCTCGCATTATGTAAAAAATGTAAACGGTATTCATAACCTTTTGAGCGCGCGCAGATTATAGAAATAAAAGGAAAATAAAAAAATATCAAATCATCTCTAGCCATGCAATTTCACTTAGTCTCAGGATGTGCAGCTGGGAGTAAATTACGCGGAAGGGCGCTGTCACAACCATTTGCCATAAAATGACAACTACTCAACAGAATATTACATCTAGGATCCTGTCATGCCCTATCAATAGGACCATAGAGACATAGAGTCGTATCCGTATACGTAAAATTGTTTCCTAATTCTCATCTGCGATTCTAGCAAAATGCCTTATTTACTTACTTACTTAAATGCTGTCGAAAACTTATATGCGCCATAGTGTTCGGACTTCTGCAACTCATTCCCAAGGCAACGGATTTTATTTCAACCGTTCTGCGCCACGTATGTCTAGGGCAACCCTCAGTGCCTGATTGGGAAAGAGATTGCATTGCATGGCGTGTTTGGCAACGGAATTTTCTTCGCGCCGCAAGATGTGACCAATCCATTGCCATTTCCTTAGTAGAATAGTTTTACCATAAGGTTTCTGATCTATTCTCGTGTGGTAATGTTCGTTCGAGATGCGGTTAGGCCAGAAAATTCTAAGGATGATGGGTAGGCATATATTTAAAAAAAGACTGCAGCTTACGAATGACAATGACGTTGATTCTCCAAGTACTACATCCATTTAGTTGTAAGGCTAAGTGCTTTTGTCTTGGCCGTGTGCTTTGGTGTTTCTGCTTTATAGCGAAAAACCGCTCCGCTCCTGCTGCAAAAGCGCTTTTCACAGCAATCCATTGCTCATCAATGTTCAATTAAGCTGCGCTGCTGATCGTTTTGGCTCCTTCGGCGAGATGGTCAATAAATTGTTGGCCCACTGCAGGATCCTTAAGTCCGTCGGTATTTTAAATACCTGGAAATGCGAAACATACTGGTACAGTTGTTTCGGACGGATGCAGTACGAAGCCGAATGTGAGCTATCATAACTTGGTGATCACGCACCATTCCATTATCAGCCCCACGTTTTTTTCGAACATTTTCAATACAATTTCTAAAGCCAAGTGATCAATCTGGTTGGATGCTCGCTGCCTATTAGTAGAAACCCAAATAGCCCTATGGCAGGCATTATCCTCAAACAAGGTACCTCCAATAACAAGACAAGACAACAAGACGCTGTTTGAGCGCTGTGTTGTCGTTGTCTACTTTGGCATTGAAGTTCCCCATCAGTATGACGATGTCCCCATTTGTTGCCTGATTGCGAACAGTGCTTAGCCGATTGTGAAAGTTGTCCTTGTCCTTGTCCTGCGTAGCTTTCTCAATTGGAACGTAACACTGAAGATAGTAATTTTCCTCACTCTACTCTGAAATCTATCGCTAGGATGTGTCCACAATATTAGACTTGTGTGCCATTGGACACAGCAGCAGTCCCACGCCGGATTCGCGATTACTTCCAGCTGGTCTTCTAGGGTAGAGTAAGACATTGTTTTTTGTCGGAGATTGGTACTCAGTCGCATCTTACCATCTTATTTCGCTCAATCCCAAGTTGTCAATTTTGTGCCGCTTAAATTCGTTCAAGTCGTAGGAAATTGTAGTAGATTTGGAAACCTTTGTTCCTCTCATCGAGGAGAATCCAGAATCCTATCATAGTCCTAAATAGTCCGATAGCCAAAAGTCGTCAACATAGAATCATTCCATATCTGCGGCAGTTTGTTGCATTTCGGAGCAATAGTTTTTTTTTTTTTTTTTGTGGTTGCGGCTCGCTGGGCCTTATCTTGTTTTATGGCGCAGGGTGTTCGCCATTCGTCTTCTCCCGTTCGTAATTTTCGAAAAATTCTCAGATGGTATCACGAGGAGGTGCGAGTACGTCTTACTAACAGAGCTGCTAGATGTTCGGCTACAGTGGCTCTTTCTCGTTTTTTAGCGGATCAGCATCTATCGAGAGATGCTGCTCCTACGAGGCCTTATTGTAGCAAAATTCTTAAATTTTAATTTGATTTGAATTACTTAGATTGAACCCAAGATACAAAATTACAAGGTATACATTTTACTTCTTTTGTGACGTCACGTTATTTTTTTTTTTTTCTTCCTACTATAAAAAAATTGATCTAACACTTATCTTTAGTTTAAATTAATAAACCTTGTCGTGTTTAAATTTTGAATTCACATAACGTAGACGCGCAGAATTAACGGTAATTAAATTCCCGAATTATACATATTTTCTTGAAGATCTGTGTATCTTCGATTGAACCTTCATTTTCTTGTTTTTTTCTTAGAATTGAATGACTTGAGGTGTGATTTTTTGAATGGGTCCTTAAATCTGTTTGCATATTAATTGTAATACAAAATATCAAAGGCAATGATAAATAGTCTTAAGGAATAAGAATAAAGTTCATCCATGTAGGTATAAGTATAAATGGAAACAAATTTACGCAAACAAACCACGCAATAAAGCCAATCTTTCATGAAGTAGATTGCTTCTCAATCATGTCTGCCACTATTCAAATCCCTGTCGATGCTCTTTTGTAATTGCACTTGCTTGAAAAAAAGTCAAAAACTCAATTTAGAAAGCCCTTGTTCCGTGCAATACATTTCTTAACAGTTTTTTATATTTTTTTTCTCCAATATGAAAATGTCTGCCTACTCACAAAGGGATGAAACTTTGTGCCTTCGCTCCTGTCAAATGGATCATAGGATTTGCGGAGATTTTTTCGCATATTAAAAGGAATTTTTTGTTTTTTTTTTTAGTTTTGAAATTCAATCATCCAACGGTGAGTCAATATGAGAGCGGAAGCACCATCGCGGCTCTAAAATCCACAATCTCTACATGTTCCAGATAGTTTTGTATACTCGTATACCATCAAAATTCGCACTCGCTCAGTTAGAAGTAGACACATATATATTTTAGTATTTCATACCAGTTCTGGGTATGTTTTTTTAAACCGTAACTCCGCTCTGCCGCGTGGATGTGGCAGTTTAAAAGGGTTTAAAAAAGAATTTTCTATTTCAGTACCGGGAAATTTTCGAATCACTAAAAGTCCAATTAAATTTTTCAGATTGCTGCAGTCGCTTCATAGATAGTTTGGTCAATATTTTTTATTGACTTCTTTCATGGATAAAATTTATTTAAGGTTTGAAGTACAATACTGTCGTTCAATAAATCACAACGCAATTACTTTGACTGTAGTCTGTAGTGGGCTAATTAATTTAGACATTGCATTGGACCATTTTTATTTTCATTTAATTGTGGTATTCTTTCTTTTTTTTTTGAGAGTGCTCACTTTTAAAATCTCGAAAACACTCCATATACTCAGTTGAACCCACTTGTTGAAGTAGAAGAATCTGAAATGCAGTTGGTGCTGAATTCAATCGATGGGAAGAATCTTTGAGAGACAAAGTCACGTACGACTGTTATTGAGCTTGAATTCAATTCGGCGTACTCACTCGCTGTACCCCACTACTGCTTGCTGACGAAATTATGCTGATCATTTGTTATTTGTTGTAAGTTAAAACAAGAACTGAACACAGAAAATCTTTATTCTCCCGAAGGCTGACAAGGTTTAAGAAAGTAGGAATTGTATGTGAAACTAACAGTTCTATCACTCGAGAAAATTTATGACGATGCATAATATTGATGGATGTTAAAATTAGGTCTCTAAACTAAATACCTATATATGCCAAATGTACTCACAGATGTAACAAATTTCCATTCGAACATTGATCCCGTGGTGCAAGCTATTGCATACCTATTCATGAAATGATGGTCAGTGCTCACCCCAAATCTTGAATTAAGTATTGAATCAGTTGCACCTTACGGCGTGCAAAAAAAATCCTTGCTCTGTTTCGCGAAAAACAATATGTATGCATGTATGTGTATGTTTATTTAGTATATATAAGACTGTTAATTTCCAATAAATAATTCAAAATTACGAAACATGAGATTTTATGTGGTTTGCTAACAATTTTTTTTTAAATTCTAAAAACATTTTCATTTTTTATTCCACTGGGAAATTCATCAAATAATTTAAATCCTTTATAAATTAACTTCTTCTTCCTTTTTCAGCGAGGTTATGATCCGAAAATAAGGGATCACAACGCTCCCATTTCACCGCATTTCTACTGATCCGCCTGTGGGGTTCGCCTATTTGACCTCAGATTAGATTTTGGATCACTTGGTTACTGAGGCCAATGCAATGCCGATGTCGTCGCATTTGTGTGATCCAGGCATTTATAGGCCTGTCTTTCCTACCTCACGATGTCTTTGGAACGTGCATTGATATTGCCTTTTTACTTAATCTCTTCTTTGAACGTGGCAATACCAGCTGAGGCGGTCGCGCTCTATCTTTTGTACAATAGTTTCCTTGACGTGAAAGCTTCCACGCATCTTCGAACTTCTTATTCGATCAAGCTTTGTCACTCCTGCGGTCATGCGAAGCATCTTCATCTCAGCTGCCGTTAATTTACTCTCATACGTTTTATACATCACCCAACATTGTGAACCGTATGTGAGCGCTGGACACACAACTGCGGTGTAAAGCCTTCCTTTCAACTTAGGTGGCATTTTTCTGTCACAGAAGATAGCGATATTTTCCCGCCACTTCATTCACCCTACGCTTATGCGATGATTGATGTCGTCATCACAGGTTGCTTTGCTATTGATCATAGGTCCCAGATATTTGAACTTTTCGCACTTGGGAAGCACTGTTCCATTCAAATAAATGTCTGGAATAGTCCTGAGTGGATCAGAGAACGGGCAACACAAGTGGAGGATCCTGCATCCTTGCAACGAGCACTTGATTTGTGGGTGTACGTTCTGGAGGGAAATGGGTATCGCATTAGTTCATGAAAGACAGAGTACTTGTGCTGTCCGGTCCGGTCCGTTCTCTGATCTACTCAGGCCTGTTCCAGATATTTATTTGAAGGGAACAGTGCTTTCCAAGTGTGAAAAGTTCATATATCTGGGATCTATGATCAATAGCAAAGCAACCTATGATAACGACATCAACCATCGCGTAAGCGTAGACTGGATGAACTGGCGAGAAAATTCTGCTATCTGCTGTAACCGAAAAATGCCACCTAAGTTGAAAGGAAGGCTCTACACTGCAGTTGTGCGTCCAGCGCTCACATACGGTTCACAATGTTGGACGATGTACAAAACATATGAGAGTAAATTAACGGCAGCTGAGATGAAGATGCTTCGCATGACCGCAGGAGTGACAAAGCTTGATTGAATAAGAAGTTCGAAGATGCTTCACGTCAAGGAAACCATCGTACAAAAGATAGAGCGCGACCGCCTCAGCTCGTATTGCCACGTTCAAAGAAGAGATCATTTAAAAAGGCAATATCAATGTACGTTCCAAAGACATCGCGAGATAGGAAAGGCAGGCCTATAAACGCCTGGATCAGACAAATGCGACGACATCGGCATTTCATTGGCCTCAGTAACCAAGTGATCCACAATCTAATCTGAGGTCAAATAGGCGAACCCCACAGGCGGATCAGTAAAAATGCGGTGAAATGGGAGCGTTGTGATCCCTTATTTTCGGATCATAACCTCGCTGAAAAAGGAAGAAGAACTTGATAAATAATGAACACGAGATCACTTGCAACCTGAAAACTGAAACGAAGTACATTTGAGTAAAAAATTATCTAGAATTGCGTAACGAAAGACCCACTTGTGTATTCTTTCCTAGGCCACCAAATGCCTTTAAAATCTGTTAAAATATCTTCTCTCACTAATCAATACTTACAACGGATTTTATCTTATTAAAAACAGTAAGATATATATATATATATATGTATGTACTTTACCTAACAACTTTGTTATCCAACTCAAATAAAAAATACCATAGGGCATTATACACGTAACATCTACTTAACACAGATTTCGTGTGTGTTTTCTTTGTCAAGCAATATCCTGGAAAACCAATTTAATTTTTTTTTTTCCTATGGGATATGAATATGGTATTCGCCTCTAATTTAATTTCCTTTACTTCCGTCTCAACGGTTGTTATGTAAATTTTGGTTTCGTTTTACAACTACCTGTACATTAAATTGGATATGAGGATTTATGATTGTAGATACATACGGAGAGACAAATTGAGATTGATGTTGGTTGACTCGTAATAAAAAAAATACTTTGTTCCGCGATTTAAATTGTTTATTTCAGTTCTTTTTTTTTACGGAACATTCCAATTTGCGGTTCGATGAACAATGTTGGATCGTATCCTTTCCAATTATATCGTTTCCTCATTTACTTGTCTATTGACCGCAGAGGAGAATGAATAAAATCGTTAAAACCATAAAATCTCACATAAATTCGCAAGCGGTAGGGAAGCGAAGGAATAGGGATTCGAAGACTCATTTGCATTCTCTTTGTTTTTGGTTTTTTTTTTTTTTCATTTCGTTTTATTTGAGTGCACATTTTTATCGACGACGTGTTGTTGGGTGTTGAAAGGATTGATTGAATCACGCTTCAATGCATGCAATCCTCATACATTCATCACTGGCGTTACCCTGTGATTCGATTAATTTTATTGGGCAGTCCTGGACTTACGGTACAGAAAGGACACAGGCAACAGAGGCAAAACAAAGTAGAAACAGTTGAGGGGAAAAATTGCATTGCCTGTCGGAAATCAACGGAACCATTGTTATCCTGCATTCGATTGGATACAGTGGACAATTTTATTGGATTTTCCTACTACACTTTACTTTTATTATAGTACTCTTTGATTTGAGTTTATTGCATTTTGCCTTGATCTTTAGAACTGGATGTAGTACATTTCGAATTGAAGCTATCGATTTGTGGAAGTGGCGGTATAAATTCACTTATAAGAAGTGTTTTGTTAAATAAGACAGTTTTGCTGAGTGGTTCTTTTAAGATAACTTTAGGTCATGCCTTCCATTGCACTGTGTATAATGCAATAAGATAGAGTTTTCATCGGGACATCAATGTACCAGTGTAAGCAATAAGGTCCTATTTTACATACATACGAGTGTATGGAGAATGCAAGCGAATGCAGCAAAGGCGACTTACCAAACCCAAAGAGAAGGCTCTCAGTAAAAGATACATTCTCGTACATATGATATGAACAAAATTAATAATTCATTTAAGACAGCCAGATTCTGAAAGTGGTGTTGTACCCAATAACTACTACGTGTAATACTGTACTACTCTATTCTGGAAGACCATGCGGAAGTCCGCCGGAATATGTAGTCGGACTACTATTAACAACAGCAGCACGCAAGAGCTTAATTTCCTGGCAGCCTCATGGTGATAGGATTATGACGGCCAGATTTCGGACTAGAGTACGACGCGTGACCATCATACAGTGTTACGCCCCAACGAATAGTTCATATGAGGACGAAAAGGAGAGCTTCTACAATCTCTTTTTTTTTTTTAACAGGTGTGCGGCCACGCCCGAATGGCGTGTAGGCACTGCGACCAAGGAGATCTATTGTGCCATAGGCCACTTTTAGGGCAGCAGTACTTCTACTCTCCTTATGAAAGCTATAATTACGGCTGCGGAGGAGTTCCTTAAATCTATTGGAGATATGATCTCTTTAAGGAAAAAGCTTCTCCTAGTACTACACATAGCTACACACTCACATAGTATGTGTTCTGCGGTTTCGTCCTCTTCTAGGCAGAAGCGGCAGGTGATATCCTCCGAAATTCTCATTTTGTTAAGGTGGTAAAGAAGTGGACAGTGACCGGTAAGGAAGCTCACAAGCCTTCTTATGTTATTTCTGCTGTATTTTAGGATATCAACTGTCTGTCTTTGGAAGGGTTGGACAGCTCTTTTAGCCTGCCTGAGACCTTGGGAGTTATTCAGACTTGGGAGAATCAGACATTCCGCAGAAGAGTTCAGGTCCAGTGAACAACTCAGAGGAGCCCTTCCTAGTTAGCAGGTCTGCAGTTTCGTTGCCGTCAACGCCCACAAGACCCGGTACCCACCACAATTTTACTTTATTGTGTCGGACCAGATTTTGTAAGCTGTCGAAGCCGCTTAGAACTGATTTTGAACTGATCAAATGGGAGATCAGTGCTTTGAGCGCCGCTTGGCTATCGGTGAGTATATGGATAGAGGCACCTTTAATGCCTGAGTGCAGACTAATGTTAGCACAAGTTTCAATGGCGTAAAGCTCGGCCTGGAAAACACTAGGACTCTTTCCGAGTGATTTCGAAATTTTATGGTTTATTATGGAATCCATTTTTGATCCATCGGTGTACCACACTGTACCTTTTGGATCAAGCGACGGTCCGCCATTATTCCATATATCACGGCTTGGGATCACAATCTCAAACCTTCTACCAAAGTACAACCGTGGTATATTACCAGAAAATGAGCTTTGGAGACAGGCCAGGTCTTGCCGTACATACGGCGACAGACCCACAATGCAATTTTATGCTTGATATGGGAGGTCCAGTTAAGCTTCTTATCCAGGACAATTCCTAGATATTTGACCTCATCGGAAAAATTGATGGTTGTGCCGTATAGAGTCACTGAACCAATATTCAGCGTTCTTTTTCTTGTAAACGCTACAACGACTTCCTTGCTGGGGTTAATCGATAGGCCCTCCCCAGTGCATTTTGCATGAGTTGACACACATTGTCTTCATGTTTGCCTTTAATGATGATCACCAGATCATCTGCATAGCCTATGGTTGTGAAACCTGAACTATTAAGTGTGTTCAATAAGTCGTCCACCACGAGTGACCATAAGAGAGGTGAGAGGACGCCGCCTTGGGGGCAGCCTTTGGCCGCGAAGACCGTCACAGAGACCTCTTCAGACGAAGATGTTATTATGCGGCTATCGAGCATGTTCCTAACACATCTGGTATTAGGTTCGTCTATTCCCCTGCGTCTTATAGCACTAGTGATGGATTCATAACCAGTGTTATCAAAAGCACCTTCTATGTCAAGGAATGCACAAAGGGCAATTTCTTTGGAGAAATCGCTTGAGTGCCGTCCTCAACAAAACACCAAATGGAGACATTGTCATAGTGATGGGGGATTTGAATGCCAAGGTAGGCAACGACAACGAAGGGCTCAAACATGTAATCGGGAAGCATGGACTAGGCAACCGCAATGACAATGGCGAAAGGTTTGTGGATTTCTGCAATGCCAACCGCCTTGTGATAGGTGGCACCATGTTTGAGCACAAGACCTGCCACAAAGTCAGCTGGGTTTCCAACGACAGGCAAGCAATCTCCAACCAAATTGACCATTTTGCCAACAACCGCCAATGTAGAAGTAGTCTCCTGGGCGTCCGAAACAGGCGAGGGGCAGATGTGGAGATAGTAAGAGATCACCATCTTATGATAATTACTCTCCAACTACGCACTACTGCAGTTCAAAAATCCCACGACAACACAAGGATGCCCAGGTTCAACATCAATAGACTAAGTGATTCCTCAGTGCGCCAACAATTAAGGGAACACTTTTCGCAAGGTGTGGATGCAATCAGAGCAGCTCAATGCTCGCAACTATCCAAGACCATTAAATAAATAAATAAATATTTGGCGCAACAGCTCTTTAAGTGCCAGGGCCTAGCTTCTCGCAACCATTCATGTTCTATGCGTCATATTTTTCACACGAATGGAAGGGACCTACAGGGACGTAAGGGATCACTCCTGCGGTCATGCGAAACATCTTCATCTCAGCTGCGGTTAATTTACTCTCATACTTTTTCTACATCGTCCAACATTGTGAAGCGTATGTGAGCGCTGGACGCACAACTGCAGTGGAGAGACTTCCTTTCAACTTAGGTGGCATTTTTCTGTCACAGAAGATAGCGGAATTTTCTCGCCACTTCATCCACCCTACGCTTACGTGAAGATTGATGTCGTCATCACAGGTTGCTTTGCTATTGATCATAGATCCCAGATATTTTAACTTTTCGCACTTGGAAAGCACTGTTCCATTTAAATAAATATCTGGAATAGGCCTGAGTGGCTCAGAGAATGAGCAGCACAAGTACTCTGTCTTTTTTGAACTAATGCGATACACATTTCCCTCCAGAGCGTCCACCCACACATCAAGTGCTCGTTGCAGGGATGTAGGATCCTCACTTATGATGGCTCCAACATCAGCAAAGAATAACTGATTTACTTTGGGGTCCATCACTTTACCTTCAAGGAGATAATCAAGGACTGTAATTAAGAGTAAAGGACCTAAAACACTTCCCTGGTGCACCCCGACTTCGATTCGGAATTCTTCGGTTACTCCAGCGGGGCATCTTACTCTTGTCTTTGCTCCTTTGTACATGTCCATGATCATCTGTACATAGGTTTCTGAAACCCCTCGATGTCTTAGCGCCACCCATATCAAATCTCGTGGTTGTCTGTTGAATGCATTTTCAAAGTCAACCATACAATATGCAAATCCTTTAAGGAATTACGATGTTTTTCCATTATGATCCTTATACTTTGGGTTGCATCTGTGATTGATTTACCCAAGACAAACACGCACTGATCATCAGATAGCCGTATTATTTTTCGTAGTTGGCCACCTAATACCCGCTCAACGATCTTCATGGTGTGTGACATCAGCTTGATCGAATGGTAGTTATCACAGTTTCGCGTATCACCCTTCCCTTTGTATACAGGGAGAAGGTAACTTTCCCTCTATTTATTCGGCATTAGATCGCTTCTCGCACATTTGGAGATGAAAATTCTGAGCCATCTGAACCCGACGTCTCCCATCTTTTTTCATAACTCAGAGGGGCACTCGTCTGGCCCAACCGCTTTTCGTTTTTTTGGAATATTTGACCGCCTCACTAACTTCTTCGACTGTGATGTCAGGTACTTCTTCAGAGTTAGGGGTGGCTCTTGGAAAGTATAGCAAAGGAAACTGTTCATTCAAAAGTTCTTTAAAATACTGGCGCCACCTCTGCAGAATTCTGTCGTCATCCACAAGAAGCTGGCCATAAGCATTGATAGTAAACTTTGGCGACCGAATCTCCTGAGCATTCCTCCTTCTTCGTACGGCTATTTTGAAGATGGTTGTGCTCTTGCTCATATTGTGTCTTCGCAACCCCTGTATAGCCTGGTTTACATCAGCAACCGGGGAAGATATTTCCTCTAGCTCCCGATACAGGCCCTCCGTACTCTCTGCTTGAAGCTGGGCGTACTTCTTCTTCGCTTTTTTCTTGCAACATCTGTATTCCATTTCGAGGCGAGCTTTTTCGTCACTATTAGAGGGGCACTTTAACCAAGTTTTGAAAGCCGCTTTCTTCTTATTTGTCACTTCTTAAGCTTCATCACTGTCTTGATGGTGGTCTTTTGAAGCTACCAGCAGTGATTTGGCCTTCTTTAAGCAAGTTCGCTGTAGGGAATCCCACATATTTTGTGCTCTGCACTCTTCATCCTCAGCTCCGTTGTTGGTGTGAGAGACGTAATGTTTCATCACGAAAACAAAAGCCTCGCCTTTTTCTTTGTCCAGATTGTACCACTTGATTTTCTCAGAGACCCTTGTTTGTTTGCTTTTCTTTGGTGTTTTCATAAAAACTTCTATTAGCAGGAGACGGTGTTGCCGAGCGATCGCCTCTCCCAGGATCACTTTGCAATCTTTTACCCTAGGCTTCATGAAACTGGCTAACAAATGGTAATCAATCTAGGTTTCATCTCCACCACTGCTGAAAGTGATCAGGTGTCGGCTTTGTTTGATGATTATGGTATTTAACACGCTAAGACCGTGTGATTTGCACATGCTTAGGATGTCTTCACCAGGAAGGTTCCTGGTGTCGTATCCTAGTCCTCCATGGCAGTCTTCATAGTCTTCGTTTGACTTCCCGACATGTCCATTCAAATCTCCTCCAACAAACAGAAACTCTTCCTTTGGGATGTTCTTAAGGAGATTGTGGAAATCTACTCAAAATGCATCGTTATCTCTCTGTTCGCACCCATTTTGGGAAG
Source organism: Brachypalpus laphriformis (assembly GCA_945910035.1). Lineage (NCBI taxonomy): Eukaryota > Metazoa > Arthropoda > Insecta > Diptera > Syrphidae > Brachypalpus > Brachypalpus laphriformis. Next base: position 167,681,419 of record OX246755.1, on the reverse strand, counting down.
CATATGCACTAACAATATTCCACACCTCTCCTTGTATTACTAGTTTGAGAGACATCAAATGGTCGCTGGACCTCGAAATGCTCAAGACGTTACCAAGTACCTCTGCCGCAAGGATATTGCCGATTCCTTTCCTAGCCTTTTCCGCTCCATAGTAGCGAATTTTGTAATCTTTTGTCCTAACGTCCAAGAAACGTGCCCGATTTCTGGTGTTTTTCAATTTCATCTCTTGGACACACAAGATATCCACCCGCCTTCTATTCATCATCTCTTCCAGCTCCTAACTTCGACCGGTCATGCTGCGAACGTTCCAACTCGCGACCCTCAAATTGCGTCGAAACTATTTCATTATTTTGCTAGCCCGCGAAATCCGTACAGCTCTGACCCGAACATGCACAGCAGTGGTAGTGCCTGGAGGGGTAGTGCCCTTCATTTTAGCAAGTATTACCATAATGATGCACTTTTGCAATGTTACCATATTGCGATGGCGTTTGTTGTTTGACACGTGCACGCTCCAGTACAATATTGCCAGTAATGATGCTTTGAAATCAGGAAATTCGGATTTTCGTCATTCCCGTCCATCATTCCAAATAATGACAATACTATCGACCTTACTTACTTACTTACTTACTTACCTAGATGGCGCTACAGTCCAGGGTGGACCTGGGGCTCAACCAGCAAACCTCTCCAGCCAGCGCGGTTACGAGCCAGCTGCCTCCAGTTGCGCACGTCAAGTTGGTTGAGGTCCCCCTCCACTTGTTTGCGCCACCTACCGCGAGGTGGTTCTCTACTGCGTCGTCCATCCGGGGTGGTTTCGAAGACTTTCTTAGCGGGAACGTTGGGCTCCATCCAAATGACCCAGCCATCTTAGTCTCTGTATGTGAACTCTTCTGGCTAAGTCGACGTCCTTGTACAGGCCGTACAGTTCGGCATTGTACCTTCTCCTCCACTCACCGTCTATGCAGACGGGACCAAAGATCGCTCGAAGAACTTTTCTCTCGAAATAACCAAGGGCATCCTCATCCGGTTTTTTCAAAGCCCATGCCTCTGCGCCATACAGCAGGACTGGGATGATTAGTGTCTTATAGAGAGTTACCTTTGTAGTTCGAGATAGGACTTTGCTACTCATTTGCCGTTTTAGCCCATAGAAACAACGATTGGCAAGAGTAATTCTTCGTGTGATCTCCCTACTGATGTCATTTGATGAGTTCACCATAGAACATAGGTAGACAAAAAATTATATCTGTCTATTGTGGCGTTCTGTCCAAGACGCCGATGTTGGGTGTCCTTTTTTGTAGACAGCATATATTTTGTTTTGTTTTCATTGACCGCTGGTCCCATCTCTGCTGCCTCGATCTCAATACTCGTAAATGCCCCATTGACTGCCCGCTGAGTTCTTCCGATTATGTCAATGTCATCGGAATAAGCGAGTAGTTGTACAGACTTGTAAAAGATTGTACCTCCGGTCTTGGCTTGTGAGTTTTGTACAATTCTCTCCAGTACTATGGTAAAGAGATGGCATGATAGCGCGTCACCTCGTCTAAGACCTTTTCTGACATCGAATGGTTCGGTGATGTTCTTACCGACTTTGAAGGAGCAGCGAAAGTTCTCCATCGTCATTCTGCACAAATGGATGAGCTTGGCATGGATGCCAAGACTAGACATGACTCTGTATAACTCGTCTCTATCGTATCGAATTTATATTCATGGGTTTTTTCCAAGATCTGCCGTAGTGTGAATATTTGGTCAATGGTGGACTTTCCCGGCCTTAAACCGCACTGATAAGGACCTATCAGGTTATTGACGATCGGTTTTAGGCGTTCACATAATACGGCAGACAGGATCTTATATGCGATGTTGAGGAGACTTATACCCCTGTAGTTGGTGCAGTTTAGAGGGTCTCCTTTCTTCAGGATCGGACAAACGATGTTGATGTTCCATTCATCGGGCATACTTTCGTCCGACCAGATTTTACAGATGAGCTGGTGCATGCTCCTTACCAACTCATCTCCTCCTGCCTTAAAAAGTTCAGCGGCAAGGCCGTCGGCTCCAGCAGCTTTGTTGGATTTGAGTTTAGATATCGCTATGCTCACTTCATTCTGATCGGGTTGACGGGAATCTTGACTGCCATCGTCACTGTTCAATGGCTCGTTCTGCCTGACAGCGGAATATTGGTCATCATCGTTGTGGCAAGGGCATTGCTCATACGTCTTGTTCAAGAGCTAGTAGAAGTCATCCTTGGTCGCGTCGTCCTTCTCCTCGTGAGGATCGTGAACGCATATTAGGCTTATGTTGGCAAATTTCGCCTTGATACGGATAGTCATAAGGCGCTCGTTCACATGCCGGAAACTGAAGACTTCTTGTCTCCAAGTCTAAGTCTGCCTCCAATGACAAATCCGCACCCAAATAGACGCTGTCCTTTTTGTTTGTAGCAATCGTCGTAATAGATGTCGCAGTTTTGCATACTCCTTTTGCCCGGCACATCCCACCGCACTTCTTGGATAGCGGTAATGTCTGCTTTGAGATACTCTAGGGCCTCCGCAAGTTATTCGGTTGCACGTGGTTTGTAGAGGGACCTAACATTCCACGTGCAGACACGAAGATCGTTGTCCTTTTTACGTTTGCTTGGGTCGTCAACAGTAGAATCATCCGTATCCGAGGCTGTTGGTTGCTTCGTAACCGAAGGTTTTTTACGTGGTAGAGAAGTTAACCCGACGGCACAACCCCCAACCTGGAGGAACAGATCCTTTTTTTGCAACCCCTAGGACGAGGGGCCGGATACACCCATGTCAGTAACCCACTTTGGGGATATGAGCGCTGCCGTTGGCCCATTAAGGGTTCATCCGCCACCTTCTCTTTGTCAATACCATGACGTAGTATTGGAAATCCTTACAGACCTCAGCTCCAAATATGTCGAAGTAGCTCCGGTAAGGTATCCGCTGGTCTGTAGACGTCACCGTTGATTCCATCGAGAGAATTCATCCGCCGCACGTCCTCCTTCTGAGGAGCGCTTGCTAGACTTCTTCGAGGAACATATTTCAGCCGATCAGGTGAACAAGAGATGCCTCGTCCGGTTAAACATATGCGCGCTAAAGTTCACCCAGATGTGCTTACGCAGGTCTGAGTGTTCAGCTACACATATATCGTCAGACTCAGCATACGCTCATCGCTAGTTCACTATCAGATAGCTATGCAGCGGGCACCACGGGGAGGTGATTATGCGATTTCGCCACGCCATATTATCGACCTTACACGATCATTATTAATGTCAATACTTTGCAGTAATGACATTATAATTGATTGTATAATGGCCACTTTTAGAATCCATCAACCTCTTTCCACTGTCCTAGTCTCTGCTTACTGAAGCGCTTAACTTAGCACTTAGTGCCTATGAACATTTTCATTTTATTTAAAAACATATTTAATTAATTTATCGACTGGCACTCCAGCCATTATCATTTCAGGACACTGTCACTGTCTGATCTCTTACATGGTACTACTTTTTTTTTTGCTAATGAAAATATGACGCAAAAGCAATTAAAACTAATTGAATCCCATTTTAGAACGACGCTCTTCCCACTCAATTTCCTTCAAATCCTATTAGGGCAAAATAAAATATTTACCCACGCTCGAAACTGAATTAAAAGCACATTGACCCAAATGCTAACTGGCCTATTTTTCCCCCCGCTGTTTCCTGTCAGGACATAATTATGATAGATAAAGCCCGTTTCAAAAATAGCACCATCTGCACAATTCTCCCTTATCCTACTTGTTTTTTTACTGTGCAGTAATTATATATACTTATTTTTTGCAATCAAAGGCTTTTACAAAAAAAAAAAAAAAACAGAAAAAAAGGCCACAGTGTTGAAAATAGGATGTAAAGTAATTAATAGCCCGCAGACAGAACCTTAAACTGAAAATAAAACTCCAAATACCACAAAATCCATCTTCTGCATTAATTATTGGATCTGTCTACGCGGCAGGACGAAGGAACACACATAATTAACAATAATTGACTAAAGATCGTAAAATTGGTTCTATTTTATGTTTCTGGGCAACTTGACATTTGGTCCCGATTTGCGCAACCCACATAATTCCAGGAGAAGTAATCATCCGCCCGTACAGGACACAAACCAGAAATATAATAATACAATTTCAATAAACCTCCGTCCCCACTGGAGAAAATGTCGATAGATTTCATGGCATTTAGCATGTCATAAAATCTGAATTACAGTCTCCATTAAGGATTTATTATCCTCAATCTAACAATGGGTAGGTGGAGGACTCCATCCATGGGGTGAGATATTTCTTGTTCTATTTGCTGTGTATGTTGTCATTGGCATTAGCATCCTGTGTGTTGACAAAAACTCACACACATCCTGTTTGTGATTCTGCTTATCAAGGAGAATCGAATTCTGTCCCGAAAAAACGACAACATGCTTCCCCTACATTGCTCTCACTATTGCTGTAACAATCCTTGTTTATGTATTGTCCTTGTACTTTTCTGTGGGTGGATGGTTCTTCTTTTTACTATTGTTTCTACATGTGTAGATTTTCTTGTTTTTCTTTCTTGGAAATTGAAATGGACTACCATCGCCATCACCACCACCACCACTACCACCACCGCCACCGACCTGAATTCAACAACACATGACGGTATTATGTTTAGTGGAGTAAGTTATCATCGACATGCCAGCAATTGGATTGTATGCAACGACATGCCGAAGGATACGTGGATTTGTGGACAAAACAAGCAATCGTCTTAAATGAAAATCAAAAGACTGATCCTGCGGCCGTTGTGGTGGTCGTATCATCTACATCTACCGCAGCGACGACATCGGCAACATCGTCAATATCATCATCATCAACGGCAACAGTAGCAGCAGCAACAACGACAGCGGTACCATCGGCAGAAGCAGCAGCAGCAGCAACAACATCAACTACACTAACAACAACATCATCAGCATCCTTGGAGAGAAAGGCAACGAAACCAAACGATTGGGTGGTCATACCCGTGTTTGCAGATATAGTTAAGCTGGCGATATCAGGACGTGAGGATTGCCTGCAGAGGTAAGTTCATATACTATGTATCCTTGATTTGTTTTTTCTGTTTTTTTTTTCCTTTTTTGTTGTTGGTTTTGTCCTTAACGAAGCCAAAGTGAGTTTCCTTCCTCTGGAATGGCCAAAGAAAATTGAACATTTGAGATTGTAACTCTTGATGGTGGACCTCAATTTGATGGCGCATTTCCTTTAAGAGTTCGCTAAAGTGGTGCGAATTGTGATCGGTTGGGGATAGGATTTATAGCTATGCCGTTGTGCGGATTTATTGTATTTTATATGTGTGTTGTGTTATGCGCTGATGAACATTTCGAATCCGAGAATGGTCATTTCTCTGAGCATTGGGCGAATAGCATGCGAATACCGGAATGCCCGCAGTGGTTTTATTGTTTTATAATATTTATGCTCAACTTTTGCATTGGATAGGCGATATAATAGGTGGTCATCATTCTTTTATGACGCAGTGCGGTCGGTTTTAAAATTCACTGTAAATCGCCAGTTGTGAAATCTCACAAATATTCACTGTTGATGGATATTCACTGAATGATATCATTCATTAATTATGAATTCAGATGGATTCAAGGAATCACGAAGTACCGTGTCGAACTAAGAGCTCCAGCAAATTGTTAATACTGTTTAATAGCCAATAGCACACGACGTTTACGATTTATTTAATTGAAATTAGCAAATGGGGAGTTTTTATGAAATCCAATGCCTTCCTCTAACATGTCTCACTCAAAGACTGGATCCACTTAATTTTGATGAAATTTGGCTTGGAGTTATCCCACACTTACTTATTTACTAAATGGGCTCCCAACCCACGTAGAGTCTCTGTCTGAAATACAGCATCCTTAAATCCAGGTCGATCCCGGACACGCTGCTTCCAGTTACGCAAAACAAGTTTTCTGGCATACGCCATTACTTGGTCTTTATACCGGATGTTTGGTGGTTTTCATCATCTCAAACCTAGAGGCTGTGATTCGAAGATTTTCTTGGCTGGAGCATTATTCTCCATTCGCTCGATGTGGCCGAGCCAATGTAGTCGGCGTATCTTAACTTTTTGGACTGCATCCACATCTCCTTCTCCATTCGCCTTCCTCGCACTTGGCACCTAATATCCGATGAAGTATTTTTCTCTCGAAGGAGTTTAATATGAGCTCAGCTTTCTTAATTATCGTCCAGCACTCGGCGCCGCAGAACTAGTAAGATTAGCGTTCTGAAGAGCTTTAATCTAGTCCGTCGAGTTGGGAGATGAGAGACCAGTTATTTTGCTAAACCGAGTAGCAACGGTTTTCTAGGGCTATTCTTCCTCAAACCTCCACGACTGTGTCGTTTGTGGGATTAGTATTTACTCCAAAGTAAGTGAACTCTTTGACGACCTCGAAGTCAAGGTTTTATCAACGGTGACGTTCTATCCTATGTTTTAGATAGATGCATTTTTGTGTGTTGATAACATACACATACTTGGTTTTGTCCTCATTTACTTCAAGACCAACTCGTCTCGCCTGATTTTCAATTACCGTAAATTCTTCTAAGACGGCACGCTGAGATCTCCTAGCAATATCAATATCATCTGCGTACCCCAGCAGCTGGACGGCCTAGTTCACTCTGCGCATCTGTTTCAGCATGATATTGAAGAAAACACATAACAGCGGGTCTCCTTGCTGAAATCCGGTGCAAGTTTGGCACAGTTCAGATGAGTTATTTCCAATTTGCATACGCTCGTAATACTGCGTATTTTGCAATGTTACGCGACATAGCTGGATCAGTTTTGACGGTATCCCGAATTCAGCCATCGCACTATAGAGCTCAAGAGGATGAATGCTATTATAAAAGGTTTTGTAATAGGGACGGATAGATGTTCAAAATGAATAAAACAATTTCTTTTACTTCATTTGAAAGGGCTATCAATGAAATTGTGTGTAGAATAAGACATCGTTCAAATGGCCGCCGCGGCTTCGCTGGGTAGCGCGCATCCGAGAAGTCAAATTTTTGATAACTCTGGCACATAGATCAGGCTGAATTTGAGCGATGGCACGCGTTATGTTGACTTTGAGCACAGCAGTCGTTTGCGGCTTATTACCTGCGACTTAAGGAAACTCCACCAAAAAAAGTCTAACGGGGTCAAATTGCACGATCTCGGTGGCCAATTCACGTCAGATATGCATGAGATAACCATAACCTCAAATCGGTCGTGCAGAACGTCCATTGTGGCATCAGCTGTGTGGCATAGAGTGCCATCCTGTTGGAACCACATGTCGTTCACATCCATATCATCCAATTTGGGCCAAATGAACTTGGTTATCATCGATTAGAAGCGCTCTCCGTTGATGGTGATGGCAATGTCATCGCCGTTTTCGAAGAAGTTGCCACCGGCCCACAATCCACAAAAAACAGAGACTTTCTGTGGATGCATTGCCACTTAGTGGATCTCGTGTAGATCGACATCGTCCCAAATCCGTCAATTTTGCTTGTTACCGACCCGTTCATCCTCAATGGATCTCGTCGTTTTGCTGAAATCGGGGTTCGCTTCCAATTGCTCCAGAACGCAGTCAGCGAACACTCGGCGCGGCGTTGTTTATGGTCGTTTTCCTTCAGCTCTTGAGTCAATTAGATTTTGTACGGATGTAGGGCCAAGTCCCGTCGCAAAAAATTCGCCAAGTTGATGTCTGCGAAAGGCCGAGTGCTTGTGCGCGGAGCGGAATTGACTGCCTCGGGTTCTCCTGCACACTCGCACGGACAGCGGCGATGTTTTCGGGAGATCTTGCGTTTTGTTGACGTATGGGTGTTGGCTGATTGTTCATTGAACCGGACGACTCCAGTTTAGCCACCAAACGTTGAATAATAGAATGGGAAGGACGACCATGTAAACCGTAAAATGAGCCCAACGCGCGCATGGTTAACACAACAGAACACGCATTTTGATAATAATGTTTTATCATTTGCACGTGTTGCTCAGCACTGTAACTTACTACGGTGATTTGCCTTTAGGGTCTGAAAAATAAAAAGAAAGGAAAATTAACAACACATAAAACAACATAGCCGCCATGAACTGTCTAAATCTACCCGTCCCTATGGGAAAATTCTTTATGTAGACAGTCAGTCAACAGTTAACTAGTTTCGACTTCAAATTCGTTGGCCTTTTCCTTCTGCGTGAAAATTTGGTCTATCGTACTGACTTAGTTCAACCTAAATGGAACTGTGGACGCCACCGTTGACTCCATCCAGTGCATTCATCTGTTGCCATCTGGAACAAGAAGAAGTACTCTAGTGAGAAAGCGCTCTTCCCCCTTTTCTTGTCTGCTGCTGCCAAAAATCCTCCAAACGGGGTTGATTACCCATTTCTCGGATCAAGGTACTAGCCACTCAGCGGCCTCCACGTGGAGGTTAAAAGCAGGAGTTGGTAAGGTTAGGCTAAGTGAAATGGCTGTGTTTTCGTGTATGCATGAAACCCTTTGACCACACTGGTACGTGCCGATTATTATAGGGAATTCTCATAATTTTTCTGAAACATTCTCATGATTCTACAACCAATGCATATTCGAAAATTTCCGAATTTTTGCAGTGATGTTTTTGGAAAAGAAACATCATTTCTAAAGAGAAGTTTTCTTGCTCAACAAACTTCACTATAAAAAAAATGTATTTACCTATACCCTCGTGGGGTCTCTTATAACGATACCTGAATCAAAACTGATATTTCTTTCAGCGTGTAGGCCCAACCGCAGCTCCTGAACTCTTACGCTCTTACTACTACAGTAGTGGTAATTATTTGAACTTTTAATTTGCGGGTTATTTCAACTGAGGCCAAGGCAGTAGATATTTTCTTATAATTGGGGCTTCTCCATCCTTCCCTTCCCTACTCACTCGCTGTTGCGCTTCTTAGGCATCGCAATTTTCGCATGTTCTCTACATGCTTTCAATTGCGATGATTGAGAGAGCGTAACACCTGATGTATAGCGGGCCATAAGTGTTTTTCTGAATAGCGGACCACAGCTGACTCTCGTTTGGGCATAACACCGGCGATAGTTTTTTGTGGAAAGTTATACTTAGGATCTACACTTCACGGCCTTGCTAAGTAGCGTCAGAGTTGTGTCTTTTTATGTTTTTATATTGTAATGATGAGGGAATTTAGGGTTGACTATACTAACATTCGTGGGCTTAGAACATTTTTCTTTGACTTATACGCCCACGCCCATTCCCATAAACCAGGTGTTTTGGCACAGGTAGTCGAAGAATCTTCCGATCTAAAGCTGCCTGGATATAGCTTTTTATTCCATTATTCTTTCCCCATCGCGGCCTCGCCATTTATATCCGTAGTGATATAGCTTACCAAGTTCTACCACAGTATGGCCACTGTTCCAATCCGGAATTTAATTACAAATGGCTAAAATTCACCGTCCGTAAGCAATTCACTACTGTTTTATTTACAGAATGCCCTAGTGCGGATAGCAACTCAACTTTTAAGGAGTTTGATGTGCTATCCGATTCCATCACACGAATTGTCTCCCTGTATCCTCATACTGAAATCGTCATTGCGGGCGATTTCAATATACACAATTCGGACTAGCTTCGACAATCTGGCCAGTCAATACCCGAAGGAAGATATGTTGAACTTTTCGCTGAGACAAACAATTTGACTCAGCTTATAAATGAGCCTACACGTATACCGGACATTGCAAGTCATTCTGCCAACACTCTGGACTTGTTTCTTACCTCTCACCCTGATAAATACATTATTGAAGTTTTAGCGCCTCTAGGCCGGTCTGACCATAACATCGTATTGGCTAAATTATCGTACCCTGACCACTCACTTAAAGAAAAAACTCCCAAAAGAAAAGTGTGGCGTTACGAGAAAACCAACTGGGACTGCCTTAACAATTTCCTTAGGAGTTTTAACTGGTCGCTATGCTTCCTCGATATCGACGTGGATGCCGCCGCTAATATGATTACTGACACCATCCTCTTAGGTATGGATGCCTCTATTCCTAACAGAATTGAAAGCATCAAACCCTAGGCAAACTCGTGGTTTGACCAAAGTTGCAAAGAGGCTATCAGGTCGAAAGAGGTAAGTTTTCGGTCCTATAAAGCCAACAAATCTGAGGAAAACCGAAAGAAGTTTAAACAATCCAGAAATGACTGCAATGCCCACATTCGACGTGTAAAATTCTTACATGACCAAAAATTGAGGCAAAAAATTCTACAATGTCCCAAAGGTAGTAAAAATGTTTGGTCATTCGTCAAAACTATTAAAAATTCTGTCTCGTCTGCCATCCCAACGCTCATTTACAATGACATTCCAGCTGTCAGCTCCTTAGACAAAGCCAATCTGCTTGCTGCTCACTTCGCAGCGAACTCCACCATGCCAGATAGTGCTTTGTCTCCGCCTATACTTGAGAGCGTCGAATTTTCCATGGGGCAAGTCCATTTTCGCACTCGTTCAGTTGCAGGAGTACTCAAAGGTCTTAACATACACAAAACCGCTGGTCCGGATGGCATCTCCCCCATAGTTCTGAAGAGGTGTTCTTCTACGCTGGCAAAACCTCTGCGTAAGCTTTTCTGTCTATCCTACTCTTCTGGGCCCTTTCCGAGTAGATAGAAAACGGCATTTGTCCAGCCCGTCCCTAAAAAAGGCGAATCTTCCTCCCCGTCCAATTACCGCCCCATTTCACTTACGTCCCTTCTTTCCAAGGTCATGGAAACGCTGATAAATCGTCAGCTTATGAAATATCTTGATTCATGAAAACTCCTCAATGACCGGCAGTATGGTTTTCGTAGAAACAGGTCCACTGGTGATTTGATGGCATATCTCACCGAAAAGTGGAACCAATCTCTCCATCACTTCGGCGAAACAAAGATGGTAGCGCTCGATATTTCTAAAGCATTTGACAGAGTTTGGCATCAGGCTCTTTTGTCGAAAATGCCTGCATATGGCATCGATGAGTCTCTTCTTCAATGGATTAGAAATTACCTTTCAGGCCGTTCAATACAAGTTGTCTTGGATGGCTTCAAGTCTGCAATTCATCATATAAAGGCCGGTGTCCACCAGGGCTCCGTTTTGTCTCCGACTCTCTTTTTCATTTTTATAAATGACCTCTTGTCTGCAACTTCTAATCCAATCCATTCCTTCGCTGATGACAGTACCCTCAGTTTTTCATATTCGTTCCCTAACTCACGTCCCTGCTCTTCGGCCGTAAAGGAGAAACGACAACGTATGTTAAACACATTAAATTCCGACCTGAACAGCATTACCAAATGGGGTTCAATCAATAGAGTGGAATTTAATGCATCCAAAACTCAATGCTGTCTTCTGTCTCTCAAGCGAAATCAAGAGCCTCAACCATTATCCATGAATGGTACTTGTATCGCTGAATCCGAAAGACTTGCCATTCTCGGTATGTGCATCAATAACCGTCTTCGGTGGAACGATCACATATTCGAAGTCGCCAAAAATGCTGCAAAATGTCTAGGATTCCTTAAGCGGTGCAAAAAATATTTTACTCCGTCTGATCTGGCCTCCATCTATAAGGCATTCATCCGCCCAAAGCTGGAATATAACGCCCACATCTGGTCTGGTGCATCCAAGACCGCACTGCACATTCTAGATAGGGTACAGAATCGCGCGTTAAAATTGATAGGTGATAGAGACATTGTGAACTTCATAGTCTCACTTAAACTTCGTAGAAATGTCTCGTGTTTATCGCTTTTTTTATAAAAAATGGTCCAGCGAAATAGCCAGTTGCATTCCTCCTCTTCAAAACTTCACCCGTAATACGCGTCACGCTTCGAATGCACATCAGTTCACCTTCAAACCCAACTTCGGACGTACTGTCAAATATAAGGATTCGTTTATAAGCCGAACAATACGTTTATGGAACGAACTACCAGCCTCTGTATTTCCTAATCAGTACAACCTTCAAACATTTAAATCCAACGCGATATCTCCTCTGTCTCTTTCCCCCCTTTTCCTATCAGCCCGTGCCCTGAGAACCAATATAAGGATATTTATAATCCCTTTGGCACGCGCAAATTATAAAAAAAAAAATTTATTCAGTGTGAGGATACTTTCTCATTAATCACTGTTCATTCAACTACCATTTAAAAGAATAAGGCAAAGGTCGATCTTGTCTCGAATATCAGAAAAGTGCTTCATATTTTATTCCCCATTTGTAGCATACTCACTAACTTTTATACGATTTAAACCCCCCATTCAGAAATACCCATTTACCTACGAAAATGATCCTCACATTTTTTTCAGCACCAGGACCTTACTCAAGGTAAGGCTCGAAGGAGATACACAGTGGGCGTCAATGCAAATTAGGTTTCAATATCTATCCGAGAAAGTCTTATATGTTCATTGTCAAGATACTTGCCTTTTGCCATTATTATTCACCGATGAACTGTCGTAAATTGCTCAACCCCATTTCTCTTATTCCAATACCTATTTATCCTTCGAAACAGTCAATAATCCTCCAATCTTTTCGCCTATGCTTCCTTACGCACATGCTGTAAATAAAATAACTAGGCTGTTAAAACTTATTTTGAAAATAAAACCCTATAATAGTAAATCCTTCAGTGCCAAGGTTTTACAAACCAATATACCTACAATTTTCTGCCCACTCCATTAATGAGCACAACACACACAGATCCTTACCAATGGGGCTCTGCGTTTTTTTACGACATATTATCGGATCGTAAAAAAAATTGTCCGCTCTACTGTTTGCCATCGAAGTTGTCCGGGGATCTTATTTTTTATGTTTATTTCTTCATTTCATTTTTTATCATAATTTGACGGAAGAAAAAAAAAACCGATGAACAATAACATCGTCATCTGGTTTAATACAAGGACACGAATTGTGTAAAAGATTCTTTTCTTTGTTCTACCTCACTATACAGCCACATGTATCCCACGCCTGACTGATGAGGGAGTGAAACAATTTTATGTCCTTTCACTCTGTTGGTCTGATTCTACCCGACGTAGACGTCCAACAACACGCTTGATTGGCTTCATCCATTTGTCCGATTGAGCAAATATTGAATACAATTGTACTCGGGGTATATGTACCTCTATACTACGCTGAAGTGGTGGCAGCCGGGATGAGACGACTCACCATTGTGGGGGTAAAGTCTGTAGAATTAGATTTTGATTGATCCTTGTGTATATGGCATGATTTTACGACGACGTTTATATGATGTTTAGGCGCATTGTTCCAGGCAACCTCGTCGTCAGTCTGGTGAACGGCTACAATGGCCTGTAACCACTACAAAGCAAAGGCATTTTCATTACATCTGAAAGCATTGTTCCCGGCGACCTGAAATTACTACGCCTTTGAAGGATGATCTTTCAGCTAATGAAGCTTCAACTGAATGTTTAAATGAATAAAAAACTTTGGGAATAAAATTAAAGGTATTTGCATAAATTAAAGCCAATTCCCAGCTCAATTGATGAGGTTTCGCTGATTATATAACCAATGAACAGATTTATCCATGAAACGTGTTTTCACGAACAGAGGACAGTTAGGATATAATTTGAAAAGTAATTGCAATTCATTCTACCAAAACCTTTATCACCGTATTCGATTTAAATGAGCAATTTTCAAAATAGATGTCTATATTGGTCAATTATTGTGGTGGCTGGCAGCTTGCGAAAACGAAACCAACATTATTCGTTAACCGATTTAGTTTACATGTATACATAGTTGGTTACGTGTTTGAATTCATGTTTATCGTAAAATAATGTTTTAAACTGAATTATGTATGGCAAGCGGTTTTCCCCCAGTCAGCTTTGAATAAAATTGATATATTAATTTGATTTCCAATGCAGAAACAGCTTGTAACAAAATTGAAGGGGGGTTTCAATGGAAAATAATGTTTTTAGAGTTTTATTCCGAAAATAACATAAAATCCAAATGATTTCAATTTCAGTAGAGAAGAAATTTGAATTAGTAGCTCCTCCTACTACCCCGATTCTCTGTCCGGTAGGTATAAATTACAAGCATCAAGGGTTTTAATTACATAAAACAGTTTACAAGAAATGTTTTCGATATGATAATTAACATACTAAATTCAGACAAATGTACTCGAAAAAACCCTATAGTCTTAGATATTCGGGATATCTATTTTTGCATGTAACTATCGCTATCGCCTCGTTAATAAGCATAGGAATTGAATTGAACTGCTGCGGTGAGTGAATAAAATTATATCATTACAAAAGTATGTTGAATCATTCTTATATCAATTCTGCATTTTAAGCAATTCTTAAAATACATCTACTCAGTCTAAGAATAAAAATATATCAGTAGAGCTCCAGATGTAAGCCAGGCCATAACATGTTCATTGAATGGAAAACCCAACTAGTGCTAGTATCAGTTAGGATTGAGTTTTTAGTTTTTTTTTAATTTTCATATTACAGAGATGTCCCTCTTTCGGTTACATTTGAGGAACAATGCAATAAGAACATTTTGTCTTTTATACATATCGTCCACCTTATCGAAGAACCATGAACGTGTAAATTTCAAACTTTTGGGAAATGACGTTTGAACATTGAACGTTTGACATAGAACAAAGTTGCTGTTTTCACACTGTCTGCTCATTTTTCAAGTTCAGGTACAACATAGATTACAAATATAGGAAATAACTAATAAACCCAAAGGAAGCTTTAACGTCAAGGAAACCATCGTACAAAAGATAGAGCGCGACCGGCTCAGCTGGTATTGCCACGTTGAAAGAAGAGATCATTTGAACCCTGTTAAAAAGGCAATATCAATGGACGTTCCAAAGACATCGCGATGTAGGAAAGGCAGGCCTATAACGCCTGGATCAGACAAATGCGACGACATCAGCATTTCATTGGCCTCAGTAACAGAGTGATCCAAAATCGGCAGACCTGGCGATATTTTCTGAGGTCAAATAGTCGAACCCCACAGGCAGATCAGTAGAAATGCGGTGAAGTGGGGGGGTTATGATCCCTTATTTTCGGATCATAACCTCGCTGAAAAAGGAAGAAGAAGAACTAATAAACGCTAAAAGAACCTGTGGAATAAAACATCTACTAGCGAAAGAAAAGACTGTGACAATGATCCTGCAAGACGACCTTACTCTTCGCTTGTTACAATTTAACTCACTTTATTTCATTATATTGGCGAGCTTGAAGCTCTCTAAGAACAATAGGTTAGATGCTTATGTACATGTAAAGAAGTAAATAACAAAGGCGAATAGATAATATGGTAAATAGAATACATGTGGTGAGTACAGCGTAGGGTATGATATGGTACATGCCGCCCGCCTCGGAGTATTATCGACGACCTATCCATTGACATCCTTAGGCCGCCCGCCGTGCTGCATTTGCTGAAAAGACTTGTGGTCCGGCTTTTGGGGGCCCTCATCCAGTGGTAGAGGACATATCTTAGCAATTGAACGTTTGAAAGTACCGGATGAATTCTTTAAGGTAACGACTCTGATCAAACCATCAGGACCTGGATGACATAATTCTACCCGTGCGAGTGACCATTTGCTTGGTGGTAAGCGATCGTCTTTGATGATGTATCACAGATGTATCCTTTCGTAAGAATAATTCGTCGGCCCATACTTTGGCGAATCGAGATGGGCCCTGCATAGTCAACACCAGACTTAATGAAGGGACGACACTGCTGAACCCTAGCAGCGGGCAAATTACCCATGAGTTGCGTTGCGGCGTTGGCTGTCTGTCGGTAGCAGATGACACGTCGATGAATGTGTTTCCGAACTTCGTTTCAGCACCGAGAATCCAGAACTTCTGACGAGTGTAGCTTAGCGTTGACTGAATGCCTCCATGTAGGGTCATCACATGCGCCTGAGCGATGATAAGTCTGGAATAAGACAAACGGATGTTTCTTACCAAATGGAATATGTGCTTCTTGCAGGCGGCCACCTACCCGGAGCAAGCCATCTTCATCAAGCCAAACTGGAGGTTTGAGAAGAGGACTTCGAGCGTTGATCATTTGATGTCGCTGCAAGGATGATATCTCTCTAGAAAAGTCATACTGTTGATCCAATTTGATGCATAATAGTTCAGCTTGCCACAGTTCCCGCCGTTCTAGAGTTCCAAAATTTCACTTCCATTAGTACTGTGACGGAAGAAGTGATTGGCTTTGACTCTTCCAGCCAAGGCCTTGAAAGACTTTCTATGTGATGATCTGGCCACGCGAATGACTGCTGACATAGCCAAAAAGGTCCGGTCCACCATATAGAGTGCGATACCAACTTACTCGGATAGAGACCCCTTGAAGCACAGTCAGCAGGGTTATCCTCTGACGGTACGTATCGCCAATGTGAGATGTCGATCACATCCTGAACTTCAGCCACCCGATTTGCGACGAAAGTCTTCCAACGACTTGGTTCCCCACGAATCCATGCTAATGCAACAGTAGAGTCCGACCAAGCAAATGTTGCCATATTCTTAAAATACTCAATCTGCCTAACCTCTTTGATAAGTCGGGATAACAACACAGCACCGCATAGAGGCGTGGTATGCTAGTTGTCTTTGTCAATTTGTTCTTTCATAGTTCTGGCATATGGGGGACGATATATAACATTATATGAACCTCAGAAAGTGTGGTGTTATATATTAGCTTTTAAAACTAGTGAGGAAAAATGTAACTGGTAAGCAAAAGTGGTTTGATAAAGAATGCTTTCGGGCTAGATAAAAGTCGTTTGCCTTTTTGAGGCTCTTGAGATCATTCATCAGTAGGACATTCAATTTTCTTTATAGAGAAGCAAACAAAGAATTTAAGCGTCTCTGTTACGAGAAAAAGGTAGCTTTTGAGCAATAAAAAATGTTCGTTGTAAATATGTCGAGTTTGGAAAGCCGTAAGATTTATAAACGAACAGTTAAGCATCTTTGCAGGCACCAGCATTAAAAGAACACTTTAATAGGCTACTTAATGCTCCGCAAATCTCACAAGTTTTTCAATACACGGCTCTTATGTTTTTCGACGTGTTTTTGGATGCACCATTCCCTCTACATGAAGTGCAGAATGTGATCAAAAATTCTAAAACAAAGAAACTCCTAGGAGACATTCGCATCCCCTTTGAATTGTATAAGAACTGTTCGACAGAATTTTTGGTTGCGCTTACAGCAGAGTTTAATCGTACTTTTGAAACAACCGACGTTCCCATGAGCTTCAAAAAGTCGATAATTATTCCCCTAGGCAAAAAGGGTAGTTGTAAAGGTGCATTGAATTACGGAGGAATCTCCTTTTTAAATAATTCGGCTAAGTTGTTTGATGCGTTGCTATTTAATAGAATCTTACAATGGGTGGAGGGCAAGAAAGTTCTACATGAATTCCAAGCTGGATTTAGGAAGAATAACTCAACGGTGGACCAAATCTTTACGCTTGACAACATCGCTGAGATTTATAATAGTCTAAGACCTGGTGAACGTTTTTGAAACGTCATTTTAGCACAGGAAATAAATATATTTTTTTTGTTAAACTTGAGCTAATGATCACAAATATCAACATCTGGCAGCTGTCTGTTGATGCGTTTGGGGGGGGGCTGGGCCCCAAAGACGTCGAAAAAAGGGATGCGGTCACGTCATTTCAGCAAAGCTGATTTTTTTATATGAGTAGTTTACTTGTTTATATAACATATTTTACCACTGCCAGACATTTTGGCCGGGTCCAAATGGATGCCAGACAGGCTGAAACCTGTATAAAAATGAGGGTTGGTAACTTCATAATGGCAAGGCTATTTTTTTTTTTAATCGTTAATTGAGATCACCGTGAGTAATTATTCGCAACTGCCAAACGAAAATCTCGGATCTAACATCCTGCCAGACGCAAGCGAAGTTTGAATGTCGCTACTAAAGCGATGTGCGACAAATGTATCTAATAGCCGATTTGCATCGAAACTATTGAAGCATTTGAAAACTTACTAAGTGTGTTTTATAGGAAATTACATTTTAAATAAAATAGTATATACACAGAATTTTCATATATCTAGTAGAACAGAATATATTTTAAAAAAAGTCAGTAGCCGCGATACAAAACCATTTGTTTCGTATTAAGATATCATTTTCATACAAAATGCGTCAGCTGTTTTATTTTGGAAAAACAAAACAAACATGCTTTCAATAATTTGCGGTTTTTTTATTGGGTTATGTAAATGATTTGGAAGAATATAACTTCCTGTATTACGATATTTTAATCTCGTATATCATCGTCTTCTTCGTCGTCAGGTTCAGATCCATCATCACCTAAATTAAAGAATTTAACAATTTTTTTAGTTTGCATGGAATAATCAATATGCAATAATCTTCTTCCTTTTATCAGCGAGGCTATGAGCCGAAAACAAGGGATCACAGCCCTCCCACTTTACCGCATTTCTACTGATCCGCCTGTGGGGTTCGCCTATTTGACCTCAGAAAATATCGGCAGGCCTGCCGATTTTGGATCACTCGGTTACTGAGGCCAATGAAATGCCGATGTCGTCGCATTTGTCTGATCCAGGCGTTTATAGGCCTGCCTTTCCTACATCGCGATGTCTTTGGAACGTGCATAGATATTGCCTTTTTTACAGGGTTCAAATGATCTCTTCTTTGAACGTGGCAATACCAGCTGAGCCGGTCGCGCTCTAATTTTTGTACGATGGTTTCCTTGATGTGAAAGCTTCCACGGATCTTCGAACTTCTTATTCGATCAAGCTTTGTCACTCCTGCTGTCATGCGAAGCATCTTCATCTCAGCTGCCGTTAATTTATTCTCATACTTTTTATACATCGTCCAACATTGTGAACCGTATGTGAGCGCTGGACGTATAACTGCGGTGATGAGCCTTCCTTTTAACTTAGGGGGCATTTTTCTGTCACAGAAGATAGCGGAATTTTCTCGCCACTTCATCCACCCTACGCTTACACGATGATTGATGTCGTCATCACAAGTTACTTTGCTATTGATCATAGATCCCAGATATTTGAACTTTTCGCACTTGGGAAGCACTGTTCCATTCAAATAAATGTCTGGAATAGGCCTGAGTGGATCAGAGAACGGGCAGCACAAGTACAATATGCAATAATATTGCAATGAAAATAATGCATTATAATATTCATATGTATGTACCTGAATTCTCGTTTTCATCATAATATCAGGAGGCTGGATTACAACGTCTTTCACTAAAGCAGGTAATTGATCACCGTCGAACCAAAGAAACTCATGGGAGACCTTTGATGTCAAAAAAGGCTTTAGACAAGGTGACGCGCTGTCATGTGACTTCTTCAATATTGTACTTGAACGGATTGTGCGGAACTCACAAGCCAACACCGGAGGCACAATCTATTACAAGTCTGTACAACTGCTTGCATACGCCGACGATATAGACATTATCGGAAGATCTCAGCGGGCTGTCACCGGTGCTTTTGCAAGCATTGAGGCGGAAGCGGCCAAAATGGGTTTGGCGATAAACGAGGGCAAAACCAAGTATATGCTGTCAACTAGAAGGGAAAACCAACACCGACGAATTGGACAAAACGTCACTGTGGGCAGCTATAACTTCGAGGTAGTAAGGGACTTTGTCTACCTTGGCTCTGCTATAAATTCTTCTAACAAAATCAGCGTAGAAATCAATCGAAGAGTAACTCTTGCCAATCGCTGTTTTTTTGGGCTTATAAGGCAATTCAACAGTAAAGCCCTATCTCGAACAACTAAGGAGACTCTATATAAGACCTTGATCATCCCAGTCCTGCTTTACGGCGCTGAAACATGGACTTTATTAAAAGAGGATGAAGATATCCTTGGTCGCTTCGAGAGAAAAATTCTTCGTAAGATTTTCGGTCCCGTTTGTGTTGACGGGTTTTGGAGGAGAAGATTCAATCACGAACTATACGAGCTGTACAGCGACATCGACCTAGTCAAAAAACTGCGTATTGGACGTCTGAGATGGCTAGGACATGTAGAGCGAATGGACACCAACGCTCCGGCCCGCAGAGTCTTCGAATCTAACCCGGAGGGACGACGCAGTAGAGGGAATCATCGCCGTAGGTGGCGCGCACAAGCTCAAGGGGACCTCGACCAACTTGGAGTGCGCAACTGGAGGCAATTAGCTAAAGACCGAGCTAAATGGAGAGGCTTGTTGGTTGAGGCCCAGGTTCACCCCGAACTGTAGCGCCACCTAAGTAAGTAAGTGAAGAAACTCATATACACCATTAGATTCCAATCATCCATTTTCAATTGGGGATAAATTAATTGGATTTTTTAAATGTGCATTTCTCCAAATATTTGAAATATAATGAGCCCGTAAGAAATGTTGACGCAGCTCTGATTTACACGGTGGCAAATTTCCAGCGTCAAAATTCTTAAATTTTTTATGGAAATTGTCATTCATGTTCATTGCATTATATGTTTTTGTAAATATCTCATATCTGGATTTATTGACGTCATTTATATTACGGATATTATAAAAGCGACATACAAACTCCTCTAAGAATTCAAAAACTTTTTCCCTCGAGCCTTGTACATCCGAAGTACCAAGATCAGTAAATGCTTTTCGATATTTGTGAGACTCATTCAATTGCTTAAGAGATCTTCGTTTTCCTTTTTTATAAAATGTAGCATTATAATCGCAACCAGTTGCTGCATGAAATCCTGGTAAAGAATTACACAAAGACTTTCCTAGAGCATTAAACAATTTGGATAAATCTACAAATCGTTGTGAATTTCCAACGCCAACCTCCATCCAAATGTTCAGAGAGTTCTTTAAATGTTCCATGTTACCTAATACATTCACAATAACGTATGTATCTGTGCATTTTATTAAAACATTTGCATCTTGATCGATGTTGCAAACATGGTAGACACAAGATAAATTGTCTTCCACCGTTTTTTTTCACTATTCCATTGTCAGTTTAAAACAGTAACCAAAGTCATAATTTATGTATACAGTATTTTTTCCGATAAAGGGTGCCATGTCATCACTAGCCCAATGGACCATCGCTTTCTTAAATTTGATATTTTTCAGTTCCTTTACAAAATCTGTTGGACGTACTTGATCAGGCCCAGAAATGACGTAGTTGTGGTTGTCCAAGTTATCTCTCAAAAGATGTTCGCTACCTTTGATAGATGGTGAAAAATAACGATCGAAAATGATATCGATTCTGGGTGCAGAATACCTAGTAGCCATTTGTAAAAAAATGTTTGAGATGTTGCCGAATGTTCTTGGAACTTCCTTTAAGAGATGCAGCATGAAAAAGACATCAATAATGACAATATCAATATTGCGTACTGCCTGACTATAAACTTGTGCCTCCAACAATTTCATGAGAACAGATTTATCGGTTTTACAAATTGTTCCATCCAAAAGGCACATTGATAAACGAACAGGCGTCAAAGGATACGATAAAACTTTTGCAATATCTATATTTTGTTCCATTGAAATACATAAAAGACGTCCGAATAGATCCCGTTGCATACGAATTTCTTGTATTTTTCCAGCAACTTTGACCTTCTTCTTTTCCCTGCAGTTGAAAAGGTTAAGACTTCATTTTTTCTAATTGGTTTTTCAAAACGGTCAGGGTTTTCAGTACATTCAGAAATGAATTTCTCACGTAGATTACTTCCTTTGCTTTCGATGTTCAATAAGAAATCAGCTATAGAGTTCGGTGCTGTTCGTCCTGTTGCAATGTTATATAAGAAATCGTTACTCAATTCTGGTGCAAAAGGATTTATATTTTGTTTAATGTAATGCATAAAATTCTGAAGACACACGCAACTTTTTTTCATTCTACGTCTTTCCAAGTCTGCTATAATATCTTGAGCTTTATGCAATCCACATTCCTCAAATACGTGCGATATTATCGTTGATCTTATGCTGTGACTTTTAGACGAGCGTTGACGAGCAGATATCGAATTGGTGAAATGTATAACTCCTGTCAATCTTTTTGCAGCATCTGCACTTATTGTCTGTTCCAACGTCAAATCTATTGGCTGTCTAGAGAATGCTTTTTTCGGTTCTTTTCACACCGAAGGATCCTTTCTCAAAAAGTTCTCTTAGTCCTGGGTGAGCTTCGTCGATTTTTAATAAATTATCGTGGTACTTGACCAACCACCGTGCATAGTTGGGTTGGTTGAATATAAAAAATAAATTTGCGAGTTTGGGGAATATCTATTTAAATAATTCGAAATCTGCAGTACAAATGCTTCGTGTCAAAATTAAATAATAATTAACAATATCTACATAAATCATGTACATAGAACTGCGGTATTTTGCCAAATTGTGCATTAATCGTTGCTTCTTGATATTCATTATATTTTCTAAACAATTGTATAAGGTAAGGATGGTCATTAGTGGGACTTCATGTCTGTGTAGATTGAAAGTCATTCAGATAACTGATTATATCATCGCCAATTTCTATTTGTTCTTTCTTCATAAAAGTTTCAAAATGTAAGATCTGAAAGCGCAAAGTCATTAAAGGATGCAGTCACTTGCACCTGTTAAAATGGTTTCCAGCTATAAATCCAGCTACTGAACCATTTGCTAAAAGTTCGCTGTCCACCATTACATAAGCCAATCCAGAATCTTCTATAAACTTTTCGATGGCTTTGAAATAAGCCATCATGATGTGGAAGCTACCTAGATGAATAAAAGGGCCATTGAATCTTGGTTTTTCAGTGGCTTGAATTTGAATAGCAGCTACTGACTCTTTTTAAAATATATTCCGTTCTACTGGATATATGAAAATTTTGTTATATACTATTTTATTTAAAATTTAATTTCCTATAAGACACACTTAGTAAGTTTTCAAATGCTTCAATAGTTTCGATGCAAATCGGCTATTAGATACATTTGTCGCACATCGCTTTAGTACCGACACTCAAACTTCGCTTGCGTCTGGCAGGATGTTAGACCCGGGATTTTCGTCTGGCAGTTGCGAATAATTACTCACGGTGATCTCAATTAACGATTAAAAAAAAATAGCCATTATGACGTTACCGGCCCTAGTTTTTATACAGGTTTCAGCCTGTCTGGCACCCATTTGGACCCGGCCAAAATGTCTGGCAGTGGTAAAATATGTTATATAAACAAGTACACTATTCATATAAAAAAATCAGCTTTGCTGAAATGACGTGACCGCATCCCTTTTTTCGACGTCTTTGGGGCCCAGCCCCCCCCAAACGCATCAACAGACAGCTGCCAGATGTTGATATTTGTGATCATTAGCTCAAGTTTAACAAAAAAAATATATTTATTTCCTGTGCTAAAATGACGTTTCAAAAACGTTCACCAGCTCTTCGACTATAAAAGAAAACATAAAAAGTTGTATGCCTTGTTTGTAGATTTCCGCGCGGCGTCCGACTCTATAGCTCGCGAAGCGCTCTTCCATAACCTCTACCTTCCCGGCCTTAAGTATGCAGATAACGTGATCTTCCTGACGCACACTGTGCATGATGGAACTGGTGATAAACAAGCTCGACGAATACTGTAGATCTTGGAATCTCTTTGTGAACCTGGAAAAATAAAAAAATGATGATTTTTAGAAGTTGTGGTGGCAGATATTCTAGAAATGAAAAGTGGGCCTATCAGAGGGAGGGCACCAAAATCGTACATAAGTACAAATATCTGGGAGTCAAAGCTAAACATGCAATCTGTTCAGTCTGGTATCGCTGTATGAAATGCGCAACTGCAAAGTCAATATATACGGAGCTGAAGTGTAGGAGTATTGTTCCTTTAAAGAAGTCGAAAAATTCCTACGTTCTTTTAATCAAACGAATTATATGCTGTATTTCGAAACTGGGACACCATCTCTTTTCTTGGACACTTTGAGTTATGTTGCCAAAGTTATGGTAATGGATCGGGAAAGATTGCCAAGATTAGTACCAACTCATATTCTTTCAAATAAATCAAGCTTTGTTCCACACTGGGAAAGACCAGTGGCTAACTGTAGATTGAATTTGAACATAACACCAGATGAGCAATATACATAA
The DNA here is from genome assembly GCA_945910035.1 of Brachypalpus laphriformis. Lineage (NCBI taxonomy): Eukaryota > Metazoa > Arthropoda > Insecta > Diptera > Syrphidae > Brachypalpus > Brachypalpus laphriformis. The sequence continues at coordinate 167,657,415 of OX246755.1, read as the reverse complement.
CATAAGTCTACTGAAAAATACTAAAAATCTGACTTACGATAAATACGCAACCGATGCCCAACAGTCAATCTATAGGACTTATTACAGCGGTTTGAGATATAACCTCCAAGATAGAACTTACGGTCAATTTTGCGAAAACTTGGCGTAGAGCACTCTTTGTGGTAAGATAATAGAGGACCTAACAAGGACCTTTAGGGACCACCAAACTATGGTAAAAAAAGCTACCGCGAGTGCGCTAAAAAAAACTTTGGGATTGCAGTAGGACAGAGTGTGTAATCTATTATTTTCAAAAGATTTGTATACTTATTTATGGAAGAAATAATACGGATTTATATGGAAATATTAATAAGCCTTATAGCACCAATTTCCTAATTACTCCTTGAAGTCATTAAAGCTAATTCTCCTCTTTTTTCCTGAATTTCGTACCAAACCAACACAGTTATGTTTTGAGAAAAATCGAGATAGATAAACTTCTAAGCTCAAATCTACTTTTAACTTAGCATTGTTATCCTTGCCCCAACGTTATGGGACCCATAACAACCGCACAAGAATCTACACTAGTGTCGGTGTCGGTAAATGTGTGTTTGTTTTGGTTGCGCCAAGAGGTGTGGGAATTTTCTAAAGATACTAGTAGCCCATGCTGCTAGCATGCACGATTCGCAAACCCGAATAATCGATGCCAGAAATGCGCCTACGTACTCATCCATACCCTGCACAATTCTACCACTCTCCCCGCGGGACTGACGTTAGATATTACTTCGCGGGGCTGGTTAACATGTTATGCTAATTATCTTGCATGCGCTGTTCCTGCTTCTTCTGCTTCAGCAATTCAATTTTACTTCTCCGTGTTTTTTGCTGATCCATTCCTCTACGTTGTTGGTCAGCGTATGGATCCATCATCCTTTGGGTATGATGTTCCACCTGTGTTGCCATTCTGCTTGTACAGCATCGGTAGTTCTCAGGCCTCCCGACTCGTTTTAGTTTATTGCTGCAGATATTTTTATTTCCAAATCTATTAGCATTCGACCGAAGATTACACAAATCGCTTCCGCATACACCGTCCAAAAGGCACAACACGCTCTTAGCGATGCGATTCCGTGGGCCGAATTCTCGTGTACTCATGTCTCATGTACGTTGTCCGGTACGTTGCTTGTGCCCATAAATGTGTGGTGTATGTGGCTAAGTGTCTGCACTGATTTCTCGTGCACATTGTTCATTTTCGTTCATTCTCCGACCATCAGTGCCATATCGGGGCATTGTGATTTCTGGAGATCCATGATAGATTTCTACCAAAAATCTGAAAAGACCAATAAACAACATTAGATGTTCTAAGAAAGAAAATTGTGTCTATGCGATCATTCTACTTACGTGAAATCAAAAACTTTAAGTATATTAGGGTAGATTGCATATATGTATGACGTATGTATGTGCCAACACTGTGCTACTTCAATGAGCCAGACTACAAAAAATGATTTCCATGATCGGTTCAACGTAGATCAAAATCTTAACATCTTTAAGGCCAGCAAACTACTTCGGCTGAATTTCACACCTCATGTAAGCGACAAGAATGAGGAATGGATCCTATGCAAACTCGAACAAGAGAAGACGTTTTCCATTTTATTGGAGCTTGCTCTGTATTGAAGGAGATCAAACGAGCTTACTGTGGTAAAGAGGCGCTATCAATGGCTAAATTCATTAGGAGTGTAGATGGTGAAGACTGGAGCGTGCTAGCTAGCTATCTTAAAGCCATATTAAAATACCGGCAGCAAAGAAAGAACGAAACTTTTAAAAAAAACTACATATAGGTATAAAACTTAAGTCTTATTCTCTCTTTTCTTCGACTGGCGGCAATTGTCAAAATCTTTTACTATAAATTATTGTAGAAAAATTAATCTGAAGTTTACTAACAAAAATTTACTTTTACTACTACTCCTGTTACTACTACTACTACTTCGTAAAAGCCCATCAGGGCAGCTACTACTCGAGGAAAGTTGTTGTGTTGGCAACAACAACGACGTAAGAAATGCCTTCAACTCGGCCAGATGGTGCGACATGCTGAACGCCCTAGAAATAAACTTTTGGATACCACTGTATCTTCGACGAGTGATGAGGACTACCTTAGTGATAGAGAGCTAATTTATGACACCACAGAAGGACCCCGCAGGAAAGAAATAACGGCCGAAGCATCGCAGGGCTCAATTCTGGGACTGGATTTATAGAACATCTCCTACGATGGAATTCTTCGCATGGAGATGCCCGAAAACACTTTTCTGGTTGAAAACATATACATATGGTATGTGCGGTGGGATTTGGTGTCAACATTCTGTCGTGCATATCGGCCCTTTTAAAGTTATTTTCTCCCATTGGTCTTCTTTAATGAGCATCTCAGTTATTCTCTTTGCTGATTTATACTTTCAAAACACACATACGTATACACACAATATTGGAATAAGGACTAAGGGCTTATTCTCTACCTCCAACAAACACCTGCCATCATTCATCTTTTGCGCGCACCACTTTTTTGCATGTAAACTTTTGCTCCCGACAAAGTTTTGTATTCACCGTTCGTTCGTTTACTTCCCATACTTACTTCGTCTTAACAAAGCATACCTCGTATTGCATTCTCCCCATTAGTGAAGGCCCTGTGATTTACAAAAATGCACAATGGTGTTCTGCTTAACAAAAGGATTAAATAAGGAAATTTCTTAGAGTTTGCTGTTTTTCTTTATAGAAAATGTACTCGTGAAGAGCCAATGTGAGCAGACGGGGCTCTAACACCATAGAATGAAAAAAAAAAAAAAAAACCCCTGCTTATGACTATGATGGGAACGAAGAGCGGAAGGAAAAATAAGGGCTTAACAACATCGATGGTGGCATGATGGATTTACATACATAGGTATGAAGTTTTCCAGAGTCACCTTACAAGCAGCATCCCCTCCATATATATTACACCGAGAGTGGTGGTAGGGGCTGCTGCGTAAAATATTTATTCTCCAAACAACGGGGCTGTAGGCGAAACAAAGAGATGGAGAATAATTCGAACATCGAGTACAAACTTATAATTACTTAAGTTTTATGCAGAAACTGCTTGAGAACGTGTTAAGTCCTGGGGGTGCTAATGAGTTCATTAAAAGTTGAAACAAATACACTTGCATTCCAGTATACACAAGCAAAGGGAATTCTTCAAGAAACACAACGCATCTCTCAAATGATCAGTGTAGGTAATAGGTATTAATGAAAAAAATGTTTATGAATGAGAGAGGACTTGCTTACAACTCCTATAGTTTCAAAAGAGATGGGTTGCGTTAGTAGCAATATAAAAGAAACTGGAACTGAGTTTCTTGTGACTAAAGCAATTAGAGTAAATTTGCTCTCAGAAGAATTTAAACGTAACTCACTAAAGCTGGCCATCCACGATCACTCTTCTTCGTCTAATTTCGGCGAGGTTATGATGCGAAAACAAGAGATCATAACCCTTCCACTTCACCGCATTTCCACTGATCCGCCTGTGGGGTTCGCCGATCACTCATAAATGTCATTCCCAGTGTGATGTTTTTTTTTTCTGACGATCCACTATCATTTAATAAATAACATTCCTGAGTTTAGCTCTCCTCCACTGTCCATGCACGTTGACAGTCAAATGCAAATTAAGGAAAATATGATATTTATCACAATCCGCTATCACGCATTTTTTTTATAATTTGCGCGCACTCAAGGGGTTATGAATACCCTTAATATGTTTTTACACAGTGCGGGCGTTGGAAAGGATAGATAGAGAGAGAGAAACATTAGGTGTAGTGGTTTGAAGCTAATTTGTTTATGCTTCAGGGAAACTCCGCGGGTGGCGTCCAGATAACTGGGGAGATTTTTGTTATTTTTTTTTTTTTTTTTGTCTTGGACATATCAATCATCCAACAGAGCGAACAATTTTTCCAACCATATGAAGATATAATACTGCCAATGTTATACCTTCGCAGTAGTGTTCACACAAGTTTTCACAATTGATCGGACTGAATCTAAATATTTCATGAGAAATAAATATATGCGTACTGACGTCGGGATTTGAACCATAAATTAGTGTGGCAATTGACGACGTTACCACTACATCATTGCCACCCCCATGCATGAATGCAGAATTCGAAATTTGTTGAGTTCCTTCGCGCATGAATGCGCAGTCTGACACCCAGTCCCATCCATTGGCATTCATTAGTTCCCTCACACCGAGTGATCCTGAATAATCTGTCTAAATTTTGGTCGTACTTAAGTCCGATATGGAAATAGGCCTCAACCAGCAGCTCCCAGTGGCGAACGCCACTTTAATTGACGTCTTTTCCCATTGCACATGCTACCGAAGTGGAGATCTTCCTTTTCTGTGTTTTCTCTCTGAGATAGCATTGAAGATCGTATTTTTGGCATTGCTCATATGGTATTCTCAATAGGTCATTGAACGATGTCATCTCTCTTCTCTGTTCGCAATCTTTTAAAACTTTCCACAAAACAAGGCGTGCGACAGTTAAGCACCACTTATTCAGAAGTTTAATCATCACTTACGTACGGCTGGGGATTGCAAAGGAGTAATTATTAACTCCTATGTATTCTTTAATCCTTATCCTTCCATGTTCAACCCTTATTATCTATGAGTGAATTACTTTACTACCAAAAGCGTAAGTTATAGGAACTATGGAAGATTTATTTAATAAATAGCACTGTCGGCATGGATGATATGGGTCTATAATTCTATTGCCCAAAGCTCTAAGCAAACGAACATCAAAACTAGTCCCTAGTGACAAATAAACTTTGTATGCAGTGGTTATTCTCGTTTTTCTTGTATAATTAAGAAGATTTAATACAGTTGATTTCATACCATATGGGAGTTTTGGAAACAATTAATAGCACTTAGTGGACATTGTAGCATACAAGATTAATCCTCCTATGCGCAGTTAATAACACTTTTCTACAAGGTATCTCTCGTTTTAATTTTGAAGAGCAAATCCTATAGATTTTAGTGTGCTGATTACAAGAAAAATAGTGAACAAAATCCGTCACGTCACAATTAGCGATTAAATTTTATTTTACGTTCTTATTATTTTTTTTTATAGAAACGCACTTTATCTGAATAGAATAGGTATCCCCCTATTATTTCTATATACCTATCCGTTATTGGTTTATTGATCAAGTAACTAGTTTACTTGCTTTATTTATTTATTTACTTTATTTAAATCAATCAGAGAATACATTAACATATATTATCTTATAGACTACAGATAAAAAACAGATATAAACATATATAATAGCTAATAAATTAACTAACGTTTGTTTTTTGTTTTTTTTTATAATTTGCGCGCGCCGAAGGGATTATTAATACCACTGATGCTCAGGTCACGGGCGGATGGGAAAAAGGGGGAGAAGAACGGATGAGGTGCCGGTTTGCGTTGGCTTTAAATGTTTGTAGGTTGTAATGATTAGGAAATACAGAGCCTGGTAGATCGTTCCACAAACGTCTTGTTCGGCTTATAAACGAATCCCTTTACTTGACAGTACGTCTGAAGTTGGGCTTCGATAAAATAGGGAAAGACCCGAGACATTTCTACGATATTCGAGTGAGACTATGCAGTTTATAATGTATCAATCACCTATAATTTCTAACGCGCGATTCTGGAACCTATCTAGAATGTGCAGAACGGTCTTGGGTGCACCAGACCAGATGTGGGCGTTATAGTCCGGCTTTGGGCAGATGAATGCTCATAGATGGAGGCCAGATCAGACAGGGTAAAATATATTTTACAACGCTTAAGGAATCCTAGTCATTTTGCAGCATTTTTGGCGACTTCGAATATGTGATGGAGAGATTGGTTCCACTTCTCGGTGAGATATGCCATCAAATCATCAGTGGGCCTGTTGCTACGAAACCCATACTGCCGGTCATTGAGGAGCTTCCGCGAATCAAGATATTTCATAAGCTGACGATTTATCAGCGTTTCCATGACCTTGGAAAGAAGGGGCGTAAGTGCAATGGGGAGGTAATTGGACGGGGAGGAAGATTCGCCTTCTTTAGGGATGGACTGGACAAATGCTATTTTCTATTTACTCGGAAAGAGCGCAGAAGAGTAGGATAGATGTAGATGTAGATGTTATACATATGGTATACCCCAGTAGTTCTCAACTTCGTTTTTTCTACCACTTTTAAAAAGTGGTTTAATAAAAGAGTTTTTCCATACAAATGGGAATATTCCATGCAATGGAATTGCACACATTTTTAAGAAACCAGAAGGCAGGCCATCAAGGCCATGATTAAGGTTGAGTTCCATTTCGACTAGGCTTTTCAAAGTACAATACTATCGGGAGAAATCTCAATGTTATGGAACGCGGAATGAGGTGCATTCCCAAGGTAACTAAAAAATGCATTGTCAATATTTGAGTCCACTTTTGAATAAACTGACTGGGAAAATGGTGCAAACGAGTTGCAGATAGAAATAGGGGTATCCATTACTTACTTAGGTGGCGCTACAGTTCGGGGTGAACTCCATTTAGCTCGGTCTTTAGCTAATTGCCTCCAGTTGCGCACTCCAAGTTGGTCGAGGTCCCCTTGAACTTGTGCGTGCGATGATTCCCTCTACTGCGTCGTCCGTCGGGGTTAGATTCGAAGACTCTGCGGGCCGGAGCGTTGGTGTCCATTCGCTCTACATGACATGTCCTAGCCATCTCAGACGTCCAATACGCAGTTTTTTCACTAGGTCGATGTCGCTGTACAGCTCGTATAGCTCGGGATTGAATCTTCTTCTCGAAAACCCGTCAACGCAAACGGGACCGAAAATCTTACGAAGAATTTTTCTCTCGAAGCGACCAAGGATATCTTCATCCTCTTTTAATAAAGTCCATGTTTCAGCGCCGTAAACAGGAATGGGATGATCAGAATCTTATACAGAGTCTCCTTAGTTGTTCGAGATAGGGCTTTACTGTTGAATTGTTTTATAAGCCCAAAAAAACAGCGATTGGCAAGAGTTATTCTTCGCTTGATTTCTGCGCTGATGTTGTTTGTAGAATTTATAGCAGAGCCAAAGTAGACAAAGTCCCTTACTACCTCGAAGTTATAGCTGCCGACTGTGACGTTTTGTCCAATTCGTCGGTGTTGGTTTTCCCTTCTTGTTGACAGCATATACTTGGTTTTGCCCTCGTTTATCGCTAAACCCATTTTGCCCGCTTCCGCTTCAATGCTTGCAAACGCACCGGTGACAGCCCGCTGAGATCTTCCGATAATGTCTATATCGTCGGCGTATGCAAGCAGTTGTACAGACTTGTAATAGATTGTGCCTCCGGTGTTGGCTTGTGAGTTCCGCACAATCCGTTCAAGTACAATATTGAAGAAGTCACATGACAGCGCGTCACCTTGTCTAAAGCCTTTTTTTTGGTGTATGCACTCTACCAATTCATCCCCAGCTGCCTTGGAAAGTTCGGCCGGTAAGCCGTCAGGTCCAGCAGCCTTGTTCGATTTTAGCTTGGATATTGCTATTCTCACTTCGTGTTGGTCAGGTGGACGGAAATTTTTACTATCATCGTCTATGTTGAATGGTTCATTCTGCCTGACAGCGGGATGTTTTTCTTCAACGCCGTTATATTGTCTGCAGAAGTAGTTTTTCCATATTCTCAGCACCGACTGTGATTCTACTACGAGGTTTCGATTTTCATCTCTACAGGTTTCTGTGCGGGTATTGCTTCTCTGACACGTTCTTTTTACCTTTTGGTAAAACTTCCGTACATTGTTCCTGGAGTATAAACTCCCGATATTCTCAAACGCGCGCTTCTCATGCTCTTTCTTCTTCTTTTGGAGAAGCTGATGTTCTTCGCGTCTCTTTTTCTCGTAGAGTTCACGAGCAGCTATCGTCTTCCTTTGCAGCACCGCTTTGTATGCCTCTTGTTTTGCTGCATGCACTCGCCGGCATTCTTCGTCAAACCAGGGGTTTCGCGGTGGTGGGCGAGCGAGACCCAGCACATTCGTCGCGGCGTTTCTGACGGCATGTTGGCAGCGTTGCCACTGGTCTCCGGCACTTGCTGCTGGCGGCATAGGGATGATTGAGAGATTTCGGGATACGCGTTCTGCGAAGAGTCTGGCGATGTCTTGCGATTGTAGCTTTTCGACGTTAAAGTTTTTCACAGTGATTCTTCTTTGTTGCTCAGATTGGGATATCCGCATTCGTACCTTGGCTAGAACAAGGTAATGATCCGAGTCTATGTTAGCCGCTCGGAATTTCCGGACATCCAGAATACTGGAGGCATGCCTTGCGTCGATCGCCCAATACGATTTTAACGTCGTATTTAGGACAGTGCTCGTATGTTTTGTCGAGGAGCTCGTAGAAACACTCTTTGGTGGCAGGGTCCTTTTCTTCCGTGGGGGCATGAACACATATTAGACTTATGTTAGCGAATTTAGCCTTGATCCGGATAGTCATAATACGCTCGCTCACGTGTCGGAAGCTTAAGACTTCTTGCCTAAGTCTGCCGCGTATGATAAATCCGCATCCGAATAATCGTTGCCTGTTGCCTCTGTAGGAGTCACCGTAGTAGATGTCACAGTTTTTCATCCTCTTTTTGCCCGGCCCATCCCATCGCACTTCATGGATGGCGATAATATCTGCTTTATAGCAGTCTAGGGCCTCTGCTAGTTGTTAGGCTGCACGTGGTCTGTAAAGGGACACAACATTCCACGTACTGATCCGAAGGTAGTTGTCCTTATTTCGTTTGCTTGCGTCGTCATTAGTTGAGTCATCGTTATCCGAGGCTTTTGGTTGTTTCGGAACCATAGATTTTTTACGTGGTAGGGAATTTACCCCGACGGCACAACCCCCAATCTGGAGGGCTAGTTCCTTAATTATTTCCCTAGGACGAGCGGCCGGATACACCGGTGCCAGTAGTCCACTACGGGAGTGTGAGCGCTGCCATTGGCCCATTAAGGGCTCCTCCGCCACCATCTCTATTCCAATGTCCTGACCAACATTGGAAATTCCTTACCGACTTGTCATCCGAATACGTCGAAGCAGCTCGCGCAGGGTATTCACTAAGTTCAACCTAACTGGAACTATAGACGCCACCGTTGACTCCGTCTAGGGAATTCGTCCGCTGCCACCTGGACCAGGAATAAGTGCTCTAGTGGGAAAGCACTCTTCCCCCCTCTCTCATCCGCTGACACCAAGAATCCGCCAAACGGGGTTGATTACCCACTTCTTGGATTAAGGTACTAGGCTCCCGGCTGTCACCGCGTGGAGGTTGAGAGTAGGGGTTGGTAGGCCTCAGCAGAGTGAAAACGCTTGTGTTTTCATATGTTCGCATGCACTACCGTTTGACCAGCCAGCATCTTTGTCTGAAGCTAAACTGAAAAAAGGCATTTTCGTTGGCAATGATATAAGAAAACTGATGAAAGATGAAGACTTCGATAGGAAACTGAATCCTACAGAATTGGCGGCATAGTTTGTTTATGTCCTGTATCCCCTTATGGGTCCTAGGGCCTCTACTACGCCTATGTGCCATCGTGTACGGTTTCAAACAATGTGCCTGAGTTCTCCCCAACTTTTACCCAACTGCCATGCCTCCCTTCTTGACTGTTCTGCGCCATATTTTCCTCGGACCGCCATGTTAAGTTAAAGGGTTCCGTTGCATAGCATGGTTCACTATAGAACTGTCACCCTTTCGGAACGTGTTACCAATCTACTGCCACTTCCGTCGTTGAATGTGGCCTATTGGTTTCTGACCCGTTCTGTCGTAAATGTGTTCGTTAGAGATACGATTGGGCCAGAAAATTCTTAAGATATTGCGCATTTGATAATTTATTAAATTGTTTGTGATTTCTAAATACATAAATATATTCGTTTTAATCTCAATCAGTCACCAATTGAACTACAAAAGATGTTACGAGCTCAACGCATTGCAAAACTGGCTTAAGTGCCAGTTCCCATGATTTTAAGTTTATATTCGGCTCAACGTAAGAATAAATGTCGTGGGACGGAACACAGTCAAAGTTAGTTAAACAGGTTCCAAATTAATGTTGTAGCGTTACATTCATGGAGGATGGAAACATTTTTCACTGAGTTCGTGTAAATACGAAGCAAATTGTGCAGTATTTGCAGTTAGCACCTTCATATTCGTTATTATTTTATTCGATTTAACTTTATTCAAATTTATTCAAAATAGTGTCGCTGATGGAAACCCAATCATTTTCGTAATTTCTTTAAATATTTGTAATATCCCCCTTCTCCGACTTGTTTAAAGCGGAAACATTACCGTCCATCCATGTATGTAGGTTCATGCAGTTTACCTTCATTCAGGATACTCCAGCACTGAACTAAATACCTTTTAAAAATTAATTAGGTCAAGTGCACTTCCATCGGAAATATATTTCCGCCATTCTCATTTTTTTTTTTTTTTTTTTTGTTTTTTGATTCCATGTAACCTAAGTTATACAGTTTTGCACTTCGTAGATACCCCATTTGTTCAGGTCACGTTTTAAAGTAACTTTCATTTTATCATCTCGCGCAAGACATATGCCATAAGTTTCATTCGCTGGCATATGTTCTAACTTCCATCCCTTGAGTACGTAATGGTTGTATGGTGACCACTGCATTGGGTATCCTCTTACCACAGATGCAAGATACAATCAGCATTGAGAACTGTGAGAATTTTCACATCACGTTCCGTCATCGTTTTCTTCTTCTGCTTGTTCCACAAAGTGGTAAGAAATACCTACTGTCTTCACTATAATTTAACACAATTTATCTCCGCATACAATTATTACATAGCAGAACAATTTAATCTTATCCATGAGGGTAGATACATATCTGCAATGATAATCCATTTTATAGCTCATGATTTCACCACACGGTATTCAGGTATTTGCACGTGGATTTCATTTGTGGTATATGAAATCCTCATTCAAAAGAAATGGCTATTTCAGAAATCTCTCTTTGGACAGGCAGCAAGTGCTCCTGATGAAGGTCTCTCTCAATTTTCTTCCATACTTCATTTTCCAATTTCTCCAGCAGAAACTATATCTATCTATGAACATACATATGTATCCTTTATATCTTCTTCTTTATACACACGTAGATTACCGAATGGTCACATCAACGTAACTGCATTCGATCGGATGGCAGCCATCGCTGGAGCATTTACGAAGCACATGAGCGCAGTAAAGGCACCATCATCGCCGGGCACAACACCTTGTGAATACGAAGCCTTTTGTCGGCACATGCAGAAGACGTCTACCCTAAATGAATCCGGTGAGTTTTGTAGTTCATATATAGGTAATTTAAACAATGTATGTGTAGGTACGTGTATACACCATGCATTCATTCCATGTTCGATTCAGTAAGTTCTAGTCTCATATGTTGTTCTAGTTCATAAGGAATTTCCGTGCTGCAACGCAGTTGCCAGGTGGTAAATTGATAAGCGCCGCTGGTGGCTGCTTGGTTGAAAATTGCCGATATCAAGGAGTTATTTCATGAACTCGACTTTGTCATGTGTGTCTAATTGAATGGGGAATTGTATTGAGAGTCCATCCTTTCCTTAATTAAAATTTAAGCACCAGGTTCAAAGTATTGTATCCACTAAGGCAAAGGAGTAAGTCACTACAGGCACTTTCGGTTCGTAGGTAATTATACAAACCATACCATTGCGGAAGAAGACAATGGAAATGCAGAATGCTATATTGAAGTAGAAATTTACTTTGGAGGAATCAATAAGTTCATTTTGGAGATGCATGCGGTAGAGAGGAGGATAAGAAGTAAAAATTATATTTAGCTATTGGCAGTGATATTCTTTTCCGCGCAACAAACAAACATTTCTTTGTTTATTGACAGCTTGCTCTTAGTTCTATCCTAACCGCAGGCGACGTGACTCAGTGGTTGTGCGTTGAACCACTGTGCGATAGTTGAGGATAAGTCTCAAAAAAAAAAAACATGCACTCTACGTAGATTCATTTCTTATTTTGTATGGCACTATAGTCTGTGGTGGACCTGGGAATAAATCAACAGACATCTCCAACTAGCTCGATCTTTTGTCAGTTGCCTCAAGTTGCACACATGTTTGTTGTGGTTCCTGCTGGGATCTCCTCTGCCTGTGTCCCTCTGTGTTGAATTCAAAGGCTGGTCGGGCTAGTACGCTGGTACCCACGTGCTCCACGTGTTTTCTCTATCTTATACTCTCTATGCTGAATACACATATTTATGGATTCGAATGTGACTTTTCTTAGATAGAGTAGCGAATATTTTTCAACATTACCCTGCACAAATGAGCAAGTTAGGTGTGGGTGTTAAGACTTGAGATGGCTGTATATAGGTCAGCTTTATAAACAGTATCATAATAACCACTAAAATTATTGAAAAGGTAGTGAATTTCGATTTGAAATTTTCAATTTTTTTCAAGATCTGGCACATCTCCCACTAGTCTTTGAAAAAACAATCTTTCAATGTTCTTACCTTCATTGTCAGTACGTGGAAAATACGGTTTTATCACGAAGCATCTGGACTGCACAGGAACATAGACCTGGCTAAGAAAATGAGCATCCAGCGGTTTATGTGACTATGTTGTGTAAAATAGCTGGAATCGCTCTGAAAATTCTTGTTCTTGTTCAACAATATTTTCATTAATATTTTCGAAGGTACTGAGTACCAATAACATTAGTTAAAAAAAAAAAAAAAAAACTTTTCCCTACCCCTTCCGTGGTCATGAATATTCGCACATAAATGAAAATCCATATTTTTAAAAACAAATTCCATATTAGTATCACATATTACCTTCCATTTTATTTCAAATGATATTCATTGTCGAAAAAATAAATAGAAAATTCCTAAAACTCTCTCAGAATAAAAAAACCGAAGCAACAAGAAAGTAACCCAATTTGATGTGTTCATTCTAACTACACTATCATGGACAACATGAACAGCTGCTATTCGGTATCAAATGGAATCCTCTTCTTCTTCAGCAGGATACTCATTGTCCATGTGTATACGTGCGCTTCAATTCAACCTTGTGATATCCACATCCATTCTGACCTCAATTAAGGGATTTTTTTCTTTATTCTTGCCTTTTCTCTTCATCGTTCGCCATAGATAGATAAAACTTTATTAAAAAGTACTCGTAGACTGGTAAAAAAAAACAGAAGGGTACGGTAAGCGCAATGGAGGAATGTATTTTTGTTGCATAGTTATGCAATACAAGTCCTGCAGGCGGGTAGAAACTAAAACAAGCTACCCGAATACCTAGGAATTGTTAAAGGGATTTGAGAAGTTACGACTTCATATAACATATAGCTTCCTATTTATCCTCTTCTGCCAACATATACTACACTAAATTTTCAGAGCCCACTTCAAACATTCTTCTGCATATTGTGGGCATTCGTAAATTACATGTTCGTCATCTTTAACACTGTATGCACAGTTTAGGCAATAAGTTGAACTTTCGTGCTCAAACCTATTTAGCTTTGCATTGGATGAAAATTTGCTTCCTTTTATTCACTCGTCGACGTTAGAGATTTGTCTGTATACTCAACTGCTCTTGTCATTCGTTAATACAGCGCTAAAGCCAAAGTTTGTTCGTCATTCAGTACCCACTGATCCAGTTTTACTTCTTGGGATTTTCTTTTTAATTTGGCGGCTATTTGGATTACCTATTGACACGATTCCAACAACAGCTTATACTGCTTTAGAAAAGTTCATTCTAAAAGCGCACTTAGGCAGTAAACTGAGCTTCTTCTACTGGTTTCCACTTTCATGACTTTATTCAAATTAGGGACACCTTGAGTACAATGGTTTTAGTTATTTCAGTTAGTAAAAGTCCTAGCGCAAAACAGCGTCTTATGCTAAGAACCTTGTTCACGCCGACACAGTGAGTAAAGAAAGTCACACATGGATGGCAGCATCTAGGCTAAACTACTACTAGCCAACACTAAATAAAACCAGGTCCATCGGACTCCTGCCAGTACAAGAGTGGAAGCCTCTCAAAAGTAACAAATTTTCTCACCGGACACTGTGCTATATAAAGATACGCCCAAAGATTAGGCACCCACTGCAATGATTACTGCAGAAGTTGTAGGGACGAAGAGGAAGAAAAAGCCATCAGTTACTTTCAATGCACCTGTCCTACACTCGCCAATATCAGGAAGGCTACCAACGACTTAATTTATACCGGCAACGCCTGAACGGCTAAAATGAACTCTTTCTTACAGAGAGGTAGTTGCTTCCAAGAGTAAGAGTGTGGCAGACCCACCTTACATGTCAACAGTACAATGGACCAATTTCTGGTCTAAGGGCATTGAGGGCTGTTACTAACCAACCAACCAAGTTCTCTTTCTGTGTGTGATAAGATATAACGGGTGCACCATCTTTTATATCGGTATGTAAACATTGAATAACTTTGACATTTATCAATCAATTGACTTGAGAAGACATGTTTTCAAAACGCCAATTCAGTGCAATTTTAATCATGAATCCCTTGACATTGAAACAATGCGCCGAAATAGTCACGCTGTACATTGAAAATAGTCGTTCAGTTGTGTTAACTCATCGTGCATATCGTGGCTAACAAGTACCCTCTGACAACACTATTCGTCTTTTGGTGTCGACTTTTGTTGAACACGGGACAGTGGGAGATCGTCGACAACGTACTTACTTATGTCCTGTATCCCCTTGTGGGTCCTAGAGCCTCTACTACGCCTACGCGACATCGTGTACGGTTTCTGGCAATGTGTCTGAGTTCTCCCCAACTTATCCCTAACTGCCGTGCCTCCTTCTCGACTGTTTTGCGCCATGTTCTCCTCGGACCGCCAGGTCTTCTGCCATTCTGTGTTAGAGGGTTCCATTGCATAGCATGGTTTGCTATTGAACTGTCACCCTTTCGGAACGTGTGGCCAATCCACTGCCACTTCCGCCGTTGGTTAGTTGTGCCTATTGGTTCCTGACCCGTTCTCTCGTAAAGGTGTTCGTTAGAGATACGATTGGGCCAGAAAATCATTAAGATATTGCGTATGTTTCAGTTGAGATGTAAGAGTCCATCGAATTCCTCCGTTTCCCGTCGACAAAGCTGCATGAAGCACATCGCTAATCACCAATAGGAATAATACTCAGGCCTATTCCAGACATTTATTTGAATGGAACAGTGCTTCCCAAGTGCGAAAAGTTCAAATATCTGGGATCTATGATCAATAGCAAAGCAACTTGTGATGACGACATCAATCATCGTGTAAGCGTAGGGTGGATGAAGTGGCGAGAAAATTCCGCTATCTTCTGTGACAGAAAAATGCCCCCTAAGTTAAAAGGAAGGCTCTTCACCGCAGTTATACGTCCAGCGCTCACATACGGTTCACAATGTTGGACGATGTACAAAAAGTATGAGAGTAAATTAACGGCAGCTGAGATGAAGATGCTTCGCATGACAGCAGGAGTGACAAAGCTTGATCGAATAAGAAGTTCGAAGATCCGTGGAAGCTTTCACATCAAGGAAACCATCGTACAGAAAATAGAGCGTGACCGGCTCAGTTGGTATTGCCACGTTCAAAGAAGAGATCATTTGAACCCTGTTAAAAAGGCAATATCAATGCACGTTCCAAAGACATCGCGATGTAGGAAAGGCAGGCCTATAAACGCCTGGATCAGACAAATGCGACGACATCGGCATTTCATTGGCCTCAGTAACCGAGTGATCCAAAATCGGCAGGCCTGCCGATATTTTCTGAGGTCAAATAGGCGAACCCCACATGCGGATCAGTAGAAATGCGGTGAAGTGGGAGGGTTGTGATCCCTTGTTTTCGGATCATAGCCTCGCTGATAAAAGGAAGAAGAAGAAGACATGAACAATTGATTTTCTGGCAGCATTCGCACAGTTTATGCTTCATTGATCTGATAAAATCAAGAAATTTGAATAAATCCAATATTGACACTCACCCTCACTTAAATTAAAAATGTTTTTTGTTCATGGCTATCAGGAAGGCTGATTTATGGTAGTCCCCAAATTTGATTACCAAAATTGTTACCCACACAAATAACAAATAACGATAATAATTGTTTTAGTCTATTCTACAATGGCACAATACCATACCACCCATAGAGGCCATAGTCTTTACAAGTTAAAATATAGAATTCGAATTTAATCGTGCTGTGTTGCATAGTTATCCAAATGTCCTTATAAGTCAAGACCTAATACCAATGTTTTAAAATAGATTTTTGAATTTGGTCCAATAATAGTTACGATATATCGCCACATGACTCGCCAATGACTGACCGATATATTACACCGATATTTCATTCTTTCCATATCCCTTCGCTACATATCTAGTATCGATTTTCGTTGCCCCACACAGCGCTTATCCTTCCGCACTTGTGAAATATACACTTGATACCATACAATTCACGTGCAATCTGTTTCCACATTTCAATAGCGTAAATTATTTGTTTAATTAAATTTTCAAAAATCCAAAAGTCAAACAGTCACACATGGTACCTACAGTCTTTTGTGTAACACATAAAAGGAAACATTTTAGCCCATCTCCCCGGGGATACAAAACGGCGAATTGATTAAGGTTTCTGTTTGTTATAACCACCAAACTGAAACTCCCAAACAAAGTGGGTCGTATTTTTTCGCTTTAATGAACACGGAAGAATCAATAATTTAGTAATTCAGTGGAAATGAGTAGTAAATCGACGGTATGTGTTCTTTCCAAAGTTCTCCGTGTGGTATTGAAACCGCGATATTAATATACGCTCCATCGAACCGCTAAGTGAATCAAAGCAGAATATGTACATACATATGACTATAGCCCGGGGCCAATCAGCCAACTACTACCATCAGTAACTACTTTCGGGGAATGTTACACGCATTATAATTTAATTGCACGCTTTTCAAATTGATATTCCATTTCATTTACCAATTTACAATAGTAGAACATTTTCAATTTACATTCTTGTTTAAACGCCAGCGGACTTGTAAGCACCTCATTATTATAGATACACGATGCATACAGTAATTCTTGTGTATTATGTGATTGCTGCATCAGTTGTGACAACAAATAACAGCTTCAATTGCATTTGGCCTTCAATTTGATTGTTAATTTTAAATTAAAAATTCCTCGTAAATCTACAGATTTAAATTTATTCATTCGTGGCTACAAGGAATTTATTCGGATCCTGAACTTCATTGCGATACCCTGTACCTGTGTAGGTTAGGTCTAAACAAAAATTTTAAGAATTTTTTCACGCACACGCTTTATTTTTTTCTTAATGCCAATACTTACTTCGATGCAAAATATTTTCCTCCTAGGATGATGCTAACTCGTGCCGGCTAAACGCAAGTTTAGGTTAGGTTAGGTTGAAGTGGCTGCCACCTGAGAATGGCCAACACAGTTAGACGAATAATAGGTCCATTATAATACCACGTAGATCATGGGAGAAAGTTTCTCTCTACCTACTCGTTAATCGAATAATTTCTTGCTCTTCTTCATCCATTCAGCTTCTACAAAAGTTGTTCGCAGAAAGCCGCAGCCTTGTAGAATGCTTGCCTATTCTTCTTCTTCTTCTTCCTATTTCGGCGAAGTACTGATCCGAAAACAAGAGGTCATAACCCTCCCACATCACCGCTTTTCTACTTATCCGCCTGTGGGGTTCGTCTGTGCAGTGCAGAAGGTTTGCCTATTGCAGTGCCGATATGCAATCTATTGAGAGAAATCAAATTCTTAGAACGTTTTAGATCCAGCTTTGGCCAAACCTGTTTTGTCGCTAGACATGTGGGTTTACTTGTCCACCTAAGATTTGTTCTCTCGACAGCATCCAGCTTAAATTTAATTTTGCAAGTAGCTATTGTTATACCTAAGGAGCCTTTGTAAGGCAGGATGGGTATAGTTGTTCCTATTCTGGCGAGTTCATCGGCCTTCCAATTTCCTGGAATGTCCCTATGCACCGGCACCCAGCACAGGTAAATATTGAACTGCTCAGCCATCTCCGCGAGAGACGAGCGGCAGTCTAGAGCTACTAAGGAATTTATAGAACTCGATTCTAAGGATTTGAATACTGCTTGGCTGTCTAAAAATATGCGGGTATCTCTAGCAGATATCATGTTTTTCTTAAGCCAAGATACATCACCTGAAGAATATAGAAATACGAGATATGACTATAAAAATGCGAATTGGAATAGGTTTAAGAATATTTTAGGGTCGAAATTGAGATCAATTGAATAAGCTTTTCCAGAAGATACATCGATGGCCCAAATCGAAGATCGCATTAGTTTTTTCACTTCTAGCATCTTAGACAGTGCGGATCAATCTATTCCAAAAATGTGTACTAATCATAGGCAGACAATAGTATTGCCCCGAAATATTCTGTGGCTTATTAAGTTGAGAAATAGTAACAGATCTGTGTGGATTAGGACCCGTAATTATTATTATCTATCGGTAACCAAAATGTTAAGTGCAATATTGAAAGACAAACTTTTCGCCCTTAGAAATAAGCTGTGGAATGATAATGAAACTTCAAAGACTAGAGAAAGGCAGTAAACCTTTCTGGAATATGATTAAGGTCGTTAAAAAGAAGCATTTGGTCATTCCCGCACTAAAAATAGGCGACTCAATTATGGTTTCTAGTCATGAAAAGGCTAACGCTAATACTTTTTTTGTAAATCACTTAATAGCACCCATATCTGCTACAACAAGCACAGAATCAGCTGTAAACTATTCAATGGGTTTAATAAACTTACTTCCTGCAAATGAAAATAACATAACTGTCTCGGTAAGTGAGCTCCAAAATATTCTAGCCTCATTGAGACCGTTCAAATCTATTGGTTTTGATGAGGTTAAAAACCTATATTTGAAGCATCTGCCTAGAATAGGCCTAAGGTTCGTTAAGTAAATGCTTTGAGAAAATTATTAAAGGAAAACTGCTGCTACACTGTGCAATAAACAATATTTTACCGCAGGAACAATTTGAATTCAGACCACACCATAACACAGTAAAATGAAATGAAATATGAAATATGAAATATTCAAAGCAACTTTAACGTAGGAAAAAGTACAGGTATGGTTTTTCTAGACATTGAGAAAGCATTTGACACTGTGTGGCACGAAGGATTATTGCACAAACTATTCGTCTTAAATTTCCCACCTTGTTTGACTAGAATCATAAAATCATTCATATCGGAAAAGTCCTTCAAGGTATCCATAAACAGCTGGTTGTCTAATAGGTTCCATGTCAACGCTGGTATGCCCCAAGGTTCTGTCTTAGATCCTATTCTGTACATTATTTACACTTCAGATTTTCCACGTCTGAACAACTGCCATTCCGCTATATTTGCGGATGATACTTGCCTGTTTTTTACAGATGCAACTTGTTTCGTCACCGAAACCAACCTGCAATCTGTATTAGCCATAATTGAAAGGTATTTTTGCAACTGGAGAATTAAAATCAATGCTAATAAGATCCAGGCTATCTTTTTCACTAGGAAAAGAAAAACCTGCTTCTTGCCAAGCAGAAATCTTGTGATTGGTGGTGTTCAGACTGAGTGGAAATCTAGGGCCAAGTACCTTGCAAAACTTTGACTTTTGGTTTTCACATCAACGAAATCATAAACAAAATAAACATAACAACCAAAACGCTATATCCGTTCATAAATCGCAAATCAATTTTGAGTAATGAAAATAAATTAATTATATACAAATCAATTTTTCAAGCGATTATATTCTATGGGTCACCTGTTTGGGGAAAGTGTGCAATAAGCCATATTCGTCGACTACAAATGGCGCAAAACAAAGTTTCAAAAATCATATTAAACCTTCCCTGGCACTTATCTACAGATGAGCTTCATTCGCTAGCCAATATCGAAAAAGCATCTTGCAGGATTACGAAACTATCCGATCGGTATTATATATCATTAACTTTGTCTGACAATGTATTAATTTCAGATCTAGCTGTCTAAATAGTTTTCATAAATTTATTTATTATGTCATTCTTATTTACTATTTGTTATCTCTATTTACTATTTGTTATCTTTATTTACTCTTTGTTATCTTTATTTACTATTTATTTATTTATTTATTTACTTATTTATTGCCCGTGCAGGGACGGGTTAAGAATATCACTGCAGCGCCCCCCAACAACTAGCGCTTGTCGTAAAAGGCGACTAAGGGGACAAATCAGATCTAGGCAATATAACACCCAAGTGAGCCTAGCGACACATATACTACCATAAAAACCCTCCCACAAGTGTGCATGCGAGTCCGTGGGTTGACACGACTGGAGATCACCGGTGTCATAAAAGAAAGATCAAACAATACTAAAACAGGAGCATGCACGTGTCAAACAACAAACACCATCGCAATATGGTGCAAAAAATTGTATTGCAAAACTGTATCATTATGGTAATACTTGCAAAAAGGAAAGGCACTACCCCGCCAGGCACTACCACTGCTGTGCATGGTACTGATCCTGGACCGAACAGAAATGTTCGGGTCAGAGCTATACGGATTCCGGGGGCTAGCAACATAATGAAACAGTTTGGACGCAATTTAAGGGTCGCGAGTTGGAACGTTGGAAGCATGACCGGTCAAAGTTACGAGCTGGAAGAGATGATGAATAGAAGGCGGGTGGACATCTTGTGTGTCCAAGAGACGAAATGGAAAAACACCGGGAATCGGGCGCGTTTCTTGGACGTTAGGACAAAAGTTTACAAGATGTTCTACTACGGAACGGAAAAGGCTAGGAACGGAATCGGTATCATCCTTGCGGCAGAGCTACTTGGAAACGTCTTGAGCATTTCGAAGTCCAGCGACCGTTTGATGTCTCTCAAACTAGTAATACAAGGAGAGGTGTGGAATATTGTCAGTGCATATGCTCCCCACGATGGGTACAATCAGAGAGATAAAGATGCATTTTAGCTAGATTTCCACAATCTCCTTAAGGACATCCCAAAGGAAGAATTTCTGTTTGTTGGAGGAGATTTGAATGGACATGTCGGGAAATCAAACGAAGACTATGAAGACTGCCATGGAGGACTAGGATATGGCACTAGGAACCTTCCTGGTGAAGACATCCCAAGCATGTGCAAATCACACGGTCTTATCGTGTTAAATACCATGTTCATCAAACAAAGCCGACACCTGATCACTTACAGCAGTGGTGGAGATGAAACTCAGATTGACTACCATTTGGTAGGCAGTTTCATGAAGCCTCGGGTAAAAGATTCCAAAGCGATCTTGGGAGAGGCAATCGCTCGACAACACCGTCTCCTGCTAACAGAAATTTTTATGAAAACACCAAAGAAAAGCAAATAAACAAGGGTTTCTGAGAAAATCAAGTGGTACAATCTGGACAAAGAAAAAGGCGAGGCTTTTGTTTTCGTAATGAAGAATTACCTCTCTCACACCATCAACGGAGCTGAGGATGAAGAGTGCAGAGCACAAAATATGTGGGATTCCCTACAGCGAACTTGCTTAAAGAAGGCCAAATCACTGCTAGGAGCTTCAAAAGGCCACCATCAACACGCCAAAGAAACATGGTGGTGGAGTGATGAAGCTAAGAAAGTGATAAATGAGAAGAAAGCGGCTTTCAAAGCTTGGTCAAAGTGCCCCTCTAATAATAGTGACGAAAAAGCTCGCCTCGAAATGGAATACAGATGCTGCAAGAAAAAAGCGAAGAAGAAGTGCGCTCAGCTTCAAGCAGAGAGTACGGAGGGCCTGTATCGGGAGCTGGAGACAATATTTTCCCCGGTTACTGATACAAACCAGGCTATCCAGGAGCTGCGAAGACACAATATGAACAAGAGTGCCACTATCTTCAAAATAGCCGCCCAAAGAAGGAAGAATGCTCAGGAGATTCGTTCGCCAAAGTTCATTAGCAATGCTCATGGCCAGCTTCTTGTGGATGACGACAAAATTCTGCAGAGGTGGCGGCAGTATTGTGAAGAGCTTTTGAATGAACAGTTTCCCCGGCTATACTTTCCAAGAGCCACCCCTAACTGTGAAGAAATACCCGACATTACAGTCGAAGAAGTTAGTGAGGCGGTCAAATACTCCAAAAAACGAAAAGCGATTGGGCCAGACGAAATACCCTCTGAGTTCTGGAAAAAGATGGGAGATATCGGGTTCAGATGGCTCAGAATTCTCATCTCCAAATTCGTGAGAGGTGATCCAATGCCGAATGAATGGAGGGAAAGTTACCTTCTCCCTGTATACAAAGGGAAGGGTGATACGCGAAACTGTGATAAGTACCGTTCGATCAAGCTGATGTCACACACCATGAAGATCGTTGAGCGGGTATTAGGTGGCCGACTGCGAAAAATAATATGGCTATCTGATGATCAGTGCGGGTTTGTCTCGGGTAAATCAACCACAGATGCAATCCAAAGTATAAGGATCATAATGGAAAAACATCGTGATTCCTTAAGGGATTTGCATATTGTATTGGTTGACTTTGAAAAGGCATTCGACAGACAACCACGAGATCTGATATGGGTGGCGCTAAGACATCGAGGGGTTCCAGAAACATATGTACAGATGATTATGGACATGTACGAAGGAGCAAAGACAAAAGTAAGATGCCCCGCTGGAGTAACCGAAGAGTTCCCAATCAAAGTCGGGGTACACCAGGGAAGCATTTTAAGTCCTTTGCTCTTTATTACAGTCCTTGATTATCTGCTTGAAGGTAAAGTGATGGACCCCAAGGTACATCTGTTATTCTTTGCTGACGATGGAGCCATCATAAGTGAGGATCCTACATCCCTGCAACGAGCACTTGATGTGTGGGTGGACGTTTTGGAGGGAAATGGGTATCGCATTAGTTCAAAAAAGACAGAGTACTTGTGCTGCCCGTTCTCTGATCCACTCAGGCCTATTCCAGACATTTATTTGAATGGAACAGTGCTTCCCAAGTGCGAAAAGTTCAAATATCTGGGATCTATGATCAATAGCACAGCAACTTGTGATGACGACATCAATCATCGTGTAAGCGTAGGGTGGATGAAGTGGCGAGAAAATTCCGCTATCTTCTGTGACAGAAAAATGTCCCCTAAGTTGAAGGAAGGCTCTACACCGCAGTTGTACGTCCAGCGCTCACATACGGTTCACAATGTTGGACGATGTACAAAAAGTATGAGAGTAAATTAACGGCAGCTGAGATGAAGATGCTTCGCATGACAGCAGGAGTGACAAAGCTTGATCGAATAAGAAGTTCGAAGATCCGTGGAAGCTTTCACATCAAGGAAACCATCGTACAAAAAATAGAGCGTGACCGGCTCAGTTGGTATTGCCACGTTCAAAGAAGAGATCATTTGAACCCTGTTAAAAAGGCAATATCAATGCACGTTCCAAAGACATCGCGATGTAGGAAAGGCAGGCCTATAAACGCCTGGATCAGACAAATGCGACTACATCGGCATTTCATTGGCCTCAGTAACCGAGTGATCCAAAATCGGCAGGCCTGCCGATATTTTCTGAGGTCAAATAGGCGAACCCCACATGCGGATCAGTAGAAATGCGGTGAAGTGGGAGGATTGTGATCCCTTGTTTTCGGATCATAGCCTCGCTGATAAAAGGAAGAAGAAGAAGAAGATTTATTTACTTATTTACTTATTTATTTTTTATCTATTATTTATTATCTGTTATTTATTATTTATTATTTATTATTTATTATTTATTGTTTATTATTTATTATTTATTATTTATTATTTATTATTTATTATTTATTATTTATTAATTATTATTTATTATTTATTATTTATTATTTATTATTTATTATTTATTATTTATTATTTATTATTTATTATTTATTATTTATTATTTATTATTTATTATTTATTATTTATTATTTATTATTTATTATTTATTATTTATTATTTATTATTTATTATTTATTATTTATTATTTATTATTTATTATTTATTATTTATTATTTATTATTTATTATTTATTATTTATTATTTATTATTTATTATTTATTATTTATTATTTATTATTTATTATTTATTATTTATTATTTATTATTTATTATTTATTATTTATTATTTATTATTTATTATTTATTATTTATTATTTATTATTTATTATTTATTATTTATTATTTATTATTTATTATTTATTATTTATTATTTATTATTTATTATTTATTATTTATTATTTATTATTTATTATTTATTATTTATTATTTATTATTTATTATTTATTATTTATTATTTATTATTTATTATTTATTATTTATTATTTATTATTTATTATTTATTATTTATTATTTATTATTTATTATTTATTATTTATTATTTATTATTTATTATTTATTATTTATTATTTATTATTTATAATTTATTATTTATTATTTATTATTTATTATTTATTATTTATTATTTATTATTTATTATTTATTATTTATTATTTATTATTTATTATTTATTATTTATTATTTATTATTTATTATTTATTATTTATTATTTATTATTTATTATTTATTATTTATTATTTATTATTTATTATTTATTATTTATTATTTATTATTTATTATTTATTATTTATTATTTATTATTTATTATTTATTATTTATTATTTATTATTTATTATTTATTATTTGTTATTTATTATTTATTGATTGTTTTTACTATTTATTATATAATATTTTTGTTATTTTTTACTTGTTATTGATTAGTATCGTTTATTGTATTATGCATCTCTGTGTAATGTCTTATTTATTATTATATATGCAATATATCTAGATATTTTCTTTTTTAATATATTTATTTATTATATTTAAATGTTACATATTTTTTCTGTAAAGCTTATCTGAATTATGTATGGCCTCCACCGCCCCCCATCTCCTTCTTCTTCAACTGATTTATATGAAGGTTTTAGTTGTAGATTTCCTTCTAATTACTGTTTTTTATCTTTTATATTTGTGATATTGTTAATAGCTTTAGTTCAAATTTTCAGCTGTAAGGTAGATATATATACCATATCTCTGTAAATTGTGCAATAGTTTTATAAGAAACAATGTATATTACTGCTACAATAAAGAAACTAACTAACTTAAGCCAAGATAAGACCTCTTTAATCGCCATTATTTCCGCCTAGAACATGTTACAATAATTTGGTAGATGGAAGGAGAGCTTAAGATATAGCCTGTCAGAGAAAATACCTCCACCAACTCCGTCCCTCGTTTTTGAGCCGTCAGTGTAGAAACTAGACGCAAAGTCAACACTGAAAATCTGTATGAAAAATTAAAAAAAAAATTCTTTAATATACTCAAACTCAAACTTTAATTAAATAATTATACAAAAACATTTGAATACAAATAATTAATTACAAAAAGAATTTCGTGAAAGTCCTGCATTAGCTTGACAGCACTTTCGGCTGTATCATTTTTTATCACTGCTTTAAGGGAAAGAACCATCCGTTTGGCTTCAAAATAGAAAACATTGATCTCCCACGAAGATGGACTTTCTTGAAGAAATATTTTATTGATTTTCACGAGAGAAAATAAATGTTGACTCTTAGCCGACACAAACATTCGTGAATAGTCAAATGAACTTACCCTGCAAAGAATTTAACATTTCTCCTTTCGATGGAACATTTTTTTTAAGGGAATACCGCTGACATTCCTTATTAAGGTTAGTTACCATCTTCTTTTTTGTATCTAAGTTCACAGTGCCATCAAATAGCAATAAAACGACTGCCTCTTCGATCAAATAATACATATACTGGCAACATTTTTGAAAGGCTGCTTTAGAAATCAACTCGTCTATTTCAAAAAGTAAAAATAAAGCAGTTCGGTAATTTCGGGGTCATTAAAATTCTCTTTTAAAATATCAGTACAGGTTTGAAATTTCTTAGACTCAAAATTTTTCCATTCATCTCGAAACTTTCTTAAAAGAAGTATTTCTGGACAAATTGTTACTTGGTGGAGCTTCGTTTCGAACACAATTTTTAGCATGATCTCATATATATAATAATGCCGGCAACCAAAACGGACCAACTCTCTTTCAAATTCTTGTTCCAAGAGCCCGCATGATGCATTAAAGCGACCTGTGTTAGATGCAGTTGTATTGCATTATCTGCACTTTATCATCCAATTGCTCTAGAAACAGCCTTAGCTTGTTCCTTACCAAAAGAATTTCCCAGTTTTGACACGGAAAGCAATGGTTTGCAATCTCCAAACGTAATAACGATAGGAAGTCGTTCTTCCTTGTTACTTCGTACATTCAAGTCAGGTAATAAGTTTCCATCTCAGTGAAAAGTAACCACTACCGGAACTTTTTTTTTTAAATTGGTTTTAATGTTTTCTGCCCTTTTTTAATAGTCCGTATCCGCACGCATTGGATCGAGGACTTGTTGATTAGAAAATCTTCAAAATTGGGTTCTAGAACCACCACTGTAGCCGGAAGTATGTAAGCAGAGTCTCTTATGCTCAACTGACATCTGTCTAAGACAGAGACTAATTTTGAAGTAACAAAGTCGTTTCTTCCTCGTTTTGTGACTGCTTCAAATGTTGGCTTAGGAGTAGTCGGAAGATCCGCTTCGCTGCTTTCATCGGAGCTTGTTAAAGTGTCATGTCATCCGGGAAATAAAACCTCTAATGACGCTGAAAAATTACATGATATTGCCGATGGCATGTACTTACGATGTTTTTATTTTTCTTCTAATCGCCTTTTCCTACTCCTGCACGATTGCCCTGGCTCTTTCTGATGCTGCTTATTTTATTTTTTTGAAGAGCACCAGCATGAGCTATGTAAAATCAGTTATCCAAATCGTCCTGGAAATCTGCTTCTCGTCGTTTATACAACTCCAATGGTTTTTTTTTTAAACTTTTTTGCAGTTCTTTCAGTGCCGTGAAATAACGCCGAGCGAAATAAGGCCCAATTGTAAAATTCGGCTTTATTTTGCTTTCATATGGGAAATAAAGTCGAATTTTGAAATTTAGCCTTATTTAGCTCTCGCGAAACGCGCCTGCCTGACAGTTGATGGCATACCCTTAGCGGAGCAACGAAGTCTCGTTAACGGCTAAACAACATATGTCTCCATCTTCTCTGATAGCCAAGTCGTTCTTAAGACACTGGACTCAGTTACTATTAACTCGCAACTAGTTCCTCAGTTATACTGCTCTCAGAACTAATAAAAAAAAACTGTCATCATATATTGGGTTCTCGAATCATAAGCCAAGATCTGTGACTCGTTCCTTTTACCAATCAATGATGTAACCAATTTCCAATATAGGCAGACGCTCCAGGACAGAAAAACACACAGTCCTTGTTCCTGCCACACAAATAATTTAATCTTTTTCTTAAAATCTGACCAAAAACAAAAACCATCTAAGTGCCTTAATCGGTGTTATCAAGTATCACTGTGAATTATAGACGCTGCTTTATAGATTCAATCTTGGAACGGACACTTTTGGCAGACACCCTACAGATAGGGTGATAAGACTTCTTCATGCATTCTCACAAAATACGCTCCACGTGTACATATAAAATAGAGTACTCTAGGCAGCAAAACTGTCTTACTTGCAATTACTAGCCTTAAACTCTTCAATGTCATGCGTGCCTGTACTTTTTTTTCCAAAATTAACAGCACTGAGCACCAAAAATAGATCTCCAGCAATAAAACAATCGCATTGATTCAGGCAGTTACCTACATTGACTGTCATTTTCTGAAACTTTTAGTCTAATCCTAGAGATAGACAGATAGACACATTGAATAGTTATGACACACAGCTTCTCAATTCATTGAATAGTTATGAAAGTAATTCACTAGCTAAGGGGTTGACAATAAAACCAGAATACCGTGATCATTATCTTCTTACCAATCAAATATCCCATCACACCAGGATCATCATCGGAGCAAATTTATTCGATATACTATAAATATACCATCACTTAAATCCTAACTGCCGTCCTTTAATCAACTCACTCTTCTGCCACATTCAATTCATTTCCCCTTCTAATTGCTGACCATGATAATAAAATACGCGAATCAAATATAAAATACAATCCTAACTCCTGTATCCTGGAACAGTAAAACTTTTATGTCGCACATCAATTTTCACACAGATGACCCATCATTATCTGCGACATCAAAACAAAAACCCTCCCGTATATCACACACAAAAGCTTTAATCTCTAAGTTTTCCGCTCTTAATTGTGTGATAAACTCAGAAATGTAATAAGGACGCAAAAAGGATCTGACAAACGTTTCCATCGCTGATTGCTTTTACCACACACAGAGTGAAAGGATACAATATTCTTCCATGGACCCTCGGGTGACCAAAATCCAAATGAGTCACGGAAATAAAAAGGAAAACAATAACGGAGTGCCACTCCGTTTCACACTACTACACTCTTGAAGAAAAATATATCTCTTGTAAAAATATCACGTCCTATATTCATTTATCATAGAGCCAAGACAATTGTGAAAGTTTTCTTCTTTGAGGGAAAAATGCTTTCCGCAGAACACACAACAACGGGTGGGTCTATGCCAAAATCTTCACACACATACGAGTATAGAACAGAAGAAGGATAGAAGTAATTAAATTTTCATTGATTTTAGTTAAAAGTTTGGTCGTAATGGTCGGAAATACACAGAAGAAGTTAGAAACCACTGCTAAGAGTCCGGACCTATCCAAGGCATCTGCGAAACAGACAATGTCAAGGGCGGGCGGCGGCATTCAAAAAACCATGATTCACTTAGGAGTGTTTCACGATATGAACCCTTTATGTGTTGAACCGCTACTGTTCCAAAAGCTCTGAAATATAGATCCAGTTAGTGGCCTTCGTAACCCGTCCTCATATCATGTCAACGCAATTGCGATGCTCTTTAGCAGGCCTCTGTGTCCTCAGATCAGTGCCAGCTCTAACTTTTATGTGAACATAACAGATGCCACATTAGGCGTTTTGTCTTTTTTCGTTTAGAGCAGAGCACTGAACAGAGCTGGAGCACGTCAAGCATGTTCTGAATCGAAAGTGTTCAGAGCGCTCTAATTTGAGCACTCAGCTGTCAGAATATGAAAGTTGACTATCAATTCGCCCGTACGCATTTTACAGATAAAAAAAAACAGTGCTAAGGTGTTAGAAACACGTTCCAGAGCTGTGGTTTGAGGACAGTTTGGGGGGTGAGCAATGTGGTTTTCGCCCCTGTAGAAGCGAAACCGACCAGTTATTCACTCTCAGAACGGTTCTTGTGAAGGCCTGGGAGTATGCTAAGCCTGTATACACCTGTTTTGTGGATTTTGTTTTGTGGATTTGGAGAAAGCATATGATAGGATTTCTCGAGGCAAGCTCTGGAGTGTTCTGCAGGAGTATGGAATTGATGGTTTCCTTTTATAGGCGATTTCATCTTTATATACAAACTGTAGAAGCTGTGTTCGTATAAATGATGTTAAATCAATAGCTCTCACTGTGGGCGTTGGACTCCGCCAGGGTACATTTTGTCACGTCTCCTCTTCATTGTATATATGGATTCGATGTTGCAGCGCAGCCGTGGCGGGGAATGTTCCAAAGTAGGAGACCTAAGGATTAGTCATTTGCTCTTTGCGGATGATTTGGTCATCCTTGGATCCTCTCAAACCGAACTTCAACGCGCACTGGAAAGTTCTGTAGCCGTTTGTAATGATGCTGGAATGAGGATCAGCGTGAACAAATTGGAAGTAATGGTCGTTTCCAAAAAAACCGACTAAAGCAGGTGGATAATTTTAAGTACCTCGGGGTCTTATTCACGAGTGATGGGAAGATCAATGCCGACTTATCCTGTAGAATTGATCAGGCTGGATCAATTTCGAGAGAGCTTGGCCAATCTGTTATAAGGAAGGCTGAACTTAGTATTCCAGCTACGCCATCGATTTTTAACTCGGTGTAAGTTCCAACTCTCTCCTATGGTCTTGAAATTTGGATAGTGACCGAAAGAATAAGATCGCGGATACAAGCAGCCGAAATGAGGTTCCTTCGTGGTGTTGTTGGAATAACTCGACTGCACAACACCAGAGTACGCGAAGTGTGTTGAGCAGCTACTTCTCCGAACGGAACGATCTATGCTTCGATGGTTTGGTCACGTATTGCGTATGCTCCCAGATCGGCTTCCAAGACGTGCCATTAA
The DNA here is from genome assembly GCA_945910035.1 of Brachypalpus laphriformis. NCBI lineage: Eukaryota > Metazoa > Arthropoda > Insecta > Diptera > Syrphidae > Brachypalpus > Brachypalpus laphriformis. The sequence goes on along the minus strand of OX246755.1, from coordinate 167,627,330 downwards.
TGCCGTGCCATCCGGTAGGTCACCTCTCGGTAGGTCTAGAAATAGATGGTTGCATCTAGTCCGACATCTCTCCTGGAGCCTGCTCTGAACTAAGAAAAGAAAACACCTATTATCACGGTGGGTGCAAACCTAGGCAATTTTGATAGCAAGCATTCTTTAGCTTACCTGAAAGAGAAATGAAGGGAGTCGCACACCCCTTCCATTGTTTGTAGCTCATTTTTCGCTTTCTCACCTTCTTCTTCTTCTTCCTTTTATCAGCGAGGTTATGATCCGAAAATAAGGGATAATAACCCTCCCACTTCACTGTATTTCTACTGATCCGCCTATGGGGTTCGACTATTTGACCTCAGAAAATATCGGCAGGCCTGCCGATTTTGGATCACTCGGTTACTGAGGCCAATGAAATGCCGATGTCGTCGCATTTGTCTGATCCAGGCGTTTATGGGCCCGCCTTTCCTACATCGCGATGTCTTTGGAACGTGCATTGATATTGACTTTTTAACAGGGTTCAAATGATCTCTTCTTTGAACGTGGCAATACCAGCTGAGCCGGTCGCGCACTATTTTTTGTACGATGGTTTCCTTGATGTGAAAGCTTCCACGGATCTTCAAACTCTTATTCGATCAAGCTTTGTCACTCCTGCTGTCCCGCGAAGCATCTTCATCTCAGCTGCCGGTAATTTACTCTCATACTTTTTGTACATCGTCCAACATTGTGAACCATATGTGGGCGCTGGACGCACAACTGCAGTGTAGAGACTTCCTTTCAACTTAGGTGGCATTTTTCTGTCACAGAAGATAGCGGAATTTTCTCGCCACTTCATCCACCCTACGCTTACGCGAAGATAGATGTCTTTATCACATGTTGCTTGCTATTGATCATAGATCCCAGATATTTTAACTTTTCGCACCTGGGAAGTACTGTTCCATTCAATTAAATGTTTGCAAAAGGCCTGAGTGGATCAGAGAACGGACAGCACAAGTACTCTGTCTTTTTTGAACTAATGCGATACCCATTTCCCTCCAGAGCATCCACCCACACATCAACTGCTCGTTGCAGGGATGTAGGATCATCCATCATGGCTCCATCGTTAGCAAAGAATAACTGATGTACCTTGGGGTCCATCACTTTACCTTCAAGCAGATAATCAAGGACTCTAATAAAGAGCAAAGGACTTAAAACGCTTCCCTGGTGCACCCCGTCTTTGATTGGGAACTCTTCGGTTACTCCAGCGGGGCATCTTACTTTTGTCTTTGCTCTTTCGTACATGTCCATGATCATCTGTACATAGGTTTTGGAAAACCCTCGATGTCTTAGCGCCACCCATATCAGATCTCGTGGTTGTCTGTCGAATGCCTTTTCAAAGTCAATCAATACAATATGCAAATCCCTTAAGGAATCACGATGTTTTTCCATTATGATCCTTATACTTTGGATTGCATCTGTGGTTGATTTACCCGAGACAAACCCACACTGATCATCAGATAGTCGTATTATTTTTCGCAGTCGGCCACTTAATACCCGCTCAACGATCTTCATGGTGTGTGACATCAGTTTGATCGAACAGTAGTTATCACAGTTTCGCGTATCACCCTTCCCTTTGTATACAGGGAGAAGGTAACTTTCCCTCCATTAATTCGGCATTGGGTCACCTCTCACAAATTTGGAGATGAGAATTCTGAGCCATCTGAACCCGACGTCACTCAGGGGGCATCTCGTCTGGCCCAACCGCTTTTCGTTTTTTGGAGTATTTGACCGCCTCACTAAATTCTTCTACTGTGATGTCGGGTATTTCTTCACAGTTGGGGGTGGCTCTTCGAAAGTATAGCCGGGGAAACTGTTCATTTAAAAGTTCTTCACAATACTGCCGCCATCTCTGCAGAATTTTCTCGTCATCCACAAGAAGCTGGCCATGAGCATTGTTAATGAACTTTGGCGAACGAATCTCCTAAGCATTCCTCCTTCCTTGGTCGGCTATTTTGAAGATGGTTTCGCTCTTGTTCATATTGTGTCTTCGCAGTTCCTGGATAGCCTGGTTTGCATCAACAACCGGGAAAGATATTTTCTCCAGCTCCCGACACAGGCCCTCCGTACTCTCTGCTTGATGCTGGGCGCTTTTCTTCTTCACTTTTCTCTTGCAACATCTGTATTCCATTTCGAGGCAAACTTTTTCGTCACTATTATTAGAGGGGCACTTTAACCAAGCTTTGAAAGCCGCTTTCTTCTTATTCATCACTTCCTTAGCTTCATCACTCCACCACCATGTTTCTTTGGCGTGTAGATGGTGGCCTTTTGAAGCTCCTAGCAAGTTCGCTGTAGGGAATCCCACATATTTTGTGCTCTGCACTCTTCATCCTCAGCTCCGTTGATGGTGTGAGAGAGGTAATTTTTCATCACGAAAACAAAAGTCTCGCCTTTTTCATTGTCCAGATTGTATCACTTGATTTTCTCAGAGACCCTTGTTTGTTTGCTTTTCTTTGGTGTTTTCATAAAAATTTCTGTTAGCAGGAGACGGTGTTGCCCAGCGATTGCTTCTCCCAGGATCACTTTGCAATCTTTTACCCGAGGCTTCATGAAACTGGCTACCAAATGGTAATCAATCTGGGTTTCATCTCCACCACCGCTGAAAGTGATCAGGTATCGGCTTTGTTTGATGAACATGGTATTTAGCACGATAAGACCATGTGATTTGCACATGCTTAGGATGTCTTCACCAGGAAGGTTCCTGGTGCCATATCCTAGTCCTCCATGGCAGTCTTCATAGTCTTAGTTTAACTTTCCGACATGTCCATTCAAATCTCCTCAAACAGAAACTCTTCCTTGGGGATCTTCTTAAGGAGATTGTGGAAATCTACCCAAAATGCATCTTTGTCTCCCTGATTGCACCCATTTTGGGGAGCATATGCACTGACAGTATTCCACACCTCTCGTTGTATTACTAGTTTGAGAGACATCAAACAACCTTTTTTATAACTCAGCTAAAACTGCTCACTGGTTTGTTTGTCCGTTGTCCATTGTCCATTCCGCTTTCCAGTTGACTTCCCGAATTTCGTATATACAGTGGAATTGCCTGTCAAAGGTCTGGAAAATTCTGGTTGACAGTTATCGAAAAGAGGAGATATTTCTTCTTTATTCATTTCTTTCAAAAGCGTTAAGCCTGATGGGTTATTTATTTTTCTGCGCGCAATAATATAGTGAATCTATTATCGTTACACATTCTTTTCAATCTTTCGTTCCTGTGTTAAAACTTCCTTGCTAAACAGGTTCTCTGTTTTCCTGTTGGTGGCATTAAATCTTCTCCTACAATCCCGGGTGTGCCACAAGGTAGCCAGTTGGGACCACTTCCGTTCAGTGGTGCAATTAATTCTTTTATAAGATATAAGAGTAATACAATTGAATCTAACACATTTTATATTACCTACATGAAATCCTAGATTTATCTTCGAACAAAAATTTATTCAAGCTAAATTCTGTCACCATAATCTACGATGCGAACAAAGGAACTTCCAATTGCAGTTCAATCTTGGTTGATTTTCTTTGCTTGTATTATATGTATGCTAATCAACTTATGTATAGTTACAATTGAAAAGGAACTTCAAATGCAGCATTTCACTTTATGTACGTACGTACATACTCGTACATGAACAATTTTTTTTGCAGCAAGGCTATCCCTGAATACTTCATAGTATGCGCCTGAAGTCCTGAGGCGTGATATAATCTTCAAATCCCCAGATTAATTCAATTTACTTTCTTGTGCACCACAAGTGAACGCATAATATTTCATGTCAAACTTTTTATTTACGAAGCCACATGTGCTCCAACGAGAGTAAGAAAAATTAACCGCTGGACATCAAAGAGAACAAAGAAATGAATTTATTGCATCACGGAAATTTAAAGCAAAAAATCTCCTCTATAAATTATGTTGATGTCTCTCTGTATCCTCTCCATTGAAGGACAAACAAAGCGCAACGTCTACTAGCTTGTCCGAAAACTTCAACTTCTCTCCATCAGACAGCGTTGACTCGATTATTAATGATGTTCATAGAGGTGGTAGTGGTGGTCAAAAAGTTTACATAACAAAAATATCATCTTGTTTATTTCGTCCTTCCAGTGGTTTCTATACCCGGATCGCTAGTTTCCAAATGTGCATTTTGCCGAGGGCAAAACCAACTTTACACAATCGATAGCACATTGGCACAAGAAGGTGTTCCTTTGGGTCATAACTGAGCTAAAAACTTTTTATTTCCGTAATATCCCCAGAAAATAGAAAAACCCTCCCACCTAAGACCATGTGAACTATGAGCAAACACATCTATCTTATGTCAACAAACTTTCAAATTTACTATATTCGTCGGTTTTTCTTTCATCTTATTCCTTGCCTTGTACACTATTTGGAAAAATCCCATGACAAGTTTCAAAAAGAATAGGGATTCTCGTCTTTTTTCGCTGGTTATGTATATGTTTGAATCTGTTAAAGTTTCCCGATGATGGAAAAAGTCGAAAATATCTGAAGTTAAATTGAATTTGTAAATTCGAGAAGATAGAATGTGATAACGAAGAAGAAACAAAAAAGAGAGTATTTGTTTTCGAACTGGGATGAAATAGTGCATTGGGTAAAGGGATTATCGAAGTTTTAGAGCCTTAAGTTCATCGAATCGAAGTGGGATTGAGGGAACTGAGAGCTAAGAAGTTTACAAACATTCTGCTTTGTAAGCTGGACAAATTGACAGCGTCTGTATGGAGTTAACGTTAAAAACATTTTCTGGTTGCCGTTGATTTAAGAAAAAGAAATAGGTATTTAAGAAACCAATGAATCGAATAAAATTGAAAAGCTCAAAGGAAAGACTTTATCCAGGAGACTTTATTTATGTCTGCTACTTGTGAAGGTGCATTTAAAGTAAGCTGTTGAATAAGGTAATAAAGTGAAAGTAGTTTCCAAAATATCTATCCAAGAGCAGTTAGCCATGAAACACGTGGAAAATGGTTTGTTTGTTGTTCGATGGTTACATTCATATGTTTTTTAATTATTCAGTTCTCCGTTGAATGTCTGTTCGGAAGCACATAACTTTGTTTCTTCACAGATTTCGCCATTTGTATAACCGGGTTTCAAATACATACAAAGGTAGATCTTTTTCTTCTGTGATTAAATGAATCACACTATAAGGCTCTGTTCATGGCAGCGACAGTATGCTCATAATCTTTTTTTCATCATGATTTGCTGCAGTGATCGGCTTCAGTAAGCGCCAATACTAAACTCTTGGATCTCTCAAGGAACCCGACGGAAGGTGGACTGAATCCTGTGCAGAATCACTTAGCTCCCTGCTAAAAGCGCACTTTTCGGGTTGTACGACCCATCCAGATAATAACATCGTAACCAACAGTAGTTTTGTAACGGAAACTCCGACGGATCTTATCACAGAGGAAAGAATTGAGTGGGCAACCGGATCATTCTCTCCCTTTAAATCCCCAGGACCCGACGGGATTATCCCGATCATGCTACAGAAAACAATAACCACAATTATCCCGGTACTAAAAGAACTGTACCTCAACAGCCTCATTTGGGGGTATATACCTAGATCATGGAAAGAGGTCAAAGTGGTCTTCATACCCAAGGCCGGTAAGGCAAGCCACACTACTGCGAAGGACTTTATGCCAATTAGCCTTACCTCATTTGTCCTAAAGACCTTTGAAAGACTAGCTGACATGTACTTTAGTAGTAAACTATGCAAAGGTGACAAATCCCCAGCGCAGCACGCATATACGAAAGGAAAAAGCGTAGAGGCAGCGCTGCACTGTGTTGTCGGTTCAATAGAAAAATCACAAAGAAATAGAGAATATACACTAGCCGCTTTCCTAGACATTGAAAGAGCCTTTAACAGTGTCAAAACGGACGCGGTCAATAGAACTCTAACGAACCTTAACCCTACACTGCGCAGTGTAGCAGATCTGATACAACAAAATTCAAATGTCGCCATTACACTGTGGAATCAAAATTTTCCTCTGTTGCACTTTGTAGATGATCTGCTACATTCATTTTGTAAGTCCATAAGTATGTTTGATTAACGTAAACTAACGGTATACTTTGACATTTGGCTTATTCGACTTTGTAAGAGCTGACTTCGGGTATTGCAATTATAAGCGGGTACAAAACGTTGATTTTTTTAATTATTTTTTTAGTATTTGCAGGAACAAATTATATAAGAAAATATTTTTTTTAGTCAAAAATAGAAAATCGCGCAGTGTAGGGTTAATATTCACAATTCCGGGATAAAATGGATCGTCAATATGCTAAAGGAAAGACATATCAAAGTTCAACTCGGAGGTACTAAGCTTGAAGTCTATGCCTCAAAAGGCTCCTCTCAAGGAGGGGTTATACCCCAACTGCTGTGGGTAATTGTCCTGAACGACGTCCTTCTTAAACTGAGAAACAGCGGCGTCAAGGCCATAGCCTATGCGGACGATGTGCTGCTAGCAACAGGTAAATTTCTCCCGACCCTGAGCGAACAAATCGAAGGGGCGCTGGAAATCATTGACTCCTGGATGGAGAGATGTGGGCTGGCGGTTAATCCCCAGAAAACAGAGTTAGTATTATTCACTAACAAAAGAATAATTCCACAATGTGTAACACCTTCCGTAAGGGGTACTCCCCTGAGTATCTCCAGTAGTGCGAGATACCTTGGCCTGGTGCTCGATAGGAAATTGAACTGGACACTAAACATTAACGAAAGAGTCAAAAAAGCCAAGATAGCTTTTTACTCGTGCAATAGAATATTCGGGAAGACTTGGGGACCAAACCACCCCAAAATCATCCTATGGATGTATACAGCTATAGTAAGGCCAATACTAACGTATGGCAGCCTTGTATGGTGGCAAGCAGCCAGCAAAATAAACAACCTAGCTGCTATCACAAAAGTACAAAGACTAGCGTGCATCGCCACAGCCAGTGTTATGAGAACGACACCTACAGCAGGACTCGAGGCCATTCTCAATCTGCTTCCGCTAGACATCTTTAAACACGTATCGGCGGCTCTTAGTTCCGTAAGATTAAGCCAAACAGATAGCTGGAGACCAAATGTAATGGGTCACACCACGATCCTGCAGGGATATCTAGGCAGTGTATCTAATACAGACTTCTCAACGCCTTACCTAGACTTCACAAGACCATTTTCTAGCACGTATCCGAGCAGGGAAGACTGGAAAAATGACAGAACGCCTAACGGGCGATCCTTAGCTGTATACACCGATGGATCCAAAATGGAAATAGGTGTATGCGCAGGCATCTTCTCTGAATCGCTTGGTCTCTCCATGTCAGCCCTGCTTCCGAACTACAGTAGCGTTTTCCAGGCGGAGGTCCTAGCAGTTACAATAGCAGCTCATGAGACTGCGATGAGTACAATACCACGAGAGGATATCACCTTTTTCAACGACAGCCAGGCGGCGATAAAATCAATATCTCCTATAGAAACAAAATCGAAGCTTGTGAAGTGTTGTAGAGAAGAGCTCAAGGTTCTTGGAACACAGCACAAGGTTAAGCTGTGCTGGGTCCCTGGTGATGAAGGCATACCAGGGAATGAGAAAGCCGATGAACTGGCTAGAGGAGGCTCAGCACTAAACTCGGACCAATCCGACCCCTCGGTGTACATCCCGCCTTGCGCCCTCAAGCTCGAAGCAGGAAACAAAGCCCTAACGGTGGCTAACAACAGGTGGACCTCTTTAGATACTTGTGTCACCACTAGGAAGCTGTGGCCTGCATTTGATAGAGTAAGAACCAATAGACTCATACAGAGGCATAGAAAATCCATCTCGACTCTAATAGGAGTCATTACGGAGCACAATACCATGCGGTACCACATGAAAAAACTACGTATGACTAACGAAGACCTTTGTAGAGGCTGCGGCGACGAGGAGGCTCAGGAGGACACCGCCCACTTTCTCTGTCATTGCCCAGGCCTCTATTATTTTGAGAAATAAGATCCTTGGACAACACTTCTTTGAGGATCTAGAAGAGTTGTCCATCAGACTAATAAATGACATCGCAAACTTCATCAAATCCTCTGAATGGTTTGTATCTCGAGCACAGTAAGTACTAAATGCTTTCTTTAGGATATTTACAAAGACGGTATTTTTCCACAAGGAGGGATTCTCTATTCTATCCCCTTTCCCCCCATGGGTATCACAATGGGTCTTTATTGACCTGAGTGTGGTGTAGAGGTTTTCTATCCCCCTACACCAGCCCACTTACTTACCTAACCTAACCTAAGCGCCAATACTGTACTCCCAAAATTCTACAACTCCTCCCAATCGAACCACGAGTAATTCCACAAACATTCAATGAGGATCATGGTGCTCTCTCATTAGTGTCGGGTGTAATCCTGATATAAGGGAATACCCTTAAGCCAATTTTTTGTATAATATTATCTCGCATTCCTTGATGTGGAAAATTAATTTCTGGTTTCTTGCCAAGTGCACACTCTCTTCTTCTTGGCAATTATGTTTTTATTACCTCACATGTGGAACGATAGCTTTTAGATCTGCAAAGGAATCATTTCGGTCCATTGTCAAACGGACATGTGCTTGACCGCCAATGTTCAACCAGCAACTAAAGAATGCGAAATTTACTGCGGACTTTTTTTTTAATACTAACTTACTGACAGGAAACAATCTTTTAAATGCAATTATATAATTGTGCAAAGTAAATCTTAAAGTGCATACAGAGGAAGAGAAAGATAGATTGGTGTAGTGGTTGCAAGCATAGGTGATATTAGGTTTCAGGAACTCCGGGGGTGGCGTCCAAATACCTTTGAAGAATTGCTGTTTTATAATTCATAGTGTTTCTTTCCTGTCTACCTAATATCAGTCACATCAATCATCACTCAGTACGATCAATTTTCCCAGCCCTATGACTACCCTACTGCCAGTGTTACACTTCACAATCGCCACATATGTAAGGCCACACTTCATGATTATAATACTTTAAATGGACCAATCACAGTTTCCTGCTACAGATAACTATATACCCTTTAATTTATTATTCATGCATCATTCATGTGTTTAAATTTTCCTTAAACTTATTTCAGTTACACAATTCTGTAACCTCAAAATAAGTGTGAAAAGTAAACTATTTCCAAGTTTCTAACTCGAGCGATATGTGAACTATGCATCCTTACTAAAGTAGGTCTAAAGTCTTGACAGGTCTCACAACTTCGTCACATAGCCTTTAATTCAACTTTTTTTTATGAAGCTTATTTGAAGGAACATGGGGGTAAAAGTTGTGTCATCATCGGAAACCAAATAGCTTCTGTGGAATGTACATACCTTCATTGCCTGGTTGACATGGTTGTAGGGAAACTTTCAATTTGTTATGCACATACATACGAGTATATACATAAATACACACATAAATATATGCATCTCCACCTTGTGTAAAATTTAAGCATTTCGTAAAATAACAGCGCGAAAAATCGGAGGCGTATGTCTAACAAAGAATAAATCCAGAAAATAAATAACCAAGCGTCATTGTAATTAATATTAAACCACCAATACTCACTGCTGATTCGAATAAAATCTCGCTTGCAATTCTCCCGACACTAAATATATTTCGAAATAATTTATTGTACACCACGACTGAGTTCTGGTTCTGTTCTACAAGAAAATCCATAAATCTCAACCGTTTGGCAGTAATTCACGTTCCCCAGTGAACTCCCAGCCGGTTTCAGTTTAAATTCAACTTGTCCATCCGTGCATCTTTAAGCTCTTCGACGAATGTAATTCGCCATAAAATTGACCCAGTAAAATTTTCAATTTTATTTTCCCACTGGTCACGCTACTCTCTCCTCAGTGTGTGTATTTCTGAGTGTGTGGGTGTGTGTGCGGCTACGCCTGGAGTTCAATGGAGCAGATAAACCTTTCAATTTGCGATTGATGGTTTTTAGTATGCCGGTGAGCAGATGTTGGATTGAATTGATCCCCACCTGGGGAGTAAACAGGTTGTACCACCAGTCAGCATAATACACTATACTTGTACATATTATACATCTCAATTGACTCGGCGGATCAACTTCGAATATAAATTGATTATTGAAAACGTATGGACTTTTTGAAATTCTTTTTCTCTTTGATGCAGGGTACATTTTAATAATTTCAAAGTAAATTCATATATGCACATCATTCTTACCCCACCGCAGGATTATTGATGCTTGATTAGCTGAGCAATTGAATTTTGCTTTTTCCTTTTTTTCTTTTTTGATCCTCTTATTTGTGGGAAGTGATTGCGGATGGAGTTTTGATTGGTGGTTTCTTCTGTCTTTAAAAGAAAATAATTTTCTTGTCCGCAATAGAAAGAAATATATGCAGATACAACATGGGTTGGGCTTAGGAGTATAGTAAGATATATGAGCGTATTGATCCCACAAAATTCTTCATTTGGAATAGTTTTTGCGGGTTCATCAAAGTCGGTAAGTAGAACACCGAACCGTTCGATGCCAGGAAAGGTCTTAGATAAGGTGACGCGCTACCATGAGATCTCTTTGACATAATACCTGAAAGAATTGTGCGAAACTCACAAGCCAAAACCGGAGGTACAATCTTTTAAAAGTCTGTACAACTACTCACTTACACCGATGACATTGACATAGTCGAAAGAACTCAGTGGGCCATCAGTGGGGCGTTTACGAGTATTAAGATGGAAGCAGCAAAGATAGATTTAGTGATTAATGAAAACAAAGCAAAATATATGCTGGCGCAGAGCCATGAACTTTGTCAAAATCGGACGAAGATGTCCTTGGTTACTTTGAAAGAAAAGTTCCTAGAGTGATCTTTGGTCCCGCCTGCATGGAAGGTGAGTGGAGGAGAAGGTAAAATACCGAACTATGTGGCATATATAAGGACATCGACTTAGCCAGAAGTTTTCACATACAGCGACTAAGATGGCTGGGTCATGTAGAGAGGATAGAGTCCAACGTTCCCGCCCGGAACGTCTTCGAATCCATCCCGAATAGGCGGCGCAGTAGAGAATGGTCTCACAGCAGGTGGCCCAAACAGGTGGAGAGGGACCTTAGCCAACTTAGCGTGCGCAACTGGAGGCAGTAACCGGGTTGGTTGGAGAGGTTTTTTGGTTGAAGCCCAAGTCTACTGTGTCGGATCACTGTGCGTGAGGTTCCAAGTTCGAATCCGAGAAAACACCAAAAAGTTTTTTTCACGGTCCCACCTCTCGCGAACGTCTGACAAACATCCGAGAATATTATTGTCTCGAAAAAGCTTCTCAAACCAAATTGCCCTTAGGATACGGCACTTAACTGTAGATCTCTTCCATTCGTGTGAAAAATATTACGCACACAATATGAGTGGTTGCGAGAAGCTAGGTCCTAGCACTTAAAGAGCTGTTGCGCCAGATATGAATTTATTTATTTGTGCCGTTTTGTGCATTCTGCAAGTTAAACTTTTCCGTTTTAAAGATATTTTGCTCTTATTTTGGGCGGTACGCCATAGCCAATACTTTGACAAGGCTAAACATTTATATTTTCTGAGGTGGGTGCTGGATTGTTGACTTCGGCGACGAATTGAGGTGCCAGGCTGGTTTTGAACACTTTCGCTCACAGTGGTGATGTTTTGGCGTGTACGTGCTGGCCAAACATGCAAATATAGAGTTTGACCCGATATCGAACCAGTTTCTTCAAAACGCTTCACCATTGCATGAATTCCGGACTCACTAGGGTGATTATGTTGACCGAAAAATTCACGAATTTTACTAAATGTTACTTTTACAGATCGCCCATTTTAGTAATAAGATTGAATAACAAAAATGCATTGCTGTGTGGTAAACGACTCCATGACTAAAATTGTAGTTGACATTTCTGAAAAAAAATTAACCACATTGAATTCAGTAACTGACAGTAACTGACAGCCAACATCCACACCATATCTTGGCTCACCCTTTACTTCTTTTTTCGTTCTTCTAATTTATTCGGTTAATGGCGTTATTTTGGTTCCGTTTTCATTTCGTTTTTTGTTCCTGGTCAGTGCATATGGCCTATATACTGCTTTTACTCAAAAACGTAGCGCAGGGCTGCAGTACCTATGTCTTATTTAGATATAATCTTCTGAAAATTTGAAGACATTTTTCAGTGCAGATAAGTCGTCACCAACTGTTTAAGATTAGACCAAAACTATGCAAAAACATATTAGTATTCTTCCATCAGATTTACTCTTTGAAAAGTGATCTTCTTATCTCGTTACAGTAGTCTCAGCAAATTTTCTTTATTAAACTCCAATCAGGAGTCTTTTCCCACATCGCCCTAATCCCGCCATGTACACTATCAAATACTACCAACCGAATATCAACTACACTTTCAAAACTTAAGTTAACTTGCTGGCTTTGCAACTTTCTTACCAACCCCAAGTGGTCTTGTTGCATCGGCAGTAAACAAAATATGAAAATTTTGTCGACTCATACGTCTGAGTCTAACTCAATCCTAACGAACAAACCACAATCATCATCACCATCTATACCTACAAGGATTCTGACTTCCCCTCGCTCATCAACTATAAGGAAGACAACAATAAAACTAATTGCAATATAATTAGCAACAATAGGGAATTCAGTCTACTCAGCCGAAGAGTATAGCTCCATTCAGCACTGTATGTGTACGGCACAGGAATCCAGAGCTCCAGAACGAAGTGCATAACACAATTACACCCCCAGGGAAATTGTGTTTGCTGCAAGTAAATAAAGTGCAATTAAACAAAAAGAAACCCACTGCAACAGAGCAACAACAGAACTAGGTTCTATTATTAAGCATTCTTCGTATTGTTTCCCGCTTATCTCACAAAGTCGTTTAGTTATGAGAGAAAGTATCGCACACTTACCCTTACCTCCTATCATTCAGTACGGATTGAATATCCTTTTTGTTCACTTCTTGATTGCCTCGGCAAACAGAGAGAGCAGAAGCAGCACCAGCAAAATGTGCTTCGGTATGCGGTAATTATGTAACAAATTCCCTAATTAAAGTTCTATTCATTGGATAAGGAAACAATAAAAGGCGGCCGAAATGCTGAGATCTTCTTTTCACAAATAAACGATAAAGTTTTGCGCTTTAATTTGCCGAAATCATCTTTATCAATCTGTAATAAAATTTAATTACCAAGAGAGAGAATGAAATTAAAATCAAAGGACAAAGTTTTAATTTGGTGCAACATCAAGTTGTTACGCGAGAGAATTTAATTTAAAGGAACAGCAATTGTGCTTCGAGCGAATTAAGGAGACACACTGAAAAGATAAAAAAAAAAGAAGGAAGATACAAATCTTAGAAAGGCGGCAAAACACCATCCTCGCTAATCTGCAAAGATTTTCTGGTGAATTAAAACATTTTTTTTTTTTTTAAAGGACTTTGTCCTTTTTTCGTTTTGTGGACGCGCCACGACGACAAACTTTGTGGTTAAAGTATTTGCATAGTATTTGTGTCGTTTTGGCGTCGCTGTTACTGTTCGTGAAACATCCCAGAACTGGAGGGTGGGGAAATTAGATTCCGCTCTTTTTATCAATTTTCTTGTGATAAGTGAAAAAGTTTTCCGCTTAACAAGAAAAAAAGCGTTCGTTTGCTGGTTATGAATTTTCGTTGACAGAGCTGGTCTTTGTTCCTTTAAAATAGTTTTTTCTGGTCCTGTGTTTTGCTTTGAGATGTGGTCTGTTGTTTATTAAGTAATTGCATTTTTTACTCTGTAAAATTCGGAACAAGGACAGAATACAATAATTTTCCATACAAATGATTGGGAAACTGAGTCGAAGACAGTTGATTAAAGAGTTCATATTTTCTGTTATACGAGTACAAGGATTTGACGCAATGTCTGGGCAAAAATAGTTTAAGAACTAAAATACTAGTACAAATACTAGTATTTCCTTGATTTTATTGTATACTTAATGGCACTTAATAATATCAAAACAATGTTGTTTTTTTTTAGAGTGGAGAGTGGCGTGATAGGAGGGTGCTCAAAGACCCAAACGAAGTACTTCGAAGTAAAAAGTGATGGTGTCCTAGCTGAAATCAAGTTCTCGAAGGAAGCTTAGGATCATTTGAGCTGAAGAAGGGATTATGTCAGATAGAGTGGTAAACCGTTTATGAATTTATTTTTATTTTTTTATTTTTTCTGCTGCGAGCGATGACGAGAAATTCACACATGATATGCTCAGCAGTTTCAGTCTCCTCTGCAAGTGTCAGACGGACAAATGCCAATTTTCTTAAGATAGTATTTGAGAGAGCAATGACCAGTGAGGAAGTCTGTTGGCTTCTTTGCAAAGTGCAGGGATTCGCGGCGAATTCATTACATGGCTGGAATAGTACCTGTCTTTTCCAACATATCATGTGAAAATTAATGAAAGCCTCAGTTACGAAGTTAGCATGCTGTTTCCCAAGATTCAAAATTGGGCCCACTTTTATCTATAATATATTCAAACGGCTTACTGAAAGCGCTGAAAAACAGCGCGACCTTCGCATATGCAATTGACACGGCAATTATAGTGTCTCACAGGGACATTGGAAGGGCAACTTCAATTATGCAGAAAGAGCTGGAAGTCGTTGCAAGATGGTGTCATGACAATTGACTTACAATAAACACTGAGAAGACTAAAATCATCCACGTTAAACCGCAACATATCCTGTATCATGATATTTAGATCAAATTTCACGACACAAAATGGCAAATGCCAGAAACATTACCAGTGGTAATCCAGTTGATCAATGCCGCACATATATTGAAGACGTTAATACCCATAAGTACTTTATTTTAATCGTCGACCATAATCTCAAGCGCCAGGTCCATATTGAGCAGCTGCAGCGAAAACTTCCTAGAGCATCCTATATACTACGCAATCTAAGTAACTGCAGTAACTATGACGTATTAAGGCAGGCATATCTCGCGCTAGGTGGGTCGTACATCCGCCATGGTATTACCGCATAGGGCACAACAGTATTCAGCAGGCAATTGCAAGATAACCAAAACTACCTACTGAAAACCCTGGCAAAAAAAGAAGAACATTTACAACTAGTTGAGCTTTTCCATCTCGCTCAATTTTGATTTTTTTCTATTGTCAGAAGGACAGGAGGCGAATGCACCATTGAGTTAAATAAACAAAGTGTTGTGTATTGAAGGGGACGTTAAAGTGTAAAAATGAGGCATAAAAATTAACTTATTACAAAGGAATAATAAAACAGAATAATAATAAAACAAATACAATTCACATGTGCAGAGAAAGAGAATATTAAAATATTGGTATTGAGAAGAGCCAAATTCGAACCTGTTTTAAAAATGTCGACTCGTTTCGCTCGCATCTGAGTCTTTCTGGAAGTTTATTAAATAGACGGGTAGATGTAACTTGATAAAATTTAGATTAAAGGGCTTTATTGATTACAGGAACAGTAACGAAATTCAAGGTATTGACGCGTAGGTTATGGCTGCCATACAGTCTAGCAGTTGTAAAACCAGATCTTTGGAAAAATATTTTAAGAACTTTATGGAAGTAAAGATGTCGTAGAGGAAGAATTTTTAGTTTCCTGAATAGCTCAAAACTCGGGGTCCTACGATTAATTTTACAAATAATTCGGACTGCATGCTTCTGTTTTATAAGCAGCAGTTCAAATTTAACGAAATGAGTACCACCCCAATATGAGATACCATATTGTAGTTTAGACTGAAAAACACCATTATACACTAAACTGAGGATTTTAGAATTGCAGTAGAGGCTTAGGTGATAAATTTGCCTAACAACTGCATTCAAATATTGTTTTAAATTTGAAATGTGCTCTTTCCAACTGAGATTTTGGTGCAAAATAATAGCTAGATATTTGAAGCTCTCAACACGTTCAATTACGAAGCAATGAACCGAACAGTTAGCATTTGCGTTAAAGGTGAGCAGATCCTGATTATAGTAGGAAGCATTATGAAGGCGAATTATATTACAACCAGGTGAATGATACTTCCAAGACATGTCTATATAACTTGCTCCCATGGCCTTAAACAACATGAACTTTGTTTTATCGCTAATCGCCAGTTTCTGAAAGCTAAACCACTTACGAAGAACATCTAAGTCAAAATTCATATTAGCATATAAGTTAAGATGGTTACTAGTGGAATAAGATATAGCAGTATCATCAGCAAAGGCTGTGATCTTGCCTTTGAAAGGTTGTATAAATAAGGAGTTCACATAAATCAAGAATAATAATGGGCCTAGGATGGAGCCTTGTGGAACACCTATATTGGTAAGATTCACCGAACTCAAGCAAGTCTTAATTTTAACCCTCTGTTAACGATTACTTAAATAGGAAGCAAACCACGATTGCACAGAACCCCTGAAACCTGCATTATACAGTTTATTTAATAAAATCCCATAACCGACCATATCAAATGCTTTGGTAATGTCTATAAATAGAGCGGCAGAAATTTTAGATTTATTTACGCTGAAATAGATTTCACTACATAATTTTAATAAAGCATCTTCAGTAGACCTTCCAGTTCTAAAACCATATTGGAAATCACTAAAGAAGTTTGTTTTTTCTAAGAACGATAATATTCTGGTCTTAAAGCCTCATTCGAAAATCTTGAAAAGGTACTTAAAAGGGAAATGGGATGGTAATTATTTAAAGCAGTAGTATCACCTTATTTATGCAGCGGGATTACTATTCCAGTTTTGAGTGAATCGGGAAAAATACCGTTTTGAATGCTTAAATTAAAAATAAAACAGAGTATATCAGAAACAAGAAAATATATTTTTTTTTTAAGAGGCTGCTGAGATGCTGTCGTTGGAAGATGAATTAGATGTTTTTAATGACATTATAATTTTGTGTATTTCTAATGGCGTAAAGAGTTTAAAAAAAAACTTCTTGTTTGTAAGTCCTCCCGTCTGAGCGAGTTATCACACTGGCATGAAGTGAAATTCTCCGTCGGAAAATCCTGAACGTGGCTAGTAATATTAGTAAAAAAATTATTAAATAAATCAGCGATTTCTAAAGGTTCAGTTACGTTAACGTTGCTCTTAATGATTGCAATATCAAGGTTGGGTTTTTTTCTATTTAAGATTTCATTTACCACTCCCCATTCTTTTCTAGAGCTCCCAGTATACTGTGTTAGTTTGCTTTTGAAATAATCATCTCTGCAAAGAGGAATTTCGGTCATCAGTTCTCGTCATAATTTATCATGATACCTTCTAAGCCGGCTATTGTTTGGATGCTTTTTAACGTAAGACCGAATTTGATTTTTCTTCGTTATTTTCTCTAATAACCTAAGGTTCATCCTGTACTTGAGAGCTTTATGGTTATGAATTCTTTTATTTAAATTTTGGTCGCTATTTGATATATGAAATTGAAGCTTTCGGAGTAATAAATCAAAGGCAGTGGATGGGTGATCTGCATTGTAAGCATCATCCCAAAACTCGAAAGCTAATGCTCTGCGTAACGCATTAAAATCAGTTCTCTGAAACTCAATGATATTAACCTGCGTTGACCTTAGGACTCCAAAATTAAACTGAATGGTTGTTAAACAATGATCAGTTATCTTAAGATCATATACTGCAGATCTGAACGTAATGCAATTGTTCCTATGCAACCTTATAAAAATATGATCCAAACAGGAGTTTGAATTTTGGGTAATTCGGGTAGATTCGATAAGTAATGTTTCAAAACCAAAAGAAGATAAAGTTGCAAAGAAAATGTCTACAATTCCTGAGTTTGATAACCGGTTGATGTTGACGTCACCTACGAGAACCATGTTTTTAGAAGTTTGTTTATCAAGAAATGCAGACAATTCGTCCAAAAACACTTTGACTGAACATAAATGTAATCTATAAATGCCCATAAAACAGAATTGCATTCCCGAAATTTCACAATTTACACTAATTATGTCAGCACTATTTAAATTATAATTATTTATTTTACACTCCAGGTCGCTTCTAAAGAATACTGCGATACCACCCGAAGAATACAAATCATTACAGGTTGCTGCGAATGTGTAATTCGGTATACACAAATTTGAAATCTCATAATTATAGATCCATATTTCGGAAAGAAAAATGAAGTCAGGCAAGATGCGAGTAAAACGAGTCGAAATTTTTTTCTGATGCTTCTAATATTCTGATGAATAATTTGAAACCCCGAAAAGCATTCTAGGTTTGTATGTTCTACACAAAGGCATTTTACGTTGTTAATATATGAACTTTTGTGAGCACTAAAAGGTGAATTTTCTTGGTTATAATTAAACATAATGTAATTAAAAAAAAATAAAAAACAAAATTAAATTTCAAGTTTAGAAAAATCCTCAAAACTAAAAATTTTAATTACTTTGTCGCCTTCTTTCTTTCTGATGAGTACAGGTGAATTCTTCACCCAAACGTATTTGCATTTGTTGTTGTTTTTTAGCTGCTTTGCTTTCTCTAATAGAGATCGAGTGTAAAAGGTAAGGGAATCGTTGATAAAAATTCTGCTCTTAATGTTGTTGTTTGTATCGCCGGTGTTATTCCGATGGCCATAGAAGATGTTTGAATTCAGTTTGATTTTTTGCGAGCGCATTTTACTCATAATTTTCTCTTTCCTTGAAAAGCTAGAGAATTTAACGCACACCACTTTTTTATCGCTGTTCTCTTTTCCTTTTAAATGTTTGACGTAGCAATGTTCGATTTCACCAGGATTGATTGATGGCTAGTTATCAGCAGTCTCATTTCCGGCGATGGCCTTGTGGCCAGGGCCCAAGTGTTGTGTGCAGCAAGCTGCTTGAGGGGTAATGAGACACTTTCAAACTAACTTAGACTCAAAGCTGAAGGTTTTAAGGCCTTTTAGAGCTGTTTGATCTCTTCTAATGCATTCTCTGGCACATAGCTCCTTAGCATATACCTCTGCTTGGAAGATAGAAGTATTTGGACCTAGTGGTACTGCAGATTTGAAATTGCGACCGAAAATTCCGACACCCACACCATTCGCCATTTTTCGAGCCATGGGTGTACCAATTTATTTATCGATCCATCTGAGTGAACTGACAGTTTCCCCAATAGGTTCGATTTGGAATGTTGATATTAAAGAGATGATTCAAGTTTATTTTTCTGGGCATGAAATCTGATACATATACTGTTGGTGAGCTTAGCAACGGAATTTAGTTTAGAATCTTCATATGCCCTGTTATCAGAGTCCTTCACATTACAGAGGAGATGAAGCTTCAGAGCGCTTTTATTTATAAAAGTGGGTGGTTTAATAGGGCTTCCAGTGCCGTTGTCGCACTTTTCTTTCGAGTGTGGATGAAAATCTTCAACAAGACAATATAAAAAACAAATATTTGGCGCAACAGCTCTTTAAAGTGCCAGGGCCTAGCTTCTCGCAATCACTCATGTTGTGTGCGTTATATTTTTCACACGAATGGAAGGGACCTACAGTTTAATGCCGAGTCCGAACGGCGATTTGAGAAGCTTTTTCGTGACAACATTACTCTCGGATGTTTGTCAGACGCTCGCGAGAGGTGGAACCGTGAAAAAAACTTTTTGGTGTTTTCTGGGATTCGAACTTGGAACCTCATGCGTAGTGATCCGGCACACTAACCACTTACGCCACGGCGCCCCCGAGACAAGACAAGACAAGACACTATGAGGATCGACAGCGTGTGCTGATAGTATTATAATATGGAATTATTACCCACTTAAAAACCTCCCTTCAAAACAGACTTGTTTTTATTTTTACTACAACTATGTATTCTAATTATCAAGTAGTTTTCGATTCACGAAATAAGGACATTTTGCAGGTACCTTCCCATTAAAAGTTCCCGCTATCTCCGCAGTTTAGACGCGGTTACTTATCGGGCTAAGTCTACAGGTTTGGTGCTTTTTAGACTCCGTAGTAAATTTCTTTCATTCAAAACTTGGAGAACTGTAATATATACGTGACTTTCTAGTCGACTTTTATGCTTTCTCGCGTAGTTTTTGATTTCGTCTTCGATTGTTTTAATGCCAAGATCTCTGCGGATATAGCTATTTCTGATATACCATGGTGCATTAACAATATCTCTTAGCACTTTGTTTTCAAAAGTTTGTAAAATTGTAATATTACTTATTTTGGTACAACCCCAGAGTTGTATGCCATATGTCCCCAGTGGCTTTAGCACTTGCTTATATAAAAGCAGTTTGTTCTCTATATTAAGCTTGAAATATTTTCCAAGTAACCAATTCATTTATCTATATATATTATATAGTTACTTGGGTTTTTTCTTTGCATGCGCTTTCCATTTCAGCTTTGCGTCAACTGTCATTCCAAGATACTTAGCCTCGTTTGCAAACGGAATTTGAACCGAGTTGGATAAGATCGGCAAATTATTGATCTTCTTATAAGTAAAGTTTACATGAACAGATTTGGTCTCGTTGAGTGCGATTCGTCAAGCCTTTGTCCATTCATTTACTCTATCCAAAGCTTATTGCAGTTTTTCTGTAGTATCTTCGACCGTTTTACCTACTGCCAAGATAGAGGTGTCGTCGGCAAATTTAGCTAGCTCAGTCCCTTCTACTTGCGGTATATCACGAATATATAATAGATATAAAACTGGACCAAGAAAGCTTCCTTGTGCCACCCCAGCCATTATTTCCTTAAAATCTGAATATTCGTTTCCACATTTGACGCGGAATAGGCTATTCGTAATGTAGTTCTTCAAAATATTATACTCGTATAGCTGCTCTGGCAGAACTTGTCGTAATTTAAACTTTAAGCCTTCATGCCAGACCTTGTCAAAGGCTTGAGAGACGTCAAGAAATACGCTTGAACAAATCTTTTTTTCTTCAAGAGATTTTTCGATAACATTTGTTATTCTATGCACTTGTTCAACTGTAGAATGCTTACTTCTGAATCCGAATTGATGATCCGGAATGAGATGCCCTTCTTCTATTACCGGCTGTATTCGCTTAATCAATATTCTCTCGAACACTTTGGATATAATTGGAAGAAGCGAAATTGGTCTACAAGACGTTTTTTCATTCCGCGGTTTTCCGGACTTAAGGACCATTATGACTTCGGCGACTTTCCATTGACTGGGAACATATTCTAGTCTAAGCGCGGCGTTTATAATGAACAGAAGCTTAATTAGAGCTTTTCTTGGTAGTGCTTTAAGAACCTCTCCCGTGATTAGGTCGTATCCAGGGGCTTTCTTAGGTTTAAGTTTCTTTATTTCTTCCTTAAGATCGGTCAGTGTTGCATTTTTTATTGCACTATTGGCTACATACAACGTATTTATATTTTGGATAAGAGCTTGTCCATCAAACGGTTTAAACGTTTCTTGCAGGTGGGTGGCAAAAACTTGCGCTTTCTCTTTGTCATGCCTGGCCCATTCGTCTTGACTTTTCCTAACTGATGCGGCTTAAATTTGAGGTTTTTTAATACCTTTTATAGCCTTCCAAAGTGAGTAATTAGAATCTTTTTCTACCGTTAAGCTTTCTAGGTAAGTTTGCATTTCATTATTCTTAAGGTCTTTAATAGATCTGTTTAGTGAGTTGCACAAACGGTTAAGATGTGCCTTATGTTGCGGAGCCTGAGTTTGTTGCCATTTTTTGCGGGCTTTTGTCTTCTCCTTAATCATTTCTTTTATTTCCTCTGGATAAGTTTGAATGTAACTAGCCAGCGTTTTCTTTGGCTTGGGAGTATTCTTCTACGCAGCATCCTGTAAAATTTCCGCGAAGCGATCAACTTCAACTTCAAGTTCATAGGGCGTTTTGAGTGATACGCTCAGCTCAATATTTGCTCCAATATCTTTTTTAAAGCCATCCCAATTAGTTTTCGCGCTGGTTAATCTGGTCGGTCCTACTTTTTTAATCAGACCTTCACTTATCGTCATAATGATTGGAGGATGATCAGAGATTGCCAGATATTCCTTTAACAACAATGCCGCTGCCGGACATGTGCCCGAATCTGCAGGAATAGTTTTAGTACTGCTATTTTCAGTGTAACTGCCATCAGCTTTTTGTAGGAAACCAACCTCGGATCCTACTCAAATCTTGAAAATGAATTAGTTGGTGACTTTGAATATTATATTTTTGAATACTTCTTATGACTTCTGCAAAAGCTGCAGGGACGAGGAGGAGGAGGAAACCATCCTTCACCCTCTATGCACATGTCCAGCCCTGTCGCATAAAAGAATGCTCCATCTAGGGTCCCCTTCCTTGACGACCTCGGTGGTCTGGCGTCCTTAGACGTCATGAGCATCCATCGCTTTATCAAAAGCTCCGGTTGGTTTCGTTAGTCCCTGAGTGGCCTAATGGTTTGATCCATGGTATCACAAAGGACCTTAACTGGTCTAAGTGTGTCCACTCTCGTGTGGACAGCCAACCTAACTTAACCTAACCTAACCGAATGTAAAGTGTATGGACCACACTTGCAATTATTTATGACAAAATGAAAGTTTTGAAATAACCAATGTTTAGAACGTATCAAAGCGGAAATCTCTTTGTGGACGGTACGGCACCCGAGCGACTGCTGTTGGCATTTGATGCTGGTGGATGAATGTGACTAGTTTGTCATTCAGGAACCATCTTTAGACTCTTGTGTATGAATTCACTTAACTGAAACAAATCTATTCGGTTTTCAATTCAAATTCACCACATCAGAATATTGAAATCATCTGGCAAAGTTACACGAAAAGTTGTTTCCTGTTGTCCGTCAACTATGTCCTACAAATGGAATTGGTCTCATAATCTAAGCCAGATGTGTAAACTAGGTCACTATCATCAATCTTATATACTTCGTTGAAATACAAACTTTGTTTTTATCCTTCAGTGTCCTTCTCACGAGAGAAGAAAATCCCTCAAAGGATATAAATCATTTTTTCGTCATCATCATTTTCATACAATTATTTTAATTGCATCCGGCAAGCAATTTCCGGCGCTTATCATTTCCCCCTCTTGTGATTATCTTAATACATGGTAAAGCTGTCTTTTTTTTATTACATTTCCTGCGAAACGTAAGCCACAGCGAGCTAACACCATATGCAAGACGTTACATTTTTTTTTCCTGCTCTTATAAATAAATATATCATTTTCGATTTAGCGCGAGATGCAATTCCCTTGTCAAAGTTACTACCACTGTTTGCAGGACGAACATAAACCTTAAATAGTTTTACGTAATTAAATTAATCTCATTGCGCAGTATTCATATGCCATAGTAGTTTCCCGCTTCATAGTTCTTCTTAAGAGAGAGAACATTATTTCTGAAATATCCATTAAAGTTACCCATGTCCTTGGAAGTAAGAACTTCTTCTCGTACTTTCGTTATAAAGCTCCAATTGCTCCGCCATTGCAATGCTTTCTTTTCCAATTTATGTTTCAGCGTCGGGTAGTAGTGCATTTTAAATGTTCTCGTGCCAAAAGTAAAGTAAATCCTTCTAGCATTAATCCAGCATAAGTTGCATTACGCGCCTCGAGCTGTCCTACTAAATTGTGAGCAGAGTCTGTTGTGTTCTTAAATGAGTTTGTTATTATCCTAGAGTCGTACCCATTTTTTATTAATCACACTTGTACGTGTGTATTCACAAAGATTTTACTTTACGACTGTGTAAATAATAAAACATGGGAAAAAAGGAGATAAACTCCCTCTCCTCTTCCACCGGCGCAACGGGATAATCTACCAATTCCAATGTTTGTTCCTCTGTCGTCTGTTTGTGCTTTGTGCGAATAAAGGAATAGAGCAGCTTCCACAGCAGCACTTGTAGTCGGCAACAGCGCAAAGCTACCCAACATTAGTAGAACAGGACTCTCCTTCATTGCTGCCTCACTTGAAGCCACAGCAAGCGAAACAGAATGAATAACATTATGGAGACTATTAGTTGCCTTAAAGGATTATTCAACAGTGAACAGGAGGTTATATTCTACACCAGTGAAAATGGACCGAAAGAGAAACCGGTGCGCAGAAAAAAAAGGAAGAAAACAAATAAACACACTTCTACAACAAGGATCATATTACGGAAGTTTATGAACTGATTTCATACTTCGTTAAGTTTCTTATTGCAGTCAATGACGACGGCGACGGAAATGGTGGCAGCGCTAAAACAACGAGGCCCACTATAGCTGTACGATGTCGTCGTCGTTGAACAACAAGGATCCGCTCCGTACAAATGGGATTTTCATACTGTACGCAATGGTAAACAACACGTTCGTCCTCCTAACTCCTTCGTATTATGCGCGAAATTATTTTCAATGTTTTATGTGTCATGTGACAGACAGGACTCCTGTACGAGAGGAGCACCCCCTACTAAGATAAGGGCTCGAGGTGGTTAAAAAGATATAGAAACCGTTTCGCTTGGAGGAAGATTTTTATATTATTTTATGTCTGTATTTCAGTTTTGTGTTATTCTTTTGTGGATGATATCAGAACCTGGCGGGTGGTTCGTCCTCAACGTCCTTCTATGCTCGAAGTGTGCATGCGTTTCCATATTTGATTTATCTGTGACAATTGAGTTCCGTCCTATTCTCAGTTTACTCCTTTTTTCCATTTTTTTATTTATTTTAAGTAAGAAGCTGTGAAAGGATTATGGATAAGTAGGAGGATGATGGTACACGCTCTGCGTATGGCAAACGGGTTAAATGACAAAGAAAATCCGAAGATGAAGAAAAAACGGATTACATGAAGGGGTACGAAAAAATAAATCCTTATCCCTTTTTCGTTATATATTTACGCACCATAACGCGTGGAATATGTTTCTGAGATATGGATATGCTAAGGAGCACTTCTTGAATCACTTGATCAATACGTATTGACTTAAAGGGTGTTATATTTTTCTTTTGATATTTTGGGGTGTTTTCCAGCGATTCGATGCGGTTAGACGTTTTGATTGGCTGCTTAAAGGAGGCTTATTAAGTTAAGCATTATCCCTGTGAGGGAATATAAGATGGCTTAGTGTAATCTTTAGTGATGGCATTCTGTAGATGAGGGTATTCAGTTGGTAATCGACGCGTCAGGAGCATATGTTTCTTTTTTTTAACCATAGTTTCTTTGTTGAAAATGATTACAAATGCACTGCACTTGGTATTGCTTCTAATAGCGTACGTGCGTCGTAAGATCCCATATATCAAAAAGTAAATTCCCTCCCTATTATCTACAATGGTTGAGTTAATTGGACAGTGCATACACTCCCAATCAATAAGATTGGGAGTTATCTGAAACTTGATAAGAAAAAAATTTTAAAATATGGGAGCACTGTTACTGCTGGACCACAATGGTGTCGCCGTCGCTGATGCCTTTGCTGTCGTACGTCCTGTCAAAATTTGAAATACACACAAATGAATAGAAGTGAACACAATGAGGTGCTTTCGTTGTCGTCGTCGCGGGAGTTCATCAACTTTTAGTACTTGTCTCTGTTTCAGAAGCAGGAAAAAATCACAAGGTGCCATATCTGGAGACTACGGTGCTTGCTCGATCATTTTGGTAGCCTTTTTAGGTTATAAAGTCGCTGATAAAGATGAATTTGTGAGATTGTACATTATCATGATGCAAAATCCAAGAGTTGTTCTGCCATAATTCCGGTCTTGCTCGGCGAATATTTTCCCTTAAATACTTCATAACACTAAAATAATATTATTTAATCACTGTTTGACCCACCGCTCGGAAGAAATTCGGAGTGAACAACACCACGAATATCGATGAAAACAGCTTGACAACTTGACAACAACTTGACACAACTTGACTTTTGAGCGACTTTGACGTGGTCTTTTCGGTTCTGATTTATTTGAGTGGCACCATTTCGATGCCTGTTGGCTTGTTTCCATGTCATACTCATAAACCCAAGTCTCGTCACATGTGGTGATGCGTTCCATGAATGGAGGGTCCGAATTGATTCGTTCTAACATGTCTTAAGAAACTCTTTTGCGATGCTCCATTTGAAGAATACTTACCTCTTTTGTAAAAAGCCGAGCTAAGATGCGTCCCATGCACAAAACATCACAATAAAATATGGCAAACTGATTCGTGAGAGATGGATGGTTAGGTTAGGTCAGGTTGAATGTCCGCACGAGAGTGCAGACACACTTACACCAATGAAGGTCCTTTGTGATACTAACAAAACCAACCTGAGCTTTTCATAAAGCGATGGATGCTCATGACATCTATGGTCGCCGGGATCTTTAAGCAAGGGGGACCCTAGATGGAGCATTCTTTTATGCGACAAAGATGGGCAAGTGCATAGAGGGTGAAGGATGGTTTCCTCCTCCTCATCCTCGTCCCTATAGTTTCTGCAGAAGTCGTTGGAGAAGAGGTCAAGTCTTTTGGCGTGTTGGCCAGTGAGAACACCGATAGTGCAACTGATCTGTGATCGCTTAAGCTTATGCGGCTCGGCACTACGTTTTTGGCCCAGCCTATGCCAGATCTGTCTCGAATTGTGACATGTTGAGCCGTAGAGAAAAGGTGACAGGGCTAAATCCTCAAATATTGGCGTGCAGTCTTATGCTCAAGCGGCGATGACAGCTAATGGCAAGTACAGGACCGACAGCTGACGGGAGATCAAAGCAAGAAATCATCCAAACTTTAATGTAAAGACTCCTGCTCAAGCTGCGGCATTGGAAAACGGTGATAGAGGTAGCTCACAAGATCCTGTATCCCATGTTTTTTCCCTAATTCTTGCGAAACTTGAAGAGCAATCCAAAACAAACAAACTTATTTTCGAGAGACTAGTTGCATTAGAAAACAACATTCATAATACGCGCACTTCAACCAGAATATGAAAGAAACGCTTAAAATTCTTACTTGGAACACCAACGGGCTTATACGAAGACTCGACGAGTTAGAAATATTTATACGAGAAAAAGGCATTGTTATATTCTTGGTCTGTGAAACTCATCTGACAAAGCAATCGAATGTTAATATAAGGGGATATAGCGTGTATCACGCCTTCCACCCATCGGAAAGAGCCAGAGGCGGATCATCTTTGTTTATAAAAGAATCTATCGAACACTCAGCAGAAATGAAGATTGAATTAGAAGCAATACAAGTAAGCACGGTACGCATTAGAAATAGACATTTTGCTTTCAACATTTCGTCTATATATTGTCCACTGCGATGTAAACTTGAAGAAAGTGATTTCACAAACATCTTCAACTTCCTTAAACCAAATTTTATTATTGGTGGCGACTTCAACGCGAAACACCCCTTCTGAAGTTCAGCTTTATAATGCGGGTATGCAATACAGTTGCGATTTTCACTCGATGGGTAAACCAACATATTGGCCGACTGATAGAAATAAGATAACCGATCTGATCGATTTCTTTATTGTTAAAGAAATATCAGGCAACTGTATAACAGTTGAAGAAGGCTTTGATTTCTCCTCCGATCATTCTCCAATCATTATGACGATAAGCGATGCTCTAATTAAAAATGCAGGACCGGTCAAATTAACCAGCGAAATCTAATTGGGATAGCTTCAAAAAAGATATTGAGGCAAATATTGAGTTGAGCGTATCACTGTAAACGCCATATGAACTTGAAGTTGAAGTTGATCGCTTCGTCGAAATCCTACAGAATGCCGCGTGGAAGAATACTCCCAAACCTAAGCAAACGCCGGGCAGTTACATTCAAACTTGTCCGCAGGAAATAAGAGAGATGATTAAGGAGAAGACAAAAGCGCGCAAAAAATGGCAACAAACTCGCTGTCCGCAACATAAGACACATCTTGACCGTTTGTGCAACTCACTAAAAAGATCTATTAAAGACCTTAAGAATAATGAAATACAAACTTACCTAGAAAGTTTAACGGCAGAAAAAGATTCTAATTTCTCGCTTTGGAAGGCTATAAAAGGTATTAAAAAACCTCAAATCCAAGCCGCCCCAATTAGGAAAAATCAAGACGAATGGGCCAGGCATGATAAAGAGAAAGCGCAAGTTTTTGCCACCCAGCTGCAAGAAACTTTCAAACCGTTGCGTGGACAAGCTCTTATTGAAAATATAAATACGTCATATATAGCCAACAGCGTAATAAGAAATGCAACACTTACCGAAATTAAGGAAGAAATAAAGAAACTTAAACCAAAGAAGGCTACTGGATACGACCTAATTACGGGAGAGGTTCTTAAAGCACTACCAAGAAAAGCTCTTATTAATCTTCTGTTCATTATAAACGCCGCACTTAGACTAGAATATGTTCCCAGTCAATGGAAAGTCGCCGAAGTCATAATGGTCCTTAAGCCCGGAAAACCGCGGAATGAAAAAACGTCTTATAGACCAATTTCGCTTCTTCCAATTATATCCAAAGTGTTCGAGAGAATATTGATTAGGCGAATACAGCCGGTAATAGGAGAAGGGCATCTCATTCCGGATCATCAATTCGGATTCAGAAGTAAGCATTCTACAGTTTACATCGATAAACACATGTAATCGAAAAGTCACTTGAAGAAAAAAGGATTTGTTCAAGCGTATTCCTTGACGTCTCTCAAGCTTTTGACAAGGTCTGGCATGAAGGCTTAAAGTTTAAATTACGACAAGTTCTGCCAGAGCACCTATATAATATTTTGAAGAACTACTTTACGAATAGACTATTCCGCGTCAAATGTGGAAACGAATACTCGGATTTTAAGGAAATAATGGCTGGGGTGCCGCAAGGAAGCGTTCTTGGTCCGGTTTTATATCTATTATACACTCGTGATATACCGCAAGTAGAAGGCACTGAGCTAGCTACATTTGCCGACGACACTGCTATCTTGGCAGTAGGTAAAACGGTCGAAGATATTACAGAAAAACTGCAAAAAGCTTTGGATAGAGTATATGACTGGACAAAGGCTTGGCGAATCGCACTCAACGAGACCAAATCTGTTTATGTAAATTTTACTTATAAGAGAGTAAATAATTTGCCGATCTTTTCAAACTCGATTCAAATTCCGTTTGCAAACGAGGCTAAGTATCTTGGAATGACACTTGATACAAAGCTGAAATGGAAAACGCATGTAAAGAAAAAACGCAAAGAACTAGATAATAAATATCGAGAAATGTATTGGTTACTTGGAAAATATTCCAAGCTTAATACAGAGAAGAAAGTGCTTTTATATAAGCAAGTGCTAAAGCCTGTGTGGACATATGGTATATAACTCTGGGGTTGTACCGAAATAAGTAATATTAAAATTTTACAAACTTTTGAAAACAAAGTGCTAAGAGGTATTGTAAATGCGCCATGGTATATCCGAAATAGCGATATCCACAGAGATCTTGGCATTAAAACAATCGAAGACGAAATCAAAAACTACGCGAGAAAACATAA
Organism: Brachypalpus laphriformis; assembly: GCA_945910035.1. NCBI lineage: Eukaryota > Metazoa > Arthropoda > Insecta > Diptera > Syrphidae > Brachypalpus > Brachypalpus laphriformis. The sequence goes on along the minus strand of OX246755.1, from coordinate 167,598,095 downwards.
AAGTCGACTAGAAAGTCACGTATATATTACAGTCCTCCAAGTTTTGGATGAAAGAAACTTACTACGCCGTCTACAAAGAACAAAACCTTTAGACCTAGCGCGTCTAAACTGCGGAGCTAGCAGGAACCTCTAATGGGAAGGTACCTGCAAAACGTCATTATTTCGTGAAACGAAAACTACTTGATAAGTCGAATACTTAGTTGTAGTAAAAATAAAAACAAGTCTGTTTTGAAGGGAGGTTTTTTAGTGGGTAAGAATCCCACACTACTATGAGCACGCGCTGTCGATCCTCATAGTGTCTTGTTGAAGATTTTCACCTACCCTCGGAAAAAAAAAACGTTGAGCCGTTTTCCCATCTGGGGTTGGTCATACTAATAGCGTTCAGCTTTAGTAGATGCTTACATGTAACGAGGGGCATGCCTAGTGCTTGCCTATCAGGCAGAATCCTTAGAGTAGTACCTTGTCTGGCGAGCTCGTCCACCCTGCAGTTTCCTGGAATGTCCCTGTAGCCTGGCACCTAGCATATGTTTATGTTGAACTGCTCTGTCATCTCCATAAAAGATAAACGGCAATTTCAGGCGCCCTTTGAAGTGAAGGAGCACGATTCCAGGGACTTGATTGCCGCTTGGCTGTCAGTGAAAATGCTAATAGTACATTACACTTCAGCCAGGACAGGGCTTCTTTAATCGCCTTGATTTCCGCCTGAAAAACGCTACAATCATCAGGGAGGCGGAGTGAGAGATCGATAGTTCTTTCGAAAGCTTTCTCAAACTATAGTGACGATCAAGCACCATTTTCTTCACTAAGTTACTATAGAAAAATGTATATAATAAATGAAAAGTATTTCTCATTACTTTGAGCTGAACAAAACGTACGAAGTTAATTTAAAATTTCTTGCCTCATATCCATCAAAAAAATAAAGAAATTCATGGAATATCTTCATAAACCATCGGATGTCTATCTTCATATGTATATACATAGTTGCCTTTGGCATAAAAAGGATCACATTATTTTTCTTTCAGCAATTGAAGGTTTCTCAGGAAAAAAATATAAAAGGACCCAAAACGTCGTCCAAAGTGGACACAAAATAAGAATTCCGTTTTTAAATTTTAAAGCGCCTTTGACCTTCATCCCTTTGCATTTAAATAAAAATTGATAATACATTAACAACCCGAAATATCTCCACTTTATTTTCTGATTTCCAAGGATTCATTTTATTGAAAGAACCCTAATTAAATATTCACCGTCGTTCGTCCGACCAAAAATTAAGCTATCACTCATTTGATTCTTAATTAAAACGAATGGTGCTACTTGAATTTTAAAAGCCATAAGCTTCAAGGTCGCATTAAATATGATTGCATCTATTTCCCAGCGCGTAAGAGGGGTTCATAAAAAAAAGGAAACACTTTCAGCTAAATATTCTCAAGATTTTGCAGTCTATGCAAGAGAAAATCAGAGAAGCAGTAAGAAGTACCAAGGTCATCATTTTAAGCAGCCGTTACACAAGAGATTGCCTCAAAAATTATAATTTTCTATGTCAGATATAAATGAATGTTAAGTAAATATTTGTCAGAGGGAGGATAAAAGGAAGGAAAGAGATAAATTTGAAATCATTTAAAAACCACCACCCATTCCGGCTGTAGTTATTTTTTGTTAGGGTAGGCGCGACGTTGCCGTTTGCTCTCATCTTCATCTCAGAGAAACTCATCTTCATGATGATGATGATGATGATGATGATGGTGGTGGCGAAAAACAAACTCAACCGCATATTGCACTAAAACTCTGCCCACCCCATTCCGCACCTCGAGCAACCACACAGATTATCTTCTGTTCAGCATCGTTAAATTCCACTTTATGGTCTTTGGTGGTTCTTTTACTTTTTTTCGCTGCCTGACACTTCCCTCCCCGTTGGGTATCCTTTTTTTGTAACTCTTTGCCGTACCTTTTTGTACTCAAAGTTTAAAGATGAACGAAAGCGCATTTGTTTTCTTTTTTTGCGTCTTGTGTCCATAAGGCAGTTTGCTATGAAAGGAGTGCTTAAGTTATAAAAGATACGCCATAAGTTGTGAGTACTTTTGGCTTTGTTAATTTATTTGAACAATGAAGTTAAGTTATATATGGATAGATTGCCCAAAGACTATACTGCCATATATGAAACTGAGTTTCCAATTGCAGTATTTTCTTGTGCAAGCCGCATTAATCCGAAACCCGCTTCTGACTTAAGATTACTACGTTATATGGACAAAATTTACTTTAACAATATACGGTTAGGCTTGAATATTTCCCTTAGAACATTGAGACGCACGTAACCCTTACTTATTATTAGGATATTTAACATCAATCGTCTATGTTGAATGCACAATTTTAGAAAGAATTTCTGCTTTTATAATAGTGAGTTCGCCAGCGACGACCGAAGGAAAAACAGAAAGAAGCCTAGATCCATCAGGAGGCGATAAAAACAGGAAAAAGGGGAAAGATAGCGCTCAATTGAGCATATTTATAAATCGTTTCTGAATAACTCACCATCAGAGTGGCGCTCTATTTACTTACTTACTTAGGTGGCGCTACAGTTCTAGGTGAACCTGTGTCTCAACTTTTTCATTTAGCTTTGGGGGTGGTAATGGTGTAGTGGTAACATCGTCAATTGCCACGCTAATGGTTCATGGTTCAAATCCTGATGTCAGCAAGCATTTATTTATTTCTCATGAAATATATAAAGTCAGTCCGATCATTTGCAAAAGCTTCTGTGAACACTACTGCGAAGGTATAGCACTGGCAGTAGCTTGGTCATGTGGCTGGAGAAATTGTTCGCTCTGTTGATGATGATTTGCCCTTGACATCGATTATCGGGAAAAAAGTACTGTGAATCAGAAGCAATGACAATAATAACAAAAAAAAAATCTCCCCAGTTATCTGGACGCCACCCCCGGAGAATAGCTGAAGCATAAACAACTGAGCTTCAAAAACCACTACACCAAAATCTTTCTCTCTCTCTCTCTCTATCCATACTTTCCAAACGCCCGCACTGTGTGTAAACATGTAAAAGGTATTCATAACCCTTTGAGTGCGCGCAAATTATATAAAAAAAAAAAAAAAAATGGTCTTTAGCTAATTGCCTCCAGTAGCGCACTCCAAGTTGGTTGAGGTCCCCTTGAACTTGTGCGTGCCACCTACGGCGAGGAGGCCCTCTACTGCGTCGTCCTTCGGGATAGATTCGAAAACTCTGCGGGCCGGAGCGTTGATGTCCATTCGCTCTACATGTCCTAACCATCTCAAACGTCCAATACGCAGTTTTTCACTATTTTGATATCGCTGTACAGCTCGTATAGCTCGTTATTGAATTTTCTCCTCCAAAACTCATCAACGCAAACGGGACCGAATATCTCACGAAGAATTTTTCTCTCGAAACAACCGAGGATATCTTCATTCACTTTCAATAAAGTCCATGTTTCAGAGCCGTAAAGCAGGACTGGGATGATCAGGGTCTTATACAGAGTCTCCTTAGTTGTTCGAGATAGGGGTTTACTTTTGAATTGCCCTATAAGCCCAAAAAACAGCGATTAGGAAGAGTCATTTTTTGCTTGATTTCTGCGCTGACATTGTTTCCAGAGTTTATAGCAGAGCCAAGGTAGAAAAAGTCCTTTACTACCTCGAAGTAGTAGTAGTAGTAGGCGCTCTATTTGCTTGAGAGTTTATCCAAATCCCTTTTTTGTGTGGATGCGAGTTTCATGCTGGGGGGTTATTGGCCCATACTTCTTCTTCAATCATGCTGGTAATGCAGTCACATTATATGGAGATCGCTGCCGGACCATGTTGGCTGACTATTTTTGGGATAAATTAGATAATGATGACTTGGAATATGTGTGGCTTCAACAAAACGGCGCTACCTGCCACACACCTAGCCAACCAATCGAGTTATTGAAGTCGAAGTTCGAAGACCATGTTATCTCCAGAAATGGTCCAGTCAATTGATCACCTCGTTGGTTTCTTTTGAGCTATGTCAATTCCGTAGTCTGTGCCAATAAGCCACAAGCTGTAGACAACATCAAGATTAACATATCGCCCGATTTGTGCCAAAAAATCATGGAAAATTGGGTTCAGCGCATTCACTCGTACAAATGTTTCCATGGAGGACATTTGAATGATATGGTGCTCCACAATTAATATCATCGAATTCTTTTTTGATATCTCAAACACAAGTTGTTTTATTTAAGAAATGTAATGGGATGCTCCTAATGAAAACCTGTATAAACCCGTCGGTATCTTAAATATACAATTCGTGTCTAGATACTTTGTATTCGTAAAAGGCCTTCAAGATTGCCTCAAAACTAATTCATCGGAATTCTAGTCGCCAATACCCTGGACGATTAAATTGCTTATTCGACCTCCTTACTATTTCCGAGTAGGTATTCTGATCCATGAGCTCCTTCAAAACCTACTGACTGACTGAATAGATTTGAATGCTAACATCCGTTCCTGAAGCAGCCAGCATGTATCAGTTCTTGTTTTTCTACGTAAAGCCTGTTTCACACATATCCGATTCAAAGCGAACAGAACTAAATAAGGGTGCTCACACTTATCCGGTACTAGATACACGGCGTTTTTTTCTACCGGACAAATTTCAGCTCTACCCGACACCGGATACCAAATACAGGACGCTGGATACATCAAAGTGTACAGAACTATATTGGAGCTTTCACACTATTCATCCGGTATCGGATACGACTTACATATTATGTTGCAAAATAATATTCAAACGAGATTCGAATGCCGTGTATCCGGTGCCGGATAAGTGTGAACGCTTTCATTGAGTTCTGTACACTCCAAACCGTATGCCATATATACGGCATCGGATATGTGTGAAAATCAAAACTCATGTCTTCTTTCATGACTTTCACCATGACTCTATTCAAACAAAAAAAAAATAAAAATATTTGGCGCAACAGCTCTTTAATGTGCCAGGGCCTAGCTTCTCGCAACCACTCATGTTGTGTGCGTTATATTTATCACACGAATGGAAGGGACCTACAGTTTAATGCCGAATCCAAACGGCGATTTGAGAAGCTTTTTCGTGGCAACAATACTCTCGGATGTTTGTCAGACGCTCGCGAGAGGTGGGACCGAGAAAAACATGACTCTATTCCTATGTGGTATAATTCCCGATAGCCAAAAACGCATTCTAGTTTACTTGTTTTCCATTAGCACTTAAATGCCACATCGCCGCTCCTTTTAAAGAAGAGCTTTAGAAAAGAAGAGCCCAATTAGCATTAGGTGCCGTTTTGATACCACAAAACTCCTGTACCTAGATGTAAAAGGTATGTTGGTGAGGAGTCTCTAGATCCAACCTGTGGAGTTTAAGAAGATTATTAAATCTTTGAGGTTTCTATCCCTTCTATCAAGGGAATTGAAAAGGGGTTTTTCTAAAACTCGTTGTCTGGACCTAGCTAATGCTGGACAGGCGCATAAAAAGTGAATATGGGTTTCTTTCTCAGTTGCGACATTGCAACAGCGGCAGTGTGTCTTTTGTGGGATACCTAGTTTAACTGCATGGTCTCCTATAGGCCCGTGACCCGTGGTGGTCGCTGTTATCCAGGCAATATCCCAGCTGCGTTCTGTTTAAAAAGTCGGTTGTTTTTGCTTTGTTGTAGTTTGGCCAAATCTTTCTTTGGCACAGTTTGTTAGCCTAGTCCATCTGAGGTTGGCTTGGGCAAGGAATTTTGAGGATATTTCTACTTTGACTGCTCCAAGCGGAATCTGAACTGATTCCGCAAAAGAGCTGTGAAGGGCTGAGTTCGTTTCCATAAAGTTACTGTACTCTGGAACCTAATTCTGTGACTCTCTGAATCCGACCGCACTGTTTGCTGTGATGTTTATTATGTGTAGATCTAAATGTAGAAGATGCTAAATGACTGTTAGAGCCTCGGTCGGGGCTGATCGTGAGCGCATGTTGTGCCTATGCATGCAGTTTCCTGTACCTTATTAAGTTTGGTTATATTATGAACTTTTTTTTCAACCAGCCACCATACTATTGGACGTACCAGGGCTCTGTACACCCATAAGGTCAATTTGGGTTGCAGTCCCCATTTTTTTTCCGAATGATTTACTACGAGCATAGAAAGCTATACATGCCTTCTTTACCCATTGTTCTATGTTTAGCTTCCAGTTAAGTTAAGGATCTAGGATAACTCCTAAATACTAGCACTGGACGATAAGGAGAGCGGTTGGTCATTTAGCCGAGGAAGTGCGAACTCATGTAAACTACTCAAAACAAAATAGGGCCCACTAAGTTTTTTGGCTTTTATTTGAAAAAAATTAGTGATTATATTTTTTTTTTGTTATTATGTTTTAGCTTAGTATTAAGAAATTGAGTACACATAATAATCAATACGGAAAAATATTTTATTATTCAAATTACACACAAAAAACATTTTATGGGAAAGTTTACGAAAAATAAAGAAAAATAAAACTTTACATATCACTATTTTTTTGTTATGATTTGTTGTTGATTTGTTTTGCTTAGTAGAGAGTAGGGCCTCCTCTACTCCGTTACATTTTGTTCGGGTATGCGCTCCCAACAGGCTTTTAACGCGTTTATCAGCTCGTGTTTCGTGCTGACATGGCTGTGGTTTTCTTTGAGGCTTCTTTTTAATTGGTCCCATAAATGCTCGATGGGATTGAGGTCTGGGCTGTTTGCTGGCCATGGCAAAAGTCAAATATTGGCGTCAGAAAGAACTGCTTGGGTAATACGGGCCGTATGTGGGCGAGCATTGTCTTGCATAAGAACAAACCCATCGCCAACTCTCTGTGAAAATGGGATCACAACAGGTCGTATTATCATCTCAACGTAACTGGCGGCGGTAACGGTGCCCTCATCCAGGATTACCAGCTCTGTTGTGCCTAGCAAACTTATTCCAGCCCATACCATAACACTGGGGCCCCCAAATCGGTCACTTCCGTGAATGCATGGGTCGGTAAAACGTTCACCTTGTCTTCTCCACACGCGTACTCGTTTATCATCACTCAGAAACTTTATCTTGCATTCGTCTGTAAAGAGTACAGACCTCCAGTTCCATGTCCATGGTCCAATTTGAATGCTCACGGGCGTACTTTAAGCGCGCTGCCCGATGGGCCGCTGTAAGTTTCGGCCGAATAGCACGCACTCTGGAACGTTGACCATGTTCGTGGAGTCGATTGCGAATGGTTTGATCATTGACTTGAGTGCCAGTTGACTGCCGCAGTTGAGTTTGTAAAGCCCGGGCGGTTACGGTACGCGCCCGACGTGCAGTTATTCGAATGTACCGGTCTTCTTGCCGAGTTGTGACTCTGATTCTTCCTAATCCAGGTCTCCTTGCTACACTCCCGGTCTCCTGGAAGCGCTCCGATACGTTTCGGATAGCTCGCCTCGACACACCGATACGATTTGCAACAGCCCTTTGAGACTGTCCTTGCTCCAGCATATTTACCGCTCTTATTGCGTTTTCAGTATCCAAATGACGTCTAGAGCCGGGCATGGTAATCACGTTTTATCATGAAGAAATTAAGAAAAACAATTAAAGAAAGTAACACTTAGCAACAACGCTATAATCGGACTGAGAAAACAAATGCAATAATCTTTGCATTGATTGTTTTTTCGAGCCATGGGCTTTTTTTGCCTACTCACTTGGAGGAAACGGTAAAATTGTTGCTCAAAGCATTGATAAGAACTCATACACATGCAAACTCTACAATAAAATGCTTCGTTTCGATAATGTTTACCAATTAAGTATTTTTTAGGCAAAATACCAAATAAATCTTGGGTGGCCCCATTTTGTTTTGAGTAGTTTATTTTGGTTATAGTGGTGAAGAGCATCAGTTCAGTTTTGCATGGGTTGACGCTGAGTCCACACCCAGTGACCCATGAGCTAATCTTGCCCAAGGCACCTTCCATAATCTCACTGATAACGGATGGAAATATCCCCGATGCCAGTATTACAACGTCATCCGCATACGCGACAACCTTTACTCCATCCCTATCAAGTCTACAAAAAATTTTATTGATGACCATAAGCCATAGAAGGGAAGACAAGGCCCCACCTTGAGGAGTTCCTCTAACAACAGATATGGTGAAGCTGCTCTTGCCGAGAGTCGATTGAATGATTCTGGTTTTTAGCATTGTCAATATCCATTTGCTAATAAACTCTTCCACACCCAGTTGGATCAGAGCTTCCTGAATCGATGCCGTACTGACGTTATTGAAGGCACCTTCAATGTCTAAGAAGGTAGCAAGTGTATATTGTTTTAAGGGGATTGTCTTTTCTATCGTTCGCACAACTTCGTGGAGCGCCATCTCTGTCGATCGCCCTTTAGTGTACGCATGTTGAGATTTGGATAGAAGGGATTTATCTAAAGTATTTCGAATATGTGTATCTAAGATGCGTTCCAACGTCTTTAAAAGAAAAAGAGGATAAGCTAATGGGTCTGAAATCCTTTGCGGGTCCATGACCCCGCTTCCCAGCTTTTGGGATAAACACAACACGAACACGTCTCCAGCTCAGGGGAACGTGGTTTAGGAGAATACAGCTTCTGTAGATCGGTACCAGCCATGGGACCACCTGGTCCAATGTTTTTTGCAGCATAATCGAGGGAATGTCGTCAATGCCGGCCGATTTATAGGGAGAGAAACTGTTAATAGCCCAGGAGGTATTAACTGCTGTAATTGTTGTCTTAATGTCATTCCAGGAAAAAGATGGTGCAACCTGAGGTGAGAAGGCAATCTCATTTTTACATCCTGGAAAGTGTGTTTGCATTAAAAGTTCCAGTGACTCACTAGAGGAGTCCGACCAAGTCCCATCCGGCTGTTTATTAAAGGACGGGCTAGAATGAAAAAAAATATTTCCTCACTTTAACTTTGCAATCTCCTCATGTACTTTAAGAAAGTATCTGAATAGGTCGAATTTAACTTTCCCAAATGAAGTGTATTGTAGACCTTTTTTTCTGCAAAATTGGTTAAAGACCAAATTCAATTCAGGCAATAGAGCATTCGGATAAGCGCAACTCTCTTATAATAAATGCAGTGAAATTTATCCAACACAATATTGGGCATTCGCACCCAAAAGTGTCTTATTTCTTATCAACATCGAAAACTGCATTGGCAAAGTTCACACAACGAACTGAATGTAAGTTGTGGTTGTTGTTAAAGAAACTAAAATTCAATATTTAGCAAATGAAGCTAAAAGCAATGAAGTACTCCAGATGAAAAGCTAACCTGTGCGCTTATTTTAACGTTTTTAGACTAAAGTTTCCAGATAAAACATAAATATGAACTTGCGTGCATTGTAATTCCAAAGTTATGCCACTATACCTACAAGACCCTGTTTTGTATTTACATCTCTGAAGACTAGCTTTCACTTTATTAACTATAAACTCTGCTGAAAACCACCAACAATAGGATACATGCACACAAATTGCCACAAAACACACCCTTCCCTTTGTTTGTTAAAGAAACTTAAAATACACGTTTATCATGGGAAAAAGTCATCTCTTTAATAATCTCCAGGAAATACGAACATGGATCTACAGTTTTTGTCATCACTTGATGTCGCTTTACCATTTTTTTTTTCTTTTTCTCTTCTCGGTTTGAGTGAGTAAGTTTCCTTCATCCTTTTTATATTAGTTTCACTACACCGCAATATCCTGTCCGAACCGAGATAACGGGAGGATGTCATCCCTTAACGTGACCACAATTGAAGGTTGGAATTTGAAAACATCTGAAGCTCTAAAGAGGTTTCAACTGCCAGTCAGTGCCGGTAGTCTTGGGAATGAAAATTGTTTGTTCTGCTACGGGAAGTGTGTTCCACTGCAATCCGGCAAAAGAAAACAACAAGTAGAGAAAGATGGTATTTCAAGGATATATTTACCGGGTCCAAGAGAAAGATACGAAGGAGGATATCTTTGAGAAATTTATATTTTTCTTCCATTCCAATGAATTACAGCGTTGTTTTGCCCAAAAGTTTAGGTCGATATATCGTTGCAGCTGCAAACATCGAGATACAAATATGTACGTAGTATGTGCAATCAAAACAACAAACGAAACCATTAGGGACAAGCTAGCTCAGGGAGTTTTCCGAGGGTTACCCGAGGTGAGTGAGCAAACACAAACTGCCACGAAGAAAAGAAAGATGATATCGTACTTTGTACCCATTGGGGGAGTGAGCGAGTTGTTTTATTTTTTATTCTATTCCACGTCCTGTTCGAATTTTTCTTTCTTACTATGGCATTGGGATTCGTTCGTTTGCAGCGTGGGACCCAGATGGGCATGATTGCATTTAGCCATAAGCGAAAAATCCAGGGAACATAAATCACTGATGATTCAACGTTCTGGCTTGGATCGGTTTTCTTTATAAGGAAAACTCTGCGCAACTGAACAGCAGCTGAAACATCAAATTGGAGTAGGATGGGTTTGCAAAAAAAATCTTCTTTCTTCCCCTACAAATGCAATGGGAATGGACAGGAATATTGTGTATTCTCTCTTTTCGATACGATATTAAGTGCAACTGTAAAAGTAGAACCTTAAGCAAGAGTAGTACTCTGTGCTTCCAAGCCCCTTCCGTTTTTCTTTTCATCTTTCCTGGCATTGTGTAGGAAATTAAAAATCGGAATCTGCGAATCTAGGAAATTTAAGGGAGAGTGAGTGAGCAGGTAAAGGAACTGGAAAACAAATTGCCAAATGCTTGTGCAAGGATATCATTTTACGTTGTAAAGCGAAAAAAGTAGGACACGAAAAACGAATCAGACTGAGGATCATGAAAGTTTTACTTACATTTTACTTTTGCAAGCAGGAGAATCCTTAGATAGACGAGAAATGATTTGCATCTCATTGGTATAAATCTGGGTTACGTGAGAGATGTCTATATTTCACAATTTAAATTGAACGATGAAGGGACGATTTACTTTTAAGGCAGTATCTTGTGTTTTCCCGTCCTCTTATAAATTGCTGAGAAACGAGTTTTTTTACTGGATTAAGCTTGACTAATTGCGGTTACAAGCACAACAGCATCAATGAACATTGTGACCTTAGAACATGTGCTTAAAATCTTTCGAGATTAGAATCACTACTTGTTCTTACGGTTACATTCGAACGTTGATCAGCTGACAGTTGTGTTGAGTTGGCCTGTACAAAGTCTATAGGGTTAGTAAAATGTTTGTTTAACCCTTTTCTAGGTCGTTATTTTCGGAGATGGAATCAATTTTACTCACTCAAATCTAGTAGCAGTGCTAATTAAATCTTGTTAGATTAGAATTCGTGAACAGAAGTTGAAAACTGTGACACTACACCCACTTACTTTTACGCAAAAGTTGTAATAATAGGTAATCTGATAGCCTGTTAAAAATGATGTGAAGCACAAAAGAAGAGTACGCCTGGTAAATGATGTAACGTCAATGACATTGGGATCTCCTTAGTCACCCTTCTTTTATAGAAGTGGTATCTAGTAAATATTCTGATACACTTGAATGAGATTTGAATAAGAAAAGATACTCGTAATATATGATTCAAACGGAGCAATATCGAAACTCGAATAGACACCAATATGGTCTCACCTCCCGCTATCTTATCTCTGCCTTTCCATTAATTCTTGCAGATGCAACTTTAAGGACCACTGTAGGCCAAGGCGTAAGTTTGTCAGTGTACTCCTATAAATTTCAATGTCAGCATCATAAAAACATTTTTCTGGATGTAAGGGTATTGAAGGAAATATTTTGCACGCGATGGTGTATTAGGTAAAGTTAGGTTAGGTGGGTCCATTGTGATGCCATGGATCTACCATTAGACCACTCATGGTCTAATAAAACCAACCGAAGGTTTTGATAAAGCGATGGATGCTCATGACGTCTATGGACTCCAAATCGCCGAGGTCATCCAGGAAGGGGCCCCTAGATGAGCATTCTTTTACGCAATAGGACTGGACATGTGCATAGGAGGTAAAGGATGGTTTTCCCCCCGTCCTCGTCCATACAGCTCCTGCAAAAGTCATTGAACCGTAGGCCAAGTCTTTTGGCATGTTGGGCTTTAAGACAGTATCTAATGAGGATACCGATAACATAGCTGATCTCAGATGGCTTTAGCTTCTTGGGAGATAACGGGTGCGCAATCTTTTATGTCGGTATGTAAACATTGAATAACTTTGACATTTATCAACCGATTGACTTGGGTAGACATGTTTTTGAAACGCCAATTCAGTACAATTTTAACCATGAATCGCTTCACATCGAAACAATGCGCCGAAATAGTGACACTGTACATTGAAAATAGTCGTTCAGTTGTGTTAACTCAACGTGCATATCGTCGAAAATATCATGGCTAACAAGCACCATCTGACAACACTATTCGTCGCTTGGTGTCGAATTTTGTTGAGCACGGGACAGTGAGAGATCGTCGACATGCCGTTTATCAACGCCCAAGAGGTTTCAGTGAATTGGTTGAAGCGGTAAGAGAGAGTTTTGCCGAGAACCCACATGTGTCGTATCGTCATCGCGCTCAGCACTTTGGCGTCAGTGGAACCACCGTGCGGCGCATTTTGCAGGATGACTTGAATTTGTTTCCGTATTAAAACCTGATTTTTGGAATCAAATTTTAATGACCGACGAGGCCCATTTCACACTCTCTGGCGCCGTTAACAAGCAAAATTGCCGCATTTGGGGAACGAAGAATCCACACGAGATCCATAAAACACCATTGCATGACCAAAAAGTGACTGTTTGGGCCGGCGTTTGCGCCAAAACCATCATAGGGCCATTTTTCTTCAGAAAAGGCGAAACAGTCAATGGGAATTGATATGGGTGGATGTTGGCTCTTTATGTCTGCCCACCAATGTGTGAAAACGGTCTGGATGGTTACTGGTTTCAACAAGACGGTGCGCCATGCCACACTGCGAATCAAAAAATGCAGTTTCTGCAATGAAATTCCCTGTCAATGAAATGGCTGTCAAAAAATGGCGACATTGACTGGCCACCAAAATCTTCAGATTTGACCCCTCCGGACTTCTTTTTGTGGGGTTATTTGAAAATCAAAGTGTACGCCAGCAAGCTCCAGACCATTGAAGAGCTCAAGGTAAAACTTCGTGCCGAAATCATCGCTATACCGCCCGAGATACTCGGAAAAGTGATGGAAAGCACAGCAAAAAGGGCACATTTTGCTTTGGTCAAAGAGGCTTTGATTGATATTGTATTCAAAAACTAGTCCAAATAAATTGCAAAGGACCAGATTAAATAAAAATATCTCATATATGGAAATCCGTTTTTTATTTTTAAGTTATTCAATATTCACATACCGACATAAGAGATGGCGCACCCTGTATATAAATAAATATTTCTAATACTTGCATGCATTATTTTCATAAATAGCTTTTTAAAATGCATAAAACTTTCTCAGTACCCCAATAAAAGGGCAATAAATACCTTAAAACAAATATAAAAAAAATGTAACCCTAAATTGAACTTTATTCATTTATGGTATTTCGTATCTACAAACATACTCGTACATACCATTCTCGAGGTCCAACTTTATCGATAAAAGTGATTCTCTAAACTTTGTTGGAAATTATGTTGTCTCCCCTAAAAGTTCACACGTTGTTTGTGAAAATGTGAATGACATTGAGGGTAAAAACAGATAATTTTAAGTTTAAAATAGAGTATAATGTCTCTTATCAATTTGACAATTTGTCTGGATTTATTGATTAACTTTTTTTTAAAGTGTTAAACTTTCTCAAAAATCACCATAGTTTTTTGAATAGCACATAGAAAATACTTTCACTTTACCTATTTGTAGTATGCTTAATAGTTGAAGTAAATGCATAGTCCTCTTTGGTTCATATGTGATATATACTCGCAGTTAAACACTTTTCTCTGGCATTCAGTTTAGTGCTAGTGTTTTTCTTCTGGTCGACTATTGTTTAACGTTCATCGACGAAGATCAAAGAATGTGTTTACTTACCTAAAAATAAATCTATCTATATATGGATCTAGTATCAAATTAGATAGATGGATAGATAAATTTATTTCAGAAGCAATTAGTTACAATTGATGTTTACTTAAGCTGGCTTTACACTTTCGTTCTTCATTTAGTGTACGAAGAAGCATTCGCATTATACGGTTTTTTTGATTCAGTTCGCTCGTTGTATCAAAATGTTGTTGGCAGTGGCGGCGGTTTTAGTTATTCGGAAAAAACATAAAAAAAAGAGATCCTGTTGGACCAGCGAATGGACGCCAATGCTCCGGCCCGCAGAGTCTTCGAATCTAACCCCGAGGGACGACGCAGTAGAGGGAATTATCGCCGTAGGTGGCGCGCACAAGTTCAAGGGGACCTCGACCAACTTGGAGTGCGCAACTGGAAGCAATTAGCTAAAGACCGAGCTAAATGAAGAGGCTTGTTGGTTGAGGCCCAGGTTCACCCCGAACTGTAGCGCCACCTAAGTAAGTAAGTTGGACCAAACTCTGGTTGTTAAAAAGGAAGCACTTATCACATATAGATGTGCTTAGTGAATTGAGACTGCACCCAGATGACTTCCGGAATTATTTAAGGATGTCAGAAGAAATACATATTGAACTTCTTGATTTGGTCACACCATTAATTGGGAAATCAAACACTCGGCTAAGAAAATCTATTTCACCGCATGAACGTCTGTCTGCTACACTGCGATTTTTTGCGACAGGATAAAAATAAAGTGATCTAAAGTTTTCAACAATAATTTCTGAGCCATCCTTAAGTAATATTATTCCAGAAACATGTGTGGTTATAATAAAAGTTCTTCAAGGTTATATAAAGGTAACATAAAGTTCTATAAATTCCTCAAGAAATTCTCTTCACAGATTTCTTACGAGTATATCACTCATTTTTATAAACAAGGGAAACGACACTGCATAAGAACGTGCGATTAACGGGCATCGTCATCTACACACACGTTGTTCGGTGTTTGAGTAAAACCGTACACCGAAAATTCCAACCAGCTTTTACTTTTTTTCGTCCGTGTTCGTTGTTAATTTTTTTTTTTTTTTTATAATTTGCGCGCACCGCGCAGTGCGGGCGTTGAAAAGGATGGATAGAGAGAGAGAGAGAGAGAGAGAAAGATTTTTGGTTTAGTGGTTCTTGAAGCTCAGTTGTTTATGCTTCAGCTATTCTCCGGGGGTGGCGTCCAGATAACTGGGGAGATTTTTGTTACTATTGTCATTGCTTCATTGATTCACAGTACTTTTTTCCCGATAATCGATGTCAAGGGCAAATCATCATCAACAGAGCGAACAATTTTTCCAGCCACATGACCAAGCGCGGCAATTAACGACGTTACCACTACACCATTGCCACTCTTTAATCATTCGTTCTTCGTTCGTTGTTCGGTTTTGCCATTCACACTTTCGTTGTTCCGCGTACGTTCAACAACGAACAACGAACACCGGGTAAAAGAACGGAAGTGTAAGTCCACACTTAGATATAGTTAGATATGACCAGAAGGGCCGGTAGCTCAATGGTTCGCTTATTCTTCATGAGGGTGGCGGGGGTAGAATACTCAGGTGGACACTCCATATCTCTCGATCCTCTGCCATTGACTCCAACTCAACAGGAAGAATCCCTAAATGACTCCAGGAGAGATATCGGGCTTAATCCAACCATTTATTTCTAGGCCCACCAAGGGGTCGTCTACCTGATGGCATATCTTAGAAGCCGGTCTGGGAGCACAAGCACTACATGACCAAACCATCGAAGCACAGATCGTTCGAAGAAGTAGCCGCTCAACATTGAGCGCTTCGCGTATTCTGGTCTTGCGCACTCGAACCTTATGAGTTATTCCAGTAACACCGCGAAAGAACCTCATTTCGGTAGCTTGTATCCGCGATCTTATTCTTTCGGTCATTACCCAAATTGTATGACCATAGGTGAGAGCTGGAACAAACACCGAGTTAAAACCCGATAGTTTAGCTTGATCACTAAGTTCGGCCTTCCTTGTAACAGGTTGATCAAGGTCTCTTAAAATTAACCCAGCCTGAGCAATTCTACAGGATAAATCGGCATTCCTCTTTCCATCACTCTTGAATAAGACCCCAAGGTATTTAAACTTATTCACCTGCTTCAGTGAGACTCCACTAACATACAGACTGCACTGAAAGAGCATTTTGAAAACCACCATTACTTCTGATTTGTTCACGTCTACCTTCGTTCCAGCATCATCACAAACAGCTACAAACCTTTCGCATGCGCGCAGTTCACGATATGCAGAGATCAAAATTTCTAATATGGCTGGATAATCAGAAGGTTACAAGTTGTGGAGACAGATTGAATAAATGAAGGTTTAGCATTTTTCCTTCGATTTACAATGATCAATTTGGATTTTGCTGTTACCTTGACCCTGAAGGTCATTTCAAGGTCAACTTAATTTTTTTATAGTAAAACCTCATGCTTTTGACGCCAAGGTTCAAAATAAGAGAAGAATTTGAATTCAGTACATCAAGAATTGCCATTGATTGATTCACTTTGAGCTTGAGGCTCTACGATGATGTGGAATCGCCGTGAAAAACTTGTTGGTGTTTTCTGGGATTCGACTCACGCGCAGTGGTCTGATACACTAACCACTATGCCACGGCGCCCACCCAAAAATTTATATTAAGATAATAATTACTGCTTAATTGATGCCGAATGTTACTAAATTCTTTAGTCTCTAAAGCGATCCTTCTTAAACATTTATCCACTGAATAGTTAATGAATTTCGTCCGCAAATACAAATCAACGAGGTGAATAACCGGACGTTCCTTTAATTGGCTTAAAGGCTTTCTCATCTAGAACACGCGCAGAGAAAACAATAAGCGTTTCCATTTCAACTTCCTTCCTTTTAAATATGAAACTTTTTTTCAAGTCCCTTAGAACTTTTAAATAATTTATTTTTTTTTTTTACGGAACTCTACAAAAGTAGTCAAACTTTAGCTCATAAATTCATTTTTTTTTTCTTTAAATGTTATTTCTTTTCCCTCTTAATTCATTAAAAACCCAAAACTACCACCACAGCTACAGCTTCGAACGAGACAAATTAAAACGTTTTACTGGACTGGTTTTATAACCCCACTCACTCTAAAGCACCAACCAACAAACCATGAAGAAGATTCCCGTCCTGACAATGAATTCACTTTGCCTCGAGTAACCCGCCCTATTCCTGGCGAAGGGCGAAAAGAACTGACTAAAATGCCATTGCATTTACAATCAGGCTGCGACTTTATGCCCCCAAGGTATCCATAGAGAATAGTGGTAACCTCTTTCAAGTTTTTCCTTCACAATTTTCCCTCTCTTCGCCTTTTTTTTGCATTTTTCATCTATTGCAGGATGCAGCCACCATCACACCACATAGAATGCAAGCTACCGGAGATAGAACGCTTACTTCTGCTTCTCTGTTGCAGGAGATAATATGAAACACTAAACAAGAATTGAACTTGCTGTGTAAACAATGCACAACAATGAGTGCACTTAAAACAATTGGAGAATAGGTTAGAGGCCAGAAGCTTAGACGGGAGTTAAGGCACATCCGAGGGATATTCCCAAGGACTACAACAGCAGGCTAGCATCTGTATGTATTTGTGGGTGGATGCTTTAAACCATTTTCACGCAGATGGAATGAAAATATGAACTAGGTGTGTGTGTGTACGCTCAATTTGAACTTACATCGTGGAAAATTTCACAAGCGATACTCAGAGCTATTCAAATAAATACCCATTCAACCTCCTGTACACATACACAAGGAAGTGCAAATTCGGCCGGACATAATCGCTTATATTGGCGCTTCTTTAGAGTACGTACTGGTTATGGCCTGCTGTTCGCCACGGGCCAGGGCAATAAAACTATACACATGGGTAACATTCTTCAGGATCTGCTGCTACTTCTGCTGACTGTAGCATTAACGTTCATCTGACCTATTAAATTCAATGGAAATTCTCAGTTGGATTCGCTCCTTAGCAGTGCACTTAAAGTCGCCTCACTGCAAAGAAATGGATTGTCACTGTACTTGTTGAGGGCGACGACGCACGATACGGCAAAGCGCGCGTGAGATACACTGCAAAACTTTTCACATTTATACTCATCGCGCTGGAAACAAGACTACGAAACAGGACTGTGAATTAGAAGCGAAAGGCAAAACGACACAAACACGAACAATAACAGTAGCAGCTAGGGGTTGTAAAAATTGCTCTGAGCTAGGGATGGTTAGATATATTTTAATTGCTCGCTTAAGTGGATGAAAATGAAGGCGCTAGTGGGTGGGTTAAAGGGTTTTGGAGAATATATTAAAAACCCTATGTTGCCTTAATTTGAACACAGGTTAAGGATTACCGCCGCTTCGTCGTTACCGTTTCCACTTAGAGAGTTCTTCTGAATTTATGCAATTGTATAGTGTACGAGTGCAGGGTGTGTTCGAGTCGAGTTCAAGTGAGAATGACTACAAGTGGGATGTAGACAACATGCCAGAGAGAAGGTGCTAATTGTATTTTACTTTGAAATTAAATTAACTCTGCATGACTCCCAGGGACGACGAGAGTAGTCGTCAATGCAAATGACTCCACAGAGTCACGAACTGAAGAGTATTTAATTATCCTTCTCTGTTAGTAGATTATGATTTAACGACATTTTTTCCGTGCGCTATGTACGTTAATTGGATTTGAGGTTGGTTTTAAGAATTTTAAAGAATTTCCTACTTGATGGGGTCAAGCGATGATAACTTTTCTCAAAAAGTATGACCCTAAAGGACATTGTATAAAGTTTTCCCTTAATATCCTTCGTAAAGTTCACAAAGCTTATTAGTGTTTTATATGACTTTATTTAAGTTCTGGCAAAATACCTTATTGAATTCATTTAAGGCTTCTCATTCCCAGTTCATATGGCTTGAAACAAAATTTTAAGAGACGAACAACTTTTTAAACGTGAATGTTAACAAAGTTTTTGTCTTTTTGGAGGATAGCAGCCGTAGATCATCTCATCTGAATCTCATCAATTTATGGTCTTGGAGGTGGGATGGTTCACTCTTGTTAGTGGGTTGACTGACTCCAAATCAATCACTTCACTGACTCAATTCAAAAGAGTAAAAGATTTATCAAAATTCGATCATTTTTTCGAAGAATTTTGCGAGCAGTATAGTGGATAAATTCTGCTTGGATATATTCTGATCATGCGTTGACAAAAATTTGAGAACGCTCCTTGACTCTAGGAGTAAATGGTCTCAGAATGCTAAATTTATCCAAAGAGTATCCAGAGTAAGACTGTGGAATCGCAAGAGCCGTTCAAAGACATTATAGGAAATATGACTTTGACAGACAGATTCCGGACTATATTCCGACCCTAGGTTAGGTTATGTTAGAGTGGCAGGCTGGAGAATGCAACCTCACTTAAGCCAGACTAGGCACATTGTGGTACCACATGAATCTATCATCCCCAGGGAGAACTACCCGTAGAACCATTGGGACCTTATTACGAAGCGCTGGAGGCTGCTGATACTGAAAATAGCTAGCTCGCCTAAGTTATCGAAGAGGAAGGCTCCTAATTGTAGTCTTCTGCGAGCGGAGAGGACATGGCACGTACAAAGAAGGTGTAATATGGTTTCCTCCTCCTCCTCGTCCATGCAACTTCTGCAGAAATCATTTGATGAAATGCCTAGCCTGATGGCATGCCTATCGATGATACAGTGCCCGGTAATGACACCTACTGTAGTGGCGATGAGCGACCTTTTCAGTCAAATAAGGCAGTTGGAGCGTTACTGATCCAACTTAAGGCAGATGTATAGATGGATAGTTTTATAAATTAGCTTTGAAAGCCCTTCATATTCAATTAACATTGTATTACTTACTTTTACTTAGGTGGCGCTACAGTTCGGGGTGAACCTGGGCCTCAACCAACAAGCCTCTCCATTTAGCTCGGTCTTTAGCTAGTTGCCTCCAGTTGCGCACTCCAAGTTGGTCGAGGTCCCCTTGAACTTGTGCGTGCGATGATTCCCTCTACTGCGTCGTCCGTCGGGGTTAGATTCGAAGACTCTGCGGGCCGGAGCGTTGGTGTCCATTCACTCTACATGTCCTAGCCATCTCTGACGTCCAATACGCAGTTTTTTGACCAGGTCGATGTCGCTGTACAGCTCGTATAGTTCGTGATTGAATCTTCTCATCCAAAACCCGTCAACGCAAACGGGACCGAAAATCTTACGAAGAATTTTTCTCTCGAAACGACCAAGGATATCTTCATCCTCTTTTAATAAAGTCCATGTTTCAGCGCCGTAAAGCAGGACTCGGATGATCAAGGTTTTATACAGAGTCTCCTTAGTTGTTCGAGATACTGCTTTACAGTTGAATTGCCTTATAAGCCCAAAAAACAGCGATTGGTTATTTTTCGCTCGTTTTCTGCGCTGATGTTGTTTTACGAGTTTATAGCAGAGCCAAGGTGGACAAAGTCCCTTACTACCTCGAAGTTATAGCTGCCCACTGTGACTTTCTGTCCAATTCTTCGGTGTTGGCTGTCCTTCTTGTTGACAGCATATACTTGGTTTTGCCCTCGTTTATCGCTAAACCCATTTTGGTCGCTTCCGCCTCAATGCTTGCAAACGCACCGGTGACAGCCCGCTGAGTTCTTCCTATAATGTCTATATCGTCGGCGTATGCAAGCAGTTGTACAGACTTTTAATAGATTGTGCCTCCGGTGTTGGCTTGTGAGTTCCGCACAATACGTTCAAGTGCAATGTTAAAGAAGTCACATGACAGCGCGTCACCTTGTCTAAAGCCTTTTTTGGCATCAAAGGTCTCGATGAGTTCATTGCCGACCTTGATGGAGCAGCGAGCGTTCGCCATCGTCAGCCTGCACAGACGGACAACTTTGGCAGGGATTTTAAAACTAGACATGGCTCTATAAAGCGCTTCTCTATAGATGCTGTCATAGGCGGCCTTGAAATCGATAAAGAGGTGGTGAGTATCAATTTGGAATTCTTGGGTTTTCTCCAGGATCTGCCGAAGTGTGAAAATTTGATCGATGGTGGACTTTCCTGGCCTGAAACCGCACTGATAGGGTCCAATCAGGCTGTTGATAAAAGGTTTCAGGCGTTCACATTACATTGTATTACATGTTCCTATAATTATACAAAAACTATTTCTTAATTTAAATATGTTTAGTAATGAGGCACGTAGTGCCACTGGCTAGCCCATCTGCGATTGGTTGCGCTAATGGTGTTGAGCTTAAGTAGTAGTTTCACTGTAGCGAGAGGCATGTCGAGAATCGCGTTATTTGGCGAGTTTGTCGGCTGAGCAGTTCCCTGGCATGGTCCTGTGCCCTGGCACCCAAATTAGATGAATGTTGAACTGTTTGGCCATCTCGTTAAGAGATAAGCGACTATTTAGGGCTGTTTTTGAGTTGCTTGACTGTCAGTAAAGATAGTAAAATCCCGTCTAGTGGCTGAAGTACATTGTGATATATATTGTTATGATACCATTTTGGACTCCTCATGTTTAAATAACGTTTATGAATCCTTTCCTTCCTTTTTAAATTGCGCGATCAGTCAATTTGTACCTAAAAGGAGTATTAGATGTAACTCCAATCCTATATGGTTCAACAAAGGGTTATCTAATCTAAAGAATAAAAAAAAAAGCTTATAAACTTTATAGGAGTAACAGGGAGAATTTAGAGTTTCGCGATTGCTACTTAGCTCGTCAGCGCGAATTTAATTCGCTCAATAAATTCTTATATCGTGACTACGTTTTGTCAGCCGAATCAAGATTGAAAAGCGACAGCAAATATTTTTGGAGCTACATATATAAATAGTAAGCGTAAGACTAATGGACATGGTATCCACAATCTGTAATATGTTTGCCACTCACTTTAAATCTGTTTATTCATCCGTTTCTCCTTCTTCCGAAGACTTACCGAATGTGTCTGAAATCTTTGATTTAGGTTCACTTAATGTCGATGTCATGGAGGTGGAGAAGGCGTTATCATTATTAGACTGCAATAAAAAAGAGGGACCGGATGGTATTCCACCCTTACTGCTTAAGAGTTGTGCTAGCGCAATAGCTAAGCCGTTAACTCATATTTTCAATATGTCTCTTTCTAATGGCGACTTTTTAAACGAGTGGAAGGTATCCTTTATATCACCAATTTTCAAATCTGGCTCCAAACAAGATGTTACAAATTATAGACCTGTCTGTAAAATTTCAACTATTCCTAAGTTATTCGAAAAAATTATTTATAATAAACTTTATTTCCTCGTTAAAGAATACATTTCCGTTTATCAACATGGGTTTGTCTCCGGTAAATCCACGACTACAAACTTGTCTATTCTGACAAACTTCATAGTCGCAGGTTTTGCCAAGGCCTTTGATAGGGTGAACCATAGGGTCTTGTTGCATAAGTTATCTTGTATGGGTTTTCATTCTAATATTTTGAAATGGATTAGGTCTTACCTGACTAACAGAATACAATATGTGAAAATCGATCAGTACCTGTCGACTCTTATTACTGTTACATCTGGCGATCCCCAAGACAGACATTTAGAACCTTTACTTTTTCTATTTTTTATCAATGATATCCCTCGGATTTTTAAACATTCACTCTGCCTACTGTTTGCTGATGACTTAAAGCTGTATCGTTTAGTAGCTTCCGTACGCGATTGTGTACTTCTTAATGAGGACTTAACGAGACTAGTTGAATGGTGCAATATTAACTTTCTGCATCTGAACATATAAAAATGCGAATCATTCTCTTGTTATAGACATTTAAATCCTATTATATTTAACTATAGCATTCACAATATGTACCTTGACAGAGTAGATCGTAAAAAAGATTTTGGTGTAATTTTAGATACAAAGGTTACGTTCTCACTCCACATCGATTATGTAATAAGCAAAGCAAATTCTATGCTTGGCTTTATCAAAACAAATGCAAGTGAGTTTTCTGATCCCTACTCATTGTTTATATCTCTGGTTAGATCTGTTCTGGAGTACTGTAGCTCTGTGTGGTGTCCATACTATATTGTTGCATCAGAAAGGACAGAAAGGATTCAAAGAAAGCTCACCAGATATGCTATTTATAAATTAAACTGGCCTATACAGACGCCTGCCTATAACGCTAGGTGTTTATTAATTGGACTAGTGTCTCTTGAGAAAAGACGTAAATACATTTCCATTATGTTTATCCGTGATCTTTTAACCTATTATATTAAATGCCCTCCGTTACTTCAACTTATTAATTTGCATTCTGCACCTAGAATGTTGCGTGAACAGTTATTATTCTACGACCGGCTTCATCGCTCTAACTATAGTCGTAATGAACCATTATCGCATTGCATCAGAGAAGCTAATTCAATTTGTTCTGTAGTAGACTTTTTCAGTAATTGTACACGTGACACTTTCAAATCTAGAATTCTTTGTTTGCTTGCCAATCCAACAGTATAAGCTATGTTTCATTAACTTTTTATATGTACTTATTTTTTGTTTTACTCTTTACTGATAGCAAGATTTTGTTTATATTAATTAAAAGAGTTAATGTACATATTTAGTTGTATTATCATTTTAATTATACTTATAGTCTATAAGAGATATATGTACTCTGATTGATGAATAAATGAAATGAAATGAAATTAAATGAAAAAGAGATCGCATGATAGCGCGTCACCTTGTCTAAGACGTTTCCTGACATCGAACGGTTCGGTGATGTTCTTACCGATTTTGATGGAACAGCGAGAGTTCTCCATCGTAATTCTGCAGAGCAGGGATGCTAAGACCAGACATGGCTCTGTATAACTCGTCTCTATACACGCTGTCATAGGCAACTTTGAAATCTATGAAGAGGTGGTGCGTATCGATTTTTTATTCATTGGTTTTTTTCAAGATCTGCCGTAGTGTGAATATTTAGCCAACGGTGGACTTCCCGGCCTAAAACCGCACTGATAAGGACCTATCAGGTGATCGACGATCGGTTTTAGGCGTTCACATAATACGGCAGACAGGATCTTGTATGCGATGTTGAGGAGACTTATATCCCTGTAGTTGGCGTAGTTATCTATTTTTACATACCATATGTATGTATAATTGATTATTTTCGGACAGAGTCCTTTAAAACCTCCTTTAGAGGCATTTATTTGTTTTTCCTTAGCCCCTTTACTACTTGACTCTGCTTCCCAATAGTTGTGTAACATTTTTTGCGCAATAACATTTGAGAATAATTTAATGATGCAATTAAAGTCTTACATCATTTTCGGACCTTTCCAACTGTGTCTGATTTATGACGCTCATAATAATGTCATTAAACCATAAGGCCAGAAAATCACAAACAAATATGATCCCATTTTGGGACAACATAGGATACGAAAAATCTCCAATAAATAACCTTCACACTTGATACCAATAAATTGTCGACGCCAGTTCTGCCAAGGGTGAGTAATAGATTCATTACAAAAATAAGAACGAAAAAAGTCCTTTTTGTACAGGCACTTCGAATGCCGACGGAGCAGCAGAGGGTACGATAGAGGTCTCCACCAGCATATGCATGAATTTATGTTCCATTTTTAAATTATGACTAAAATCAACTTATGAATCAGCAGGTGTTCCAACCTTTGCCACCTCTACTGCCAAGCGAGAGGTTCACTTGAATCTGAACAGCATTTCTCCCCCGCTTTTGCAGTCATATCTCATGTGAGTCTGGGTATTTCAGATGATATATGAGTTTGAGGAAATGTGGTAAACTTATGATGAAGTGCAGAATGCTTTTGCCCATCTATGTATCTAAGACGCATTATTGAAATTGAGACTTTAAAATTAACCAAACCAGTTCGCACACAAAGATACACACATATATCATTTCGATTGCTGATTAAGATAGATGCCAATGGTTGTGGTGGCCTCGGTAAATAGAAAGATCAGAGGTGAATCCTTCCGCCTCACAGGATTCAATATAAATCCATGCCTTTGTGTTATAACAAATCAAACTGACGCATTTCGTAATTGTATCCATGAGCCGCTATAGATTATGATATCTCCACCCAGCATAAAGATAGAGAGAGATAAGAAAGCCTAGCATCTGAAATAGACACGTCATAGAACAACAGCATAGTCATAGGAGTACCTCATCGAAAATTTCATCATTTCAAAGAGAGACCTAATCAATTCCTTTGTCCGTTTCTCGTTGCCGTGGAGTTCAATTCCGTTGTCTATAGCATACCTACCATCATTGTTTGATATTGATATTAGGGCTTCCGACGATGTTGCCGAGATGATGGTGGAGTCGATGATGCCGGAGCAGTATCAGATTTGTCCTCCTCCATTTGAGTTGATGACCCATGAAATTATTCATTGATGTGCAATCGAAAAGTTTTCCTTGAATTTGCCAAATGGCCATAGATTAAGATGTACTGGAGAAACATAGGCGTTTGGAATTGGCTTTCGTTTTATTACTTGCGATTGGGAGGGAATGGGTTGGGCTATGATGATGGGAATTTACAAGGGAGGCGGGCCTGGGCTTTGATTACGTTTTGCCGTTTTTTTTTCTTATTTTCGATGTTAGTCGATAATGGTACTTAGGATTTTCTTCTTCTTTTTTTACCCAAATCTAGAAATGGGACAAATGGTAGAATTAATCCTCCTATGATGATAGTTCAATCGGGGTCTCTAGGAGGGCAGGAATAATCAATCTATTTAATTTGATGATTCAATTCTATTTCGGGAATAACGACATACCATTTGAGATGGCTAATTATTTAGAAACAGAGAAAGTTTTGTGAATTGAGGGAATGGAAATGTGTCAATGTGAGATGTGGATTTTGGAATTACAAAGTTTGTGAATAGGTATCACCTTGGATTGACAGATTTCACTTCATTCGAAGCAAGAAGTTGTTTTGGCAGGTTGTTCGTGTCTAGGTAATTAATCTGTTGAGTGGTTTTATTCCAGAGAATGTAAGAAGGTGAATGGGGGAGTAGCTTATTTGTTGTTAGTTAAAGTGATGAAAGTTCACACGTGGAGATTTCACTACTATAATCTGCTTTATGCATAACACATTAGGGGTGTTTACGCTTTGTTGTATCTGGTCTTGTAAGAGTGTAAACGTGTATTTTTTTACACCAAAGAGTGAACGCATTCTTCTTACTTGTAGCAACACTGAACCTTATGTCAAAATCAACTAGTTTTTGTTTATAAAATCACAATGTGGTAAGATAAATACACAATAACTTTACCCGTTGGTACTTTTTATTTATCAACACATGTTCCTCGTCCAAATTTTGGTCAATTCTTTCCATTTAAATAAATTTTATTAATCTAGAGAACCAACTGTTAAAAAAAGATATGTTCAATTCAGGGTAACATTTCTACACTCTCCGTAACAATAGGGTTGGAGCATTGCTAGAGTGTAAAAGTGTAACAAAATGACAGCCAGTGTATTTTGTTGCTGTATTGTTAGAAAATGATACACCTTTACACTTTAACAACGAAACAAAACCAGGTACAACGCAGCGTGAATACCTCTAGATGGATAGACAGATAGATAGATTTTATTTATACTTCAGTTTGTTTCTTACATTTAAAGTTTACAAAAATCAAAGACATGTCCTATGCCGTCTGCCAGATTGACAAAACTGTTAACAATTAATATACCTATTGCGCCTTACGATAGTAAATTTACCTACATATTTGCTTTACAACAGAGACATACCCGAATTTAATTTTTTTATTTTTTTACATTTAGATTTATTAGTATCTGCTTCCCTGTTGTTTAGAACCAATCCACATTTTTGTGCTAACTCCAGCCATTCACCATACCAGCTGCTCCTATTAGATATAGTTTTAAGGGCTGCGATCTTGGGAAGTCTCTCATTTGGCATGTTTAGTACTTTGAGTATATAATCGACTTGCAATTTTAAGGTCTTAATAAAAAGGGAGGACAGACCCGTTTCCAATATTATCATGTAATTGGGAGTGTTAGCAGGAAGATGAAATGACCTTTTGATGTAATATCGTAGTAGTCTTTTCTCAGTGTCATATTTTTTATGTCCCCATACTTGCGCAGCATATAGCAAAATAGTTTCGGAGGCAGCTTCAAATACTCTATACTTACTACTGTGGGTTATGTTCTTATTGATTAAACATCTTTTCCACGTTATATTCACTGCGATTTTGGCTTTGATCAGTTTTTCTTCTAGATGCTTCTGCATACTTAAATTGCTCGTAAAATAAACTCCAAGGTATTTGTAGTCCTTAACTACCTCAATGATTTCGCCATTATAGGTCCACCTATCGTTCAAGCAAATTCTACCTCCCCTTTTCTTGAAAATCATGGCTTTCGACTTTTCCAAGTTGACTAAATAAACTGCAGTAATTGTATAGCCGATTAATCATCAGCTGCAAAGGTTCTGGTGAATATGCCAGCATGACTATATCATACGCAAAAATTAACGCCTTGATGAGTACCCCAGCAAATTCAATGCCTCCTGGCAGGGAGTCCACTAAGTCTTCTATAAATAGTGCAAATGGGAACGGACTCAATGTGCACCCTTGTCTTACTCCTGATCTTGCTTGGAACCACTCGGACTTTTCCCTTTTATCCCAAACCGACACTGTGTATCTTCATAAAGGTTCTGGATGACTCTTCCAAACTTCCGCGACAATCCCATGCCAAACAGCTTATAAATTAAAGCTCTGCGGTCAACTGTATCAAAGGCTGCTTTAAAGTCGACGTAGAATGCGTACAGTTTTTTATTTTTCGAGATAAAAGATTCTGCAATGCTACGCAAAACGAAGATGTGGTCTATTGTGGAATATCTTGGTCTAAAACCTGCCTGAAATTCTTTTAACAGCTTATTTACGTGAATCCATTCCGTAAGCCTTCTTTGCAAAACTGAAGTGAAAATCTTGTACGATGCATTTAGAAATGAAATCCCACGATAATTTCTCGGATCACTCGTGCAGCCCTTTTTATGGATAGGGAAAATTAAAGTCTCCTTAAACAGTTGTGGTATATTCCCGTTATCCATCACATCATTAAACACGTGGATAAGTCGGAGACAGAGCTCAATAGTCCCATACTTATAGAACTCGACCAGTATTCCGTCAGATCCTGCCGCTTTGCCATCTTTCAACCTATTTAAAGCCGTGATCACTTCTGGGTATGTTATTCTCGAGTCTAATAGTTCATCTTCAAAGTCCGGTGCGGCATATTGGAACACGCTACTACTAACTATAGGATTCAGCAACTCGTTAAAGTGTGTAAACAGGACAGTAGGACTAAGCTCTTGATTGATTTTGAATTTTTTACCATTAAGTTTTGCCGCTAGTCTCCCCCCCTTTATTCCCCTTTTGTTTGATTTTGCGGCTATAACTGTTTTGTTTCCGCTTTGTTTAACTGGGGTCCGTTGCAAGGTATGCCCATTCATTGTAAAACCCTTTGTACGTTTTTTTTCTTTTTGCTTTTATCGAAAGAATTTCGACTTACCTTACGTTTCTAATTCAGCTGTCTGGTTTGAGCGCACTTTTTATTTTTGCCTTGAGCTTTTACTTTCAATAAAAAACGATTGTAACTATTTTAATATCAGAAGAGCTGGGAGCTAAAGAAAGAAAGAAATACTATACTCTTTAGAGGCAGAAACTCTAAAAATGCTCTAATAGTTTTGCTCCTTGTAAAAATAAATTTAGATCAGTAGATAGTGAGTACATAGCATCTGCCATATAATTCATTCACTCACTTCTGCTTGGTAATTATTTTTGCTTTTGTGTCTCTTTAGTGTCGAATAAGTAACTTTATAAATATAAATAAAATGTAGTTCATTTGATGTAAGGACTTATAAACATCCCTGAGTAAGTAGTATTTCACTATCTCCCACAATTTGTCTTTGTCGCACCAGGTAGTCTATACAGATGCGTGGGACTCCTTTCTCTTGCAATATCTACTATGTACAATAGTACATACATACTCGTATGTACATTATTCATTTGCAGAAATTAATCAAGCGAATCCTTCATCTGTTGTGAATATAATTGCCTATGCCTAGGTTGCCTTTGTCAATTTTAGGAATTTGACCACGTTTGCCAACAAGAGTTCTAACTTTTCAAAATAAAATAAAAAATAAATAAATATTTGACGCAACAGCTCTTTAAGTGCCAAGCCCTAGCTTCTCGCAACCACTCATGTTGTGTGCGTTATATTTTTCACACCAATAGAAGGGACCTACAGTTTAGTGCCGTATCCGAAGGGCTATTTGTTTTGGGAAGCCTTTTCGAGACAACAATACTCCCGGATGTTTGTCACACGCTCGCAAGAGGTGAGACCGTGATAAAACTTGTTGCTGTTTTCTGGGATTCGAACTTGGGACCTCACGCGCAGTGATCCAACACACTAACCACTTACGCCACGGCCCCCACTTTTCAAAAATTGATTTTATATTTCTACTTCCCATCATCATTCGGCTTACTGGCTGAACTTTTCAAGGCAACTGGTAATGAATTAGTAGAGAGCATACACCAACTCTTCTCTGTAAAATTTGGTCAGACGAATGTATGCCTAATGAATGAAATTTCAGCATCGTTTGCGCAATCCACAAGAAAGGAGACCCTATCAACTGCGCCAATTACAGAGTCATCAGTCGCCTCAGCAGCGCATATAAGATTCCGCGATTTTGTGCGAATGCCTAAAACATTTTATCAACAGCCTGACTGGCCCCTGTCGCTTAAAGTGGTTACACCTCCAAATAAGAAGTCACCCACTTTGATGGGCTATAACTTGAAATGTGGTGAGAATAGACCCCCTCACTCTGTATTGCTTAAATATTAAAATTTATCCAAATCGGATGAGAAATACCAAAACCATTCAATAAGTAAAGCACCGCTGCATGAATCTTTAACTAAGAATTTGGCATGCGATTATTTCAGAGATATTTAGGTTTTTTCGAAGTTTTTGCAAAGCCAAGTGTCATCTACATACTTTCGCAGAGTAAGTCGGGGAGCGATATACAGTCGAACAACGCATAAAAGTGATTGGGGCGTTTTATGAAAATATGTTCGGTCAACACAACCGGTCATCTGAGAGAGCAATAAGCCGTTTGGTGCAAATATATTAAGAATCTGGGTCGACGCAAAACGTAAAAACACCCCATGCGTCGTCGCCCAGATCGTTCGACCGAAAATATTGCTGTTGTGGAAGAAAGTGTAATCCAGGCCCCGACAACCTCAATTCGTCGTTGTGCACAGCAAGTGAACCTCTCATACAGCACCACTCACCGAATTTTATCAAACGACCTATTGTTACACGCCTACAAAATTCAACTGACACAGGAAGTGAAGCCTGCAGGCCATTTGCAGCGCCGTATATCTACCAATTGGATAGTTGAACAACAAGCTGTTGATGCCGATTTTTCATAAACAAAAACATTTCCAGTGATGAAGCACATTTCCACCTAAACGGATAAGTTAACAAGCAAAACTGCTGCATTTGGAAAATTTGTGAAAACTTTGACACGCGCATCCTGTTTTGCCAGAGGACGTGCTACAAAATAAAGAACACAATGAAATAAAAAATATAAACACATTTTAGCAAATGTTTGTGTGATTTATTTAAAAAATATTATCTGCGCTCTTATTGAATCACCCTATACTTCCAAACTAACCCAGATATAAAATATAACAAAATGTTTAGAGTCATTTTTTGGGAAAATTCAAAATTGCCTTTAACGTTTAATTACGTAGGGATAGGTGGACCTAAAAAATTAACAATTGTACCTCGATGTAACATAAAAATATAAAGTTTCGTGATAGATGTTAACTAGGCACGAGCGGTCCCCGGATCTTATTTCCATCTTTGCTAGTCATTGCCCAGAATTATTAACTTGAATCAACCATTCATTGACGCCGGTATTAATGGTTCTAACATCAATCGAACCATACATCTTATATATCGTCTTACTATGTGAATGTCAGACAATAGCCCGAAATCTTGCTTGATCTAACCTAAGATTTCGACGCACCCATTTTGTGAATGCCCCTTTCTTCATTCGGGGAATGGTATATGTATGTACGAACTGGAACATGTGCCAGAAAGTGTATCTAACATTACCATCGTCGATCACACATAAGCTTATATTCAGACAGTAAATCAAGCCCTCCGGTGTTCAAGTGTAAATATATTACATCATTCTAAAGCACAGTTTTTTCAAATCTGCCAAATGCACTGTTCACTTATAATAATAACTTCGGCGGCAATGGAGACCATGCTAAAACTCATTCTGGTGGATCTATTCTGCAAAACACGGCGGCCAAATCGGCACCAAGACTAACGAAAGCGGGACTTTGGTCAGATATTCTGACAGAAACGAATGGAAAAACGAACACGCTACTAGTAATGAAGAATTGGCCATCTACACTGACGATACCAAAATTAATATCGCTGTAGGAGTTGGGGTGTACTGTAAAATACTTGGGATCAACAACTCGTTCAAAATCAGCATGCTAAAATCACGCCCGTTACCCAGACTGCGAAAATGATCATAACACCATGGCCAAATCGACTACATTGACAGCCAGGCATCCGTTAAGGCTCTGGAATCTACTATGATCAGATCTAAACTCATCAGAATCTGCAAATGACATCTAGATGAGGTATCACATGCCGATAAGTTGACCGTATGCTGCATACCAGGGCATAATGAAATGAAAGAGCAGACGAACTCACTATAATGGGGTCGGCGCACTGTGGAGCCAAATGCTAAAAGTCGTGGCAAAATTCAAATTTTCGATGTGTTAATTGAAAAAAAAAAATTGGTTTCTCAAAGAAAAATAAACAGAGCTTCAAACACAAGGAAACATTGTCTGATTGGATCAGCCGTTTGATTTTTAGAGCTCTTCAAAATTGGACGACTTTGATCTTCAGTAAAAAAATAAAATAAAAAATAAAATATATCATGTCTCATGTCTCATGTTTCTTCTTCTTCTTCTTCTTCTTCCTTTTATCAGCGAGGTTATGATCCGAAAACAAGGGATCACAGCCCTCCCACTTCACTGCATTTCTACTGATCCGCCTGTGGGGTTCGCCTATTTGACCTCAGAAAATATCGGCAGGCCCGCCGATTTTGGATCACTCGGTTACTGAGGCCAATGAAATGCCGATGTCGTCGCATTTGTCTGATCCAGGCGTTTATAGGCCTGCCTTTCCTACATCGCGATGTCTTTGGAACGTGCATGGATATTGCCTTTTTAACAGGGTTCAAATGATCTCTTCTTTGAACGTGGCAATACCAGCTGAGCCGGTCGCGCTCTAATTTGTGTACGATTGTTTCCTTGATGTGAAAGCTTCCACGGATCTTCGAACTTCTTATTCGATCAAGCTTGGTCACTCCTGCTGTCATGCGAAGCATCTTCATCTCAGCTGCCGTTAATTTACTCTCATACTTTTTGTACATCGTCCAACATTGTGAACCGTATGTGAGCGCTGGACGTACAACTGCGGTGTAGAGCCTTCCTTTCAACTTAGGGGGCATTTTTCTGTCACAGAAGATAGCGGAATTTTCTCGCCACTTCATCCACCCTACGCTTACACGATGATTGATGTCGTCATCACAAGTTGCTTTGCTATTGATCATAGATCCCAGATATTTGAACTTTTCGCACTTGGGAAGCACTGTTCCATTCAAATAAATGTCTGGAATAGGCCTGAGTGGATCAGAGAACGGGCAGCACAAGTACTCTGTCTTTTTTGAACTAATGCGATACCCATTTCCCTCCAAAACGTCCACCCACACATCAAGTGCTCGTTGCAGGGATGTAGGATCCTCACTTACGATGGCTCCATCATCAGCAAAGAATAACTGATGTACCTTGGGGTCCATCACTTTACCTTCAAGCAGATAATCAAGGACTGTAATAAAGAGCAAAGGACTTAAAACGCTTCCCTGGTGCACCCCGACTTTGATTGGGAACTCTTCGGTTACTCCAGCGGGACATCTTACTCTTGTCTTTGCTCTTTCGTACATGTCCATGATCATCTGCACATAGGTTTCTGGAACCCCTCGATGTTTTAGCGCCACCCATATCAGATCTCGTGGTTGTCTGTCGAATGCCTTTTCAAAGTCAACCAATACAATATGCAAATCCCTTAAGGAATCACGATGTTTTTCCATTATGATCCTTATACTTTGGATTGCATCTGTGGTTGATTTACCCGAGACAAACCCGCACTGATCATCAGATAGCCGTATTATTTTTCGCAGTCGGCCACCTAATACCCGCTCAACGATCTTCATGGTGTGTGACATCAGCTTGATCGAACGGTAGTTATCACAGTTTCGCGTATCACCCTTCCTTTTGTATACAGGGAGGAGGTAACTTTTCCTCCATTGATTCGGCATTGGATCACCTCTCACGAATTTGGAGATAAGAATTCTGAGCCATCTGAACCCGATGTCTCCCATCTTTTTCCAGAACTCAGAGGGTATTTCGTCTGGCCCAACCGCTTTTCGTTTTTTGGAGTATTTGGCCGCCTCACTAACTTCTTCGACTGTAATGTCGGCTATTTCTTCACAGTTAGGGGTGGCTCTTGGAAAGTTTAGCCGGGGAAACTGTTCATTTAAAAGCTCTTCACAATACTGTCGCCACCTCTGCAGAATTTTCATGTCTCATGTTTCTCCGTACAAATTTCACATATTCACCTAGCAATATACTTTTCTTTAATTACAGTTCCTTTGTGTTGTTCTTTAAGTAAACTAATATTTTAAAAACAAAATGTCGCTTAATATTTTTAATAAATTTTGTATATATTTTAAAGTACATTTTTTAACTTTTCATAGAACTGCAAAAAAAATTAACTAAGGCAGGGACACAATTTAACAGGATCTTAGACCTTAGCTATTTGCTGAGCGTTGTGCAAAATTGCAGCTGTCAGATACTGCCTATTTACGAAATAAAGGGATTTGTTTAAAACAAAACCCACGTGAACTCCATACTTGGATTTACAATAGCGAGCACGGAAAGTACATTACATGCAAGAATCAGGTGTATGGAATTTGTTTTAAAACTTGCATATTCGCTATGAGATTGGGCTGGATGTGGACAGACCAAAACAAGTTTTTGGAAATACCAATGATAGAAATACTTCGAGAAGATTTTTTCAAGAATCGGAGACAACAGCTCATATAACTGGGGTCAATAGAGAGGTAATAACGAGGCTTGAAGTCATACTTTTGAATTGCAAGAAAAAGTTTAACACTATCAAGTTTGGCAAGTATGCCAAGAAAACAGCAGAGTTATTAAAGCAAAAATATCCCGAAAAACAACTCACACTTACTCTTGATAAAATGTTGGCTCGTAGTGAAATTATAATCGAGTATCAATCGTTACCACTTGGAGAATTGTCAGAAGAAGCTCAGGAATCCAAAAATAAAGTATAGATATCAAAATACGTGCAAGATTTCAAGGATACGGCAGAATGAAGACCTTTTCAACACGCTTGCAGCCTCAACGGACCCACTCATTTCTTCGTTAAGGCGTGTCAGAACCCAACAAGATCGAAAAGCACAATACTGTCCAGAAATGATAAGTTTATTAGCATTACCCAAGATGTTGATGAAAGTTTCCAAGAAATCAGATTTTTTTTTTTTTGTCTGTTTACTTTTTTCTTCACTGTTTGACTAGAAATGGATCACTGAAATATTTTACTATGCAATCTGATGTGCCACAAAATAAAAAAAATTGTCTTTTGATACACCTAAAAAAACATTTTAAAAATGGTTCGTTTACTTTTTTCAGCACTGTTTTGCTCGGATTAGCTTTTAGACATCCTATTATTACTTCAGTCGTGAACTTTTGAATATTTTAAAAGTAAAATATTATGTTTATCCCCTAAGTCTTATTTCAACAAAAGATTCTGGAACACCCTGTAAAGCACTTTTCTCATGAATTTCATAGCTCTGGGAATTGCCTTTAAGCAGAAAAAAAACCTTTTTATTTTTTTCTTTTCTTTTCCCGAGGGTAGGTGAAAAATCTTCCATAGACACTATGAGAATAGCAAGCGCGTGCTCATAGTAGTGTCAGATTCTTACTGACTAAAAAAACACCACCCTTCGATATAAATTTGTTAGATATTGAAACTAAGTAAGAACTTATCAAGCAATTTTTCTATCACGAAATAAAAACGTTTGGCAAGTTACTTTCCACTGAAAGATCCTGCATGTTCCGCAATCTAGACGCGGTTAATCTTTATCTCGCCAAGTCGAAAGGTTTCGTCCTTTGTAGTCGCCGCAATAAATTGCTCTCATCCAAAATATGTAGGACTGTATTGTTGACATGTCCGATTATTCGGTTTCTATGCTTTCTCGCGAAGCTTCTAGTTTCAGCTTCGATTGTCGGAATTCCGAGATCCCTGTGGATATCGTCGTTTCTACTATACCACGGTGCAATTTCTCTTAGCACTTTATTTTGGAATGTTTGTAAAATATTGGCATTTGTTTCCTTGGTACAACTCCAAAGTTGTACACCGTAGGTCCACGCCGACTTTAGCACTTGCTGGTATAAAAGCAGTTTGTTCTCAGTACTGAGCTGGGAATGTTTTCCGAGTAACTAGTTCATTTCTCTATATTTGATTTCGAGTTCTTCACGTTTCATTTTCACCCGCGAATTCCATTTCAGCCATGCGTCCATGTCATTCCCAGGTATTTGGCCTCGTTTGCAAAAGATATTCGGGCCGAGTTTAGAAAGATTGGTTAGTCATCAGTTTTCTTATTAGTGAAATTCACGTCAACAGATTTAGATTCATTGAGGGCGATCCGCCAGTCCCTCGTCAATTCATTTACATTATTCAGTGCGTTTTGCAGTTTTGCAGGCGTTTCTTCGATTGCTTTAGGGTTTCATTGGCAAACGTAGCAAGGATAGTGCCATCTTCGTTCGGTATATCACGAGTATATAACAGATAGAGATGCGGCCCAAGCACGCTTCCTTGCCGTACGCCGGCCGAAAATTCTTTGAGTTCCGAGTATTCGTTTCCATGTCTGGCACGGAAAAGTCTATTCCCGAGATATGATTCAAGAATATCGTATAGGCATACAGGGAGAACTTATCGTAGTTTGCATTTCAAGCCATCATGCCACACCTTATCAAAGGATTGCGAGACGTCAAGAAATACGCTTGAGCAAATCTTTTTTTTCTCCAAGTGCTTTCTCGATTACGTCAGTAATTCTATGCACCTGGTCAATCGCCGAATGCTTACTTCTGAACTGGTGGTCAGGGATAAGATTATTTTCGTCTATAACCGATTGGAGACGCCTTAGTAAAATCCTCTCGAAAATTTTGGATATGACTGGAAGAAGCGAAATTGGTCTATACGATTTTACCTCATTCGGTTGTTTTCCTGGTTATAAAACCATTATGACTTCCGCAACTTTCCATTGGCTCGGCACGTGTTTTAATCTGATCACGGCATTTACAATATGAAAGAATTTCTCCGGTAATCAAATCATAGCCAGAAGCTTTCTAAGGTTTTAGATTCTCGATCTCATGTTTGAGTTCCCTTAGCGTTGCATTTGTGAGTGTTAAATCGTCAGATGGTAAATCCGGCCTATTGATGTTATCGTAAACCACTTGACCATCGTACGGTTTAAAGGTTTCTTCCAAGTGGACCGCAAAGACGTCCGCTTTTTCTTTATCTTCCCTTGCCCATTCATCTTGATTTAATTATATGGCGGCGTGGGGGCTTTGGGCCTTTTGGTGCCTTATAAAATTAAACAGCAGTTTATTAAAGAGAGTAGCATAGAATTCGCATAGTTTCCAATACAAATAGAAGAGAACCCAGCTTTGATCTGTTTGTTAGATTTGGTATTCTTCCAGTTAAAACACCTATATTTTTTTAATGTTTTAAAATTGTTTCTTAAGAGCATTGGTTATACTTTTATCAGAGTACATGAAAATTACAGCTTACGCATCAACACTAGAAATATTGTTAGAGTTTTTAAATCACAGTTTTGGAAATTTTTATGCAATAGTTGCACCACGGTTGTTAAATAAATTGCCTGATGATTGCAGATGCGAGAGAGTGGAATCGAATTTTTTAAATAAACTGAAAACGTGGCTTTTTCCCCCTCCATTCAAATTTAAACTATGCACATTGTTAATCTAATAGTTTGAATTTGAATTTTGTATTTTATTTACTCTTTACATCATATTTATATTTTTTTTCTTGTTTTTATAATGGAATATACCATATATTAATTTTAGTTAATCTTTGATACAACCCCACAGCAAATAAAAATATTTTGTATTTATTGAAATTTAATTAACTTTTGGTTATATTTTTTTGTTTTTGTATTTATACTTATGGTACATTCGCCTCTTGTTGTTTTGAACAATGGAATGTCCCTAGCTATTTCATTTGTAAGGAATGTAAATTATTGTAATTTCTAACTTAAATGAAATAAAGATTTAAAAAATTAAATTAGAAATCACTCGCAGGCCATCCGCTACGTGAAGGCGTAACGAAGGCACCAACGAAACCAATAGGCGATGGATCCATCAAAATACGTGCGTCACTGCCATGACACTGTGGCCAACTTACGATTTGAGGAAAATACGTTCTCTGGTTAGGCTTAGTCATAACAGTACGCAGATCGTCTCTGGCATAATCACGGGACACTGATTGGTGAGCATATCGGCGTACCTCACAGCAACTGCTGCAGAGCTGCAGGGGCGAAGAAGAAATTAAATCTGTCCGTCACCTGCTATGCGAATGGCCTGTCCTTACTGACAGAAAGGTGAGGACTCTCGGTAATTACTTCTTCACTGAGTTGGAGAATCAACGTCACAATGAGCTAAACGACCTCCTGAGATTCATATTTCTATCTAGGTATGTCCCTTCCCGAGCGGACTACTTACTACTTAGGTCCTTTAGCCCCTCGGGGGGAATAGGGTGCCCACCACGGTCTTCTGCAACGCGTTTGAGCTGCTTTCAACTCATTCCTAAAGAACTCGATTTCTACTCAACTGGTTTGCGCCACTAGTCTACGTTTGCTTCCGGCGTCCCGCAAATCTACCTACCTGGGTGTTCGGATTCCACTGCATGGCGTACTTCGCAATGGAGTTGTCTTCGCGCCGTAGGGTGTCCAATCTACTGCCACTTTCTCCTTCGTATAGTAATGCTTATAAGTTCTTGACCCGTTCTCATATAAAGTTGTTCGTTGGAGATGCGGTTCAGCCGAAAAAAAAGCGTACTATCCATCTGAGACTCATGTCCTGTCTAGATGGGTATAAATTCAGCAGCTTCCTTTACAGGGTAAGAAAAAAACCGAATCTAAACAATGGACCCTTGCTGGTCTAACTGAGTAGTGACTTATATCACAAGCCAAGCCACCCATATATCTAGCCTAACCTAACAATTATAACTTGGGTGTATGACGAGGATTTAGTCAATACCAGTACCCAGAGTACCAGTACTCAGAGATAATTATCATTTCCTTCATCCTTTTTTTTTGACATCATGAAACATCTGGGACTAACTACACCCTTAACTAAAAGACTCTGCGTAAACATTAAAACACTTAATTTAATAACTTTGCCAGCAAAAATCTAAGATACAAGTTGTTTCTTTGCGTATACTATAATATATTCAAAGTGATATCAAAAATTCAAGGTTCAACTGATGAACACCTTCACCAGAATAATCCAATTCCACGTATGTATACATAGGTAAATAAGACACTGTATCACCCTAAGATGTTAATCCGCTTAGCAAAGATTGCCCAGCTCTCTCCTCGAAAAAAAAGTATTTTCATTCATGGTGGGTGGATAAAGCCCACCTTAGAAGTGTTTATATAGAAAAACCACCTCCACAGACATTAACTTTTGCAATTAGTTGCTTACGGTAACTTTCAAAATTAGTTTTCGTAGGAAAGTCAACTCATGCGTACTCCTAGGGTATTCGATTACATAATACTCTCTTTGTACAGTACTAGCAAGTTAAATACGAAATCACATCTGAAGCATTAGAACAAAACAGTTAGCACTTTGCCTTTATTCCTGAAAATTAATAAAAAGAAATGTAATAAATGAACAGATAGCTTTTTTAAATAAAATCCATTACCATCTTAAGTAAACATTTTGCAACCGAATGCTTTAATTAAATACAAGATACATAGAACGCTCAGAAATTTTAGCTCCTTTTCCCAAACACATCATTCCATCCATCCAATGCACTATATGTGAACAACGCATATCAATATTTCCTTAATATGGCAGTTGCGGAAAGAGCATGGGTGTGGCAATAACATGGTTTAAAAAAAAAAATATCCCAGGATACGTGTGGTCAACCGGCATCCCTTCCGGGCTTGTCGTATACCATTCACTGCTGATGCCGCGAAATGGTATTATTTCTGTGAACGAGATCTCTTGGTTGGCAATTTTCGATATTTCACGGAGCATGACCATCGTCGTGGACGACGACAACGACAGCGATGGCGATGAACAAAAGACAATAAAATGAGCGTCAGAAAATATTTTTATCTGGATGCTTTCAGAGACACTTTTGTCATACAGCTGAATTGAGTTTGAATTTCTGTTTTGTCTTTGGCCCTCTTTTGACTCTCAGCATACTTTTGCTCTATGGCCACGGACGGTAGAGTAGCAGTGGAGAAGTTTTGCCATCAGTTTTACGTTTTCTTTTTTTTTTACATCAGCTTATGTATTTGCCTTTGGCACAAAATGACCATATCTCCACATGGATAGGTCGGAAAACTTTTGTTAAATTCTCTTTTTTTTTTTTGTTTTAACCATGGCTTTTGCGACTTGGCATAAAACATTAATATGCGTCTGTCTATAACTATCTTTCCATTGATGTGACTTTTATTGTTTGCTATTTAAAGATTGCAGTTCGCTTATTGCATCTTTACATTTTGAAGGAACTTGTCTGGCTATTTAGTTTTGCTCCATTTAGTTTTATTAGTCTGCAGATACAAACAAAGAGTTTTGTACTATATACATAACCACAAGATAGTAACATTTACACTAAAAACAGAATAATATGAAGATACTGTGATTGCCCGGTGGTCAGAAGATTTAAACCTTATCCGTTTTCTCATGAAACTATTCATTTGACATGATTATACGAGTATTCTATCCTCATGGATGTGTTTGAATTGGATGGAACGATTCACAAAAGAGTACAACTTTTTTTTTAATAGGATTTTGGTCTTAGATTACTGCTTCTGAAGAGAATACTATACCAACCGTAACCTTAGCTTTCACTATTCAAGTGCTGAACATTGATATCCACAGTACAAGAAATTCTGTACTTTTCGATTTTTTCTTTGGCAATGCTAACTATTAGTTCATGATCTGTCAATAGATAGACCCCTCCTATGCGATATGTGAAATGTCGTGCCTTTATAGTTTGCTTTGATGCGAAACGGTGATCTGTTCTAAGCACACGATTAAAAGATAACTCTGGCAGCTTTCCTAGAAACGACGCACCACTTAGTTCCTCCCAATTCTGATCGGTAATATTACTACTTGGAAATACTTGCAGTCCAATGGAATACTTAATGAAATATGGTTTTCAATGTATTCTGCCGAGAAATCACTAAAAATACGATTCAGATTTATAAAGCGATTCCACGAATCTCTCTAATCGACGTTACTATGTATCCATAACGCTGTGTAGCAGCCGATAGATTTTAAGCAACTTGCTAAGAAGAGTTCAAGTATAATAGAAGGCTTCCTGAAAATAAAACGAAACAATCCACGGCCATGGAATCGAAATAGAAACTAAAGCCGAATATATTTATAAAACGTATTGGAAACAGTAAGTAACACCCTTTGGACAACAACGATGGAACTGTAACTGAATATTAAGAAAGGAAAAACACTTATTTTAATTGATAGACAAAGATCTCTTTAGGATAAAGAATAAAATATCCAGCAAACCCTTGACTGATACTTGCAGATTCGTGAAAACCATTCAGTTGATTGGAAACCCAAGGTTGTTAAGGTGGCTATACAGTTGCTAGTATAGCCTCACTCGAATCTTTGTGGATCCATTGAATATAAAATTGTTTCCATGGCATTTATAGGTATCCTCTAATCTTTGTCTGTCAGACAATCACCAGAGGTGGACAATTTTTTTGAGTTCTGACCGCCCCAATCAATAGTCAAACGCAATAATTATTAAAACACCAAGCTAGGTCACTTTCAATGTCAACAATTTTTCATAGAGATGCGAGTATCTGCGAAAACAATTCGCCACAAATTTGGGAGTACTACTATACTATACTAGGGCCTTATGCGCACTGCTACCTCAAAGATCCCGGTGCCGAGAACTGAGTTAAGACTCTTGATAAACCTCAACAAAGCTCCAGGCTCAATGTTCCAAAAGTCAGAGGGGCTCAATAAAGCCCTCCCGAGGTGGAGAAGTCTTTTCACAAAGAATATGTTCTGCCGTCTCTTTTTGCTCTCCACATAGCCGGCATACGTCTATATCTGTTACTCCTATTTTGTGCAGGTGGTACCTGAGTAGGCAATGACCAATCAAGTAGCCTGTTAAGATCCTTAAGTCTGCTTTCCTAAGCTCAAGTAGCTTCCTAGCCTTACAACGGTTGAAAGTGATGAACTTTTTTGCTTGTCTTAGGCCCTTGAATTTGGCCCAGTAATCTGCATGACGATCAGCTTCTCATTGTTATTTTGAGTTTTATACTACTCCGCGTAACTCCAAAATAGGGTTCAGGACCGACTGATGGGCGACTGGCGCCTCTTCTCGTTAAGCAGTCCATCCATTCGTCGCCCTCGAAACCTTAGTGTCCTGGTATCCAAGCCTCAGTGACGGTGTTTTTTGATGCGAGATCTTCAAGTAGGTTCAGACAGTCCCATACAAATTTGGATTCTACCGCGTAGAATTTCAGAACCATAAGTTCTGTCTGGCTGTTCGGGAAGATGTAGATACGGGTG
Organism: Brachypalpus laphriformis; assembly: GCA_945910035.1. Classification (NCBI taxonomy): domain Eukaryota; kingdom Metazoa; phylum Arthropoda; class Insecta; order Diptera; family Syrphidae; genus Brachypalpus; species Brachypalpus laphriformis. The sequence continues at coordinate 167,556,172 of OX246755.1, read as the reverse complement.
CCCTCGACCCTTCTTCGCAGGAAATCTCGTACACAGAGTTCGATTGCATGGACTTCCGCCTGAAATACTGTTGGTGATTTCCCAAGCGCTGCTGCATGTTGGAACCTGGGTCCATAAGCCCCAGCGCCCGTGCTACTATTTTTCAATTTGGAACTATCTGTGTACCAAGTTTCATTCCTTCATGTGTGCCGGTCACCTATGACCACAATGAATCTTCTGGACCGGTGTTTATTGAACATGGTATCTGGGATTTTGGGAATAGGGTCATTTTTAATGTACTCTAGAATCTTAAGATGGCCAGTAAAGATGCCGATTTTAAGGTCCGAAATCTTCTCCGAATTTTTTGAATTGACCTTCAGTTTGCATCGTTTTGACTAGTTGCTTAAGGTGGAAATTTTCCTGTCGCCAGTATGAACACGCCATAGGCGCAGTGATGTACTACTCGTAGTGTTCATTAAAATTTCCTTTGCTATTAGAACCCATGCCGTTTGGTTTTTGCGCAAGTAGGAGACCCCTTGCCCAATAGTCTTCACAATGGGTTGCCTTGAAGCTTCGGTTCTCTTAAACCTACAAAAAAATATATACTAAAATTTCGTGTATATTGGAATTCGACCGTTAGGAAAGTCGAGTAGACCCATGTCGAATCCATATAGTGTCAGGTAATGTGCAAAGCAAGAAGCCCTAAAGACATGGCCCCAGCACAACATCCCTATACAAAGGACCGATCAGTCGAAACAGCCCTGCACGAAGTGATAACAATGATCGAGCAATCACTCTACCACAAATAATTCACACTAGCAGCCTGTTTAGACGTGGAAGGAGACGTTAACAATGTAAAAATGGAATAGATAAGACTATCACTAGACAGACTCAGAGAAGATTCCACCATCTCCGACTAGATAGAATGTATGCTCAAGACGAGACACAGACATTGCTTTCAATGCTTGCAGTAGAATCTTTGGTAAAAAAATGGGGACCAAAACCTGCCACTAAATGTACACTGCCATAGACAAACCCACTCTAACATATGGATGCATTGTCTAGTGGCCAATAGAGAGAAAGTCACATCTCAAAGAACTAACAGAAATCTAGACTTGGTTTGCATAGCATCCACTGTCACCATGAGAATCACCCCGACCACAACCCTTGAAACAATTCTCGCACTAATTCTACTGAATTTATATGTTAAGAAATCTGCCGCGATGAGTGCCCTTCGCCTTAAACAATCCAACTTGTGGAGAAAGGGCCACAAGGGCCACCGTACTATTGCAAGGTGGGCTCATCTAGACGCCACCACAGACTATCTTCCTCCATCCCACGCCTTCAGCCGAAACGTCGGAACGGTCATTCCATCAAGGGAACACTGGGAGACGGTGGGGCCATCAACCCGAATAGTATTTCAGTTTTCACTGACGGGTCCAAAACAAATGCAGGAGTGTGTTCGGATATCTACTCAGCAGAACCCGATATTGCAATATCACTAAGACTTCCGAACCAAGACAGTGTGTTACAAGTGAAAGTCCTAGCGATAGCAGAGGCGGCACGAGAACTTTCCATGAAGCTTGTTACTAGAAAAGAGATTAACACGGATGGTTTAGACGGTGCCGCTCCAATATTACAGAACTCTAGCTACTATGTTTCTTTTTCTAACCTTTCAGGGTTTCAGTCAAGAGTTTCCACGTCAGGGGAGCAAAATGGATCGTTTTGAGATCCGAGTACAGGCTGCACTAATTCGATCCAGCTAACCCCTTTAACCTAACCAGGGCTGCATAATTCACACAAGCATGGCAGGTCCTCCCTTTGTGGTATGTATTGTAGTTCAGCCTCAAAAGTTCTCCTTGCAACTTCATCATCATTGATATTTCCTGTACACTATTTTTATCATGGAAATAATTATTCTCTGATAAGTTGTGGTTCAAGCGGCTGTAAATGGCTCTGTGCACTGACGATTCGGCTTCCTATCTGTATTTCCCTGCGTAAAGATTATCCATGCTTTCGATTAAACTATATAAGACTGGCTTTCAGTTTGCCACGTTATCAATACTCAAATCCAATTCTATCCTACATTGGCTCGCAAGATCCAGCCATTCCGCGTACCAACTTGTTTTACTGACAACCGTCTTTAGAGCTACTTTCTTTGGAAGTCGTGCATCTGGCATATTCGTCACTTTAAGAACAAAGTCGACCTGGAGTCTTAAGGTTTTGATGAGCGAGGGAGAAAGACCTGTTGCAACCATTAACAGGTAGTTTGGCGCATTAGAAGGGAGATGAAATACGCTTGATATAAAATCTCAGAAGTTTTTCAACCGCTTCGTACTTTTCATATCCCCATACCTGAGTAGCATAAAACAAAATTGATTCAGCAACGGCTTCAAATACCTTATATTTTCTGCTATGGACATTAAAACTATGGGCAGAACATCCCTTCCAAGTTGTGTTGATTGCAGTCTTTGCCTTTGACAATTTTTCTGTAGGTGTTTATCCATACTAAAGTTTTTTGGTAAGAGCACACCAAGGTAATTAAATTCAGTCACCACTTCCAATTCCTTCTTGCTACGCCTCCCACAACCTTTCTTAAAAACCATTATCTTGGATTTCTCAAAATTAACGACTAGATTCCAGAGCTTACAGTAATCATGCAAGCGATTTATCATTAATTGTAAAGATTCCGGAGAATTGGATAGCAAAACAACATCGTCCTCAAACAGAAGAGCCTTAATACTAGTGCCCGGGTACTCCACACCTCCAAATAACTCGTCCAGCAAATCATCTAGGAACAGGGAAAAAAGATCTGGGCTAAGGACGCAACCCTGTTTTACCCCTGACTTTGTCACAAACCACTCAGATAATTCTTCTCCATTCCACACTGCTGCTCGAGTATCTGCATAGAGGTTTTGGAGAACCCTTCCAAACTTTAGTGGCATTCCCTTTTAATAAAGTTTGTAGAAAAATGAATTTCTGTCTATTGAAAAATCTACAAAAAGCATGTAAAGCTTTTTATTTCGCATCTGAAATGTCTCTGCAATGCTTTTAAGTACAAACACATGATCCACGGTTGAGTATCCTGACCTAAAGCCAGCCTGGTATTCCTTGAGCAAATTCTCTTATTTTATCCACACCGCTAATCGTTTTTTAAGCACTGTCGTACAAATTTTATAGGAAACGTTTAAAAAAGAGATGCCCCGATAATTTTGCGGGTTGGCTACACTTCCTTTTTTGTGGATCGGGAAAAATAAGGCTTCTTTAAAGCTCTACGGTATAATCCCGGATTCCACAATTACGTTGAATAGTTGAAAGAGCTTATCCACCAATAAATTAGTTCCGTACTTGTAGAACTCTGTAGCTATAGAGTCAGATCCTGGCGCTTTCCCGTCTTCAAGATCATTAAGAACCTCCGTTATTTCGTTCTGCGTAATAACAGCGTCAAGCGTATCATTTTACAGACCCGGGGTCGCATACTGGAAGGAGACAGTTGATTTCATGGGATTGAGCAAGCCATCTACAAATCTGCGAAGAACTTCCGGCCTAAGATTTCTGTTGATGACCATCACCGTTCCATTGAGCTTTTTCGCTAACTTCCAAAATTAGGTTGAGTTTCGGCAGGCTGCCATCCTCGAGGCTTCTTCTTCAAAATGCTTCTCCTTCTTTACTTTACAGATATCTTTATATCGGCGATTAGCTTCTAAATAAGATTTCTTAAAGAAAGCTGTATTGTTGTCTCTGAAAAGTTTAAGCCACTTAAAGGACTGGTTTCTTGCTTAAATCTATTAGTATTAGCTTAAGAAGGATTTTTGGATGGATGGCAAACGACAAACAAAGGCCTCGTAGGGGCAGCATCTCCCGATAGGTTCTGGTCCGCTAAGTAACGAGAAGGGGCCACTGCAGCCGAAAACCTAGCAGCTCTGTTAGTAAGCCCTACTCCCACCTCCTCGTGGTGCCATTTGGGAATTTCTTCCGAAATTGCTAACGGGAGAGGACGAATGGCGAGCTTCCTGCGCCAAAAAACAGGATAAGTGTCGGTTGATGTGTGGCCCAGCGAGCCGCAACCGTAAAACAAACTATTGCTCTGGAACGGATACTGTCGCCTCGGATAAGGACTGATAATTTGTTGACGACCTTTGGCTATCGAACACGGACAACGATCGGATTCTGGAACGTTAAGACCCTCCTGAACTCACTCAAGGAAGGGCCTTATAACGCCAGATTCCTCCAATTGGAGCGCGAATTCGCACGGTATAAAATCGACATCTTAGGGCTGAGCGATATAAGATGGTACGATGCTGGGGACTACATCTCCCCAACAAAAAGCACTGTCATGCTCTACTCTGGTAAACCAGCGGGAAGTGCACGGAGCTCCGGCGTAGGACTCATGCTAACTCCAGCAGCACGTAGTAGCCTCATATCCTGGAAACCCCATAGTGACCGGATATTGACAGCTAGGTTCCAGAGTAGAGTTAGAAAAATTACCATCATACAGTTTTATGCTCCGACTCTAGACGCGACTGAGGATAAAAAGGATGATTTTTATAGCCACTTAGGCGCCGCCTACAACCAAACGCCTAATGGGGACATCGTAATAGTGATGGGAGATCTTAATGCCAAGGTGGGTAGCGACAACACCATGCTTAAGCACGTGATGGGAGTTCACGGCGTGGGAGACCGTAATGACAATGGTGAGCGGTTTGTGAACTTCTGCAATACCAACCGCCTAGTCATCGGAGGTACGCTGTTTAACCATAACACCTGCCATAAGATCAGTTGGGTCTCTACTGATAAGCAACGAACATCAAACCGCATCGACCACATTGCGATCAGTCGCCGCTTTAGAAATTGTCTCCTGGACGTCCGAAACAGACGTGGAGCTGACGTCGGACAAGAACGAGATCACCATCTTATGGTAGCTGATTTACGCCTTCGTACAACATCCGTCAACAGCAACCGCTCAAACCTACTTAACATCAGCAGGTTTAATATCGACAGGCTCATGGTTCCCCAAGTGCGCCAACAGTTCAGGGACCATCTTGCCTTAGAAGCAGAAGCAATCAGCAGCATATTGCAAGAGAACATGGATGACCACTGAAGTGCTGTGAAAAATGCTTTTGCGACTGGGGCACGCACGTATGTCGGTAAAAACCAGAAACACTACCGCACATGGCTTTCTACACCTGGAGACGGATCGATGAGCGTACAGCAATCAGCGGCCTCAGCAGTAGAGAGAACCGAGCTTGAAGCCCAATACCGTGCGAAGAAGAAAGAAGTGCAGCGTAGTGTGAGACATGACAAACGTCAATATGTCAACTCACTGGCATCAAGGGCTAAAGAAGCAGCGAGTAGGTACGACAGTATGACTGTTTACAGCATCACTAAGGAGCTCATTGGTGGTCGAAACTCCAAACAACATCCAGTGAAGAGTCTAGACAGTAACCTTCTGATTTCGGATGAGGATCAGCTCACTAGATGGAGAGAACATTTTGCTACAGTGCTAAATCACTTAGACGATGACGGTATGATCTTGAACTCGAATGAGCAGTTCGAAGCAACAAATTCCCGAATTCCCACCATACCTCCCAGTAAAACCGAAATAATAACAGCAATCAAGTCCCTCAAGAAGAACAAAGTGGTGGGTATTGATGGCATCCCTGCCGAGCTATTTCAAGCGGCACCAAATACATCGACAGATTTGCTGCATCCGCTAATACGGTGAGCTTGGGATAGTGAACAATTTCCATAGGAGTGGAAAAGGGGGATGATCATTAAGCTTACAAAGAAGGGTAACTGGAGAGGTATATGTGTTCTTCCAGCTGTAGCCAAAATAATAGCTAGAATAATTCTAGAACGAATTAAAGAACATTTAGGTTCAACTCTCGATGTCGAACAGGCAGGCTTTCGCGATGGATCCTCCTGCATCGACCACATAAACACCTTACGGATCATAATCGAACAATGCGTTGAGTATAGGTCTCCGCTACATTTACTGTTTATCGACTTCGAGTAGCCTTTCGACAGCTTGAATCGAGATGCTTTCTGGTTGGCCTTGCACAAGAGAGGCATCCCAGAAAAAACGTATAGCTATTATCAAGGCTTAAAAAAAGCGACTAGCATAAACTGACTTAAACTCAAAACTGACTATTGTGGAAACAATAAACTAAGTGGCTCATTCAGCATTTGCTGAACTCATATCAGTTCCAGAAATTATATTAGGTTGAATCTACCTTTCGAATAATAACAATGAAATATACAAACCATACCATAAGAATATTGTAAATAGTATTACTTGTACAAACTGCGGAACCGAAACTAAAAATAGGATTTTCAAATTGTACTTATTAGGCAATTAATAGGGTGCATAGCAAAATCAGTAACAACAGTTGCATTAGAGGTAATTCTTCGACAGACTCTCTGTTCTGAAGTTAGCCAGAAAGAATTCTACTATTCATATACCATATGATTAAATAAATCCAATCTTTTTTTTTTAATGCACCTCTTAAATTGTTTTCCAGGAGCTGACAGGATATTGAATGAAAGTTTTTTTCTTGAAAGTTTTTTTCTTAATTATTTGTGACAATAGTATTTAAGTTGTGTGGGCGCCGTGGCGTAAGTGGTTAGTGTGTCGGATCACTACGCATGAGGTTCCAAGTTCGAATCCTACAAAAAACCAAAAAGTTTTTTCACGGTCCCACCTCTCGCGAGCGTCTGACAAACATCCGAGAGTATTGTTGTCACGAAAAAGCTTCTCAAATCGCCGTTCGGAGTCGGCATTAAACTGTAGGTCCCTTCCATTCGTGTGAAAAATATAACGCACACAACATGAGTGATTGCGAGAAGCTAGGCCCTGGCACTTTAAAGAGCTGCTGCGCCAAATATTTGTATTTGTATTATCAAGGCTACATACGAGAGCGGTAAGTGTCACGTCTTGCACAATGGTAAGGTGTCGGAGGATTTTGAAGTCCAAAGTGGAGTAAGTCAGGGGTGCATACTATCGCCACTATTGTTCTTGGTGGTGATCAGCGATGTACTCCGTGCAGCATTGACGGAAGGCAACTATGGAATTCGCTTAACTACGACACCTTGCCTTAAATATCTGGATTACGCTGACGATGTTTGTCTACTTTCACATCGGATAATGGATTTTCATTTGATGGCCCAAAATCTAGAAGCTGAGGCAAACAAAGTGGGGCTAAAAATAAACACAGCCAAAACAAAAGCCCTGAGCACTTCTAATACCCGCGCTCAACTTAACATTGCCGGACAGGAAGTCGAGAAAGTTGAAAGTGTCGTCTCTGCTAATTGCGGTGGCACCGAACTAGATGTGTGCAGCAGAATCGAGAAGGCTAAGGCTGCGTTCGGAATGGTGTCCAAAATCTGGAGAAGCAGTGTTATCAGCTTAAGAACCAAGCTACGACTGTTCCGTTCCAACGTAGAATCAGTGCTGCTTTATGGGTGCAGTACCTGGATGGTGGACACCATTCACACACGCAAGCTGCAAGTCTTCATAAACAAATGCTTAAGAATCATCTTGACGATTTTTTGGCCGAACCGTATCTCCAACGAACAACTTTATCTGAGAACGGGCCAAGAACCTATAAGCATTACTATACGAAGAAGAAAGTGGCAATGGATTGGACACACCCTACGGCGCGAAGACAACTCCATTGCGAAATAGGCCATGCATTGGAATCCGCTCACCCAGGCAGGCAGAATAGCGGGACGCCCTAGGCAAACGTAGCGCAGAACAGTTGAGGAGGAATCGAGCTCTTTAGGAATGAGTTGGAGGCAGCTCAAACGCGTTGCAGAACTTCGAACACGATGCCACGCAGGCGTGGTTGACGCCATATGCCCCCCGATGGGTTAAAGGATATAAGTAAAGTAAGTAAGTAAGAAGGATTTTAAACCTGTAATAAGTACTTACTGAAGGTCTGAAATCGTCTTTCTTTTGTTGTAATTATTTTGGTTACCGGTTTCAGTCTTAACATCTACCTATGTAGTCCTATTTTGGATATTTCTCTGGAGGGAAGTTTTACACATTCACCTGATCGAAGCATGCGAGAAATTTTCTCTCCATTGCCAAACTAACCCAGCTAAGTTGACTGACTCCTTAAAAGAACATTCTGCTACAAATCCCCTGATGCCTTTTTATGGACGCAAGAACTTATTATAAAACAATATCGAACTTAATTTTCACATTGGATATATCTTTATTTAATTTCTTCTTTTAATTTAAGTTCTTAAAATAATTCCTGACTATATTTTTCTTTACAGAACTAATGATGGCATCATTTGACTGTGAGGAGCCTAATAATGCTGAGAAACTTATGTATGACTTGAATTAAATCCAAAAGGTAGTTTTTTAAAAAAAAGCGACTAGCATAAACTGACTTAAACTCAAACTCCCAATTAGTGGAAACAATAAACTAAGTGGCTCATTCAGCATTTGCTGAACTCATATCAGTTCCAGAAATTATATTAGGTTGAATCTACCTTTCGAATAATAACAATGAAATATACTAACCATACCATAAGAATATTGTAAATAGTATTACTTGTACAAACTGCGGAACCGAAACTAAAAATAGGATTTTCAAATTGTACTTATTAGGCAATTAATAGGGTGCATAGCAAAATCAGTAACAACAGTTGCATTAGAGGTAATTCTTCGACAGACTCTCTGTTCTGAAGTTAGCCAGAAAGTATTCTACTATTCATATACCATATGATTAAATAAATCCAATCTTTTATTTTTTAATGCACCTCTTAAATTGTTTTCGAGGAGCTGACAGGATATTGAATGAAAGTTTTTTTCTTGAAAGTTTTTTTCTTAATTATTTGTGACAATAGTATTTAAATTGTATTATTATTTGACCAGATTAGTTTTTCCCATAATTTATAATAGAAATATGAACTTTAAAAGGTGGAAGGACTAGCATAAAATTAAGATCACAGACATTGTATGTTACATCCTCCGTTTGTATCAGTATCCTAAAATAAAAATAAAACTGTTTGGGTATCTGATATATGGTAGGCATTTAATATGTATAAATACATGTGTATAAGTATGTACATTTTACAGTAGATAATAAATTCGTTCCTGTAAGAAAGAAAGAATAAGTGTAACATACCAATATAAGTTTAGATAAGTTAATTGAATAAGCGAAAATGAATCGATTTTGTTAATAAAACTTTTGTATATAGTGTAAATAGCAGTAAGATTAAATAATTTTGTGTATATTGGAATAAAGAAATGACATTTTATATAAATTAAACCAAATTAGAAATTTCTTTTATTTAATCTGTCTACAGGGTTTTACGGTAAGTAATATTAGCTGAAATTGTCTTTGATAAAGCTGTGGTGTGCTTACTTATTTCCTTAGGTGACGCTACATTTCGGGGTGAACCTGGGCCTCGACCAACAAGCCTCTCCATTTAGCTCGGTCTTTAGCTAGTTGCGCCACCTACGGCAATCCCTCGGGATTGGATTCAAAGACTCTGCGGACTGGAGCGTTGGTGGCCATTCGCTCTACATGTCCTAGCCATCTCAGACGTCAAATCCGCAGTTTTTTTTACTAGGTCGATGTCGCTGTACAGCTCGTATAGTTCGTGATTGAATCTTCTCCTGCAAAACCCGTCAACGCAAACGGGACCGAAAATCTTACGAAGAATTTTTCGCTCAAAGCGACCAAGAATATCTTCATCCTCTTTTAATAAAGTCCATGTTTCAGCGCCGTAAACCAGGACCTTAGTTGTTCGAATAGCCTTATAAACCCCAAAAAACAGCGATTGGCAAGAGTTATTTTTCGCTTGATTTCTGCGCTGATCTTATTTTCGAGTTTGTAGCAGAGCCAAGGTAGGCAAAGTCCCTTACTACCTTCGTCAGTGACGAACCTACTACCAGATGGGTTAGGAACATGCTCGATAGCCGCATAATAACATCTTCGTCTGGAGAGGTCTCTGTGACGGTCTCCGCAGCCAAAGGCTGCCCCCCAAGGCGGCGTCCTCTCGCCTCTCTTATGGTCACTCGTAGTGGATGACTTACTGAACACACTTAATAGTTCAGGTTTCACAACCATAGGCTATGCGGATGGTCTAGTGATCATCATTAAAGGCAAACATGAAGACAATGTGCGTCAACTCATGCATAATGCACTCCTTGTAGTCTCGGACTGGTGTGCTGGGGAGGGCCTATCGATTAACCCCAGCAAGGCAGTCGTTGTACCGTTTACAAGAAGAAGAACGCTGAATATTGGCTCAGTGACTCTAAACGGCACAACAATCAATTTCTTCGATGAGGTCAAATATCTAGGAATTGTCCTGGATAAGAAGCTTAACTGGAACTCCCATATTAAGAATAAAATTGCCAAGGCAACTACTGCCTTGTGGGCCTGTGGTCGTATGTACGGCAAGACCTGGGGCCTGTCTCCAAAGGTCATTTTCTGGTTATACACCACGGTTGTAAGACCCATTCTGACATACGCGTCCGTAGTCTGGTGGACGAAAACCAAAGAGGTCACAGCCATTAAAAAACTCACAAAACTTCAAAGACTAGCTTGCCTCGGTATCACAGGTACTATGCACACTTGTCCCACAACAGCCATTGAAGCCATAATCGGACTTACACCGTTACATATATTTATAAAAAAAAGTGGCAATCCGCAGTGCAGTTAGTCTTAGAAAATCAGATGCTTATAGTACACGGGATCACGTGGATCTCATGGAGCTATTGTCCGACTTCCCCGAGCTAGACATGCTCAGTACGGTCTCCGACTTTACGCCTAAATCACTATACTTTGGTAGAAGGTTTGAGATTGTGATCCCAAGCCGTGACATATGGAATAATGGCGGACCGTCGCTTGATCCAAAAGGTATAGTGTGGTACACCGATGGATCAAAAATGGATTCAGGAGTTGGCGCCGGTGTGTATGGACCCAACCATAAAATTTCGAAATCACTCGGAAAGAGTCCTAGTGTTTTCCAGGCCGAGCTTTACGCCATTGAAACTTGTGCTAACATTAACTTGCAGTCAGGCATTAAAGGTGCCTCTATCCATATACTCACCGATAGCCAAGCGGGGCTCAAAGCACTGATCTCCCATGTGATCAGTTCAAAATCAGTTCTAAGCTGCTTAGACAGCTTACAAAATCTGTGCCGACACAATAAAGTAAAATTGTGGTGGGTACCGGGTCATGTAGGCGTTGACGGCAATGAAACTGCAGACCTGCTAGCTAGGAAGGGCTCCTCTGAGTTGTTCACTGGACCTGAACCCTTCTGCGGGATACCCGATTCCGCCTTCAAACTTACCCTGAACATCTGGGAGCGCAACATGTGCATCTCCCACTGGAATAACTCCCAAGGTCTCAGGCAGGCTAAAAGAGCTGTGCAACCCTTCCAAAGACAGGCAGTTGATATCCTAAAATACGGCAGAAATGACATAAGAAGGCTTGTGAGCTTCCTTACCGGTTACTGTCAACTTCTCTACCACCTTAACAAAATTAGAATTTCGGAGGCCTGCCGCCTCTGCCTAGAAGAGGACGAAACCGCAGAACACATACTATGTGAGTGTGTAGCTCTGTGTAGAACTAGGAGAAGCTTTTTCCTTAAAGAGATCATATCTCCAAAAGATCTTAGGAACTCCTCCGCAGCCGTAATTATAGCTTTCATAAGGAGAGTAGAAGTACTGCTGCCCTAAAAGTGGCCTATGGCACAATAGATCTCCTTGCTCGCAGTGCCGACACGCCATTTGGGCGTGGCCACACACATGTTTAAAAAAAAAAAAAATAAAAATAAAACTACCTCGAAGTTATAGCTGGCCACTGGGACGTTTTGTCCAATTCGTTGGTGTTGGTTTTCCCTTCTTGTTGACAGCATATACTTGGTTTTGCCCTCGTTTATCGCTAAACCATTTTGGCCGCTTCCGCTTCAATGCTTGCAAACGCACCGGTGACAGCCCGCTGAGTTCTTCCGATAATGTCTATATTATCGGCGTATGCAAGCAGTTGTACAGACTTCTAATAGATTGTGCGTCCGGTGTTGGCTTGTGAGTTCCGCACAATCCGTTTAAGTACAGTATTTTGTAGTATTTTTGACATCAAAGGTCTCAGTGAGGTCATTACCGACCTTGATGGAGCAGCGAGCGTTCTTCATCGTCATCCTGCATAGACGAACAAGTTTGGCAGGGATGTCAAAACTAGACATGGCTCTATGCTGTCATAGGCGGCCTTAAAATCGATAAAGAGATGATGAGTATCGATTTGAAATTCTTGGGTTTTCTCCAGGATCTGCCGAAGTGTGAAGATTTGATCGATGGTGGACTTTCCTGGCCTGAAACCGCACTGATAGGGTCCAATCAGGCTATTGATAAAAGGTTTCAGGCGCTCACACAATATCGCAAAAAAGATCTTGTAGGCGATGTTGAGCAGACTAATGCCTCTATAGTTGGCGCAGTTGAGGGGGTCTCCTTTCTTGTGGATCGGGCAAACAATGCTGAAATTTCATTCATCAGGCATGCACTCGTCTGACCAAATCTTAGAGATGACTTGATGTATGCACTCTAGAGATGGGAAATATGCATCTTTTGAATGAGGCGGCTCACCGGATCTCTCTGTTTTCAAAGATCCGGATCTTTAAATCGGCTCAAAAGATCTAGATAGATCTTTTGTTCTGCACGCTCTCGACTTATCAGAGATCCATATCGATACATTGGTACATAGTGCCAACGCAACACAAGAGCAACAAAAAGCTTAGCAAACATACACGCACAATTAAGGCAGCGCACACTTTGATGCTTGCTGACTACTGCAAAAGAATAAGTATACTATTGAATAAGGGATGAACAGCGAGAAGTGTATTATTGCTTTAGCGATGTATGTACATACATCCATGCAATTGAGCCAGCGCACGTCTACAGACAATTGTGTTGTTCTTGTGTTCTGTTGTGGCAGTTGCACTGTATGTATCACTGTATCGATATGGATCTCTGATCTGCTGAGAGCATACAGAACATCAGAACATAAGATCCGTCTGAATCTTTTCAACCGAATCGTATAATAAATACGAGGGAAACGTTTTGTTGCCAAGTGTATGTACATATAAAGGAGGAGTCGGTTCAATACACGGCACAACACATACGATGTTGTGGCTGCAGGTATAGAATCGTGAAGAAGAAGCTCTTTCAAATCTCACTCTTTCTGGCTCATAGCGCATCAATGTACCACTGATCTGTGATCCGTAAAGACCCGCGAAGAAAATCTGCTTCATTGGATCTTTTTAAAGAGCCGGATCATTGAGCCGGTTCAGATCTGAGTTACTCATCTCTAGCACTCTACCAATTCATCACCAGCTGCCTTCAAAAGTTCGGCCGGTAAGCCGTCAAGTCCAGGAGCCTTGTTGGATTTCAGCTTGGATATTGCTATCCTCACTTCGTTTTGGTCAGGTGGACGGAAATTTTTACTGTCATCGTCTATGTTGAATGTTTCATTCTGCCTGACAGCGGGATGTTCGTCTTCGTCGCCGTTATACAGTCTGCAGAAATAGTTTTTCCATATTCTCAGCACCGACTGTGATTCTACTACGAGGTTTCCATTTTCATCTCTACAGGTTTCTGTACGGGCATTGCTTCTCTGTCGCTATTATAGTATTCGTAAAACGGGCGTAAATCATCTTCAATCATTTAACTAAATTTGCGAAAAATACGATATTAAGCCGGTTTTTGGATTTGGAACTAGACCAAGTTAATTAATTGTTTATTAAGTCAGTCATGAGTTGACAGTATTTGTCATGAGTTGACAGTATTTGTCATTTCTGTTTCCATGTGTGTAAATTCATGGTCGGCTTACGAAGAAATGAGAGATTTTTCCCAAATATGTTAAGATTTTTTTTACGTACAACAGCATTCTCAGACGGCTAGATTTATCTAAAAATCAAAGCGCGAGTTAGTTGTAGGACACCGAAATATAAATATGATACAAACACTTAATTTGCGTAATAAAAATGTATCAACAAAAGAGAAAAAATGTTCACCGATGCGGATTTATTTCATGGACACTAATTGAATGAGAACGTATCTGATGAGGAAATGATTCCAACTCCTACATCAGTGGAATACGCCTCAGAATAGTTCTCATGTCCGTTCTCTCTTTTATAGTGAGTGTGAAAAGCTATTTCAAGTCGGTTTTTTTTATTTAGATTTGCTCCAGGATCGACCAAGGTTATTTTAAAAAAATTGGGGTTCCTATTCCTCGAAAAAAACGCATTGGGCTGTCATTTGGAAATTTTGCAAATGCGAATTTATTTAACGCTGTGAACTTAATTTCTGTCTTTAGTTTTTGCATACTTAATGGTAGATTTCCACTTGTCGTTTTTAAATTGACGAATGACGAATTTTTCGTCAAATAGAAAATTGGCAAGTGGATTAATGAAAAACTGCTTGTCATTGAATTGACAAGTGGAAATAGCTGAGTTCTTCTTCTTCCTTTTATCAGCGAGGTTATGATCCTAAAACAAGGGATCACAACCCTCCTCCGCATTTCTACTGATCCGCCTGTGGGGTTCGCCTATTTGACCTCAGAAAATATCGGCAGGCCCGCCGATTTTGAATCACTCGGTTACTGAGGGCAATAAAATGCCGATGTCGTCGCATTTATCTGATCCAGGCGTTTATAGGCCTGCCTTTCCTACATCGCGATGTCTTTGGAACGTGCATAGATATTGCCTTTTTAACAGGGTTCAAATGATCTCTTCTTTGAACGTGGCAATGCCAGCTGAGCCGGTCGCGCTCTAATTTTTGTACGATGGTTTCCTTGATGTGAAAGCTTCCACGGATCTTCGAACTTCTTATTCGATCAAGCTTTGTCACTCCTGCTGTCATGCGAAGCATCTTCATCTCAGCTGCCGTTAATTTACTCTCATACATTTTGTACATCGTCCAACGTTGTGAACCGTATGTGAGTGCTGGACGCACAACTGCGGTGTAGAGCCTTCCTTTCAACTTAGGGGGGATTTTTCTGTCACAGAAGATAGCGGAATTTTCTCGCCACTTCATCCACCCTACGCTTACGCGATGATTGATGTCGTCATCACAAGTTGCTTTGCTATTGATTATAGATCCCAGATATTTTAACTTTTTGCGCTTAGGAAGCACTGTTCCATTCAAATAAATGTCTGGAATAGACCTGAGTGGATCAGAGAACGGGCAGCACAAGTACTCTGTCTTTTTGAACTAATGCGATACCCATTTCCCTCCAAAACGTCCACCCACACATCAAGTGCTCGTTGAAGGGATGTAGAATCCTCACTTATGATGGCTCCATCAGCAGCAAAGAATAACTGATGTACCTTGGGATCCATCACTATACCTTCAAGCAGATAATCAAGGACTGTAATAAAGAGCAAAGGACTTAAAACGCTTCCGGTTAAAATGCACTCCGACTTCGATTGGGAACTCTTCGGTTACTCCAGCTGGGCATCTTACTCTTGTCTTTGCTCCTTCGTACATGTCCATGATCACCTGTACATAGGTTTCTGGAACCCCTCGATGTCTTAGCGCCACCCATATCAAATCTCGTGGTTGTCTGTCGAATGCCTTTTCAAAGTCAGCCAATGCAATATGCAAATCCCTTTAGGAATCACGATGTTTTTCCATTATGATCCTTATACTTTGGATTGCATCTGTGGTTGATTTACCCGAGACAAACCCGCACTGATCATCAGATAGCCGTATTCTTTTTCGCAGTCGTCCACCTAATACCCACTCAACGATCTTCATGGTGTGTGACATCAGCTTGATCGAACGGTAGTTATCACGGTTTCGCGTATCACCCTTCCCTTTGTAAACAGGGAGAAGGTAACTTTCCCTCCATTGATTCGGCATTGGGTCACCTCTTACAAATTTGGAGATGAGAATTCTGAGCCACCTGAACCCAATGTCTACCATCTTTTTCCAGAACTCAGAGGGTATCTCGTCTGGCCCAACCGCTTTTCGTTTTTTGGAGTATTTGACCGCCTCACTAACTTCTTCGACTGTAATGTCGGGTATTTCTTCACAGTTAGGGGTGGCTCTTGGAAAGTATAGCCGGGGAAAATGTTCATTTAAAAGTTCTTCACAATACTGCCGCCACATATGCAGAATTTTGTCGTCATCCACATGAAGCTGGCCATGAGCATTGTTAATGAACTTTGGCGAACGAATCTCCTGAGCATTCCTCCTTTTTTGGGCGGCTATTTTGAAGATGGTTTCGCTCTTGTTCATATAGTTTCTTCGCAGCTCCTGGATAGCCTGGTTTGCATCAGCAACCGGGGAAGATATTTTCTCCAGCTCCCGATACAGGCCCTCCGTACTCTCTGCTTGAAGCTGGGCGCACTTCTTCTTCACTTTTTTCTTGCAACATCTGTATTCCATTTCGAGGCGAGCTTTTTCGTCACTATTATTAGAGGGACACTTTGACCAAGCATTGAAAGCCGCTTTCTTCTCATTTATCACTTTCTTAGCTTCATCACTCCACCACCATGTTTCTTTGGCGTGTTGATGGTGGCCTTTTGAAGCCCCTAGCAGTGATTTGGCCTTCTTTAAGCAAGTTCGCTGTAGGGAATCCCACATATTTTGTGCTCTGCACTCTTCATCCTCAGCTCCGTTGATGGTGTGAGAGAGGTAATTTTTCATCACGAAAACAAAAGCCTCGCCTTTTTCTTTGTCCAGATTGTACCACTTGATTTTCTCAGAGACCCTTGTTTGTTTGCTTTTCTTTGGTGGTTTCATAAAAATTTCTGTTAGCAGGAGACGGTGTTGCCGAGCGATTGCCTCTTCCAGGATCACTTTGCAATCTTTTACCCGAGGCTTCATGAAACTGCCTACCAAATGATAGTCAATCTGAGTTCCATCTCCACCACTGCTGTAAGTGATCAGGTGTCGGCTTTGTTTGATGAGCATGGTATTTAACACGATAAGACCGCGTGGTTTGCACATGCTTAGGATGTCTTCACCAGGAAGGTTCCTGGTGCCATATCCTAGTCCTCCATGGCAGTCTTCATAGTCTTCGTTTGATTTCCCGACATGTCCATTCAAATCTCCTCCAACAAACAGAAACTCTTCCTTTGGGATGTTCTTAAGGAGATTGTGGAAATCTAGCCAAAATGCATCTTTATCTCTCTAATTGCACCCATTTTGGGGAGCATATGCACTGACAATATTCCACACCTCTCCTTGTATTACTAGTTTGAGAGACATCAAACGGTCGCTGGACTTCGAAATGCTCAAGACGTTTCCAAGTAGCTCTGCCACAAGGATGATACCGATTTCGTTCCTAGCCTTTTCCATTCCGTAGTAGAACATCTTGTAATCTTTTGTTCTAACGCCCGATTTTCGGTGTTTTTTCCATTTCGTCTCTTGGACACACAAGATGTCCACCCGCCTTCTTTTCATCATCTCTTCCAGCTCGTAACTTCGACCGGCCATGCTTCCAACGTTCCAACTCGTGACCCTCAAATTGCGTCCAAACTGTTTCATTATTTTGCTAGCCCCCGGAATCCGTATAGCTCTGACCCGAACATTTCTGCTCGGTCCAGGATCAGTACCATGCACAGCAGTGGTAGTGCCTGGCGGGGTAATGCCTTTCCTTTTTGCAAGTATTGTCATAATGATACAATTTTGCAATATTACCATATTGCGATGGTGTTTATTGTTTGACACGTGCATGCTCCTATTTTAGTATTGTTTGATCTTTCTTCTATGACACCGGTGATCTCCAGTCGTGTCAACCCACGGACTCGCATGCACACTTGTGGGAGGGTTTTTAAGGTAGTATATGTGTCGCTAGGCTCACTTGGGTGTTATATATCCTAGATCTGATTTGTCCCCTTAGTCGCCTTTTACGACAAGCGCTGGTTGTTGGGGGGCGCTGCAGTGATATTTCTAACCCGTCCCTGCACGGGTACGGAAATAGCTGGGTTGTCAAATAAAATGTCCCTTTATCTTTAATTGACAGTGAAAATTATTTGGCATCATTTTCAATAGTTTGCATCAAAAAACTTATGTAGTAGAATTTTTGTAGAACCTGGGGACCCTCCCCCAAAATCATACTATGGATGTATACGGCTATAGTTAAACCCATACTGACTTACGGCAATCTAGTATTGTGGGCAGCTGTCAACAAAAGCACCAACTTAAAGGCAATAGCCAAAGTCCAAAGACTTGCGTGTATTGACACTACCAGTGCAATGAGGACAACCGCAACCGCAGGACTCGAGGCTATTTTCAACTTGCTACCGCTAGACATCTTTATACGCACGTCAGCAGCCATTAATGCTATGAGAATTAGCCATATTCAGACTTTGTAAGGCCTTTTTCTACCGCCTACCCTAGGAGGCAAGAATGGAAAAACGGTCATATACCTAATGCGGAATCTATAGCCATCTACACAGATGGTTCAAAATGAGCACTGGCGTAGGATCCGGCATCTCTCCGACCCCCTAGGTATATCGAAATCTATACGACTTGCAGACCACAGCAGCGTCTTCCAAGCAGAGGTCTTAGCAGTGGCAACAGCCACCCGTAAGTCTACGGTAAGGGCAATACCGGCAGAATGTATCACCATCTTTATCGACAGCCAGGCAGCTATAAAAGCGAATACTATAATAGAAATGAAATCGAAGCTTGTGAAGTGTTGTTGAGAAGAGCTCAGGGTTCTTGGAACACAGCACAAGATATCGCTCTGTTGGGTCCCTGGACACGAGGGTATCTCAGGCAATGAGAAAAGCGACGAGCTGGCGAGAATCAGCTCAGCAGCCCTACTAGAACAAGTTGACCCCACTGTGTGTATCCTGCCTTGCACACTCAAGCTCGTTGCAGGGAATAAAGCCATTAAAGAGGCGAACACAAGATGGACCTCCATGGAAACCCGTGCCACCACCAGGAAGCTATGGCCATCCTTTGACAAAACAAGTACCGAGAGATTTAATCAGAAAGATAGAAAATCCCTTTCCACCCTCGTGGGTATCGGCACGGGGTATGATACTCAGTGGTTCCACTTCAAAAAACTACGCCTGACGGAGGAAGAACTCTGTAGAGGCTGTGGTGACGAGGTAGTTTTTGAAGACACTACCCACTTCCTGTGCCACTGTCCGAGTCTTCAACATTCCAGGAAAAAGTTCTTTAGGAAATATTTCTTCCAGGATCTCGAGGAGCTCTCCGGCGTTTCGACAGGCAATATGCTACTTCATCAAATCATCAGGATGATTTGTATGCAGAAACGAAGTAAGTCATTGAGTTTGAATAGTTTTTAGTTTTAATGGGTAAGGGATTACTTTTTCCCCTATGGGTATCACAATGGGTCAACGCTGACCTGAGTGTGGCCGAGAGCGTCTCTCCCTGCCAGCCCACATAGCTAACTTAACCTAACCGGAAGAATTACAATAAATAAATATAATTTCCATTTGTAAAATATAAAATGAATTTTCCATCCACATCGGAAGAAGATGTTTCAGAGGAAGGCCGTGGAGAAGCTAAAAAAAAGAATTAGAAAGCCATCTGTGGCTTTCAAGTGGGACTATTCGAAAACCATTGGGACTCCAACTCCAAATAATATAAAAACAGAGACATGAATAATAATTCATGGACCACCATATCTGAAACCCTTGGCATTCTAAGACATGAAGTTATGTTGAGGTGGAATGCGCCTCTTGACATCTTCTTCTTCTTCTTCCTTTTATCAGCGAGGTTATGATCCGAAAATAAGGGACCATAACCCTCCCACTTCACCGCATTTCTACTGATCCGCCTGTGGGGTTCGCTTCTTGACATATACAATATAAAATTAAATACTTACATTTCCATTTCCACTTGCACGAAAATTTTGCGGAACATTTTTTTTTTTATCACGCCAATGTCACAGTTCACAATTGACAATGAGATGACTGTTCCAAATTGGCAGTGCAAGTGGAAATAGCGTTTAGCTATTTTCAATGAGCTGACAAACGATTTTTTGTCAATAATTGACGTAAGTGGAAATGAACTGGCAGTGGTGTCGTTTAATGACATTAACGAGAGCAGTCAAACTTTGTCAATTAAATGTCATGTGGAAACCCACCATAATAGATTGTTGTTAATTTAGCATACTTCAAGGCAAAAAAAACGTTCCGCGACATGCAAAACAAATGATAAAAACAAATACCACATACATATGGTTTTGACAGCTCCACTTTCCCTACTCAAAAAAATCTGGATTGACTTTAGATCGATCTCAGAGTGACCACAAGTTTCTCGAAATCGCTTCAGAGCGATTTTATAGCGACACCCGAGCGCAACGAGCTCTCAAAAAGCAGACCTTTTAAGTCCACTCCCGAGAATAGTTAATTTGTTAATCTCAGCTGTTCAGAAACGACAGCCACTTTGGCATTTTTTGTAAATTTCGCAAAATTTGGAACGCACTATTTATCTGCCACCTCACGGTCGTTTCACAAGTACGCTCAAGAAGAGCGTTGAGCCGATGATACACTGCAAAAATGCTGTAAGCACGACCTCTATTCTTTATTCTTTTGTTCCTAAAAGTTCTTAGAAACCAAAAGAACATTAAAACCACGTAGAGTAGAGAAAACATGTGAGGTGTTTTGTGGCAAGAGTGGTTTTTAGATTTCCTCAATTAGTCATACGCCGTTTATTTTCTTATTGGGCAATATGATTACAATTGCGTTTAATTTTTTTTTCGCACAACTGTCGAAAATTGAGCAATTTGTGCTCAATTGTCTAAGGTTCGAGTACATGTTAGTGTATAGGAAATATACGTAACTGCGCATTAGCTAAGTTAAAAACCAATTTCGAACTGTCGGTAAGGTAACGCCTAGCAAATACTTAAACTAAATCTATTTTACCGTCGAATAATATTAAAGAACTAAACCAAGGTATTTAAATACTGAGCAAAACACGAAAACACTTTTTTTCTTAGTGTTACCAGTATAAACTTTTAGAAGGTTCGTGCATGGATGTTATACGCTTGCTATAATGAAGACTATGCTAATCTAATATTCCTGTAAATTCTATTAGTTTCTTATACAAGAAAAAGTAAATAGGTATCTAGTTTGTCGCTCGCAGACAATAGCCATAAGGTGATATAACAAAAGAAAAATTTTCTCAGAATTTAATTAATTATTCAATGCTATTAGTTTTCTTATATTGCTCCTTCATAGTTATAGCAATTAAGACTATCATGAGTAAATTCCTCCTGAACAAATTGGTATTCGAAAAAGAGCATTCATGATACCTACATATATCTACTTCGGGGAATTTCTAGGAGGGACAAGCATGTGATTCAAAATGATGATGTTTGATATTTATTTTAGGAGAAGTATTATACTTCATTGAGGCTCTTAATGAGAGTGCCAATAGACTTTCGTGGCTTGGTAAACGAGGCTTTTAAAAATGTTCGACTATAGAAAGCCTATTAAAATGCCACCAAATTGTATATGAGAGCGAACTGGAATAAACCGTCGCAGGCACGCATACATATATCTTTATCATGTGAAGTTTAGACTTGCGAGTACATCTATGATACAAATTTTAAATACATAAAAGCTTTTATAAATCTTACTGAAATGTTCCTTTATATGGAACTTCTATAGTCACAAATTTACGATAAGTGGTCTCATTTGAGAACCCTTTTGACAAACATTTATTGTTGTTAGCAACTAAAAATCGTTAGATTTACTATGTCAGATATAGCTATGGTACTGATATTATTAGAAAAATAAAAAACGCGTTTAAAGTTTTCAATTGACTACCACCTTAAAGAAAAAAGAGGACATATTATAATTCTAACGCGGAGAGTATACAAGATATTAATATGAAATTGTTACACAATATAAAGCATGATAGAACGAATTATCATTAACTGTGTATCATTAACTCAAAAATATCGTTTTTTGAGTTATGACAGTCTTCAAGTACATGAGCGATTTCTATTGCATTTTGTACTTGATTGTAAACCATTCTTTAGTAGAACGAAAGATCTGCAAGCATTTGCATAAGTGGTGCACTGAGAACTACTCCCTCTGCGGCACTGGGCATTTTGTTCCAACCGCTTCCCTTAAATATTTTTGGCAACGGGATCGCTGCCATTGTCGCCATCCGTCTAAAAGCCTCCTCTTAGTGGTCTAGTTATCGCATCGGTCACTCCGCCATCCTTGATCTTCTTAGCTTCAACCACGAAAACACACACTACACCCCGCCGAAACTTCCATACGAGCATTCCTGAAGGGGATGAATAGGACAACTCTTCCCCTGTCGACGGTAGTTCGGTTCACTTCTTTACAGGTAGCTCTAGCACCGAAGGTGTGGTGTTTTCTCCAAAAAGCTCAACCTGAGCATCTCGTCCCGCGTCTCTAATCATTATACCGTTTTTCAGGCGGAAAATCATGGCGATTAAGGAAGCTCTGTCCTGACTGTAAGTATAATGTACTATTCGAGCATCTCGGACGGTATAGCGATGATTTCGGCACGAATGTTTGCCTTGAGCTCGTCAATGGTCTGAAGCTTTGCTTTTCAAATAACCCCACAAAAAGAAGTCCGGATGGGTCAGATCTGGAGATCTGTGTGGCCAGTCAATGTAGCCATTTTTTTTTTTTACAGCACACGTTCAGGAAATTTTCGTTGCAGAAACAACATTGTTTGATTTGCAATGTGGCATGGTGCACCATCTTGTTGAAACTAGTAACCGTCCAGACCTTTTTCTCACATTTGTGGAACAACATCCATCGATATCGATCCCATTGACTGTTTCGCCTTCTCTGAAGAATAATGATCCAATGGTGGTTTTGGCGCAAACGCCGGGCCAAACAGTCACTTTTTGGTCATGCAATGGTGTTTCATGGATCTCGTGTGGATTCTCCGTTCCCCAAATGCTCGAAATAGAAGAAGAAATCGACAAACTCGTCGAAGCCATTCAGAGCTCAGCGTGGAAAAACACTCCTTTGCGGAAGACAGAAGCACGGAACAATAAAGTCAAATACCAGCCTGAAATCGAAGACCTCATAGGAGAAAAGGGGAGAGCGCGCAAGAGATGGCAACAATCCCGCGCTCCACCGGATAAAACTTATCTGAACCACCTTTGTAACAAGCTAAAAAATGTGCTGCAGGACCTAAAAAATCACGAGACTTCTACTTACCTCGAGGGTCTGACCGCTGATAAGTCTTCAAACTATTCTCTATGGAAAGCCTTGAAGTCCATAAGGAAACCTGTAATGCACTCGCCGCCAATTGGGAAAGCTAACGGGGAATGGGCAAAAGAAGACAAAGAGAAAGCAGAATTATTTGCCGATCACTTAGAGAAAACGTTCAAGCCGTTCGATGGATAACCGTTGATCGAAGATCCGAATGATAATATGGCACCCGAAAACTTTAAAAAAATTGAAAAATAACAAGGCTCCGGGATATGATTTAATCACTGGCGAAATTTTGAAAGAGCTACCGAAAAAAGTGCTGGTTAAGTTGCTCTACATTATAAATGCTTCTTTAATACTATTATGTGTTCCAAGGCAATGGAAAGTCGCAAATGAGAAGAAATCATATAGACCCATTTCACTTCTGCCAATAATATCTAAGGTCTTCGAGAAAACGATTGCAACCAGTAATTGAAGAAAGACACTTGATCTCGAATCACCAATTCGGCTTTCGGGTCAAACATTCCACAATCGATCAGGTGTATCGAATAACGAACGAAATTGAAAAAGCTCTAGAAGAGAAAAAAATATGCTCTAGCGCTTTTCTCGACGTATCGCAAGCCTTCGACAAGGTTTGGCACGAAGGCCTAACGTATAAGCTAAGGGTAATCTTACCGGAAAAGTTGTACAGAATATTGGAATCTTATCTTGAAAACAGACTTTTCCGTGTTAGACACGGGAGTGAATATTCGGATTTCAAAGAAATCTACGCCGGTGTTCCGCAAGGAAGTGTTCTCGGTCCAATCCTGTTCGTGCTCAACACAAGAGATATACCACAAGATGAAGGGACCGTTGTAGCAACGTTCGCAGACGACACGGCTATCCTCGTAACAAATGAGTCAGTCGAATCATCAACGGGAAAAATCGAACGAGCTTTGAACAATGTATGCGAATGGACAAAAACTTGGCGAATAGTCCTCAATGAGACAAAATCAACGCATGTCAATTTTACGCTAAGAAAGATAAACAACTTACCTATATCCATTAACTCGGTACAAATACCTTACGCAAACGAGGCAAAATATCTGGGAATGACCCTAGCCGCAAAACTTAAGTGGAAACCACACGTTAAAAAGAAGCGCGAAGAGCTCGAAATCAGATTTAGAGAAATGTATTGGCTACTCGGAAGATACTCGAAGTTAAGCGTATACAACAAACTGCTTCTGTACAAGCAAGTCCTAGGACCGTCTTGGACATATGGTATACAACTTTGGGGTTGTACCAAACCAAGCAATATGGCTCTACTGCAAACATTTCAAAACAAAATACTAAGAACAATCGTGAATGCTCCTTGGTATATAAGGAATAGTGATATTCACAGAGATCTAGGAATTGCTACCGTGAGGAACGAATTAACAAACTTTGCTCGCAAACTTCGTACCCGGCTTTACGTTCACTGCAATAATGAAATAATCCGTACTATGGACGTGACAAACCTTGAGCGTCGACTACAAAGAACAAGACCTTTCGACCTAGCGCCGTAAAGAAAAACCGCATGTTTTTCACGCGATTAACACTACAGAAGCGTAAACTACTTGTTAAGGCAACTTAGTCGTAGTCATCACAAAAATGAAAAAATGAGAGGGACGAATTTCTTACTACTATGAGTATGCGCAGCCGGTTCGCATAGTACCTCTCTGAGGGGTGAGGCTAGCCCGTAGGCATATACTAACTAGCACTGATGGCATTGTCAGATATATGAATCGGGCATAACCAATGGTACGGACCATTGGTATCTTTTGAAGATTCCTGCACCTCCAGGCGCAACCAAAAAAAAAAAAAAATATATTGCATCCAATTGGTTTTTTACATCGAAATTACTATTTGGGAAGAAGATTTCTACTGAATACTACGTCTATTCTTTATAACATCTGACTCGATATTTGTCGAAAATTTGGACAGCAAATCTATACATACATATAATGAAACTGTAGGGTTTTTCTTTTGTTACCTAATGACGTGAGAACGGCTGGACAGATTTGGATGAAACTTTTTTTGAAATGTTTCTTAAGACTCCGGGAAGGACATAGACTATGTCGTTTTTTCTCCAGCCTACATTTTGGGAGCGTTTTTGTAGTTTTTATTCGTTTTTACTGACTTTAATCTCCTATTACTCGTGTAATTCATAATCGATAGAAAAAAAAAAAGGAATACATAATGCGGTCAACACTTCCCTTAATACTTTAAGCAATCCATCCGCTTTCTGCTTCATCTAGAAGCTGAGCTACAGACCAAAATCTAACATAATCAAATTAAATTTACTTTCTCAAATCTAAAGAAATTAACAACGATTGTTCCTGATCGTTGTTCTGCTTTGGGATGGTGGGCGCACATCCAAAGCACATTCACTTTAACAGTAGGTCAGGTACTGAAGATGATCATCTTTTGCTACGACTCGCGCGTCACAAACAAACAATCTCAAGCATTGTTTACAAAGAAGCTTTGTTAAATTTGTTTACCATGATTAAATACAATTATCCACTATTTATAGAATTTTTTTTTTTGTTTTTTCCGAGGGTAGGTGAAAATCTTCAATAAGACACTATGAGGATCAACAGCGCGTTTTATTTTTACTACAACTAAGTATTCGACTTATCAAGTAGTTTTCATTTCCCGAAATAAAGACGTTTTGCAGGGACATTCCCATTAGAAGTTCCTGCCAGCTCCGCAGTTTAGACGCGGTTACTTATCGCGCTAAGTCTAAAGGTTTGGTTCTTTGTAGACGGCGCAGTAAATTTCTTTCTTCCAAAACTTGGAGGACTGTAATATTTACGTGACTTTCTAGTCGACTTGTAGAATTGTATTTTGTTTGATAACATTTTAGAGAATGTTGGTTTTTGAGAACTATGACTATAACTATCTGCACATACGGTCTGAAAGTTACCCATTGGAACGACATTGATAAAATGCAATTAATCCACAAAACTCATTGCACACACAATTTTATGGACTTAGACAAATACTTTGATGTTTCTTCACTCGCTCTGATATTACATTTTTGTTCGCATGAGGAAGCCTTTAGAAGGAGAAGCAAGGCGAGCACGGGTTCAGCTAGTACATAATATAGAGTAAAAGAAAAACAATTGAGTACATATCATATCAAACAGCATTTTATTAATATATAAATTACTTTTCATATTTTACATTGCTTCGGATTTGCTGTAGCAGTTAATCCGAGAACAGTTGCAATATATTTATTACATATTAATGTATCAATAATACATATACATACAAAAAATTTTGTTCATGTTTGTCAATCTATGAAACAACATGTCATATACACAAGTTCTTTGTTTTAAAATACAAAGGATTTGTATAAAATCGTCTTATAAATTGGACATATACATTTATTTTATGATTTATGTTTTTTTTTCATATTAAATACATACACAAGCTGATAAACATTTGTATACATTTAGTTTGAAATTAATTTATTTATTTGTTTGTTCTTTAAATTTTGTAATCAAATAGTTTTACTTTTAATATAAATCACAGTCAAACGACAACATAACGAAATTATTTTCTTAATAAAGAGATGATTAATTTAAAAAGCAAAAAATGTTAAATTTTGTATAAAACATGTATTTTTCCATGTATTAAACAAAACTTTATTCAATGAACAGTTAAAATATTTTTGTTAAATTCTATTGAAATACATGCCTACATAATTTGAATTTATCCGTTTTTTAAAAGGAAATACACACCATGGTTGTAAAATTTCCCATTTCACTTTGAAACTTTGAAGTAGTTCCGCATTTCAATTCGAAGTTTAAAAAAATCCAAATTACGGACACATAGTAATTCATTAAAAGCGCAGTAGTATGATTTCCGTGGCGCCACCTATTATAAATGCAGTTAAATTAATAAAATGGGTGTGCCGGTAAGAATAAGTGCATGTTGTCTGGCAGGCGCCTATATCTTAACAGCACTAGGGTGGCCCGCTTCGCGGGTTCAAAGAATTTCACACTATGGGATATTCTTCGACTCATATGCACACACCGAGAACTGGCGAACGTCCACGACGTTAATTCTCAGTAATGCTAAAAGAGGAACTTAATTAATCGACTATACCAATTAAAATTATAACGTCAAAAAAAAGTTCAAAATAAGATTTCAAAAATTCGATATCTCGAAAACTAAGCGAGATATCGAAAAATGTCATAGATTGTTCCAAATCACTTGAAATTCTTCTGCACAGGTCTCTCTTATTTGTACGAGTTTTACTCATTTTCATTCCTAAGAGATAAAAGCAACAACAACCACAGCTAAAAAAATTAAAACTCGAGAGAACGAATTAAAAAGAGGAGGAGCAAAAGAAAAACAGGCTGTATACCCGCACTTCGATGTTTTTCATCGCATAGTTGCGGAACTACTGACGAATCAGAATTAAGTTGTGTGATGAGTATACCGAATTTGAGAAAAGGACCAAAGGGAACTAATTCTAGCCAGATTTACTTGCTTGAACGATGCATATCAATTGAAGGGCATTTTTTCAGTTGTTGTTTTGTATGTCGACTTTATTTGGTTTTTAAATAAAAACATGCATTATATTTTTTGTATTTATCCTATTTTGGAAAACTAAAGAAAGAATTTTATTTAGGCTAAACGAAATATAGCAATACATACTTAATTAACTAATACAATAAATAAATAAATTAGTACATAGTAAAACATACCACTTTAATTATATTTATAAAATATTTGCTCATCACTATCGCTTTCCACTTTATAAAAACCAAAAGAAGTTTTACCAAACTAGAAAAAGAACATTATACAGAGTAAAGTGGAGAAAATCATTAACCATTCTTTGAAGAATTAACAGAGATTTCATCCACTTTATTATCTTGGGAAATTTCTCTCTGCGCACGTTGGGTAATTTCAAGTGATTTGAAACAATCTATACAAAATATTTTTTTCTTGTTCAGGGCGTCGAGATCTATCAGAAAATATCGTCAATAATTGGCGCCACGGATATCATAGTATCCCCGGTAAACGTATTCGAAAATAAAATAAAAAAAACCTCAAATATTTTCGAAGAACAACACTTCATTTTCAGAAATCTAGTATGAACATTAATAAATTAAAAGAGCTCCTTTACTGACAAATACAATCGACTAGAAAACATCAGAATCGAAAAATACATTATAATAGTTTTGATTTTTGAATCTAACTACAGAATTACCCTTTGCATGTCCAGAAACGTCAACAAGATCCAATCGAGTCTTGCGGTAAGAGTGTTGGCCTTAATATTAGAAAATTTAAATTAAAAATTAATTTGGGCGTCGACATAATGTGAACTCTTTAACGGATAATATCGTCATCGTCAAAATTTTCTTAAAATAGTAGAAAATGTGTAAACCTTTTGGTGGTGACACTGAGACCAAATTACTTCAAATAAATTTAATTATATGATAGTTAAGATTGTAGTTTAATATTAATTATCTCTTAAAAAATACTACATACAATAAAAATATTAATTAAATCAAATCCAATAAATATAAGAGATAATAAATGTTTTTTTAAACACATACAAATGTCCTTATTTAAAAAGTGTAGCCTCTTTTCGTTGGCTTGTATCCACTATTCCTTTATCTCCTTTTTTTTCTTTGCACAAGTGCGGAGCATAAAGCAACATACTTTATCTAACAAACAAATTAGATGTCTCTACTAAGTACATGATTCACTAAAACATAGGTAAGAACTTAACTTAGTGGAAATTTTCTTTTTTCGACTTTTCTTGTTTAGCTTTCGTACAAAAATGTTGGTTTTTTTCGTTATAAAAATACATAAGATGCCGGCGTGTACTGTTACTAATTGCTTTATTTTTTTTTTTTTTGGTTAACATTTATACACATTTATTTTTTGTCATAAACATTTTTTTTTTTTTTTTTTCAAATACAATATTTGCGCATTCTTACTAAACAATTCTCACATCTATAAATAAATTTGTTAATTTATTGAGCGTAATATTTTTTTTTATTTTTCTTTTTCTTTTGCAATTCATGACTATGATTAACAAATAAGAAAATAAAACATAAACAATTGTTGTTCATTTGAACAAAAAATGCAATTCATCATATTGTTTGTAACAACATTTACGAAATTAAAATTTATTTCATTTGTCGTTTTAGTCTATAAAACGTTTTTTCAACTATTGTGTCTGTATAAACTTAGTTTTAAGTCGAAATTTGTGTTTTGTTTGCTTTTAATAAAAATGTATACAAAAATTCATTTATTTTTTTTTTGTTTTTGTAACAGCACTATTTTTTTAAACTCTGATTTATATTTATTGTATTTTATTTTTACGCTTTTTTTATTTTATGGAATTCACAAAATTTAAATAGAGATCTTCTTTGATGTTGGATCAGCGTGGATCATCACAATCGACCCAATCATAGCGACTAACGTACGGTCCAACCATGTTACCGGATTAGGATAGATCAGTCCTCCTTCATAGAAACCTAGATGACCGCCATGGGCTAGTTCAACATAAGCGGTTTGATTGCGTGAAACTGAAAATTTAAAGAAAATAAATTTATGCTTAATTACAAATGTATATGTATCTGAAATTTGATGGCTCATTTAACATTTGTTACATTTGTTTGAACCTTAATTACGCTAAAGCCAAAATTTCAGGAGATTTACTTGTGTTTAACTCCATAGATAGGACTATAATAGCCGTGTTTTATTATCTGATTTGATCCAGATCAGGTCACACGACGAAAATAAAACGATCTGGATCTGGATCTGGATCAACGAACAATTTTTGTTGTGTCTTGTGGTGTAGTTATTGTTTGCGCATCGAACTCCTTTCAAAATATGGTTTATTTCGTACTGAAATTGTGCTCAACTCTTGTCATATGCATCCAGAACAACATTTGTTTCTTCAATACATTTGTATTCATTCAATAATTAATTATTTAAAGGTAGCAATTATTTTTTTTCTCTCTCTTTTCCATTAGAATTGAACAGCTGACAGCGGAGTTGCCATGCGATTTATTTTCCCTTATAATATTCAGAGAAAATGCGATCTTTTTCTTTGACTGTATGTTTTGTCGATCCTAATTCATTCAAATGATGTATATTTATTCAATAATTATTAATTTGAAATCATTAGGAGTAACTGGGATATGTATTTACTTTCAGATACGCTTTTATGTGCATAATTCCAATGCAAAGAAAACATAGAAATCATAGAATAATATTTAAACTGC
The DNA here is from genome assembly GCA_945910035.1 of Brachypalpus laphriformis. Lineage (NCBI taxonomy): Eukaryota > Metazoa > Arthropoda > Insecta > Diptera > Syrphidae > Brachypalpus > Brachypalpus laphriformis. Next base: position 167,525,765 of record OX246755.1, on the reverse strand, counting down.
AGAAAGTATTTCATATTTTAATCTGGCAGCAGGAGTTTTGACAATTGCCGACAAAAGTGCAGCCTAGCAAGGAATAGGCGAACTAATTTTCGGATCACGGAAATAGATCCAAATGAAAAGCAAGATCTCGTATTGTTATTGTAATGCATACACACCAATGATCTGATCTGGATCATGGGTGATAATAAAATACGGCTAATATCGATAGACTCTTCTAAGTTACCTAGCTTATGATAAGCTATTCAGAAAAATACATTTTATTCAGTCAGTTTAAACACATAAAATTATTCGATTGGAAAAATTGAGGACAAGAGCTTATTCCCGATATGATATATTCATTTCTAATCTTTTCCAATCCTAACAAAAGTTCGTCCGGGAGTAAGGTCGAGTAGATATCAATCATTTGGTATTATAATTACTATATTATTTATTTTTTAAAGAGTAAATGGCAGGCTTCTTGGGGTAGAAAGAGCTCATACAGCAAACACGAAAAGCGTTTCCCATTGAAAAGATCTTTTTTGACCTAGTGAAATGTCTGAACGTTTTGTGACAAATGATTTTATTTTACAAAATGCATCGGTTTAAATACTATTACAGAATAAATAAATCGTTGAAATATAATTATAGGAATAAAACGTGGGAATATAATTTCGGGAACAAACATGTGGAACCGCTCGGTGGACGAAAGTCGCCACCTGCTACGTCTCATATTCAGCTGTTGGGAATGCAGGGTGGATGATAGTCGCCTCATATTCGGCTGTAAAACAGAGGTTACTTAATGTATAATCTCTTTGCCAAGGGAGTGTCTAAAAAGTTTGGGAGGGTAATACAAAACATTTATGAAGAGACGCTGTCAGCTGTATGGAATGGAGAAAATGCTTCAAACTGGTTTGAAGCGAGCACAGGTGTTAGACAAGGATGCACTTTAAGCCCATTGCTATTCGCACTGTTCATAGATGACATCATTGAATCGCTACCTGGAGGTGTTGAGTTTGCAGGGATAGTGATAAAGGCGGTCCTTTTTGCAGACGACATAGTATTGATGGCGAATTCCCCGGAGACATTGCAGCGCATGATTAACTGTTTGTATGAGTACTGTAAAATGTGGAGCCTAATTATGAACCTGGAAAAATCAAAGGTGATGATCTTTAAGAAGGGTGGGGGAAGGATTTGTAGCAACGAGAAATGGTTTTTGAACGGCGAACAGATTGAAACCGTCAAAAAGTATAGCTACCTGTGCATGCTTTTCACGCAAAACTTAAGCATGGAAGAACACCTGAAATGCAAACTACAAAAGGTCAAAACCATGATAAATACAACTTGGAAAAAATATTTTGCCAACAAATGCATAGTTTCGTGTTTTTGAAGCGGTTGCCGAGTCAACTATGTTCTACGCGGCCCAGGTATGGGGCGGAAGGAGGAAGTGGAAAAGCTATTGAGGTTTTATATTAAAAGGATATTCCGTTTACCACCTAACACCCCAAACTATGCCATAATGCTAGAGACTGGACTTTCTCCACTGGCTATAAAGACGCTGAAACTGCAGGTGGACTATATTTTAAAGGTATTCAATAGGCATTTGGAAAGATTACCAAGAAAAGTTGCACTGGAAGCACTACGATGCAATATTGGTTGGTACAGAAATTGGAACGAACTAGGGCACGAGTGTGGAATAAGCTTGGATTTGGATGAAGCAGGCACGGAATCATGGAAGCCAAAGCTATACCAGTTGTTAGCAGCAGTAGATGTTAACTTCAGACAACAATTTGAAAGAGAAGCATTAGAGTCACTGCATCGATCTATTTATAGGCAGTTGGATCATAATTTGGGAGACTGAAACTACTTTCACGATGGTAATAGCTGCCGAGAAATATCACTTATGCTAAAACTGCGAGCTGAACTACTTCCACTAAATTATCAACCGCATAGAGAAGATCTACCGGTCTTGTGTAATATTTGTAACATGGCGGAGAGGGAGGATATATTTCATTTCGTGGGAAGATGTCCTACGCTCTGGGAAACTAGACGGCACTTTTTTGGAGTAGATGAAATTTCCCATGAAGAAATCATAAGTAAGCTCAACGAACCGCAAGCGTCTCTCCTGGTAGCGTACTGTAAAATAGCCCTAGCCTATCGGCGAAGTATTATAAGAGAAAGTTTCTAAGAGAGTTTGAAGAATAGCGCTTTTCGTTTATTAAATTGCAATCCATAAAGTAGCAATGGTTTTTAAAAAAATTGACAATCGGCAGACGCCTTATTGCCATGCTTTTTTGATTTTTTGATCTTTGTAAAGAATTAATAAAATCTAAAATCTAATCATATTCAGCTGTAGGAAATGCAGGGTGGATGATAGTCGCCACCTGCTTCATCTCATATTCGGCTGTAGGGAATGCAGGGTGGATAATAGTCGCCACCTACTGCATCTCATATTCGACTGGAGTGAGTGCATCGTGGGAGAGTTAACGTGTACATTGGTGGGGTAGCTGGAGACCTCTCTGGAAGGCACTGCTGTGTGTGTGGTTTTAAGTTTCAACACCCATTATAAGGCTGCGGTTACGCCTCACTCTCTAAGAGTGTAAGCTTGTGTTTGCTCGTAAATTAAAAGTATGGTTAACAATGTTTTAAGGAAGTAAGTAGGTAAGTATTGTTAACCCTGAAAGGATTGTCAGATATTGTATTGGATTGTATTGGTCATGTTACATGCTTGTTGGGTGTACGCTTATAGGAAGGTTAACATTTGTAAGCTTATAGATCAAATTCATTTGATATTCAAGCGTTTTATTGAAATGGATGCAAAAGTCAAGTAAAAAAATAAGGCGATGCTTGTGGGACGTGAAGTCAAAAGAGTATACAAACATAATAAATTTATTTATTCACCACAATTGAGCTTAATTAGATTTACCAAAACTGTTGACCAAAAATTTGATTTAAGTAGCAATAGATATATAAGCTTTGAATTCGTTGTAAAACCTATCTTGTGGTACAAACTTGTTTCATTTCTTCGAAGCCACAATTTTAGCTTGTCTTTTCGTCGTATATCGGTTATCGCATCAGCACAATCGAACTCAGTTTTCTACATACCCCCAGTTGTACAATGGGTTTTCTTTATTTCGTCGTTCATTATCGACGGTACCATCACAGTTCTTCCCCTTCAGCACAAGCAGTTGTTAAAAAAAAAAAAAAAAAATTGAACCGAAATTTTACGCTTGTGTGGTACCGAAACGTTGAGTTTCTTTGTGTAGCTAGCCTTCTCCAAATGATTTAAAACAGTTGTGCGGCTGATGAATAATTAAAGCAATGTCACGACTACTTATATGCCGGTCACCTTCCACTTTTTCCAGTATTTCATCGACCAGAGCTGGGTGCATATATAACATCAAAATTTCCAGAACGGAATCGAGCTTTTTATAAAGTACCTTCATCTTAAACAGCACAAATTGCAACACAAGCCTTTGCTGCATTTTCCAGAGATTTTCGCATTAAGGCGATCTAGTGACAGAAAGGCTCAATACATTCTTCTTCTTCTTTCCAACTTAATAGTTAAGTTGATTTCTCTCAAGACATTGCTTCCTTTAGTAAGGTCCTCTTAACAAACGATATTCCAACCGCCAAATTTCTAACCAGCTTTCGACACAGCAGAAAATGTGGTAGCACGCTTAGACATGGTATCCATTAGTTAATAACAACAATTTAGGCATCGTCAAAATTAATTCAACCAATAAATGTTCAGTGCTGGCAATGTGCTCAACGAAGACCCAAACAAAAACTAATATTAACCTTTACATCCGACTTCATTGGCAGCGGTATGGTTAATGATACAAAATTGCATTTTGGCTTTTAGGTGGCGTCATCAGTAACAAATATCAAGCCGCAGTCTCAATAATTTAAAAAAAATTATCGCTGAAGACTCACTTTTCCATATAAGCAACGACAACATTACAGTACTGTTGCTAGATTTTCTTGCATCGAAGAAGACCATTTGCAATTAACCATGACAACAACAGAATGGAAAAAAAAACGTCAATATACAAAAAAAAAAAAAAAAAGTGAACAACTTCGCAGTCGGTAGGATTCGAACCTACGCTCCCAGAGGGAATCTGATTTCTAGTCAGACGCCTTAACCGCTCGGCCACGACTGCTATTTATGGAATTGATGCCAAATGTAACTTTGCTTCGTTATGATTCTAGTTGGAGAGATATTTGTATGGTGACCAGATGTTTGCTATTATTAAAACTTAACATATTTTTGAATATAACACAAAAGTAGGTTTAGAATAAATTTCTGTCCTCGCTGTGTATTGTTAGAATTTTTTTGTTTGTGCGAGAGAGAGAGTCGATGGCTTGGGTACAGAATAGCAACCTTTTAAGTGAATTCCAAGCCGGGTGGTTTAAGAAGGAATATTCTCCTCGCTGGTTTGAAACAAGGATAGGAGCAAGGATATCTTCTGAGCCCGCTTCTGTTCTCAATTTTTTTGAATGACCTTACCTCTTTTCTCCCTCTTAATGGTCTGCCTATTCAATTGATCATGTATGCGGACGACATAGACATACTTGCATAAACGTCAAATGTAATGCAAGATCAAATATTAATATAATGTCATAATATAATGTAATGAAGCGGCTGATAAGCTTGCCAGACTAGGTGCCCAATCACCTTATATTGAACCTGAACCCTTCTGCAGTTTACCCACCAGCCAGATTAAAATAGAGCTACTCCGCTGGGAACGCGAACAAATGCTCTCTCACTGGAATGCTCAACCCGGCCTAAGGCATTCCAAGAAATATTAACTTCTCAAAAAATAGAACTAGAAAAGTTCTATCAATGAGCAAACAGAATGCTAAGGTCCTTACTGACTTCCTAACTGGACATTGCAACATCTCAAGAAAAATAGGCCGTGTTCAATCGGATACGTGCCGTCTCTGTCTTGAAGACACCGAAACAGCCCATCACATACTCTGTGATTGCCCGGTCATAGCCAGACTTAGGCTAAAGCACTTTAATAAAGGCGTTACGTCACCTTCTGACGTCACCTCTTCTTCAGCTCGAACTAGAGTTCAGCTAGTTGACAAACTCAAAATCAATTAACCAGGGGATAGCACAAAAGATCTTTTTATGTCGTAGTGCTCCAGGGGTCAGTCTCTGCCTTCCTCCCCATCTACCTAAAACAAAAAGCAGTTGATGATAAAAAAAAGTTATGGCAATATGCCAACTTATGGAAGCTTAAAGTTAACACGGTCAAATCCAATCTGATAGTGTTTCATATGGGGAATGGACTCTACGGCATGGAAAATGGGTACTGGGGAAACGAAGAACTTCAAAAAGTAAAAAGATACACGTTATGGAGTTATAATTACATCCAGCTAGTCTTGATTGATACCGTCCAACATAGGTTAAATAGTATTGTGCCAGTGTTAAAAAAAAAGTGAAATACATCCTAGACCACTGGATTTGAGTGTTGAGAGCATCTAGCAGTCTTGCGACAAATGAATTTGCTCCACGCTTTGAAGCAGAGTTCGAAAAAAAACATTAACTTAAAGTACCGTAGTGTTTTGTTTTCTTAAGGAATATGTTAAGTGCGCCCCAATTGTCTTTCTCATTCTGCTATTTTCCAGAGTTGGTTTTTAGTGTTCCCGGTGTGAAAGTTAAAAACGGAACACTTCAAGCGGAAGAATGGCATGCACTTGTAACTTCTATACCGTTTGACCTAGAGAGCTGCAATTTTCAGTAAGTATCGATTTTACTTGTGTCTGTACAAGATGGCGATATACAGAAATTATTTACTTACTTACTTACTTGGGTGGCGCTACAGTTCGGGGTGAACCTGGGCCTCAACCAACAAACCTCTCCATTTAGCTCGGTCTTTAGCTAATTGTCTCCAGTTGCGCACTCCAAGTTGGTCGAGGTCCCCTTAAACTTGTGCGCGCCACTTACGGCGATGATTCCCTCTACTGCGTGGCCCCTTGGGGTTAGATTCGAGGACTCTGCGGGCCGGAGCGTTGGTGTACATTCGCTCTACATGTCCTAGCCATCTCAGACGTCCAATCCGCAGTTTTTTGACTAGGTCGATGTCGCTGTACAGCTCGTATAGTTCGTGATTGAATCTTCTCCTCCAAAACCCGTCAATGCAAACGGGACCGAAAATCTTACGAAGAATTTTTCTCTCCAAGCGACCAAGGATATCTTAATCCTCTTTTAATAAAGTCCATGTTTCAGCGTCGTAAACCAGGACTGGGATGATCAGGGTCTTATACAGAGTCTCCTTAGTTGTTCGAGATAGGGCTTTACTATTGAATTGCCTTATATCGCTTGATTTCTGCGCTGATCTTATTTTTTTAGTTTAAAGCAGAGCGAAGGAAGACAAAGTCCCTTACTACCTCGAAGTTATAGCTGCCCACTGTGACGTTTTGTCCAATTCGTCGGTGTTGGCTGTCCCTTCTTGTTGACAGCATATACTTGATTTTGCCCTCGTTTATCGCTAAACCCATTTTGGTCGCTTCCGCCTCAATGCAAACGCACCGGTGACAGCCCGCTGAGTTCTTCCGATAATGTCTATATCGTCCACCTTAGACTCACAACTGTCAAACTCCAGTAAACGATGGCTTGCAAACTACCTAAATGCCAGACAATCAATCCTGCATTGAATTCCGAAACTATAAATCGCAATTCAGTAAAGTTAATCAAGGGGTACCTCAAGGAGGAGCCCTTTCTCCGATCATTTTTAGCTTCTACCTGGCGAAACAACCCTCATCACCCCCCGGAGTCAAAATGGTATCCTACGCTGACGACTGCACCATTCTCGCGTCAGAAAAGGACATCCGCTCCATCTGCAGCAACATTAATGCCTACCTCAATGAATTGGAAGACTTCTTCGCCAGTCGCAATCTCAAATTATCCCCACAAAAAAAATTCTCATCGACACTATTCACCACCTGGACCAAAGAGGTGAACCTACAACTCGACATAGAGATACATAGCAAGGAGACTCCGACAATCAACCACGCAATCCTAAGAGTCATATTTGATAATCGACTGACATTTTCGAATCATGTCGAGAAATAAGGTCCTAAAATCCCTGGCCGGTAGCACACGAGGAAAAGAAACACTCCTCACCACATATGAAGCAATCGGAAGATCGATTTTCAACTTTCTTTCATGCGGCACCAACCTGGGTACCACGCCTCAGTGATACGCAATGGCAGAAGCTCCACACAAACCAGAATGCTGCTCTACACATTATCACAAGCTGCCACCGTATGTCTCATGAAGATTACCTACATCAGGAAACAAAGTTGCTTAAAACCAAAGAACATAACGACCTACTCTCCAAACAGTTCCTACTAAGTAGCTTGCAACCGTGCCGATCACCCCCCCAATAGAGATATAATCAGCCTGATCACACCACCGAGGTATAGTCGATCTGACATCCGTTCATACCGTGAAGAGGTAATCAGGTTTAGAACCCATACAACACTAGACCCAGCGTGCTATAAATTGGCACTGAACTCAATCCATCAGAATGCAGTCAGAACCGCGCATGATAGCCGCCAGATTAACATCATGATAGGCGGCCGTCTACCACCGATACATCAAAATGAGCAACATCTTCCCAGACGTACCAGATCCACACTTGCCCAACTTCGATCCGGCTGGAGTTCTATGCTGAACAACTATATGCACCGCACACGTGACAGTATCATTGATCAATGCCCGAACTGCGGCTCGTTACCACATAACACCGTTCATTTGTTCAGCTGTCAATCGCACCCCACTACACTAATACCAAGATCCTTATGGACACACCCAGTCGAAGCCGCCGCCTTTTTGGGCCTCGACCACACCGATGACAACCCACTCACAACACCCTAACGTTTGAACCCATCCGAATCAACATAGTTGTTACAGAAACAACCAATCCACACCTTCGCCACTTGTAACGGATTCTTATAATTTCAGTCGAAAATGCAAGTTAACCTTAGGAACCAAAGTTTTAATTGCAGAAATACAAGTTAAATCAAAAAACATTTCACCATATCTCGGGTTTAGTCCACACAGAATGTTGAAGTCAACCAGCATTTTTATCACTGAAGCATGCACCCATGAAACTGCGGCACAGACCGTTGTAAATGAAGCTAGGACGAAGTTTCGAAAGAAGTAATACTTTCGTTTTAAGAAGAATTTTTCTTCAAAATTTCATTTATGGAGTATTAAAATGGGTAAGCTCAACGCATACACTTCGATGTGCATTCATGTCTACTAGTCGGAAGGAAACATTCAACACGATTATTAATAACCAATCTGTTAAATTGGATTCTTATTTTCGAGAAAGCGGCATTTGCGTATAGAATAAGGCTCAAACAAGTATAAATAAACGACTACTCAGTTCAGAAGTAAATATAATTACTTACGTGCATGATCTTTAATGGGCAACAGCAACTCCTCCGGCACTAAGGGATCATCTTTGGCATTGATAAATATCATCGGCTTCTCAATGTCATCCAAATAGTTAAGTGAAGAACTCCACTTGTAGAGATCATGAGTTGATGGGAAATTATGAACTCGTCTAGTATATGCTTCATCGAGCTCGGGCAGTGTTGCAGCAGCAATAATTTCCCTCTCATTTAGGCCAAATCGTGTCTTAACCTCATCCGAGAGCAGAACATGACGGTGCTTTAGAATAATATTCTTAACATTTTCTGTCATTACATACAAATAGAAACGACGGAAGTTTTGCCAATTAAGTAACCACCTTGTACCCCTAAAACACAAAATATATATAAAAATCAAATTCAGTTGCATACAGACTTTAAGATAACTTACTCAACAGCATTGTATCCTTGGCATATCGATATTCCACCAATGACAGTCTTTGGCCTCGTTATTGTCTTCTCACCCATATACTTTGTGATTAAATTACCACCTAGACTGAAACCTACAGCTATTATGTTCGTGGACGGATATTTTTTGTGCAAATTCTCAACCATTGCTGAGAAGTCGTCAGTGTGTCCTAGAATCACAAAAATCTCAGTCATTAATCCAGATTTCAGAATTTATAATAGACAAACTCACCGTATGTGAATATGCGTGATGATGTGACTTGAACACTTGGTAAAGCTCCGATATGGTTTAAAACTGCACAACGGTAGCCATGACATTGTGCATAATGAACAAATGTACGAATGTATACACTTTCAGATGAGTTTCCAATTCCTGGACAAATGGCCACAGTGATATCATCTAAAAGAAGAACATTTGTCATGTTAAGCCTTTTCTCTTAACAACAACACTAATATAACATCCCTTAACATTAATTACAATAAACAGAACAACCCACAATAAACATTTACAATAGTCAACCACCACTCAATTACTTTGATTGGGGTAAAGTTGATTACAATCATCCCAGTAGCCTAGTTCCGTTTGTCATATTTTAGCCCTAAGCGTGACTATTTCTCTAAATACGCCAAACGCCACACCTCTAGTCTGGGGTGAACATTTTGTATTTGCCTACAAAACTCCCTTCCAGTGTTTGCCTCTGAATACTCTTCAGGTTATATTTAAATAAAACAAATTTCCCACAGAGCTATTGGAACTCACCTTCGTGTTCATTCAACGGTTGATAGAGATCATAGGTCAACGTTGAATCATCGAAAAGCGACAGATAGACACGTTCTCCCAGTGGCCACGGACACTTCACACGGCCCACAATACTGTGCAGAACGGTCTGGACATGACCGCTAAAACCCCATATTCGAGTTGGCACATAACTGGAAAGAAATAAAGAAAATATTTATATTTAAATTTATTTTGATTGTGTCGTCTTCATATCATTATGTTTGGAGACATATACTTTTTAAATATTACGATTGGCAAAAAAAAAATGATTGAAGGCGGAGACGAACATGCGAGAACACCTCGTGTCTTCTGTTGTTAATGGGGAATCCTAGATTCATAGTAATGAGCTTGTGTCACGCCTTAGGCGCGCCATTATTTCGCTCCCTCATTCGGGTCGGCAGTATGCCTAATTTTTCAATTTAATCATTTGTTAATATAGTAGCAACCGTACATGGGTAGGAGCTCTTACAAATTGACTCATTTAGATGGCAATACATTTTCAAAGACAATCAATGGGAATGTAGTCATTCAGCTTGAGTATGTACTTAATGAGATACTAAACGAAGTACTTTTTGTTAGCTATCTTATCGTGGAAGAAAAACTATCTAAAAGTACAGTCGTAGGACTTTTATTTTGCGCGATATTACAAAATAACTCTTCCGTTAACTTGTGTGAGCGAATGTATAGGAAGATACCAAACTTTACAAACGTTATTCTCCGATATACCGATGGTTTCTACTTTAGAGCGAATAACAAAGCACCCACCCCTTGCCCCTGTTGAGATACCTCCAAATTTTGACCCGTGAAATCGTATTTACGTTTTGGAGCCTTTGCCGTTCTCCAAATGTTGACTAATTGGCATTTATCCGCCAAGGTCAACTTTATACAGATTATTCACCCGACAGGCGAAATGACACAGGTAAGTGAGCGGACTGAGCTGCATTCTCACACAACTCGTTAAACGGTTTGCAAATAACTCACGTCAGATCCTGCACCTTTAGCAAATTTTGAACAAACCCTAATATCAGTAATGCACCAGCTAATGCATAGTAACATACATAAGGATTATTATCCTTTGATTTGGATAAGGTGATAAACAACGTTTTCAAAATACAAAAACCACAGCAAAGGTCAAACGGTAGTGCATGCGATTATATGAAATCACGAGGATGCAAAACGGTGACATATACTACGATGATTGCTACAGAGACAGCAAGCAGCGCTTATACGGATACGGATTTGCGATACGCGACAGACGTAGGCAAGAAGTCGTAAGCTTCCGACACGTGAGCGTGCGTATTATGACTATCCGAATCAAGTCTAAATTCGCTAAAATAAGTCTAGTTGTGCTCATGCCCCCACAGAACAAAAGGATCCTGCCACCAAAGATTCTCCTATGAGCTCCTCGACAAAACATACACTCCGTCTCACTTGATTACGAACAGGCAGTTTTTTTTTTTAATGTTACGATATTTTTCAAACCCTTCGCTAATCTGGGAAAAACCAATTGCACAAGGAATGAAGGATATATTATGTTTATATTGTAAAAAAAAATGGGATTAAGTTGATAAATGCAACTTTTATGACGCTTTTCCCAAAAAGGTCAACAAATTAAGCTATTTTTTTTGTCTCACTTGATTACGAACAGTAGCTAAATCTACCTGTTAGAAGCTTAAAAGGTAAAAAAACAATACAAAATTTCTTTGTATAAATAAATGTTGGTTTTATTCAAAGAGTAGCAATAGTTTTTAGTAATCGGTACTACCTCCTGATCGCTGAATCACTTCAAGTAGCCTGCTGTGTAGAGATTTATAGAGTACTATCAAATAATCTAGCGAAATTTCGGACCAGGCTCGTTTTATGGCTTCAATAATCTCTTCCGTTTCATCATATTGCCTTCCTTCTTCGTAGACTTTTCTTGAAAGCCAACCCCACACGTTTTCCATGATGTTCAGGTCGGGTGAATATGGCGGCCAAGCAAGTAGGTTTACATTTTGGTTCTGAATCCAGGCTTTTGTTGTCCGTGCGGTATATATCGGTGCATTGGCTTGTTGGAAAGTCCATCGCTGTCCACCAAACATCTCCGAAAACTGCGGAAAAGCTCTTTACAGTATCGATTTGTAAGTGATTGCCGTCATTTTGGAGCTTTGGAAATCCAGCTCCACAGTTCCGTAATAGCTTATTGCTCCCCATACCATTACACCACCCCCTTTGCTGTGCCGCATCTGAAGATGTCTTTCTTCTTTTCTCAAATCATGGAAATAACAGCTGTCTCCATCAGGCCCGTCCAAATTACATTTTTTTTCATCAGAAAAGACGACGGTATGCCACTCTCGATTCCACCTGATGTGACTTGTTGCAAAATCAAGCCGCTGGATTTTACGTGCCGCATTCAATGGTGGTTTCCTCTTCATTTTTTCATGGCGAATATGGCTGGCCTTCTGTATCACGCGAAGAACTGTCGATCTGCTAGCTGTAATTCCAGTTTTTGCCTCAATTTTACTTACGGAGAGCCTTGAATTTGAAGCAGCTCTCAGTATCGCCCGCCTTTTCTGACATGTTGTTGCTTTGCTGACTCTTCCTTTGCGGTTTTTCCATACTTCTCCGGGTCCTTAATAAAGCTGTGTACAACAGTGGTGCCTCTTCCAATCTTGCTGGCTATGAAACGGATGGATTTTCCTTGTTCCCGGTAAGCTCGAATTTGGCCTATTTCCTCCTTGGTTAATGTCTTTCCTTTACCCATAGTTGTAGATTGTATGAAATTATTTCTTGAACTAAGCTCCCTAATACTCGAAGTATCCTTTTATTGGATTTAAAACACGGTAACAGGTAGATTAAGCTACTGTTCGTAATCAAGTGAGACAAAAAAATAGGTAAATTTGATGACCTTTTTGGGAAAAGCGTCATAAAAGTTGCATTTATCAACTTAATCCCATTTTTTTTTTACAATATAAACATAATGTATCCTCCATTCCTTGTGCAATTGGTTTTTCCCAGATTAGCGAAATGTTTGAAAAATATCGTGAAATTAAAAAAAAAAAACTGCCTGTTCGTAATCAAGTGAGACGGAGTGTACGAACATACGATGTACTAAATACAATGTTAAAATCGTATTGGGCGATTTTAACCCCAAAATAGGAAAGGAAAACGTCTTTGGTAGGGCAGTCGGGAACCATAGCCTACACGACACCACGTCTGACAATGGACTAAGGCTAATTGATTTAGCTGTGGAGCGAAACATCACTATAGCATGCACAAGGTTTCGTCATTTCAGTATCCACAAGCAGACATGGCGGTCCAATGGTCATGTAACGAGCAACCAAATTGATAGTATTGCGATCGACGCAAGACATGCTTCCAGTATTCTGGATGTCCGAACCTTCCGAGCGGTCAACACAGACTCGGATCATTACTTTGTTGTAGCCAAGGTACGAATGCGGATATCCCAAACTGAGCAACAACAAAAAATCACTGTGAGAAAATTTAACGTCGATATACTACAATCGCAAGAGACCGTTAGAGTCTTCGCTGAAGGCGTATCCCGAAATCTCTCAATCGCTCCTATGCCGCCAGCAGAAAGTGCCGAAGACCAGTGGCAACACTACCATCAGAAACGCCTGAAGGTGAAGGTCTTGGTTTCGCTTGAGAGGCAGAAGACAGAATAGTGTTTTGGATGCATTACATCCACTCTATTTGTTTAACCCCATTTGAACATACGTGAGTTAGGGAACGAATTTGAAAAAACTGACAGTACTGTCATCAACGAAGGAATGGATCGGAGTAGAAGTAGCAGACAATGGTCATTTATAAAAATGAGAAAGAGAATCGGAGACAAAACGGAGCTTTGGGGAATATCAGCATTTATATTCTGAATTGCAGACTTGAAACCATCCAAGACAACTTGTATTGAACAGTCCGAAAGCTAATTTCTCATTCATTGATTAAGAGACTCATCGATTCCATAAGCACGCATTTTCGACAAAAGAGCCTGGCGCCGAACTCTGTCAAATGCCTTAGAAATTTCGAGCGCAACCATCTTTGTTTCGCCGAAGTGATGAAGAGATTGGTTCCACTTCTCGGTGAGTTACGTCATCAAATCACCAGTGGACCTACGAAAACCATACTGCCGGTCATTGAACAGTTTTCGTGAATCAAGATAGTTCATAAGCTGACGATTTATCTGCGTTTCCATGATCTTGGAAAGGACGTAAATGCAATGGATCGGTAATCGGACGAAGACGAAGATTTGCCTTTTTATAGGGACCGGCGCGGCGCGGTTCAAATTCTGTTTTCCAGTTTCTCGGAAAGAGCAGAAGAGTAGAATAGACATAAAAGCTTAGGCAGACGTTTTACCAGCGTAGACGAACACCTCTTCAGAACTATGTGGGAGATACCATTCTCTGTCTTATCTCTTACCTTCATTTCCAACTTATGGTCAAATTGCGTAGTTGCATTTAAAGATTCTACTCTTAAGTGTAAGTTAGACTAGACTAGATGTATAGATAGTGAGGTGCAAGTGCATTGTGATCTTTAAAAGATCTATTGTGCCCCTCATACTACGGCTCTAGCCGATGATATACTCGGTCTAGAGCACTTCTTCCAGTCCAGCTGCTACAGCAAACCGGAGTATCTTGAGTGGATCCAGTGAAGGCAAATCCATTTCTGATAAGAGGTAGGCACCTAGGTGCCTTCTTCTTTTGTGGATCAGTGCTTCACATTCCATAAGAAGGTGCGCTGGTGTTTATGCGAAGTCTCTGAAGAATCGGCAGTGTCCGTCTTCCTCTATTCCCAGTTTCCTAAGGTGCTTCTTGGGTCTGCAGTGACCCGTTAACATGCCCGCCAAGATGCGAACTCGATTCTTACTAACTCTTAGGCAGGCTTTGCTTCTTTTCTGATTGTATTTCCCCAGAAGTTATTTTGCCTGTCTTAATTGGGGGATATCGTCCCAATGTTTGGCCCATTTGTTCTCTTCCTCTTTTCTTAAGTCTTTCCGTATTTCGCGAGGTCCTATCCCACAAAAGGGTTCTGGTCCAAGAAACGGCGTGTCTGATCCGTTTCTAGCTAGTTCATCAGCTGCTTCATTCCCCTCCACTCCTACATGTCCTGGTACCCAGTGGAGAGTTACTTTGTTTGTTTCTCCCAGTTTGTTGATCCTGGTGAGGTATTCCCATACCAGTTTGGATCTGATCTCGTGCGAGGTCTGTGCTTTAATAGCGGCTTGGCTGTCTGACAGTATTGCGATGTCCTGCCAGCGATATTTCCTGTCTAGGTTGAATTGCGCGCATCTTTCGATCGCGTGGAATATACTGGGGAGTATTCCTAGTGATTCTGAGTATCTAGTCCTGGGCCCATACACTCCTGTCCCAGTGCCAGTAAATGTTTTCGATCCGTCTGTGTACCATTAAATTGTGTGTTGTTTGAATTGGTATTTATCGGATTTGCTGCTTCAGCCTCTTTTCTTGTTCAGCTTTGAGTCGGATTTCCTTTCCAAGCTGTATTTCTTGACCATATCATCTCTGGGCCATTCCAGAAGCGGCACTGATTTGGATAGTTACTCGCTCTTTGTTTGCGATGCATGTGCCTTTCCCGGTGCCCCCTTTGCTGATTCTCAATATGGTCTCCTTGGCGTTTCGCTCTAGCACTATGTGTAGTGGAGGTATACCTGCGATCACTTCTAGTGCTGCTGTGGGACAAGTTCGCATGGCTCCTGTTATGCATATGCAGGCTAGTCTTTGCACTTTGTTGAGAGATGTCCTCGCCGCGGTTAGCCTAGTTCTGTTAACCCATGCCACCCCGTAAGTGATGATGGGTCTTACTATCATCAGGGACATCCATCTCAGTGCGGCTGGGCTGCACCCCCAGCTTTTTCCTGAAATGTTCCTGCACACCATAAGTGCTCTTGTGGCTTTGGTTACCACAGCTTCTACATGTTCTTTCCAGAGGAGTTTACTGTTTAGTGTTAGACCTAGATACTTGACCTGTTTCTGTGGGTCGATCCTGATCCCTTCCAACAGGATAGGTTGCATACGCCTTAGCTGTCTTTTCTTTGTGAAGGGTATCACAGTGGTTTTAGTAGGGTTCACTCTAAGTCCTACCATTCTACACCACTTCTGTGCAAGTTAGTAGTAATTAAACATCAAACTTTACAATATTAGTCTTCGTGGATATCATTTCTACACATATCAATACTCTAAAATATGAATTAAAATGAATTTACCCGTAATTGACCTACTCGTATTTATGAGTTTGCATTTTTGTGTTGTTTCTCTTGCTTATGAGGCAATAGAAGACGTCGTCGGTCAATGCCCTAGTCATTCTTCATTCTATTTGCCTCTTGGCTTGAGTTTTTATTTCTTTTTTTTGCAATTAAAAAAAAAAAAAAACATAAACAACTACGAATATCTGCTGTATTTAAAAATGCACGAATAGAAAACTGAGGAACAACGAGTGTTGCTTATCATGATGCTGTGTGTATACACACATCTTCGAGCATCTATCTTTTGGATACATCAAGAGAAACACGTGCTGATCTAATGAAAAACAGACTTAGGAGCACATCATTTATTAATCGAATATGTATATACAAACACCACTGAAAAACGAAGAAAAAATCAACAACTCATTACCCAACTACAGAATAGCAAAATCGTTTTGTTTATACTTCATTGTATTAATTTAGATTAACTTGTAAAGTTATAAATAAACTCGATTGAGATTGTTCTTGCTTAGAGATAATCAGATGAATCTTTTTGTAGACAGCAATCAACGAGGACTTACACAAGTGTTGTATTACACAAAAACAAAATAAAATAAAGTAAAACTTTTCGAGTCATATCAAAAGAACATGTGTCCAAGTCCAAAGTACAAACGCTTATCTGACGTTCGCGTTAATAATTTATTTAGTTACGGCTTTCGGCTAATAAACACTCATACCTGGTGAATGGCATTAAATGTGTATGTGTACGCTTAATGTATCATTCAAAGTTGGCTTGTCTAAACAAAAGCAAGAATGAAAGAGGCCAACAAAAATGATTTTGTTAAATATTTTAAACTTCTTTTCTTATTCACAAAATAAAAAAAGTAATCTGCATCGGCCGGGAATCGAACCCGGGCCGCCCGCGTGGCAGGCGAGCATTCTACCACTGAACCACCGATGCTTGCGAGTTTTATACACCGTAACCACTTTATGGCAATTCAGCCGGCGAATCATCTCAAATAGCATGTTAAACCCGCACATATATTAACCCTACTTCCAACCCTACACAGATTTCTGGCTTTTGGTATTGAATAAAAAAAAAAGTTGGTATAGATTTTGAGATATTTCTCAATCAATAATATTTGGAAAACCGAGTCGGTCAGTTTTCCATCGACACACTGAAATTTTATTCGTGAAATGTAATTTAGATTGCAATTGCATTGATTTCTACCATTTCCTGAAGAAACCGCCTCAACTACATATTGAGAGAAATCGCGAACCAGGACAAATACACATTCAAAGAGCCACGTGGGTCCAGTAGCATTGCCTCCGGAAATGAAAAAGGGATAACAAAGCTGCTGGTTCGAGCAAGATTTCAGTTGATAGCGCACAAACTGATGACGACGGATCAGATTCTTCAATATTTCGAATAAAAAATGTTACAAATTCGGTACAGATTTTTGAGTACGAATTTGAGTACAGATTTCGTGGGACCGAGGAGTTGTCAGTTGATAGGCAATGATGCCATTGCGGAAAAGCAGTATACATACTTGTATCAGAATAACTAAGTAGTACTCTTTAAACGAAAGCTATCTTCAAAAGTGTAAGGTCGAAACCTTTAAAACCATTGAGTGCACATTAAAACAGTAATTACGAATCGTTTTTCATTTAATGTGGTGGGAAGAGATAAATACAAATGAAGTGTATTTTGGTTTGAAATTGATTACGTTGTGGAATTACTTAGTTCAGTTGCTTTGGGGAAAAGACTCACAAATTCGCACAAGCCATCTACTTGATTTTGTGGTTTGTCGTCATATTTGTTTTACCTCTATTTATGTATCCGTTGCAAATATGACTGTGCATATAGAGGGAAATTACCTAATATGAAGAATACGGTCAGGGGTATAAAAAGCGGAGATTCGACCTGTGATTGCATGTATAAATATGTATAAGTGCTTGGATAGACATTTAGTCGATTAAGTTTCGTAGCTTACTTTAGATAGACAGATATGTTTACATGCATATGTTAATCTATTGTTGGAGTTGATTATGAATCCGATTACGTCCTTTACATTCTGTCTAATTTTCTGTCTGTATCTACTTATATGTACTGCCTAAATGGCTGGACAGCTGGGGTCACATTCAGGAATTCAGGAATATCGATTTACTCGAAAGCGGTGTAATGATTTTGTTCAAATTTGACATTTGACTAAATAAGTTAGGATATGTTATGGCACGTACATACATATCTATGTACATAGTGTACCAGGTATATACCAACGAATACATTATAGCAGTACTTCACACATTAAACGGTTTTCTTACTTGTTTAGAATATTACTGTACAAATTTAGTAACATTATATAAAGCATTTTTTCCAAAGCCCTTTAGTCTAATTTTATAGTTAGGATGGATTGGATAGTTTCTGTAAAAATAAAAACACGATTTTGAGAAAGCTTTTGTAATTCCAAAAACTTAATGGAAATCAACGGCTATTATGGTAACTAAATAAAGGATCTCTAAGAAAATCAAGAGATACAATTTGGACAAAGAAAAAGGCGACGCTTTTGTTTTCGTGATAAAAAATTGCCTCTCTCACACCATCAACGGAGTTGAATATGAAGAGCGCAAAGTACAAAATATGTGGGATTCCCTACCATCAGGCCATCACCAATACGCCAAAGAAACATGGTGGTGGAGTGATGAAGCTAAGGAAGTGATAAATAAGAAGAAATCGGCTTCCAAAGCTTGGCCAAAGTGCCCCTCTAATAATAGAGACGAAAAAACTCGCCTCGAAATGGAATACAGATGTTGAAGAAGAAGTACGCCTAGCTTCAAGCAGAGAATATGGTGGGCCTGTATCAGGAGCCGGAGAAAATATCTTCCCCGGTTGCTTATGCAAACTAGGCTATCCAGGAGCTGCGAATCCAAAAAAAAAAAAACGAAAAGCGATTGGCCCAGACGAGATGCCCTCTAAATTCTGGAAAAAGATGGGAAACATTGGGTTCAGATGGCTCAGAATTCTTATCTCCAAATTTATGAGAGGTGATCCAATGCCGAATCAATGGAGGGAAAGTTACCTTCTCCCTGTATACAAAGGGATACGCGAAACTGCGATAACTACACTTCGATCAAGCTGATGTCACACACCATGAAAATCGTTGAGCGGGTATTAGGTGGCCGACTGCGAAAAATAATATGGCTATCTGATGATCAGTACGGGTTTATCGCGGGTAAATCAAACACAGATGCAATTCAAAGCATAAGGATCATAACGGAAAAACATCGTGATTCCTTAAAGGATTTGCATATTGTATTGAATGACTTTGAAAAGGCATTCGACAGACAACCACGAGATCTGATATGAGTGGCGCTAAGACATCGAGGGGTTCCAGAAACCTATGTACAGATTATCATGGACATGTACGAAAGAGCAAAGACAAAAGTAAGATGCCCCGCTGGAGTAACCGAAGAGTTCCCAATCAAAGTCGGGGTCTTAAGTCCTTTGCTCTTTATTACAGTCCTTGACTATCTGCTTGAAGGTAAAGTTATGGACCCCAAAGTACATCAATTATTCTTTGCTGACGATGGAGCAATCATAAGTGAGGATCCTACATCCCTGCAACGAGCACTTGATGTGTGGGTGGACGCTCTGGAGGGAAATGGGTATCGCATTAGTTCAAAAAAGACAGAGTACTTCTCTGATCCACTCAGGCCTATTCCAGACATTTATTTGAATGGAACAGTGCTTCCCAAGTGCGAAAGGGTCAAATATCTGGGATCTATGATCAATAGCAAAGCAACTTGTGATGACGACATGAATCATCGCGTAAGCGTATGGTGGATGAAGTGGCGAGAAAATTCCGCTATCTTCTGTGACAGAAAAATGTCCCCTAAGTTGAAAGAAAGGCTCTACACCACAGTTGTGCGTCCAGCGCTCACATACGGTTCACAATGTTGGACGATGTACGAAAAGTATGAGAGTACATTAACGGCAGCTGAGATGAAGATGCTACGCACGGCATCAGGAATAACAAAGCTTTATCGAATAAGAAGCTCGAAGATCCGTGGAAGCCTTCACATCAAGGAAACCATCGCACAAAAAATAGAGCGCGACCGGCTCAGCTGGTATTGCCACGTTCAAAGAAAAGATCATTTGAACCCTGTTAAAAAGGCAATATCAATGAACGGTCCAAAGACATTGCGAGGCAAGTCTATAAACGCCTGGATCACACAAATGCGACGACATCGGCATTTCATTGTTCTCAGTAACCGAGTGATCCAGAATCGGTACGCCTGCCGATATTTTCTGAGGTCAAATAGGCAAACCCCACAGGAGGATCAGCAGAAATGCGGTGAAGTGGGAGGGTTATGATTCCTTGTTTTCGGATCATAACCTCGCCGAAACAGGAAGAAGAAGAAGACGGAGAAGGCGAAGAAGTACGCTCAGCGCCAAGCAAAGAGTACGGAAGGCCTGTATCGGGAGCTGGAGGAAATATCTTCCTCGGTTGATAATACGAACTAGGCTATACAGGAGCTGCGACAACAAAATATGAACAAGAGTGCAACCATCTTCAAAATAACCATTCCCCAAAGTTCATTAACAACGCTTATGGCCGGCGTTGCTTAAACTAGATAACTCGTAAAAAACGTTAAGATCTATGGTAATTGACGCCGAACTTTGAAGAACTAATTAGCAGAAGCTGACCCGATCGTAATCAACCAACCATTTGGATAAAAACATGAGGTCCAAAGTCAGTTCTAATATAAAATGTTTAAGTGGAAACTTTTAACATGTTTTTCTCAAAACAGCAAAATCAGAGTTATCTAGTTCTAGTATTGAGTGGACGATATGTATGTAGTATGTAAGCGCAAGTTTTACATTGATAGATTCGGTGATAGTGGGAGAGCGGGATTTTCAAATTGTTTTCAAGCTTTTCTGTTCAACAGACTGGATAATAGAGAAAAAAAAAACATTTGCACATATTTGGGTTATTTGGGACCATTCACTGGATAAACAACGTGAGAAACAAAAAATATATGTACTCGTATATGTATCGAACGGTTTAAAAGTGGCAAGTGTCATACTGACAGACAAACAGACAGATCCAGAACAATAAAAAGGTATATAAAGAACTTTCCTGAGAAAACAGAGAGTACATTTATGAGGCAACACCATCAAGACAAACAACTCTAAGCAAATATATGTATTAAAGCTCTTTAATAAAGGAAACAATGCGAAGAAGTTGCCGTAGATCTACTTAACGAATGAACAAAATTTAGCGGAATGATAAGTTTATGTGCACAAATTTAGTTCATACACACATTTGCTGACTAGCTTCAGAAATATCGATGGTTCAGTTGTGGTGGTCAAGGCTACCACTGTGAGAAAAGTTTTCCCATTTCATTTCTGCTGCAATGGTTATACATATTAGGATTTCTTTATGTTGGGATCACATCTCTATATTGTCTAATTTATAAGTTTCATCAAGTCTTAAGGTGTCAGGGCAACACAAAAGACAACAACCAACTACTAATTCCAAGCCCACATAAACGTATCAACACTATACGATACTAAACTATTTGGTGTTATTTTCCTTAGATCCCCACGAATACATAATACAGTAATACAATTTATGGTACTATCAGCACAGATATGTATGTATGTATATCTCTTGTCATTCTCATAATACCATAAGTCTTCGGTCGACCTACGCGTAACAAAAACAATAAAAACGTATGCAACATAGTAAACATTATCACATCCTTCTCTGAAAATCAATATTTCATCCATTAATATCCATTCATGCGTAAAAGATAATAGCTTCCTTCTTGTCCTCGGCCGTAGATATCAAATAGTACAATCTATAGAGTAGAACATAGGAGGAAGACGCCTTTTAGCTGGCTATCAAAACAGATAAATTTCGCCTTGACCTTCAAGAATACAGGGAACGCACACACAGTCATACATATTACGAGCGCAACAATTGCATTCAATTTTTGATATTCTGGATATTTTTATTTATTTTTTATTTTGACTGCATTGCCAACGAATAAGGCGGTAGAAACTGAGATCACTGCTTATTACTTTTTAAAATGAAAGTATACTCTGGAGCGCATTAGTAATTGAGTCTGGCGAAGACAATTGCAATTTGCCTTTGTGTTGTACTCTTTAATTTGATAAATGCATTTTTATAATAAGCACAATGAGGTAGAACGTATTCTTAACCGTCACGAGACTTTTTTCATTGAATGCGGTTGGGACAATGCCAAGAAGTATACGAGTATATTGTGTACATCAACTGCTAAAAAATGCTTTATCATACTTAATTGTAACAGATTGTCTAATTTGGCAGATAGCGATGCTTGTGAGCAAGCTGTAATTCCCATGAAAGATATTTTTGGACTTTCGAGAGTTCGACAGAATTTTCTTACCCGATGGTATATGTTTAGCATAATGAATGTATCTACATATATCTATTATCTTCTTGGCTTGCAAAATCGTTGGGCTAAAAGTTCGATCCTTCTAAATGAAAACAAATTTTATTCATAAAAATCATATGCATATGTAGAATGTATGTTTCTAGAAAATTGATATGCGTGTTTCATATTTCATAACACACGGGAAATTGAATACCCTCCCTTACACTTCTTAATAAACGAATTTTATTGCTTCCATATTGTGTTTACCTCTCCCGTTGGGTGCATTCATTTCTATTTTATATACAACATTTTATTGTGTGATTCGTCATCATTTATAGCAAACAATAAGTTTATTGACGAAACGTATATGTGTAGCAATTTTTGTTAGCCCCCTGCAACAAACAATCAACTGACTATCACTCATTTTTAATGACACACATAACGTGAACCAATGAAGTGCGCTTGGTAATTATGTCCACGGTTATTGTTGTTTTCATAGAATTTTTTTTGATTGCCAAATCGTTGATGTCAACCCATAAAGAATACCGAAATTTTAGATTGAAGATTGAAGGCTAAAATTTAGCTTAAACCGATTTCAGATTTTTTAGTCTATAATAATTTAATCACATATACCTTACAATTTATAAATTATTGTATAACCTTTAATTTATAAATCATCGTAGTTCAGAAATTTTAAGTTTTCATCAAAATCAACTCTTCACACTTTCTGGAAATCTACAAATTCCTAGATGAGTAAACATTTCAATGTTAATGCAAGCCACGAAGAAAGACTGCATGGAATTTAATTTTAGATTTGCGGTATACAAGGTGTTGCACCTTTTATTTCTCTCTACATCTTCCAAATAACAATTTGCTTATGGGTTGACCACGTTGACAAAATCCCACACACAGAATCCCGCATCACAAAACCCTGTCGCACATAATCCTGGCACACAGAATCTGGCATATACAAAACTCCGCATAACATGTTTGTGTGCGCGCATAAGAATCTTAAATCATCCAATATATACACAGAGGGAAATATTTTTCATATATGTGTGAGTAGAACATAACCCACCCTTAACCAGGAGTACAATCTCTCGTTACTTATTTACTGTAAGATTAGTCTTTTAAATTAGTGAAGAACTAAAATATGTGTGAATTAAACAGCACTCGAGTGAGTAAACCACTGCTGTACATACTTTATGACATGTTTACCAGTAAGAAGTTCATTGTGAAGAATGGCAATGTGACTTCTGCTGGAACTTTTGAAGCGAAAAATTCAATATTTACACGAGCGATCTCATAGGTTTACTTCACCATGCCATAGCGTACGCAGACGATTTGGTCGCGTACAGATCAGGGCCCAAGAGATACTGCGACGACTGGAAGTTGAAGATTAACTTTCAGAAGTCGGAGACCATCCTGCTCGGAACGCCGCTGTCTGGGGCCTCTAGGGACACCAGAAAGAATTGGCGAAAGTTCTCTATCGTGGGAACGCACGGACAGCCACTTGCGTGTCGAAGTGTAGTCATATACATTGGGGTCTGGCTAGATCAATATCTATATTTTAACAAACATATAGATGCTGCTCTGGCCAGAGCCAAAGTTGCTTTTGCCCTCATAAAGAGACAAGAAAGAGACAGAGCCAACTCGATGCGAGGGTGAAGGCTATCTGCTACATGGCCCTCATTCGGCCTATGCTCGCATATGGATGTCCCGTGTGGTTCAACGCGGGGCCAAGCTTGTTGGAAAAGATGCGGGTGTTTGAGGGTTGCCTTCGTTTGTACAGAACACCAGAGTCTCAGTACATAAAATTCTATCCTTATGAGGTCCTTTATAACACGGCGAATCTGATCAGAGTGGATAATTTCTTGATCAAGAGAATTCGAAGGCACATTGCAAGAGCAATGACTTCGATGAATAGCCTGATCTTTGGGGCTTATTACCCCAACAATCTCTATCACGAAAGTGTGCGCCTTAACGGCTTTATCCCTCCAGAAGCGTTCCTATATCTTGATCAGAGAAGTCTGATCCCGGATAAGTTAGCGGTGCCGCTAATTTTCCACGTCGCCAGAACAGCTGTGGATAGGCGACTCAACTACGACCGAGACGTCGCACTGAGTAGTGAAGAGGGTCTCCGATTTAGTAGAGCGGTTTCAGTTCGCGACATTGAAGATGTCAGTAGGCAGCATGACCAATTTTGGTGGCTTATTGAAGAAAAGGGAACGCCGTCGTCGTTTCCCCCTAATCCAGGTTAGCCTGTAACGGGATAGAGCGGGTCGTCTATTTATTTTCATTTAATAGCCATGGCCGGCTTACATAGTTTTAAGGTAGTCTTAAGTTTATTTAAAAAAAAAAAAAAAAAAAAACAAAAAAAAATCAAGCACAGCACTTGGCTTAAAAAAAGAGTGTATTTAATTACACTCCGTAGTTAAGTTAGCTTAAGTTTATTTTTAAGGCAGTTTATAAGTTTTATCTAATAGTTTAAAAAAAACCAGTCCATTTACTAAGTTTTTCTACGGTAAACATTTTTCTTAGTTAAATTTGTTAATTAGTTAAGTTACAATAAATAAATTTAGTTAGGTCACCCCCTTCGGGTAGGGGCCAGAATATACCCGAGGTAGGCATGCCTGTCGTAAGAGGCGACTAAAATCCACCCTTCGTATACCGGGGATAAAATGTATACATAATATGCAATGAGTAAAACAAATAGATATAGTACCCCAGGTGGCAGTCCAGGTTCTCTGGAAAATCCACCCTCTTCGGAGGTAGGCTCTACGGATTCTGGGGAGAGCCAATTGTTGCATTTAATAAACCCCTTTTTGAGAAATTCAAGGGTAACTCGATCTCCACCATCAAGACCGAATGTCTCCGGAAAAAGAAGTCCGCCGGAAGCGCAAGCGCAAGAGAAACGGGACTCAGTGAAATGTAATAGCTTTGAGGAAGAAAACAATGAACTCCGTATTAAGCTAAATAAAATGGATCTACTCTACCAAGAGCTTAAGAGAGAGGTAGAATCACTAAAAGAGGAAAACAAGGCGTTAAAGAATTCACTTTTGCAAAGAGAACGGGAAATTACCCCACCCCGTGCAGCTAGTCCCAAATATCACACGGATGAAGAAGAGCTAGCACGCGAAACAAATGGGGTCTCAAAGAAAAGACCCAGCAAAAAACGAAGAGCCGGTTCTTCACCTGAAGTCGAGCCACGAAAACAAGACAAAGAAAAAGACTTGAAACAGAAACAAACTCACGACAAATTACGTCCCCCGCCTGCAATAAACGTCGTCGGCTTTACGGACTACAATAAATTGCATTGCCTTCTTAAGGGAACTGTGACATCGGAATTTAAAGTAACGTCATTCCGAAACAATGATTGGAAAATTAATGTAGTTGACTCTGACGGCTACCGAGCAATATCGAAAAAACTAAACGCGGAAAAGATCCAGTGGTTCACCTACGAAAATAAATCAGAAAGGCCACTCCGTGTTATAGCAAGGGGTCTCCACCCCTCGTGCACTAAAGATGACATTATAAATGACCTTAAAGGAAAAGGCTTGAAAATTATCGACGCAATTAATATCTTAAAGAAGATAAAGCAGAAAACGGAACAAGGCAATGAAATCTTGGTCAAGCATGGACTTCCGCTCTTTATGCTAACCTTCGATAGAAGCGAAAATATAGACGATATTTATAACGTAAAACGTATTTTGAATATCGTAGTTAAAATCGAGCCTATGCGTACGAATACACGATCGATACATCAGTGCAAACGCTGTCAAGGTTTCAATCACACCCAGTCGTATTGCCAAAAAGAACCGAAATGTGTAAAATGTGCCGGGAACCACTTATCAGAAAGGTGCGACTTAAATAAGCAGGCTCCGGCGACCTGCATAAACTGTAAAGGCAAGCACCCAGCAAACTATCGAGGTTGTGAAGTAACAAAGGAGCTTCAAAAAAGGCGCGATACTCTCAAGAAACCGATACACCCGAACCCAAGCTTAAGAGATCGTAAAACCGATAAGCCCAAGACCGCTAAGCCAGTCAAAACGAAGCGACCGATAAAGGGAAATAAAAAAATTGCGCAAGAGAACGTCGCTGGTCCAAGTGCAGCGGAAAAACCGCCACAGGTTGACGCGAGATCGTACGCGCAAGTCGCGTCAAACGAAAACAAATTAAGATCAGCTACAACAGATCCGGTTAGCCAAATATTTGCCATTATATTGGAAAAATTTGAGGAGCAAACCAAAGTTAATAAAATTATACTTGACAAATTGAGCAAGCTCGAGTTCAAACCTCGCAAGACAATCAAAAAAACATGAATATGAAACAGCTACTTAAGATACTAACGTGGAACGCAAACGGCCTTCTGAAAAAAATCGACGAGTTAGAAGTGTTTCTACGGAAAAATAACATTGACATATGTTTGGTATCGGAAACGCACTTAAAAAAGGGACTTAGACCCAAAATAAAAGGCTACAGCGATTACCATGCGAATCATCCTTCGGAAAATGCGAGAGGCGGGTCCTCTCTTTACATCAAAGACTGTATTAAGCACTCCGAAAACATAGAAATAGAATTTGATTCTATGCAAATAAGCTCAGTCTCCGTAAAAATAAACCACTTAGACTACAACATCGGATCTAGTTACTTCCCTCCGGGATATAAGCTAGTAGAAGACGACCTCGTTCGTCTCTTTGACTCACTCGGACCTAATTTTGTCTTAGGTGGTGACTTTAACGCGAAACACACTTTCTGGGGATCAAGATGCAATTCGACAAAAGGCAGATTATTGTACAAAGCCAGCATGAAACGTGGGGTGAACTTTTTTTCGACAGGAAAGCCAACTTATTGGCCAACTGACAAAAATGAAATCCCTGACCTCGTCGACTTCTTTATCGCAAAAGGGTTAACTAAAAATTTGACGGAAATCGAAGAATG
Source organism: Brachypalpus laphriformis (assembly GCA_945910035.1). Taxonomy (NCBI): domain Eukaryota; kingdom Metazoa; phylum Arthropoda; class Insecta; order Diptera; family Syrphidae; genus Brachypalpus; species Brachypalpus laphriformis. The sequence continues at coordinate 167,498,592 of OX246755.1, read as the reverse complement.
CTATGATCTATGCTCAGATCACTCGGCAGTCACTCTGAAAATAGGTGGAAGTCTAGTAAAAAAAGAAGGACCGCCTAGGTTAACTAGTAACAAAACTAACTGGGACGCTTTCAGAAGAGACTGCAAGGAAAATGTTGCTTTAAATGTACCGCTAAAGACACCGTTCGAAATAGAAGAAGAAATCGACAAACTCGTCGAAGCCATTCAGAGCTCAGCGTAGAAAAACACTCCTTTGCGAAAGAGAGAAGCGCGGAACAATAAAGTCAAATACCAGCCTGAAATCGAAGACCTCATACGAGAAAAGAGGAGAGCGCGCAAGAGATGGCAACAATCCCGCGCGCCACCGGATAAAACTTATCTGAACCATCTTTGTAACAAGCTTAAAAAAGTGCTGCAGGACCTAAAAAATCACGAGACTTCTACTTACCTCGAGGGTCTGACCGCTGATAAGTATTCAAACTACTCTCTATGGAAAGCCTTGAAGTCCATAAGGAAACCTGTAATGCACTCGCCGCCAATTAGGAAAGCTAACGGGGAATGGGCAAAAGAAGATAAAGAGAAAGCAGAATTATTTGCCGATCACTTAGAGGAAACGTTCAAGCCGTTTGATGGACAACCGTTGATCGAAGATCCGAATGTTAATATGGCACCCGACAACTTTAAAGTAAAAACCGTATCCCTGTCCGAACTTCGAATGACAATACAAAAATTTAAAAATAACAAGGCTCCGGGATATGATTTAATCACTGGCGAAATTTTAAAAGAGCTACCGAAAAAAGTGCTGGTTAAGTTGCTCTACATTATAAATGCTTCCTTAAGACTATTATATGTTCCAAGGCAATGGAAAGTCGCCGAAGTTATTATGGTTCCGAAACCGGGGAAATGTGCAAATGACAAGAAATCATATAGACCCATTTCACTTCTGCCAATAATATCTAAGGTCTTCGAGAAACTTCTGCTGAAACGATTGCAACCAGTAATTGAAGAAAGACACTTGATCCCGGATCATCAATTCGGGTTTCGGGTCAAACATTCCACAATCGATCAGGTGTATCGAATAACGAACGAGATTGAAAAAGCTCTAGAAGGGAAAAAAATATGCTCTAGCGCTTTTCTCGACGTATCGCAAGCCTTCGACAAGGTATGGCACGAAGGCCTAAGGTATAAGCTAAGGGTAATCTTACCGGAAAAGTTGTACAGAATATTGGAATCTTATCTTGAAAACAGACTTTTCCGTGTTAGACACGGGAGTGAATATTCGGATTTCAAAGATATCTACGCCGGTGTTCCACAAGGAAGTGTTCTCGGTCCAATCCTGTTCTTGCTCTACACAAGAGATATACCACAAGATGAAGGGACCGTTGTAGCAACGTTCGCAGACGACACGGCTATCCTCGTAACGGATGAGTCAGTCGAATCACCAACGGGAAAACTCCAACGAGCTTTGAACAATGTATGCGAATGGACAAAAGCCTGGCGAATAGTCCTCAATGAGACAAAATCAACGCATGTCAATTTTACGTTAAGAAAGATAAACAACGTACCTATATCCATTAACTCGGTACAAATACCTTACGCAAACGAGGCAAAATATTTAGGAATGACCCTAGACGCAAAACTTAAGTGGAAACCACACGTTAAAAAGAAGCGCGAAGAGCTCGAAATCAGATTTAGAGAAATGTATTGGCTACTCGGAAGATACTCGAAGTTAAGCGTATACAACAAACTGCTTCTGTATAAGCAAGTGCTAAAACCGTCTTGGACATATGGTATACAACTTTGGGGTTGTACCAAACCAAGCAATATGGCTCTACTGCAAGCATTTCAAAATAAAATGCTAAGAGCAATCGTGAATGGTCCTTGGTATATAAGGAATAGTGATATTCACAGAGATCTAGGAATTGCTACCGTGAGGGACGAAGTAACAAACTTTGCTCGCAAACTTCGTACCCGTCTTCATGTTCATTGCAATAATGAAATAATCCGTACTATGGACGTGACAAACCTTGAGCGCCGACTACAAAGAACAAGACCTTTCGACCTAGCGCCGTAAGGAAAAACCGCATGTAATGACGGTATTAGTAGGTGCCTTCACTGGAAAGCTACCTACCTAACGCGATTAACACTACAGAAGCGTAAACTACTCGTTAAGGCAACTTAGTCGTAGTCATCACAAAAAATGAAAATATGAGAGGAACGAATTTCCTACTACTATGAGTACGCGCAGCCGGTTCTCATAGTGCCTCTCTGAGGGGGTGAGGTTTAGCCCGTAGGCATATACTGACTAGCACTGATGGCATTGTCAGATATATGAATCGGGCATAACCAATGGTACGGACCATTGGTATCTTTTGAAGATTCCTGCACCTCCAGGCGCAACCAAAAAAAAAAAAAAAAAGTTAGGTCACGTCGAAAGACATAGGTTAAGAGTTAAGTTTAGCTTAGAGCGCCCGCATGGGGCCAGTAGGTTAGATTAAGATAGTTAAGTTATTTAAGCTAGTTTTAAGCGTTTTTGTTAGCACGTAAGATAAGACACCGTACCGGCTTCGGCCTCACATGCAGTGTTACCAATCCCGCGGGGGATTATTGATGATTTTCTTCAAGCGGGATTTTGTACCGCACGATTGTTAAGATTTTGTGATTTTTCCTTCCGGGATTCTGTACAGCGAGAAAACCCAGCATTCCTTTTCCTCATTCCATTACTACCCATCCTAATTGTCTGGTGTATGTTTCGTTCCGCACCCCCCTTTAAATGACATCTATTCTCGGTTTGGTTAAAAGATGAAAGCTTTCAAAATATTACCTTCACATAAAAACTTTGTTAACAGAATTTGTGACGTTTTAGATTCAGGGTTATCGTGAATAAATTTTCCCTCCGAATTTTTCCCCCGAACAAAAATTAGGTATCTTCAAAACAGAGGATATAATTCCCCAGAAAGAAATAGGTATCATGAATGACAATTCAGGAGAATTTTCAACGCAATCGCGATATTTCATTTTTCCCCGATGAGATTTTTCTCTATTTCTGAAGGTACCTAACTTTTGTTCGGGGGAAAAATTCCGAGGGAAAATTTATTCGCGATAACCCTGATTATCTTTTATATTCCGAAATAAAAATACTCTCTCTCCTGGACTTTTTGCCAAAAAAAAAAAAAAAAATATGTTGAAGCAAAATACGAAAAATAGGTGTTATCTTTAAATTTTAATGAAATTACAATTTTCAAATTGTAAGCAACCAACAATTTTTGATTGATGAAAAGAGCAACAATAGACATAAGACGTTTTTGCTTGCCTTGATGCGAGAAGATCACTGTATATAGCCAGCAAAATATGTCTGAAAAATTCTGTATTTTAGAAGCAACTAAGCGCTACAAGCAACATATTTATTCTTCCTCGTTATTACCACTTAGGCTACCTCACATGTCACATCAAACATGGGTAAATCTAACATATATGTAGTACACATGTTAGTACATACGTATACTTATTACAAACTGAAAATTTGATGACAAAATATCAAATTTATCAATTTCTTGAATATTATTCAAATACTTTCAGCAAAAAGGTGAATTTTTTGAACTTTTCGCAGAGGAAAATCGACACGTACATGAGACCTTAGAGGACATACATACTCGTACTTTGGGCAAAAAAGGATAGTCGGCGGTCTCCTAAAGAGAAGATGCTCCCTAGCTGTGTGGTCCCACCAAGCAAGCATGGCGATAGTATCAATGGAATTATTAATAAGGAGAAGTACAGACAAATACTAGAAAAACACACCTTACCTCAGGTTTGCGATTAATAGGCCCTGGATCCGTATTAATGCAAGATTAGGATCCGAAACATTATTTCAAGCTTTACCGAGAATACATCGACCAAGAACAAAAAGGACAACCGAACAATATGAAATGGCCTGCCCAATCGCCCGACCTCCACCCTATAGAGCTGCTTTGGGATGGACTTGACAGAGATATTTCATCGAAAGGCAAGCTTTGGGAGATCCTTCAAGTAGCCTGGGGATCAATTACATTGGAAACTATTAAGAAGTTAATCGATAGAATGCTTAGACAGCCAAAGTGGTGCAAGTACGAGGTGGATTTTTTGACGAAAAAGAGGTCTAACTATACGGAGGGACTAACAAAAGTTCGCTTAGTTGGTGTCAATTTAGTAGTTTTTGAGAGAAAAAAAAAAGGTGCATTTCTGTAGCTTATAATCTGACAATAATAATTATAACTCGTTTTGCCATTTTCTTCGGATTTCGACGTCACCATCTCTTGTTACTATTTCAAAGTAGTTTCGAAGATTCCAGACTGGCCATTTTTCTGTGGAGGACGAATCTCGTGAAGTTCGGCCCAAATCTTAGACCAACGATACAAATGTGGCTCTGGTGAAGGCTAAAATTGACAAAGATGGCAGGATGACACAGGAGATGATAGCGGATGAACTGGGCTTGAATTCCAGGGCTGTGTCACAAATTTTAAATTATCACCTGGAATATTCGAAGAAGTCAGTCAAAAATTTTTAATGGAGAGCAAAAAGAGGCTCGTGTTCGTTTTGCTCAATATTTCCTGGATAAGTTTGAAAATGGAGAGTCAAGCTGCTTCAATAAGATCGTTACAGGTGATGAATCTTGGTTTTACAAGTACGACCCGGAAAACAAGCAGCAGTTCATGGTATCAAGCCCAGAAGCTGCAAATCCTCCAGTAAAGGACAAACAACGAAAGTCAGCGACAAAAGTTGTGATGTCGATGTTCTTCACCAGGGCGAAAATGGCCGCCGTCATCCCGCTTAAAACTGGTCAGACAGTCACTGCTAATTAGTATACTGAAACTTGCTCACCACAAGTTTTCCAAAATTTACTAGGACACTGACAAAAAGAGGAGCTGCACCGCTACTTTTTGCACCACGATAATGCGCCTGCGCACACTGCTGAAAAAACCAACAACTCTCTTGCGCTCTCGGGCATCAATGAAATTCGCCCAGCACCTTATTCTCCGGATCTAGCGCCGTGTGACTTTTGGCTGTTTCCGAAAATAAAAAAAGATTTGAGGGGAAAAATCTTCACATCTAATAAGGAGATAATTAATGCAGTCAATGTCGAAATCGAAAAGCTCCAAAAAGAGGATTTTGAAAGCTGTTTTGAAAGATGGATCTATCGACTGAAGAAATGTATTGAAATAAATGGAAATTATGTGGAGAAATTAAAAAAAGATAAAGATTAAATATCTAAAGTTGAAATTATTTTTGAGTTTTATTATTCAATCAACTAAGCGAACTTTTGTTAGTCCCTACGTACGAGTATTTTGTTATCTAAATCGTTTTACTTATTACGTTCAATAAATTTTTTTATTTGGCTACATTTATTTACAATAAATTTTGATTATTAAAATCCAAAAGAGAAAGAGTCTTATATCAATGTCTCTGACAGTATGGTTTTTCCGGAAACTTATTGACGGCAGCGTACGAGTATGTATGGTCAATGCACTTAAAAAGTTCAAGTTCTGTTATTTTGAAAATGAATTTGTCCGAAAATATTGATCGGCCAGTAGCATACCGGAGTAGATATACTGCAGAAGAATAGTATTCTAAGTTTTATTTGAAACGTATCCTTACTCACAACTTATCTCCTTTGCAGTCAATACAAATATTGATTCCTGCTTCTTATGCACAGACAAATTCCGTCTTATTGCTTCAAATGCAGTAGAAAAACACCGTGAATTTAGTAAATATATGTATTTGTTAAATTAGCCTTGAAATCATTTAATACTGACCAATTCCATCCGTAAACTAAAGCATAAATCCATACACTTTAACTTTACACTGACGGTAAATTAATTTAAAGGTCTTCTTGTTTGTTCAGCGTTATAACCTAATAACCTAGTGTCCTTTTAAAACAAAATCTTTCGAATGTGTCTTCATTAATTAATTATTAAGATGAAAGGTTTCCTGCTTTAATGGCAGGAAAGCGAAAGCACTTAAAGTGCTCCTTTTCTCTAAAGAAGATTCTCAAAATCAATTATCTTGTAATGAAATGAGGACAAATGTTTCCATTCTATCGAATGCGGATCTATGTGTATGTATAATATGATACTTACTTCAGATTTATATCGATGTAAGAAAGTTGATTGGACTTTTAATGCCTAAAGAAGGTTGTAAGCTTGGAATATTATTACATACTTCAGAAGTTTTACTTTGTTTGAATTGAAATCGATTTTTATGCTATGGATGTGATTTTATTTGTTGTAATAAAATTTAAAAATGTTTAAATCCTCTTATGGCTTCGAAAAGTTTCAATTGACATTTAGTAATGCTGACATAATAAAAATGGTATTACGTGAAATTGAATTGGAAATTTCTATTTCAGGAATATCCGAAGTGAATTCAGATTGTCTTTAATTTATTTATATGTATGATATTTCACGTTTCGAACCAGAAATATTGTAAATTCCTAGAATTGTAGGTCGATTTTTACGCCAGATCCGATTTTTGTAGCATGGTATGGCTTTGGTGAAGTTTTAGTTGAAATGTATCTTATTTAAGAGGAAAAGCAAACCTCTGGAGTGGTCTGCAAGAGCGATTGATGGTTCCCTATTAGAAACCATTCGGCCTTTGTATACAAACTACAAAAGCTGTCTTCTGGTAAAGGAGTTATGAATACCCTTAAAATGTTTTACACAGTGTGTGGGTTAGAAATGATAGGCAGAGAGAGAAAAATTGGTGTAGGAGTTTGAAATGCAGATGTTAAGAAGTTTCAGAAAAGCTGTAGTGGTGGTATCCAGATAACTGGCAAACGGCGTTAAATGAATACATTTACTGTCGGTACTGGAATCCGGTGACGGTACGTTTTGTCAGCTCTCGTTTTCATAATATACATTGAGATAGGACAGTTTTAAATTAGAAGACTTTAGGATAAGACAACCGTTTTTCACGGATGATGTGCTCATCCTTACACCCTCCCAAATCAAACTTCAGCGTGCACTATTAAGGTTTATATCCGTCTATGATGATGCTGGAATATGATGGTCGTTCCCAGAACACTCGTTCAGTGCACTCTGCCTATTAGTGGAGTCTCATTGAAACAGATCGACAAATTGAAACTCTTCGGAATCGCCATTCACGAGTGATGGAAGGAGCACTTCTGAGTTATAATGTGACATTTGGTCAGACTGGAACTTAGCCAATTTGTTATAAGGAAGGTCGAACTTTGTGTCAAAGCTAAGTTATCGGTTTTTAACTCGGCATGTGTTCGAACGCTCACCTGTGGTCATGAAATTCGGATATTGACTCAAAGAATGAGATTACAGATATGAGGTGACGAGATTCATTCGTGGTGTTGCTGGAATAACTCACATGAATGGAGTAAGAAGCACCAGCGTACGCCAGGATCTCAAAGTTGAGCAGTTATTTCTCCGAACGTAACGATCCATACCAGACATACTCAAATGACTTTGTTTCTGATAAAATGCATAAATAAAAAATAAATTGTGAATGTAACAAAATCTTTAAAATAATTTTCAGCTCTCAACAAATAGCTTTGAACTGGTTAGCAAACAGACACTTTTACCAAGGAAAGAATCAGGAACCAGTGTGGACATGCGATGCACTGAAACTCGCTAACCTAGTATGGGGGAGACCTGGCACATAACGCAGATTGTTTGAGGAGGAATCGCGACAACTGATAAAGAATTGGAGTGGAGTTTAAATGAATTGCTAGAACCTACACACCATGACGTGTAGGCGTTGTGGAGGACCTAAGACCCATAGGAATTAGTGATCCAAAGTGGGGTAAGACAAGGCTGTATTCTTTCACCAATATTATTCCTTTTGGTGATTAGCGATGTGCTTCGTGCAGCTTTGTCGACGGGAAACGAAGGAATTCGATGAACTCTTACATCCCAACTGAAACATCTTGACTACACTGACGATGTATGCTTACTCTCACACAGAATTATGGACCTCCACCAAATGACAGCAGATGTGGAGAGCGAGGCAAGCGTGTCGCCGGGCTGATAATTTATGCGTCAAAAACTAAAATTATCAGCCTTGGAACAAACTCATCCGCTCAAATATGTATTGCTAGACAACCGGTAGACAGAGTAGAGGATTTTTCCAGTATCTTGGGAGTATTGCCTCGACCGATGGTGGAACCGAACTGGATATAGCCAACAGGATCACCTAAGCAAAGTCCGCGTTCGGGATGTTGTCCAAAATATGGCGAAGCAATGCAATCAGTTTGAACACCAAACTAAGACTGTTCCGCTCCAATATTGAAACCGTGCTGTTATATGGATGCAGCACGTGAAGATTGACCACTACTATCCAGAAAACTGTAAACGTCCGTTAATAGGTGTCTGCGCAATGTCTTAAGGATTTTCTGCCCCAATCGTATCTCTAACGAACACCTTTACGAGAGAACGGGTCAGGAACCAATAGGCACAACCATCCAAAGACGGAAGTGGCAGTGGATTGGGCACACGTTTCGAAAAGGTGACAGTTCCATAGCGAACCATGCTATGCTATGGAACCATTTAAATCAGGATGGCAGAAGACCTGGCGGTCCGAGGAGAACATTGCGCAGAACTGTCGAGGGAGAGCTAAGACGCATTGCCAGAAACCGTACACGATGGCGCGTAGGCGTAGTAAAGGCCCTAGGATCCACAAGGGGATACAGGATATAAGTAAGACCCACAAGGGAAAACACAATCTTAGTATAAACATACATATGCAACTATATAGTATCGAGTCAATAATTTATCACATGTCGAATCTGTCACGTGCTTAGTTGGAAGAATGTTTCGTTTTGCTATGGGAGGTGGTTTGCATAAACATGTTAAGCTAATTTGTTACCTTCAGTTTCCATCCAGTAATGATGATAGCCACAAAAAATATAATAATTTTGAATTCATAAATTTCAACAATAATGCAAATGCACAATAATCACTACCTAATGCATTTTACTTAATTTTCATTCATAAAACTTGATGTACTGCATATACTGCAATAGCGAAACGCATGAATCATATATCATTGAACTTTTTAGAATTGCCATAATTACTAGTTACGAGTACAATGGTGCCCAGTCTACAAGACATACACAATCAATTCCTCAGTCAATAGCTAAAAATCAGGTGCATGAATAAAGCATAATTGTATTAAAACAACAATCAGCAGTCATGCGGTGGAAATATCCGCCAACCGGTGCTGCCATCATACATACATATTTCCAGTTCACCCAAACCACCACAAGTTAATTAGAATAGAGGAGAAACTCTCATGCAAATGTGACCGGCCGGCGATTTAGTGCGGCATTGTACTGTGCGACATATTGCGGTGACTGCTACTATTAAAGTGCACTTGAAGGAAAGTGTATACTCGTCAGTCGGCTAATCACGCAAAAAACAATTTATATTTTGCTGTGTGACAGCAAATAGCCAATGGCACGCAATATGACACAGCCGTTAAGCTACAACCGGCCTAATCGCGCACGGATTGGGGCGACTACTAGAAAAAATGTAATGAAGTGGAGTGAACTTATCAGGATAAACAAGTTTCAAGCCTTGCATAAGAAAAGGGAACATCTCCGCCTCCATGGAGAGAACACGGCAAGGCAATCCTATTTAGGGCAATTCTACTCGTTGCGAATCCGTTGCTATATCCATGAGAATGGATATCTCATGTTTTTCAAAACGTGACCCATCTAAAGTGGCATCACGTTGAATTTCCACTTATGAGCGATGATGATAGTAGTATACTTTATATACTCGTATACGAATATGTATGTATATATCGATGACAGTATGACCGGAATGTTTTCATTGTCATCAACGAAACGAAATTCATTAGAAGAGAAAGATGAGTTCTTCTCTATTCTATTGCGATAGAATCGTCAGTGAACTTAAGATGCGTAATAATGGAGGCAAAAGGCCATTCAGACCTTTAACAAACTTAACTGAAGTGAGTAATGGACGGCACATCAAAACTTGAAGAATGTGTTGTGCTTTCTGGGTACCATGGTGCCTTATAAAAGTTAGAGGCAAATGGAAAAAACCTTTACGTTCTTGTAATTGCCACTTAGGTATTGGTAAGTTATTCAAGTGGACAACAAAAGCAATAGATGTAAAGTCCAATACGCGTGTGGGGTGCACCCGCATGAAACAAAAAAATATTTAATTAGAAATTCGAATCAGCTTAGAATCAAATAGGCATAAGTTCATGGCTTTAGCAATGAGTTCTACCGATATGCATATTTTTTTTTTTAGGTTCGGTAGTCCCATGAATCACTGTGACTAATCTTATCAATAATCGAAACCATATCTAAGTTAGATTGGCCCAAAAGATTGGATTTAAAAAGAAACTTTTTATATAAGCTTCAGATAGTCCCACACCCATCTATTAAGGTCCATTCACAGCTCAGCGAACTGCGAATGCCCAAACTGCGAACAAACAGTTTTTAGCACATTTATAAGCACGCCCTTGGCAATTTTATTATTCCAAAGGAACGGAGCTTAATTTATCTACTGATTAATATATAAAAAGTTGAATTGTAATTAGTTTGTGCGAAGAAATTAACAATTCGCCTATTTTTCCGCGAATAAGCGAATGATTTCTGCGAACTGTCAACTTATATTCACATTCCACACATGTAGGACGCAATCCACATTCCCGCGACTAAAACATTCGCGAGAGTTTAACCTCACAATTCGTTTGCTTTGTTCTTGGTGGGTAAGATCGTGGTTGAATTTATCGAAAGAATGTAGCATATTACCTTTTGAATGAAAGCTACGCTATGTATTTATGCATTTTTCACGTTTAGGCAATTAGTTATAAAATGAATGACAACTCAAATTCGCGGATTGCCGCGACCACAAAAAAAAAGCAGCTGTGAATGAAACGTCAAAAATTGCGAATATTCGCTCATTCGCATTCGCAGGTCGCTGAGCTGTGAATCGACCTTTACTGACATTAAATCCTACATAAATACACATGCATAGTATACTTAGCTCTCCTAACATACTACCTGAAATTGAGACTTTGAGTTTCAGGCGAAATACCGTCCTTTGCTATCTGCATTAAACTATTGCGTCAAGAATCAGTCAACTGCAACACCTGTCAACCATATGTTGCTTGCTTTGCAAATATCTTACCATAATCTAATCATCTATTTGAAGCTTATTCAACTAAAGCTAATGCACGGTTTCTCAGAAAATCATCGAAGTGTAGCAAGTATAAATGAAAATGGTTTATGAAGCAAGAACAGCCAGTGCACTTCCTGGGTAATCTGCTTCGATGAAATTCGATTCCACCAGGTTAACAAACACACTCGTAAAATATACACACTTTTTGATTATGTTAGGTTAACGTATAAACAACTGAGGCGTCTCAGTAGAACCTATAGAAATATGCAAATTATTATTTCGATGGAATAATTTCCAACAAATTAAATATTATTTGAATTGGAATTGCCCAACCTCTGCCTGTGTTTGTAGCCGCCGAAAACGGCTCCAACGAAAACGTTTAAATTTTATTTTTAGTTTAGTGCAGGCATATGCTACCAGACGGCCGTACCGGATACATTACTTATTTTCGAAAATTGATTATTTTCAACTATCTATCTATCGGACGATTTAAGCAATTTTGCATTAAAGCAATTTTCGACATTTGCAGAAGCTCACAAAATATTGGTGAAACTTCTTTAGCGAGACTAGTAAATCAAAATGACCTCGACACAAAAACCAAACATGAAACGATCAAGCAGCGTCGGGCGTGGTTAGTACTTGGCATTTTATTTTTTTCGTTTTATAAGTTCATGTACATACTCTACACAGATTTTACAAAAGCTTCTAATACACATCTGACTTTACTTTTAGCTAAGCTAAATCATTGAGTGTTCACTCTTCAATACGAAGGTGGTTTTCCAATTATTTAAGTAATAAAAGGCCAAGGTAGAAAGTTTTACACCTCGCGTTATAAAAGTAACTTCTGGCGTCCCACAAGGTAGTTATCTGCACCATCATCTGGAAAGTAAGGCCATAGGCAGCAGTGTTGGGACTTTACCACAATTGTGGTAGATCTACCACTATTTGCAATAAATTTTGAATTTACCACGTTTACCACTCTAAGCCAAAAATCTACCACTTTTTTTATTTATTCTTCATTGCATTTTTTTCGCACTTCCAAATTTTTCCAGATATGTATATCCATCTCCATATTTTTTTCTACACATTTTATTCCTGTTCCTTTCTTTTCCTCACAATTTCCAATGGAAATTATACATAAACAGAATCAGAGAACGTTCTTCTCTCTGACGACACAGTACACATCCTATTACAAAAATTAAGAACACAATAGGAATATATAAGTTGTTTGCCTTTCGTTTATGAAAATTGTGCTGATTGGAATAATTTCACACTGCACATGGAGATCCGAATCGAACCAGTTAAATTTCAAATCTACCACTCTTTTTTAAAATCGACCACCCTTTTTTTCGAAATCTAACACACTTTTAAATTCTTAAGTCCCAACACTGATAGGCAGTGCGTAAATTTGAATGTGTGTTTGCATATTTGCGAGAGAGCGATGACGTGTATAAGAGAAAGATGGATAAGTAGCGCATGCCCAGAAGTCAACTACGAGTTTAGGTTGGTGTCGATTACTGCGTTTGAATGCCGGGTTGAATCCGGATTCCATTCAAGTTGAGAACCGTATAAACGCGAAAATGCCCGCTGCTCCATCAAGGTCGGTAATGACCTTTGATGTCAAAAAAGGTTTAAAACAAAGTGACGCGCCTTTTGACTTCTTTATATTGTACTTGCACGAATTGTGCGGAACTCACAAGCTAATAGCAGAAGCAGAATCTATCAACAGTATGTGCAACTGCTTGCATACGCCGACGATATTAACATAATTGGAAGATATCAGCGGGCTGTCACCGGTGGGTTTAGCGATAAACGAGAGCAAAACCAAGTATATTCTGTCAACAGGAGGCAATCAACACCGACGAATTGGACAGAACGTCACAGCTACAACACCGAGGTAGTAAGGGACTAAAGTGGGGGACAGACTGCTGGTATTGATACCATGGTATAGCAATACTATGTTCTATACCACATGTCTGTCACTACAATACTACGTTAAAAGCTAGTATACCACGAAACAAACCTGGTATTGAGATTCGCAATTTTTTGATGGTATACCACATTCTTACTGATTGCTGCGCCACTTTCTCTCTGTTCGGCGAATAGTTGTACATTATTTGACAATTCAAAGCAAGTAATCGCGGTGAAAACGTATAGCATTAAATTTGTGCAATGGATTCAAAGAGGACTGTTTTATCTAAATGCGAAACAATTATAGTTATAGAAGTGTGGAAAAATTATATCGGCGAGCTACGAGGAGCAAGACGCAATATTGGTGTGTTCGAAAATCAGCGTGTACTACGAACTGCTGTCTTTCAGGGTTTGTGGTATTCACAATACCATGGTATCAATACCAGCAGTCTGTCCCCCACTTTAAGTCTACCTTGGCTCTGCCATTAATTCTGACAATGATACCAGCGCAGAAATCAAGCGAAGAATATCTCTTGTCAATCGGTGTCAATCGGTGGAATTGTCTTATTCCACAGCAAAGCCCCATCTCGAACAACCAAAGAAATATGGCACTGATCATTCCAGTTCTGCTTTACGGCGCTGAAACATTGACTTTATTGAAAGCGGATAAAGACATCCGTGGTATCTTCGGGAAAAAATTATTTGTAAGATATTCGGTCCCGTTTGCGTTGACGGGTTTTGGAGGAGAAGATTCAATCAAAAACTATACAAGCTGTACAGCGAGATCGACGTACTCAAAAAAAACTGCGTATTGGACGTTTGAGATGGCAAGGACATGTAGAGCGGATAGACACCAACTCTCCGGCTCACAAAGTCTTCGAGTCTAACCATGAGGGAGGACGAAGTAGAGGGCCTCCTCGCCGTAGTTGGCGGGCACAAGTTCAAGTGGATCTCGACCAACTTGGAGCACGCAACTGGATGCAATTAGCTAAAGACCGAGCTAAATGGAGAGGCTCGGTGGTTGAGGCACAGCTTCACCCCAAACTGTTGCGCCACCCAAGTAATTAAATTCTAAGGTATAGAACGCCGAAGTTTTATTAAACTATGTAAAGTCGTTTTTTTTAGTTGTCATTTTACTATATGTACAGATATATAATAGATAGATAGATAGATATACCATACGTAGATATATTTATAGATTGATTTAAATTTGATTTTTTCCAACTAGTCTCAACTTGAAATTGGTTATACTCAACTCAACTTTATGATCATTATTCTCAATTTAAAGTTGAAAAGGTATAGTACGATCTTTTTTTAAATTAACTTATTGGTTAGGTTAAACACAGGCAATTGAGCAATCTTCCTGAAACTGGGTTGTCAAACAATTGATAAAAACCACTGACGTCTTCGAAATGTATGAAAAGAAAAGTAAAGAAGATTGCATCAGCGACAAGATACTCGTATATCAATCCTTAAAGTATTTAAGCTTCAATCGATAGAAAGCAATATGCACAGCCACATGGTATGAGACTATCAATCGAAATTCAAAGCGACAGGTGTTCATAATTAAATGCAAATTTCTATGCGACGCATCCACATGGTATGGCTTTTTTTGTATTCCAATCACGCACCGTATCTAATGATTGGGTGGTGTTGGCAACAGAAGACTGATTTGTGTATTCTGGTATTCATTGCATATTTAGAGCGTAAACAGAAGGAAGCCACGAAGAATAACCTATAGAACTTCATTTGTTTCTTGCTGAGTTGTTCTCAACAAGTCACATACTTATTGTAAGACGATGGACTTCGAAAATAGCAAAGCCCCAATGAATTTATTCTTACATCCGTAACTTGATTAAATTTAATTGCTATTTCCCAGGGAACCATTGGCTATAAGAGTCCCTAATCAGTAGGGCATTCTGTCAAAGTGATACATACCAATTTAGTTTATCTTCTTAATGACTCAATGCCACACACAATGCCTTAACACACATGGTGTAATTCAGATAATCGCGGGTACAATTAATAAAACCCATGGGACCACTTAGTTACATGGGTTGAAGGGAACGAAAATTTGGTGCACCTTATAATTACGCTTTTTCGCTTTGCACTCCTTCCAATACACTAACTCTACCACAAAACAATATAGTACGAGTATTATCAGGAAATTCAACAATGTCATTTCTCTCATCAATAATGGTTCGACATTTCGATCGAATATTGATGAGCTTTGTGAGAAAATTGCTCGTGTTCGAACATATGGAGCTATGGACTGCCCTACCACAACTCCTTTTTCCGACTCAGGGACACTATGGTATATACTCACATTTTGTTTTCCACTGGTCGACTATCGATTCGTACATACATATATGTTTTTTTTTTTTTTGTTTCGTTTACCTGGAGAAATGGAAATTTTCTAGATAATAGTATATTCAAAGCATACATAGCTGATGAGTTGGCAGGGATACTATGTCACTGCAATGCTTTTGTAGTAAAATATTCAATGAGATTGAAGGTTCTACCTGTAACCACACCCTTACGCAGTTGCATGTTTACATTGAAGGTTATCAAGGGAACACGAAAACAAATTAGCCTTCAAAATAATTTGACCTCTTCCACTCGGAATATAGTAAAGAAAACATAGCAAATTTAAATTAATTTCCTCCATCCATTAGATGCTTGGATACACGCGAAACTTTTTACAAATGCCGGCCGGTCTTTCGGGTTCTGTGACTGGCATAGATTCTCTTCTACAGCAGGTGTTTGTCAATGTAAATAAACAAAAGCATCGTATTGTTTATATTCTGCAAAATGGATGAAAAAAAACAAACAACCACCAACCAACCAACCAACGCAACGGGCTTCGCGTGCTATTAATCAAAGCGAAGTATTTAAAACGCCAACGTCGAAGGAATATACGCATAAATTTTCCGTCAAAAAGTATTTTCTGCCACTCAAAAGGTGGGGCGCATCAGTAGGTATGTATTTTTCTTTTCTACTCGACATGTTTAGATGCTTGAATTGTAGTGATTTATATTGAAAAATTAATTTTCACCTTTAGGTGCCCCCAAAACGCTAATTGTAAACACAGAAAGTGCCTACACTAATTAGCGTGTAAATAGCAAAATAAGTATACAAATATGCCTCTCAATAGTAATGCCTCATTATAGACGTTTCAGAATTTTAGTCGGAAAATTTGCATTATTTCAAAATGAAGTAAAGCGGTGTAGAGAATCGGATAAGGTTTTTTTTTTTTATAATGTAAATCGAAAACAAGCTAAATATTTTTGCAAGCACTGACTTTTAATCATTACTTTCATCAGTAGTCAATCATCATCACTATAAGACTGTTTGCACTAACTTTAGAAAATTAAGTGTAAGAACCCGCCCTTTAGTTTTAATCAGATGAGCATTTCCTAATATCTCAACAGTCAGTCTGCAAATAATCTAGATTTTTTAAGCATTAAATTTCAGATTTTTGTACTTTCTATAAGGTTCTGATCAAATTACTTGGCTCATACAATACAAGGCCTAGTTATTCGTGTTATACTTACTACGAATGGAAGGTATAGTTTTATACTGGATCCTTTTAGCATCTTGAACAAATTCTTTGAAGGGTTTAAGGTCTATGAATTTGCAATTTACCCTCATATGTTTTGTACATTTTCAAACATTGTGAGCCGCATGTGACTGATGGACGCACAGCTGCGGTGTAGAGCCTTTCATTCAGCTTAAGAGGCATTTTTCGGTCACAGAAAATAGCAAAGTTTTCCAGCCATTTCATCCACCCTACACTTACATGATGATTGATGTTGTCATCACAGGTTGCTTCGCTATTGATCATAGATCCCAGATATTTAAACTTTCCGCACTTGGGAAGCACTGTTCCATTCAAATAAATGTGTGGATTAGGCCTGAGTGGATCAGAGAACAAGTATTTCCGTCCAAAACGTCCACCTATACGTCAAGTGCTCGTTGCAGGGACGTAAGACGCTTCCCTGATGTCTTAGCGCCAGATCTCATAGTTGTATGTCGAATGCTTTTTCAAAGTCAACCAATACAATATGCAAATCCTTTAAGGAATCACGGTGTTTTTTACAATTAAATGATCCGTATACTTTGGATTGCATCTGTGGTTGATTAACCCGCGACAAACCCGAAGTTCTGCATACTTTATAAACATAAAATTACAAAATTAGAGATACAAATCCACTCACCAATTTAAGTAGAAGAGCAGGTCGCCCCATGAAATGTGGCATAGAGCTGTAACTTTATTTATTTGTGCAGGATATTTCATAATATCTGTCAACCATTGTCTATAAATCTTAAAATAATCTTACTTCAAAATAGTGTAGACAAGTTAAAGACTATTTATGCCGTAACAAATAATAATTGGCGCCTACATACGAGGGCAAGGTGAAAAGTTCTCGGCCTGACAATGAAAGACTGCGATTTTCGGTTAAAAAATTATTTTATTTTTCTACATAATTCAACGCACTTAGTTTAGCGTTTCTCCAACATCAGTATTCCTTCTCGGAAGTGAGAGTCTGGAAGGCTGTGAAAATATTCATCTACGGCCCTCTCAACTTCTGCATTGGATGCGAAGCGCTTCCCAAACTCCAAATTTCTTCAAGTTTGGGAACAGATGGAAGTCTGAGGGTGCCAAATCAGGTGAATAGAGGGGATGACCGAGCAAATCGTACCCCAAATCCCGCAATTTTCCCATCGCCAACGCACACTTGTGTACAGGTGCATTGTCCTGGTGAAAGATGATTTTTTTCTTCTTCAAGCCAGGCTCTCTTCTAGCGAATTTTGACATCCAGTTGGTCAAGAAAGTTGGAGTAATATTCGCCTGTAATTGTTCTGCCTTTCTCAAGGTAATCAATTAACAGGATCCCTTTCGCATCCTAAAACACACTGGCCATGACCTTTCCGGCAGATGCGATCGACTTCGCTTTCTTTGGCGCTAAACCACCGGCTTCCACACACTGCTTCGACTGCTGTTTTGTTTCTGGCGTATAGTGGTGGACCCATGTCTCATCCATGGTGACAAATCGCCGCACAAAATCGGTCGAATCGGTCCAAAGATTGCCGCGAAAATCGTTTGCGCATTTGCTTTTGATCGGCATTCAGCAAATGTGGCACCCATCTTGCGCAGAGCTTTCGCATCCCTAAGTTTTTGTGCAAGATATTTCGCACCCTCTCTTCCAATATACACACAGCCTCAGCTATCTCACTCACCTTCACTCGCCTATTGTCCAACACGATATCATGCACTTTTTCGATGGTTTCGGGTGTGGTTTCGGTTTTTGGCCGTCCTTCACG
Organism: Brachypalpus laphriformis; assembly: GCA_945910035.1. NCBI lineage: Eukaryota > Metazoa > Arthropoda > Insecta > Diptera > Syrphidae > Brachypalpus > Brachypalpus laphriformis. The sequence continues at coordinate 167,480,224 of OX246755.1, read as the reverse complement.
TGGGTCATCTTCGAGGGACGTGCGACCACGTTTTAATTCAGCTGCCCACTTTTTAACGGTTGACATGGAAGGAGCAGAGTCCCAGTAAACTTTTGTCAACTTTGGATGAATATCCTTAGGGGTTAACCCATCCAAAACGAAGAATTTTATGACCGAACGATATTCAAGTTTACCCATTTTGACGAAAAACAAGACGTCTACTGCAAAAATGAGTGTAAACAAACTATTTGAGAGAATAAGTTGAAACTTGTCATACGAACTAATGAGAAGTGCACCCAGGCAGGAAACATAATTTTTTGCTGATTGGAACGCTATCTCTGCGTCAGGCCGAGAACTTTTCACCTTGCCCTCGTACATACTTGAATTTAAAAAATACAACAAAAATACTTGGACAGAACATACATAAATTCCAAGAGCCAGTTCGAATAAATAACAATTTAATTATACATTAAAGCAATGTTTACATGACGTCAAGTTAATCTAAATCAAATAAAGCTCCACGAATCATTAAATCAACTTTCGGTCGTCCTCATTCTATTGCCTCCCATATCACTGCTGTGCAACACTGAAACTACGACTACGTTCTTCACTCCTCCATATGCTAAGAACAGCAAAACTATTAATAATGGACTGGATCTTGCGATAGCTCCCATATGGTTACATCAACAAAATAAGCTGTTTACAATACTCATAATCATCTAGAATACAAAAGGTATTAACAATCTCGATGGCTAGACTGTTGGCAGACATAACGAAAACAGTTTCAAGTTAATTTGAATCGACAATCAGTTATTTATCTGAAATAAAGTGATGTATTTTGTTTTTTCATTCCGAGCGGAGGGTCACCTTGCTATCAAAAGTCAAATGTCACGAATAATAATCTACATATGTATGTAGGTACATTACAGATCATCTTTGGATGACAGGTCATTGTATCTATAGTTAAAGAAATACATATGGAGCACAAACCATATTGATACACACTAAATTGGAGAAAAATCAGAAAAATTTTAATTGACAGCAGATGACAATGGGGAAACCTAAGAAGCTCCATCTGATAAAAATAGAGGAGGAAAATGATGACAAAATAATGACTCACACTATGTATTCACATGAAAGTGGTTAAAGTTCGCTAATAACTTACGACGCAAATAAACCGGCAACCGCTGACGCTGACGTAATGCTGCCAGCCTGCTGACACAATGTTGTGGGTATCAGCACAGTGTGTAGTGCCGGATTTTTTGCATTTTTTTATATTATACTCGTAGTAGGTACCTATGTATTTAATTCTTTTTATACCTGCTCTTAGCAAGTGGTTTTAAAACCGGTGTTTTGGGACAGAATAGAATTATTCTTTTAAATTCTCAGAGACATTTTTTCACATGAAATTATGACTGAAGCAATCATTTTCGGCAAGCAAAAACTTGAGGTCAAATGAATGAATCTTTTGATCGTTCTGTCGCTAAAGTCACTGAAGTCTTTGAAGTCATTGAAATCATTTTCTTTTCTGAACATAATATTCACTCAAATAAAGATCTGTGTCCTAAAACTGAAATCAAACAGATGTCATTTTTCAACAACTAGGTATTATTAATTTCATGAATTGAAATGTGGATTGACTTCAATGACTTCAAATCATTTCAAAGTTACTTTAGTGAATACAAAGTAATATAAAAAGATTACATTTGTACTTAATTTTTTTTTTTAATTTCAATTAGTCAGTGATGAAATGATATGACTTCAATATACATATAATATGTATGAATATGTTGCAAAAGTAATGCATTTTTCTACACCAAGCGTAAAAGTATAGAATATACCATACCTAACATACCAGCATACGAGGCTTGCTACGTAAGTTTTGAGATATGGCAGCACCAGTGTGAATATGCCAAATTTGACATTGTCATCGTAAAGTTTGACATTTTTAATAGTAATCGTACTCAGAATGTTTTGTCATACGAATGCTATTTGTGTTATGTACTGGTACTTGAAATATTCACCTTGGTCAAAAAATGGAATTAAATCGTGAACATTTTCCTGCGATGATTTTCTATGACTTTCGATGTGGATTAAACCAACAACAGTGTGCCGATCAACTCGCTTGGGCCTTTGGTGATGAAACTCGAGCCACCGTGTTTCGCTGGTTTTCCGAATTCAATCGTGGTCGCACTTCGCTACAGGACGAATTTCGCGAAGGCCGTCCAAAATCGGTTGTTGTGCGATTAAAAACGGATGCTGTGTGTGATGTTGCAAGATTGTCATGTGACATACCATAAGAATGAAGCATGCTTGGGCATTAGTTCCACTCGCATACATTCAATATTGCATGAACATTTGGCCGTCAAAAAGATTTGTTCGCGTTGGATTCCGCATAATTTGACAATCGCTTGAAAAAAGGTTCGGGTCGATTGATGCCAAGAAATGTTGAAAAAATTCAATCGCGGTACTTTAAAACACGCCTATAAAATCGTGACAGGCGACGAATCATGGATCTATGCATATGAACCCGAAACTAAACAACAAATCCAACAGAAGTTGTTCGCGCACGAAGTACTTCGAAGCAAATGGTCCCCTAATTGGACATGTCGCCACCGTGTCATTAGATCAACGTAGAACGGTCAATTCTGAATGGTACACCACCATTTGTTTGCCAGAAGTGTTCGGAAAAATAAGGGAAACCAATCGCAGAAGACGAATCATTCTCCACCACGACAAGGCAAGCTCTCACTCATCGGCTCAAGCAAGTGAATTTTTGAGCATTCAAAATATCGAATTGATGGGTCATCCGCCGTACAGTCCTGATTTGGCACCCAATGATTTCTTCTTATTCCCGCAGATCAAAAATAAAATGCGAGGTCAACGTTTTTCGACGCCTGAAGAAGCGGTTGATGCGTTCAAATCACATGTTTTGGAGGTACCTCAATCGGAGTGGAAAAAGTGCTTCGAAAATTAGTTCGAATGCATGCAAAAGTGTATTCATCTTCACGGAGAAGATTTTGAAAAACAATAAAGCCATTTGCGATCATAAATATTTATTTTTACTTGTCTATCTCAAAACTTAAGTAGCAACCTACGTATAATACACCATAGCTGCCTTTTCTCTTACCATATTTTCCAAAAATTAAAATTTCGAAACACTTAACTTAAGAAGATCGCGTAAAGACATTTCGATATTACTTGAATAGAACTTTGAAAAGTAAAACCTATTGTTACTCCATCATTACATACAAACACATACGTAGGGACTAACAAATTACGCTTATTTGGAATCAATTTATTATATTAGTTTTTGAAAAAAGGCTAAGTTTCTAAAGGATATAATGTTCTTCCTATTTCGACGAGGTTATGATCCGAAAACAAGGGATCATAACCCTCCCACTTCACCGCATTTCTACTGATCCGCCTGAGGGGTTCGCCTTCTAAAGAATATAATCTAACGATATTTATTTCCAAATTTCAGATAAATAGGTAAAAATAGAGACGAGAAGACGTAAAATTAGTGGCATAAGGCCCGTTGAAGTTCCACCGCCAACGCAGAAAGAAATTCGTTTTGCTATTCTCTTCGGATTTGAAGTGAAAATGTTGCACGAATGCCAAAATGCATATGCAATTAATGCTCCATCCCTCGTTACTGTTTTAGTGGTTTCGAAGATTCCCGACTGGCCAATTTAGTGTGGAGAACAAATCTCGTCAAGGTCGACCCAAACCCTCCAAATGTGGCTCTGGTGAAGGCCAGAATTGACGAAGATCCTAAAACGACACAGGAAATTATAGCTGATGGAAATTGAATCATCACCTAAGGTATTCGAAGAAATCGGCTCGATGATTTCCAAGAATTTTGAATGAAGAGCAAGCCGTATGTTTTGGAAAAGTTTGAAAATGGAGAGGCAATCTGCTTTGATAAAATCTTCACAGGTGATGAATCTTGGTTTTATAAGTACGACCCAGAAACCAAACACCAGTCCATGGTATGGCGCCCTGAAGGTGCAATCTCCCAATAAAGGCCAAACCACGTGGTCGCCGTCCTCTAACTAAAAGCTGGTCAGACAGTAACTGCTTATTAGTATACGGAAACTTACTTACCACAAGTTCTCCAAAATTTGTTAGGAAACCAAAAAAAGAGGAACTTCGTCGCTACTTTTTCTACCACGACAATGCACCTGCTCACACTGCCGAAAAAATCAACAACTTTCTTGTGATCTCGGTCATTAATGAAATTCGTCCAGCACCTTATTCGCCAGACTTAGCACCGTGTGATTTTTGGCATTTTCCGAAATTAAAAAAAAATGTAGGGGAAAAATCTTCATATCTAATGAGAAGATTATAAAGGCAGTCAATGTCGAGATCGAAAAGCTGAAAAAGGCGATTTTGAAAGCTGTTTTAAAAGATGGATCTATCGATTAAAAAAATCTTCTTCTTCTTCTTCTTCCTATTTCGGCGAGGTTATGATCTGAAAACAAGGGATCATAACCCTCCCACTTTACCGCATTTCTACTGATCCGCCTGTGGGGTTCGCCTATTTGACCTCAGAAAATATCGACAGGCCTCCCGAATTTGGATCACTTGAGGCCAATCAAATGCTGGTGTCGTCGCATTTGTATGATCCAGGCGTTTATATGCACGCCTCTCCTGCCTCGCGATGTTTTTGGAACCTTCATTGATATTGAATTTTTAAAAGGGGGCAAATGATCTCTTCAATCAAGCGAAGAATAACTCTTGCCAATCGCTGCTTTTTTGGGCTTATAAGGCAATTCAACAGTAAATCCCTATCTCGAACAACTAAAGAGACTCTGTATAAGACCCTGATCATCCCAGTCCTGCCTTACGGCGCTGAAACATGGACTTTATTAAAAGAGGATGAAGATATCCTTGGTCGCTTCGAGAGAAAAATTTTTCGTAAGATTTTCGGTCCCGTTTGCATTGACGGGTTTTGGAGGAGAAGATTCAATCACGAACTATACGAGCTGTACAGCGACATCGACCTAGTCAAAAAACTGCGTATTGGACGTCTAAGATGGCTAGGACATGTAGAGCGAATGGACACCTACGCTCCGGCCCGCAGAGTCTTCGAATCTAATCCCGAGGGACGACGCAGTAGAGGGAATCATCGCCGTAGGTGGCGCGCACAAGTTCAAGGGGACCTCGACCAACTTGGAGTGCGCAACTGGAGGCAATTAGCTGAAGACCGAGCTAAATGGAGAGACTTGTTGGTTTAGGCCCAGGTTCACCCCGAACTGTAGCGCCACCTAAGTAAGTAAGTAAATGATCTCTTCTTTGAACGTGGCAATACAAGCTGAGCCCGTCGCGCTCTATTTTTCGTGAGATGATTTCCTTGACGTGAAGGCTTCCACGGATCTTTGAACTTCTTATTCGATCAAGCCTTTTTCATTCCTGCTGTCAGGTGAAGCATCTTCATACCTTTTGTACATTGTCTATTGAAAAAATGTTTTAACATAAACAATAGTTATGTGGAGAAAAAAAAGAAAAAAAAAAAGAGGATTATCTCATGTTAAAATTATTTTTATTCTATTTATTATTTAACCAACTAAGCAAACCTTTGTTAGTCCCAACGTATATATTTATTTATTCGAATCCTCTAAAAACATCTAACTAATCAAAGACATTTAGAATATTTAAACTTGGAAATTCAAGACATAGACATTCATATTCAAAATATCTTTCGATGATGTTAATTTTTGCCAACATACATACGAGTACTCTTCACGGTTGGTCCACTTTTAACAAGAAGGTTGTGAAGCCCTGCCCCAACAAGAAACGAAAAAAAAAAAAAAAACTGCAGCCATTCGTAGTTGATTAAAAAAAAGGTGAGTTCATCACATTTAAAAATTGAAAACATTTGAATAAAAAATTTTCCAACTAGTTGCAATCTCCGATAAGAGGATTAGCATTTAATAAAATGGAATTTACATCAAGATAGTGAGTAATGAGAAACTGCTTGATTACAGCTACGCTGATATTTAGATCGCACTTGGGAAAACATTATTACTAATCATAAGTAGACTTAGCTTATTTTATAAGGAAAGTGCAACTAAATTTGCATGATGAATTCCTAAATAAAACTCATATGTCTCATGCTATTTCCGTACAGTGATTAGAATGAAATAATTTAAACAAATAAAGTCTAGAAATGTTCATCGTCATACTATAAAATAACACTATGTCTACATTGTTAAATAAATAAGGGGTACTTTGCTCCATTTAATGTGATATTACTTAAAGTTCATACAGCCAGTGGGAACAGCTGTTAAAATAGATAATTTGATGATAAGATAAGGAAAAATAAGTGACGGGAAATACGAGCAAAGCAATTTTCTAGAAATATTGTATAACTTTAATGGGGAAACAATGGAAACATTTATTCATTGCATGCCATTTAGCAATTACTACAAACATGAAAATTTAATAGAGATCTCTGATTTTTGTTTGTTTAATATATTCTTTCTTTTGATAACAGTGTAGCTAGGGTAGTGCTAGAAAAGATATTTTTAAAGATCTACTAAGGAGGCTTAAAAAGGAATATGCAATGGTGGTCACGAATTTAGCAGGAAAACCAAGTAACCAGTGCAATTTCTGCTGAATTCGTGGCACACTGTAGTTGTTTGAGTATTTAATTATTTTAAAATACGTAAAAGAAAGTTTAAAGAATTATTTGACTTTATTTCAGTATTTTGACTAAAAAAACGCAACCATCATTTTTCAACAATAAGAATGCAATCCTTTCTAATTTTGTTAAATTCGCGAAAGTCGTTTGCAGTCACCATCACACATCGAATCAATTTGCATTTATTGAAGTCATTTTAAATCATTTGAATTCACTGAAGACATTTGAGATCGAATGCATTGAAATAGACAAATTATATCGAAATCGAACTATGCGATTCTTCAATCTTTTTTCTCATTCAGTAGTGGCAATAAATAGAAGCATATGGTTCATACATACATACATACATTTTCAATGGCCCGCTAATCCTCCATGAGGGTCGCGGGGGTAGGATGCTCAGACGGACCCGCCATCCTTCTCGATCCTCTGCCATTGATTCCGACTCATCAGGAGGAATCCCTAGACGGCTCCAGGAGAGATGTCGGACGTGGTCCATCCATCTATTTCTAGGCCTACCAGGGAGTCGCCTACCTAATGGCCCAGCAATCACAGCACGGCACGTCTTGGAAGCCGCTCGGGAGGCATACGCACTACGTGACCAAACCATCGAAGCTTAGATCATTCCGCTCGGAGAAGTAGCTGCTGACCATTGAGCGGCTCCCCTTATCGACCTTCGACTTATTCCAGCAACACCGCCGAAGGAACCTCATTTCGGCAGCTTGTATCCGCGATCTTATTCTTTCGGTCACTACCCAAATTGCATGACCATAGGTGAGAGTTGGAACATACACCGGTTAAAAACCGATAACTTAGCTTGAACACTAAGTTCAACCTTCTTATACCAGATTGGCCAAAATCTCTCAAACTTGATCCAGTCTGATCAATTCTACATGATAACTCGGCATTGCTCTTCCCATCACTCATGAATAAGACCCTGAGGTACTTAAACTTATTCACCCGCTTCAGTGGGAATCCACTAACATGCAGAGTGCACTGAATGGGTTTTTTGGAAACGACCATTACTTCCGATTTGTTCACGTTGATCCTCATTCCAGCATCATCACAAACGGATACAAACCTTTTGAGTGCGCGCTGAAGTTCGGTTTGAAAGGATCCAAGGATGACCAGATCATCCGCAAAGAGCAGTTGACTTATACTTAGGTCTTCCACTTTAAAACATTGCCCGGCACAGCTGCGCTGTAACATACAATCCATATATACAATGAAGAGAGGTGACAAAACGCACCCTTGGCGGAGTCCAACGCCCACAGTAAAAGGTATTGATTTAGAACCGTTTATCCGAACACAGCTTCTTCACTTTATATATAAAGACTGAATCGCCATTAACAGGGAGCCATCAATCCCACCCATACTTCGGCAGAACCCTCCAGAGTTTCCCTCGAGGAACCCTATCATATGCTTTTTCTAGGTGTAGACAGGTTTACCATACTCCCAGGCCTTCTCAAGAACTATTCTGAGAGTGAATAACTGGTCGGTTGTGCTTCTACCGGGACGAAAACCGCACCGCACTCATCCCCCAAACTGTCCTCAATCACAGCTCTGGAACGCGTTTCTAGCACCTTAACACATGGTGATAAGCAAAACTAAGCCTAGCAATCATATTAAGACTAAAACTAACAACTTAAAACGCAAAACACATTTTGAAGCTAAAGTCCATTACACAGTTTATTGATTCTAATGCATTTGTGATGCATTGGGTACTTTTTCTGTAGATATGAGGTAATGCTCATGAATTTCATTGAAATGTGACACATTGGCGCCGCTAATGGAATTTTACTGACTCACACACCTACGCAATTACATTTATGTAGTATTTTTCCATTTCATGCAAATTGTTCAATATCAACTTCAGACCACTGATAAGCCCCCTTTAATATTTTATTTAATAGGTTTTTATTCGACTTTCTGATTGCTTTAATGTCTAATCTCTTGAAACAACAAAATGTGTTTAACCAAGTCTTCCAACCTCATACGTACTCGCCACTGATGGATTTCGTCCACTTATTTGTTTGGCTCTTTCATTCTAATTCGACTTGCTATCAAAATCTGTGTAGGAGGATGTAGGTAATCGTTTAGGGGTTTTCGCAGAATTTAAATCTACAATTCATCTGAAATGAACCGTATTGTGTTTTTACAAAGCGATGATTTTAAATTGTGGAAATCCTTATGTATATCGACTTAAATTGATTTAAAGCTCCATAGAGGTAGTAGTTGTTGTCGCCAACACTCACGTCATTATCATATTGAAATGAACAATATGTGAAGCTTCAACTTAAGTGTCTTTGCAGTGCAACATTGTATTCGTTGTTATTGCTTCTATAGTTCTATGTACGTATACTACTAGTGAGTAGTGACAAAAAGAATTAGATCAGAATTCAGGAATTGTATTCTATAGATTTTTTCGTACGCAAAAAACACCCCGCTTTACCTTTTTTTTCTTCTCACAAACTTTTCTAGAGAACCATAAAAAAAAAAAAAACATTGGCAGTTTTGCCTCAATTTGGAACGATGTAGGTGTTGTGCGTGGTCGTGTTTAAATTAAAAAAATATTTAATTTGCACTGTGTACAGATAACTTTTGTATCACTTGCTGTGTCGTCATTAGGCAATCAAGCTATGTTTCCACTCGCCTTGTAATGAAGCGGTTTGGGATGTTTTAAAAAAGAATCTAATAATGTGAGTAAGATTGTATTCAAAACTGTTTACCATATTTAATAGGTCAATACTTATTTTTTTGCTTAGCATTGTTTTGATTGGGGGTTTAGGAAAGTATGTGTATGGTTCTGATAGGCATACATAAACTAACGACAACGAGAAAAGGGGACAACTACTGAGGAAGAACTTTGTTCTATTCGAGTCTCCTCGATTAGAACTCTTGATCGTCGAAACCTGTCGTTCGTTGATTCCACGAAACATAAATTGGCCAACTTTGTAATCAGACTTAAACTAAAATATTATATGTGGATGTAACATCTCTGTAATAATCCGATCTCCGTAAAATACATGTATACATACATAAAATATCCGTAGCAAAAGACGAATGGATTAACCCATGTCTATTTGCGTCTACATATGCACATGACATATTTACGGGTCTTGAATTTTGAATAGGAAAGAAGAAATTTCATCAACAGCTTTCTGGGGTATGGAGCAGTGCACTGAAACAATTTCTCTGTAACTTGATAGAAAGCCTCATAAACATTGTGAAGATATGTATGTAACAAATACAATACTTATGTATATCTTATTTCCTTCAAAATTTATCAAAATCAGATAAAGTAGTGTTCCATAAATTTTTATCATCCAAAAGTGAATTTAGGAGGAAACCGTTTGACCTGGACAATCAATCCCATAAAAGCCATACGGAGAAGTTCTCCACTCCTGAACGATGAACAGGGTAAAGAAACAGAAATGCTCAAAGAAAGACTAGAGACCTATCGGTGTACGGAGAAAGCCTTGGACATTCCTGTACCCCCAGTATACATACTGTACAGAGAAGCGGATGTATACGTTTTTTAACACTAGAAAGCTATCATACCTACGTACATTTTACGTGTTGATTCTATACAAACGGCCGTTATATTAATGCGTCTTGTGCAGCATTACATTTATATTTCCACCTGCTAACTTGCAAAAGTAGACTTCTAACTCAGTCAATTGCTGACCAGTCATGGGTGTTTTAGAAGCAATGAATCCGTTGTGTCACGTTGTAGGTGAATTCGTTATAAGGAATGTATACATACATATGTGCAATACATATTATACATTTTCAATGGTCCGCTAATCCTTCATGAGGGTCGCGGGGGTAGGATGCTCAGGCTGACTCTCCATCAGGAGGGATGAATTGGAGTCAATGGCGGAGGATAGAGAAGGATGGAGGATAGAGAAGGATGGAGGATCGAGAAGGATGGAAATGTATTCTTTAAATATTCGAGATTAAAATGAACATGAAAGAATTCAACTCAAAATTAATTAGACTCAAACTGTGAATGATTCGACAGATCTTACTGGTATTATGGAATGGGGCAAAACATATGGTATGCAAAAGCCATAAAGGAACTACGTCAAAAGAACGATAAACACGAGACGCGGACGGAAAAGCAAATTTTGACTATGTATGTTAGCACCCCACGATGTAAGATCGACCATTAGTTCCACGGGATAAGAGGTAGGCTGTCTACATTCAGTGCCTTATGAATATTTCCATTTTTCCAATGCCTGACTGGCTACAATTTAGTTAAGTAATTATGCATTATTGATTGACCATAATGGCATGCAATTTGGCATGGAGAAACCTTAAACATTTGGAAGATTGATTTTAAATAAAATCTGATTATAGATAAACCGCGTTTTATTATCACCGATGCTTCTTCTCAAAAAGATTATTTCACTTTCCGGACATCACACCCAACTTCATATGTTGTACACATAGAGACCGGACTTCCTAAAGCCTTCCTAATCACACATTAGTAGAGTAGTCGCAATTCCGCATAATAGGCTTCCCCGCACCCGTTCCAAGGCCGTCATACAAAGGAACATTTATTAGACCAAGTAGAGGTTAAACCTTTTTCGTAATGTTGAGATAAAATTCAGTTTTAATTCAGCAAGGTCTGAATGGTATGTCTCTCACAATGCACCACTAATTAAGCTAAAGGAACACTGGACTGAATTTACATGCTGTGCACTTCAATGTTCAATCTCAATTTCATGATGAGTACTGTAACCTAGCCTGCGTTGATGTTTTCAAATACTTTGATGACGAAAAACCCCGGGACATGATCAACCTAACATTGAAACCACGTTGCGGTTTGCTTAGTCTAACCCATTCGCGTATTTTTTGTGAGTGCTACTCAAAGAGGCGCATGCCATAACTTTGGTTCTTTGCATCCTTACCTAACAAATAAAAAACATGAATGGCGCTTGAAACGTTTTTTTTTCCGCGCATATACGTTCAATGTCAATATTTACTGCTACTATAGTATTTTTATACCGTTACTGATAAAAATACGAAGATTTGGCTCAGGCAAATGCAGAGGAAAAAATTTATATGGATTGAAACAAAACAAAACAGACAGTTGATTAAAAAAAATCCGATTGCTGAAATATTTACTTAATATTTTATTTTTGATAACACAGCTAATCGGTGCTATTTCGCTGTTTAACACTTTTGTTTTTACCTATACCTACATGTACTTATTATTAAAAAAAATTTGTTTATTTAAAAAAAATATTACCCTTTACTGGAAATTGCATTTTCTTTTTTTAGTCTGATAGATTAGCTCACGCTGAGTACGAATCCGAATTCTGTTTTTTTTTTTTTTGCACTCTCCTACCGGGGAGGCGTAACCCGCCCCCAAAGTTTCAAAAATGCCATATAAAATGGAACTAACATTTCAGGAATGGGGCACCCAAATTCTATATTTTACTGCAAAGATAAATAACACTGCGTGATAAGGTTTTGGTAACATGAGTGATGATATGTATAACTGTTTCTTTATAGAGACTTTAATAACCGAAAGCAAAATTGTTCTATCACATCAACTTCTTATGTTATTGACGCATTTATGTAACGAGTAGCTAACTTCATCTGTTGTTAAGTGCAAAAATAATTCAATTTATATATCTTGCTCGGTCGGTTGGCAATTGGAATAATTTTAAAAAGTGATTTAAGCGGTGTTAAGATGTTTTTAAGTAAAAATACAATCACTCTATAGACTAAAAATAAAAAAAATCGGTTATCGTTCAATACGTGCGAAAATAGCCCCAATAAATTCTGTTATGTGTGTGGCCAATACATTCTAAAGACCCAAGGTAAAACAGGCTTATCTAATTTATTTGGATCGTTCTGTAAAACAAGACAAAGAATGGATTCCGAAATTGTTTTGTATCTCATGTTACGTTACTCTTATCGAATGGTTAAGTGGTAAAAAGAAGTTAGCGTTTGAAGATAGCGTTTGCTATTCCAATGATTTGGCGTGAACAAGTAAATCATTACGATGATTTTTGTTTGACTTAACACCCTAAAGTAGCTTCTATGTCCATGCCAATACCTCATAGTGAAGAATTTCCTGTGCCCATGCAAAGAACACCAGAACCATGTGCTATATCAAGTGATAATCACGATGAAGAAAATTATGGACTAGAGAAGGAGCAGAATATGTACCTTGAAGTTCATTGAAAGAACCACACATGATTCAGCAGCAAGAGTTGAATGATTTGTTCCGTGACTTAAATTTATCTACCAGTCTGAAATGTTAGTCGCAAACTTGTTGAAAACTTATATAAGGATTTAGGTTGCAGAATGTCATTGAAAATACACTTTTTGCATTCACATTTTGATTTTTTTCCAATAAACCTTGGAGCGGTGAATGACGAACAGGGAGAACGCTGTCGCCAGGACACGAAGGCTCGAACCACGTTATTGTGGTTGGTGGGATGCAGCCATGTTAGGGGATTACTGTTGGTCTTTAAATCTAATCTAAAAATCATAGAATACTATTTTATAATAAATAAGAATAACAAATATTTTGTTATGTTTTAAAATATATAATTTCCATGAATTACAAGAGTTTTCCTTTTTAAATTTTTAAGTTTCAATACAAATAAACGTTTGATCACTTCTAATTTTGTATGTTATTTTGATATTATCTCATGTATCCCTAACACGGAAAGGATACGTGTTAGAAAATTTTCATTGCTATATCCTTTAATAGAATTCCGAATTAATAAAGGAAATTAAGGTAAATTAAGGTATTACTAATGTTACACAAAAATGTTGTAAATTTGTCACGCAGTGTAATTAAATTAACAGATAGAAAGTTTCATCAAAATCGGCTCACAACAACCAAAGTTATTAAAAAAAATACCAACGGTCGATTGTATTTCCACCATGTGGAATTCGCGCGAATTTTTCACTATTATTTTCTCAAATTTTCAATTGCAAAATTTCTTTAGGAAGGAACTACGTATTCGTAATTCTCCTTTTTCTTTTTTTCTCTTCATATTTCTATGGGATTTGCTTACGAGTATACATATAGTGTGGCGAGTGTGTACCATTTTTTTGGTAGCTCGGACACTCGATGTTTTTTTTTTTGTTATAACTTCGGTTGTTATAGACCTACTCGTATAATTAATACACTCTTCTGTCTATGCAACGAATCCATAATTATAAAATTTGTAGGCGGCATACCCTATACATACATATATTGGTACCATTCTGAATGTCTTTTTTTAAACTTTCTGGGTGGGTTACGCCTTCCTGAAAAGAGAAGAAGAAGACATTTCCGGTAGCCGAAAAGCAATTAGCCGACAAATAATTAGTTAGGCTGCCTCATACATGCACACCCACAGACAGAGAGAATTGCCAGACCAGCTTTTTAAAGTTCCTCTATATCCAATAGTAACGTCCAAGATTGATCAAAATCTTCAGATTGAAAGTTTTCATGAAAGTGATACATACACACCTCGATAAAATGATTCGTATTATTTTCCAAAAATACAATTAACAATGAGTTTGGACACTTTTCTCTTCGTTTAGTTTTGAATAGAAGTTGAATACAATTCTTTGAGAGCATAGGAGTGAAATTATTATTTTATTTTTTATTTATTGATAGCTTGAACAATATTCTTTACATTTGGGTGTGATCGCACAATTTACACAGTTATGATTTTATCTTACTGCTGAATAATGTTATAATATGTAATACCAAATATATTTTAATGAATATACATATGTATTGGAAAGGAAAACGCTATAAGAAAAAAACCTTTCATCTAAATAAGCATAGGAGTGAAAACATTCAAAGAAATTCACCGTTATCTGGAAAAAAGGAATATGTGATGCGAGGAAATGATAGGACAGCGCGATGAATTTGCATTCAGTTTCGGATGCATTTTAATTTTTCGTAAAAAAAAACATTTCCACGTCTTTTTAAAAACTAAATAGCGGGTGATTTTTTAAGCGTTTGGTTTTTAATTGTCAAAAAAAGAGCAGAAAAATTGCAAAATTGTATAAAAATTTTATTTGAGTTGATAAAGCAATGCTTGCCATTTACTTTTTAAAGATTATTTCATGTAAATGTTGACCACGGCTATGTTTTACGTGGTCTATACGGAGAATCCAATTTTGAGTTACTTTTTCGTACATATTGGCTGGTATCTCGCTTATAACACGTGTAATGTTGTTTTCCAAGGCTGCAATTGACGCTGACTTATATTTGATGTATTCCCATAAAAAATAGTCTACAGGCGTTAAATCGAACGATGTAGCCGGCCAATTCACCGGTCCAAAACGAGAGATAAATTGCTCACCGAACTCATTTCTCAGTTGGTCCATCGATTCGCGTGAGTTACGTAAAACTATTCCATCTGTATCCTACACGATCTATTCCCTGTACCACCTGTACCCATCGTCGATCAGCGATCATCGATCGTTCATCTGTGCATAGCAACAGCAATTCCACCAGAAGCGTTAACAAGGTCAAATATTATAATAGCACTCTTTCTCTCTTATCCAACAACAGTCATCATCGATAAAGAGATGCTATGTATTCAACGGAGTTACATACGCTCTCTGTGGCCAACAGTTAAATAGCGTTTTTGTATTTTTGTTTTGCATGTTATAATAATCGGTTACAGTACATTCTGTTAGTTTTCTTTTTCTTTTGTAATGTTTAAGATCAGTCATTCTCCGTGAGGCTGTAAATAAAATAAGTTGAAAAAAAGGTCGATCGTTTAATTTTTTACAGAGAAGCATAACTCGTGCTGTGTGGCATGGACCGCCGTCTTGCTGGAACCACATGTCGACCAGGTTCAGCTCATGCATATTGGGCAAAAAAAAGTTCGAAATGATTGAACGATAGCGGACGCCATTGACATTAACATTGTTCTCACGGTCATCTTTGAAATAATACGGGCAAATGATTCCGCCGGACCATAAACCGCACCATAAAGTGAATTTTTCCGGGTGCATTGGCAGCTCTTGTCTTGTCTTGTCTTGTCTTGTCCAATATCCAATTGCGTGAAATTGGTGCGAAATTTGGTCAGTATGGCTTGAATTGCTTGCTCAGTAGGTCGATTATGACGACCGTAAAATGGTCGAAGTGCGCGAAAAACATTTTTCACAGAGCACGAATTTTGATAATAAAATTCAATAATTTGTAGGCGTTGTTCAGGCGTAAGTCTTTCCATGATGAAATGGCAATGCTAACTGGGCACGTTTGACTTTGACACATGTCCCGAATTACGCGTAAGCTCTTAAAAATAGAGCACTGGAAAACCAAACAGCTAAAAAATAACCCCTTATAATTCTTTTTAGTTGAAAATGGATAAAGAAAAACGGCTTTACATTAGCAAAGTTCAAGTAGCGCTAAATCTTAACAAAAATATATGAAAATCAGTGAAATCGCAAAGCATTTATGCAGAAGTCGAAAAGAATTCATGAATTTGCTTAAACATGGTGCAGATTATGGCAAAACTCACAGTAGTGGACGACCGATGAATGACTCAGATGGGCGGTCATATTATTATCATAATTTGCGAAAAGACCAAAAAATTCTTAATCGTCGTCAGCACGGAGGGAGAAGTGTAATGATATGGGCCGGAATTTGATATTACGGGCAAATTGAAATATATGTAGTTCGTTTCGTCAAGAATGACGGAATGAGAATGATTGGGGATATTGTAAATAATTCGGAGCAAGAATTTACTATATATCCCACGATTTTCCAACAAGATAATGCAGACGTTCACACTGCCATGGTTATGAAATAATTCTTTCGAGAAAAGGAAATTGAAATTGTAGAATGGCCAGCACGTTTTCCTGACCTAAACGTAATTGAAAATTATTGTGGATATTTTGCAAGAGAAGTTTAGCCGAAAATAGAGAGTACGATGCAGTTGAGGAAGGAACATTGCAAAAAAAAATGGGAAGCAATAACAAGAAAGTACATCAAACGTATGACCGAGATTTTCAAAAAGCAAGGAGGATCAACTCATTACTAAAAGTTTAAAGTTTTAAGTTCCCTTTATTTTCTATACTAATGTGATATCTTTTTGTCGCACTACGTGAAGTGCTTATTGAATATTTGTTGTATTTTATCATGTTATCCCTTAAATGTACAACTTTTAAGTAAAAATGTACTTTATTTGGTACAGTACTACCTCAATAATGTTAGTTTTCCGATAATATTATATCATCTCTATAATGTGAACTTGGAAATTTTCTCACTTCTATAATGTGAATTTTTTTTTTGTTTTAGTTTGCATTCTTATTTTGTTATCCTTATTTGCAGTTATTGTCTAGACATGTTTTTCCATGTTACTGACGGGGGAAGTACATTTTTCGTCTTATATGGGCATTCGTTATTTCGGCGTTCTCTGCGAAAGTTTTGTTTTTTTTCTTTGTTATCGCTGTGTTTTAGAGTAAATGTTTGCTTTCACTATGGCACCTAAGCAAAAAAAAAAATAAATTCAACAATAAAAGAGAAGTGTGAAATTCTAGAAAAACTAAATGCTGGATATTCTGGCGTTATTTTATGTGAACAATATAGGGTGGCAATTACAAATCATGTTCCAATTTGTACAGATTTGCTCTGTCAAAAAGCAAATCATTTCAACAAGATTTTTAACGAGGCTCAAATTTTAAGGCAAGTCCAAATTGGATATTCAAATTCAAACAAAGATACGGTGTTAGGACCTTAAAGATAAGCGGAGAAAAATTGTCGAGCAATAAAGGTTCGGTGGAACCGTTTTTAAATCAGTTGCATACAAATTTGAAAGAATTAAAGCTGAAGCCGTAACAGGTGTACAATGCGAACGAAACGGACCTGTTTTGGTAGTAAGAACGCGTGGATGACCAGCGACATTTTCATTAGTTGGTTTAAGGAGTATTTTACAAAAGAAGTATAGGTAAGTTCTTTCATTCTTTATTTTTTAGCTTAATAATTATAGGTCGAGAATTATCTTAGTGAAAACAATCTTCCAAAAAAGGGTTATTGCTTCTAGACGATGCCAGTTGTCATTGTCATAAAGAACAGTTGACTAGCAGTGATGGGAGCATTTCCGCTTTGATTCAACCGATGGATCAAAATGTCATCAACTTAGTCGAAGCAGACTACAAACAACGATTGCTGATTAAAATTATTGCAATAGGATGTGATGACCTTGCAGCGCGTTTAACATTGAAAAATGCTATAACAAATTTAAAATCGGCCTGGGAAAAACTTTCAATTTCATCCATAGCTAAATGTTTTAAGGCTATTATGCCGAAAGAAGAAACTAGGGAATAATAATGCATAATTCCTTTAAGCCTTTGGCAAAATCGTTTTTTACTGGCTGACTTAAATACCCCGTTGGAAGAACTTCATCGACTTCTAGACATGTCGTAAACAACGAAAATGACATTCCACTACAAGAAGTAAGGGATTGGGTCATCGAAGAAAGCAACGAGGTCGAAAATTCTCTTGACGAGAATTCTTCAGATTAACATTTAAAAAATCGCTCAAGCTTTTGCTATAGTGTTCTAATACAATCGTGAATAAATTTTACCTCGGCATTTTCCCCCCGAACAAAAATTAGGTAGAGGAACATATTACTATTTTGACTATAACTGCAAAAGTGCCGCTCTGAATCGAACCATATACCTAGTAGGGACAAAAATACTGTTACCCCCATTCTACTTCATAACTTCAAAACGAGCGAATATTTTTCTTTGACTTTTTTTTTTCTTTCATTTGTAATTAAATATCAAATACAAAAAATGCAAGATCATTCAAAATGGTTGCCTTTTGATTTAATACAGGCCTGAAGTCACTTGGGCCACACATCTATGGCTGAACGCACCTCCTCCATCGGAAAATTGGCTACAGCTGAGACCAACGCGGCCTTTAAGGACTCAATGTTAGGGTATCTTTTACGGCATACCATCTTCTCCAACACCGTCCACAGCTTGTAGTCTAGTGGATTCAAATCTGGACTTGCAGATGGCCAGTCTTGAGTCCCTATAAAGTCCGGAATATTGTTCTGAAGCCATAGTTTTTGCCTTATGCGCAGGCGCAGTCTTGCTGAAAGGTCCGCTGCTGGTTCTGAAAAAGAGTGCTATTAAGTGGAGCAACGACCTGTTTCAAAACGGGTTCTTTGTAGACTTTAGCCGATGTTTTCACCCCCTTTTCACAAAAATGGAGGTCTGTTACCTCCTCGTAGGATACGCCCCACCAAACCATGACTGCCGCTGGATGATGACCTTTTTCAACTCGTGGAATCAGTTGTGAAGCCTCACCAGATGACCGGGCATAAATCCTGTCATTCTGCTTATTGAACTTTTCCTATACGGTAAAAATTTCTGAAAACAGAATTTTTCTGTGAAGATTGTTTGCATATTTCACAAGCAGTCGCTTTGATTTTTCGACTCTATTCCGTTTAAGATCTGCTGTGAGCAGCTGTCCTGTACGTCGTTTGTAGGCACCAAGGCCTAAGTCTCTTTTGATAATACGACTTATTGATTTTTGGTTAATCCCCATTTCGCGAGCTATGATTTTTTGCTTTCTTAGCGGATTTCTTATTCTTGCCTTGACAGCATTGATGGCCGCTACTGTTCGTACCGATCGCGGTCGCCCAGAACGTGGGCGGTCTTTTATATCTCCAGTCTCTTCAAATAATTTAATGCACCGATAAACGAACATTCGGCTGATCCCGAGCGACTTGAGCATTTTAAAAATATCACTTTTTTCCACTTTACATTTATGTAAAGCTACTACCGAGATACGATTTTCTGTCTCGGTCCACTCCATGCCGAAACAAACCACAAACTCAAATCTTTGTAACAGATGAGTAACATAGCGGTATATACTTCAAATTCCAATTGTGAATATTTGGGTGCGTTCAGTTCTTGTTATTGTAATGGGTGCGTTTTGTACTGTAACAATATTTATGTCCCAACTAGGTATAGCTAAAAATTAAGACTAAATTATTGGCTTCAAATAGGTATTTAGACAAGTTTGTCGAGCAGACAATAAAAAAAAGATGTTGCCATAAAAGTTGCATAACCTAAAAAGTGGCGGGTATTGTGGTATACTATGTATTTTAATGTGGTACACTATACCACATTACCCGGTTTACAATTTCTTGTCACCAGAACACTTTTGAAATGAAAGAAGTTTTGTTTTTATTTTTGTTACAAAACAACATAAACCATAGAAATAGAATATACACGTATTTTACATTTTTGTACAAAAGGTTAATTTAAAAAAAAACTTACTTACGAACTTACTCTACCTTAAAAATAGAAGAAATAAATCGGCGGAAAATAAATACATAGGTATCATGAATTGCAATTCAGGAGCATTATCAACGCAATCGCGATACTTAATTTTGCCCCGATGATTTTTTTCCCTATTTTTGAAGATACTTAATTTTTGTTCGGAGGAAAAATTCCGAAGGAACATTTTTTCGCGATAACCCCGATTACTTGAATATGCAGAGTGGACTTATTGCGAATCAAATTTCTTCTTTGCAAAATATTAGAGCAGATGCAAAAAAAAAAATAAAAAAAAATGCCAGTGAAGGAATTGGTTCAATCTAAAATAACAAGTTTTTTTTTTTAATAAATGCGTTTTTTATTTAATTTTTGTATTTATGTTTCTACTCTTTAATCTGAATTGCTGTTTTGATTTCGTTTTCTTTATATTGATTTTTTTTTTTTAATAAGTTGGTTTTTGGTTGGTTGGTTTTTAATAAAAAATAAATTAGTTACCGATTCCCTTGTTTTAAGTTGAAAAAAAATGTTCCAGTAATGTGAGCCCCCCTAAAATGTGAACAGGACCCTGTTTTAATTAGTTCACATTATCGAGGTAGTACTGTATTAACAATATAAACACAAAAAATTAAAATGTGCTATCTTTTTGTCGCGGTGTGTATATATAAAATTGTGGGCGCCGCACAGTGTAACAAATGTATGGAATAAAAGGACAAAAATCATTTGTCATTGTACATTTGTTTGATTAAATAATTATTATTTTTTTTGTGACAAAATGGTTTATAATTCATATATTAAATAATACTTGACATGTTTTAGTACTAAATATTATATTAAATACAAACATATATTATTCACTTTCTGACTCTGTTTCTGTTTCACTTGAGCGGTCCGAATCTAAATTTACATACATGTTTCAGACTGATTATTATCAATAATATTCAGCAATGTCTGAAGTATTTTTTGTGTGACTACCAAAAACTTTTCGAAACTTAGCAAAACCTGGGTCAGACGTAAGAAGAAGCATTAGCATGATATCTCTGTTCGTGCTGATTCTTGAAGATTTCCGGGCATTGGCTCTCGGATATGGCGAATATCCTTAAGTCTACACTCCAATGCTTCTTCAGACATCGGAATGAAAAAAGATAAAATTACATCAGGACCATGTATTAAAAGTTTATGTAAAGATACGGCATGTAATACCAGTAATAATTACTAAGATACTATATCTCTTTTGTTTCGTTTACTATTATCTTAAATTTTGGGATATTAATATTTTTTCCGCTAGATATTACTAGATAGATAATAGAAATGCTAAAAGGAACCAATTCGTTAATTAATCTATCCAAATTTGCTTTCTCATTAGCTACTAAGGTTGCTCTCTTTCGAAAAAATTAACTTTACAGGTCGACAGTAAAAAACTGATAATGGCGTGGGATTTTTCCACTTTATTTCACCAGTCTTCTTATAGACTACTTGAAGAGGAACAAGTGCAATAAAGAATATGGATTCATCTGAACAGTTAATATTGCGAAACCCCTGTTTATAAGAACTATGTCCAATGCTTCCATTAAAGTCCCATTTACATAATAAGCTTACATGCGGATCACTACGCATGAGGTTCCAAGTTCGAATCCCAAAAAACACCAAAAAGTTTTTTCACGGTCCCACCTCTTGCGAGCGTCTGACAAACATCCGAGAGTATTGTTGTCACGAAAAAAAACTTCTCAAATCGCCGTTCGGATACGGCTCTAAACTGTGTGAAAAATATAACGCACACAACATGAATGGTTGCGAGAAGCTAGGCCCCTCTTTGGAATCGTCTAGTAGAAGCAGCTGGGGTGTTAGATGTCTGCTGGTAGCTCAAGACTTCATCTTCTAAAGTAATCTCCTCTGTTTAGAGGCTGTGGTGACGAGGAAGTTTTTGAGGACACAACCCACTTCCTGTGTCACTGTCCGAGTCTTCAACACTCCAGGAAAAAGTTCCTTGGTAAGTATTTCTTCCAGGATCTCGAGGAACTCTCCGGCGTTTCGACAGAAAAGATGCTGAACTTCATCATATCCTCAGGGTGGTTTGTACGCAGAAATGAAGTAAGTGACTGAGTTAGTAGTTTTTAGTTTCATTGGGTAAGGGATTACTTTTTCCCCCATGGGTACCACAATGGGTCAACGCTGACCTGAATGTGGCAGATAGCGTCCTTCCCTACCCGACCACATACCTAACCTAATCTCCTCTGTCATCCATTCCGCATATCGACCAAGAAATGTTTTTTGTATTCGATGATTAAGGTTCCTTTTATTTTTTTAAATTTAAGGAAATTAAGCGGCTAGTTTTCCTTATACTGCTCAAAATTTCCTCAAGAGGATTTTGCAATCCATGTTTAACGAAAATATGATTGAAAATGGCGTACATTTTTAAGTTTGCGTCAGCAGCTCGCCATACTCCAAAACAAGATTTTCGGGTAACTTTTGAGATATTTGCTGAAAAAAAATTATTTCCTCTAAATCGGCACGTATCGGCAGCTAAAATATTTATGAACATAAAGTACACTAATAAAGCTTCCCACACAATAAAAACTGAAGACATGATATGTCCTCAATTTTTTTAAAACCTATCCAAAATTAGAGCATCACTAAATATCGTCATTTCACTTCAAAAATCACATCCACGTAACCATTTTCAATAATTTTAATATTCTATTTTTACTGATGAATATTAAACGATTAACTTTAGGTTAAGTAATTCATTTTAGCTACAAAAATTCACTGTACAATTTGTAAGACGCGATGACATTTGGCAAATGAAACGCACAAATTACAGCGTGATTGTGTTTACATTCAAAATAACTGTTATTTATTTACTTATAAAAAGAAAAACGATGTTGCCATATACAGCTTTTTAATACCTAGTTTTATATTAATACAATAATTATAAAAAAAACATGAAAAAGGAAGAACAATTTTTTGTATTTTTGTACTCTAGTCGTTATACTGTGCGCCGTGGCGCAGTGGCAAGTGTGTCGGACCACTGCGCGTGAAGTTCAATGTTCGAATCCAAGAAAACACGAAAAGTTTTTTCACGGTCCCACCTTTCGCGAACGTTTGACAAACATCCAAGAGAATTGTTGTCACGAAAAAATTTCTTAAAAACAAAATAAAAATAGCCCTTCGGACACGGCACAAAACTGTATTTACCATCTATTCGTGCAAAAAACAACGCACACAACACGAATGGTTGTGAGATAAGCTAGGCTTAGGCCCTTCATGGGCTGTTGCGCCAAATATGTATTTATGTATGTAGTACACACACACACACATCTGTGTATTAAAAAGCTAAATCTGTTGTGGCATCATCGAATCTGTTTGTGTAACAACAAAAATGACTGTATCCAAGAGGTGTGATAAATAGAAACGTTTTGACCTTGAACTTGTGGTTTCATAATTCGTGTTTGTTTTTAGCATTTAGATGGAATTAGACATAATTAATTTGATTAATGACTAGACCTATTTTGCAGATGCTGTTAAAAATCGAGGGATTAAAACAATTCTCAATCAATCATCGCCTTATTTAAACAATACCTACGAGCGATTGTGTACGTACCTAACCACACATTAATAAAAAAAATATTTGTACCTATTCTCTTAGCAAATCTGGTAGCAACTAGGTATGTAAAGGTTTTAGGTGCTGCTCGTCCACTCTTTTTCTATCTCAAGATAATTAATCCCTGGCAAGATTACACACAAAAAATTGCAAATAGGCAAGATAACCGCAAAGTTCTAGACTTATTTAAGAATAGAAGAAATATACAACTATTGAACCTCGTGTCAGTTTCCATTACCCTTAATAGGTACCCATCATCCGTTCACCTTTTGTTATGCCCCAAATAGCACAACCTAATACCCCAGTGAGTTCAGTGAAACCCATTCCAATTGGGACCAATTACACTCTACGTCTACACGTATCCGGCTTCTTTTTAAGCTCAATATTATGAACATACATAAATGAAATGCAACAAAAAAAAATTCTATAATACTTACGGTTCGCGTAGCACTGGAGCAATCTTATAAATGCAATCAAGGAACGTCTCATCCAAGCACCAAACACTCGGCTTCAATGGCTGACTGTTTACATTCAATATCCTAAATAGAATGCAAAGGATTACTGCAATTGCAGTCAGGAATGCCGTCGACATTGTTGTTAGAGCTCGGTACAGATGCGCCCGATCGAAGAATGGAAACTGAGCAAGGAGCTGATTGAAACTTTGCTGGCTCTGGATGTAATTGTCATAGAAGAAGGAACACTGCAACAATTGCGAAATGATCATACGTAAAGGTAGTGTCCCTATCTTCAGCAGTTTCTATGCAAATTCTCTCTACTTTGAAAAAACAAAAAAAAACACACACAGAAGAGAATGGGGTTGGGCACTCGCGGAAAAAATGAAAACGAAAAAAATCAGAGAAAAAGAGGAATTAAAACTAAACTCGGAAAAAATTAGAAATTTGAAGGAATCAACACCAACAATAAGTGAAGGGATACAATTAGTTTTATTTTAAGATTTTTTTCACAAATATGAACCGAGAAAAAAAAAATGTATTTGCAATTTGATAGAAGTTTTATTTCTTTCTTTTGGCAGTAATTCGCGTCCGATGTAGTTTGTTTCGTTTATTCTTTCTGAGTCGTGTCGGGTGTGCTAATGCTGACGCGTAGAAGGTACTCAATCGTTTGACAGCAGATAGAACGGAATTCTATTGGAAGGCCGAGAATGAATGGAACAATTTTTGTTTTGTTTTCGTTTTTTATTCGTGTGAGGGGCGCAACTGTATTTAGAGTGACAGTTTACCAAGTTACCAAACAAAACAATTGGTTCCAGTCGGCATTTTCTGCGACTGGAAGAGAAGTTTGTCGACTGAACGTTGGTTTTTGACAACTAATGGCATGATGGTTTGTGTATGAGCTGCTGTTCTTATAACTTCTATCTACCAATAGAGGGTAAACTAAAATAAGGGTAGATGCATAATGAAAATGCAAACAAACTTGATGATTTAACCACTTATTAAAAAAAAGAGCAAACACACGGAATAATTATTAAAATTAATTAATAAAAATTAATAAAAAAGTTAATTGGATGGAACAACAAACTAACTGATGCTTATATGCAACAACAATTGGAGGTGTCAATGGTGTAGTGGTAACGTCAATTGCCTAAAGGTTCGTGGTTCAAATCCGAACGTCAGCAAGCATTTATTTATTTATATAATCAGTCCACCCACTCCGAAAGCTTGTGTGAACACTACTGCCTAGGCATAACACTGGCAGTAGCTTGGTTATATGGCAAGAGAAATTGTTCGATCCGTGGGCTGATTGATATGCCTATGACATCAGCGGTCGCGAAAAAATACTGTTTATCATAAGGAAAGACAAAAAATAGCAAAAATCTCCCGAGTTATCTTGACGCCATCCCCGGAGTTTCCCTGAAACATAAACCAAATTAGCATCAAACTACTACACCAAATCTTTCTCCCTCTAATTCAATCGTTTCCAACGCCCACACTGTGTATAAACATTTAAAGGATATTCATAACTAGTCTTACCAACTCTTTTTGGGCAAAAAAGGTATATTTGATTTTTCATAAAAAAATATAAAAAAGTGTATCTGCGTTCAAAACAAAGGATGAAAAATTTGTGTGTAACATCAGAGTTTAAGTTCAAAAATGAATTGAAAATAAAAATCGAAACAATTTATCGACTTTCATCCACATTGACTGACATTGTTGATATAGAGCCCGGACTTGTTTCGGCTTGACCTTCTATTGATTTGAAGTTGTAATTCTCCTGGCTCGCAATTTTTCTTAGCAGCTCCGGTTAAGTTTTGTTAAAATTATAAAAGTCGATGGATGTAAATTCCAAATTGATTTTCACAGTTGAAATAGCTGTCAGTGTCGATATCTAAAGAGCAGAGCTCTCAACCGGAGCTGAAAAATCAGGACAGCAAACACTCAATGTTTTGAGAAAATTCGTCAAAAGCCACGTGTTGTGCGTTCATATTGTAATATTCTTGAACCATGTAGTGTGATGGTACTTTTTGTGGATGCTACAATACTATATGTTGGAAGACTTCCACCCAACATTCAACAGTAGACAAATTTTCGAAATTCCACTTGGTCAATTTTTCTTCAGTGCAGTAATTTGTAATGTAGTTGTACTGATCAATTAGATTCGAAGAATATTCGTACTCATTAAACGAAGTATTTTCGGACACATTTTTGAAGCAGAAAGAGCACATTTTTGGCTTAATGCTTTCATGTGCTTCTCCGTTTTGATATGTTCTTCAATGCTGGATTTTCCACTGAAAAGCGCGCTGCATATTTTGCACTCAACTTCTCTGCCGACAATAATGTGATCAAAAGCAAAGTAAATGTTAAACACGTGATAGAAGTCATTTATATACGTAGTGGATGGATGGATAAAAAAAAATAATAATAATAAATTCGTTTAAAGTTAGTAATTGATTTTACTTTAGAAGTAAACGTATTGTAGCATCGACAAAAAGTATCACCGCACTGCATGGTTTGTGTACCAAACGAACTGAAACAATGCTGCCTATTCTTGGCTAACGTGCCAATCAGTTCGCTCCATATTTCGCCGCAGTCAACAATTCATCCCCAGTGACATCTAGCATGTTCTAGAACTTCTTGTATTTGGTACAAATACACCGACCACAACCACAGTCGATACAGTTGATGATAAGGCGAATATGGTACAGCGATTAAAAGGGAGATTCGAACAGTGGTGAAAACAAACGATATTGTGATTAAAAGTAAATTTGTAGAGACGGTTTAATTTAAAATAAATAGAGATTAAAGTGATTCGAATATTGTGTTAAAGTGACGTTGATGATTGTTAATAAATAAACAGTTGAAATTCACAAAAGATGGTTTTATTTTTACGAACCCCAGCTAGAATATAATATTACAATATCAATTGCCACCTTTACAATCTCAGTAAATGTTTTATAGGAGTTAACTAAATTTGCATTATTTAACACTAATGGCCAATCAACGTTAATAAAATATGCCACAATATTATAAAAATTAGCTCTAGAAAAATTGTATTTAAAATTGGAACCGGAAGCAGATGGTCAGCTTTTTTATTTCCTTCATGTCCGTTGTGTCCTGGCACACAAATGAGATGAACTTTGTGCTTGCTAGCGTTATGAGTAGTCGAAGGCTACAGTTCCATACTGTTTTGGATGTTATTTCGTAGGCCTTAATTCCTAGTAGAGCAGTTTTGCTATCTGATAAAATATAAATCTTCTTGTTGGTTATAGATCTGTTTATATTTTCTTTCTGAGGCATATTTCTAAAGCAAATATTTCGACTTGGTATACGGATCTACATTTTGCCATATACGAGTAGGTGAACGTTTTTGTAGTAGCACCGGAGACCACAGCTCCAACTCCTTCATCTGTCCTGAATTCAACTGGTGGGAACATAATAAAGGGATTTTTTTTTAGAGTGTCTTACTTCTTTAATAAGTTCAAGATGGCATTCGTGTTCACTTTGGGAAATCATAATGGAAAGACCTTGGCGGCTACATCATGGAAGACCTACACCACTACAATGCTATTAAATGTTGGAAATTTATTTCTAAAATCAGAGCTTAATTCTACGATGTTACAATCGGAAAGGAAACGCTCAATTCGGCGTTTTTTTGATAAGTTTCGCACTCAATTCACTTTTGGGGATATTCACCATCCTTAGTACTTGGGCCCTAAATCAGTTGGAAGTGGATCGTTTTTTCATCGACAAACCAACGATGATTGACGCTTTCGCAGCCAACATTGTCCCCGTTATTCTCTATATACCGTCCCAATTACTCGAAAAGTGGTCGAAAATTGGAACTCCTTAATGAACTTTGTAAGCGATAGCCGTGGTGCACATATGCCCGAAATAATCTTTAAATACTAAGTGCCATAAAGTAAGTTTCAAACAAAAAAATCGTTTTATGTGTGATGGTCTTTAAAAAAAACACCCTTTATAAGCCATCGTGTACAGTTTCTGGCAATGTGTCTCAGCTCTCCAGCTCCAGCTATTTTCCGCTTTCTACTGATAGTATGGTCACTCTCCACGTGTTGCATCCATATAACAGCACAGATTCAATGTTTTAGCGAAACAGTCTTCGCTTGGTTTTCAAACTGATTGCATTGCTTCACCATATTTTGGACAACATCCCAAAAACGGAGTTTGCACGCGTTTAACTTTACGCAGCATTAAAGAAATGTTACTTCATCACATAATAAAAAAAATAAATCCCATATTTGTATTTGAAGACATTTTAAAGGCTTGTTAATTTATATTTATAAATTTGGCTGTCTGTATTTAGAATATTTATACTTCGCTGCTGAGATGGCAGACAGACAAACAAGGTTCGTAGTTCTGAAATCAATAACAGCTATGACGTATGTATGTATATACAATGAGAGTCAAACATTTGTATACAGCTTATACTTACTATTGCAGATGTTAATTTGAGCTACTTAAACAGTTATAAGAGAAATGTTTTCAACATTCAAATAAAGTATACAACTCACTGTTTTATGACCCTCTGAACTGCGCCAACTACAGAGGTATATGTCTCCTCAACATCGCATCCTGTCTGCCGTATTATGTGAACGCCTAAAACCGATCGGACCTGATATGTCCTTATCTGTGCGGTTTCAGGCCGTGAAAGTCCACCATTGACCAAATATTCACACTACGGCAGATCTTGGAAAAAACCCATGAATATAAAATCGATACGCCTATCTCTTCACCGATTTCAAAGTCACCTATGATAGCGTGTATAGAGACGAGTTATACAGAACCATGTCTAGTCTTGAGGTCCCTGCTAAGCTCGTTCGTTTGTGCAGAATGACGATGGAGAACTCTCGATGTTCCATCAAAGTCGGTAAGAACATCACCGAACCGTTCGATATCAGGAAAGGTCTTAGACAACGAGACACGCTATCATGCGATCTCTTTAACATAGTACTTGAGAGAATTGTACGAAACTCACAAGCCAACACCGGAGGCACAATCCATCACAAGTCTGTACAACTGCTTGCATACGCCGATGATATAGACATTATGGGAAGAACTCAGCGGGCTGTCACCGGTGCGTTTGCAAGCAATGAGGCGGAAGCGGACAAAATGGGTTTAGCGATAAACGAGGGCAACACCGACGAATTGGACAGAACCTTGGCTCTGCTATAAACTCGAAAAACAAGGTCAGCGCAGAAATCAGGCAAAGAATAAGTCTGCCAATCACTGTTTTTTGAGATTATAAGGCAATTCAATAGTTAAGCCCTATCTCCTACTACTAAGGTAACTCTTTATAATACACTAATCATCCCAGTCCTGTTGTATGGCGCAGAGAGAGGCATGGGCATTGTCAAAACTGGATGAAGATGCCCTTGGTTATTTTGAGAAAAGTTCTTCGAGCGATCTTTGGTCTCGTCTGCATAGACGGTGAGTGGAGGTGGAAGGTACAATGCCGAACTATAGGGCCTATACAAGGACATCGACTTAGCCAGAAGAGTTCACATACACTGACTAAGATGGCTGGGTCATTAAGAATCGATGGAGCCCAACGTTCCGTCTTCGAAAAGTAAAGACTCTCGAGAATGTGGGCGCAAGTGGTTAGTGTGTCGGATCTTTGCGTATGAGGTTCCATATTTTTTTCACGGTCCCATCTCTCGTGAACGTCTGACAAATATCCGTGCGTATTGTTGTCACGAGAAAGCTTCTTAAAAACTGTAGGTCCCTTCTATTCGTGTGAAGAAATATAGCGCATATAACACAAGTGGTTGCGAGAAGGTAGGGCCAGGCACTTGAAGAGCTGTTGTGTCAATTGCTATTATTAATTTTTTTTTTTTCGAGATTTGTAAAGCCTTGCTTGTTAGTCAGACCATATGTAGAATATACGTCCATCGTTTGGGATTCACCACATGTTATTCATGAACATAGATTGGAAAGAGTGCAGAAAAACTTCACAAGATATTCGTAAATGAAATATGTTTGATGGACTTCCTAGTTATGATAGAAGACGTAAATTGGCTTGCAGACCATAAGTTTCAGGCGGAAGGCAACTGCAGTCATTCGCGTTATAATTAATTATTATATAAATTCACCGGAATTAATTTCTCATCTGAATGTAGGTATATGCTCTTCAAAGGTATCTTCGGGTTAAAAATTTATTTTTCACGATAAGGCAAAGAACTAATTATAGCAACAATGAGACAATTACAGGATGCATATCGCCTTTACTACCGGATTTTTGATTATCTCGATTGATTTTAAAAATTGCGTATATTTATTGGTTTTTGATTAAAAAATTATGGTTTATTTGAAGTAGTCCATAGGATTGAAAATCGGTAAATGATTCCTGAGTCTGTTGTATAAATCTATACTGATAGTATACACTGAGAGAGCGTTATGTTCTGTCTGTTATGTGATGGAAAAAAAATGTTTCAAAATATTAGGTAATCCATAGTAAGTACTCGTATTGTCGATTCTATGATAAGAAGATTTCCTGTCTCCCATATCTCCCATGTAGAACATCTATGCGATTTTTGGACAGAAATATAAGAAAACGAACGATAACGGTTAGACATAACCTACACACTGCTTTAACTAAGGAATTTGCCAAAATTTCGTCTGATGTTACTTAGAACTTTAATAATTCTGTTCCTAGAGGATTGGCTGCATTAACCAAAGCTCAAGTAAGTCTGGCTAAGTACTAACGGTCTGCTTTTTATAACTAGGTAAGATGACAAAGTGTTCATATTTTATGCGTATACTAACTTTTGACTGCATTTTTCTTATGATTTCTCCCTTCATCATGAATACTTTATGAATTTCTTTTATTTTAAACTGCAATTTAGTGAATAATAAAACAATGAGTTGTAGACCTTATTTGAATGTTGAAAACATTTCTCTTACAACTGGTTAAATCGCTCAAATTAACATCTGCAGTAGTAAGTATTAGCTGTATACAAGTTTTTGACTCTCACTGTACATACGTATATGGACTGCTTGTGAAATATCACTTTTATAAAAATTCTACTGAAAAGATGAATCAAATTTAACTAGCCCTTAACTTTGTCGGCAACAAAGTGGAACGAATAACCGCCTTTATTAAGATTTCAAACACTGGCTTTAGCCTCCAACTGCACGCGCATCCTCAGATAAAGATTGAGTTTTCAAATTGTTTCGCTACGAACTTCCATCGATCCATACATAATATGGAGATATAATTAAATCTTCAAAAAAGGCGATCATAAGAACTATCGAGGCATATCCCTGCTAAATGTCGCATATAAGATCCTATCCAACGTATTGTGTGAACATCTAAAACCTTTCTGCAACACACTAATCGGCACGTACCAGTGTGGCTTCCGGCCCGGCAGATCGACAATAGACCAAATTTTCACACTAAAGCAAATCCTGGAAAGGCCACCGAATATCAAGTCGAAACCCACAACCTTTTCATCGACTTTAAAGCCTCTTACGACAGCATTAATCTCGGGATACCGTCAAAACTTATCCAGATGTGTCGCGTAACGCCGGATGTTCTGTGCAACTTCGAAACAGGTCTTCTGAACTTTTTCAAACATGCACCGGGTTACAGCAAGGAGATGCGCTGTCATGTGACTTCTTCAATATTGTGCTTTAGCAGATAGTACGTAGGGCAGGTGTAAATACGGAAGGCACTATCTCTCACAAATCCATTTAACTGCTGGGATACGCGGACGATATTGACATCATCGGAAGATCCCGGCAAGCCATTGTAGACGCATTTACGACAATTGAAGAGCAGGCGGAACGAGTAGGTCTTGAAGTAAATGAGGGCAAAACTAAGTACATGTTGTCAACAAACAAAAAATTATCGGCTCATAATCTTGGTCAGAACGTCACTGTTGATGACTACAACTTCGAGGTAGTTAAGGAGTTTACCTACCTTGCAGCAAACATAAATACCACAAATGATACCTTCGTGGAGCTCCGACGAAGAATAACCTTAGCAAACCACTGCTACTTCGGTTTGGCAAGACAACTGGGTTCAAAACTCCTAACTCGACGGACCAAATCAATTCTCTAAGAAGGCTTATTTTACCAGTCTTGCTTTATGGCACCGGGTGCTGGACGGTAAGTACCTTTGAGCGAAAAAAAAAATAAAAAAAAATTAGCGAAAAATGCTTTGTCGGATATTAAGTACCATATGCAAGGAGGACGAATGGAGGAGAAGATACAACCGCGAACTCTATGAGTTGTACCAGGATGAGGATGTAGTCCAAAAAGCCAAGACACGTCAACTACATTGGCTCGGCCACATCGAGCGAATGCACAACAACGCTTCAGCCAAGAGAATATTCGAATCTCAGCCCCCAGATTCGAGACAACAAAAGGCCGAACAGCCGGTATAACCCCTAGTCTCCACTGGCAATAATTCATTGCAAGAAATATGTCAAGCAATTGAAATTTCCAATGGAGACCGCAAATTTCTTGAAATAATTCATTTCATTTGCGGTCTCCATTGGAAATTTCAATTGCTTGATATATTTCTTACAATGAATTATTGCCAGTGGAGACTAGGGGAAAAGACCAAGCTGTCGCGGATGCCAAAAAACTTGGTCTTCACAACTGGAAGCAGAGTACCCGGGATCGTAGAGGATGAAAGGCAGCCATGTCTCAGGCAGAGACTCTCCAAGGGTCGGGAGCCCTTTAAGTAAGTAAGTATATTATTAAATAAATATTTTAGAAATGATGATTGGTATTTAACTAAAATGAAAACACCATTAACTTTTTTAGCAACAAATTAAATTTATTTTTATTTCAGTGAATTTCTCTGTTCTGTTATTTTTGTCCATCAAATTACGGTTTACATAATAATAATAATTAATAATAATCGTAATAATTATCAATAATTTCTTACCTTAATAATTAATTTAAATTATTTTTTGTTTCTTTTTTCCCGTTACACTTTCTTAATGTCAAAAGGTTTCCTTTAATCTTTCCATTATTTTTGAAATTTCAATTTCCGTTAAATATTTGTTTTCTTTTAATTATATAATCATAATCATACACTTAAAATTGATGATAATTATAAATAATTGATTTTGTTTTTTTTTTTTTGTTCTTTTCACTTTTCATATGTAAAAAATGTGGATCTCTTTTAAAAAAATAAAATATAATAATAATAAAAGAATCGTCAGACTTTAATTTTTAACTTAATACGATTTAAAATTGTTTTTCAAGGAAAAGTTTTATTGTATGGTGGTTTTGTTTTGTAACCTATTTATTGAAAAGTTTAAAATTTAATAATTTTTCCAAGTGGTGTGTTTGTTGCTATTTTTAAATTGTAGGTTTCTTCGTGATTGTGTCAAACCTAAAACAATTTATTTTCTGCACATATTTTTTTTATACTTATATACTTTTTTTTTTTTCTCATTTGCAATAATAAATAATGTATATTTAAAATACATTTATAATAAGGTAAAATCACAGATATAATTATATATTTTTACTATTTGTTTTTTTCTTTTTATTTTGTGTTAAATATTACAATAAAGTAAAAAGGGGGCAAAAAATGTACAATTGAAGAAGGATTTTGAGACGTTTTTTTTTTTTTTTTATTATTATTAACTTCATTTTGCTGGTATCTTTTTCTGATGGCGGGTTAAGACTCGAGATTATTCATTACTTTGCATTTGGTAGAAAATCTTAATGATACTTCATACAGTCGTATAGTTTTTATTTCACTTTATAGTAATTTTACCTGAGATTTGAATAATGATTGATGATCTTAATTTGCTTGTTCTTAGTTAAATCTTAAGTCTATTTTAATATTTTTTTTGGAGTCTTAAAGCCCTGAGATAAACAAATGCAAATGGAAGTTGTTAGTCCTACTTATTGTTAGAGTTCTTAAACTTAATTAAGAATTCAATGACATGAGGGCTTAAAAGTAAAGAAGTAGTTTTTTGATTCTCTAATTAGTTTTGTCGTCTTAGGCTTATGAAAAAGATGAACTGGAAAGCTTGCTCTCTAAATTTAAATTTCTCAACACTTTTGCGGTAGATCTCAAGTAGGGGCGTAATTACAAGTTCTGAACTGACCAAGACTAGCTTTACTTGATATTGAAATTATTATTGAGTTCAAAAAAAGTTGGAAGCACTTGAGTGCTGAAACGAAATTTTCTTCAGTGTTGTTAGAGATTAATAAGAGATAGAGTATTACACTACCAAATGTTCACTATGATTATCATTCTTTTCTTTGTGCCTTGAACATTCAAATTTTTCAAAGCAGATCCCCAAGCTTTTTTTTCGACTCACTGTATTATTTGCAAACAACTAATCATACCCAAGAATATAACCACTCCTTCTTGTTGCAACTGTCCCTTTAATACCCTCTACGCATACCCATGCTGAGTTTTGTTAAAATTGTTTAAAGAACCAAAAAAAAAAACTTAAGAATTTCAACTAGCAAAACAAAATTAGTATTGACATTTCGAATATTTTGAAAATTTTAAATTTTCATTTCATGCACATTTAATGTATGAAATTCCTCTTTTCAGTTCAGAACATTTTAATATTTTTCCCCATACATCATCTTAAAAAAATAATAGGAAAAATAAAAGTTTAACTATTACCTTTTTTAGCTAATACAAATTTTAAACCAAATATTGCACTAAATCAATATCGTAAATTGTTTAAAAAAGGAAACAAATAAATAATGTTATAATAAATTTTACGTATATCCTTTTTCCGAAATTTCTTAAGTCTGTCAAACATTTAATTTGTATTTTTTTTTTTTGTTTTCTTATTCCCTAATTATTTTTAGTATTGTAAATTTTTTTCTGTTAATTTTTATATTTTTTTTTTTTTTCAATATATGCAATCCCAACAGTATACCGAAATAAATTTGTACAGTAATGTCGATTTATACATAAACTTTTACTCTTTAAATAATTTTTTTTTGTTTCTTTTCTTATGAAATTCTGGTTGGCACAGCCTACAAGCTGTTATTTTCTTATTTTAAATTTAGATAATTTTTTTTTTTTGCTTTTCTTTTTTTTTTACGAAAATTTTGCTCCGAAAAGTTTAAGGTATCCCTGAAAATTTTGTACTCCGAAAATTTGCTTTTCTTTTTATTTTTTTTAATTTAATTTGTACTCTATTTGTTTTTTTTTTATTATTATTTTTGAATGATGGTATTTTGCATATATTACAAACATTTATTTTTACCTTGAGTTATGTTAATATTTTTGTTTTGTTTTTAATGCTTTATGCAACATCAATATACAGACAATGTCATTGTATAATTATTTCGACTTAGGATTTATTCCAATATTTAAAGAAGCATTTATCAAAAAATATATTTTAAGTAAAAGAATAAAAAAAAACAATTTTGGGAAATGATTTGAAGTCAATGTAAAATAATATATATTTATGTATTGTTCTGAACTGTTTTAGTTTCTTAGTCTAATTATTTTCTTTTTTTATTTTATATACATTTACAATTTTTAAGGTTTTAGTATACGTATTTCATAGTTCTTAAAAAGTTTATTCTCTTAAGATGAAGTTATAAAAAAATAAAATAAAAAATGAAAAGCAGAAGTGCTTTATTAAAATGTTGTAAACGTCTTTTTTTTATTTCTTTATTTTACCTGTGTATTAGAACATACGTGTCGTTTAATCATAATTTTAAAAATAGATTAATAAAACAACTAATTAACAAAAAAGATTTAAATATTATAATAAAACAGGGTGGGTATAGAAGTAAAGTAATAAATATTTAAATTTAATTAGTTTCGATTTAGCAGACATTCAGCACTGGTGGGAACGTACATACATATGTATGTGCTTACAGTAAAAAAAAAAGAAGCAAATAGAGGTTTTCAAAAGCAATTCCCAATTGCTTAACAAGAAGGCAGCAGCAGAGCCATGTTTGTTTGGATAGCGGAACTCTATAAAGCGGTTTGCGATATTTCCTCTTTATGTATGATTACATTAGACAACAGCGAAATGGTATTTGAAATAATTTCAACCAATTTTTACTTGTCTGACCATGCTAAATGCAGATTCATTTATAAAAGTTATTTCTGTGGCCACAAGCTAAAACCACCTAAACCACCAAGTCGAGTTAAGACAAAATTGAGTTAAGGATGCCAGAAG
The DNA here is from genome assembly GCA_945910035.1 of Brachypalpus laphriformis. Classification (NCBI taxonomy): domain Eukaryota; kingdom Metazoa; phylum Arthropoda; class Insecta; order Diptera; family Syrphidae; genus Brachypalpus; species Brachypalpus laphriformis. Next base: position 167,444,116 of record OX246755.1, on the reverse strand, counting down.
ATGCTCTACTATTCGAAGTTTATGCCACCAAATTTTTATCTTATTATCTGATATTGTTACCGAGTTATAAGCATAAGACTAACATTTCAAATTCCCATACGTTTTCGGGAAAAACGAAAACTTTAAACTTGTTTTCTGAGAATCTGTGAAAATCGACTTAAGCGGTTTTACCTTGTGGCCACAGATTTCTTAGTTGGGGTTTTCGCGATCCATTATATCTTTCGTTTTGACCATTGGCATTATCGTTATGTAGGTACTACTTGAATAACAAAGGCATTGGGTTCCACATTCCTTAAGTGGTAACAAGCAATCTTTCCGTTTCGCAGTACCAGTGCAATGGCGAGAAGCCACAAACCACTCAACTGACTGTTATTTTTGTTTGGCGAACCCCATTAAAAAAGGTATATCTAACTTGTTGACTCAAAGTGAGCACTGCCCCCACCTCTGCATATATATATAAATATTTACGTCAGAAATTTCCAAGACTGAGCGAAACCAAAATCAAGGAAGAAATTTTTGTCGGTCCTCAAATTAGTATTTATTTAAAAATGAAAATTTCGGTCTCGTTTCGGAAGGCAAAGAAAAATTGCTTGGAATGACTTCCGACTTGTTGCAAACAATTTCTTAGAAAACAAAAGAGATTTGGTGAATTATCCTTTTCACTCAGGCCACATGCTGGCCCATTTTGCGAAGAAGATATGTACCTAATCCACACTTTGATGGTTGTGGCCAACCCAACCGTGTTGTGAGATATCGGACCGCCCAAAACAAATGAGATGAAAACTTTGTTACGCTCGTTGAAAACATGTCATCGTCCTACCAAGCACTGGGCTGTAACTTGTCCTTAAAAATTCATTTCTTACACTCTCATTTCGACTATTTTCCATGCTATTGTGGAGCGCTAAGTGAGTAGCATGGAAAACGCTTCCATCAGGATATCGCTAACATGGAAAAACGCTGTCAGGGTAAATAGAACGTTTCAATGTTGGCGAATTGTTGCTGGACTATTACTAGAGACTTCCAGAACCAGAATATAAACGAGCAGCAAAAAGGCAACTCCAAATTCGACACAATAATAAAAATATAACGCTTTTTATTTTTTTTATTATTTTTATGAAAAAAAAAAAAAATCATTTTCCCAAAAATTGAAACTAATTTTTTTTTTCCGTACTCATCATCAGCGCATCGAAATCTATAAGAAAAATCAGTTCGCATAAAGAATACCATTTCAAAGTCAAAATTTGTTGTCAAGTGTTATTTTATATAAGAGTAGTGTTTTTTTTTTTAAACCTAGCCAGCCAGTCGTTCGTTCATTTAAACGATTTGCCAGCCAGCCAAAGCCAGCGGATTTTATACGAACATATCTGTAGGAACTAAACAACTTCGCAGTGGCAGCCACAACAGATAACTTAAAATCATTCGTTTTTGCGCCGCCTGAAATTAGGCATCGCAAAATTCCCAGCCAGTCACTTTTGTCTTGGGATTAAATCAAGAGTAGTAGCCAGCCGGTGTTTGTATTTGTTTTATGTGTAAATTTTGACTTAATTAGCAACAACTGGGTGGCTAGGCGAACCCCACAGGTGGATCAGTAGAAATGCGGTGAAGTCAGAGGGGTGTGATCCCTTGTTTTCGGATCATAGCCTCGCTGATAAAAGGAAGAAGAACAAGAACTGAGTGGGTAGGTTTAAAAAAAAAAACACGACTATCCACTAATCAAACGCAATCCCCATCTAAATTTGTCGGGACTATACACCTTTTTCATTTTGACCATTTATGATGTAAATTTTGTCTGACTTTCCAAAGTTGCTTGGTTCTCTAGATTAGATAGATTTTATTTACACCCCAGTTAGTTAGTTAGTATAAATTTAAAGCTTACAAAAATCAAGGACTATGCCGTCTGCCAGATCTTAGTTCTCTAAAAACGTGAAAAGCGCGAAACGTTATTTCGGTAAAATTAATTACATATTTGAAGTATTTTTTTGCCTGCCACGACTTGGGAAAAGTGTGAAATCATATCAGATGACGAAGGAAAACTTTACATATCCTCCACTTCGATTGCAAACAAGTAGAAGGTATGCAGCACCAAAAAACGGCTTCATAAACCTTATACAAATCGTATAAGATTATTTCACGACAGATAGCTATTCCGGTGTTATGTAAGACATTTGTATACGTTTTCATTGATCAGCTTTCAGAAGAGAAATCGTCATCCTTAATGACTTAAAATATTCCGTAAGATATTTGATAAAAAATGTTCACTAGCATCCACCCAGTACCATCCCAGTTTGCATTATATTCGCAATAAAATTTTGTGCAAAAAAAAATGGAATCGCTCTTGAAAACTAGCAGTACTACGGTCGCGCATAATGGCCCGCATTTATATTCCATACGCACACAGTAGGTAGAGAGCAAACGTCGAATTAATATATTTTTTAACAAGAATCTACTCGTATCTGACTCAATGTTAGGAAATGATTCTAGTAAAAATTCCATTTAACTAAATTTTTTCAAAAAATTCACTTTTAAACCTTATTTTCGTTTAACACGCTATTATTCGCGAGTTAAACAGTGGCCTAATTTCTGAATGTGACGATTTATTGGCTGCGTGGTATTATGACTGGAGGACTAGGCAAAAACAGTTCAATGCAAAAGAAATTGGGTTCCTGCTTTTCGTTTGCGAAAACCTTATTTTTTATTCAACTGAAGTAAGAAATAACAATTGTTCGAGTCACAATATTTAATAGGAAGTAACTAGATTCGACAAAGTATATAGTCCACATAGGAAATGATAATAGACCGCATATTTCAACCCGATTTCCCTGAGAATTTTTCCTCATTAATTTGCTGGGGAAATCCAAAACAAAAGCAGCAATGCATGGGTATAAGTAACTATTAAAAAAACTGATCGAAAATAGATAAAACCAGAAAGGTTCAAGAGGAGTCCCTTTTAGAGTATACAGGATTTCGTCTTTGGAAGAAGCCATAATAGAGATGAGGTATGTTGCATAAGGGAATCCGTGAAATGTTTACCGAATACCTTCCTGTATGTATGAAAAGTATGAAGTTCACGATGGATTCTGGTAGTGAAATGAAGCGATGTTGAACCTTTAAAAGCTCCATGGCAATTTAAAAGGCACATAATAAGGAGTGTAAAGGGTGAGCCAACAGATGGTGCGAAAGTACAATCGTTGGCAATCTCAGTCATGGCATATTTACCGAGCAACAACGCATTTTTGTAATCTTAATCATCCTGATTGTCATCGGCGTTTGTCGCTTTTCGACGATTGTCGTTTTATTCTTCAGATGTAGCACGAATCTGTTTTCATAACTTTTTCAATGTAAAAGAGTTGTAATAGTATTCTACACGACAAATAAATTGCTTATTAAAGTTTATCGGTCAGCAGGTCGTATCTATGAATAAAACGACAATGGTCGAAAAGCGCCAAACGCCAACGACAATCAGGGTGATTAAGAAAATGGGCGATCTGTAAAAGTAACATTTCGTAAAATTCGTAAATTTATCGGTTAACAATCACCCTAGTGAGTCCCGAATTCGTGCAATGGTGAAGCGTTTTAAAGAAACTGATTCGGTATCGGGTCAAACTCCATATCAGCATGCTCGACCAGAACGTATACGCCAAAACATCACCACTGTGAGCGAAAGTGTTCAAAACCAGCCAGGCACCTCAATTCGTCGCCGAAGTCAACAATTGGGCCGCACTTATGACACTTTACGGCGAATTTTAATAGTTGATCTTCATTTGCACGCTTATAAAATCCAAATTACACAACAACTAAAGCCTTCGGACCAGTAAGGTCTATGCCAATAGCCCAGCGATAATTCAGGATATCAAACATAACATCAAAACTGAAATTGCGGCCATTGACCCACTTATTCTTCAAAAAGTTATCGATAATTTTTACCTTCAGATGGGCGCTTGCAACAGAAGCCGTGGTAGTCACATGAACAATGTTGTGTTCCATTCATAATTGCCGAACTTCATTAATCAATAAAGTTCTACATTGATTTCATAATAAATGTGTGTTTAATTTAATGAAAACTTCCACACTAGCTGCTGGCTCACCTTTTATAACAACCATTCCAAAAACGTTACCCTGTCCAGGGGTGGAGGAACTGCAGCCGTTGCAATAACGTCACAACTCCTTGGCTCACCCTGTACTTACAGCGCCTGTGATAACTTCAAAGGGTTGGACTTGACTCTTTAACTACTGCTTATGAATGTTTTTTTTCAATTTTTTCTTGTCGGTTTTACTCCTCAGCTAGCAATGTAAAAGCAAGGCTATGTATTTTATTATTTTTGAGTAAATCGACATAATTTTCTGATTTAAAACAGATATTTTCAAACACCCTGATTGTCGTTGGCGTTTGTCGATTTTCGACGATTGTCGTTTTACTCTTCAGATGTAGCACGAATCTGTTTTCATAACTTTTTCACTCTGAAAGAGTTGTACTAGCATTCAACACGACAAACAAATTGCTTAGTAATGTTTAACGGTCAGCAGGTCGTAGCTATGAATAAAACGACAATCGTCGAAAAGCGACAAACGCCAACGACAATAAGGGTGAAAAAAATCTCCCAAATACAAACATAATTCCGAAAACCCTTTTCAGATTCCGCGGGAAATTTACGATAGGAGGAATATTTTCGAGGGATCTAAAAAATTCCGATCGATTTTTTTTTTTCCTTCAGAATTGCCGATAACCGATTACTTTCTGGTAGGCAACTTATCTAATCGAAGAGTACAATTTTCATTACACATGTCGTAGAAGCTGTTTTATTCATAGCATAGAAGAATTGGTTTCGAGTTTTTCAAAATTTGTAGTTACCAAACGTGTCCTTCCACATCCGTTTAACTGTAAAGGAATAGCTACATTTTTCTGAAGTACAATTTGTGACCAACGTCTGATGCATAACTATTCTTTCTATTGTATTCAAACTACATAATTGTGAACCAAAAATATGCAAAGTTGGAAACGAAAACAAGAATAAGTGAAAACCAAAAATAAAAACAAAACGAAATCATATATTCAAAATTGAAAGCTTTTATTTTTCTTTCGCATTTTCATATTCATTAAAAATATATATATATATATATTAATTATAATAAAAATAAAAACAGTTTATAACTGAACAAAATATAGAATTCCTTTCAATGTAATTATTACAACAAAAAATAAATCACTAAAACTAAAATCAATTAAAAAAAATAAAACTCAAATTGTGTTTAACATTTTCGACTTAATTCATTTTCACAAAAAATATACATTTCTTTTAGTAGTGTACTTATGTATGAACTCATTTTTCTTTTTACTATACAAATTTACAAAATATATATATAAAGATAATTACAACGAAAGAAAAAAAAAACAAAAATTGCTTGAAGTTAGAAAGAATTAAAACAAATTATTATACAAAACAAATTACATATACATACGTTTACGTGTATATATATGTATGTATATATATATTTTTCTTTACTTATAATAAAACATAAGAAAACTGTTTCAATGAATTTTTATTCTTTTTCGCAGTTTTTTTTTTTTTTTTTTTCTTTGAAAAAACGTTAAGAACTAAAAGTTGATTTTTTTTTTAATATTTCTCTTGCATTACAACTTAAATTTAACTTAATCACAAAAAAATTGTACAGTAACTATTTTAATTCTTTTTTCTATTTAACTTTTTCTTATTTTGAATTTTTTATTTTTTTTTTTTTATTTGTTTTCACTTTACATTCTATTGTACCTGAGTGTGTTGCACATCTGACTAGTTGAGTTTTTTTTTTTTTTTTTTTAGTTACGTTTATATTTTGTTTACATTGTAAGAGGCGATTAAATTTTATTTTATGCTTTCTTTTATTTATTGTGCAAACATGTGTATTTTATATTCACTGGAAAACTAAAAAACTCATAATGTAAGAAAAATAAGTACATTTCTTTCCTTTTCTATGTTTAAAGAAATCTAACAAACATAATTAACAACATTAATTTATAACAAAAAAATATCTATATGTGTTCATTTCCATTTTTACGTACGTTCTAAATTTACAGGAAAATAAAAAAAAATTATACATATATTCAAATGAGACCTTAAATTTAAAAAGCGTGTGCATTTGAATAAAAATAATTCTCACGATTACTTCAAAAATTAATTTAGAAAATAAAGAGTTAATAGGAAACAAGGATACGTATGTATAAAAGAACTAAATTTAGTTTTTTTTTTTTACAAAATAAATTAATATTACTCATTATATTAAATATTTTATATTTTATATTTGCCTGATTCTTTATTTGTTGTTTTTTATTTATTTTTTTTTATTATTTTGTTTTATATATAAATGCAAAATGGCGACATCTTCATTGTAATATTTTTTACAATTACTTTAATTTAGTTTTTACAAAGAAATTATTTTTGTTTTTGTTTAAAATTTATACTTTAGTGACTTACTTCTTAAAGAATTTATTTTTGCATTAAATTTTGCCTAAATTTTTCAAATTTTCGTACATACTTTTTCTTTTTTTGTTGCACATTTATAATTTTGCTTAATTTTGTTTTCTATACATTTTATGCCTAAATTGGTTTTGTTTAAATTTGGTTAGTATATAATTTTCACCTTAGTTTGGTTTTTCACTTTTGGGCTATCTCATAAAATTTTGAATACATATTTATATAAAATCAGAAATTATAAAATTTTTCTATCAAACTGATTGAAGTTTATTTTTGAATTTTTTTTTATATTTTTCACTTTCTTACATCATTAATTTTTAGTCCAAAAAGTGTTCTAAATATGTGAATATATTATGTATGCTTTATAGTATTACAAATGTATGTATTTTTTATAGAATTCAGATTTTCTCAAATAATTTCTTTGTATTACATACAGCAATGAAATCATCTGATTTATGGGATTACATTTTATACTTTTATTCTTATCCCAAGTTTTAAATGAATCCATCTGTATATATTTACCAAACTACAAATTTGTTTTTTTTTTTTTTCATTTTTTTAAGAATAATATTTTTCTCACGATAAATTTAGTATTTCTTTTTTAGTTAATTATCCTTTCATTTTATTAGAATAATTTAATTTTGTGAATATTTACAAAAACCTATCTAAAAAAAAAACTTTTTATGAATATTTTTTTTTTTACACCTTTAATTTTTAATTACCCAAAATTGTGTTAATTATTTTTTTTAATTTAATTTTCTTTCATTTTTACTCTAAAATTTAATTTTTCACTTCATTTTAAAAAAAAAATTGTATTTTGTTTCTTTTGAAGATAATTTTTTCTTAAATCGTATATCCAAACATATAATTTTTAATTTTGTTTCATTTTCTTTTATAAGTTTTGTAAATATTTTTTGTAGCCTAAATAGTATATAATGTAAGTGATTTCTACGAAAGTTATATTTTTTTTTATTAAATGTTACACATATTTTATATAAAAAAGAAATTGTTATTCATATTAATTTTTCCCTTAGATATTTTACTTAAGAAACAGGGATAGAATAGCCTAAATGTAAAATTTTGTTTTTCTTGTTCACTTTCTGTGTTTCTTTATTTACAAACTTTAATTTTTTTGGAAATATTCTTAATTTTCTTTTCCTCTTTTCGTCACCATTTTACTTAGATCATTTTTTTTCCTTTTAATCTTTGCTGAATTTCATATTTACTTTACTGGTTGGATGTTGAGTTTATTTTTTATCTTTTTTTTTTAATTCATTTAGTTGATTATTAAAAATAAAAAAAACACTGTAAATTATTTACTTATATAAAAATTTAAACATCTTGTTAAGAAAAAATAACAAAACATTTAAATATGTATGTATCAAAACAAAAAAACAAAGTTCCTATTGGCTATTGAGGTAGTTCAGTTACTATTGCAGTTCTGTCTTTTATCAGTAAAATGTATATGGTTTGGTTTTTATATTTGTTTTTAGAAAATAAATTAAATTTTGTATATCAACATAAAGAAAGTATTATAAATCTGAGGTATATGAGTTCCTATTGTAGTTCTTTTTTTTAGATTAGTAATAAGAAGTAGTATTGAAAAAACATCAAGGAAGCAAAAAAAAAAAAAAAATTATAATTTTTTCTTCTTTCATATTCACAAAACGCAAATTAAAAAAAAAAATGTAATTCAGACTCCATACTGAGAAATGTGAATGTGAAAAAAAAAATAAATACATATTAGAATACAAAACTTAATCAGGCACAAAAAGAGGCTTATCCTCTCTCTAATATATATTTTCGTAAAGTTATCCCTTAAATAACATTTAAATAAAAAAAAATAATATTTGTTTTTACGTGCAAATTTAAATCTTGTTTTTTTTTTTCTTTTTGCTTTACTCCCTTTTTGTTTTTACAAATTATAATTAAATGTTTTAGTTTCATTTTTAATTAAAAATTGTATTGATTTAAATATAACATTCGAAATCAATGAAATTTTTAATTAGTTTAATAACTATTTTTTTATTTTTTATTTTTTTTTTTAAATATGTATATATATTTTTAAGTTAATATTTAATTATGGTATGGTTGCTCGCAAGGAAATTATTTCATAGAATATTCCTTACTGAGCTGATCACAGAAATAAACTGGGGTTGGTTGTGTTTGTTCTTTTTTTTTTATCTTGATTCAACTGCATTTATGTAACATTTTAAATCTTTTTTCTGATCCTTTTCAACTTTATGCGAATGACATTTGAAAATTAAAGTAATATTTTGGCTAAAAAATTAAAAAAAACACTGTATCTATTGTTATCTATAGTTCTTTGTATCACCCTGTATATTTTTTTTAGTTGAGAAACACCCATTTTCGCCAACTTGTATTGTATTCGGTTGTTTCAGTAGTTTTTTTTTACATTTTTCTTTTTTTTAAAGGCTTATGGTTTCAGAAACTTAAAACAATATCAACTATTTGCGTATATTTTTAACTATTTCTTAATTAAATTATTTAATAATCATTTTTTTTTATTTTTTTTTTACAACATTACCTATTGCGTAAAACTTTCATCTATTTATTTATTTTATTTGAATTGTTTCAATGTTTAATTTGTTTGCAACCTTTGGAAAATCTTTCAATTTTAAGAAAAAAAAAAAATGTTTTTTTTTATTTTTAAGTAACCAAAATTTAAAATTTTGAATTTGCATGTTATAGTTTTTGATTGTCCTGGAAAATCGTTTCAAAGGTGTAATTTTGATATTTGAAGTATGCAAGAAAAAAAAATGGCAATTTAACTGATATATTGTACATACATAGGTATTCTTTCGGAACGTTTTTGAAAGGTTGGACTATTGTTTGTTGTCGTTTGTCGAAGGCTGTGTGGTGTGGATTGATTTTCTTTATGTAAACGATATTTTGTATTTTATTTTTAATCTGTGTAAATATTTATTTTATACTTTTTTAATAAATATATATTAAATTGAGGCACCCGTTTCTTTTGCTTTATTTAAGTTTTTAGTTTTCAGTTATTCGAAACGAAAATATGTATTATAACAGAAAAAAAAAGAAACACAGGTTGTGGAATATTTTGTCATTCAGGATTATCGCGAATAAGTTTTCTCTCGGAATTTTTCCACCGAACAAGTATAAGGTACCTTCAAAAAGAGGAAACAAATTCATTGGGGAAAAATTAATTATAGCGATTGCGCTGAAAATTCTCCTTAATTGTCATTCATGATATCTATTTCTTTTCTGCGGAATTATTTCCTCTTTTTTGAAGATACCTAATTTTTGTTGGGGGGAATAATTCCGAGGGAAAATTTACTCACGATAACCTTGAGTTACTTTTAATCTTTTAGTTTTATTACTTTAAACAAAAATAATTAAAATGAAATCCGATAGAAGGAAAAATTGTTTCATGATGAGAGAACAGAGAGGGATAGATAGAGGAAGATACAGAATTTGCGATATTATTTTAATTTTTTTTTAATAGTAATAAGCACTTTTATATTTGTACGTTGAGATTAAGTTAAGAACTGTTTCTATTTTTATTAGCAAAAAATATAAATATATTCATTTAAATATTGTTATTATACTCTTCTTACTTAGTTTAAACAAATTTATATATTAATATATAAATGTGTATGTTTAAGATAATTATTTTAAAATTAGATTGCAGGTACTTTTGTTCACTATTTCTTTCTTTTTTCATTCTTTATTTATCTATAGTTATACGTTTATTTATTATCGGGATGAGGGTATATAAATGTAAGCGCTAATGTGACTGTAGTTTGCGGGAAAGTGTGTTAAGTTGATTAAATAAATTTAGACGATTGTTGCAACAATGTTTTTGAAAATAAAATTATTTGTTGTCTTTATTTGTTTAATATTTGTATCAAAATGCTACTGAAGACCATTTACAAATGGTTATTGGTATTGAATAAAAATCCAGTCTGATACGGCCGACGTGCAAACTTATTTAGGGATCGATTATAACTTTGTGCTTGAGGAGATATTAAGGCATAACTCATAACATTCTATGGGCTTTTAGGAGCTGCGTTTAATCCACGAATGACCGCAGCAAGTTCCTACCATTTAGGACATTATCTGATTAAATTTTAGGTGTTTGTTTTAGATAAGATGAATGTAACCTTCGGCAATGCGCAAAGAATTAGGTTGCAGATGATTGGTCTTGAAGTTAAGATACTACAGTGAAAAGTACAAAAATCAATTGTTTCGAAATTCCGCTTCTAAGACTGCCTAAAGAATAAAAAAAATATTCTTACTAACGACACACAATTTGTATGCCAATGCAGACTAAAAGTCACATAACATATATAAATTTCCCACTCAGTTTTAATAGAAATTTAACTTTTAATTTGTGTATTATATATTCTTGTTATATGAGATTATTATTTAGATAAATATTTATTTTTCTTAATGACACTTGTGGTGGTAAGGTTTATGTATATATGTATATATATATATATCGTCCCCAATATGCCAGAAGCATGAATGTGAAAAAAAAAATGTTCGGGTGTCTTAGTTTGTTTGATAAGTCTTTCTGTATTCTATGTTGTGTTAGAACTGTGAATGTGCAAACAGTGTGGAAACAAGAATTTCTTACTATGTCAGTTGTGTGACTGTTGAATTCATTCTTATTTAGTAGAGCCAAAGGCAAAATTGTGGCCATTCCCCAAAAGTTTAAAATTTGCACATTCATGCTTCTGGCATATGGGGGACGATATGTACACATGTATACATATATGCATATATATTTATATATACATATGTATATTTATTTGTATTTACAACTTCTTTCTTTTAGTTGAAAATTGAAGTATAGGAATACTATTTTTTATGATTTATTTTAATGTGTGTGTTTGCATGTAAACTGTGGCTAGTTACGTGGGATGATGATAAGGATGAGAACGTGATGGTTAGAACACAATAATAAATAAACTTAGTTTTGATTTGATTTTTTCTTTTTGTTAGTACTTGTTTTATAGAACAATCCATTAAACAGCTATTTTACACTATTGTAAATAAGAAAATCAAAAAAAAAAAATCAACTGAAGAAAAATATATATAAATATGTATATTTCATGTAAATATGTGTAAATATGATTGTATATTCTATTTCATTTATATGTTTACTTGTAGAGACATAGAGAAAAAAAAAACGGAAATAAGAGGTACTATTTGTTTGTTTGTTAATTTTACTATTGCATTGATAATTAAAACTATTTTATTTCTTATTATTTGTTTGTATATATTGAGACCAGTCAAAAACGTTCAGACTTGTAGTTGTTTTCTTATTGTTTCTTGTTACTAATTGCAACTATTTTTATAAGTTTTTCCTTTGCTATATATGTGTATTATCTTATATTGTAAATTTCACGTTTGTTGTTTTTCTTTTTTTTTACATTTCTATGCAAAGAAAAAGCAATTCATTCATTTCATAAGTAAACAAAAACTGTTTTTCTTTTTTAATATATATAGTTCTTTGCTTTTTTATTATTTTGTTTATCATATAGCACCCTGAAAACTATTTTCAGTCGGATTTTAAATTGAATTAATTCTTTAAGTAATTATTTATTTAAATAACAGGAAACAAATCAATAGAGGTTGCATTGCATATTATAACAGAAAAAATTAATATTGTTTAACTATTTTTTTTTTTTAATCATTTTCTATTGCAGTTGGATTGTTGTTTTATTTAAAACTTCTTTGTTGTAATGTTTTTGGTTTTTTTTTTTTTTTGTTTTTTTTTTTTTTTTCATTAATTTTCCAGTCAACTGATACAATTATTAAAATAAATATTTTACTAGGCATTAGTTGTCTTAAAACGATGAAACTCCACAGTAAGATGTATTATAAGTAGTAGTAGTAGGCGTGCTTGAAGGAAAATGGTAACAAACTTTTTCTTTTCTAATTTTACTGTTTTGTTTTTTTATTTGTACAGCTCTTTAAAGGTCCTTTTTTGAAGATCTTTCAAATTGGTACTGTTGTCCTTGTTTTCTATGATGTTTGTTTTTGTTAGAAAAATGGATGTCGCAAAGTTTAAATGCGACCTTTAAGGATCTTACGGTGTTGTTGTTTGTACCCCAATGGATTAACCGATGCCTATTGCGTATGATTCGGTTGGGGTAACTGCTCAATACCGATTTCTTGCTTATGTTCACGTGCAATATGCCGCCTTACTGTGTTGTTGCGGGTGAATGTTCTCGAGCAGAATGGACACGGTACACGGATACCCTGATGACGTTGTCGAATGTGGGCGCGTAAATTTGTTTCGTATCCATATAAGCGATCACAGTACAGGCACTTTAGTTTTTTTCCTGTAGGTGGATGGAGGGGGGATTTTGTTGTTTTAGAAATAATAACTTATTAATGCCAATTTGAGGTGAGGTTTAAAGAAAACGGATTATTAAAGGAAATAATAACTTCGTAAAAAAAATATTAGAATATACAATTACGTTGAATATTTGTATGCAGTTGTAGAATATTGATCAAAAGTAAAAACAAATACTTATATAAAAGTGTCTTAAGGTGCAAGTAAAACTTGGTAAAAAAAAAGGTAGTTCCTTTTCAACAGATTAATACCATTTACCTAAGCGCGCAGGCTTTCTTTTTTCTTCGGCAAGATTACCCGTGAAAAAAACTGGATAAAATTATTATGTACATACTAGCATCACTCCCACTGAACAGGATAAAATTTGTAGACATCTATACACATAATAAAACTTTTGTTGCCTAATGGCTTGAGAACCGGCGGACAGATTTGGATGAAACTTTTTTTGAAATGTTTCTTAAGACTCCGGGAAGGACATAGGCTATGCCGTTTTTTGCCCAGCCTACTTTTTGGGAGCGTTTTTGTAGTTTTTATTTGTTTTTACTGACTTTACTGCCTTTAACCTGCCATTACTCCGGTAATTCGTAATCAATACAAAACATAATGGGATCAACACTAAACACTTAACCCTTAATATTTTAAGCTATCCTTCAACTGTCTACTTCATCTAGGAGCTGAGCTACAGACCAAAATCTAACATGATCCAAATAAATGTACTTTCTCAAATCTAAACAAATCAGCAACGATTGTTCCTGACCGTTGTTCTGCTTTGGGGTGGTGGGCGCGCATCGAAAGCACATTCATTTCAACAAATACTGTGTCGTTTTCTCTGCTAGATCGGAACGAAAGAGAAGTATGCGCACGTGTGGTGGTGTAAATACAAATTGAGTGGAAGTGTATTCCCAGCTTTTTTTTTAAGAAACACTCCATTTAGTGTGAGCCATCTCGGCAATGGTAGTATTGCGCTAGGCGATGTCAAAAACCCCTACTAGTCTTCTGCAGAAATGCAATAATAATGTTCAGCTGAAAATAATTATATTAAAGTTAACCCTCTACTGCATACGAAGCCATAATATGGCTTTGCATGTTTTTAACTATTTACTCAACCTTATCTCATGCACACTGATAAACACACAACATAATACCTTAAGTGTACATATTTAGAAAAAGGAAACGATAATTTATGTGTCTGTCATTAAACGACTGTCGGAGATATTCACGTTTGCAGACCAGTCCATCACGCGAGTACATTTAAAACATTAGAGTTCAATTACTGCAATTAATCGGTAAGTACCCTTTCAATGTATTTAATGTTGTTTGTTATAAATGTATTTTGAATAAAAAATAAGTATTAGTTTACTTGTGCGACAAATTTTATTACTGAATGTCTTGGCCTTTTATTTTTTAAACAAATTAATATTTCCCCTTTTTTTTATAAAAGTTGCTTAAGAATAACAAAAAGAATCTATTTTAAGCGTTTTCTTTTTTCTCCAGGCGCAATAATTCATGCAGTAGAGGGTTGAGTATTGCCAATGGAGTACCATTCGTAAGCAAGTATCACAGTATAAGGGAAACAACAATTTAGACTCACGAGTACGTCACATAGAATCTATGGTCAAAAGTCTCTACAAGTTCATGCTCAGCAAACATATAGACATATAGAATATGACTTCAACAGGAGCTACATGCACTCAATAAAGACCAGAGCTGAGTGGACCCAACGCGATGTCCTATACAATGAATCGCTGTCAATCTTTATGGACGGAGTTGATGCCGGAATCTTCTCAGAAGACCTGGATATACACCTCTCTTTTAACCGTCCAAACCATTGTAGCGTTTTTCAAGCCGAAGTTACCGCTATCCGCCGAACCGCTATTGCTATCTGACTGCCGCGCATGTCTTAACGAGATAGCTGGTCAGTACAACCTCACCCTCTGATGGGCACCAGTTCACTGTGACATATCCTAGAATTGTGCAGTTGACGAGCTGGCTCGATAAGGCTCCTTTGCAAGCAGTATAAGCATTACCGACATCGAAGCGCCAACATCTTAGGTTAGGTTAGGTTAGGTTAGGTTGGCTGTCCACACGAGAGTGCAGACACACTTAGACCAGTGAAGGTCCTTTGTGATACCATGGATCAAACCATTAGGCCACTAAGACTATGACAAAAATTTGTCAGCCCTTAAAACACCGTTGCTCAAGTAAGCATTACTGCAAAGACAATTTTGACGATGGATATCAGCGCTAACTTATGACTACTCACTGTACATATGCGTGTATAAAAGGTATTTCTGCAGCTTAATTCCTCGAAGGATACTATCATTATCATTAGCGAACGGCAGAAATATTCCAGTAAGTAACGAAAATAGGCCTATAATGATGGATCAAGAGTTTAGGCATACTCGGCGGTGATTTTGTGTACATCAAAGAAATTATTAGGAGGTAAGACTCTTACTATTGTATACAATAATTTCAAAATCTGAACCTGTATATGGCAATGTATTAAAACTACTTTTGTATAACTTGACACCTTCAGACACATCTATTTTTCCTGACCAATTTTTATTAAATTTTAAAACTCACCATCAGCTGTGTTCACCATTCCACTATTCTTATTATTCAATTTTGTAGCATTCCAAACGTTCAACATATCAGCAGGAGCAATCGATGCAGCAAGTCCACCGGCCAGAGCACTATCAGTCGCACTCTTCAAATCCAGGATAGCAGTTGGCGTAGTGGGCGTTGTATTCGATGTTGGCGGTGGTGGAGGTGAATAGCTTGTATTTTCCATTTTCACTCGTAGATCCTCAGCTCCATTCTAATAAATTGTTTTATTTATCAAAAATTATATTATATTCAAGAATTATACATATACAAATATGTAAATAGATTTTGATAAGTTTTGCGTTAAAGGTGTTTCGACACGATGCGTTTTTTAGCCATCCAAAATAATTAAATTTATTTGCAAGAACACAAAACTTTATAAATGCCGAAAAGGATATATGTATGATAATATAAATGTATGTATGTAGTAAGAACCAAAAAGAAGATACCTTTAACGCAAAACTACTCGTATTTTCGCAATCAATCCTTACATCATTTGATTCGCGATCATCCTTTTCGTCTTCGTTAGCCTCATTTGTACTACCATTATTGCGTTCAGTTTTCACTGGCCGATCTAAACAACCAACACCACCGGCACTGCTAGCCGCATTACCATTACCGGCTGTTGTACTCGGACTATGATTTTCATATCGACTAGAAGAATTTTCATATAATTATTTGTTAATATGATAATAACCCGTTTACCTTGACTGAGGCGAAGCTCTCTCTGATTGCATTGTGTCCGCTTCCGTTGGTGCCGTTGAAGATGCACTGCTTGACGGTCTGTACGGCTTATTAATGGGGCTTGCACTGTCCGAACTATTTTTAGAACCATCTCGTAGCACACTGCCGCGGACTTCTTGCTCGGCATACGGACTGCGGAGGGCACGTTTTCGCGGTGGCTCAAACGATAGCGGTCTGTACATTTGTGGCAGGTAGGGTGAAATTCCGCCCAATGTTGAGCTACTCGGATGCATAAGGGAATCGCATTCCTGTTTTAAACTTCCTAAGCCCAATGAACCACCTGAGGGATTATTGTTACCACCTCCATTCCCTCCGCCACCTCCGCCGCCACCACTCCCACCACCTCCACCGCCAGCACCACTGCTATTACCACTTAAACTGTTGCGAATATTTCGCCTACCCGATGGAGATTCAAGGGGTGCTGTTTCGTGTTGCTGTGCCTGTGCCGCTGCTAATCTACCATGTTCTGTTGATAGACCTTTTACCTAGAAAACACAAAAAAAGATTTCAAATCTTCGCTTAAAAAACAAAAAAACCAAAGTAATACGAACTAACTCACTTGTAAATTTTCTGCGGATTTGAGAAAACTATTGAGAGCCTCTTGTGATACATGCACTTCACCTTTGTACATAAATTCTAATAGTGCGGCCATATTATCCGGTGATGTGGCCTCCAGTATGACAACGCACTGACCATTTGTCGGTGTTGTTTCGAATAGTTCCGCGAATTTTTTCGAACATGCTGCCAATATCAGTTTGTGTGCCTTAAATACTGTTCCTATAATGAGATTAAAGAAAAGAAATAAGTTAGTAGGGACTTCTGGCGATACCTTTCGTAACTAATCTAAAGAAAAGAAGACTGATTATTTTCTCTTATAGCTTCCTAATTTATTCGGATGATTTTGTTTCCTTCTGGTTAGAGAACGTTCTTGGATAGTACGTATAATGGGATGTATTATATATTTCTTGGGTCACTTCTTCAAGACAGTTGCAGTTATAAAAATCCGGCTTATTTGGCGTTAGAGATCAGAAGTTCTCAGTTACCGGGAATTTCTTTTCAAACTATTTACTGTGAGCGCATATTTCAAGCCATAGACTCGAAGAAATGTGTTAAGACTTTATTCAAAAATACATTTAAGGGTACATCAGCTACACATACATACATACATACATACATTTTCAATGACCCGCTAATCCTTTATGAGGGTCGCGGGGGTAGGATGCTCAGGTGGACTCTCCATCCTTCTCGATCCTCCGCCATTGACTCCAATTCATCAGGAGGAATCCCTAGATGGCTCCAAAAGAGAAGTCGGACTTGGTTCAACTATCTATTTCTAGGCCTTCCGCGGAGTCGCCTACCTGATGGCACGGCAACCATGGCGCGTCTTGGAAGCCGGTCTGGGGGCATACGCACTACGTGACCAAACCATCGAAGCATAGATCGTTCCGTTCGGAGAAGTAGCAGCTCAACATTGAGCGCCTCGCGTACTCTGGTGTTGTGCACTCAATCCCTACGAGTTATTCCAGCAACACCGCGAAGGAACCTCATTTCGGCAGCTTGCATCCGCGATCTTATTCTTTCGGTCACTACCCAAATTTCATGACCATAGGTGAGAGTTGGAACATACACCGAGTTAAAAACCAATAGTTTAGCTTGAACACTAAGTTCGGCCTTCCTTATAACAGATTGGCCAAGCTCTCTCAAAATTGATCCAGCCTTACCAATTCTACAGGATAACTCGACATTGCTCTTCCCATCACTCGTGAATAAGACCCCGAGGTACTTAAACTTATCCACCTTCTTCAGTGGAACTCCACTAACATGCAGAGTGCACTGAATGGGTTTTTTGGAAACAACCATTACTTCTGATTTGTTCACGTTGATCTTCATTCCAGCATCATCACAAACGGCTGCAAACCTTCGGTTCGGTTTGAGAGGACCCAAGGATGACCAAATCATCCGCAAAGAGCAGATGACTAATCCTTAGGTCTCCCATTTTAAAACATTCCCCGCCACGGCTGTGCTGCAACCTACAATCCATATATACAATGAAGAGGAGAGGTGACAAAACGCACCCTTGGCGGAGTCCAACGCCCACAGTGAAAGGTATTGATTTAACACCATTTATCCGAACACAGCTTCTACAGTTTGTATATAAAGACTGAATCGCCCTTAACAGGGAACCATCAATCCCATACTCCTGCAGAACACTCCAGAGTTTGCCTCGAGGAACCCTATCGTATGCTTTTTCCAAATCCACAAAACAAATGTAGACAGGTTTAGCATACTCCCAGGTCTTCTCAAGAACCATTCTGAGAGTGAACAACTGGTCGGTTGTGCTTCTACCGGGACGAAAACCGAACTGCTCATCCCCCAAACTGTCCTCAACCACAGCTCTGGAACACGTTTCTAGCACCTTAGCAAAGACTTTTCCAGGGAGACTTAAAAGGGATATACCCCTATAGTTGGCGCAATCTCTTTTGTCCCCTTTTTTAAAAAGAGGAACTATCACCCCCATTTGCCAATCACCAGGTGTTTCACCGCGTTCCCAAACCACTTTAATGACACGCGAGAGCCATTGCACTCCCTCTTTATCTAAAATCTTGGGCATTTCTGGCCGAATTTCATCCACACCAGCAGATTTGGCAACTTTTAGCGCTTTGATCGCCAAAGTTACTTCCTCTACCGTAGGACTACTTTCCGCCCTACTCTTGACCATAGGTCTGTCATCTTCGGTGCCCTGTTCGGGATTGCGGAATTCTGAAAAGTGCTCGCTCCATCTGCATAAGATGTCCTTCTCATTGGAAAGAAGTGTACCGTCTTTGGATTTAACTCCTTCAACGATATTCAACTTTTTTCCTCTGAGTCGGCGGACGGTCTGCCAGAACATCTTATTTACAGATCTGTGGTCACGTTCCAATTTCTCGCCAAACTCCTTCCAAGACTGTTCTTTCGCTGTTTTCGCAGCTAATTTGCAAGTTCTTCGCGCCTCAGTGTACCGATTTCGAGAATCGGAGTTCCCCAAGTGAATCCACACCTTAAAGGCTCTCTTCTTCTCTCTGATGGATTCTTGAACTCCGGGCGTTTTAAACCAAGCAGTTCTTTTTTCACCACCAGCCGCCACACCAAGGCGCTTCACTCCACAAACATCTTCCGCAGAGGCAATAACCGCTGTTGAAAACAGTTGCCATTCTTCCTCTACATTTGATGGAACAGTTGGAATTCGTTCATACCTTTCAGATATTTGCCGCGCAAATGTACATGTACACATACATGCATAGTCGAAAAAGAAGATAGAAAAACATTTCGCCTAGGAGAAGAAGACTACCAATTTTGAATTTAGAAGTGAAAAATATATATGTATATGTATACCTATAGTTAGTTTATAGTTGGCTCAAGCTTGGGTCGTGCACGAGGGGCGTTTCCAAAGTTCTGGGAACCGCTCCTCATTTAAAGAAATCGCTCCAGAAAAAAACTAAACAGCACTTGAACATGTTCTTACATGTTTGTTTATCCACATAAGCTAGTAATAGATCAGTTTTGTTTTTGTAGTCAAGCGAATGGATATTTTTCCGCCACACTAAAGCCGAATAATGGAAGATGCCGTAAAATTGTAAAGAGCTATAATTTTTTTCTTATAGAAAAAGGGAGTAAAATCCTCCGAAATTGTATTGTAATGCGTTTGCAAGGAGTATTTAGTGATTCTGCAGAATCGAAAAGTACAGTTTACTGTTGGGTTGATCGTTTTTAGGGTGGGGGAACATCGCTCGAAGACGATCCCCGTATCGGCCGCCCAAGCAGCTCTGTCACCGAAACAAGCATCGCTTCTGGGGAAAACCTGTTGATGGAAGACAGAAAAATAACCATTCGAGAGATTAGTGCTAAACTTGCCGTTGGTGTGCGGCAAGTGCATGAAATTCTGCGCAATCATTTGGAAGTGAATAAGGTTTCAGCACGTTGAGTGTCCCGTCTGTTGGGCCCAGATCAAAAACTGAACCGAATCGAAACATGCCGTCAGCTACAGGAGTTATTAGCCACTCTTTTTGGCATCGGTTAATAACAACGGATAAAACCTGGGTTGTTCCTTTCCTTAATCCGGAAACAATAAATTAATCGAAAGAGAGGCGAAAGCCCGTAGAAGGGCCACCAGGTAAGGCGCGTGCGATTCCGTCGGTCGATAAGGTTATGACAACGGTTTTTTGCGACTGTGAAGGCATAATATTGATAGACTACCTGGCAAAAGGTGCAACAATAAATGCAGAATTATTCCAATCTTTTAAAAGGTCCATTACGCCAAGCTTTAATTAAAAAACGGCCGGCAAAGCTGCACGCGCGACCATTGCTGCAACAAGACAATACCCGACTCTACACTGCTCGCAAAACAAAGGATGTTCTAAACGATTTGAGTTGGGAATTGCTGCCACATCCACCCTATTCGCCTAATCTAGCGCCAAGTGACTATCACCTGTTTCCAGAATTGAAGAAACCTTTACGCGGCATTCGTCTTAAGGACTTTAATCAGGTGAAAGACAGAATAAACCAATGGATAAAAGACACTTCCCAAACATTTTTTGAAGATGGGTTACAGAAGCTTGTACACTGCTTGGAAAAGTGTATTCAGTTGAATGGGAATTATAGGAATACCTTGATTAACGTCATTTTTCGGGACCGAGAAAATGCGATGTAAATCGAAACAACGTAAATCGAAAATAAAATTATCCAACACTCGTATAGTCCATACGGATTGAAAAAGACTTACTCCGAATGATAGTGTGCACGAAATCGGTGAGATGTGCATCTCGGTTAAATAAGGATGACGAAAGAGCGAATTTCGGGAGAAAATTGTGCTTCAAGTAAGGACGTAAATCGAAATTGTAACGACGTTAATCGAAACTGGGAAGTAAAAAACCGGACAACGTAAATGGAAATAACGTAAATCGAGGTAACCCTGTATATTGAAAAACTAAAATGTAGTATCGAAGAAAATGAGTAAAATAAAGCTTTTATAAATGAATTCCTAGAACTTTGGAAACACCCCTCGCAAAATACTTATTTAGAACCAAACAGAAGATTTAATATTTTAGATTTCTTAATGCAACATTAGCCGTATTTTATTATCACTCATGATCCATATGGATCATTGGTTTCTATGCAATACAACAACAATACGAGATCCTGCTTTCTTTCTATCAGGATCAATTTCGTGATCTAGAATTTATTTTTTTTTATTCCTGGTAGGTTACACAACCGCACTACAAGACACAAGGAAAATAATTTCGTTGATCCAGATCCGGATCGTTTTATTTTCGTCGTGTGATCTATATGGATCTTGGGTGATAATAAAATACGGCTATTATTAGAACAGTACGAGAATCAATCCTGTCATTCCATAAGGCTATTCGATAGAGATACGATGTGGACGAAACACTTGCAGTATGTTTCTGATACAATGATCAACAAAAGTTTGCGACTTTTTGGGATAACTTTCTAGGTGCCATATAACAGCATCAACTGCGCATTTAAGCGGAACAATTGCAGCTGAGTGTTTAGTGTTAGTGACCGAGTTTCTTCTTCAGATTTTAGAGAACGCACCCTTCGACTTTCCTTTTCTACAGATTGTTTAATTGGGTACCATCATAACCGGTGAGGGTGAGAAGTTGTCAGTCAGTAAGAGTGAACACCTTGGTTTCTCCTGTTACTAAACCGATGGACATTTGGTGCATATCGAAAAAGCTTAATCATCCATGTAGAAGTTTTAAAAAGGATAAATTAATATGAAATGCTTCATAAAAGAGAATTATCAAAAAATTTAAAAATAAATAGATCCAAAGGCGATGTACTTTTCTTTTTAAATAAAATTCGACTTTTTTTTAATTTTTTTTACTTTTACATTTTTTTACTTTAAAACTAGTGTAAAGTTTTAGTCAAAACCCATATCTAACTTATTCTATCTCTTCTAAGGCCTGTACATAAGGTAATAAAGAACCACCACGTCTTCGGTGGAGGTACGTTCACCATAAGGTACTAATCACATTAGCATGTTTTTTTTTTTTATAAATAGATGTGTATTCAGTACATCCTTTTATTATTTTTAAATCATAGTATCTAATTCTTTTTTTACAGAATGTAAAATTTTAATTACTCCATCAAAGTTTTTCCTTTTTGAACTACTTTATCTCGATCTTAGTACGTTTTTGAAACTGTTCAAATTCCTCCTGTTAACCTTCGAAAAAAGAACTCGAGACTCACACAATCTAAGAAATGAACACCTGTCAGCTGTTCGACTCACTGTCAACCTGTCATTTCAGCCTTTATTTTTATTTTTTATTTTTTTTTTTTTTTCCTTTTGACTTCGTTAGAAAGCACAACAAGTGCTTCAAATTGTTTTACCTTCAAAAAAAGTAAGGAACATAAAAATCAATCTCGCTTCTCTTGATTCCTTAAAAAAGAGATTTTTTTCCTTGACTTCACAGGTATGTATGTACATACATATATACTTTATTTCACCGTACATATGTATGTAGGTACCCAAATATACCATGCAGAAGTAATGTTGTTTATATGTAAGTAAATATATACCTTATACTGAGGTATAGGAACAATTTCTTAAAGATCTCTTGTGCGCGTACACCATGTAATACTTTCATTTAAAATTATATACACTTACATATACTTATACGAATTTTCCTTTTTCCTTCGTTGGGTTCAAGGTCTTCCACCAGGAAAAGCGGAAAACGAAAAACACTTCTTTTTACTTTTGTTCCCCACCCCCATTCCATATCAGTTGAAAGCTGCCACTTTCCCCACATAACTCGCTTTCGTCAATTTTATTATTATTGTTATTACACTTTTTCTTTGGTGGAGTGATTGAAGTCGGATGGGCGGCGGGTGGTGGCAGTAGAAGGCACAAGAGGATTTTTTTTCCAGAGAGAAGGAAATCGTGTGATAGTACGTTTAATGGGGTTGAAAGTTAAGTCGCAGGTCGCCTTGAGTTAATTTTGGGTATTCGTTTTTTTTTTCTTTGGGAAAATGAAGGTGAAAGGAAGAGTTTTCCAGTTTACTGAAGCGGCTAAGGAAAAATAATGTGTTAATCCTTAATCGGATTTATACACACATATCACTTACCCGTGTCAACAAGACTGATATGTCTAATTTGAATGTGATTGTTTCATTTTGAAGCAGGGCCATACAGTGAGAAAGTGTTGAATTAATTCTAACAAAAAGGCGTGGAATTTTCTAGAAATTTGTTTGCGATATAGGCCGACAATTAACCTTTAAAATGTTCGCGACATCTATCTTGTTGGCTCACAGATTTAAAATAGGTAAGATTTGTAGAGTAACCAAATACTACATCGGAATGCACTACCGTGGAACAAGGCTTACATTGGAGAGAAGTAGAACTTACAGCGATGTGTACTTCTGCACCCTTTCAATTTGATCTTAAAAATTTGTCATTATAATATTATAATACATGGATTCCAGGGACCTTTAAACTTGCAGTGTTGTATACTCTCGAATTTTTACATTTAACATACCCCCAGGCGTATACTTGCTATTTTCAATTTTTTTTTACATTTAAAGGGAAAGCATAGTCATCTAGCTGATAACACACTAAGAAAATATTTTTTGTTCACTACTTTATACAAAAATAAACGATCCAAATAGAAAAATAGAAAAAATAAAAAATAATAGAAATTAGCATCTCATCCGAAAATGAGTTGCTAGCCTCAAGCCAAGAAGCCACTGAACTCACAATCCAATTCTTAGACAGATAGATCTAATTTCAATTCTTACTAATGGCGTTATCGTTTGATGGCCTGCCTTGAGCAAAAAGTACAATATCGCCAGGATCAATAAAACAAAGAGATGCACCTGATCCACCTCGGACTTCATATTAAAGACACAGCTATATGCAGTGCAGGTGATCTGTGTGCTGGACCGCAAATCCATATGGTCACTGTAACCCCTAGTCTCCACTGGCAATGAATTAGCAAGAAATATGTCGAGCAATGGAAATTTCCAATGGACACCGCAAATTTCTTGAAATAATTAATTTCATTTACGGTCTCCATTGGAAATTTCAATTGCTTGACATATTTCTTGCGATGAATTATTGCCAGTGGAGACTAGGGGTAAGGTCGTGAAGACGATACCAAATGAACTGGTTGCATTTACGACCGACTACAGGGTACCCAAGCTCAGTTTCAGGAAATTATTCTCAACAAAAGTATGGAAGAACGGAAGCGTTATCAAACACTATGATATAGG
Source organism: Brachypalpus laphriformis (assembly GCA_945910035.1). NCBI lineage: Eukaryota > Metazoa > Arthropoda > Insecta > Diptera > Syrphidae > Brachypalpus > Brachypalpus laphriformis. The sequence continues at coordinate 167,419,681 of OX246755.1, read as the reverse complement.
CATATACGCAGACAGTTCGAAGATTGAATGCAAGGTCGGCGCAGATATATTTTCTAAACAACTAAATATATCGAAGTCTTTTCGTCTTCCAGACTCTGCTAGTGTCTTTCACGCGGGAAGCCTGCCGCTTGCTGAACTTGAAATTAATCAACAAAGTATTCACTCAAGTGTTACTCTCATCTGGGTCCCAGGGCACAGTAATTATGAGGGAAATAAGCGTGCTGACGAGCTGGCCAGGCGAGGATCAGCACTTGACGGCTCTTTAGCAGAAAGAGTCGATATTTTGTTACGTACCGTCAAGGGCTATAATTCAACTTCGCTTACTCCAGTTAGCCAATCGCGGGTGGAACAGTCTTACTAGTTGTGCCATATCAAGAAAGACATGGCGCAGTTACAACAAACCTAAGTCAAACGAGTTGCTATGAGAATCAAGACCAGATATTGCCCGAGTTGTAGCTATTATTACAGGCCACAGTCCAGTTGGGGACTATGCAGCCAAACTTGGTATCTCCCACAATATCTTTTATAGAAGCTGCAAGGACATTTATGAGAAAGAATCTCTATGCCACTTTCTTTTCAGATGTCCAGCCCTAGCGAGGACCAGACAGCACACTCGAGGTAAACTCTTCTTCGAGGAATGACATAGCTGACCTAATCCTAAGCTTTTTTCTGAACTCCATGGGCTGGGTGTAAGCTCACCATATTTTCACAACCAACAATAGGTTAGGTTAGGTTAGGTTGAAGTGGCTGCCAGCTGAGAAACGCCAACACGCTTAGACCAATAATAGGTCCATTGTGATACCACATGGATCATGGGAGAAATTTCCTCCTACCTTCTCGTTAAACCATTTTGAGCTTCTTATGAAGCGTGGGAGGCTCTTGATATCTATATTTTTCAGGTCGCCTATGTCGTTGTAAAAGGGGGCTCCTATGTGAAGCCTCCTTCTATGGGAGAGCTGGGCAGGAACAAACAAGGTGAGGAATATTTTCCTCCTCTTCCTCATCCATGCAGCTTCTACAAAAGTCGTTCGCAAAAACGCCTAGCCTTGTGGCATGCTTGCCTATTAGACAGTGTCCAGTGATGACACCTATTATAGCGCCGATATGCAATCTCTTGAGAGAAATCAAAAACTTAGAACGTTTTAGATCTAGCTTCGGCCAAATTTGTTTTGTCGCTAGACATGTGAATCCACTTGTTCACCTAAGGTTCGTACTCTCGATAGCATCCAGCTTAAATTTAAGTTTGCAAGTAGCGATTGGTATACCTAAGGAGCCTTTGTCCGGCAGGATGGGTATAGTTGTTCCTATTCTGCCGAGTTTATCGGCCTTACAATTCCCTGGAATGTCCCTATGCCCCGGCACCCAACACAGGTGAATATTGAACTGCTCAGACATCTCCACGAGAGACGAGTGGCAGTCTAGAGCTACTAAGGAATTTATAGAGGTCGATTCAAGGATTTGATTGCTGCTTGGTTGTCTGAAAAGATGCGGATATTTTTAGCAGATATCACGTTTTTCCTAAGCCAAAATAAGACTTCTTTGATCGCCAAAATTTCCGCCTGGACCACGCTACAATGATTTGGAAGACGGAAGGAGAGCTTAAGATTAAGTCTGTCAGAGAAAACACCTCCACCAACTCCATTCTTGGATTTTGAGCCGTCAGTGTAAAACAAACAACAATACTCTCAGACAAATTGGTATGCACGAGTTGGTGGTAACAAAACGGTGCTTCTTAAGCACTAATTGAGTTCTTTCTGAACCGTCACTCTACCTACTGTATAAGCGTTTTACGACTACCATAGTAATACCTTAGTTATTTATGATGCAAGGAATCTGAGCATAGGATCAGTGAAATGGCGTTGCGAATTGAAGTTTCTTAATTTTGATTTTAAAGTGACATTAAAAAATTCCAGATTTTTCCTAACCAAGATCAAAGCCAATGCCCAGTGGAATCTATTACGACTACTACTCCTGTTGCAGTCTTTTAGTGACAGTAATCACCGATCATTGAATTTTAAAATCAATCAACTAGTGTTGCTTGAATCATAGTTATAGTAAGAATCTTAAATACAAACTAGCCTTATTCGAAGAACTGATAATCGCGTCGCGATAATTAAGCTTATCAGTCTTCAAAGTGATTATCCATCGACAAGCGGATTTATGAAAATACCATCAATATCTACACGAATCACAGTCGGGCATTGTAGATGTCATTTGTCATTCTCGTCTTTCTGATGACGATTTATTATTTGTAAGATGAATATTTCCTTATATCGTATAAGGATAAAGGAAATATCTAATTCAAATAAAAACGACTTGTTTTATAATTCGACATTTCTACTACTTAATATTAATTTAATGATTCAATTCACAGTTCAAACATCTTGTTACATCAGTTCCTTCGCATGATTTCGTACCGAAATAATTAACTCGTCTACAACTGAAACTGCAATAATTTTTTTGGAAAAAAAAAAAAAAAATACGCAGATTAGTAAAATATTTAGCAACAATAACGAAAAACGATAGTGCGCTATATTTTTCGCGCATTCCTTTTCACTGTATTTGTGACCTACTTTTGTTGAATGACTAAAAAAAAAAAAATGTTACAAAAATAGGACAAACAACCGAAAAAATACACTCTTTGAACAGCATAGACCGCACACATAGATACACCATATAAAACTATGCACATGTATACATAAAATGAGAAAAATCAAAAATTTAACTGAACAGATAACCAAAACTCATAGCCAAACCGTGAAAAAAAAAAGTGTATATTTTCATAGCAAAAAAAAAAAAAAAAGATGAAAATCTAATGAAGCGCGTCATTTGTTTAAACAAATGCTAGCGTTTGGGACAGCGCGTGTATGCGCTATTTCCGCATATAAGCTGCGCGCAGTAATTAGCTAAAAAACGAAAAAAAAAAAAAATGCGGAGACTAGTAGAAAACATTTTTAGGGTAAGATGCTGCTTACGTTTTTTGTCTGCTGCTGAATTTCGGGGGCGCATTTAATTTTCTAATCGTACGTATACAGGCATACATACTCAGCACGTACTATTAGTGTTGCGCGTTATAACCAATGGCATATGCTGTTGGACTCTAATTGACTTATTTGGTGTTCAATTCAGTTTTTTTTTTTTTTTTTGTAGATGGGGTAACAAATGAGATAAGGTGCATGTATGAGGTACACTTGTGTAGATGGACGATCCAGAGTTTTTTTTTTTACACTGTTTGCAAGCCACGAAAAATAAAATGATTCTAATGTTAGATTCTCATAGTGTTTGTGCATATTGACGCAAATTCAGGGCTGCATTTTATACGAATGGTTAAATAAATTGTATAATCAGCTTGCTTCGAATAAAAAAAATAAACATGTGGATGGATGACAATTTGAAGAACTTATGCAATCACAGATTGGTGCTTTTTTTCCACAAAACTAAAATGTGAAATATATAATTAATCAGAAGATATTTCGAGTGCATGCGTGTTAATAAATTTAATTCAAACAAAGGTGCTGGGATATATGAATGCATTACATTGTTTGTTGTTCTTATGAAAAATATTGCTATATAACATTCACCATTTATTACGTCAGGGGAAAATTTTATAAATGCAAAATAGTTGAAGAGATGAGTAATTGCGGAGTGACTAGTTAAGAAGTGACTAGTTGAGGAGTATTAGGTTTCATAAACTCTGTTGAACACTAGTACTAATTAAACATACATATGGTATGTACACAAGTTGACAGGTTGCAGTTGCACCCATGTTCCACAGGATAAGTGTAACCCCCCCAGTTACATTCAAACTTATCCGCAGGAAGTAAAAGAGATGATTAAGGAGAAGAGAAAAGCGCGTAAAAGATGGCAACAAACTCGGGCTCCGCAACATAAAGCACATCTTAACCGTTTGTGCAACTCACTAAAAAGATCTATTAAAGAGCTTAAGAATAATGAAATGCAAACTTACCTAGAAAGCTTAACGGCAGAAAAAGATTCTAATTATTCGCTTTGGAAGGCTATAAAAGGTATTAAAAAACCTCAAATTCAAGCCGCCCCAATTAGGAAAAATCAAGACGAATGGATCAGTCATGATAAAGAGAAAGCGCAAGTTTTTGCCGCCCACCTGGAAAAAACTTTCAAACCGTTTGATGGACGAGCTCTTATTGAAAATATAAATACGTCGTATATAGACAATAGCGTAATAAGAAATGCAACACTTACCGAACTTACGGAAGAAACAAAGAAAATTAAACCTAAGAAAGCTCCTGGATATGACTTAATTACGGGAGCGGTTCTTAAAGCCCTACCAAGAAAAGCTCTAATGAAGCTGCTGTTAATTATAAACGCCGCGATTAGACTAGAATATGTTCCCAGTCAATGGAAAGTCGCCGAGATCATAATGGTCCTTAAGCCCGGAAAACCGCCGAATGAAAAAACGTCTTATAGACCGATTTCGCTTCTTCCAATTATATCCAATGTGTTCGAGAGAATATTGATTAGGCGAATACAGCCGGTAATGGAAGAAGGGCATCTCATCCCGGATCATCAATTCGGATTCAGAAGTAAGCATTCCACAGTTGAACAAGTACATCGAATAACACATGTAATCGAAAAATCACTTGAAGAAAAAAAAAATTTCTTCAAGCGTATTCCTTGACGTTTCTCAAGCCTTTGACAAGGTCTGGCACGAAGGCTTAAAGTTTAAATTACGACAAGTTCTGCCAGAGCACCTATATAATATTTTGAAGAACTACCTTACGAATAGGCTATTCCGCGTCAAATCTGGAAACGAATATTCTGATTTTAAGGAAATAATGGCTGGGGTGCCGCAAGGAAGCGTTCTTGGTCCGGTCTTATACCTATTATACACTGGTGATATACCGCAAGTAGAAGGCACTGAGCTAGCTACATTTGCCGACGACACTGCTATCTTGGCAGTAGGTAAAACGGTCGAAGATATTACAGAAAAACTTCAAGAAGCTTTGGATAGAGTAAATGAATGGACAAAGATTTGGCGAATTGCACTCAACGAGACCAAATCTGTTCATGTAAATTTTACTTATAAGAAAATAAATAATTTGCCGATCTTATCAAACTCGGTTCAAATCCCGTTTGCAAACGAGGCTAAGTATCTTGGAATGACACTTGATGCAAAGCTGAAATGGAAAACGCACTTAAAGAAAAAACGCAAAGAACTAGATAATAAATATAGAGAAATGTATTCGTTACTTGGAAAATATTCCAAGCTTAATATAGAGAACAAACTGCCTTTATATAAGCAAGTGCTACAGCCTGTATGGACATATGGTATACAACTCTGGGGTTGTACCAAAATAAGTAACATTAAAATTTTACAAACTTTTGAGAACAAAGTGCTAAGAGGTATTGTTAATGCGCCATGGTATATCCGAAATAGCGATATTCACAGAGATCTTGGCATTAAAATAATCGAAGACGAAATCAAAAACTACGTGAGAAAGCATAAAAGTCGAGTAGAAAGTCACGCTAATATAACAGTGCTCCAAGTTTTGGATGAAAGAAATTTACTACACTACTATGAGCACGCGCTTTCGATCCTCATAGTGTCTTGTTGAAGATTTTCACCTACCCTCGGAAAAAAAAAAGTATCACGGAAGCTTTAATAATGTTGAAGCCCAAATTTCTGGACAGGCTTAAGAAAGGCCAAGCATCAATTCGTTCGTTAAGAGGTATGTACATTTTACATACAAGCGTTAACCACGGAGGTGGATGTACGTAGGGACTAACAAAAGTTCAAGTTGATTGAATAATAAAACATAAAAATAATTTTAACTTTAGATATTTAATCTTCATCTTTTTTTTAATTCCTCTACATAATTCCCATTTATTTCAATACATTTCTTCATCCGATAAATCCATCTTTCAAAATCCTCTTATTGGAGCTTTTCGATTTCGACATTGACTGCATTAATAATCTCCTCATTAGACGTGAAGATTTTTCTCCTCAAATCTTTGTTTATTTTCGGAAACAGCCAAAAGTCACACGGCGCTAGATTCGGAGAATAAGGTGCTGGGCGAATTTCATTGATACCCGAGAGCGCAAGAAAGTTGTTGGTTTTTTCAGCAGTGTGCGCAGGCGCATTGTCATGGTGCAAAAAGTAGCCGCGCTGCTACTCTTTTTATCGGTGTTCTAGTAAATTTTGGAAAACTTGTGGTAAGCAAGTTTCAGTATACCAATTAGCAGTGACTGTCTGACCTGTTTTAAGTGGGATGACGGCGACCATTTTCGACCTAGTGAGGTACATCGACATCATAACTTTTGTCGCTGACTTTTGTTGTTTGGCCTTTACTGGAGGATTTGCACCTTCCGGGCTCCATACCATGGACTGCTGTTTGGTTTCCGGGTCGTACTTGTAAAACCAAGATTCATCACCTGTAACGATCTTATTGAAGCGGCTTGACTCTCCATTTTGAAACTTATCCAGGAAATATTGAGCAAAACGAACACGAGCTCTCCATTCAAAATTTTTGGAAGCTATCGAGCTGTCTTCGAATATTTCAAGTGTTAATTTAAAATTCGTGACACAGCCATGAGATTCAAGCCCACTTCATCCGCTATCATCTCCTGTGTCATTCTGGCATTTTTATCAATTTTAGCCTTCACGAGGGCCACATTTGTATCGTTGGTCTAAGATTTGGGCCGAACTTCAGATTCGTCCTCCACAGAAAAATGTCCAGTCTGGAATCTTCGAAACTACTTTGAAATAGTAACAAGAGATGGTGCATTTATTCCGTATACATTTTGGCATTCGTCCAGAATTTTGACTGGCGTGAGTTGACGTCGAAATCCGAAGAGAATGGCAAAACGAATTTCTTCCTGTGTTGACGGTGGAACTTCAACCGAGCTTACGTCAATAATTTTTCTCTTTCTCGTCTCCATTTTTACCTATAGTCCTAAAATTTGGAAATGAATATTGCTAGATTATAAGCTATAAAAATGCATCTTATTTTTTTTTCAAAAACTACTAAATTGATACCAACAAAGTGAACTTCTGTTAGTCCCTCCGTACAAACAAGCATTAACCACGAAGGTGGACGTAGTTCTCCTCAAGGAGTTGTTTTATTTTAACTTGTACTTAACATTACCGTTCAAAACTAAAACAGCGCTGCCATATGGTTTTTTTTTAGCTATTAAAACTTATTGTTAAACTTGTTATAAAGTTTCACAACTTAAACTTAATCATTGCGTTCAATAATAGAAACTCGCTGTGATTTTTTAAATCTCTAACCTTTCAAGGTTTTACAAATTTCGAATACGATTACCTAAACGACAGTTGTATCTGATTCTGGCTCTTGACGAAGAAGTAGGGACAGCTTTTTTTTTAATCCTTTTTAATATATTGCTGGCCCTTTATATTTATCCCACTTCATACATTTACCCTACTTCACATATAAAAAAAAAAACTTCCAACAACGAACTTATCGAGTAGTAAGCCACTTTACGAAATGAACTATGAATCTTCATGTATATTATATTTAGATACGTAAGTAATAGAACAAAAACACAAATAAAATTCCTTAAGACTCCTGAAAATATCAAACTTAGTTCGAGGAATGAATTTCCCTTAAGTGGATGTGTCCTTGAATATAATCAAATCTACAAAATTCTTATACTGGATAGCAATTCTTATTCCCTTGCTTCACATAGTGTTAATATATACTTATGTATATAAATGAAAGAGCATAAATCAGAAGAAAACAATTTTTGAACACAAAAGTACAAAATATAAATAAAAAAAAAATTTAAATAAATCACTCATACACCTAACCTCACAATAAAATAGAAAATAAGAGAAAAAAAGAGAATCCTCTATTCTACCCGAAATAAAAAAAAAATAAAAATAAAAAAACGGAAATTTCATAGATCAGGATACGAAGTTATCCGTAAAATCATTTCAATGGTATCAAAACTTTTCTTTATTTGCCCAGAATTCTCCCTTTTAAGATGTTCCTTAAGAATTCGTTACTATAGTAATATCTTTCTGTATGGTTTCCTTATTGTTTTGTACATTTTATTTGTACACAAAAAAAAATTAAAGGTATTCTCTTTGTTTATTAAGAAATTGTACGCCCACTAGGAGAAATGTATTGTTTATAAAACTGACTTTGCTATTTCTGGGGGTGTATTGATTTAAATCCATTTCTTTTCTAATATTGAGAATTAAATTAGAAAAATAGCAAGGAGTACTTACAGAAAATGTTTTCTTCTTTGTTTTTATTTAGCAACGTAGAATACAATAATTTCCCGTACATTAAACAAATTACTTAGCGTAAGTATTAAGCTATGACTTAACTGTTTGCTACCCTGCCCTGGCATTTGCGAGTGTTGAGACATAGGCAGCAAAGGTGGGTTTAGCGGTCAATGAAAACAAAAAAAAAATATATGCTGTCTACAAAAATGGACCTTGGGCAGAACGCCACAATAGACAGATATAAATTTAGGGTAGTATAGGACTTTGTCTACCTAAGCTCTGACACCAGTGGGGAGATCAAACGCGCAATTACTCTTGCCAATCGATGTTTTTATGGTCCAAGAAGGTAATTGAGTAACAAAGATCTATCTCAAACTACGAAGGTAACTTTGTGTAATACACTGATCATCCCAGTCCTGCTGTATCGTGCAGAGGTATGGACTTGATCAAAATCGGCTGAGGGTGCCCTTGGGTTTTTTTAACAGGGTTGTGGCCACGCTCATATGGCGTGTAGGCACTGCGATCAAAAAGATATACCATATTGTCCCAGATGCCTCTTTGGTCCAGACAGTGAAGGAGAAGCTGCAATGCAGAACTATACGGCCTATACAATGGCATCGACTTAGCCAGAAGAGTTTACATACTCATACAGCGACTAAGATGGCTGGGTCATGTAGATCGGATGGAGCCAAACGTTCTAGGCTGGAAAATCTTCGAATCCACCCCGGATGGACGGCGCAGTAGAGAACGGCCTCGCGGCAAGTGGCGCAAACAAGTGGAGAGACACCTCAACCAACTTAGCGTGCACGACTGGAGGCAGCTGGCTCGTAGCCGGGGTGGCTGGAGAAGTTCCTTATTCGAAAGTCACGAAAGATGATTCATTAAAACGTAAGCCATTGAAGGTCCAGGTTAATGCTACCCGAAGGTTTTTCGACTTAGGTGACAAATTAGGTTAGGTTAGGGTGAAGGGGTTAGCTGCAACGAATGAGCGCAGCATGCACTCGGATCTCAAACGGATCCATTGTGCTCCTCTGACGTGGAGTTTCCTGGCTGAAGAACTGTAAAGAGAGGAAAAAACAAAATAGCTAGAGTTCTGTGCTAGTGGAACGGCCTCCTCTGAACCACCCTGAAGAAATTATAAATTTCATGATGGTGGTTGATGGCTTATTAGACAGGTGGCCCAGATGGTTGAAAAAATACTCTCCAAGGGCCGTCTTCCTGGTACTGCAGAGACTAGGGCATTTGCAGAGGAAGTGTTCCGTGTCCTCCTCTACGTCTGTATTGCCGCATCCTCTGCAGAATTTATCTGTACTTAGCCGCATTCTCTTCCGGTGGACCGCCAATAAGTTGTGGCCGGTAATGATACTTATGAGAAGCGCCAAGTTTTGTCTATTTTGAGTAAGGATGAGCTTAGTTTTGATCTTGTCATGTTTTGTCCAGATGCTTCTGGAGACACTGCATGAAGGAAGCGCTCTCCATCTTTCTTCTGCTGTCGTTTGAAGTCAAGTACTATATTTGATTTAACAAGTATTAGGGGATGTAGGACTAAGCTTTGGACCAGTCAAGATCAAGAAAGGGATCAGAACAGGTCTTGTTCTGATCCCTTTCTTGCCAATTCATCCGCCATCTCGTTCCCTGGAATTCCTTTATGTCCTGTGACCCACCAGAGTGTTACGTGGTGGCTTTGGGTAAGCATGTTAAGCTCCTCGCGGCATCGTTTTATTAGCTTTGATTTTATAACCACGGATGAGATGGCCTTTATAGCAGCTTGACTATCTATGTAGATATCAATCTCATTCCTAGTAACAAGTTCCGTGGATAGTTCTTGTGCCGCCTCTGCTATCGCTAGGACTTCTGCCTGGAACCCACTACTGTGGTTTGGAAGCCTTAGTGATATTGCAATATCAGGTTCCGCTGAGTAGATACCCGAACCCACTTCTTCGTTTGTTTTGGACCCATCAGTGAAGTATGAAATACTATGCGGGTTAATGGCCCCACCGTCTTCCCAGTATACCCTTGATGGGATGGCCGTTTTGACGTTTAGGCTGAAGTCGGGGGATGGCGGAAGATAGTATGTGGTGGTGTCTAGGTGAGCCCATCAAGGTGGCCCTTTCTCCATAGGTTTGATTCTTTAAGGCGTAGGGCACTCATCGCGGCTGATTTCTTGACAAATAAATCTAGTAAAATCAGTGCGAGAATTGTTTCAAGTGCTTCGGTCGGGGTAGTTCTAATGGCGCCTGTAGTTGCTATGCAAACAAGTCTCTGGATTTTAGTCAACTCTTTGAGATGCGTGCTTTTCTCTGCTATTGGCCACCAGACAATGCACCCATATGTAAGAATGGGTCTGACTATGGCTGTGTACATCCAATGGATGATGGCAGGTTTGGCTCCCCATTTTTACTAAAAATTCTGCTGCAAGCATAGAACGCAATGTACGCTTTCTTTATTCTTTCATTTGTGTTATCTCTCCAGCGCAGTTTGCGGTTAAGTATGCACCCAAGATACCATGCTTTCTCCGAGACTTGGAGTGGAGTGTCACCGAGTCTTAGTGGTCCAAAAGCTGGGATTGTTCTTTTGTTGGTGAAGACGACCACTTCTGTTTTCGCTGGATTAACGTTCAGTCCACAACTTCTCGGCCAGTTATGGAGGATATTCAGGGCCGATTGCAGAAGTTCGGTGATAGTGTCGATAAATTTGCCGGACATAAGTAGGACGGCGAACACCGAAAAGTTTTTTCACGGTCCCACCTCTCGCGAACGTATGACAAACATCCGAGAGTATTGTTGTCACGAAAAAGCTTCTCAAAACAAATTTCCCTTCGGATACGGCAATAAACTGTAGGTCCCCTCCATTCGTGTGAAAAATATAACGCACACAGCATGAGTGGTTGCGAGAAGCTAGCCCCTGAGACTTAAAGAGCTGTTGCGTCAAGCATTTTTTTTTTAAGTAGGACGATGTCTTCTGCATAAGCAACAACTTTTACTCCGCTGCGTCCTAATTTCAAAAGGATCTCATTTGCGACTAGAGTAAAGAGAGGTGACCAATTAAGTACAGTATTACTTATTTTCTAAATCTAAAGGTGATATTGAAAAGTTGATGTTTTGTACTTGACAGGCTTTCTATCAATGAAATTGTTTAATTTACAAAAGTTCTGTACTTAATGGGTTATAATGATGGAAATAGTGTACAAAATACCGCTCCGAGGGAGAAAGATAAGATACCGGTGTTCCTTGTAGATGAAAATAAAAAATTGTGGGTGCATTATCCATTAAAAGATTCTTATTCAATCATTTAATACCACCTATTTGCATTCCATAAGTTTCACAGCTAAAAAACATGCTTCATTTCGTAAATTCAAAACCACGCGCTTCAAAACTAATAAAAATATAAAAGAACTACTATCTTATCACCAGTCAGCCAATAGATAGAAAGAATTTGCTGCATGGTAAATAACATTACATACCAACACAATCTTGAAGGTCTTTTTAATTTAAAAAAATATAATATCCTCAAAAACAAATGTTCTTTTATTTTTTATTAAATTACTTGCGTTGCTCAACCATTGCAACAAATTCATAGAGTACCCGTGACAACTGTTTGGCGCCAATCCAAAGACAATTTGTTTGTGCTGTTTAACAAACTTTTTCTTTTTCAAATTATTAACAATAAGTTTTATTTATGCTTTCGAATGTACAGATTGCAGGAATTATCAAGAACACGTTTTTTTATCAACTAGTTTGAGATAATGCCTTAAGCGCCTTTAAGCTACATATGTATGTACCTCCTCAAAGAAATAGAAATCATAAAACTGTCGGTTCGAATTTTTGTTGCAAAAAAAAATAATAACGAAATAAAAAATAAACTCTGACGCATTTTGTTTTGGGAAATGCACAAAATTGTTATAACTCTATTAATAAAACACGTGTGCATATGTGTAGGAGAAGCGAGTTTCATATTTGTTTTATGGTTGATTGATTCACCGTGAATGTAGTGTTTGATGTTTTTTGCTGCCAATGCGACTGCTGTTTTTTTTTTTCTTGTTTTGAGATGTTAGTATTTAAAAAAAATAATGCTATTGACGTTAGTTTTTGGGTAAACAAAATGATTGCGCATTGATTTTTTTATATGCTTGTTATCACTTTAACGAAAGGCTTTTGAAAGTCTGCAAAACAATCAGGGTGCATGAACGTGTACTCTAGTTGCGTATTAGGAAGTAGATTAAGTTCAATGTCAGCGAAAGTTTCATGACGTTTTAATTTGCGTTTTCTTATATTTTGATGGTACTTAGAGTTGATCATAAGCAATGGTGAAATATTTTGACAAATTCAACATAAAGCGACCACATATGGATCACTTATATAATCGTCTTCTGTCGCTATGCGATAGGCACAATTTAATTTGCTCATAAATATATGCTAACTATGCAATTAAGCATTTAAGGGAATGGTTATAGCATTAAGTAAAAAAAGACGAGTAGCTGCGATGCCCGTTCTCTGATCCACTCAGCCATTTATTTGAAATAAACAGTGCTTCCCAAGTGCGAAAAGTTCAAATATCTAGAATATACAAATATGATCAATAGCGAAGCAACCTGTGACGACGACAATGTAGGGTGTATAAAGTGGCGGGAAAACCCCGCTTTCTTCGATTAATAAAAAGCTTAAAAGAAGACTCTACACCGCAGTTGTGCATTTAGTACTTACATACGGTTTACAATTTCGGACAATGTACGAAAAGGATGAGAAGCGAAAATGCTTCGCTTGACAGCAATAGTGCCTTGATTGAATAAGAAGTTCGAAGATCCGTTAAAGATTTTATGTCAAAGAAACTATCTCAGGAAAAATAGATCGCACCCAGCTTAGCTGGCATTGGCATGTTCATCAAAAAGGCAATATCAATGAATGTTCCACGCAAGTACGACAACACTAGCGTGAAGTGATTCAAAATCGGGAGGTCTGCCAATATTTCCTAAGGTCAAACCAACGGACCACACAGGCGGATCAGTAGAAATGCAATGGAGTGAGAGGGTTATGATCCATTGGGTTCAGATTATAACCTCACCGAAACAGAGAGAACAAACTTCTTCTTCTTCCTTTTATAAGCGAGGTCATGATCCGAAAATAAGGGATCATAACGCTCCCACTTCACCGAATTTCCACTGATCCGCCTGTGGGGTTCGCCTATTTGAGCTCAGAAAATATCGGCAAGCCCGCTGATTTTGGATCACTCGGTTACTGAGGCCAATGAAATGCCGATGTCTTCGCATTTGTCTGATCCAGGCGTTTATAGGCCTGCCTTTCCTCATCGCGATGTCTTTGGAACGTTCATTGATATTGCCTTTTTAACGTGGTTCAAATGATCTCTTCTTTGAACGTTGCAATACCAGCCGATCAAGCTTTGTCACTCCTGCTGTCATGCGAAGCATCTTCATCTCAGCTGCCGTTAATTTACTCTCATACGTTTTGTACATCGTCCAACATTGTGAACCGTATGTGAGCGCTGGACGCACAACTGCGGTGTAGAGCCTTCCCTTCAACTTAGGTGGCATTTTTCTGTCACAGAAGATAGCGGAATTTTCTCGCCACTTTCCTGGTGCACCCCGACTTTGTTTGGGAACTCTTTGGTTACTCCAGCGGGGAATCTTACACTTGTCCTTGCTCCTTCGTACATGTCCATGATCATCTGTACATAGGTTTCTGGAACCCCTCGATGTCTTAGCGCCACCCATATCAGATCTCGTGGTTGTCTGTCGAATGCCTTTTCAAAGTCAAGCAATACAATATGCAAATCCTTTAAGGAATCACGATGTCTTTCCATTATGATCCTTATACTTTGGATTGCAACTGTGGTTGATTTACCCGAGACAAGCCCACACTGATTATCAGATAGCCGTATTATTTTTCGCAGTCGGCCACCTAATACCCGTTCAACGATCTTCGTGATGTGTGACATCAGCTTGATCGAACGGTAGTTATCACAATTTCGCGTATCACCCTTCCCTTTGTATACAGGGAGAACGTAACTTTCCCTCCATTGATTCGGCATTGGGTCACCTCTCACAAATTTGGAGATGAGAATTCTGAGCCAACTGAACCCGATGTCTACCATCTTTTTCCAGAACTCAGAGGGCATCTCGTCTGGCCCAACCGTTTTTCGTTTTTTGGAGTATTTGACCGCCTCACTAACGTCTTCGACTATAACGTCGGGTATTTCTTCACAGTTAGGGGTGGCTCTTGGAAAGTATAGCCGGGGAAACTGTTCATTCAAAAGTTCTTCACAATACTGCCGCCACCTCTGCAGAATTTTGTCGTCATCCACAAGAAGGTGGCCATGAGCATTGTTAATGAACTTTGGCGAACGAATCTCGTGAGCATTCCTCCTTCCTTGGGTGGCTATTTTAAAGATGGTTGCGCTCTTTTTCATATTGTGTCTTCGCAGCTCCTGGATAGCCAACCGGGGAAGATATTTTCTCCAGCTCCTGATACAGGCCCTCCGTACTCTCTGCTTGAAGATGGGCGCACTTCGTCTTCGCTTTTTCCTTGCAACATCTGTATTCCATTTCGAGGCGAATTTTTTCGTCACTATTATTAGAGGGGCACTTTGACCAAGCTTTGAAAGCCGCTTTCTTGTCATTTATCAGCTTCTTAGCTTCATCACTCCACCACCATGTTTCTTTGGCGTGTTGATGGTGGCCTTTCGAAGCTCCTAGCAGTGATTTGGCCTTCTTTAAGCAAGTTCGCTGTAGGGAATGCCACATATTTTGTGCTCTGTACTCCTCATCCTTAGCTCCGTTGATGGTGTGAGAGAGGTAATTTTTCATTACGAAAACAAAAGCCTCGCCTTTTTCTTTGTCCAGATTGTACCACTTGATTTTCTCAGAGACCCTTGTTTGTTCGCTTTTCTTTGGTGTTTTCATAAAAATTTCGGTTAACAGGAGACGGTGTTGCCGAGCGATTGCCTCTCCCAAGATCACTTTGCAAATGGTAGTCAATCTGAGTTTCATCTCCACCACTGCTGTAAGTGATCAGGTGTCGGCTTTGTTTGATGAACATGGTATTTAGCACGATAAGACCGTGTGATTAGGATGTCTTCACCAGGAAGGTTTCTGGTGCCATATCCTAGTACTCCATGGCAGTCTTCATAGTCTTCGTTTGACTTCCCTACATGTCTATTCAAATCTCCTCCAACAAACAGAAACTCTTCCTTTGGGATGTTCTTAAGGAGATTGTGGAAATCTACCCAAAGTGCATCTTTATCTCTCTGATTGCACCCATTTTGGGGAGCATATGCTCTGACAATATTCCACACCTCTCCTTGTATTACTAGTTTGAGAGGCATCAAACCGTCGCTGGACTTCGAAATGCTCAAGACGTTACCAAGTAGCTCTGTCGCAAGGATGATACCGATTCCGTTCCTAGCCTTTTCCGTTCCGTAGAAGAACATCTTGTAATCTTTTGTCCTAACGTCCAAGAAACGCGGCCGATTTCTGGTGTTTTTCCATTTCGTCTCTTGGACACAAAAGATATTCACCCGTTTTCTATTCATCATCTCTTCCAGCTCGTAACTTCGACCGGTCATGCTTCCAACGTTCCAACTCGCGACCCTCAAATTTCTTCCAAACTGTTTCATTATTTTGCTAGCCTCCGGAATCCGTATAGCTCTGACTTGAACATTTCTGCTCGGTCCAGGATCAGTACCATGCACAGCAGTGGTAGTGCCTGGCGGGGTAGTGCCTTTCCTTGCAAGTATTACCATAATGATACAGTTTTGCAATATTACCATATTGCAATGGTGTTTGTTGTTTGACACGTGCATGCCCCTGTTTTAGTATTGTTTGATCATTCTTCTATGACACCGGTGATCTCCAGTCGTGTCGACCCACGGACTCGCATGCACACTTGTGAGAGGGTTTTTAAGGTAATATATGTGTCGCTAGGCTCACTTGGGTGTTATATTGCCTAGATCTGACTTGTCCTCTTAGTCGCCTGTTACGACAAGCGCTAGTTGTTGGGGGCGCTGCAGTGATATTCTTAACCCGTCCCTGCACGGGGAACCGAATAATTATACACACATAAGAATTTCATTTTAAAGTTTATAAACAATATATACGCAAGTTCGCTTTCTTTATGAGAACGGTTTATTGTTTGCTCCACACAAAAGGGACATAAGACACCTTGTGCTAAAGATTACCTAACATAATAATCCTATCAATTTTCAACCAATTCAGAAGTCCCCAGATAACAGAAAAATTTAAGTTTTGCACAAGGGTGACGAATTTCAGAAACCGAAAATCCTGCAAATGTAAAAAGTTTACGAGTATCTTGCTAGGCTGCCCGGGCACCTTTAAGATACGGAAAGATAAACCTGGTCGTTGTGACTAAGAACTTAGGAAATGTAAAACACTCTCTGGTACACACTGTATTTGTTTAAATTTGCAAGATTCTCACTCAAACAATATTAACAAGAACTTAAGCTCTACCACTATGTGATTTTGTTTTTCAAAAACCAGCATTTAACATAATGATAAATAATACCATGTACCTTTATGCTTCAACTCGATTCAAAAAATTGTTAGTTTTACACAAAAATAATTCAAATGATATTTTTCTTTCGTTTAATGCATAACTGCTATAAAATAATATAGACATACGAAGAGACACAACAGATCTACTTCTCCTGTCCATTTGTATTCGTAAACAAATAATAAAGTATCTCCATCTGTTCCCCACTTTCTCTGTACTCCACTACATCATATTGACAGAAATGAAAATTCATCCTTTCATAAAGGATCAACATTTTCATTGTAGCACAAATCTACCCCCCTTATTTCGTGAAAAATTTGTGTATTGGAAAATATGCGATATACAGAGCCTACGATTGATATATGGTATGCATGTACATATACCTACAATCTCTGCTGTTGCTCATATGTCTAACTCCGGTATTCGTATAGAGGCTGGTATATTACAAAAGCATAAAGACCAATGGAAAAAATGAAATTACATATTTCTTTTCTACGTTATGATGTTAGCCAGACAAACCCTTTTACTTTGACGGATTAAAACGAAATGTGTGTAGGAATAATGTGTACACACTTTCTGGAAGGTATCTGAATAAACTAGACACACGGTAGCGGACTTTGGTGGTCATATTTGAAAATTATATTCTGGTTGCAGGTAAACATTTTTTTTTTCTTTTTCTAACTACCTTAGACAATATTTTCGGTTGAAATAGTGATACATTTATGGACTTAAGGCTTCTGATATTTATTTGGGAACTGTGTTCACATGAAAATCAAATTGCATTCATTTTTTTATTACGCATGTGGCTCCTTTGACCCACTCAATTCAACTCCGTTCGGCTCTTGTTTAGCTATTTGGACCTCCACCACCGGATTGCTCCAACTTTTTCGATGGGCTTCTTTCATCTAGATGCCTCAATAAGATACACTCGTTTCTAACGTTTTCAGTAAGAATACAGACTTCCAGCTCTCTCGACAGTACTGAAAAGAACCTTAGTCGTAGCGAGGGACTGCATGGAGAAAGTTTTATGAGGTATAAGTCCAACAACATTTAGTGTCTCAGCAATCGTGAAATAAAAAACTGCGACAATATAAATTATAAATAATCACTTGGTAAACAAATTGCGCATACATACGAGTATATCTTCTTCTCCATATAAATAAAAATTGCCGCAAAGATCATCACTTAAGAGCGGCTCGACCGATTTGGCTGATTTTCTTTTTATTGTGTTCGTAATTGCCAGGACAAGGTTTGTAAGAATGCAAATTTTTGGAAAGTCCACCGGAAAAGTCAGAAACTCGGATGGTATTTTTGTATGAAAATCTCAATAAAAAAAAAAATTGTGACGTTCTTCTGCAGCCACATGTTTTCATAACAACAACAAATTCCGCATTGAATATTGATCTTTTGCGAATAAGAATTGAATTGAAAGCGATATTTCAGTGTGTTTTCGGTGGTGATCATATCTTTGGCGCATTCAAAACCGTGTGTTGCAAAGATTAAGTTCGTGGTAATTTGCTGTGTTGCAAACATTCAATTGATTTCAGTTCGTAGTTTATTTCTTTGGTAAAAAAAATGCCACCAGTGAGGCGTCGAAATATCGGTCGGCGCAAGCAACGCAAGCCAACTACATGATCGTCGAGTCAATGAGACTGACGAAGAGCGTAGACGGCGTTTAGAGGCAAATCGAATAAGAATTTCTCAACCGCGATCCATTATGACTCCGGAACAATGGATACAGTCGTGTTCGACTCGCTCAGTTGGAGCGTACGCACAAGATAATTTGAAACGTCAACAAAACAAACGGTCAAACGTGACAATTCGAAATGAACGTTTGGCGTTCAGATACGATCCAACAGTCGATTACGCCGCGTATGATTGTCAAAACTTTGAATTCCGATTTATTTCATTTCAATAAATTATGATCGTACTGAAATTGTTTTGTTTCAATCCAAACAAATTCAAGGAAAGATTCGGTTGGATGAACGAACTGACGGACTGACTGACAGACATGTTATAAAATAAACATACTTAATATATTTTTGATAAGCGCACTTTTCATTTTCTTCACTAGTAAATTGCACCCGTGTGAAGCCGGGGCGAGTCACTAGTATACATGTAAAACTGATCTTGCTGTATGAAATATTTTGAATCATTATTATTTTTATTTTTTTTTTGCTAAATCTAGCAAACCATATTTTATCAGAGTTTTTGAAAATATAAGTCCAAGAATTTTAACCGAAAATGTAATTTAGCACATCGAAAACTAACACATTAGCCTAGTTATGCTTCTTAACTAAGAATTGGTTCGACTATTGGATATGGTGGCATTTTGAAACTACATTATCAGAGAACCGTTAAGTTATTTAAGAAATATGAAGTTATACAAACATATACTAAGGTGATGACACAATTGTGTATGAATTACTGGTGTATAAAGCCAACAAAACGCTTACACTCCTTTTTAGTAAACTCACGGCCAAAACAGAAAAGGGTAGATGCGCAGATGTCATCTACAAATAGGCTGCCTTGGGAATGAGAATGAAAACTATGATCTATGCTACGTTGGTACAACGAAACAGCTCCTAAAACAGTTGATGTCCAAACACTAGTCGGACATAAGAAACAATTGGTACCAATAAGATAGCCCTTGCGAGCCACAGCATAGAAAATAGCCACAAACCAGGCTTCGAAAACGTAGAGGTCCTGCAGACGGAAAAACATACATCGAAGCGCTACACTTTCGAAACGTTACACATTTTGAACAACAAAAACAACATGAACCGGAAGCAGGAAATTGATCATGTTGAGATCGACGCATGGCATGCCTCTAGTATTCTGGATGTCCGGACCTTCCGAGCGGCCAACATAGGCTCGGATCATTACCTTGTTGTAGCCAAGGTACGAATGCGGATATCCCAATCTGAGCAACAAAGAAGAATCACTGTGAGAAAATTTAAAGTCGAAAAGCTACAATCGCAAGAGACCGCCAGACTCTTCGCTGAACGCGTATCCCGAAATCTCTCAATCACCCCTATGCCGCCAGCATCAAGTACCGAAGACCAGTGGCAACGCTGCCAACATGCCATCAGAAACGCCGCGACTGATGTGCTGGGTCTCAAAACGAAGTGAGGATAGCAATATCCAAGCTAAAATCCAACAAGGCTGCTGGACCTGACGGCTTACCGGCCGAACTTTCAAGGCAGCTGGGGATGAATTGGTAGAGTGCATACATCAATTCATCTCTAAGATTTGGTCAGACGAGTGTATACCTGATGAATGGAATTTTAGCATTGTTCGCCCGATCCACAAGAAAGGAGACCCCCTCAACTGCGCCAATTATAGAGGCATCAGTCTCCTCAACATCGCATACAAGATCTTTTCTGCGATATTGTGTAAACGCCTGAAACCTTTTATGAACAGCCTGATTGGACCCTATCAGTGCGGTTTCAGGCCAGGAAAGTCCACCATCGATCAAATCTTCACACTTCGGCAGATCCTGGAGAAAACCCAAGAATTCCAAATCGATACTCACCATCTCTTTATCGATTTCAAGGCCGCCTATGAGCCATTTCTAGTTTTGACATCCCTGCCAAACATGTCCGTCTGTGCAGGCTGACGATGGAGAACGCTCGCTGCTCCATCAAGGTCGGTAATGACCTCACTGAGACCTTTGATGTCAAAAAAGGTTTTAGACAAGGTGACGCGCTGTCATGTGACTTCTTTAATATTGTACTTGAACGGATTGTGCGAAACTCACAAGCCAACACCGGAGGCACAATCTATTACAAGTCTGTACAACTGCTTGCATACGCCGACGATATAGACATTATCGACATTATCGGAAGAACTCAGCGGGCTGTCACCGGTGCGTTTGCAAGCATTGAGGCGAAAGCGGCCAAAATGGGTTTAGCGATAAATGAGGGCAAAACCAAGTATATGCTGTCAACAAGAAGGGAAAGCCAACACCGACGAATTGGACAAAACGTCACAGTGGGCAGCTATAACTTCGAGGTAGTAAGGGACTTTGTCTACCTTGGCTCTGCTTTAAACTCTAAGAACAACATCAGCGCAGAAATCAGGCGAAGAATAACTCTCGCCAATCGCTGTTTTTTTGGGCTTATAAGGCAATTCAACAGTAAAGTCCTATCTCGAACTACTAAGGAGACTCTGTATAAGACCCTGATCATCTCAGTCCTGCTTTACGGCGCTGAAACATGGACTTTATTAAGAGAGGATGAAGATATCCTTGGTCGCTTCGAGAGAAAAATTCTTTGTAAGATTTTCGGTCCCGTTTACGTTGACGGGTTTTGGAGGAGAAGATTCAATCACGAACTATACGAGCTGTACAGCGACATCGACCCTATTGGACGTCTGAGATGACTAGGACATGTAAAGCGAATAGACACCAACGCTCCGGTCCGCAAAGTTTTCGAATCTAATCCGGAGGCACGACGCAGTAGAGGAAATCATCGGCGTAGGTGGCGCGCACAAGTTCAAGGGGACCTCGACCAACTTGGAGTGCGCAACTGGAGGCAATTAGCTAAAGACCGAACTAAATGGAGAAGCTCGTTGGTTGAGCCCCAGGTTCACCCCGAACTGTAGCGCCACCTAAGTAAGTAGGAAGCAGGACACATAAAATATCTCCTCCTTTTATTGCTCGCTCGTTTCTGCAAAGTTTTATGTTTTAAATTTGCAAGCCGTTATTAAGTGAATAAACTTCATCAGAAGAAGTGTTCTTTTTTGTTTTTTTGTCATAAATTGTTTAATTTATTTCTTTTGTTTCTCGTTTTTTGACATAACTGTTAGTAATGCTCATTTTTAATTTTCCATTTTTTATTACTCAATAATGTAAGTTCGTTTTTTTTTAAAAATAATCATGTAAATCCTTTTCTTAAATTTCTCTCCATATTGTATTAACTTTCCCATGAATAAAGATCACCTGAAGAAGGCAGCAATCCCTGCCGAAACGTTGGGAAAACAATCAAATAAATCTGTTTCATTTAATAACTAATATGACCAAAGAAGCCGGAAACAAGGAATCTAGCTCTTGTACATACCATATTTATAATGGTGATGATACACCTTTATCTTTATTTAAAGTGCATATTTATAACATTATATGCGTTTTTTTATTATATCTAACTCACTTTACGTATCTCAATAAAACACCGTATATACTGGCGTTTTACTCACTTCTTGAAGTAAAAGAATCTGAACTTTAGGTGGCGCTGAATTTGATCGATAACAACAATCGGTGAGAAACAAAGCCAGCAACGACTGAGATTGAGATTGAAATCAATTTACTATACTCACTCGCTTCAATTACTGACTAAATCGTACTAAGTTTATAGCAATTTATTGCTTTGTTGTTGTTTTATGTGTTAAAGTAAAAGCGAGTTGAGTATGTTTTCGTCAAAAAAACACCCCAATTGATTGTAGTTTTTGTTGAAAAGCTCATTAAAGCAAATCTTGGTGAGTTTGTATTTCTAATCTTATTGAATAGTAATCAGGCAATTTTTCACAATGTCCGAACTCAAGGCTTCTAGGTTTAACCCGCTTCTGTTAGCAAATCAACATTCAACTACCAGCTTTGTTCTGATTATTCTCTAGCGAAGCTATACGATATCCTAATTTTACGGTCGATTGTAAAATGTGTCTCTTTGAATCTATTTCCCTTCCAATATATTTTGCGGCCGCCTCTATTCATTTTCATGGAAAAAGCCAAATCTACTGGATAAAAACCATTGCACAGTGCTCCCAGCAACGAAACTATGATAGCCTCACTTTAGGTGTAATACGTTTCAAACAGTACGAAAGAACAGTTATCATTATTAAAACAAACAAAAACAAAAATTGAAAATGATTACGAAACGTCACCCTCAGGACATATGAATATTAAATACCGCCTCATACCCTCTGACCACCCTGACATGTGCAAATGTCCCCTAGAATTAAAATTAAAGAGGATATTAACACTTTTTCCGTCGGTGGTTGAAATTCCCTTTTTTTTGCTAAATTTAAGCGAGAAGGAAAAACAATCGTTAATATTCATTGTTTTGGTAGGACAAAACAATATGTTACCAACAGAGTATGGTATGGCTGTTGAAGACGGTGTAACAACAAATAAAAGAAACAAACCACACCCTACTAACCAAACGGGAAAAATATTATAAACAAATCTCTTGTAGAATCACCTACTCATACCAATTTTAATCAAGGAACATTTTTTGATTGATTTTACCAGAAATCGCCAAAGGACTTGGATAGTCCTCTCCTGATAAATGTATCGTATAATGTTAGCATACAGGAGAACGGTAGAAAAAAGCGAATACATTTCGACTATACGTACCAGTCGTCCTTTGAATTCTTTTTTTTTTTTTTTGGATTTCTTTTCATTTTCCATTTTTGCTACGAGAATTATGTTGAACCGTCCAAGTCTGCTTCCGTCAAAAGGGCTGATACTGGCTTTTGTTATGTCAACTTATACGTTTCTGGTTTTGTGCGATTGGACGACAACAACGATGACAACAGCTCTACGGAAACAAGTATGATATGCGAAATGCTTCTAGTGTCGCTGTACACGCATCATTCACTCACCATCGAGCAGCGGTGAACAAAAAAAAAAAATAGAAGATAAAAACCCAAACAAAATGGTAGATATACAACCACCACCTAGCAGACAGGACACTTTACACTCAACCCTTTGGTATATCCTTTTCCAATTTTTTTTCTTCCGTCCTTGCAGGCATTTTTTCCAAGGTACATGGGTTGTCCATAACCTTAACCGATTGTTTTTGAATATCTTTGCCAAAGAATCTAGTCAGGCAGCGGGTGGTTATGTGGAGATGAAATCAGTCGTTGCGGGACGACGAAGCCTATCAAGCGCGTAATGAAAATGACTGGATGTCGGGGTATTAGTGTTATGTGGTTACGAAATAGGGTTCTTCCTCCTCCACTAAATCAGCGATGTATGATCAATCAAAAGAGAAAGATTAATTTTTCTTAAAAAAAAAAAATTCTAAAAATAGTAAAAAGGTTGGCAAAACGTATTTTAATATGTTGGGCAAACGGAGACTTTAACGTCGAGAGGGAGATCTGTTGGCAGTCGTAATTCCGACTGCTTAGCTGTGATAACAAATCGACATTTTTATTTCAAACCTGAATTGCTTCAGGTCTCTGTGACGTATTTTTCGCTTTTTCATGCTTCTTCTCGAATATCTATTCTCAATCTCTAAACCTTCCGAATTATGCAGCGTGGTAAACTTTGGCAATGATTTCAAGTATGTATACAAACTATGAATTTTTCTTTGCCAATTGTCAATATCAATAGCCTTCCTACAACCTACTGCCTACATATCTACCCCTTTCCAGTCCTACCTTCCACCACACTAGGTTTTTCTGTGGATATTTATCTACTCAAGCTTTCTTCTCGAACACAATTACCTGATTTCACCCAGGGTGGATATTTTCGATCCACACCACACCTGGTTACCATAACTGCAAATTAGCTCCAACCAAATGTCGGAGTTCGTAATTTGAGTCAGCTGTTAGTTAATAATAATAATGCACTCTATGACTTATTGGATTATATAAGGAGATACCCCTTGGTCCGGGTTTTCTTACATTCATATAATTCCCTGTCCTTTGCTAAGTTAATCCTAGGATTTTGTTATTCTTAGGTATCCATGGCATCTATTTTAATGAATGCAGGAGAAGAAGTCAAAAAGGATATGAATCCTTGAGAGAGAATCATAATGTATCTAAGCCTTTCACTTGATTTGTTTTGATAAGAAAATACATCAATAAACATAGTTGTTTTTTGAAAGTTGCTAACGGTAACGTGATCCTTAATTTTCCATGAAATCTAAGCTCCTCTTATACCTTGGTATGGTATTTCTGTTGATAGGAATTGCGTTAAACTTCTTTCATGTTCTTATTTGAAAATTTAGCATTGTGAAAGGAGAGCCGGTAGTCTCTTTTGTAACTTTTGAAGTACATAAGACAATGACCATAGTCAACATACATATGTACGAGTAGTAATCCTTTCCTTTCAAAACTATTCTATTTCATATTTTGAGGTTAACATTCCAGGATATTGAGACACTTAGAAATTTGCAATCAATATGCAGTAAATACAAAGGAACGTGTCATTAATTTATTTTTATTTTTTTCTGAACAATGACCGCCAAATTATTTGTACGTGCACCATTGTATGTATGTACCTCTAGAGTGTTTTGGAAATGTAAGGTATGCATAGTGATGTTCCTCGCATCTAGGCAAACAGATTACTTAGAGCCTGGCCACATTATCATGGGAATGAAAGACGTACCGCGCGAGACGGGTAGATTTTGTGTGAATCGAAAAGAGAGGTGTTGATTTCACCGAAAATACACCGAAAGTTCACTCCAAAATATAATTCTAAATGGAAGAGTGAATGTTCTTTTCTCAAAGCGTTCCTTTTCTGACACATTTTAGAATTTTTTTTTTCGACCGTGCGTCGTCGGAGGCTTCTCATTTTCTAAGTGCCTGGCTACATTATAATGGGAATGAGAGTCGTATCGCGCAAGACGGGTAGATTTTATGTGAGTCAAAAGAAGGCAGTCAATAATACATAATACAATAAAGGACAAATCAGAAATGACGGGAACAGAAATATCCACCACTTCGAAACTTGTGCAATCTACTAATTAGTTTGGGAAAAACCATAGGAAACCTAATTGCAGATGGGAAAATCAGCAGAGATACATTTTTTTTTTTTGTCGGGATAGGAAACGCTCAACTGTAGCACTCAGACGCAACTGGTCCATTGTACTACCAGAGAGCAAACCCTGATTTACCCATTTTATTCGAATTTCCTTGTATTTCTAAGAAAACCAAGCAAGCACTTCAGTGATGAGGAGCTTACAGTACCAGCACTCACCACATCAGCACCGAGGATCTGCCACCTGATACGAGCAAGGGCCGGACATTCACAGAAATAATGTTCCGCGGTGTCGTCGCTCTCTTCACAAGCGTCGCAGATTGTAGTGTCACTTAAGCCCAACACGTTAAGGTGCTTGGCAAAAGCAAAGTGGCCTGTCAAGACGCCAATAAGTTGTCTAGAGTCTTTTCTGCTGAGAGAGAGCAAGAATGCCGCTGATTTCTTACAGACGTCCGGGAGCATGCGTTTAGTCAACCTGCATCCTGGAGAGTCATGCCACACACAATTGTGCTCGTGAGAGACCCAATCGTCAATGGAAGCCCTAACCGAGGACGCAGGGAGAACCAACGCGGGTTCGGGACCTGAGAAACCCTCCTCTGAGCCTTGTCTAGCAATCTCATCGGAGATCTCGTTCCCCAAGATCCCAGTGTGACCTGGGACCCAGATAAGAGACAGAGAATGCAGCCTTGCGACCGAGTTCAAAGAGTTTTTGGTTTCACGAACTATTTTGGAAGTGGTCAAAGGGTTAAGCAAGGCCTTAAGTGCAGCCTGACTGTCACTTCAGAAGAGATAGATAGTCATAAAAAAGGTTTTTTTTTTTTAACTACAAACATTTTTATCCGTGTCTACCTACTACTTCAACGATATGTTATGTTTTAGATTTCAGAGTGCCCCAGCTGTCAAAATTACTTTCATTCCAATGAAGCCGTTTTCTGTGTGTAGCCACTGCGTTCGTGGGAATGTCGTTCATGGGTAGCGCAAATGTGGTCACGCTCTTACGACCGGTTTCTTCACATGAGTACTAAACTAGCTTAATACACGTACATCTGGTACTCGGTACTATCAAAATGTTAATACTTGAGCATTTCTTCACATCGCTCAAGGAGCAGTGTTAGCAGCTAAAACGTCTAGCTGGTCTAATACCACTTTTGACACTATTTTGGCATATAAATGTCATGTTTTTCGTTGCTTTTATTTTCTATATTTTTGGAGGAATGTAGGGTTTCTTCCTAATGCATATATCGCCATTTAATCCAGAACTTCTTATGCTTCTGCGAATCCGTACCTTATTAGCAGAAATAAATGGATTTTTTTCGACCATTCTCTTCATAAATTTTTCGTCATTCAGTGTAAGCTTTCTTCCTTGGCCTTTTTTTTTTTTTGTTACTAACTCGATATTCTGTCTTAAATTTTGTAATATCATGAACAGTTGATGTACTCCTGAAACCGCAAAATGAAATTCCTGATTTCTATAGATGTTTGTTTGCGTAAACAAACAGTTTAAAAATGCTGAATAACTGAAGGATATGCTGTAGTTTACCCCAATATGACCATTTGTTTTACAAAAAAGTTATGACAATGTTTTAGATTGTTGAAATCAACAAAGAGTTGTTTATCCGGTTAGTCGTGTGGCAAAGAATTTTGACTTAATGTATTATTAATGCTGCCATCTACCCTTTTATTCGTGGGATACTCGTTTTTTCAGCTCCCAAAACCCTATCCCGCGAAAATTTTCTAAATCCCTTTTTTCATACAAAATTCGTAACGTATATAACATTTTGTATTTGATTTGTGACGAACATTAGACTGTTAGACTGAACGACGACAGCAGGCGAATATAATAGTATATAAACACGTTCACAGCGAACGAGTAAACCATGTATGTACATGTAACGCGTAGTGCGGGTCACAGGCGAACCCCACAGGCGGATCAGTAGAAATGCGGTGAAGTGGGAGGGTTATGATCCCTTGTTTTCGGATCATAACCTCGCTGATAAAAGGAAGAAGAAGTGCGGTCCACTTTTTGTTGAATTTTCTGCACGTCAATTTTAGCGAATTTGTTCGCATCAGTGTTTCGTTAATCTAAAGAAAAAAAAATGACGAAACCGAAAGGAAAATACATCTTCAATGCAAAACTTTGCGAGAGTCGACACATTGAAAGCGATTCTCTACCACTTTTTGAAAACAAAGTCAGATTTACTCCGCCAAATTGCTAAAAAGTAGAAATTATTCCACCAAAAATGATGCCAATGCGAGTGCGATTGACGTTGAAGACGATGACGACGAAGTTGTAACAATGTAGGTTGATTGATTTGTATAAGCGTATAAGTATTTTTGACGAATAAAATATGAATTTGCGTCATACATTTTTTTTTATATTTGATATCCTTTCTTTTCATTTCGATATCCCGTGAAATTGCCGAATTTATCGGATTTTTCCTTCTTTTTTTTCGACCAAAAAAAGATGGTATGATTATGTATTATACATACATACATACATACATACATACATACATACATACATACATACATACATACATACATAAATATACATATAAAGAGTTTTCCAATAGGGGTTTCCGAACTTTGACAGGTGATTGCGGCCATATTGTTAAAGCTGCATCTGTCAAATTAGCTGTCATTTATTAAGTCTGTCTTGCCAAATAAACATGGAGAGTTATAGCGTTCAACAACATGTGCAAATGATTAAATTGTTTTATGAAATTGGGTCTTCTGTTCGTGCAACATTTCGCGCGCTTCGCCTATTTTACGGTCGCCATTTCTGGCGGAATGGGTTCGTCAACAAGTAAAATTGTCGAATTTGGGACGATAACAATCCACAAGAGATCCATCAAATTGCAATGCATCCAGAGAAAGTCACTGTTTGGTGTGAATTTTGGGCTGGCGGCATCATCGGTCCATACTCCTTCGAAAACGACGTTGGCCAGGCCATCACCGTCAACGGCGAGCGCTATTGGTCGATGACAACCAATTTATTTTGGCCCGAATTGGATGATATGGACGCCGACGACATGTGGTTTCAACAGGACGGCGCTCCGTCCCACACAGCTGGTGTCACGATGGACATTCTGCACGAGCGATTTCCGAACATGATTATCTCACGCGGAGGCGATGTGATTTGGCCACCGAGATCGTACGATTTGACTTGGACGTTTCGGATGCATGCCACCCAGCGAAGCCGCGGCGGACATTTGAATGATGTTATATTCCATACATAATGGCGTACATGGGTCTTATAAATAAATAAAAAATGTCAATGATATCTCACTCACAGTTTGTTTTATTCAAATTTAAAGATAGGAAACGCTTAATGGAAAACCCTGTATATAGTTAGCGCAATTGAAGGGCTTAGGTCTAGCTTCTCGCAACCACTCGTGTTGTGTGCGATACATTTTTCGACAAATGTAAGGGAGCTACAGTTTTGTTCCGTATCCGAAGAGCGATTTTTATTTTGTTTTTGAGAAACTTTTTGATCACAACAAACACTCTAGGATGTTTGTCAAACTTTCGAGAGAGGTGGGACCGTGAAAAAAACGTTTTTTTTTTTTTTTTTGGGACTCGAACACTGAACCTCACGTGCAGTGGTACGACACGCTAACAACTGCGCCATGGCGCCCTTTATTGATTTAAATATCGTTGATAAATGGCTTTAGTTAAAAAGTGATTAACAAATATGAAACTGCTTTTCAATTGTTCTGTAGACACTCTATTCTCTATTCTGTTGCTCTGATTATGTGTAGGCAATGCACTGAAGACATACATATGTTGTGATTGACGTCCGGTTAGAATTGTGAATCACAGTAGTTGCCAGAGCTTCCGCCTCAACTTCGGACGCATGTAATTGAATTTTAGACAAGTCAGTAGGACACAATACCTTCAAATTAAATCTTGTCATTAAATCAAGATCTGGGGAAAATCTTACGGTGATAGCTGACTAACGCCAATATGTATAATACATAATGTATATGTATATTTCAGTAGACTTTGAATGACTGGTGGAAACACAAAATTTGACAGCAGGCAAGCAGTTCATAGCTTCCATGCCCACCTGCCGGCCATGCATACATCTTCTTTCTTCTTCCTTTTATCAGCGAGGTTATGATCCGAAAACAAGGGATCATAACCCTCCCATTTCACCGCATTTCTACTGATCCGCCTGTGGGGTTCGCCTTGCATACATCTCCGCCAAAATTTCTTTTGTTCAAGAACAACTTAACATTATTTAAGAGCAATGACTATATCCGCATTTATGTCAAAGATGATGCACTTTCCTGAAACTATGAAATGCAAAACCTCTCACTGACACTTACTAATATCTCCCAAACTTCTTTGTAAAAATTTCCACAACATACCTGACCTAAGTCAATCATAATCAACAAACACACAATACGCACAAACATGGGCCGCGCCAAATAAGATTTAGTAGACTAAACGCAAAAAAAAAATCAATACACCAAAACGCACACACAAACTGCCACCTACAAACGCGCAAAATATTGATTCAAGAAAACCGCATATAAAACCATACGTTCACTTAGAATACATAATATAGTATACACTGTATCATGTTCCTTTCTCGGGCGGAACATGCCGCCGCCGCTTCTCAACCGCAAACGAAGAAAAAGGTCTCATAATGTTGGCAATAAAAACAAATCCACCTTGTTTGAATAAATTCAATGAATGAAAGCATAACAGCTAAACTCTGTGCGGCTGAGAGTCATCAGACATATCAAATATATATGTATGTATATGTATAATAAAAATAAAACACTCGTAAAACCACCCCCAATCATCAACCCCCCGCCGCCCGTCAGTCAGCCCGTCGTCGAAAGAAATCAAAACTTCTCTCCTTTGAGTGAAGTGATAAGGCAACACAACAGACACCACAAAAAAAAAAAATATATACAAGACGTGTGTATGGTGGGAGGGAAGGGTGCCAGGGAAAAGCGCAAAAGACAGGAAAACAAAACATAAACATACATAAATTATCTAGCAAGGACATTGAACTTCCACCAGACCCATTGCGTACACCCACCCACTACCGCTCCGCGCCACCGAAAAGAGTAAAGAGTATCAGGAGGGACTCCCCGTCACAAAAAGAAAAAAAATCAACAATTCTCTGCCTCAAAAGTGCGCCCAATAACCCAACAACCCAAAGAACCAAAAACATTATCATCGTCATCAACATCATCATCATTTTTTTAATGATATAATAAATGGTACTGCGTATACGTAACGTAGTAGTAGTACACACGGGTGTGCGAAAGGCCCTACTATAACTTTTTTTTTTCTGTGCCGCCTTTATTTTTATTTTTATATATATTTGGAGTTCTTTTTTTTATTCTTTTACCGTCTTCGTCGCCTTTTCTTACTGCGCCGCCCCACCAACCACCGTCCTTTTGTCGATTTGTGCTTCTTCATTCTGATTATGAAATCGGAGTGAGTAAGGTCGTCGAACGGAACACAACACAGAAGCACATCACACAACACACACCGGTTGTAATCTAAGAAAATGAATAAACTTGAATGGGAAAGGAATCCCGAAAACAGGAAAAAAAAAAAAGCAAAACCAGTGTTGGTGAAGAAGAAATAATATATCGTCCGTACCCCTAAAGTTAAGCCGCCACATTATGCGTAGCGATCGTAGACACACATAAATGAGGACACGTCGTCCTGTATGGGTTGTTTGACACGCTTTTAGCCTATGGGATGTAAGGAGTTCTTTAGGTAAGTGGTAGCAAATTAGATGCATGGTCATGATGGCGGGAGGTATGGGTCCATCCACCTACTTTCATATCCCATTATGAAGAGGATGAACTTATGTTGGCCATCCCCAATAAGCTCTTTCACTAAGGCATAATCCCAATTTCAGCAGTTTCCTGTAAGGATAGTCGACGAATTTTTCTTTTTTTTTTGGAATGAAGATTGGTTCATTAGTCGGTCAGTGACGTTTGGATTTTTGCACGCAAGGAAAATATGAAAATTTCGGGTATAATGAAGAATTAAGTAAAACCGACAAAATTGTTCGAGTGTTGGTTGTATGTTGGATTTTGTCTATGTAAGCTATATTCTACTTCGGAGAATACAGGCCTTACAAGTTCCAGTCGTGCATTCTTTACATAGTAATCGTGACAAATAACTCCGCATTGCATATCCACCGAACAGCTTTGTTCAGTGTCTGAAAAAGCAGCGTAACATATGTTCATAGCACAGAACAGGGCATAAGTTTGTGAAAATTGTCAGAACAAATTAGAACAGAAAAGTACAGCCCCTTGTGCTCAGTTAGCCAGAACATATTCTCAAGTGTTCACAATACAAAAATGACTTCAAATTCACATCAAAATAATTAGCATATTTGAAATAAGATAGCGAGGATATTGATAAGGATATCACCAAACACTTTACTTGAAATTAGAAACAGTACGACGGCAAAAATCATATTCAAATTCAGTTTCATCAGGCGAAACAGCTGCTTTTGACACTCTTCATATACGCGTTCTAAGAACTCACCACCCTTAAGCAGCCTGAAGCACACAACATCCTCTCACTCACTTGGGTCTCTGGTCACAAAGGCATCGCCGGCAATGAGACTGCTGATGAACTAGCCAGATCTGGTTCCAAACTCAAATTCATTGGTCCGGAACCCTTTTGCGACCAAATCAAAATTGAGCTAGATCGTCGGGAACACAAACAGGTATAAGACACGCAAAGAGATTTGTTGATCTCTCCAGTAAAAGATCGAAAGAAATTCTAGCAATGAAAAAACACAATACAAGGTTTTTAACAGACCTCCTTACTGGTCATTGCTCTCTCAAATACCACCTCAAGAAAATTGGCATTAGTCAATCTGACACTTGCAGACTATGTCTTGAGGACACTGAAACTGCTAAGCACATCATGTGTAAATGTCCCGCCATCGCTCGCAGTAGACAAAAAATGTTCATAAAGGGTTTATCACCCCATCTGATATAATCTCATTGTCAGCCCGAACCATCTTAAGCTTCCTTTGAGAACTTGATTTCAGCTAGGACACCATCGCAATATGCTTTCGCTCAGGGGTTAGTACAAAAGATCACTTTGCAGATCGAAATAATTTACTTGAGTTCCCAGAGAACCCTCTTATCACCCCACTCTACACTTAAAAAAAAAAACAAAAAAGCACTAAGCAGAGCAGAGTCATAAGCACAAAGAAGAACACTTCTGTACGAAATTTATTTTGCACTGAACGTGAAAACCTGTAAATGTTCTTTGCAGAACAGTCACCGAATAAATCTATTGATAAACAACAAACAACAAATAACATTTTACAAATGTTAAATAAAAAAGTTGACAAAATTGTATCTTTCACCACATTTCAAGGAACACCACTAAGTTCAATTCATTATCAATTATCCGGCGAAGCGTGATCAGAATCAGACGAATTTAGAAAATCTTTCGGTTAAGTGCAATGGAGGACAATGCCATGAAAATATCTCTTTCATAATTTATTACAAAAATCCCATTTAACACCAGATAGCCCATCATACCCCTAAAAATGACTACGTATCCCATCTTCTTCCTGTTCCGGTGAGGTTATGATCCGAAAACAAGCTATGATAATCCTCCCACTTCATTGCATTTCTACTGATCCGCCTGTGGGGTTCGCCTGTTTAACCTCAGAAAATACAGGCAGGCCTTCCGATTTTGGATCACTTCGTTACTGACGCCAATCGAATGCTGGTGTCGTTGCATTTGTGTGATCCGGGCGTTTATACGCATACCTTTCCTACATCGCGATGTCTTTGGAACGTTCATTGATATTGCCTTCATAGAGTTCAAATGATCTCTTCTTTGAACGTGGCAATACCAGTTGAGCCAGATTGCGATCTATTTTTCGTGAGATGGTTTCCTTGACGTTAAGGCTTCCACGGATGTTCGATCTTCTTATTCAATCAAGAGTTGGCACTCCTACTGTCATGCGAAGCATCTTGATCTCAGCTGTCGTTAATCTACTCTCATACTTTTTGTAGATTGTTCAACATTGTGAACCGTATGCGAGCGCTGGACGCACAACTGCGGTGTAGAGCCTTCCTTTCAACCTAGGGAGCATTTTTCGATCACAGAAGATAGCGAAATTTTTTCGACACTTCATCCACACTACGCTTACGCGATGATTGATATCGTCATTACAGGTTGTTTCGCTATTGATCATAGATCCCATATAGTTGAACTTTTCGCACTAGGGAAGCACTGTTCCATTCAAATAAATGTCTGGAATAGGCTTGAGTGGATCAGAGAACAGGCAGCAGAAGTGCTCTGTCTTTTTTGAACAGATGCGATACCCATTTCCCTCCAAAACGTCCACCCATACATCAAGCACGCGCTGCATTATGATGGATCCATAGTCAGCACAGAAAAATTGATATACCTTGCGGTCCGTCACTTTACCTTCAAGCAGATAGTCAAGGACTGCAATAAAGAGCAAAGGACTTAAAACACTTCCCTGGTACACCCCGACTTTGACTGGGAACTCTTCGGTTACTCCAGCGGGGCATCTTACTCTCGTCCTTGCTCCTTCGTACATGTCAATGATCATCTGTACATAGGTTTCTGGAACCCCTCGATGTCTTAGCGCCACCCATATCAGATCTCGTGGTTATCTGTCGAATGCCTTTTCAAAGTCAAGCAATACAATATGCAAATCCTTTAAGGAATCACGATGTTTTTCCATTATGATCCTTATACTTTGGATTGCATCTGTGGTTGATTTACCTGAGACAAACCCGCACTGATCATCAGATAGCCGTATTATTTTTCGCAGTCGGCCACCTAATACCCGCTCAACGATCATCATGGTGTGTGACATCAGCTTGATCGAACGCTACTAACGAAACTATCACAGTTTCGCGTATCACCCTTCCCTTTGTATACAGGGAGAAGGTAACTTTCCCTCCATTGATTCGGCATTGGGTCACCTCTCACAAATTTGGAGATGAGAATTCTGAGCCATCTGAACCCGACGTCTACCATCTTTTCCCAGAACTCAGAGGGCATCTCGTCTGGCCCAACCGCTTTTCGTTTTTTGGAGTATTTGACCGCCTCACTAACTTCTTCGACTGTAATGTCGGGTATTTCTTCACAGTTAGGGGTGGCTCTTGGAAAATATAGCCGGGGAAACTGTTCATTTAAAAGTTCTTTACAATACTGCCGCCACCTCTGCAGAATTTTGTCGTCATCCACAAGAAACTGGCCATGGGCATTGTTAATGAACTTTGGCGAACGAATCTCCTGAGCATTACTCCTTCCTTGGGCGGCTATTTTAAAGATGGTTGCGCTCTTTTTCATATTGTGTCTTCGCAGCTCCTGAATAGCCTGGTTTGCATCAACAACCGGGGAACATATTTTCTCCAGCTCCCGATACAGGCCCTCCGTACTCTCTGCTTGAAGCTGGGCGCACTTCGTCTTCGCTTTTTTCTTGCAACATCTGTATTCCATTTCGAGGCGAATTTTTTCGTCACTATTATTAGAGGGGCACTTTGACCAAGCTTTGAAAGCCGCTTTCTTGTCATTTATCAGCTTCTTAGCTTCATCACTCCACCACCATGTTTCTTTGGCGTGTTGATGGTGGCCTTTTGAAGCTCCTAGCAGTGATTTGGCCTTCTTTAAGCAAGTTCGGAGTAGGGAATCCCACTTATTTTATGCTCTGCACTCTTCATCCTCAGCTCCGTTGATGGTGTGAGAGAGGTAATTTTTCATTACGAAAACAAAAGCCTCGCATTTTTCTTTGTCCAGATTGTACCACTTGATTTTCTCAGAGACCCTTGTTTGTTCGCTTTTCTTTGGTGTTTTCATAAAAATGTCTGTTAACAGGAGACGGTGTTGCCGAGCGATTGCCTCTCCCAGTATCACTTTGCAATCTTTTACCCGAGGCTTCATGAAACTGGCTACCAAATGGTAGATCTGAGTTTCATCTCCACCACTGCTGTAAGTGATCAGGTGTCGGCTTTGTTTGATGAACATGGTATTTAACACGATAAGACCGTGTGATTTGCACATGCTTAGGATGTCTTCACCAGGAAGGTTCCTGGTGCCGTATCCTAGTCCTCCATGGCAGTCTTCATAGTCTTCGTTTGACTTCACGATATGTCCATTCAAATCTCCTCCAACAAACAGAAACTCTTCCTTTGGGATGTTCTTAAGGAGATTGTGGAAATCTACCCAAAATGCATCTTTATCTTTCTGATCGCAACCATTTTGGGGAGCATATGCACTGACAATATTCCACACCTCTCCTTGTATTACTAGTTTAAGAGACATCAGTCGCTGGACTTCGAAATCCTCAAGACGTTACCAAGTAGCTCTGCCGCAAGGACGATACCGATTCCGTTCCTTAGTAGAACATCTTGTAATCTTTTGTTCTAACGTCCAAGAAACGCGCCCGATTTCCGGTGTTTTTCCATTTCGTCTCTTGGACACACAAGATATCCACCCGGATATTTTACAAGTCGTGTGGTATTTTTTTTTTTTTTCTTTTCAAATAGCACGTCGACGCATTAATCTGAACAAGAGATAACTCACATAATTTAGTTACTCTTTTGATCTTTAGCTTGATGGGGAAAACATTTGGGATTATTTTCACAATCTTAACCCTCTAACTCGCACAATTGAAATAGTTTTCCTCAAAAAAAATATGTTTGTTAACATATAACTAGCAGTAGCTGTCGATCGAATCAACGTAGAGACAAGAACTGTTATCGTTATGTAAATTTATTCTATCCTAAGGGTTTAAAGTTCGGTTTAAGTGAAGTAGGGAGGATATATGAGGATTTTACTAGCTCATAACGATGACAGCCTCAGGCCAGCCTTACTGTTTAGAGCGTTAAAGTGGCTGCTACTGTCGAAGTTAATTAGGTGGATATACCTAATTTAGGTCCTTGCATTGAACCCGTTTTTTGATTTTACGGCAACATTCCGAGTACATTGCCACTCAGAAAGGCCTGACATGTTACTATCTTTCGAAGTTTCTTAAGCTCATACTCTAGATAAAGTATACGTAGGTATATAAGACACTACATTTATTATATGCATAGTTAAAAAATAGCCTCTTCATCAAAAGCATGTATATTTAAGGACACAAGGAGCACCATATTACTCTCACTCGCAGTCTCGATTTATCCCTTGCACACTCCGGAGAAAAATGCCGCAACAACAAAATTTGATGACAACAAGACATATCCCATTGCCAACTAATATAATCATATACGAGTACATACATATGAACGTATATACATCCTAGGGAAAGAATTATGATTATTTATTTCTATTCCTGCGAAACTAACAAAAAAAAGTATGCATGCGGTCTGCGATACACAAACATATGTGTGGGTGAAGGTGGAATTTGGGGGAGAACAAAAAAAAAAAAAAGGAAGCACGGCACGTTCCATTTTCTTAAGTGGGTGGTGAGACACACCCCCACCTTCTGCAGCACAGATGTGTAAATCCATGTCTGGTTTGGTACGCGCGATACCATGAATTGAATGGAACGACCGCCAAAGTGCGAAAACGACGACAGCGACAACGATGATGATGGTAAAAATGCCATAAAATAAAACGGGACGAAGATTACTTAACACCAATGACTGAGAGTCGGTTCAGTGTCTCTCATACATGCCACAAGAAGCAGCACCTTCTAACCTTGTGTCTTAATTTTATTGTATTTTTGTCTCCTTTTGTTGTTGTTATTGTGGGTGCAAGCGCGTGAGTATCTTACATGAGAGAAGGAGAAATAATTCTTTCTTTTATTTTTTTTTTATTCGCATTCCTTTTTCTTTAAGGGCAAGGCCACAAAAAAGGGAAGATTTTATATTTCCGTTTGTTTCCTCTTTTTTTCCGTATACAAATGGGATGAGTTAAAGAAAAGGGTGTGATACAGAGAGGAAGGAAGCTATTTACAAAATTGGGTCATTATGTAATTAAAGACTTTGGTATTTAGGTCAGTTGGATGTGTTTTATCCAGTTTTTGTTTCGTCAGAACGTTTAAGGGTTGCACAAAGGATGTAGATAGAGAAAGCTAAAGGACACTTTACTTTCTTGTCTTTGGTATATTGGAGTGGTACTCAGGAATCCAAAGAAGCCTGTATTGACAGATTTTCGACGAAGAAATCGAATTGAAGATTAATAGCTGTATCCTTGGATGAAATCTATTAAGGGTCGGTTATGAAGGGCGTCTAAAACATTTTCTGTCATAAGCTAAATTTCAATCTCATCGCCTGATCGGAATCAAGGCCGCTTTAGTCCTGCTTAAGCCGTAGACACATATATGTACGTATCACTTGACGACAATGAAAATTACGAGTAATGATAGCACGACCGTAACTTGCTGTAGATTGTAGATTGTTGTTTGAGGTGGGATTGGGTCGCATTATCGTTGCGGCCAGATTGGGCCTATTGTGATTTCCTCTAATCTTAAAGCTCATTCAATATGCCCGATTTGGTGATAAACTCTACTACGCTTTTGAGTGAGCTTGCAGATAAGTCATCTGTTTCAAGGTAGAATTTACCTAAGTAACGATGACATGTTCTGATTAGAAAGTTATAGTGACATAAGATGTGTCCTGTTGGTTTTCGTCTTCGTTGCACATTCTAAAAATGTTGTCTTGTGCTATTCCCATAGCCATGAGATGTTTTTTTCACCCGACAGTGGTTTGTAAAGAAACCTGTTGCTATTCGAATCTGAACCCTAGTTAATTGTAGGGTTGTTTCGTTCTCTTAAGGGGAGTATTTGGCAGAAAGATCTTGGCTTGTCTGTTACCTTCGGTTTCCATCCAGAAATGATGCGCTTTTTCCTTTTAGCCAACTTTTTGCCGAACTCACTGATAATCCATAGAATGGTCTTAGCATCGTAAAGTTTGAAGCAGCTCCTGTTCTGGCTAGCAAGTCAGCCTTTTCATTTCCTTCATATCCGCTGTGTCCTGGCACCCAAATGAGATGAACTCTGTTTGTGCTGGCTATGAGTAGTTGAAGGCAGTCCCATACTAGTTTGGATGTTATTTCATAAGTCGTAATTGCCAGTAGAGCAGCTTTGCTATCTGATGAATATAAATGTTCTTGTTGGTTATATATCTGTTTATATTTTCTCTGATGCATAGTTCTATAGCGAATACTTCAGCTTGGAATAGGAAGTTACTTTTATCCATGCACGAGTGGATGAAGGTCTTCGTAGTAACCGTATAATCCAGCCCCAACTCCCTTATCTGTCTTGGATCTACCTGTGTACCATACATGAGAGTAATTGGCAAATGTATGTTAGGTTTGTTTTGTTCCCAGTTAATACGATTTGAGAATGTAACCTTGAACTTGTGGCTGAAGTTAAATCTTGGCAGACATTTGTCCGTAATTGTTATTCCTAGTAGTTCATTACTGTTGAGTTCATACGCAATTTCCGAGTGAACTACGAGTAGTTTGGAATTCGAGTTATCTTCTGCGATGAGCATAAAGGCTTTAACTTTAACTATAGCTTCTTTCTTTATATGAAGATGAAGAGGTGAAAGATTAAGAATAACCTGCGCTGCAGTAGGAACCGTTTTCATTACACCTGTTGTGCATACACAAGCTAGTCTTTATATTTTATTGAGTCTGCCCTGCGTAGACCTTTGTTTTATTTGTTGATGCTGCATATGCGACAATTGGCCTTGCTATCGCCGTGTAGAGTCATAGCATCATCTAGGGATGCCCCAATTTCTACCAATGAGACTTTTGCTGGTCCATAATGATATCCTGGCTTTGTCTATGCCTTTTGTTAGGTGAGAATTCCAAGTAAGTATTTCATCAAGTGCTAGGCCAAAGTATTTGTCATCCTTAGAGAATCATTTTGTTTCACCAAAAAGTGTGGGTGGTTTTAATCTTTCTCGCATTCTTCTTTTGGTGAATACAACTATGGTGCTCTTTTTTGGGTTGACGTTTAGGCCGACTTTTTGGCACCAGTCAGTAACTGGTGGTATGATTTCGGTAGTTCTGTTGGTCTACGGCCCGGTTTAGGGATGAATTTAACGGTGACTTCTTTCCAACTTTTTGGTATGAAACCCCACACAAAACTTGTACCAAATAAGCTAACTAATAGCGGTGTTAGATGTGGGGTGCCTTTTTGATGGAGAGCAGGTAATATTCCGTCTTCTCCTGTGGCATTAAAAGGTAGAAAAGAATTTATGGTCCATATTATTTTTTCATCATGGAAAATTTGTTTTGATCTCCGCCAGCCTTCTCAAGTTGGTCTAACTATCCTGCTCTGGGGAGGATAAGCTGGAGAGATGGGAGCGATGATGGGATCTGGAAAGTGTATTTCGGCTTTCCGCATATGTGCCATCTGGCTTTTTCATTAACCCGATTTGATTAGCTTTTTGTTTGGAGAGAAGGAGAGCAGTCTGTAGATTTGGCCACTGCTGCGAATGTCACGTTGGCAGACATTTTCCATGATTCCATGTTATACTTGGTTGAAACTTCGCCTTATTATTAACAAACTTCCTGCCAGAGTACTTGATACTCCGAAGTATCAACAACAAATTGGACCATAAGAAAAAACATTAATATTTTGACATTTGAAATAGATTTTATCGCACAGCAATGCCAGAGACTATGCAGATAGAATACCTCTACATATCTTAGGCTGCAGTAAATAAACTGCTAGCCAGCCAGATTGAAACAACACTTGTTCTATGCTATGATTCCATTCCGTTGTAACGCAGACTTACTACAAGATCCAGTAATTTTAACAGAAGTAAAACAGGCCAATGGTTTGTTAAAAGAATCGTTCAAGTTAAAAAAAACTTTTCCACAATAAATCGATTGGTGGACCTGGCATTCGAGCGTCAGAGTAAAGAAGGTCAACTTTATTGAATCACATATGAGCCATCTATGTATATATGTATAATCCATTTGTATAAGAAAAAGCTCAACAAAAAGCCTTTTAATTTTTTTTTTACGAAAGTGCTATCGATTACCTTTAGCGTGAGGAATACCTAGTTGGGCTTTTGGTTAAGTTTAAACATTGCACACTAGTAGTATGAACCTCAAGAAAGAAAATTTGATCTTTGATTTGACGAACAAATTTTGCAGTATCGCGCATATATTGCATTTAAGTATTTCCAAGACCACCTCCGCAGGCAGTATGTAGGTGGTGGCAATGGTGCAGTGGATGGATAGTGTGTTTGCTCGTTAACCGATGTGTGTAAGTTCGAGCCTCAGCGGGGAACAGCATTCGCCAGCAACCCGAGTATAAAATGGAAAACGAATAACATCAAAGTTTTTCCAACCACTGCATCAAAGAAAGGTTCCTGCCTGGTAGTACAATGGACCGGAGAGTCTGATGAGTGCTCTGGAGAAAAAAAGAAAAAATTATCGCGCATGTAGCTATTATTTTTTGCGCTGTGCTTGTCTTCACACGCGTACTATATGTCAAAACTGTAAATCAACGTTTCCACACAACATATTGACCACTACATTTCGACTGCGAATTCCCAACAAGGTGACTGCAATTTAACAAAGGGTGCAAAGCGGTAAAATGCAGTAAAGGCCGCCTCACGTTCTGCCAATGTTGCTAGCATTTAAATAAAGCGATCAAAATGGCATATCGAAGCCATGTATACTTTTAGCAGAATGCGACACACGCTAGCAGCCGACACGTGAATAGCATTGGCAATCACTATCTGCATCGATCCACTTGCCATGTATCGCAGTGATGAGCAATTGCTGCTCCGGCAATATATTAGCCGTGTTTTGGTAAGAATTATGCAAAGTAAGGTAAAGGCTTCTCAACAAAACGATCCAGAGTCAATCTGATTTCAAAGCTTTTTTTTAATATTTGAAATTGGTGCACCTGCTCACTATCAGCCTCTGAAACACTAAGAAAATCGGTTCAACGCCCTCTTGTTGTTTTTATGGTACAGAGTCCAGATGATATAAAACAGCTTGGATCTTATAGTCCAATTGAACCGACTACAAGATCTCTTTGACTTCTATTTTGATAGCGTGTAATTTTCTTAAGTAACAGGGTGTTTCAAACGAAATTTTTCTTCTATCCAAGCTAAAGTCAAATAGTTGTTGGAGCGGACGGCCTAGCCGCCGAACTCCTTAAACAGCCGAAGAGGATTTGGTAGGGCATATACACCAACGCATCTGCAAGATATGATCGGATGAAAGTATGCCCAATGAGTGGAACCAAAAATTATAAAAAAAAGCATCGTTTGCGCGATCCACAAAAAAGGGGACAACCTAAACTGTAAAAATTACACGGTTATCAGTCTCCTAAACATCGCTTACAAGATTTTATCCGCCGTATTGTGTGAACGTTTAAAACCATTTGTCAACAACCTAAATGATTTATATCATTGCGGCCTTAGACCAAGAAAGTTCACACCATCGACCAAACATTGACACTACGGACAGATCTTCGAAAAAACTTAGGAACACAAAATCGATACGCACCACCTCTTTATGGATTTCAAAGCCACGTACGACAGTATATAGTATACAGAACAGCTATATAGAGTTATATCCAGTTTTGACATCTCTGCCAAACTTATCGACCTATGCAGGATGACATTGCGGAACTCACGCTGCTCCATCAAGGTAGGTAAACCCCTTACGGACCCCTTTGATGTCAAAAAGAATTAAGCCAAGGTGACGCTTTGTCATGCGATTTTTTCAATATCGTACTTAAACGCATTGTGCGCAACTCACAAGCCAACATAAGAGGCACAATATTTCAATAGCCTGTACAATTACTCGCTAACGCAGACGCCATTGACATAATTGGAAGGAGAAGTGTGATGTCAATGGTGCGTTCGTTAGTATTAAAGCAGAAGCGGCAATAATGGGTTTAACGGTAAGCGAGGGCAAAACAAAATAAATACTATCAATCAAAAAGGATAATCGACATCGACAAAATGTCACTAAGGCAGGCAAAACTTTTAGGTCTACCTACGCTCCGCTATAAACTCTAGCAATGACATTAGTGCGGAAATCAAACGAAGAATCAATCTTGCCCATAACTGTTTCTTTAACCAAAGAAGGCAATTTAGTAAGGTAACTAGGTAATCCTGTACAAGACCCTAATAATCCCAGTCCTGCTATATGGCGCAGAGGCGGTAAGGACCGTCCAATTGGTTCAAAAGGGCAACCACTATTCAAGGAAAATCGTATTACCAGCAACTCTGGACGTGCGAAATGCCTTCTATTCAGCCAGATGGAGCGATATGCTGAACGCCCTCGAAAGCATTTTTGATATTCCCGAATATCTCTTGCGGATGGTGAAGGACTATCTCAAGGACCGGAAGCTGTTATACATCACCGCAGAAGGACCTTGAATAAAGGAGATTACTGCTGGAGCAGCGTAGGGCTCAATCCTGGGGCCTGATCTCTGGAACATCTCCTACGATGGCATCCTTCGTATGAAAATGCCCGAAGACACCTTTCTGGTAGGGTATGCAGATGATATCGCCGTGGTGATTACGGCAAAAGACACCGAGAGCGCACAAAGAAAACTCAACCAGGTGATGGTTGGATGAAAGAACATGGTTTAGGTTTGGCTACAGAATAGACGGAGAAAGTCCTTTTGACAAAGAAAAGGATTCCAAGTATTGTCGACTTCCAAGTCGGGTCTGAGGTAATAACCAGCAAGGAAGAGATGAAGTATCTAGGGATGGCCCTAAACACGAAGCTCACTTTCTGACATCAAATAAGATCTGCTTCGGAAGGAGTTGCGAAGGTCACAATGTCACAGAGCAGATTAATAGCAAACGTTGGAGGCCCAATAGCCAGCAAGAGAACGTTCCTGATGACAGTCACCCACGCCAATCTCCTGTATAGGTGCGAGATATGGGCCGTCGCAGTATGACAAGAGAAATACAGGAAACAAATGGCCGCAGTAAAAAGGCGCGCGGCATTACGGGTTACAAGTTAATACCGAACGGTGTCGGAATCAGCCGTCCTCATAGTC
Source organism: Brachypalpus laphriformis (assembly GCA_945910035.1). Lineage (NCBI taxonomy): Eukaryota > Metazoa > Arthropoda > Insecta > Diptera > Syrphidae > Brachypalpus > Brachypalpus laphriformis. Next base: position 167,376,232 of record OX246755.1, on the reverse strand, counting down.
GCGGCAGTGACCCCTATTGATCTCCTTGCGGCAGAGAGGAAGTACGTCTACGACAAAAGGTGGAAATTGGAGTGGAAGCGGCAACCGAGGAGGTGAAGGAGCTCACCAAATAGAAATAGCAGGAGAGATCGAGCTCAGAAAGCAGTGAACGATGGATCGCGAGGTTGATCAGCAACATTGCTGGATGGAAGGGACGGAAACACGGGGAAGTAAATTATTACGTCACCCAATTTCTTATCGGTCACGGTTATTTCAACGCCTACCTCCACAGAATGGGCAAAACAGGGAGCTCGGCTTGCCAATATGGCGACTTAGAAGTGGACGGAGCAAACCACACGTTCTTCGAGTGCAACAGATGGAAAGCTGAAAGGAGGGCGCTAGAAACTCTAATTGGCGTCAATCACCCCGGAAAACATAGTGACAAAAATGTCAATGAGTGGCATTGGAATCGAGTACGTTCCTTTATAGAAAAAGTGATTAAATCAAAAAAGAGAGAGGAAGACCTAATAATCACCCTCATGAGATATATGTAAGCCTGATGTAAGCCTTACCGACAAGAAAGAATAAACCCGCAAGAGAAGACAAATATGTTGTTTGAAGATTGTTGCCTGAATTGAAATTGAATTAAAAAGTATGAAGTTGTGCTTAAATTTGTGAAATACTCCTGAATCATTCATCTTGAATCAAATTGAATAAAAAAAACTCTTTTCAGCGCCCTCTGAAATTTAGTAGCGCAAACTAAACATCCCAACTCAGTTTTTACTGGAAAAAAAAAGCTAAAGCGGTTCCCAGTCACTTTTTGTTGTTGTACTCCGTGCTAAATCTAATTTTACTGAAAAGCGACGTCTCACCAAAACACATCTAATGTATTTTCAATGCGTCGACCGATGTCCAATTAAAAAAAATAAAAAAATTTAATTCGTGGAGAATATTATGAGATTTCAGGGGGCAGGCTTCCCGATTTTGGATCACTTGGTTACTGTACCTAAAGTAATGCGCCATATCCAAAGGGAAATTTTTATTTTGTTTTTGAAAAGCTTTCTCGTCCAGACAATACTCTCGGATGTTTGTCAAACTTTCGCAAGAAAAAAAAAAAAAAACAAAAAAAACCAAAAAAACGTTTGTTTTCTGGGATTCGACCATTGAATCTCACGCGCAGTAGTCCGACAGACTAACCACTGCGCCACAGCCGGCGCCCACTTATAAACAAGTAGCAGTGCATAATTGAGTCTATCGAGAAGGATCGAAAGGATTTTTCCCCGATACAAAAATCACAACGTCGCCAGCGTAGACCGACCGTAGTAGTTGAGACAATTCGCTTCGAATATTTCCAAAACCTCATCCACCACAAGAAGCCAAATGAGTGATGAGAGTACGCCACCTTGAGATGTCCCTCAGCAGACTTAGCTTCATCAGTCGATTACTATCGCAATTAAAAATTGTAAGACCACCTTTTATTCCATAATTCTAATAGATATTCGAATATCTTCGTGAAATCATTTGGATTATCGAAAGCTATCGAGAGATGTACATATGCACTTACATACAAACGTGCATAGAATTCTGTTTAAAATTTCAATATTTTTAACTGCGAGGTTTTCTAAAAATATCGAGCAAGATGCAAGCAATTTTTAGAGGGTTGGTGTAGAATTCCTTTAGCTTTGTTGGAGAAGTAAAAGTATCTGACAGAGAAGAGATTAAACCTTTCCGATTATATTCTTTAAAAAATCAAAACTACTATCTGGTAAAAGTTATCCAATCAAGTAGTCTCCTTCAATCATAGGATAGCATAATCCTTTCAAAAACATTTTCTGATTAACTGGTAGTAAAAAAAAAAACATCACAGGTGAATATAAACTAAATTTGTATAAAAATATTAAAGAACTTCGACTTACCATTGCAAGACAACGTCACATCAGCCAATAAATCAGATTTGAATAAATTTGAAAATGTCATTGCCAAATTCGACGAGTAACTGTTCCATTTTAAACAAAACTGCTGTTGTGGATCCATTTTGTGTTTGTTTGTATTCTTCAGTGTTGTCCAATAAAAATTAAAATTAAAAATTAATCCGAATTAACGCCAAAGTATCCGGAGTAGTAGTAGTTATAAACAAAATAAAGTAGCTCTAATTGGTGGGTATAATTGTATAGAAATTAACAATCCTTCTCAGAGTGTGTTCTATAGTATAGTTTTCAGGCGTCCTATCCTTTCCTTTTTTTTTATGTATATTCCTTCAAATATTTCTTCTCAAAAGCCTTTCCAATCTAGAATTTTTTATGTCCAAATATATTTTTTCGGTAATTGTTGCAATTTTCGTATATGCCAAACGGAATTTTCCTTTTTTCCTTCCTCTTTTCGATTCGAGCTTTGTTCGCATTTAAAATGTTTTGTTTCTTTTCCTTTAGTTTCTTCCTGTATTTTTTTCCTTCTCTTGATACCAATTTTTAGCTAATTTAAACCGCAAGGAAATTCCTGCAACGATACAAAGAAAAACTAAAGTGAATAAAAATTCAAAGCTAAACACAAAAAAAAAAAATTATGAAATTAAATGTAAGACTACTAAGTGCACTTATCTTTGTGAAAAGTGAAGTAGCATTAAATAGATTTCGAATATAACGTTCAAAACCGATGTAAGAGAGACGCGGTAATCTGAGACACAACTGTGATCTAATTTCATAAAGGCATTTCCGAAAGTTTTTTTTTTTTTTTTTTGTTTAGACATGAAAGAAGTAACATCATCAATTCAATTCCTGGAATTCTGGGCCACAAATAGCCACATAGATGCATTATGGTCGAGGACTTATACATATAAAAACGAAGAAGAGAAGGAAGAGAATGTAGGATCGAGGAATCAATGGATAAAAATGGCTAGATATATAAAAAAAAAAGGGAAGTGTAACAACTTGCGATAGAAGGAGAAAGAGACAAATTTTAGGATCCGACTTTTAACTCGTCAATTTTCATAACGAACACCGCCGTTGACTAGTTGTTGTCCTTTTGTGTTAGATGTCCGATCCTGTTAGGATTGCTTTGCTGTTTTTGGCGGTGGTCAACACTATCCTTCAGCTGGTATATGCATTCAGTAGGGGGTTTGTTTTTATTAACTGGTAGCCATGTTAAAAGGTGAGGAATGGATCAGCTGCATGGTGTTGCCATGGGGCTTTTTTAGTACTTTTTTTTATTAAGTTCATGACTTCAAAAATCTACTTTATTATAGAATTGGAAGGAATTGTAATTGTCCTCCCATCTAAAGCGCTCCATATCTTAGCAGCTAGAGCGTTAAATTAATTCGCACGATTATCAATGGTAAATTACCGGAAAAAAACTTGGTTTCTACGGTTCTACGTTTTGTAAACGCCAAGTAAACATCCGGTATTCATGAGAAAGCTGTCAAGTTCGGCCTTTTGGTTAGCTTTCCTTCATGGTTGCGAAAAAATATGAATAACAGACACCGAAGGATTAAGGGGCGATTTTTCAACTGTCAGATAAACAGCCTGATTGCTAACTAATGAATAAATTTATTCCACTATTTATCTACTAGATAAGCAGTTTTATTTTCCTCAAATAGCTGCTATACGAATAATGAAAAATGCATTAATGTCTTATCTGATAGTTAAGAGAAGTTGCGGCTATAAATTTTTGTATATGTACAATATAAATCTAAAGGATTCGTTTCTTATATGAGAATTTATTTTATACCATATAGGATCAATAAATGGCGTATCTAATGTCATTGCATTCATACCACTGGTAGAAACTGAATATAATATAAGGCAGTGAAAGACAACTGCTCATCAATTACCGAGACTGGATATTGGATACTCTGCCTGATAAATTAGCAAGCCAAGGTTTACTCAAGTCAAGTACCAGATTCATGATGTTGCAATCAAAGAACAAACTAAAGGTGACAACTATTGAATGAAGACATAGTTCTGGCTCCCGTTTGTCAATAAAAGTAAAAATGTCTATCAAACCATAAACAAATATTGTGTCTTGAAGACTTCACACCAAAATGACATGCAAAAAACCTTCAGTTTATTTTCCCACGCTATTTAACTACTAATCGCCAAAAATTCCCCTTCTCAAGACTCTTAGATACTTGGCTACAACAAACGAGGCAATTACAAAATTCAACTTATAATCGGTGCACAACACTCTCAAGTTCATTCCTCAAGTGACTTGTATGTTGGCTTAAATGCACACGTTTTGGAGATTTCGTTGCTGCCATTTAAATATCACCTTGCATTTCGTCGAATGCCGCACAAGCATCTGGCATTAATTTACTCATGCATCATTCAAACACAAACTACGCATCATTAATTATGGCATCCATAAAAACCACTTACTATCGTCACCCGAAAGATTTTTAATTTATCATATCCAAAACTAAACTAGTATCTGTTTACGATATTAAATCGAATAAATATAATACACTACCCATGTGACCTTGACAACAAAATGTTGATTCATCTTATGCGATGCATTTAATGCGCTGCTTTTCTTTGGGGCGATAAAACAGCATTAGATTTGTTGGATACGTCTGTCGGTGTTACTGTTATTGTGGTTGCCGCCGCCGCCGCCGCATAGTTTGTCAGGGTCAAACGAAAACGAAAATGAAAACAAACACGAGATACATTTTGTCATCGTTTAGCCCCAAAACGAGTCATTTAACGGAATTGAAGGTACCACCATAATCACAAAAAGACCATCAATCCAAGAAATTCGAGAACAAAGCAAACGGAATAATAAAAATGTGGGCTTAAGGCGATGATGATGATGACCACACGATGACGAAAACAGACCTCAACATTTTGACCATTTGTCCCGCCTTTGAATGCATCCGACGAGAAATAGCCGAAACCAACGGAATAAATGCGAATAAAAAAAAAAAAAAAACTGAATCGAATGAGCTGAGTCGCCAAAAGGACAAATATCAACCGTGCAGATCTTTCTATGCATGTGTATAACCCATTATATGGCATTCGGTTAGGATAGGTTCTAAAAAGAAAAATATAAAAAACAAAAACCGAAGAAGATGCACAAAAAATTAGAAGAAAAAGTAAACCGAAACAAAAAACGTAACAAATCGATAAATAATTTCCAGGAAATCCATCACTAATGTGAAACTTGATCGTTCTTTGTGCATAGTTTCACATTTTGCCGGGTTTATTTAATTCTTTTTTTTTTTTTTTTTTGTTATCCTGTACCTTCTTTCCTTATTTCTATACTTTAAATACGAATTCACTAAGAGTTTCAATTGTGTCGCTAAATATGAGTGTTAGAATTGTGTCAACCAGTTAAGTCTTGCAATCGTAAACTATATATGGAATTCGAAATACATATTAGTACTCGTAGTTGCATTGTTTTGGGCTTTTGCACTTTAAACTTGTCGCTTGTGGGTTTATATGTAGATGAACTAGCTAATTGTTTACCAGGTTGTGTTAAAGTCGGTGATGTCGAGGTAAAGGTTCTCCTTCCTCTATGCCGATGATTTAGTCATTTTAGCTGAAAGTCTATGTACTCTTCAACTAAACGCTACTGTGACCTTTGAGATCTTAAAATAAACACCTCTAAGTTCAAGATTATGATCTTCGGACCTGCACACCGTAGGAGAACACCACAAGAGAACTGGTCTTGGGGGGGATAACCGATTAATGTCGTTAAACAGTTCAAATATTTGGGACTTCACCTTTCTTCAAACCTTGCACTGCACCCACATGTTCACGAGAAGTCAGTAGCGGTTAAAACGGCTATTAGCATCATGTGGAGAAGTTTCTTCGCAAGCAAATTAATTGATACTTCGTCGAAGTTTAAGGTATTTGACGCTATGATAAATGCATGTCTCTGCTATTTTAATCAAGTTGGTGGCTACCAATACTTCGAAGAGTTTGAAATTGTCCAACGCTTTTTCTTTAAGTGTGTTTTTTAATTGCCGTCTACAGCTTCAATCTATGCTACTCATGTCGAGTCTGGTCTTCCTCATATTTATGTACGTAATCTAAGACAGCTCTACACGTACTACGCTAGTGCTACACCACAGCCGCGTGCATTGTGTTCAGCCAGTAAAAGCCAATGCCCACTACATATTTAAAGTGATGCGCAGATCAAATGATAATTTACAAATACAATTGAAGAAATTTGCACTTCAGTCCAATTAATCGCCCTTCGAAAAATGGAATGAGCTTGTATCCTCTCATAATATCGTTCTTGGATAGATGAGTGGGAAGACAAGTTGTACAAATGTATTAAAAGAGGGTATCAAGAGGGCTTAACCAGAACCCAAGCGTCTTTGACACGTATTTATAAATCTCTTAATCTCTCACAGCGCCCCAATAGCTATTTTAATAGAGAACTAAAGCCGATCGAGCATGAGAAGCGCTTGATCAAGGAGATTGAGAGACTTTATTGCAGGAATGATGTTCGAAAATTTTACTAAAAGGTAAAAAGAACATGCCAGGACGAAAATGGCAATATACGCGTAGCAGTAAAATCGCAGTCGGTGCTGAGGATATGGAAGGAACACTTCTGCAGACTGTTAAACGGCGATATTGACCAATATTCCGCTGTCAGGCAGAATAAGCCATTCAACAGTGACGATGACAGGCAAGATTTCCGTCATCCGATCAGAATAAAGTGAGGATAGCGATATCCAAATTTAAATCCAACAAAGCTGCTGGAGCCGACATGGCCTTGCCGCTGAACTTTTCAGGGCAGGAGGAGATGAGTTGGTAAGGAGCATGCACCAGCTCATCTGTAAAATCTGCTTGGACGAAAGTATGTCCGATGAATGGAACCTCAGCATCGTTTGCCCGATCCTGAAGAAAGGAGACCCTCTGAACTGCGCCAACTACAGAGGTATAAGTCTTCTCAACATCGCATATAAGATCCTGTCTGCCGTATTATGTGAACGCCTAAAACCGATCATCAACAACCTGATAGGTCCTTATCAGTGTGGTTTCAGGCCCGGAAAGTCCACCATTGACCAAATATTTACACTACGACAGATCTTGGAAAAAAACCCATGAATATAAAATCGATACGCACCACCTCTTCATCGATTTAAAAGTTGCCTATGATAGCGTGTATAGAGACGAGTTATACAGAGCCATGTCTATTCTTGACATCCCTGCCAAGCTCGTCTGTTTGTATTTGTCCGTTATGACGATGGAGAACTCTCGCTGCTCCATCAAAGTCGGTAAAAATACCACCGAACCGTTAGATGTCAGGAAAGGTCTCAGGCAAGGTGACGCGCTATCATCCGATCTCTTTAACATAGTACTTGAGAGAATTGTACGAAACTCACAAGCCAACACTGGAGGTACAATCTTTTACAAGTCTGTACAAGTCTGTAATCCGAAGAACTCAGCGGGCGGTCAGTGGGACATTTGCGAGTATTGAGATCGAGGCAGCAAAGATGGGTTTAACGGTCAATGAAAACAAAACAAAATATATGCTGTCTACAAAAAAGGACACCCAACAACGGCGTCTTGGACAGAACGCCACAATAGACAGATATAATTTTGAGGTAATAAAGGATTTTGTCTACCTAGGCTCTATAGTGAGCTCTACAAATGACATCAGTAGGGAGATCACACGAAGAATTACGAAGACACTAATCATCCCAGTCCTGCTGTATGGCGCAGAGGCATGGACTTTGACAAAACCGGATGAGGATGTCCTTGGTTATTTTGAGACAGAAGTTCTTCGAACGATCTTTGGTCCCGTCTACATAGCCGGTGAGTGGAGGAGAAGGTACAATGCCGAACTATACGGCCTATATAAGGACATCGACTTAGCCAGAAGAGTTCACATACTAAGATGGCTGATGGCTGGTCATGTGCAGCGGATGGAGCCCAACGTTCCCGCCAAGAAAGTCTTCGAATCCACCCCGGATGGACGGCGTAGCAGAGGACGACCTCGCGGTAGGTAGCGCAAACAAGTGGAGGGGGACCTCAACCTACTTGGCGTGCACAACTAGAGGCAGCTGGCTCGTAACCGTGCTGGCTGGAGAGGTTTGCTGGTTGAGGCCCAGGCCCACCCTGGACTGTAGCGCCACCTATATAAGTAAGTCGAACAAATGAGTCAAATTTGTAAGGCGAGGACGGAGCTTCTAAAACTCAATTATATACCACATAGACAAGACATTAGGTCTTTTTGCACCCTTTGTAACCGTAATGAGGTTGAAGATATCTATCACTTTGTTGCGGTTTGTCCAATTTTATTAGAACTGCGTTTACTTTGTTTTTCTAAAGAATCTCTCACACTGGATGAAACTAAATAGATCCTTAATGGCGCGAAGGGATGGATTCTGCTTTTTCTCTCTTGTATGCGCGCCTTGAATTATCGTAACAGCTTTACTAACCTGTAACTTAAACTTAGAATGGTATGTACATAATTTTCCGGTTTAGCTTTTTTATTATGTATACATATTATTACTCTGAATATGCTTATATCCTTATTTTTTTCTTTAAAGTAAAGTAATGCCAATTCCTGACAGGCACCTTTGCCATGTTAATAATATTAGTGAGTTCATGCTAGTACTGTTTTTAAGACAGGTAGTCGGTCTAGACTCCTAGAATATACAGTCACTGTGCAACTGAGCCTATGCAATTTTGTGTTTTATTTAAACTCGGGTCATCAATTCTTTTTAAGCCCTTCATGGAAGTGAAAGTTCAAGGAGAAAAGCCTTAAGAAAAATAGTTAATTACTAAACTCCTGCACAGTTTGTTGGCTAAAAACTAAGCTGGCGGTCCTCTTCTTGAGTCATCCTCCCTCACATCTTCTTTACTCTCAAAGGGTGTTAGCTAACTTCACGAAGTGCCTTAGTTCGATGTGCCGCAAATTCTTCCAGTCTCAAGGTACCTTACTGATTACTGCTTTTCTGTGCAATACTTATGCATCTATTATAGTTGGTCATTCTATTTAATTATCGAAAAAAAAACCGAAACAAAATTCTGAATTGGGTGCCCTTCTGACTTCAATTCTTTAAGTGAAAAGTAGCAATTTTGAAGGATATTTGGCTAATGCTTTGGGTTTGCAGATAACTTATTACAGAAGTTCCATCTTCTTCACAAGATACCTAATTTAACCAAGTCTTCCGCAGGTAGTTCTAATTAAACTAGACCCCTTCTATATAAATTATCAGACAAGTCGCATTCAATAAAAAAAATTAATCTGCACATAGATAAATGACACCACGTGTTGTGCTCTGTACGAGCATGTATGTAAGAAGGTCACGTCTTTGCTCACATGATTTCGGGGGATGAGCTACAATCACGAAAAGGAGACACAGTTCTTAAAAACAATTCTCAGCTTGAGGGCATTTCCTTTCAAGAATTTACGTGACGTGGCAAACAATGAACTTAGATATGTACCTTCATCTCACGTGGAGTTCCATGAGCAAAGTATGGCAAGATTCACAACAGACTTATTTCGGGTCAAAGTGCATTTACATTCACAATGTATCCTTCAGTCTACATAAGAAGTCGACAATAAGAAGTCGGACAACTTGTCAAAGAAGCAAATTCGTCCTTCACTTTGAAAAAAAAAAAACTAACTACTCTCCATCCTTACACTGCCTACAACCAAATGAACAGTTCTATGGCGCTAATACAATTTGACAGGTCGCGCGCATCAAAGCGCATGATGATGATGCGATCTTTTCCCGGGAATTTTGTCAAAAATATGCAAACTGAAACTTTTTTTTTTTTTGTAAGAGGACTAGGGTGTATCCTATGACTTCAAATTCACATGAATTAAATACTACGAGTAGAAGCAGAATTCGCCAAACCAACTAAAGCATGGAACCAGTCACAAAAAAAAATAAAATTTTATCGCAGGGATACAAAAATGCACAAGTCCGAAAATAAAAATTCTATTTCTCCTCTCGATTAGACAAATTCGCAGAAAACGCATCCGCATGATGATGGAATCTTTCACTAAATGTATCTTTGGATCTTCTGTTTCTTCACCTCACTGCGCCTTGATGGTCATCTTTTGGATTTATTTTTCTTCTTTTTTTTTTTTTTGGTTCTTCATTCTTATGTTAGGACTGCAATAACATATTGGACATTGTCTGTATGGGAGCAAACCATATAAAGGTAAACTAGAAAGTGTTGCCATGTTGTTATAGGAAAGTAGTACATTTTTAAAGCAAACACGATATTTTAATATTTTATAAAAAACTATCCGTAAACCATGATCATGCAGAATAATATTAAATATTAGCCGATCCGCACTCGCCGTGCTTCGCCCGCAATTTAGTTGGCATTCATCCATTTGTTAAAAAATAATTGCCAACTGAATACAATACTACAATTGTGTAAGCTCAATTATAACTTCCCCAGAAGGAATCCTCACACAAAAACCCGCACATAACATACTTGTACATATACAACCCGTCAAGCTGATATAATAGAAAAGGAAACCGAAGAATAAAAAGACACGATGAGTTCCATCCCCCTTCCGTGAGCCAGTCGGCTCTGCTCTTGAAAATTGCGAAGAGACAGATAAAGGTGTATTAAAAAAAATGATAACCTCCACTGAGTGCAGATTCGAGATCATGATCAGAAAAATTTAATTAAATTCTAAATTTTGAAAAAACTATTTTTGATTAATCTCAACTTTTCCGCCTCCCTGATCATTGTAGCGTTTTTCAGACGAAAATCATGGCGATTAAGGAAGCCCTGTCTTGGCTGAAATGTAATGTATTATCTGTCAGCGATATTAGCATTTTCACTGACAGTCAAGCGGCTATCAAGTCCCTGGAATCGTGCTCTTTTACTTCAAAGACCGTCTTAGACTGCCGTTTGTCTCTTACAGAGATGACAGAGCTGTTCAACATTCACCTATGCTGGGTGCCAGGTCACAGAGACATTCCAGGAAACTGTAGGGCAGACGAACTCGCTAGACAGGGTACTACTCTAAGAATTCTGCCAGATAGGCAAGCCCTTGGTATGCCCCTCGATAGATGTAAGCATCTACTGAAGCTGAACGCTATTAGCAAGACCAACCTTAGGTGGGATATTGGCTCAACGTGTCACATTTCGAGGCAGATCTGGCCTAAGCTGGACCAGAAACGTAGTGCCGAGTTGGTTAAACTAAAGCGATTACAGATCAGCTGCGTTATCGGTGTCATCACCGGACACTGTCTAATCGGCCAACATGCCAAAAGACTTGGCCTCTTTTCCAATGACTTCTGCAAGAGCTGTAGGGACGAGGAGGAGGAGGAAACCATTCTTCACTTCCTATGCACATGTCCTGCTCTATCACGCAAAAGAATGCTCTATCTAGGAGCTCCCTTCCTTGACGACCTCAGCGATTTGGCGTCCTTAGACGTCATGAACATCCATCGCTTCATCAAAAGCTCCGGTTGGTTTTTTTAGTCCCTGAGTGGTCTAATGGTAGATCCTTGGCATCACATTGGACCTTTACTGGTCTATGTGTCTGCATCGTGGTGCAGACAGCTAATCTAACCTAACCTAACCTAATCTCAACTTCTGGGTGGCGGGTTACGAAAAAACATTCATCATTTTAAAAGTTAGGCTCCAAGCAATGCAACTGCGATAGCCCCGTTCAGTTTCGTGTAGTAGTTTTGCGTGGTTTGTGTGGAAACAGTTTATATTTACAGATTTATTATGCGTATATGTTTAGATAGATTTTTACTATTTTGTTACGAATGCTTTCATTTCGCGGGATAAAATGTTAACCCATGATATGCTTATGTATGTAAGCTATCACTGTGCCAAGTTTCACCAAAATCCGTGCAGTCGTTCCCGCGTGATACGTGCACAGAAAGACAAGAACATTCGACTCTCTGCAGTTTTATTAAACGCATAGGTTTGTGCCGAATCCGAAGGTCACAATAATTTTTCGTCACAATAATTCTCTCAGATGTTTGTCAAACGTTCGCGAGAGGTGAGACCGTGAAAAAACGTTTGCTGTTTTTTGCAATTCGAACATTGAACCTCAACAAGCGCAGTGGTCCGACACACTAACCACTGGGTCAAGGCGCCCAGCTTTGGGAGATGGCTACTCTTCTAATCTTTAGATTCTCCAGGTAGCACGCAAAAAATTCGATCATTTCATTGAAAAATCTTAGTCAACTGGCATACAAATTTTTAAGATTTACTTACTGGCTTCATTGGTGCTAACCTGGCCATTATTACTAGTAAGACCCACTGCAACCCTTTCGCAAGCTAGTTCCACTTTCAAGAGCTAAGGTTCTTTAATACTTCTCCCCTATTTTTTTCGTTCATTAAGGGTCAAGAGATATGCTTGGACTTCAATCAGTTCCATTGCTTTATGTACATGTTATTCACACAGGTCGTATTTTGTCGAATTAATGTGAACTTGATGTATCTGTCAGCATTTTCATTTGATGGTGAGGTATATCCCACTGCCTGCAGTTCCAGCCATTCGATCTTTTTATTCACCCTTAACTTTTGCATTTGTATTCAGTTTTTTATGCGTTCTCACGTATAACCAACCAAATTTCACTTAAGGCTCTGAAGTCGGTTTTTCAGACCTCAAAAGCAAAGAAGGCTGTTTATATTCGTTGCACTTGCTCAACCCTTTCCAAAGAAGGGAAACCTTTGAGGTTTATAGAACCATTAGCGTGGCAATTGACGACGTTACCACTACACCATTGCCACTCCCAGATATGACATAAACCTGCAGGTCTTCTCCATTTGTGCAATACAAGTAGTTAACAGAAGCTAGGTAGGCCTTAGAGTCCTTATGACCTTATTGTGGCCCATTTTCTTTTTTTAACTTGCTAAATATTGATATCGGAACTAAGGACTGTGTATTTTCAAATACGGAGACAGTGGTTAATGTTTTTTTTTAATATCAGATATTCTAAGGTGAAAAGGCGTTGATTGCACAGTGTTTTTATATCGAAATGCTACCCATTTGTTAGTGGTTGAGCTGTAAATACAGAAAATCTTTAATTCTTAACGCAATAATTTTTGTTGAAAGAACAAATTGCGTTGGGTTTCTATCCTTTATTCGCCCGATTTCTAAAAAGTCATCATGTCCTTTAAATGGAACGACCTATTCAATCACGCATAAAGAAGTCATAAGTACATAAAATAAATATCTAAACATACAATGACGTCACTTTCTAATTCAAAGTTCATGCAACGCATTTATATTAAACAAAAAAAGCAAAAAAAAGGTTCTAAACACTTGAGGATCAAACTGCGTGTAAATAATCCTCACGAACAATGCACTAAGTTTTCGTCCATTGAATTCGTACTTTTAATTATTTTCGAATGGTCCGTAATAAAAATGTGTCTCTCAAAAATTAAATACGCATAAAATCTTTCAATTTGCATGCAGTTGTGTGCGTGTATACACAGGACGCGAGAAAACGACGACGCATCAAGTAGAACACGTTTATTTCCTAATTTCAAAGAATAAGAAAAAAATATCTACCTTTGTATGTGTATATATTGTCAAAAAGAAAAAAACCGCGTATACCTTCAGTAAAGGGACAAAGCTCAAATAAAAAGGGGCCTTGCTGCACGTAAACAGGATTTAACTTCAACGCAATTACGCAATGCAAATGTTGTATCGTTTGCACATGTTTCTCTAAGAAAAAAATGTGCACACAACTTAAAAGGACTTGTTGCTATGAAGGAACTAAACTGAAATAACTGCAGGCGTTCTGCAGGAACAAAAAAAAAATTCTGCTTTAGACATGGGGTGAAGTAAGCGACTTTAGCTTCTGTTCGATTGAATTCTAATAATAGGAAGCTTCTACATTGCAATACGCATTATGCGTGTATGCGTACGTAGCACAAAAAAAAAGTCTTGCACAATAGCTCACTGAAAAGGATATAAAATATTCAACCAACAGAAGACGTTGCGTTTTCTTCTGTAGTATATGTACGAGTATATGTTTGGAAATATCCTTTAAATTTCGTTCTCGACCCAAATGGAAATCAACAATGAAAACTAAGACAGTTGTGTTGTCCCTCATCATTTTTGTGCTGCTGTCTACTATTCTTACTCATACTGTGTACAAGGATGTCACCGACAATTTGCGTGAAAAGGATTCACTTCCACTCCTCCCACTCCTCACCACCACTTCCCCAAAATGCTATCATTTTTTTTTACAACTTGATCTACTCACAGTAGTGCGTATGCACGGTAGTGAACAATCTGAGGATAATTAGAGATATATTTATTTCGACAGGAGAGGATATCTCGTAAAAACCAACCAACTGGTGGGAACGGATATTTTATTTATTTTCCTTTTTTTGATGTTGTTGTTGGTTCCTTTCGTTGAGTTAATTTAAATGGGCATTAAACTCGTAAAAATGGTTGCGGCCTCGTTTTTCTATTCCTTTTATTTTATTCCACTTTTTTTTTTTCGTTCTTTACTGTGAGGGAGGGCATTGAATGTAGGACATTCTCATGTTGAGTAGAAGGAGATTGTGTGTGGATTTCTTTTTTTAAACGCACAGATTTCAAGCAAATATACAGAGAAAAGAAATGGAGAAGAAGACGAAGGGGCACAATGGAAAGAAGTGATTTTTATTACGCTTTAATGTCCTTAAATATCTTTTAATCGCACGAAAAGGGTTGTTTTATGATTCTTCAACATGTTGATTGGGACACTTTGGGGAGCTTAAGACATTTTATTTGTTTTCCTTTTGCTTTCCTTTTCTCTTTTTTTCAAGGAGCTTTACTTTGAATTTAATTGTGCATTGAGTGGCACGGTTTTTTAAAAAAAGGAAATTTAATTTTTCTATTAAGACGGAAAAAATAGGAGAGAGCAAATAAGCTGTAAATGTTTTGACTTTTATTGCAAATCAGAATATTGTATTAAAGTGAATAATTTTGAAAGCACAATGTGCAGCAAATGTGCAAAGCACGTAAAACGGAAGTCGGTGGATGGAACGATGATTTGAAACTATAAATCACAAGTTAAAGTTAAAGTTCTAAAACACTTGGCAATCAATAAAATGCACAGTTCATACATACATATGCCTTGACACCACATTGTACCTTCATTATTTTCATTGATCGAACTATAAAAATCTTGTGATTCCCCAGTCCAACGCAAATGATGATGGACGTATTCCAGATAGAATTTATGTAAGAAATACTCGACCAAAACCTCGAATCCAGATAAAAAAAAAACCCCTGTATTGACATTCACTATACCATACGGAGGGGCGTTTTTAAGTTCGCGGAATGAGTAGGCAGTGAGCTACATTTCTCCATTTAGCTCGGTCTTTAGCTAATTGCCTCCAGTTGCGCACTCCAAGTTGGTCGAGGTCCCCTTGAACTTGTGCGCGCCACCTACGGCGATGATTCCCTCTACTGCGTCGTCTCTCGGGGTTAGATTCGAAGACTCTGCGGGCCGGAGCGTTGGTGTCCATTCGCTCTACATGTCCTAGCCATCTCAGACGTCCAATACGCAGTTTTTTGACTAGGCCAATGTCGCTGTACAGCTCGTATAGTTCGTGATTGAATCTTCTCCTCCAAAACCCGTCAACGCAAACGGGACCGAAAATCTTACGAAGAATTTTTTTCTCGAATAGACCAAGGATATCTTCATCCTCTTTTAATAAAGTCCATGTTTCAGCGCCGTAAAGCAGGACGTTTATCGCTAAACCCAATTTGGCCGCTTCCGCCTCAATGCTTGCAAACGCACAGCCCGCTGAGTTCTTCCGATAATGTCTATATCATCGGCGTATGGAAGCAGTTGTACAGACTTGTAATAGATTGTGCCTCCAGTGTTGGCTCGTGAGTTCCGCACAATCCGTTCAATTATAATATTAAAGAAGTCACATGACAGCGCGTCACCTTGTCTAAAGCCTTTTTTGACATCAAAGGTCTCGGTGAGGTAATTACCGACCTTGATGGAGCAGCGAGCGTTCTCCATCGTCAGCCTGCACAGACGGACAAGTTTAGCAGGGATATCAAAACTAGACATGGCTCTATAAAGCTCTTCTCTATAGATGCTGTCATAGGCGGCCTTGAAATCGATAAAGAGGTGGTGAGTATCGATTTGGAATTCTTGGGTTTTCTCCAGGATCTGCCGAAGTGTGAAGATTTGATCGATGGTGGACTTTCCTGGCCTGAAACCGCACTGATATGGTCCAATCAGGCTGCTGATAAAAGGTTTCAGGCGTTCACACAATATCGCAGAAAAGATCTTGTATGCCATGTTGAGGAGACTGATGCCTCTATAATTGGCGCAGTTGAGGCGGTCTCCTTTCTTTTGAATCGGGCAAACGATGCTGAGGTTCATTTATCAGGCATACACTCGCCTGACCAAATCTTAGAGATGAGTTGGTGTATGCACTCTACCAATTCATCCCCAGCTGCCTTGAAAAGTTCGGCCGGTAAGCCGTCAGGTCCAGCAGCCTTGTTGGATTTTAGCTTGGATATTGCTATCCTCACTTCGTTTTGGTCAGGTGGGCGGAAATTTTCACTATCATCGTCTATGTTGAATGGTTCATTCTTCCTGACAGCGGGATGTTTGTCTTCGTCGCCGTTATACAGTCTGCAGAAGTAGTTTTTCCATATCCTCAGCATCGACTGTGATTCTACTACGAGGTTTCCATTTTCATCTCTACAGGTTTCTGTACGGGTACTGCTCCTCTGACACGTCCTTTTTACCTTTTGGTAAAACTTCCGTACATTGTTCCTGGAGTATAAACTCTCGATATTCTCAAACGCGCGCTTCTCATGCTCTTTCTTCTTCTTTTGGAGAAGCCGATGTTCTTCCCGTCTCTTTTGCTCGTAGAGCTCACGAGCAGCTCTCGTTTTCCTTTGCAGCGCCGCTTTGTATGCCTCTTGTTTTGCTGCATGCACTCGCCGGCATTCTTCGTCAAACCAGGGGTTTCGCGGTGGTAGGCGAGCGAGACCCAGCACATCAGTCGCGGCGTTTCTGATGGCATGTTGGCAGCGTTGCCACTGGTCTTCGGCACTTGATGCTGGCGGCATAGGGGTGATTGAGAGATTTCGGAATACGCGTTCAGCGACGAGACCGGAGAATATTACGCTTCAATTCTAGAGCAATTGAAAGAAGCCATCAAAGAAAAAAGAAGGGGGACATTAACCTCCTCCTCCTTCTGCACGACAACGTGCCTGTTCACAAGAGTCCTGTTGCGTTGGCTGCCCTGCATAAAGTGGGCTTTGATATTTTGGATCACCCACCCTACAGCCCTGACCTGACCCAGCGATTATTATCTTTTTCCAAAATTGGAAAAGGGGAACTTCGTGGGAAGAAGATTTCAAGCGATGAAGAAGTGAAGGATGCAGTTTCGAATTACTTTTCCGACAAAGACAAAACATTTATTTTTGAAGGTATACGAGTACATGAACTAATTGAAAGATCAGAAAAATGTATTAGGGTAGCAGATGAATATATTGAAAAAGAAACATAAATTTGCATTTTTCATTTTACTTCTTACCCACATTCCTTGAACTTAAGAACCCAGCCTCGTACATAGATTAAACTATTCGAATTAGTGGGTTAAAAGCGATAGATTTTTTTTTTCTTTTTTTTCCTAGGGTAGGTGAAAAATCTTCCATAGACACTATGAGAATAGCAAGCGCGTGCTCATAGTAGTGTCAGATTCTTCTTCTTATTCTTCTTCCTTTTAATAGCGAGGTTATGATCCGAAACCAAGGGATCATAATCCTCCCACTTCACCGCATTTCTACTGATCCGCCTGTGGGGTTCGCCTTAGTGTCAGATTCTTACTGACTAAAAAAAACACCACCCTTCGATATAAAGTTGTTAGATATCGCAACTAAGTAATAACTCATCAAGCAATTTTTCTAACACGAAATAAAAACGTTTGGCAGGTTACTTTCTACTGAAAGATCCTGCATGTTCCGCAATCTAGACGCGGTTAATCCTTATCTCGCCAAGTCGAAAGGTTTCGTCCTTTGTAGTCGGCGCAATAAATTGCTCTCATCTAAAATTTGTAGGACTGTATTGTTGACATGTCCGATTAGTCGGTTTCTATGCTTTCTCGTGAAGCTTCTAGTTTCAGCTTCGATTGTCGGAATTCCGAGATCCCTGAGGAGCGAAAGATGGTCTATTTGGTTCAGAGTGAGTTGTTAAATAAGTAATTATTTGGCGCAACAAAACTTGCGCTACGGCGCGGCACCCAGAATGAGTTGTTGGTAGACTCATGTGCAGGTAAAAGGTCTATAGGTATAGGTATATAAGAGTGGACTTCCAGTATGAAGTACAATGGACCGAATGGCCCCCGTGATAAGCACTTACGTGCACTTCCCGCCAACCTTCCCTACAGTATGAATGAATGAATTGCACTCAAACACAAAGCTGCCCGTTGTACTAAAACATGGTCAAATTTCTGCGTAGTCTTGTTGAAATTCAGAATTTTGACAAGTGAAAAAGATTGGATTGAATCTATTCTCAAAACATTAAGACCAAAGATGCGTTTTTCAAATATATGCATTGTATCCCATGATTAGCCCAACCACAGTTCTACAGTCCTTCCTACTCAGATTCGGAAGGAATATCGATCAATATCTTTCACAAAACACTAGGTGGTCAATACATTACAAGACTTTTGCCAAACCAATACCAATTATCGGTTCCGGGCTCTAAGTGTAGCCTGGCTGTAATTGTAGCTGCTGATACTTCTACCATGCAATTTCTCATCAATTACCCAGTTGGCAACTCCGAGTAGGGCGAAAATTTCCATCCGCAGGACAGTCGGTATTCACACTAGTCTCACTGTTCAAAAACCAAGGGCCCCTTAGTAAGTCGAGGAAGAATGAATAGGTCATTGAATCGGTATCGCCAAACCGGAACTCAATACTGCCGCCAGACAAGGTAAAAGCAATAAAGCAAAACATGTCAATCAAAAGACGATTGGCAAACAAAAAATTCTCTGATTAAGCATATATACACAACAAAGCTCTACTTTCTCATTTCGAAAACTTCAAAATTGATATACCATTTTTTTTTTTTTTTTTTGCCATAAAATCAAAAGATAAACAAAGTACATTTGAAAATGTCAACTCACAAGCAAATACGAAATATACCTCAACTCGATTTCATCCTCGATTGCTATCTAACCAAGCACACCCAAGCGGAAATGCTGCACACTAATCAAAACGTCACATTTACGTCGTATTACAATGAAAGAAGAAGAAGAAGAAGCGGGGTCAACAAATATTCAAAACAACACCGTCAAACCAACCGAAAAAAGCTCCAAGAGTCAATTAGCAACTAACTCCTAGCGCATGATATTATCGCGTACCATAAAGCAAATGACAACGCGCAGGAACTGCAGTGTTCCAAATTTATTTTCGGTCGTTTCTACGTGACACAATCAAAATTTAGGTCAAGTCTACACCAAATGTGAAAAAAAACCGCGTTAGGAACTCATTTGAATTTTGTTTCGGTTTCCAACAATGCAATGACGGAAGCGTAATGCATGCCGGCAGTAGCGGGCGGTGGGCCCCAAAATCACCAACCACCATCAGCAACTGTCATGTCACTTGTGTAACCGCAACGCACGCAACGCAAGCGGGGGAAGCGGAGCAAAGTGTCTATCAATTTAAATGATCCGAACGTTTTTTTCCACGCACTGCCGACGACAACGAAATGCGGTAGTGCGTATAGGTTGTAAGCTCTGCGCGTAATCATTTTGCCCTTCAGCGGGCTTATTTTGTTCAAACGAAACAGAGGCTGCAGCGCGAGGAGAGTTAGCGGAGAGTGAGGCGGTTTGTAAGGGAACAAAATACGAGCCCTCAATTGACATTGTTCGACGTTTTGTCGTTGTATCGGAATGGGTATGTGTGTTTCAAACTTAATACTGCGACTCTCAATATAATGCGATTTTGTTTTCTAAAGAGCAACAAGGAAGGCGATATGTACTAAATTATCTCGCTATTGTCGGGTGAATTTATATGCGTAGAGAATGCGTAGAGCAGATTGCCTTGGAATTCACCTTGAAATTAAGTGTAGTTTTGACTTTTTTAATTTTTTTTTTTTTTTTTTAAACATGCTAACAAACATTTGCTGATAGTATAGACACAATTTGAGTATTCCTAACTGAGACGAGTGGCAAATTTTGCATTTTGATTATCCACTGGCAACTAATTAAAAGAATAATAAACCGAATGTTGGTTTACGCAATCGATGCGTTGTCGACGTGTTATCGTCTCGTCTGTCATTCGGAATTTAATTTTTTTTTTTTTTTGGGAGGAGCCGCACGCATATTCCGGCCCCTAAAACTTATTCTGAATAGCAAGCAGATATGTATGATATATGCAAGCACTTAGTATTTAAATAGTCTGGTCTTGCATATCTATGTTAATTTAAACGTTATTTTTTGAACAAGTTCATAATGTTATGGTAGACACATTTGAAAACAAATGAACAAGTTTTCATGATATTTTTTTTTGATAAATATTATTGTTCGGAAGTCGAATTTTTGGGGTACGCAACAATTTTTATTTTTTTTTATTGAAAAGGGTGAAGTGTCACAGAACTCGTTATATAGGTGACATCTAAATATTCTATGGTGGTTGTGCCATTTTATGTAATATTTGTGGCTGAGGTCTAAAAAGAAAATTATTTTCTATATTTATTACCAAATGGTTTCTAGTTATAAATGATATTCTTGCAGAGTTTTTCAATGGCTTATGTCCAGGCAAGAATATGTGACTTTGTCGCAAAAGGGGCGTAAGTATATTTAGACCATTTTAGAGGAAAGTGGTTTTGCGCTAGTTTTAACTTTCTAACAAACAAATACGTTTCTTATAGATACGCTAAATGTATATTAATAAACATGAAATAAGCACTTAAGTAAGACAAATATACAGACTTTTATGCTACTGCGGTAACAAGGAATAAATGAGATATTCCGTCAAACAAATTGAGAAATCCTGTTTAAAAAAAAGTTAAAATATCCTACGTCTGTCTTAAGTGGGGAAGATTATCACACCTGTGATGAATTTCGTACGAAATGGAAATTGGAAACTCAATTCAAAAACGAATGGAATTAAAAAGGGTGGCTGAATTACGGTCGAATTATTGCTGAATTCGAACGGAAAGAAAAACCTTATAAATGCGATTTCGAAAACAGCTGTTATCGGCTAAGAGCCGTGAAACAGGGAATTCTCTTCTGTTTTTTTTTTAATATTGTGAAAAAGTATTTCAAAATGAATTTGGCCACTGCAATTGTTTGGAAAATAGAAGACTCATCGATCTATCTTCAGTTCAACGTGTAAGCAGATAATACTCAGTATCAAAGAAAATCAACACATGCACTCTACTACTAAGTACTGCATGTAGTGTGGATCTGCCAATGGCAGCTCGGGCATATGAATAGTGTGGACGAAATTGTTAGTTCAATAGCGACACACAGCGAACGGCAGACGTATGCCCGAGTTCGCTAAGGATTGTTGTAGTTTAGTTAATAAACGATATAGGAGAACGTTAAGGAATAACTCCCATCCCTTGGATTTATCCAAAGATTTTTAAGCAAACTCTGGTATCCGTTTCAGAGACTTGGATAAAACAAATATTTACTTTTAGGCTGATTCGTTTTTAGAGGCTTACCTTCTCTACCTCCAACGGAAGTGCTTATTCAATTTCACCCAACTTGAAGTTAGTCGCTTGTCTCCGTTCCCCGTCCTCGTAGAAGGTAGCCATCAGCGAGGAATTGGAAATAACTTGTTTACCAGAACAGAAAACTGTGATGTTTTTATATCGTTTCTCCTACATTATAACAAAAAATATTACAAATTGCAGTTATTCTTCACGATTTCACTTTCGCGAAGAAAAACGCAACCGAATTAAAAGCGTATTTTTTGCGTTTTACAATTCCGGTGGTGTGTCAGCACACCCTCGAATTCGTTTGAAATAAAAAATTGCGGGATTAATCAAACCGAACATTAGAAAAAGGAACGAATTCGTATTCGAATGAAATTACAGGGGTGTATTTAGTGAATTTGAGGATCAGAATAGGAACGAAAAGCCAGAAAACACCGGTGAAAAACTTGCCTCAGCCCAGGTGGCGTTATTGACATTTTTGAAGCCAAAGAACTATGGCCCGAAACTAGCTCTAGAAGACTGCTGGAGCCGACATGGCCTTGCCGTCGAACTTTTCAAGGCAGAAGGAGAAAAGTTGGTAAAGAGCATGCACCAGCTCATCTGCAAAAATTTGGTCGGACGACAGTATGCCCGATGAATGGAACCTCAGCATCGTTTGCCCGATCCTGAAGAAAGGAGACCCTGTGATCCGCGCCAACTACAGAGGTATAAGTCTTCTCAACATCGCATATAAGATCCTGTCTACCGTATTATGTGAACGCCTAAAACCGATCGTCAACAACTTGATAGGTCCTTATCAGAGCGGGTTTCAGGCCGGGAAAGTCCACCATCGACCAAATATTTACACTACGGCAGATCTTGGAAAAAACTCATGAATATAAAATCGACACGCACCACCTCTTCATCGATTTCGAAGTTGCCTATGCGTGTATAGAGACTAGGTATACAGAGTCATGTCTAGTCTTCGCATCTCTGCCAAGCTCGTCCGTTTGTGCAGAATGACGATGGAAAACTCTCGCTGCTCCACCCAAGTCGGTAAGAACATCACCGAACCATTCGATGTCAGGAAAAGTCTTAGACAAGGTGACTCGCTATCATGCGATCTTTTTAACATAGTACTTGAGATAATTGTACGAAACTCACAAATCAACACAGGAGGTACAATATTTTACAAGTCTGTACAACTACTCGCTTGTGCTGATGACATTGACATAGTCGGAAGGACTCAGCGGACCATCAGTGGGGAATTTGCGAGTATTGAGATAGAGGCAACAAAGCGGTCAATGAAAGCAAAACAAAATATATGCTACAAAAAAGTACACCCAACATTGACATCTTAGACAACGCCACAATAGACAGATATAATATTGAGGAAGTAAAGGATTTTGTCTACCTAGGCCTTATGGTGAGCCCCGTAAATGACACCAGTGGGGAGATCAAACGAAGGATTACTCTTGCCAATCGGTGTTTCTGTGGTCTAAGAAGGCAATATCTCGAAGGCCCTATCTCGAACTACTTCTTCTACTTCCTTTTATCAGCGAGGTTATGATCCGAAAACAAGGGATCATAACCCTCCCACTTCACCACATTTCTACTGATCCGCCTGTGGGGTTCACCCTAGCTCGAACTACTAAGGTAACGAATAAGACACTAAGGCAAGGACTTTGTCAAAATCGGATGAGGATGCCCTTGGTCACTACTTTGAGAGAAAACTTCTTCGAGTGATCTTTGGTCTCGTCTGCATAGACGGTCAGTGGAGGAGAAGGTACAATGCTGAGCTATATGGCCTATACAAGAACATCGACTTAGCCAGAAGAGTTCACATACACCGACTAAGATGGGTGGATCATGTAGAACAGATGGAGCCAAACGTTTCAGCCAAGAAAGTCTTCGAATCCATCCCGGATGGATGGCGCAGTAGAGGACGACCTCGCGGAAGATGGCGCAAACAAGTGGAGAGGCACCTCAACCAACTTAGCGTGCACGACTGGAGGCAGCTGGCTCGTAACCAAGCCGGCTGGAAAAGTTTGTTGGTTTAGGCCCAGTTCCACCCCGGATTGTAGCGCCACATAAGTAAGTAAGTAAGCTCTAGAAGACTATAAAGTTCTCAGCAACTGACCCTTGTTGAGGAAAATAACGACAGTACGGTTTGCAAAATAGAAGTACCAAATTTGTATCCCTACTTACTGATATATCACATTACCATCCGACCACTTGGATCGTTCGTGGGTTTGTCCGGTTGTCTGTCAGAGAGCTGGATTACACACGTTAGATGTTTTGTGCTTGGACTCAGATTTTTGTACGATCAATTTGGTTTGTATAGTGTCATTTGCCCGACATTCATAAGTCCAAATGCAAAACGACAAAAGTTGGAAAGAAAAAGTTAACCGATCGTATAGGAAAATGTAAAATTGTTCTGTTGATCGGATACTGTATGACTAAAGTTGCCATCTATCCTTCTTTTCAGCTCCCAAAAACCTATCCCGCGAAAATTTTCTAAATCCTTTTTTCATACAAAATTCCTTACGCATATAATATTTTGAATTTGATATGTGGCGAACATTAGACTGTTAGACTGAACGATGACAGCAGGCGAATATTGTACACGTTCACAGCAAACGAGTAATGGCTGAATTATAATATAATAGTCGGAATCAATCGGAAGCTAATTTCATAATTCTGCGTTAAGTTTCCTTCAGTACTGTCAATAGCAAAAGTATGTCATAATAGGCGTATGTGTTCGGAAGCAATTGTGTGGTTCATAGCCATTCACAGCTGCCCAACTGTCAAATTTTCATATGAAACAGTGAATGGATTCGGTCTTCCGTAAGTGACCAAAAGTGAACGAAACTTAACGAAACGAAGCAAAAAGCTATTATGGTCGCACAATACAAATCATTTGTATTCGCACTACTTCGGAAGTGGTCATACGAAACCATTCTTCTATTATAGTTCATCCTTAAACCATACCTACTTCTACTATCATTCTTGTGCGCGTCACTTTTTTTGAATTTTCTGCACGTCAGTTTTAGTGAACTTTTTCGCATCAGTGTTTCGTTAATCTAAAGAAAAAACGAATATCAAAACCGAAACGGAAATGCATCTTGAACGCAAAAGTTCGCGAGAGTTGAAAGTGATTCTCACGGTGAAATGCAATTTGACATATTCATATGTAGAGTTCTACCACTTTTTGAAAACAAAGCCAGATTTACTCCGCCAAATTGCTAAGAAGTAGAAATTATTCCACCAAAAATGATACCAAGCGAGTGCGATTGACGTTGAAGACGATAACAATGAAGTTGTTACAATGTTGGTTAATTGGTTGGTATAAGTGTAAAAGTATTTTTGACGAATAAAATTTGAATTTGCGGCAGAAATTTTTTTATATTTGATATCCTTTTTTCTTCATTTCGATATCCCTCGAAATTGCCAAATTTAATGGATTTTTCCTTTGTTTTTTCCTTTCTATGCAGCCTAAGCCTTTTTTTTTTTTTTCATACGGTTGCACAACGTTCAAGTTTTTTTTTGATGATACTCGTAGCAATTCAACACAAAATCGTTCTTCAACAGAGGAGATAGTTTAGCAAGATGTTTCGAAAGGTCATACATTTTTATAGTTATTTATATTTTTTTAATCGAAACGATATATACATAACAAATTTCATTCCTTTGCATAATTTTACAATAAATTAAAGTTAACATTTAAAATACAAATAGTTGGTGTTAATAATAATATCGTATACATATATGATTTTGTTTATGACGTTAATACAGATCCTATGCAGATTTTAAATGTAATTTTTTTATCCTAAGATTATGATTAAACACGCATAAGGCTTTTTCCTGGGTTTGAACTTGAACCATGCACTCAGTAGTCCAATGCACTTGCCACCGAGCCACTGCGTTCGAATTTTCTATGTAGGAAAGGTGCATCCTTGTATGTTGATTAAATATTGATATTAATAAATATCCTACGGTATACAAGCCAAAGGAATTACGTTTAAATAAACCTTGCCAGTTATCTTAAATATATACGTGGTTTGTTGTTAGATTAGATTAGATTAGATTAGATTAGATTAGATTTAGATTTAGATTTTATTAATTCAATAATTATTTACAATTCTTTACAAAGATCAAAAAATCAAAAAAGCATGGCAATAAGCCGTCTGCCGATTGACAATTGTTTTAAAAACCATTGCTACTTTATGGATTGCAATTTAATAAACGAAATCTTCAAAATTAGAAACTTTCTGTTATAATTCTACGCCGATAGGCTAGGGCTATTTTACAGTACGCTACCAGGAGAGAAGCTTGCGGTTCGTTGAGCTTACTTATGATTTCTTCATGGGAAATTTCATCTGCTCCAAACAAGTGCCGGAGCGTAGGACATCTTCCCACGAAATGAGATATATCCTCCCTCTCCGCCATGTTACATATATTACACAAGACCGGTAGATCTTCTCTATGCGGTTGATAATTTAGTGGAAGTAGTTCAGCTCGCAGTTTAAGCATAAGTGATATTTCTTCGCAGCTATTATCATCGTGAAAGTAGTTTCGGTCTCCCAAATTATGATCCAACTGCCTATAAATAGATCGATGCAGTGACTCTAATGCTTCTCTTTCAAATTGTTGTCTGAAGTTAACATCTACTACTGCTAACAACTGGTATAGCTTTGGCTTCCATGATTTCGTGCTTGCTTCATCAAAATCCAAGCTTATTCCACACTCGTGCGCTAGCTCGTTCCAATTTCTGTACCAACCATTATTGCATCGTAGTGCTTCCAGTGCAACTTTTCTTGGTAATCTTTCCAAAGGCATATTGAATACCTTTAAAATACAGTCCACTTGCAGTTTCAGCGTCTTTACAGCCAGTGGAGAAAGTCCAGTCTCTAGCATTATGGCATAGTTTGGGGTGTTAGGTGGTAAACGGAATATCCTTTTAATACAAAACCTTAATAGCTTTTCCACTTCCTCAAACCGCCTTCCGCCCCATACCTGGGCCGCGTACAACATAGTTGACTCGACAACCGCTGCAAAAACACGAAGCTTACTGCTATATACTATGCATTTGTTGGCAAAACATTTTCTCCAAGTTGTATTTATCATGATTTTGGCCTTTTGTAGCTTGCATTTCAGGTGTTCTTCCATGCTTAAGTTTTGCGTGAAAAGCTTACTTACTTACTTACTTTTTGACGGTCTCGATCTGTTCGCCGTTCAAAAACCATTTCTCGTTGCTACACATCCTTCCCCCACCCTTTTTAAAGATCATCACCTTTGATTTTTCCAGGTTTATAATTACGCTCCACATTTTACAGGACTCATACAAACGCGCTGCAATGTCTCCGGGGAATTCGACATCAACACTATGTCGTCTGCAAAAAGGAGCGCCTTTATCAGTATCCCTGCAAACTCAACACCTCCAGGTAGCGATTCGATGATGTCATCTATGAATAGTGCGAATAGCAATGGGCTTAAAGTGCATCCTTGTCTAACACCTGTGCTCGCTTCAAACCAGTTTGAAGCATTTTCTCCATTCCATACAGCTGACAGCGTCTCTTCATATATGTTTTGTATTACTCTCCCAAACTTTTTAGACACTCCCTTGGCAAAGAGTTTATACATTAAGGAACCTCTGTTTATCGAGTCAAACGCTGCTCTAAAGTCCACAAAGAATGGATATAACTTTTTACGTTGCGCTACATAGGCTTCCGCAATGCTTTTGAATACGAAAATGTGGTCGACGGTGGAATATCCTGCCCTGAAGCCAGCTTGGAGTTCTTTAAGCAGACCATTAGTATTTATCCATGAGGTTAATCTTTTTTGGAGTACGGTTGTAAATATCTTATAAGATGCATTCAAAAATGATATGCCTCTATAATTGCAAGGCTGGGACCTACAGCCTTTCTTAAAAATTGGGAAAATCAACGCTTCTTTGAACTGCTGTGGCACCACACCATGCTCCAAAACATTATTAAATAAGCCTTCCAATGTCTTAGTCAGCTCAGGTGTTCCATATTTATAGAACTCCGTAAGAATTCCATCCGATCCCGGTGCTTTGCCATCTTTCAAACTCTTATATGCAACATCTATTTCCGCTACAGTAATTGGTGCATCCAATTGGTCGCAGTCGAAGGCCGGTTGAGCAAAGTTGAATCTGCATGGATCAGTTATTGGATTGGCCTAAAGTGCTGAAACAGAGTATCGATCCCTAAAGTTTCACTGATGATGAACTTTTTCCCATTAAGCTTCGCAGCGCATCTCCAAAAACCAGCTGAATTTTTACACTCGGAGAGCTTTTTAGCTCCCGCCTCATAGAGCCGTTTCTTTTTTCTTTTGCATAAACCTTATACTTTGAGTTTGCTTCTACATAAAATTTCCTGAAAAAATCCTCGCTATAGTTTCGAAACATTTTCAGCCAAATGAATGAGTATTTTCTTGCCCTTTTGCATTCCTCTTCGAACCATGGTTTGTCGTTAGCTGGTCTATTTTCAGCCAAATGAATAAGTATTTTCTTGACATTTTGCATTCCTCTTCGAACCATGGTTTGTCGTTAGCTGGTCTATTTCCTATGTTATGTATGCTTGTTTGGTACGCCGCCTTGATGACATCTCCCAGTTGACCGACATCTATAGGCTGCCTTTCTTCCAAAAGTCAATCAAGGTTCTGTTTATATAGTATATAATCCTTCTCTTTTGCCTCCATTTTAATTTAGGCAGGGGAGCTATTTCTTTCAAGAGGATCTTATTCTCCTGTACGTTAATTCCGAAAGTTATTATTATCGGCTGATGATCTGAGTACGGAACTTGCCCCACCTCAAAATCAAACACATAGCTGCGCCAGTCTCCTCCTATGAGTCCCAAGTCTATGACTGAGGTTCCTTGCTGCCCCACAAATATGAATTTGCCGCATGCGTCCATTTCGCTTGTTCCATTCAAAATTCGAAGTCCAAATGTGTTACACATTTCCAGGAGCTTTCTGCCTCTAGCATTGCAGATACCGTCTTTCGATTTTCTGGGTATGCCGGCTAATTTTCGAGTCCTGCATCTTCTCCAATTCTAGCATTAAAATCTCCTATAATTGCAATTTTCGAGGTAAAATGGCATAGCATGATCTCTTCCAAGTTTCGGAAATTCTGTTCCCAATGGTTGCCGTTGATATAGGCCATCACGAAATAATTTGTCATCGAACTCCAGATTCAAAATGATATTCTCATCCACAGTTTGAAAATTGCAACATTATGGTTTGTTGTATAAATTATAATTAAATCCCACTTTACGTGTACCAATTACAATTATCAGAACAAAAAACGCACATAGAGGTCAACGAAGGTCAATGTCATCATTAAAATTTCATTTTATCTGTAAAGCGCGTTTTGGTGAAAGTGCTGACTTTAAGGTATATTTTTCATCAAAGAAGGTAAGAAATTCATTAAGACTGCAAGGATAATTAATTATTCGAAGAATTTATCAAATCTTTGTAAGTAATTAAATAGAAGTTAAAAAATTTGCGTGGGGGTTCGGAACAATAAAAACGTATTCTAGTTTTTTTTTTTTTTAGTTACTAATGAATTTGTTGATGTCTTTTTTTTCTAAGAGAACACGCATGTGTTAGGCACCTTAAAATGATTAGAATTGCTGATTTCGCAGATAAATTCTTTAGCATTTGCAATATCTTGGTGGTTTATCATTTTACGACAGGTCTTGTGATTGTTTCTTTATATTAAGTTCTTTTTAATTAGTGTTTTAACCTGTATATTGTTAGTTTTTTTTTTGTTAGTGGATTGATATGCATGGGTGGTTGTAGTATTAATAAGTTGTCTGCTATTTTAGGTATAGTTTCATCAATGGGAGCCAAAAGCAGCTTACCTTATATGGAAAGCAATAATACATATTTTTGGCAGTCATAAATGGTCCTAGCGATCTTATTCTCTATCGCAGTGGAGGTAATTCCTCATTATTTATACTAACTTCAACCAACAAGTTTCTAGCCCAAGGATATAAGACCCTTGTATTGGTTAGCGTAATAGCGATCTATCACACCAACTGCGGTTTATACAACTGATTGACGCGATAGACTGGTTGATTTCTTCTCTCGTTTCATTTTATGATTAGTCATCTATCGTAAAATAGTATACCAATCTTGCCCTACCGACATCGCTAATCACCTTGGTGTGTTTCGGTAAGTTGGGTAAAACTTAACACAAGAGATGTTTATAATCATACTACAGCTCAACACAGAGGACCTCTCAGTCTCTGATTATACTGGGTTGTTCTTAAATTACTTATAATGGGTAAGTTGCCACACATGCATGCATGGACGTACATAACATACATATGTACGCAAGTGTTTGTGTAAAGATCCTTGGGATATCATCCAAGGTAATGCAAACTACCCCCACTTAACAGTACAAAATAAATATAATCATCAATACCTATAATGCCTTCTGGTGCTCAAATTTTCTTCCTGTTCAGCACGTGGAAAAGCTCTCTGCCTGAATGGTTACACAATTCACTGTACTAATCAATTAACTCCTTTTAACCTTCCGTCTCCACAATAACTACACCCATTCAGTTGGAAGTAAATCGCATTAAAAAAAAAAAACTCTTTTTACAAGGAAAGTGAAACACACCCACTCAAACAAATTACTAACAAACCTACAAAGACAAAGTTTTCTATGTACGAATTGCTGTAAAATATTGTAAAATATAGCTTAGCGTATAAAAAAGTTTCTCTTATACAGCATTCTATTCGTCCGTCATCACCATCGCCAACAGGATATTATATAATTTCAAAGGAACTTTTCATCACCAGAAGTAAAACTAAGAAATTTAAACTTTCTTCAAGTGCCAAGTGCTACATTTTCAATTCCGCCATCCTCCTCTGGTATACCACCATCACCCATCAGGCGTTTGGTGCCTTTGAAGTTCTCACTGTCAACTACCTAAAAATCCCAATTTCTAGCCAACCCAACCCAACCCAACCGCCCATCATCCATCAGTTGTCCATTCTAAAATTCTAAACTTCCAACCCTCTGAACATCAATTTTCCCTATGAGAATTCCTTCCCTCACTGTGCGTAAGGACTAAAGTTTTCATAAGTTTTCGCCTACTACATAGCCCCATGTACATACACACGCACACATTTATATGCAACTGTGCTCTGTTATCAAGAAAATTCACTTTCCCAAAAGGAAAACGATGATGATGACGAAAAAAAAAAACGTATTTGTCCCAATTTCTTAACAACCCCCATGCACCATGTGAAACCATCCCTCTCTTTCTATTTCTCATCCCTCTTGGGAAAATTTTCTTCTTGTACTTTAATTCTTCTTGGAAAATTAATTCAGATAGGAAAAGCAAAAGAAGAACTGAAGGCACAAAAACGCACCATACCATGCCACACCACCACTGGCTGTCATGTTACAGCTGAACAAGAACAACACACCACCGACAGTCCCTTCCTTTCACTTTCGCTTGAATTCACTTTCACTTTCATATATAAAAAAAATAAAAAATATTGGAAGAATACTCGAAAGGAAAATGCTTCCTTTGCTCGTTCCTTGTTACATAAGACGAACGAGAGAAAACTTTCACTTTCCGTCCTGTTGTGTATGTTGTTTTTCGTTTTACGTCTCCGTCCTCTCTGCTGAATAATACAGTTGCCAAAGAAAAAATACCCACCCAAACGTCTAGCCCCGCCAACAACCCCTAAGGATAATGCTGTTGCAACACACTGGCGCGCACAACAAAAGCAATTTCTCTCCTCGTGTCACTTTTTCTGTACACTGACACACAGAGAGCTCCCAAAAGGAAAACCAATGCCACCTCCACCATCCGAAAATGCGAACACCATCCCATTGCCCCACTGCGACCACGAACCATCCAACAACAACAACAACTGTTCGGGGTATTATCGAATTTAAAGACGACGAGGACGAAGATGCGGCGACGACGACGGTGGAAATGCGAGAAGGAAAATGCGTAAAGGAAAACAACTTGAAAGTTTTCCTTCGTTACGTTTGCAATTCTACGAATTTTTCACGCAATCCGAGCAGTGGATGGGGGTGGTTTCCTGTCTCTATGTATGTATGTATGCGTGTGTATTCCCAGTGTGTCAAAAGTTGTACACCTCCCTACAGAGTTTCGTTTGCTTATTAAAGTTTCAACAGGACTCTCACTTTCTATAACATCTTCAAGGATGAAAATAGTAGGAAAGCAGCACACCACGCGAATTCCATCCACCATCACCATCACCACCCACTGTGTCTCTAACCCCCTTTCTCTAAATGTATAATATTCTCTCATCCCTTGTCGAAAACCTGCTGACGAATTGCTATTGCTTGTGCATTGAAAGGTACACGCACATTTTACCGAAAAGAGAATCCTCACTCCAATTTGTGTGTAGTGCTGCTGCTGCTGCTCCTGTTATAAGATGGAAGGAAGAATACGCTACTTCCTTCTGCTTGTGTAGGTAAATGCGATGGGGATGCCTTCGCTTTCTTCTTTCTTTGGTTTATTTTTAGTTGAATCATCGAAGCAACAAAGAATAAAGTAAAAAAAAAGTAAAAAGGATGAAAGTGAACAACTAAAGTGCTTCTTATCCTTTTGAATGATGAAGAAGCACTACGACGAGGACGACGACACATGGGGTGATAGCAACAACGTTGACATTTTCCCTTTAAAATGACACACACACAGGATACACAAATTGATAAGACAAAAACCAACCACCCACTGGAGGTGGTGGTAGTAGCAAAAGGATATCTTTTAAGTTTATATTTCCAAGAAAACTTTTAGAGCAAACATTTTGCTCGTCTTCGGTATAGTTAGTGGCAGTGGCAGTGGCAGTGGCAGCAGTGGTAGTGGTAGCGAGAGCAACGCATTCGCCAACCAATACGGTTATGTACAACAAATTCATCAAGGAGGAAAATTTTCGGTTCGCTCTTCTGTTCTGTGTGGGCCCTTTCATGTTTTTGGGATATTTATATAAAAATAACTTTTACTAGGTTACACGGTTACCTAAATGCTTACGGTAATGTTCATCCTTTATCTATTGCCCCATTAGAAATGCCGAAAAGCGAAATATAAACCACAGGAATACCTACAGTTTGAAGTTTTTGGAACAGTTTTTGGGACTTTTCAATAGGACGGGCAGCAGTAAAGGGATAGGTTAGGTTAATCGACTTAATGAATCCTTTTTTAGTCAGGAAAAAATAGTTCAGGATGGTTATTGGTAGTGAGGAATTTTTAGATTTTTCCATGAGTTATTTTAATTATTGAGCATCGGGAAGTGTGGGGTGTTGCTACTGAACCGGACCAGGAGTTTCAAATTTGATAGGGTTTCTGGGATAAAAATTCTTTAATGATGGACATCATTTTTAGATGTGCCAAATATGTGCTTTCGGAAATGTCAAATCATTTGTCCTTCGTCAAGATAAATGAAGCTTGTCCACTGGCATTGATGTGAGGCATGATACAACTATCTAGGTCGATGCTCAAGAACTGAAGGCGGGGAAACCTTACTATCTCATCTGGACTTACAAACGATTGTTAGATTTCCCAAGCTAAGATAGGGGCAATCAAAGACACATTTTCGTTGCTGAAATGTAATTAAGTTCCTAGAATCCATTCTCTTTAACTCTAAAACCGTTCTAAATTGACACCTGTCTTTTAAGACATGTTTAAACAATTCAACATTCAACTCCTGTAGATGTTTTGCACAAGGATATTTATAAAAAAGAAAAATTATGGACGATGAACTCGTTTGGCATACTACAAACTTCCATAATCAATCTTAAATGAACAGATGGTACTTCGTGTCACGATACTATACTGATTTGGTCCGAGGTGGATCAGAAACACTGTAGGCATCATAACATGACACTGTCCCATTGGTACAACAAAAGGCTTGGTCTCTTCTTCTCTTATTTGAGCATGCCACCTGAACTGCAGTTTTATCCGTGGCCTACTGATTACATCAAATACACAGGTCTACGATGAAAAAGGTGTGTCAGGGTTGTGAAACACGTTGGTGACGGATGAATCTATAAAACATCGGCAAACAGATTTGCATTACCTATTGGTATGTACACATATGGATAATCCGTCACAGATACTCTTAGGCTCGTTTTCAGCTTTCCCTTTGACGGGGTATTTAATGGGCTTACAGCTCGGGTGTTTCAGTCATGCTGTATGCCTTACTTACTTTCATGAAACCTATCTTTTGAAGATTGAGAGCTAGTTTTAGACACTCTCTTTATAACACGGGAGCCCAACCCGTACCTCAAAGTCAATTAAGTTTAATGTAGCACTTTATAAGCTTCGGCATTATACATTTAATTTATACCAAAAAGCCAGACCACTTTTTTTTTTGTCTACCAAAAATGTATCCCCACAGTAAGTTGTGCAGCGTTGCATTAAATCCAAGTCGGTGTCAATCCATCCATTCATGCATTTAAATTTTATTCATCCCTCTACAACAAAAAAAAAGAGAGAGTCCTCATATACGAAATGTCCAAATCTGGAGACAGTCGACAAACCCCCCACAGTTCGAGATAACGATCATAACGATACAGTAAATGGGAAAATTTGAAAATTCAATAAAAATTCAAACTTGATTTACTAATCAAGTGCTGTGCATGTACGGCATGAGCTGGGATTCGTATATATGGCTCGACGAATAGGGTTAAATTCATTTGTTTCATTACGCCATGACTGGCGGCGGCGGGTGGACACGGTGGGGGTAAATGATTCATCCTCTGTATCGAATGCGGCTCTGGTCCGCCAGTTGGTGGTAGGCAAATAAAAAAAAAAAATAACGAATGAATGAAAAAAAAAAAAAAAGAATTCCTATCCTGATCCTGGAATCGATTCCGCTGGCTTAATCGAACACCAAAAACCACTCTGCCTCTGCTGCCCTATCTCTTCCACCAACGGGTAGGGTACACAATCAGCATCCCCATGCGACATTTGACGATACACGTTGGTTCCATCCTCCAAAAACAGTATACAATTTTTTTTTTTTTTTCGGGAAATCCAATGATGTCCGCTTGGACGGATTTTGACAGATCTACACGTTCAACCCTTTTTCTTTAAGGGGGTGGTGATATTCGTATAATTTTTTTTTTTTTTCATTTCTCTTTCATATTATTTCGGGTTGGAGAGGTCTGTGTTATGACTTGGCGCATAAATATTTTTTTATTCCATCAAAATACTACGTAGGGGTAGTTTGCAGATACATTCTTTACTTCTGTCCTTTGTTTTGTTTTTAATTTTTAGTAGGCAATCGTTTATTACCACACACACAACCTGTCTGTTTTTTTTTTTTTTTTCGTTTTGTTCTTTGTTGGCAAACGTCCATTGATGGCAATTCGAGGATTTCACATTCGATAGCCATCAATAGATCCTTTATTTTTTTCATCGATACGTTTTTCCTTCTTTACGGTTTGAGGGGGGGGGGGGGGAGATTTCGATAATTTTTGTTCAAACGTTTGGTATCCCTTGCGAACTTCAACTACCCGTGACATTTAAGTTGCCATCCCTCAAAGCATCGCATCGGTCGCTGATGTGGTGGCATGTTGTAACTCTTCATTTATGATGGAAATACATTATACATACATGCGAGTATCTCTTCATATATGTATGTATACTTCTACATGTCGTGCGCGCTTTGAAATTGTAGCGTTACTTGTCTACCTTTTTGACATTTGATTGAGATTTGTTATCGAGCCATCAATAGGCTGGAAGGAGGTCTACTGTCTATCCCAGAGGCCCAAGTGAGGGACAGTTTTCGTTTTTATTTTTTTGGTTATTTAGGGAGGCTGATCGAGGTGAGTTAATGGCTGCATAATTTGTGTACATTTAAGTTTACAGATTTTATTTAAAAAGAAGAACTTTAACTTAAATTTTTTTAGGTTATAGACAGGCCAAGAATCAAACTACTCAAACATAAAATCAGTAAAACATCGATGGGTAACAAACATTAACTGCAGGGCATTTCGGCGGTAGCTTTTTCACCATTCGCATTCGACAAGGCTAATGGTCTACCTAGATGCATATGATGTAGATGTATATGATAGTGAGGTGCAAGTGCACTGCGACCGTTAAGAGATCTATTGTGCCCCCCATACTACGGCTCTAGCCGACAATATACTCGGTCTAGGGCACTTCCTCCAGTCCAGCTGCTACAGCAAACCGGAGTATCTTCATTAGAAAGTAAATCCGTTTCTGATTGGAGGTAGGCACCTACATACATAGATGATTTTTGTGGATCAGTACTTCGCATTCCATAAGAAGGTGCGCTGGTGTTTCTGCGAAGTCCTAAGGTGCTCCTTGAGTCTGCAGTGAGCCGTTAACATGCCCGCCAAGATGCGAAGTCGATTCCTAAGAGTTAGGCAGGCTCTGCTTCTATTTCCCCAGAAGTTCTTTTGCCTGTCTTATTTGGGGGATATCGTCTCGATTTTGGCTCATTTGTTCTCTTCCTCTTTCCTTAAGTCTTTCTGTATTTTGTGGGGTGCTATCCCTCAAAAGGGTTCTGGTCCAAGGAACGGCGTGTCTGATCCGTTTCTAGCTAGTTCATCACCTGCTTCGTTCCCCTCCACTCCTACATGTCCTGGTACCCAGTGAAGCGTTACTTTGTTGATCCTGGTGAGACAATTCCATACCAGTTTGGATCTGATCTCGTACGAGGTCAGTGCTTTAATAGCGGCTTGGATGTCTGACAGTATTGCGATGTCCAGCCCGCGATATTTTCTGTCTAGGTTGAATTGCGCGCATCTTTCGATCGCGTGAACTTCTGCTTGAAATATACTGGGGAATATTCCCAGAGATTCTGAGTATCTAGTCCTGCGCCCGTACACTCCTACCCCAGTGCCAGTAGATGTTTTCGATCCGTCTGTGTATCATTTAATTGTGTATTGTTTGAGTTGGTATTTATCGGATTCGCTGCTCCAGTCTCTTTTGTTGCTCAGCTTATAGTCAAATTCCCTTTCAAAGCAGTATTTCTTGACCATATCATCTCTGGGCCAGTCCAGAAGCGGCACCGATTTGGATAGGGTTACTCGCTCTTTGTTTGAAATGCATGTTCCTTTTCCGATGCCCTCTTTGCTAATTCTCAATATGGTCTCCTTGGCGATTCGCTCTAGCACTATGAGTAGTAGAGGTATACCTACGATAACTTCTAGTGCTGCTGTGGGACAAGTTCGCATGGCTCCTGTTATGCATATGTAGACTAGTCTTTGCACTTTGTTAAGGGATGTCCTCGCCGTAGTTAGCCTATTTCTGTTAACACACGCCACTGCCCCGTAAGTGATGATGGGTCTTACTATCATCAGGTATATCCATCTCAGTGTGGCTGGGCTGCAACTTCAGGTTTTCGTGAAATGTTCCCGCACACCATAACTGCTCTGGTGGCTTTGGGTACCACAGCTTCTACATGTTCTCTCCAGAGGAGATTGCTGTCTAGTGTTAGACCTAGATACTTGATCTGTTTCTGTGGGACAACCCTAATCCCTTCCAACAGGAGAGGTTGCATACGCTTTAGCTGTATTTTCTTTGTAAAGGGTATCACAGTGGTTTTGGTAGGGTTCACTCTAAGTCCTACCGTTTTACACCACTCTATGTGATTCTTAGACCCCTTTGAATGATTTCGCATACCTACCTAGTGAATAAAAGATTGGTACTATATAACATCGTCACTGTTTTTATATAGCAAATATCCACGACTGCACCACAGTTCGGTCGGTATGATCAACTTAATACTTATTACAAATCAACCAAAACATCCAGACGAGCTTTTTTCGATCGACAGAAAGTTGAAAGGTGAACTCAGTGCATAGCTATTTTTTTTAAGATATAAAAATGTTTGACATATTCCAAGAATCAATGAATGAAAGCAGTTACTTTATAGGAAGCTTAATATCATTAATCGCGGTGGCACCGAACTGGATGTGTGCAGCAGAATCGGGAAGGCTAAAGCTGCGTTCGGAATGCTATCCAAAATCTGGAGAAGCAATGTTATAAGCTTAAGAACCAAGCTACGACTGTTCCGCTCCAACGTAGAATCAGTGCTGCTTTATGGGTGCAGTACCTGGAAGGTGGACACCATTAACACACGCAAGCTGCAAGTCTTCGTAAATAAATGCTTAAGAATCATCTTGAGTATTTTTTGGCCGAACCGCATCTCCAACGAACAACTTTATCTGAGAACGGGCCAAGAACCTATAATCATTACTATACGAAGAAGAAAGTGGCAATGGATTGGACACACCCTACGGCGCGAAGACAACTCCATTGCGAAATACCCCATGCAGTGGAATCCGCTCACCCAGGCAGGCAGAATAGCAGGACGCCCTAGCAAAACGTGGCGCAGAACAGTTGATGAGGAATCGAGCTCTTTAGGAATGAGTTGGAGGCAGCTCAAACGCGTTGCAGAACTCCGAACAGGATGGCGCGCAGGCGTGGTTGACGCCCTATTCCCCCCGAGGGGTTAAAGAATATAAGTAAGTAAAAAGTTAATATCATTAACTTTTCCCTTACTTCGACAAAATTCTCTCTATACGATTTTTTTTTTTTTTTTTTTTTTTTCTTTTAAATGTTCTTCACTTCTTAGAGCAAGCAGTGTTTTTCAAAGTTACAGACCCAGAAATAGATTGCAAGAAGAACGTATAGAAGAAAATTGAAAAGTGGATACGGTAGAGGTAGAAAGAGGTGACAATGCGTACTAATTTTGAACTTTTGTAGATTATAGGTTTCTGAAGGGCACTATGCCGCACTCCATCTACCGCTGTGGAGATATCAGAGCTATTATTCGGCATTCACCGTAGTGGTGATGGCTTTGATTCCATTTTTAAGTCGATTACACAATCAGGTTCCCTGTGGAACGCTGTTGCCGGAAACCTGCTGCCGATCATTTAGATTTGCAGATTGGCTATCTCTTTGGAATATCAATCTTATCATTGAAGGGATGGTCGACGAGGCAGCTCCTTTTTATTCCTTTGACAGTAAATCTAGGCTGATATACTGAAATTAAATCGTACTAGTTTACTCTCACGGCTTTTTCCCGCTTCTGCAACCAAAACCCCAAAATGCTGTACTTTTTTCAGTACTACGCAGTAGATATTACACTCGATATACATATGCAGGTGCTCACTCACTTTAGGGGTGGCAATGGTATGGGGAGGTTTTACTGCACCAGGAAAGGTATCTTTAGCATTCGCATCAATGCGAATGAATAGTCAAGAGTACCAAGATTTTCTCTCAGAAAGTTTGTTCCCTTTTTTTGGAGAGCTTTTCTATGTGTTGACTACGTCTTCCAGCGGGATAATGCAAGGATTCACACTAGTCCATCGAAAATTTATTAAACATTCTGGTTCGGGAAATTTATAAAGAAAACCGTCAGTATCGATAAGTGAGCTGAAGGCCTGCCAAAATTTAGCACGAGAGCGCTACAAAACCTGACAGAATCAGTCGAAATGGTTGCACTATCACGAGCAGCTGTTTCGGAAATTTAAAAAAAAAAAGTTCTTCAAGGCCCAAATCCCCGAAATAGTGCGACCGCAAACCTTCAGTTGCTTAGATTAAAAGCCAAAAAGTTCGGAACGAGAAGTTTTTCAATCATACTATACCATATGCCATCAACAGTGTCGCTTTGGGCATCGCTTCGTTGTTCCGATCACTATGGATAGCGCCAGTGCTACCAAGATCATGAAGATTTTGATTTTGTTAATGCATTTATGAATTCCATTTAATTTACATAAAACGGTTAATACCCTCGGAAACAATATACTAATTTACCTAAATATAATTACAGATGTACTTTCTAGTGGTTAAGGCAAGAAACATGCATACTCGCTGCAAACGCAAGACGCATGACGGTCAAGAACCTACATGCATGCATACATATTTTCACCCTATCCATCAAGTACTACTTGTCTTCGCATACAATACGTACTCCTAGCTCCAGTTTTTGTAAGAAAGAAAATCCAGAAAAAAGTGTCACTTGTAACAAAGAAAGCAAATTAACGCATGTTGCATGCGTCTTAAGTAGTTACATACATAATGTATATCGCTTTGGGGGACACTACCATGTAAACTAATCGCATCTAGCATGAAAGAGAGGGAGAGACAAAAAAAGTGCAGAATAATTTTTCAGGTGTTTCAGTTCATTTTAATGTCATTACTTGTTCTGATTAACCGAAAATTGGTATAGAAGGAGGAATGAAAGAAGAATACGAGAGTCTAAAGAGGAAGACCTGAAATCATTCTGGTAAGAGACGATGACGATCGCGGAGCGGATCGTATGGGAAAAGCTATGTGCATGATGTGCGGGGAGTCTTCACTGTAATTGTACGATCATTATCACATTCATGTAGCTTTCATGTAGAAACGGGGGGCACTCTTGCATTTTGTTTGTTTTATTTACTTTTTTTTTATTTGGTGGTCTTTAGATAACGGTAAATGTTGTAACAGTGATTGCGCAATAAGAATAAAAGAGCTTGATGTGAATTTATTTGGTCGGAATTAATGTAGGTAAGATACGCATTGTTTCCTTCAGAAAGCATTTTGTAAAGCCATACCAACTTTCCCAAATATCTTCTAAATCATAGACTACGATGCAATTTTTCGAGACTTTTTTCATTTTTGTCAATGCCGTGCTTAGATTTGTGTGAAGACAATATTTCTTACCTAGTTAGGTGTATACGTATATGTGTATACACACATATGCACATATATTAGAGTGGGCGCTGGCCGTGGCGCAGTGGTTAGTGTGTCGGAACACTGCGAGTAAAGTTCAATGTTTGAATCCCAGAAAGCACCAACAGTTTTTTCACGGTCCCACCTCTCGCGAACATCTGACAAACATTTGAAAGTATTGTTGTCATGAGAAAGCTTCTCAAAAACTAAATAAAAATTGTCTTTCGGATGCAGCACAAAACGGTAGGTCCCTTCCATTCAAGCTAAAAAATAGAGCGCACACAACAAAAGTGGTTGCAAGAAGCTAGGCCATATGCTCTTCATGAGCTGCTGGCTTTTAATAGGTATGTACATGTATTGAACAACATACGTATACAGAGTTGTGCATAACTAAAGCAACAAATCTTATACTTTGAACAGGAGCCCCTACCTTTAATAATTTCATCACATCTGCGTGGCAGTTAAATTTGAAATTGTGATTCAAGGTATTTTTTGCCGTTTAATCTTTAAAGCTTATAACAGCCCTCTCTTATTTCTAAAACAATCAGCTCCAACTTGTCGCTTAAGTATCCCAAAGAGATTCTCAATAGGATTCAAGTCTGGTGATTGCGCCGGCCAATCAAGTCTCCTAACCAATCCGGCATATTCCATCCACCATGGGACATCATTTGCATTTTCAAAACATTTTTGTATTGGAAACGATCCATTATCCTCTCAATCTTGTAATAGGGACCAACACCATTGGCTGAGAAGCGTGCCCACACCATTTGTCTACCACGTTCATGTTTTGTTGTAACTTTGCAGTTTCGACGATTAAGTCTTTTTCGCAAGCCTGTAACGACCTGACACGTTGCAAGGCGGCGATTAACTCTTGACAACTTACGATTGAAAAGTACGAAGTTTTTCCTAAACTAGCCAATTAGTGATTCCCTTACGTGACTGCACACCTCGTCGTGATGAAAGGGCCTAGTAACGATTAAAAAGATACAGTCAACCCTATTCCTATGGCAGCTAGTGCAGCCGTTCGCCTTAAAGCAGCATCAGTGGTCAAAAAAAGAATTTGACCATGCCTCTATTCTGAATAATATCAAAATCGCTTCGGGAAACATATGTACATCACTCCTAAGTTAAATTTTGACTTCCAAGTATGTAGTATAGTATGTACCCTAAGGGTGGCAATGGTGCAATGGGTAGTGTTTTTGCTCGTTAACCGACGCGTCAAGCCCCAACGGGGAACAGCAATCATCAGCCACCCAAGTATAAAGGAAAACGAATTACATCGAAGTTTTTCTAACCACTGCACTAAAGAAAGGTTCCTGCCTGGCAGTACAATGGACCGGAGAGTCTGAGTGCTTTGGAATTTGGGTTTCCTTAAAAAAAAAAATGTACCCTTCAAGACATCCTGGGAGGAAGGAGTTTTTCTGGAAGACAAGTCGATTCACTTTTACACCGACGGATCAAAAACTAACGACGAAGTAGGTGGAGGTGTTTTCTCAGAATGAGTTAATCTCAGTCTCCTCTTCCGCCTTCCAAATCACTGTAGCGTGTTCCAGGCGAACATAATGTCGATTAAGGAAGTCTTATCTTGGCTAAAGAAAAACGTCGTATCTGCTAAAGATGTCTGCATCTTTTCAGACAGCCAAGCACCTATCAAATTCTTGGAATCGATGTCCGATCGCTAATTGCAATCTCAAAATTAAGCTGAATGCAATCGAAAGAGCAAATCTTAGGTAGACAAGTGGAAATACATGTCTAGCGACAAAACAGATTTGGCCAAAGCTGGATGTAAAACGCTCTAAGATTTTAGCTTCCGTTCATCACTTCCGTTCCGTTCCGTTCCGTTCATCACTTCATCACATCATCACTTTCTTTGTACTTGTCCAGCTCTATCCCACAGAAGGAAACTTCACTTACGAGTTTACTACTATAACGTGGCGATCCAATAAATACTCACATTAGAAGCCTCTTACGCTTCTTAAGAAGCTCAAAATGGTTCTAACGAGTAGGTAGGCATTAAATGATCCACGTGGTATCGCACGGATATATCTCTAGTCTAAGTATGTTGACGTAAGCTGGCAGCTACT
Organism: Brachypalpus laphriformis; assembly: GCA_945910035.1. Lineage (NCBI taxonomy): Eukaryota > Metazoa > Arthropoda > Insecta > Diptera > Syrphidae > Brachypalpus > Brachypalpus laphriformis. Next base: position 167,333,885 of record OX246755.1, on the reverse strand, counting down.
TCAACCTAACATAACTTAACCTAACCAAAAAGTGGAATAGGCAAACTGCACCATATCGTGGGACGCATGGCGCAACTAAAACAGAACCAAAACCAAACCAAAACTTCTAAACAGAGTTGGTGAACATAATATTGTAGTTAGTGGCCGTTAGCATGGGCTTCTTACATTTTATTTTTATTTGTTTCTTTATTTCTCGCTTCAATTTTTACAGGGTTTTCCCCATTTCTTCGTTTAAGAACTCATTTTGTCCTGTTTTTGTTTTATTAAACTTCGGATGTTTTTCAGGAAAAAACCGAAATATTAGAATTTAACCGAAAAATCGATTTTTCCCATTTTTCAAATTTCAGTATCTTGTCGTCTTCGTATTTTAATCATAATTAGTCTAGTCACATGTTCATTCATTCATGAACCAGGTCAAGAACACATTGTACTTATAGCTTTTAGTCGAATGATCTAATATAACGATCTATACTTAAAGCGTAGTGCCAAGGCCTAAAAAACCTAGTCACAAACAATACAGAGGTTTTTTCAGTTTACACAAGCATGAGCACCCTAAAAACACTAGACTTAATAAAACTTAATAAACGAAATTGAAAAGACCTTGCAAATGAATGTTCACATATGAAAGAAACTATTATAACACTATACACGTAAGGATAAAAAAATCAATTCGTTTGTCTTTTCTGCAAGTGAGATTTCAATGGTTCAATGAGAGAGGTCCTCTAAGGAAATTTGTATATGCTGGACTTTCAGTAAGAGCCTACGTAGACCATAAAAGGAATTTGCCTTAATACCAGACGTAGTTCGTTTCTAGTTTTCTAGCTTATTTGACATTTTATTTTATTTCTTTTTTTTTATCAGTAGCCCAACCGGGATGTGAATGTTAATAACGACTCCAAGCTGGTCATACCATATCATATAGTCAAAGCATTACCTACAGCACTCACAGTGCTTCCCGATACATTCTTTTTTCCTTTTCCTTCCCATTTTATTGTTTGAAAGGAAGAGCACAAAACCATTCAGTGGGAGGGGCAAAAAGGATTCTATTGCTTCTGCTGCTGGAGTTTTTTTTTTTTTTTGCAATTTTTTTTTTACTGTAGTACGATAAATGGATGCCGTCCACCATGCATGCAAACTGGCGATATGAGTCGGACTCGCGAATGTAGGTACGAGCATGTGAAAAAAATCCTTGCTATGGACACAGAACAAGGAAACTGTTGTGGGGGCAGCCAATAGAGTGCCAACGAAAAAAGGATTGAATGAGCAAAAAACCAAAAGCTACCCAGGATGCAGGATGCGAGTAAGTAATAAACGATTTTTTATTTTTTTGTATTCCTCACATCCTCACAAATACTCACCCACCCGCGTATATGAGCACAGAATTCTCCGAATCCTTTTTTTTTATGCAGATGGACGTAAGCAAGAGCAAGGCTAGTTCTACGATGAGTCTGGCAGTGTTTGTGTAAAAATTATGAATTTTTTTATTCGCTTTTCCTGATAGAGATAGGAAAATGTTTTTTTTTTTTTGTACAATTTTTAACGTTGGGGTAGTCGTCGTTTCATTGCGTCGTCGGGTGAACTCTGATAGCGTTCAGCAAAGAATTTGATGAGATTTTCGCGTGCTAGACAGCGAGGAAGTGCCTTCAAGACTTGACCAAGGGTATGGAAATTGAAATTGAATGTTTCCATTTGCGAAAACAAGAAATATAAATAAAACAAATATGTATACACATATATTTGTATATCCAACGTAAAGTTTAATTAGAATAATTTTAAATATTTTAATATTGTTTTTTTTCCCCCCCAAAATTTAACCCTTAACATCGTTTGATAGAGGAGGTCCTCTTTATAATATCCTTAACGGAATCAAATACGTATGCATTGTTTTTTTTTTCTGCGCCTAATATACGCACATTTTTATGAGATTTTTATATTCAATGAGTCCTCGCGGGGGTGTTTGGCGTCCGTAGAGAGATGGATACGAAGGATGTTTTGTTTTCCCTTTGTTATTCACGATCACAGCTCATAACGGGTATAGGCGAAAAGAGGAAAAAAAAATATATAATGTCAGGAGAGAAATTATTATTATTTTGCACCCCCTATGGACTGGACACAAAAGATGTGAGGCACGAGGAAGAAGGACCAATTGTTGGTAGGACGCGTTTTCAATTTAGCTGTCGATATTATTCTTTCGTTTTGAGATTTTTTTCCATCAGAATTAGAGTGCAGGGGTGTGAAAAGTATGGTGATGGCCAGTTTTATACACAAATATTAAAAAAAAAAAAAACAATCCTTGATAGCCTTTGAATAATTTTGTGGGCGGTAGAATTCTGATTTCCAATAACCCATACTTCTGTCATATTTTTTTCGAGGAACCAAGGCATCTCGCAACTTCTCTCTTATACATGTCGAGACTTTTGTGTGACCATTTATCGTTGAGTGACAGCCGTCGCTATCGTCGCAATGCCACCGTCCATAGTAGAGCAGAATTTCAATGACCAAAGGATGTTGATGGACGGCGTCCTTTTATTGATGTTCTTGATTGGTTTTTACCTGGTGTAAATGTAGACGTCATTTCCATACATATGCCTATTGATACGAACAGGAAGAGGAGAGAATGAAAAAAAATATGTAGCAAACAAATCACAAAATAGCAAATATCAACCGGGCTCGTCATGTTTCTAAGGGTTAAAGAAGAGAATTCCTTTTTTGTTTTCCTTAATTCTGCGATATTTCACTTTCACTTTCATTGGACGGCCGCGCGGCTGTCTGTCCCTCCCTAGTAATGTAATCGATGAAGAAAATCTCAGGCGCAACACTTAACGATTGAATTGCATGCTAACGAGGTATTTAATCAACGGCAAGAAATGTGGCATGCCGTAGCACAAGGGTGGGTCAGTGTTGCTTTCTTCTTTTTTTTTTTTTTGTTAATGGAATTTTCAGCAAAGAATTATTTTTTTACTAAATGCCAGACAATATGATGCAAGCCCGGGCGCTAATGAAGTTCTCTATTGCTTTTTTTTTTCTGCTACTACTTTTAACAAACCTCATCCCCTCGTGGAGAGTGAAGAACACTAAATCCAATTAAAATGTTGTTCTACAAGGGGGCGACAGTTATGGCGTATGTTTGTTTTTCTTGGAAAATGTGCAATTAAATAGGAGCTAGGTTGTGCACGTTGTTTGCACATATAGAGGAGTTTCCAGAAATTTTAGCGCCAAAGATTTGGTTGGCAGATTAGTAACGTGAAAATGAAAGTTTAACAGAAAATAGTAAGACTATGCGGAAAGACATTTGCAGACATTTTTATTACTTTTCGTCTGATGGATGGGCAAAATCAGATCGTCGCAGCAGAGAGCTGACTACTAGATATGGTTAGGCGAAGAGTGTTTGTTTTCATACAGCTAAATGGGTAAACTATTATTTGAGAAAATAGCAGGTCCGACGGCTAGAAGGTGTGAATATTCGGCATTGGGATAAAATTATAAATACGAGTACTATATTGTTATTTCCGAATAAAAAAAAAATGTTGTATTTAAATTGTGAAATGTCTGCAACTCCAATTTTGAAACGCAAGACGGCAGTGCCTGCAAATTAGGTATGATACCTAAATTAAAGGGAGTTATTTATTTGCCAACACTTTTGGGTCACCATTATTCCATTCAAACGATATGAAATTAAACAACCTTAACACACGATAAAAACAGAGATGCGAATGAGAAAATTATATGCATAAGATTCTTTCAAAGAGAATCTATGATTTTAGGTCAATTGCCTTTGTCTTTGGTTATTGGATATCGCCCCCTATATGCCAGAAGCATGAATGTGCAAATTTTAAACTTTTGAGGAATGACCACAATTGTGCTTCTGGCTCAACTAAATAAGAATAATTCAACATTCACCCAATTGACATAGTAAGAAATTGTTATTTCCACGCTTTCTGCACATTTACAGTTCTAGGTTAGGTTAGGTTAGGTTGGCTGTCCACACGAGAGTGCAGACACACTTAGACCAGTGAAAGTCTTTTGTGATACCAAGGATCAAACAATTAGGACACTCAGGGACTAACGAAACCAACCGGAGCTTTTGACAAAGCGATGGATGCTCATGACGTCCAAGGACGCCAGATCGCCGAGGTCGTCAAGGAAGGGGGACCCTAGATGGAGCATCCTTTTATGCGACAGGGCTGGACATGTGCATAGGAGGTGAGGGATGGTTTCCATGATGGTTTCCTTACATGTAGCGAGGGGCATATCCAGGGCTTGCCTTTCAGGCAAAATCCTTAGAGTGGTACCCTGTCTAGCGAGGTCGTCAGCCCTGCAGTTACCTGGAATGCCCCTATGGCCCGGCACCCAGCATAGGTGAATGTTGAACTGCTCTGTCATCTCCATAAGAGATAGACGACAGTTTAAGGCGGTCTTTGAAGTGAAGGAGAACGATTTCAGGGACTTGATTGCCGCTTGGCTGTCAGTGAAAATGCTAATATCCCTGGCAGATAATACATTGCATTTCAGCCAGGACAGGGCTTCCTTAATCGCCATGATTTCCGTCTGGAAAACGCTACAATGATCAGGGAGGCGGAAAGAGATGCTCAGATTGAGCTGTTCGGAGAAAACACCACAACCCACCCCACCCTCCGTCTTAGATCCATCTGTAAAGAAGTGAACCGAACTACCATCGACAGGGGGACAGTGTCCCATACATCCCGGTTAGGGATGCTCGTACGGAAGTTACGGTCAAATCTCAGTTTCGGTGGGGTATAGTCCGTGTTTTCGTGTTTACAGTTCTAAAACAACATCGAATACAGAAAGACTTATCAAACAAACTAAGAAAGTCGAAAAAATAAAATTTGCACATTCATGCTTCTGGCATATGGGGGACGATATAATAAAAATTGTTATACAAATTTTCACAAAAACAAAAACTCCCAACATATATTCGTCATTTGTAAGTCCAAAGTACTTTTAAAATCTTTTTTGACCCAATCCCCATAAATTAATATTATACTCATCTCAATATATTCTTCTTGATTTGTAGTTAAAGAAACCCGTTTGCCAAAAGAGTGCAGCTCCTCTTAAACCTCTTCTTACTGTAGTGAGAGCCACATGTTTCAAACAATTATTGTTAACCTTTAAGTGAATTGCTGGTGCTGTCTTCCGCCTATTTCATTTGCTGACTGTTGCAATACGAATAAGTAGATCCCAGCACTCAGTTGTAGTTCTTGGACTTCCGTAGTTAGCGTACCTATGATGATACTTGATCTACGAGTCTATTGCTAATTGAACGATGGAACACACTTGATTTACCTTCGTTGTAAAAAAAATAATTGCAGAGTGTGTTCTTACACAATGAACAACAAAATAGTTTGGGTCTTTCCATTTGGTTATAATGGTTACAAATATGAGGTCTGTAAGTCAGAATAAGACTGTACAGGTTTACATAAATACATTACATGTACAGGTTACATAATTTGCGGGGAAACCCCCTTGATATTACAATCAAATTACAAGATTGTAATATTGACTCAAAAAAAAAAAAAATTCTGGTCTGCAATATATTATAATTTTTTACTGGCAAGGAAAGAATTGAATACCTTAGTGTTGGTAGCGTGAAGTTCATAATAAATGTTTTTTTTTTATAAATGGAATTAGTTTGCCCTAAACTATGTATGGTATTTCTGTTAAAGAAAGTAACAAAGTACTAAGTTCAATGTACCTGATGGTAAAAATAACTTTCCGGCTTGACACTGAGTCTCCACGAGACTTAATGTCAGGCGCCAAACAGTCATGTTTTCTTTATATTATAGTAAAGCTCAAATTAACAATCGCTGTCAAATATATTTCAGGGTTTATATCCAAGAAATAAAAGCAGAAATTGATGCCATGAAATAAATTATTTAAAATTTGTGGTCTCTATTGGAAATTTCAATTGCATGACACATTTCTTGCAATGAATCATTGCCAGTATGTTCCAAAGACAACGCGATGTAGGAAAGGCAGGCCTATAAACGTCTGAATCAGACAAATGCGACGACATCGGCATTTCATTGGCCTCAGTAACTCAGTGATCCAAAATCGGCAGGCCTGTCGATATTTTCTGAGGTCAAATAGGCGAACCCCACAGGCGGATCAGTAGAAATGCGGTGAAGTGGGAGGGTTGTGATCCCTTGTTTTCGGATCATAGCCTCGCTGATAAAAGGAAGAAGCAGAAGAATTATTGCCAGTGGAGACTATAAGTGATGAAGGGACCAAATCAACTGCGTATGTTATTAGCCACGACTAGTTTTACTAGAACTGCTGTTACAAATAGTAGGCAAATAATTGGCGGAAATACTCTCGCTGGAGGGAACCTCTTGTCACCAATAGCTTACTGCAGTCTTCTAGCTTTCAAATCTTTTTGTCAAAAAACGTTGAAAAGGCATATTCTTAACACGACGTGAAAACTTACGATAATGAAGACAAATTAGTATATTTTGCTTTCATAAAAGATTGCAAAGCTTTCTTGTATGTCGAATAATATTAGGTTTATGCCTCAAGCTTTTTGTCAACGCAATAATTGCTCTGACAATAATTGCAATGTAGTTCATTGATTCAGAGCAATTAGTGTGTTGACAAAAAGTCTTTGAAAGTCTTAAATCTAAATTTAAGCACACTGATAAAAGTTTTCATAAGGCCTGGTCAACGCAGTCTTATTCGAAGGCAGAGAACAACCACTCAGCTTAGTGCCTTAGAATATCAGCAAAAATCCCGCACAGTACTTACCGATAGTCAGAGAAAAATAATTTTGAACAATAACTGAATTTGTTCCAAGTGCAAGACACTTGCATCAGAATGTATTCTTACTTAATATGTTCACTTTCATTCTCAGCAAGACTTTATTTATCATTATTTATTGTTTTAATAAATTTAAAAACCATAACCATAAATATGGCTCAAAGTAACTCACTTAATGGTTTTCAACACTTATACTAGTCTTAGCAGGAGTTCTGCCATCAAATCCTTCCATTGTTCTTCAACTTAACTGATCCAAATGACATTCATAGGAATTTAGTAAGTAAGTACATAATTCATCACAATGCTCGTCATTAGAGCATAATTTGATCCAGCTCATAAAGTGCTGAATAGAACTAAAAAATATATTTGATTTTTAGTTACAATAGAAATAAATAAAACGCAGTAGAGGGCGACCTCGCGGTAGGTGGCACAAACAAGTGGAGGGGGACCTCAACCAACTTGGCGTGCGCAACTGAAGGCAGCTGGCTCATAACTGGGCTGGCTGGAGAGGTCTGATGGTTGAGGCCCAGGTCCACCCCGGACTAAAGCGCCACCTAAGTAAGTAAGTATAGAAATAAATCGACTAAGTCAAAAGTTATATCGAACAAAGTCAAAAAAAAAAAAAAAAGTTGGACTCATTTTTCTCTAAGTCAAATTTAACTTGAAACAAGTCAAAATGACATCACTGTAGAACAGTGTTCAATAAATCAATTTTTAAAGAATGTAACTACTATATATTTGTATTTCATCGGCTACTAACAAAGTGCTGAACCATATAAGACTGCCAAGCAATAAAAAAACGAAGAAGGAGTACTTCAAATTTGATGAAGTGAGCAGAAGAAATTGGCAGTCAACTAAAGCTTACATGGACCTTTGAGTGTGAGTGTATATTACGCAGATTTGTCTAAAGAGACTGAAAATGCCTCCCATTAAGTCGACTAGTCAGTCAATTAAAAAATAACAATTCTTAGAGTGTCGACATGCACATATTCTTATCTGACATCCTGACGAATACGGTAGTATACTTATACCAACCCAAAAAAAAATTATACGCACCCAATTGTAATAGCTAACCAGAGAGATTACATTCAAACAAGGTGAAAATGCAAAAACCGCTCACTTCTGCTAACACGATTCGCACTTTCATTTTTATTCCCCATACCCCACTGCCACCCCCAACCACCTAGAAAAAAAAAAGAAAAAAAAACCACTCAACGCGGCGCGTCCCAAATTCAACTCCTTTTTCCATTCCTCAAACACTTTGTTATTGTTATGATGTTATCCAGGCTTTTGTGTGTTCATTCGCATTCTTTCTTTGTTTTGTGCTTTCTCTCCATGACCCCTCTCATGCAATTTGCGTGAGTGGAGCTAATAAAGATAACGGTGTATTTATATTTCCTTTCGTCTTCTTTTTCCTTTTCTATGTATGCCGTGTGTCCTCGCTCTGCGGTAACCCACGTGGTGTCAATATGAATCCTTCTCAGGGCAAAAACAACACAAGAAAGTGTGAAAAAAAAAACAAAAAAGAAACCACCACCAAAAGAGAGCTTCTTATAAAAGAAAAATAATATGAATACAAGGACACAGACGCAAAGTGAAAGTGAAAATCCTAGTAACCGATGTAACAGTATCTGCATGTATGATTGTATGTGTGGGATAAGAATGGGGCTTGTGCATGGTTTCTAAGTAAACATTGGTAAAAAAAAAAGAAGACTCCTGTTTTTTTTCTTCTTCTTTCACTTTCTTCATTCATTGTTGCAAGGTTACGCAAGGAAATTATTAAAAAGTTTCTTTCTTTGTTTGGCACTTTGGTTAGATGAGGGTTGAGGATGGTTGATAGCAGCGACAGACGAGCGAGATGGGGGTGGCTCAAGGATCAGGTGCGGGTATACGATTGATGTGAAAGTAAAAGTTAAACGTTTCGGGGTTTTTCTCTTCGACTTAAGAGATTGTTATTGTTGTATGGCATAACAAAAAAAAAAAGAGAGAAACAAGGGTTGCTATATGATTTTGTGTGCAGTCGAAATTATAATTGCATTTCAACCCCAAACAAACTTATTTTCAAAACTTCAGCAAAAGGCAATCAGATGGAATGTAACTGATTGTGATAATAACCCATCCGATCGGAAGACACCCCACAGAAAAGCAATGAAACCAGCCAAAGAGCAATGCAGCAATTTATTCGCATCACTTCGCTTTTTCTACGCAATAATTTGGGTCTTCCAAGCTTGTAACTTTAAAACGGCTAGTTCTGAACAATAGGTTATTGATCAAAAAGAAACATTCACATTAAGTTATAATTCGCTTTGATGCGGAGCTAGCCAGGCTGGACAGCTATCTAAGAGTTAAAAATAAATACATTTTTCAGCACACTTTTAGTACAGGGTGGGGCAGAAAGAACTCCCCGATTTAAATAGAACGAAGATAAGGTTAGGTTGCGGATAGCAAAGCGCGGGAGGTGGCGATAGACAGCTGCAATTTTGCGGTTTTCAGTTGTCATAATAGTTTGGCCGGAGTACACCGTGCGTTTGTTGTCGGAGAATTCATTACAAATGGCGGGTCGCCAACTGCGACGCAGCGTGCTTTTCGCATGCACTTAGCACACGGTGGGCGTGATTCCGTTCCTGACAAAAAAAAAAACAATAAGCCTTTGGGTGTCAAACTTTAGAGAAACAGGCTCTGCACTCAATAAGAAGTCTCCTGGACGACCTCGTACTTCAACTGGAGCGGAAAATGTGGCCGCTGCCAGGGCTCCGATTCAGCAATCTCCACGGCGCTCTGCACGCAATTAGGCAGCGGTGGCCACCGCGTTCGCCTGGTTTGACGCCTTGCGATTTCTTTCTCTGGGAATATCTTAAAGACCAGGTGTACAAACATCGTCCGCAATCTTTGGAAGCTTTAAAGAATGTAATAACACAGGAAGTCGCTAACATTCCGCCTGAAATGACTCGCCGCGTAATAGAAAACTTACGAGAGAGGGTTACTCAGTGTATCGATAATGGAGGCCGCCACTTGAGTGACGTAATTTTTAAAACTTAATTTAAAAACTGCATTATGTGTATTATTTAGAAATAATGTTATCTCTTTGATATCTGGTTTGTTTTTTGTTATATTAGCATCCCAAATGGGGGAGTTCTTTCTGCCCCACTCTGTACAAATTTCATATGGGAAATTCTTTTGGATCTAAATTCAAAATTCCGAAATCTTGCATAGTTTTAGCATATACTATTGGGTACAGCTTAATGGAGCTAAATCTTTTATTTTTTACAATGGCACTGTTATATAAGAATGTAGTGCTGTAGCAGTGAATAGTTTGAATAGTTAATATATCGGAGTAACAGTGGTTGTTATATGATAGCCATAAATATTTCAACAAGTATGGATGCATCCACATATGTATATACGAGGGGCGGCTGATGAGTTCGCTGCCTAAGGCAATGACTGAAAGAAAGGCGAACCCCACAGGCGGATCAGTAGAAAAGCGGTGAAATGGAAGGGTTGTGATCCCTTGTTTTCGGATCATAGCCTCGCTGATAAAAGGAAGAAGAAGAAGAAGTGTTCTGAAGTTCAATTGCAATAATTTTAACTTGTTACCAAGAATTAAATTCAAAGAATAAAGATGATACGAAGTACTCACACCCATGTGAATCTTCAGATTCAGGTGAACATTTTGAACTATTATATGTATAATGGGTAAGTCTAGCATATTTCACGGCCTCTAAGAATCCTAAAACCATATTTAAATATACTTCATTTTTTGAAACTGGCGGGAAACCAGCAATCGGATTAAAATTTTCTTTAGTAGCATCTGGACAAGATCCCAAAACATTTCCCAAAAATTGTCACATTTGTTATTTCAAATGTCTAAATCAAAAATCTTCACTGAACAACAGGGGCTTGATTCTGAACGTTGGGGTTCAAATCGGAATGCCCTTTCAAAATTGAATGGGATTCTTGGTGTTGTTACGGGCCGATCCTTTAGATTTCATTTGACCTAACCAAATTATATTTATTTCAAATATTGAGGACCTAAAATCTGAATCATTTCTTGGTGGTCTAGCTTTTACCTAATTGTTTTGTAAACTATAGATTAAAATTGCTACACCGTTATAGAATATTTTCTATTCAATATAGAATGGGAAGGAAAACAATATCAAGATACAGCTGGTATGTTCAGCGGCAAGTCGTTACAAGCAAAATTATTTCGCATTTACTCCTTGATTTTTCATCTCTGGACAGCAGCTGCTGTTTAAGTGTATTAAGCGGGGGTACAAGCCACCCAAACCAACCTATGCCACCGACCATTCTCCTTCCCTCGCAAATTCTCATGTCAGTGGCGCGCAAATGAAACTTGTTCGACCGCCACCAACTACCACAGAATTTTCAAATGATGTTCCAGCACAGCGCACAGAAAAAAAAAATTCTGAGTGGCGATGTTATCGTTGTTTTAACGGGCTATGGGCCACAACGACAGGCTCTCTCCAACAAACCCCAGGGTCGCTTCAAGAAATGCCCTGCAGAAACCATACAAACAGAGAAAAAAAAAAACGCAACCCTCCCCCCACTGGCGGCGGTTCCAATGAATTATTTCCCCGAACGACTATGCCCAGGCACAAGAGCTTCAAGGTTCAACGTAGAGAACATGCCAGGATACACAAAAGGAAACTGGAGAACGGCTCTTTGGTGTGTATGCGTGTGGAATGGGGTTGCATGCAATGGCAACTACCGTTTGCTGATATTTTCCTGCTGTAGGCCATTTTTACTTACGTCACTGTATAGCATTTTCAGCGCTAAACCACCCCCAACCACCCGCTGCCGACCGTAAAACTGTTGTTGGTATCGCAATTTTCGTGCAACGCGAACGTTTGAATGCCAACACACACATATATGTATGCGTGTATATGTACAAGCAGACTTTATGCTGTATCCTTTTCCGGGGACTATATGCCTTCTATTTATTCTGGGACATTTTTCCTGTCACAATGTCACAGGGGAATTTCGTCTTCTTCTTGGTCTTGTGCAATTTAAGAATGACGGCTCTGAATACATAACAAACGGCCCGAGGGAAGCAAAGCGAGGATGAAATAAAACCACCAACGTTGCATAATCCGCGTATATACACAGAGGTATCTATATATATATTTGTATGTATGTATGTACATACTCGTATGTCAGCATCACAATTCCTTGACTGCTATAGTTTTCGTTATTGTTCTAAAGGATTTGATCTTTTCTGGTTGTGCCGCTACTTGATGGGGCGACCCAAATGCCGTCCCTCTGTCTCCCCATTCTAAATTTATCACCAGGAAATTATTTTCAATTAATCAACGCTTGTCCTTAGAGTTTTTAGGGCCTTTCCTTTGCTAATGCAGCCCCCTTTGAGTTTTGATGTTTGATGTCAGACGTTCTCTGCAGGAGCCTCAGGCGTTCGCATTAGTGGAAATGTTCTCTCTTAAAATTCATTTTAAATTAAATAAAATAGGAAAGAAATTACGAAAAAACGACATCTTTTTGGATAGAAATTTAGTTACCAAAATTTGTTGGTAGCCACAATGGTAGGGATCATTTTACCACTGTTCCCTTTGACGTTCTGTAATCCGCACATAGATTGCATCGTCAATGGACAAAGATGGAAGAAGGTCTAGTTGAGGTTGTTACTTCGGATTGAAATAAGATCTTAAGGATATCAGTTGCGAATTTAGAACGAAAAATGGTGCAACGTAAGCGAATTAAAAACTTAATAACATGAATTTTCGGATATTACCGACATATTCAAATTGTACCAATTGGGATACGGATTTTGGGAGGTTTGAGGACGTTATGCTGTGCAACATTAACTCAAATATACATACATCCGATTGTTGACTTCAACGCGAGAGTGGGTTTTGAAGGAGGAAATGATAAAAACGTATCAGGTGTAGATCGCCAGTCTAAGGATAAGGTTTGCAATCCCAGAGAAACTGCGGATTTTACATTTGTGGGTCATCAATTATCAACATTGGTCATCGATTACGCCTATACCCTATTCTGATCACCTCCCTGCAGTAGTAGCATTCGGACTCCAGGTAAACAAATCGGAAATAAATAGAACCATGATGCTACTCCCTAAGCTGTAACGGAGAAATACCAAAGCAACCAGCTACCGAAAACAACTTAAAATGCGACTGCAAATGCAACAAGTAACTAATCTCGATCAAATAGAGGTATCGTATCCGATCACCAGCTATGGCGGAAGTTTTGCAGAGCAACTATTTGAGCCATGGTTTGATATTGAATGTAAACGGGCGAGGCAATAATCCTTTGCTGGTTTCAGACCGGGATATTCAAACATTGACCATGTCTTTATTTTAAAGAGCATCGCCGAGTCATTCCTACGTAGAAATAAAAAAAAAACTGTATGTACTCTTTATTGCTTTGATACAGTATATGGTACGTATAGCATATTGGGATTCCTTCTTAAAGTAGAAGCTGTATGTTATGTCATGTATGTTCGGTAGAGTTATACAAAACCTATTCAGCGTTACACAGGCAGCAGTTTGTAATTGTGAGAAAGTATGGCAATGGTTTGAAACTAAATCGGAAGTGAGACAAGGATGTCCGCTGGGCCACAGCTTAATCTCGCTTTTCATTGAAGGCCTCATTGAGCAATTAATAAAGTGCTTTCTTTTTGCGGATGATGTTGCTCTGCTTGCATACACACCTGAGTCGCTGCAACTAATGATCAACGTTTTACACCTCTATTGCTCAAATTGGAATCTGATAGTGAATTTTAATAAGGCAAAAGTAATCATATTCAAAATGACTAGGAGAGGAAATTGCTCTAATGAAAAGTGGTTCTTTAATTGAAAGAGTGTAGAAGTTGTTATCGGTCATGTGGGCGCCGCCATTGTTGATGACCATTTGAGCTCTTTTTACCGCATTTTCAGTCGTTTTGGGAAGAACTTCGGGCGGTAAGTAAGAGCATCCAGAGTCTGTGGCTTGTTCTCATAGACCTGTGACTTCAAAAAACCCCAAAGAAAGAAATCTCAAGCGGTCAAATCGGCGGTCTTGCCGGCCAGTGCAAATCGCCAAAACGAGACATTATGTGACGCGGAATTGCATCATTCAAAATGTCCATTGTCGCGTGAGCTGTGTGCGGTTGCACCATCCTGTTGGAACCACATGTCCTCCAGTCCCAATTCATCAATTTGTGGCAGTAAAAACTCGTTTATCGTGGTTCTGTATCGCTCACCAGACGCAGTAACCGTGTTACCCACGGTGTCCTCGAAAAAAATTAGGCCCGATGACACCTTCGGCGTAAATGGAGCACCATGCAGTGACTTTGAGTGGATGTAATCGCTCTTCGTGAATGATGTGTAGATTCTCAGTGGCCCAGAAGCGCAAATTTTGTTTGTTTACGTATACGATCAGATGGAAATGGGCCTCGTCGCTCATGATAAATTTCGACCGAAAATCGTCCACGTTGAGGTTCAAAAGAGCGTGAGCGTAGTTTAGACATGGTCGACATGTATTCTGCATCTATTTACTTCACAAATATGAAAACAAAACTGACAGTTACTGCCAATAGCAAAACTTTAGCATCTTCCGACAGAGTTATACATTTTTTGGTCACCTTGAATTAATACCTTGGTGTGCATTTTACCAAGAATTTATGTTGTATATGGAAGGACATTTGAAGAAGAAACTTGTAAGGGCTAAAGGAGTAATCAGTGCTACATGGATAGAAGAAGAGATATTTTGAATTATTTCTCACAGCTGTAAATACCAAGTATTCAAGACAATTTCGGAAGCCATTTTGTTTTATGCGGTGCAAGTATGGGGCTGTAAGCAGTACGAAACGGTAGAAAACTTGTTAAAGTATTTCATTAAAAGAATAGTTCACCTTCCTTTAAACACACCAAACTCTATAATAATGTTGGAAACTTGCCTTTCTCCACTCTACATAACAACATTTAAATTACAAGTAGAATAAATCTTGAAAGTCCTTAATATGGATAATAGTCGGCTCCCAAAGAAGGTGGCTCTTGAAGAAGTATACGAGTATAAGCTGGCATGCTGAGTGGATGGATATAGCACGTGATTATGGAAATGAACAGCGAAGATTAGAGTAATTGGAAAACAATTCTTTGTCAGCTTGTCGGAACTGTGGATACACAATGCAGGGAGCGGTTTCCACAACAGGCATCGAAATCGCTGCACAGGACAATTTACAGATTATATCACGACATGCATCATAAAAACTACTTTCGTGATGCGCATTATATAAACGTAATATCGACAATGCTAAGATTACTCGGAGAACTTCCCCAACTAAACTACTCGTATATTTCGCATAGTTGCATACTCGTAGATCAAGAAGATTTATTTTCGGCAGTGATTTTTTCAGTTAGAAAAAATGAGATCAAAGTGGGAAAAATGGATTTTGAAATAAATCGTATTTTTTTAGAAAGACAATTTTATTTGAAAAAGAAACAAACAGATACAAATTTAGTTTAGAAGCTTTCTGTAAACTGAACTTCTTTATCGAGGTACGTAATAAACGATTTCCTTAAAAGACAAGGTCCAGTGAATGTGCACGAAAAGGAAATTTCCCAGTCCTGCTTTGGTAATTTTTGATGATCTGGAAGAGATAATTGTAGTGTGTCGATATTATGGTAGAAAACGACTGCACTCACGAACACTGGGAGTTTCAGTTCGATCCTTGTCTTCACAATTTTTCACTAAACTTCGCCCTTCAAATTACTGGGGTGAGACTACTTATTAGGGTGCAAAGGTTCTTTACTAGAAGGTAAGTAGGGGCCGATTCAGCGCTGTTCATCCCGATGACATCACTTAAACAAATAATTTTGAATCTATGACAGAGAACACGGAACTAGCAATGCATAAAACGTTCATAACTTCTGATTCATCTTTATAGGTTTCTCTTATTTTTAACCAAAAGTATGACAAATCAATACCAATAATTAAGACATAATAGTATTCCATAAATTGTTAAAAGCACATTAAAAATCCTAATCGATTTAGTTATGCGATTTACGCAATTATTCTTCTTTTATTGAATTGGTTGGTCACATACTCTTATATATGAATGAAACTAAAGGAACAGAAATAATTATTTTTTAATATCTTAGTTTTAATATTAAGAACTAAGCTATGAAAAATCATGTTCTGCTGTCTGAAAAGCAATGGAAAAATCCAATATTAACGCCAAAAGTTATAGTGTACTCATACCACTGAATTTCATAGAGACCCTGATGACAGATAAGATATAGAGCCTAGCAGTGGAAGTTTTGAGCAACATTTCAAAATCATCGTCCCATGTACATTTTTATTTTTTATTTCGTTTGGAAGACTTTTCAACCAACCAAGAAACCATCCATTTGAAATGTTTTAAAATACTTGACATATTTAAGAGCTACGAAAGAAGTCGTTAAGCTACTGATTATTTTTGAGTACCTTACCGGCATTCATCAAAGGATCCTATAAGACTGTTCTTAAAACAGGTTGATCATTAAAAATTCGCTTAAACAAGATAAATTTTAAGCAAATGGATTTATTTTCTATTGTAGGATGCGGTCATTCATATTCATACAGATGATCTTCTATGTGTATAGAAATCACTATAAGAACACGGCGTTAGTAGCTTAGCAACGAAAAAATGGAAACAATGGAAAAAATGTATATTTAACTCTTATTAGAATTTAGTGTATATTTCAAACAATTTTTAAGTTCAATTGCTCATAATTCTGGTATTTTGCACCCAATAAACATTGGAAATAACGCATGAAATAAAAAATAAATATAATGTCCAGTTGGTTACTGGGTATCCCTGGTATGCTCTGCAAAAAGTACCCCTAATTGGGTATTCTGTGTAAAATTTACATTGGCAACTATTTACAAGATGCGTTCCAAAGTAAAAACTTCGAGGTAGTAAGGGACTTTTTCTACCTTGGCTCTGCTATAAACTCTGAGAACGACATCAGCGCAGAAATCAAGCGAGGAATAACTCTTACCAATCGTTTTTTTTTTTTTTTGGGCTTATAAGACAATTCAACAGTTAAGCCCTATCTCGAACAACTGAGGAGACTCTGTATAAGACTCTGATCATCCCAGTCCTGCTTTACGGCGCTGAAACATGGACTTTATTAAAAGCAGATGAAGATATCCTTGGTCGCTTCGAGAGAAAAATTATTCGTAAGATATTCGGTTTCTTTTGCGTTGACGGGTTTTGGAGGAGATGACGTCTGAGATGGCTAGGACATGTAGAGCGAATGGACACCAACGCTCCGGCCCGCAAAGTTTTCGAATCTAATCCGGAGGCACGACGCAGTAGAGGACCTCCTCGCCGTAGGTGGCGCGCACAAGTTCAAGGGGACCTCGACCAACTTGGAGTGCGCAACTGGAGGCTATCAGCTAAAGACCGAGCTAAATGCAGAGGCTTGTTGGTTGAGGCCCAGGTTCACCCTGAACTGTATCGCCACCTAAGTAGGTAAGTAAGTAAGTTCCAAAATAAAGAGGACCTTTTAAAAATAAGAACAGCAAACAGTTTTTTTGGTTAAAACCCATTTTAAAATAGTGCCCTTTCGACTCAATACAGCAATTTGCACGGTATAAAAGCATGTCGAATGAGTGTTTTAGAACGTTGGCCGGGATGTCCTTCAGGATGTCGGTACAAACCTTTTGGATGGCTTCTGCGTCCACAAAACGCTATCTTTTTATCGACAAATGAATTTTTCCGAAAAGGTAAAAGTCGCACGGTACCAAATCAAGCCAATACAGGGAGTAGTTGACAGTTAAAAAGTTTAGTCCAAAAATCGGTCACAAGTATCGATCGATAAGGATTTTTGGTCGTCAGTCAACTTGTGCGGAACAAACTGTGCACACACTTTTTGGTAGCCCAAATGTTCGGTCAAAATGCGATAAATTGATGATTTTGAGATTGAGATTTTGAGATGAACTCTGCCACGGTATAAACAATCATCACCATAAACTTGGTTTATAAATTGAAACGTTTCGGTAAAAGTTTTGCCAAGTTTAAAATAAAACTTAATATTAGCTCATGCTCATTTTTGTACCAATAACACAAACATACTGTTACTTCAAACGGAATAATTCCGCTCGATTCGTCGAAATGTCATGAAATTTTGATAGTACATCAGTAAAGGATCTAACTTTCCGACCCTTGTAATTGCCAATAGATAGTCTCACTAGAAACACCTATTTTTAAAAAGTCCTGTTCACTTTGGAAAGTACCTTGTAGGTGCATTGATTCGTTATTATGCTTATGATGCGCTTTATGTGAGTGTGTACACATGTCATTTTCCATTGCCCAATCATTTTGCTATCAACACATCGAGCAGCGTAAACATGGTCCATGTGACCCAAATTCTGTTGCATTTGTAAATACCATTCGGAATACAACATCGAATACATCAAGCTTCAACGATGTCAACCAACAAAGAAAAGTCATTGTCATACATGTATATATGCGTATATAAATAAAACGCTAGCAATCATTCCAATCGATGTAATAAATATTTAAAATACATTTGTCCAAATCATCGATTTTCAACTATAAAAAATAGTAGGCATTTTCAAACACAGTTTAAATTGTACACTCGCACTTATTCATATGTACAAATAAAATCCAGATGAGGTTTAAAATATAGTAGATACTAAGCACGTTAATGTACTTACCAATGCAGTTTTAGCATTTCTATATAATTTACCTGAAACGAAAAAAAGAAAGTCATGAGGGATCTTTTGAAATACATATGTAATGTATGGTTTCAATAAAAGTAATCATAAAATAAAGGATATAGCTTTAAACCTAAGATTAGAAATATATTTAAGACGATTGCAGGTCTAATTTGGCTGAATATGATTCACTTTATTCGAATTCAACGTAAAAGCAAAATTATCAATTAGTACGAGCAGAAGAAGTATAAAGATGCCAAGGGCTATCTGAGAAACATCGAAGTATCTGCAGACGGAAATGTCTCCTCAAGCTGTGATACTTTTCTTATCTACAGTCAACATTTTATTTCTGTGGATCATCAATTGTATCAAATTTTAAAGTACCGTTATCGAATTTTACGATTTTCCAAGACTTTTTTTAAAGATAGGTGAAAAGAGAACCTTTACTCTTTTTGTCTAACTTCATAGTTGTAATATTAATGTTTTCTAATCGCATGAACAAGTAACGTCATATGAGTTAACTTAATAGAAATCAATTTTTGATTACTCACAGTATGGGTCTAAGTATTGAAACAGTCTCACGAAAAACAAATCTTACCTAAGTAGATCGATCAACCTAATTAAAGAACCTGACCTACTTCTGATTCCTCTCTCATAAAGATAACACGAACTTAAGGATGTTGAAGATTGTTCTAACTCCTATTCACAAATCAGTGACGCTGCAGCAAGAGCAAGTTACTAAACTTCCTTAGGGCACGAGTAATAACTTACACCATGCGGTTCCAGCAATACTCAGGTTAGGTTGGCACTCGTGCTTACACAACAGATTGGAGTTAAAGGTTTTAGGTATTTAATGCTGGAACCTTATTACTCTCTTCTTCCCAATACATAAAGCTATCAATAAAGTTGATATTGTTCGCTGTCAAATTGGAAAAGTAAAGTCGCTTCTGTGCCGTTTAACTTACTTACTGTCAAAAAATTTTAATATTCGTATCTCTTTTGCAAATGTATGTACTTCTTGGGTTCATATTCTCATATAAGGGCATAGGTTTAGTTATCGATTAAATTTAAAGGGTTACATCTGAGCCATTAAAGCACTTATGTCATTCAATATGGCATCGTAAAAGGGGCCAACATTGATACTCATAACTACTTTTAGCAACTATCAAGACTCTGCAAAACGTCTTCAAGTCAATTTATAGCTAGTGAGCAATAAAAGTCCTGTGAAAAACGAAGCTTAAATCAATTTCCTGCCTGTACTACCAATAAAAAGCTCATTCAAGAGAAGTAATAAAATACCAGTCACCTATGCGCCATACGTGGCCCCTTTTTCACCCCCAATCCTCACTCAGTTCTGTGCACTCTTCCGACACTTGTTTTTTTTTTTTTTTAAGGAAGAGGTATGTCCTTACATAAGGAATACATTTTTAGGCAATTTATCATTTCAATAACTGTCCGTGGTGACAGCACCGCACCAAAGTAACCCCAGATCCACGCCACCCACCCATCCGAAATACTTAGTGCACACACTTGACACACATACTCGCATGCGTATACTTATTCGAAAAGTGTGTGCTTTCATCTTATGGGAATTTATTTGGGTAGTAGAGTAGAGTGCGTTTTACGGCTTCTTTTCCTTGAAGGAGAAAATAAAACAAATTGCTTCTGCTTTTGGTTTTCCCGTTTACTGAGTGGAATTAAGTAAACCCACCCTTATTTTACGCTCGCCATCGTCCTTATCACCTTCAGCATTGCGTTTTGTTTTCTTTATTCGTACATTTTATTACAGATCGAATCCAAAAAACAATCTGTCCCCTTTCTGTTTTGTATGCATGTCCTAGCATTAATCCGCAATTTTAATGGGCGACTGAACGCATGTCAATGCAATGCGTCTGCTCCTAAAAAAACAAAAAAATACAAAAAAAATCTATGTAAGGGTTGAAGAAAGATGTGTATGCTTTGAGTGAGTAATGCGTATATTTGCATACGGCGACTGCGTATGCTGACGGCCATTGAATGCACGCACAATGGGGGTGTGCTTAGTGATGTATTGGTGTTGCATACACAGATGTTGGTTGTGTATTGAAAAATAGTTTTTTTTTTTTTGTGTAGCTTCCAGGAGAGCACCATAATACACATTTTTATTGATTTTTCTCTCTGTCCATCTCTCAGCACACAATTTGCTTATGCAATGAAGTATGCATTAGAAAAGATGCACCCTTTTTCGAAATATGAATGTACGCAACAAGAAAAAAAGGACAAACTACCCTTTTATAAAACGCAACGGTGGATAATTCATACTTTCTATACGACGGATTGTGCATTGCGCATTCCAAATGCGTCATGGAGTGAGGAAATATTTTTTCCTCTGGTACAGGGGTTGCAGTATGTCCACGATATTATTGCAACGAAATGCAAGGGATGTTAGGTCGTCACAGCAACTGCGCTTCAGATTCCAAATTATAATAATCAGCCTCGTCGCAGCACGTGCGGTTCAGTTTTTTTTTTTTCTTTTTCGATAACTTCATCAACCCTCCTTGTCTGCTCCATCGTTGCTGTATGTATGTACATACATATATGTATCTGCCAGATACCGGATTGAATTGAATTGCATCCGCGAGCAGGAAAAATACTTCTGCTGTTAGCTGTCAAAGATTTTGAAGTGCTACAACAATAAAAGTACGTTGAGCGAGCACAAAGCGGAAGGAGGACCTAAATGGAAGGGGTGTTCGTCATACTACTACTATGTACCGTTGTTAAGGCGCACTAAGGATTAGGATTAATAAAACGAAACGAGAAAAAGAGAGAGAGAGAGAGAAAGGTTGAATTTCAATTTTGATGACTGCCAAGGCTGTAGCTCTGAAGCAAAACTTTCACAGGCTTCACAAGCTAATTAGCCTGATTTCTGCCCGTCGTCGTCGTTTTTTTCTTTTCGTGCTTTTCTATGGAATGAAATGACAGCAGCAGCCGGGTGGCTTCGCGGAATGATAAAAAAAAGGCTAAGGCCAATCCAAGTATGGGGGGGTGGAAATTTCATTTTGAAGTAAATGAAGTGGTTTAGGATAAACATAGATGGACGGATTCCCTGTGATAAGGATAATGGGCAAAAATGGTTTGCTTTGAGAATTTCCTTTCCGAGTTTTCCTTTTGACAAATGGAATAGACATGTACCTCAGATTAGCGCAGTAATCAATGGGATTCTTAAGTTATCGGTGAAGTTAAATTAATACTTTGAATTACTATGAAATGGAACTGTAAATTTATCTTTGCTATTGTTATTACATTTAAAGGAATAAGCAACGGTAAGCCTATACCATATTGAGAGAACAATCTAGGACCCTTGCCTCGCCGAAGTAGCTAAAATAATTGGCAGCTGTGAAATACTTCAAAGAGGAGCTAACCAGGTGTTGAAATACTGCACTGGAAAGAAAAGAATGTATATAGCCATGAACAGCATGTGTATGTGTAAAATCACATAAGATCTAAGAGCGTGTCAGCCATTCATACGAAGTCCAGAAGTCCAGTTGTGCTGCACTCTCTCACTCACCTGGATCCCTTATCAGAAGGGTATCACGGGCAAGGACATCCCTGTAACAAGATTGCTGATTACTTTCATAGAAACAACATGAAAAGCACTCATACTGGTACTCACAAATAGGTCTAGTCCATGCAAAGAAATTTATAGAATTCTCTAGCAAAAGATCGAAAGAAATCCTAGGAATGAATAAACATAATGCAAAGCTTATTACAGACTTTCTTACTGCAGATTGCAGATTATATCTTGAGAACACTAAAACTGCCGAGCACATACGAGTACATACATATGTATGATTATTGCTCGTAGCAGACTAAAACATTTTCGTAAAGAGTCCACCGCCCCATCTGATTTAATATTTTCTGCTCAAACAATCTAAAAAAAATTCTCCTTAATCTGAATTAATTATCGCAAGGGGTACATCGGATTCGGATAATGGAATACATACCTTCAGTAGGTTCAAAATCGGTATGGAAAACGATACATGACTTCCACGTTACGGAATCATGCATGACAACGTACTACAATAGGTTTTGAAGAGAAAAAAAAAAGTACTAGCGTAAATTTTAAATTCCGATAATTGGGTTTCACTGCCCTCTATTTCCTGTATTTACAAAAGATACAAATATTTATACTGACGATATTTATAAAAGCAATTATTCGTTCGAAAAGTGCATTTGTATGTATTATATATATGTATGCATATCAGAAGTTCAGGGTGAACATTTTACAGACAGACTTATGAATATTTAGCAGAAAACATAAACACATTTTTGAAGTCGTCATCTTCTACAAGCGTCTGCCAAACGTCCGAGAGGACCAGTGTCATGAGAAAGCTTTTAAAAAAGAATGCCTTTCAGATACGGCGTAAGTAAGTCCCTTCCATCCGTGCGAAAAAAAAAAAAACCCGTAGAGTACAGTGGTTGCCAGAAGTTAAGTCAGAAACCCTTTATGGGTTGTTCACACGAAATTTTTATTTTGGTTTTTACATTTTTTATCTTAACCTCAATTCGGATACTTCATCCAATCCAACTTCTTTGATGAACCGAAATAAATGCAGCGAAGGTAGGGATGGGCTGCTAGGTGATGTTTTGTTTTGTTGATTAGTGCTTCGTATTCAATAAGGTGTGCTGGTGTTTTTACGAAGTTCCCGCAGAATCTGCAGTGTCCGTTCCCTCCTATTTCCAGTTAACATGCCTGTCAAGATGCGAAGTCGATTCTTGCTAAATCTTAGACAGATCTGC
Source organism: Brachypalpus laphriformis (assembly GCA_945910035.1). Lineage (NCBI taxonomy): Eukaryota > Metazoa > Arthropoda > Insecta > Diptera > Syrphidae > Brachypalpus > Brachypalpus laphriformis. Next base: position 167,310,638 of record OX246755.1, on the reverse strand, counting down.
CTCTTTTCTGGTTGTAATTCCCCACAATTTCTTTCGACTGTATCAATAAGGGGATATCATCCCAATGCTTGACCCAATTGCTCTCTTCTTATTTTCTCAGCTCTTTCCGTATTTAGTGGTCCTATCACACAAAAAGGTTCCGGTTCAAGGAATGGAGTGTCTGAGCCGTTTCTTGCATTAGCTGATTCGTTCCCCTCCACTCCTAAATGTCCTGGTACCCAGTAGAGAGCTACTTTATTAGCCTGGCTCAAGCTGTTGCGCTGTTGGTGAGGCGCTCCCAAACCAATCTGGATCTTATCTCGTGTGAGTTCAGTGCCTTGATTGTGGCTTGGCTATCCGACAGTATTGCGAAGTCCTGTTCGCGATATTTCTTGTCGAGGGTGAATTGGACACATCTTTTGATTGCGTGAACTTGTGCTTCGAATATACAGCGGAAAATTCGTAGAGATTCAGAGTATCTAGCCCTAGGCCCGTTCCTCAGTGCCTGTATATACTTTCGATCCATCCGTGTATTAATGCTTACATTGACAGTTAAAACCAACATAAGTCTGCTTCTTTATTTTCTGAGCTTCAACAAATTTGAAGTGCTTTGTGCTGTTTTCGACTTCTATCCTAGTTTTGAGCTATCCAAAAAGACACGAATTTCTTTTTCCGCGGCATTCCAAACCAGGGAAGACCTCATCAAACATGAAAATTATCTATGGATGGGACTGCCATTTTCTGGTATATTTGTACAATTTCTTCATTCAACATTGTAAATATATCAAGTGAAATGGGTATACAGTATTCTTTGTCAGTTGCTCTCCCGGCTAAGTGATAAAACATTGCTAGGTATATTGCGCGAATTTGAAAAATATCTATGCGCGTTCAAATAAACAACTTCCTCGAGAGGAATGTGCCCACACATATTTTCTTTTAATATGTACTGGGGATTGCGATAGAACATTACCGAAATTAGCCAATTTTCAATTACATTTGACGATCTCGAGACGTGGTTTCTAAAAGATTTAGAACAAAGTTTCTTACAACTAGACTAAGATTCTTGAAGTAACAAAGTCTTTGCAATGCGAAACAGTGTGGTTTCACTAGAAAAGTTCATTTCAGGATTCTAAATTTTGCAATAAATTTGAGGTAGGTCAAATTTAGCCTGAATATTTCTTAGAAGCTTCCATTTTGGCGCCATTCGAAAATAAAAATTTGAAATCAAACTGTGGACTCCAGTACTTAATGCAGGTATTCATTAAAATTTTCAATTGTGGACCGTGGTAGTTCACTAGTCTCGCCCGCGCACATGTATTGCATCCGAATACAATATTTTCCTCCATTTTGAGACGTTAAAAGTCCAGTTTATGAAATATTTGAATTTTCAAACGGTTTTTGAAAGATCTCCATTTTAAAGTGCTGCGTACTCCAACACATGGAATCAGAAAAACATTATGCCTCATATACTTGTAGTATAAACAATCTGAATTGCAATTTTATTGGCTACTTACACAAATACAAACACCCGTTTCGTATGCAATTTCTAAAAATAACCACAAAACGCACACACTGCAGTTAATCCCAATTCGCCGCAACGAATCAAATGTAGTTAGGCTGTTTATAAATGTATTTATATTTGCACTAACATTGCCGCGAAAAATCGCAAAAAAACGCAACGAAACAAGCCCCAAGTCTCCATTTTGCAAATCGTTGCACAAACTGCAAGTGTATTGAATATTCTTCATCCCCACCACAAAGAGTGTTTGCTACCAAAGTAAAATGAGAACTTCGGAAAGAACCATAAGGGCAAGCAAAAAAAAAAAAACACTTAATTTTTTTTTTCTTTTAACCCGTTTGCAAGTGGTTTAGTGAGAAGTTTATACCACACCCACAGTTTGCACTTCAGTGCACACACGATCATTTTTTTTTTCCATTTCTGGACATTTCTAAAATGTATTTTACGCTTATCTCTACGGTATTGAATTCGCCATAATCGATCAGGGTGTAAGGAGAAAGATTCTTGTTCGACCAGTTTTAGTTGTTGGAGCGTGATCCAAGCAATCAGTTCAAGCGATCGTTCGGAGAGGTGTTTTTTCCTTGCACTATGTGCGCTAGTTTCATTCATGCAAAGAAATTTAGGGCGGGATAAGGTTTTTTTTTAAGTTGGAACTTGTAAATGGCGATCTTCGGCCATTTAAAAAATCTTGCATTATTCGACATACAATCAGACCTAAAATTCTGGGTTTTGAATTAGATTTTAAGTGATTTACGAAGTGCAATAGTGATAAATTATTTCCAAAAACGAAAAGTTTAAATAACGTCCAAAAGGATTTATAAATATATTTTAAGAAAATATCGTAATAGAATACCGACATATGTTTTCTGGTGTAAGATTCTGCACCAAGGGAAGGTTTTAGACGTTGGTTTTTTAGCCCTGTTAATAAAGCTTGTGTTTCTTGGATGATTTTTGTACATATGTGTATATACTGGGCTCCCATACTACCCAATAACTTTGTAGCTTAGTCTACTAGTACTTTGCAATACCCTTGCAAACTCTTTTTCATTTTTCTTCCGAAATTTGGTGCAACTTGGAACTGTTTGAAAAATTTGTAATACATATAGTTTGGAAGGTAGACTTCAGTTAAATTCCATCAAAATCCGTAGGATATGTTAGAGAAAATGGGCGTGACTCTTACCGTTTATAACCAATACATATGTATGTATGAACTCTGACAGTGCATAGTATATTTAAGTATACCGAAATGCTAAGTGAAAACTGAAAAATATGTATGTATTCTAATAAAATCCAGAAATGATGTGAAAGTGATGCCATTTTTAATCAAAATATAATAAATCTTAAAATTCTTCCAAATGAGGCTTAAACCAGAAAGAATGTGTACACCAAAACTAAAGAATATAACTCATTACATAAAGGTGCCCCTAAGTTTAAAATTCTTTCGAGTATTTTGATTAAAATTTGCAGGGAACGTAAAAAAGTATGAACAATTAAAAACTTAATAAATATATCGCGTGTTTGGGAATACTACGCAATTTTTCGCAGCACGTCTTACTTATTAAGACGGCATAACTATGTTTTCAAATCAGAGGAAATATTTATAATACAGAAAGAATAGAAATTCGCATTTCTCCTCAGACCTCACGTACATATTTCCCACACAGAAACTACATAACATTTCGCAAAGTCCCGGCGGTGGATCAGAAAATAATAAATTGATGGCCAAAAATATACGCTTCATCAAAAGTTTCAAATGGTTTTAACGAATAGGCAGGGTTACATGATCTATGCGGTATCGCAACGGACTTATCTCTTATCTAGGTGTATTGACGTAAGCTGGCTGGCTGGCAGCCACTTCCACCTAACCTAACCTTGCCAAAAAGTTGGAAATGATTGTTTGAATGGCCGTTCTTCAAATTCATTTCCTTTATATCGCCATGTTACTGTTTTTATTTCTGACTACACCCTTTTAGACCGCTAAAATAAATTTTTCATAGCTTTTCTAATTTCACTCTACGGACTAAACTTTTCGGTACCAATATCGCTGACGAGGAAAATAAAGGAAAACGAATTACCAGAGAGAGTCTGAGTGCTCTGGGATTTGGGTTTTCTTTAAAAAAAAAAAAAAAAAATACCGCTAACAATACTTCCTTCACTACTTCTTGATGACTACGCTCTGCTGGCTATACTTTTCTAAATATACATATTTTCTAGAAATGCTTAAGTAGATCCGTTCAAGTGTTAATGCTAACACCCAAGATAACTTACAAGCAAACAGAGAAAATAGAGTTATCAAGAACGATCAAACTTTGACATATAAAAATTAAAATTTTATTTCGAAAACAAGTAATTTATTTTCATATTGTTAAATGCAGCAAAACCAATCATAAAATTTCTTATTAGGGTCGGTCCCCGATAATAACACAGGCAACTACATCGAAATCGAGAGTCTGCTTCTATAAATCCACTTCCCTGTGTCGGTTCATCGAATTATATGGCCGTAGCTCTATACTTCTATCACTTCGAGTTTAAATTTGACCAAAAATACTAAAAACTGCTTTTATATAAGCAAGTGCTAAAGCCTGTATGGAATGACACTTGATGCAAAGCTGAAATGGAAAACGCACGTTAAGAAAAAACGCAAAGAACTAGATAGCAAATATCGAGAAATGTATTGGTTACTTGGAAAATATTCCAAGCTTAATATAGAGAACAAACTGCTTTTATATAAGCAAGTGCTAAAGCCTGTATGGACATATGGTATACAACTCTGGGGTTGTACCAAAATAAGTAATATTCAAATTTTACAAACTTTTGAAAACAAAGTGCTAAGAGGTATTGTAAATGCGCCGTGGTATATCAGAAATAGCGATATCCACAGAGATCTTGGCATTAAAACAGTCGAAGACGAAATCAAAAACTACGCGAGAAAACATAAAAGTCGACTAGAAAGTCACGTTAATATAACAGTCCTCCAAGTTTTGGATGAAAGAAACTTACTACGCCGTCTACAAAGAACAAAACCTTTAGACTTAGCGCGATAAGTAACCGCGTCTAAACTGCGGAGCTAGCAGGAACTTCTAATGGGAAGGTACCTGCAAAACGTCCTTATTTCGTGAAACGAAAACTACTTGATAAGTCGAATACTTAGTTGTAGTAATAATGAAAACAAGTCTGTTTTGAAGGGAGGTTTTTTAGTGGGTAAGAATCCCACACTACTATGAGCACGCGCTGTCGATCCTCATAGTGTCTTCTTGAAGATTTTCACCTACCCTCGGGAAAAAAAAAAAAAAAAAAAAAAAAAAAATACTAAAAAAAAAAAAAAAAAGCTTGCTTGCTGCTCGCAATAGAACTATTTGAATTTCTGGACTTTGAACACTTTGAACTTTCCGAACACTTTTGAGGATTGACATTATCGACAATTCTTAAGCGCGAAGAAACCGCAAAGTTATTGCCTGGAAATGGTATCATATGGTTTGGTTGATTGGTTGAGGTGGCGGTTCAAAAAGAAACCCAATTAGCGCTATTCCGCCATTTTGTAGCCACAAAACTCGTGTACACCTGGTTAAATGATGGAGTATTAGGTTGAAAAAGATGAATATGCTAGACCCAGCCTGTCGAGTTTAGGTAATTGATGAGGGCTCCAATCCTTTTGTTAGATATATCTCCCAGGTCGTCGAAGAATGGTTTACCTAGGGTACGCTGCCTGGTTCTCGCTAGGGTCGGGCATCTGCAAAGAAAGTGAAAATAGATTCAATCTTTTCAATTTCTGTTGCTACTGCATCTCTGCAGATACGGCAGAGGGTATTATGGGAGATGCCTAGCTTGGTTGCATGGTCTCCTATCGGCCAATGGTCTGTACTAATGGCTACGATTCTGGCAATATATGGTCTTGATCTGCTAAGAAGCTCATTTGATTTAGCTGGACCATGTCTTTTTTGATATAACGTAGCTAGAAAGCGATTTTCACCCATAGTTAGCCTTGGCGATTTCCAGCGGAATACTGACTCTTTCTGCTAGAGAGTCGCTAAGGGCTTGACCTTGTCTGGACAGATCATCCATCATATAGTTTACAATAATGTTTTTATAAACATATTTTTCCATTTGGTTGTCTATCCTTATACGTAGACCATGCCAGTAAAATGCAACCCAGACCATTATGCATCCGCCACCATATTTCAACGCCTTAATGGTGTACCTTAAGTCATGCTGCATATTTTGTGGACGCCATACATACATTTTTCCGTTTGATCCAAATATGCAAAACTGATTCATCAGACGCAAGTACTCGTACATTCTTCCAAAAAGAAAGTGGTTGGTCAATGTGATCTTTTGCGAACTCTAGCCTAGCCTTCAAGTCTTCGACACTAATGGTTACCGTTGCGTTATGCACCTCCGCAATATTTTTTTATTTTTTTTTTTTCGTCTAATTACCACTTTTACTGTTCTTAAGGACACAATTATACCATATTCTGATGAAAGTTAATTTTGTATGTCACTGGAGGGTCCTTAGCAGAAATTCAATAAATTATCTGGTCTTCTTTCGGCGTTGTTTTGCGTGCGCGAAGGGCTTGTTTAACATTTTTTGTGGCCCCAAACCTTTGAAAATGTCTATAGCATTGTACACCACCTTCCACGAACACTCCAAGAATTGAGAAATCTCCGCAACTGTCTTGCCTTGGGCTTTCATTTGCAAGATGAAAGCCCTTTTCTCCTCTGAGCACCACCGTCCATTTGCCATACTTAATTATACTTTTATTAATCGCTTTAATTACTTTAAAATTCAGCACTAGAGAATATAAAGAACCTCGAAATTTATTTCGATTTTAAGCAAAAAAAAAAAAGAGTTATAGGTACAATACTCAAAATGTGCTAAATTTGTGTGCAGCAATAAATAATAAATGCACTTAAATGACAATACAATATAAGTGAAGATGTTCCCCAAAGTAAAAAAAAAATCCTTCGTTGAACTAACGGAATATGTTCTGCTTCATAGATGTAAGCAATTCATTGGTAATTTACTTTAGTTTGAGTTCCCACTTCGAATTTAAGTAATTTTATCCTATTTTCGAAAAACATAATTTAAAATTTCGGGACTAAGGAGCGTATTTTGCGAATAAGTACTTAAAAAGGTACTAAAATAAGTACTAGAATAAGTACTAAAATATGTACTAAAATAAGTACTTAATTTTAAGTACAACGAAATTACGTTTATCTTGTAGTCCGTTTCAATACCTTTCCAACGATAGTCTATGCGTATAAATCGGATGTAAAATGGTCAAGTTATGAAAAATCCCGTAGCGCGAGATTAGCAATTTGGGCCACTCTCGCAACTTCGGTGAAAGTCGCACCGGCATTTTTTCGTACCCATTTTCGTTGAGTTTGGCCTCAAACAAAACCATGGGCAAAGTTTTAATTGAACGGCCGTTGGACGAAAATATTGCTGTTTCATCTGCAAGCGTCAAATTCACAACTTGATACGTTGTTTACAAGGTGCTTACATGTACATATTGATTTTATCAATACGCAGATAGGTACGAGACGATGTGAGCCCTACGTTGGGCGCCAATTTAAAGGTTGTAGATGATTACTTCTATGGGGTGATTGGTGTTCTCCAAATTCCAATCATCTTGTGGTCACATTCACAAGAACTTCGATTATTTTTTTTTTGATTTCCTGAAATCTAACAGAGTAGTACCTACATACATTTGTTTCCCTAATTTAGGATCTGGTATGTACACATGTAGTTGTGTTTTTAAAGTGAAATGAAAGGAAAGGGTTTCTTCCGGGATAATTAATAAAAAAGATAGAGCACCTCAAGCTGCAATTTTAAGGATTACCTTCCAAAATTCCAAATTCAAAATGAATAATATCCGCCAAAAGATTTTCCAGTAAATATCTGTTTTGAAGTAAACAAACCCTTCTGGTACCCCAACTAAAACTTTCGCCACTAAACCCGAAATCTCTCTTTAAAGAAAAAGTCCCAACTCTCAAAATAACAACTCAAGGATTTTTCTTTTCTTTTCTTTTTTTCAGTCGAATTCTCAACCTAACTCACACATAACGAAATTCTGAGAATTTTTGTTTATTCCAGAAGCAAACAGAGAAAAAAAAAAAAAACACACCCAAAGAAAAGGAGAAGAAAAAAAATCGAAAAAAAGCAATGAAAAATTTCCGCACTCAAAATGTGTACACAAATTAGAAAGATCCTTAGAAGAAGAGACCCCAAAATGCACACACAAACGCAAAATAGCTAAAAGCAAAGCACATGCTATTGATTCAGTTGTGCGAAGATCCCACTAGAGAGAGATATGTCTAGATCCCGAGAAACAACGCTAAAAGAAAACCGGGAAGAACACAAAATTGCATTTGACCTTGTTTTCAGCACACATATATATATAAACAAGACGCGATGTGGAGACTGAGTGTGGAACACACAAGTGAACGTTGAACGACGTTGACTACGCTACCGACAGAATAATTTATTTCATAAATTCCATTAAGTATTTATTTTTATTTGGCCAGCAGCAGCGGAAAGAGGAAAACGCGCAACAAAAGCCAGAAATCATGCACACAATACAAATGCACAAAGTGTTTAGGTCAGGGGAGGTGGTGGCGAATTAAAATATCAATACGAGGGAGATAATGGTGGTGTTTGATAGAGTACAGCACACAGATGCAATTATTATTATGCAATATCGTGAGAACGCGATCGGTGATGTTCTTAAATATTGCAAAAGAAATCCGTGTTGCTGTGTGGTTTTATTTTTCGTTTAAATTTGAGAGCCAGCAGTTGTTGGGGGGTGACTATTTGTTTAGTACTTTACGATCAGCTAATTGAAACTTTTGTGCAGTTTTATGGTTTACCAATAGAAATATTTAGCAAAACTGAATTTGATAAAGAGTTACGTAACAATCCTTATCTCGCGCAAACCTGATATCATTCATATTCCTTATTTTTTTTTTTAATTGCATTGAGCTTTAAGTAGAAAACGCATAATTTGTGCGGTTTTTCCTGTTTTTTACGAAGTTTTGTCATTCTTTTATGTGAATTGAATGAAGTCAAAAATTCGTTACGTACTGAAGAAAACTTATAGTACTTGATAGCCTCACACTTAATCAGTGTTGCCATATAAGTTGTATTTAAATCGTCCAAATATGAGCAAAAGTCGTCAAAAGTTGTTGTGCATCTAATCGCATAGAGTGCGCTAGGACAAGTTCTCGATAAACCGCGCGCACTAAGCCATACTCGTATTTACACGAACCATTTCGAGCAGTTATCTCAGTTATCTAGTTACGTGCAGGACTGAATTTTAAAAAAATTAAAAACGTTACTAAAAAGAAGCAGTATTCAAAATTTTATATGTCTAAGTGGAATAGTTTTCAAGATACGAGTGCGCAAAAATTACAATTTTAAGTAAAGTAAGTCACTGACTGACTGATACGGGGGCAAGGTAAAAAGTTTTTTCAGTTAAAAAATGATTTTGTTTTTCTACATAATCTCCCTTGACTAATATTCATCTACGGCCCTCTCAACTTCTGCATTGGATGCGAAGCGCTTCCCAGAAACAAATTTCTTCAAGTTTGGGAACAGATGGAAGTCTGAGGGTGCCAAATCAGGTAAATAGGGGGGATGGCCGAGCAAATCGTACCCCAATTCCCGCAGTTTTCCCATCGCCAACGCTCACTTGTCTACAGATGCATTGTCCTGGTGAAAGATGATGTTTTTTTCTTCTTCAAGGCAGGCCTCTTCTCGCCAAAAAAACACGCAAGACGTCTACTGCAAAAATTCGTGTAAACACTACTTGAGAGAACAAGTTGAAACTTGTCATACGAACCTGCACCCAGGCAGGAAACATAAATGTTTGCTGATTGGAACGCTATCTCTGCGTCAGGACGAGAACATTTCACCATGCCCTTGTAAATCATCATAAATCTAAGATTCCAATCGAGGTAAAGCTTTGAAATTTGGAACATACATCGTGTATAGGGTGATAACTACGAGAAAAATCAAAAATCAATCTGGGTTATCGTGAATAAATTTTCCCTCGGAATTTTTCCCCCGAACAAAAATTCGGTATCTTCAAAAAAAGAGGAAATAATTCCGCGGAAAACAAATAGGTATCATGATTGACAATTAGGGAGCATTTTCAACGCAATAGCGATATTTAATTTTTTCCTTTTGAATTTTTTCCCTTTTTTTTAAGATACCTAATTTTTGTTTGGGGGAAAAATTCCGAGGGAAAATTTATTCACGATAACCCTGAATAAAAATCTCACATGACCGACTCTGATGCGATATAGTGACTTCTGCCCTTCTTTTTGCAGAATGTGCTTCCCCCATGACATAACAGGGCTAGAATTAAAAATAAGTGGGGGTGGCCACAGTGTTCTGGTAAAGTCATCAGTTGCCACGCTAATGGTTTATTGTTACAAATCTCGATATCAGCAAGCATTTATTTATTTTTCATGAAACAAGGTGTGAGTTAATTGCGAAAGCTTGTGTGAACAATATTCCATATTTACTTACTTACTTACTTAGGTGGCGCGACAGTTTGGGGTGAACCTGGGCCTCAACCAACAAGCCTCTCCATTTAGCTCGGTCTTTAGCTAATTGCCTCCATTTGCGCACTCCAAGTTGGTCGAGGTCCCATTTAAACTTCTGCGCGCTATCTACGGCGAGGAGGTCCTCTAATGCGTCGTCCCTCGGGGTTAGATTCGAAGACTCTGCGGGCCGGAGCGTTGGTGTCCATTCGCTCTACATGTCCTAGCCATCTCAGACGTCCAATACGCAGTTTTTTGACTACGTCAATGTCGCTGTACAGCTCGTATAGTTCGTGATTGAATCTTTTCCTCCAAAACCCGTCAACGCAAACGGGACCGAATATCTTACGAATAATTTTTCTCTCGAAGCGACCAAGGATATCTTCATCCTTTTAATAAAGTCCATATTTCAGCTCCGTAAAGCAGGATTGGGATGATCAGAGTCTTATACAGAGTCTCCTTAGTCGTTCGAGATAGGGCTTTACTGTTGAATTGCCTTATAAACCCAAAAAAACAGCGATTGGCAAGAGTTATTCTTCGCTGATCTCGTTTTCAGAATTTATAAGAAAGCCATGGTAAACAAAGTCCCTTACTACCTCGAAATTATAGCTGCCCACTGTGTTGGTCGTCCCTTCTTGTTGGCAGCATATACTTGGTTTTGCCCTCGTTTATCGCTAAACCCATTTTGGCCGCTTACGCCTCAATGCTTGCAAACGCACCGGTGACAGCCCGCTGAGTTCTTCCGATAATGTCTATATCGTCGGCGTATGCAAGCAGTTGTAATGACTTGTAATAGATTGTGCCTCCGGTGTTGGCTTGTGAGTTCCGCACAATCCGTTCAAGTAAAATATTAAAGAAGTCACATGACAGCGCAACACCTTGTCTAAAACCTTTTTGACATCAAAGGTCTCGGTGAGGTTATTACCGACCTTGATGGAGCAGCGAGCGTTCTCCATCGTCATCCTGCGCAGACGAACAAGTTTGGCAGGGATGTCAAAACTAGACATGGCTCTATAAATTGAAATCGATAAAGAGATGGTGAGTATCGATTTGGACTTCTTGGGGTTTCTTCAGGATCTGCCGAAGTGTGAAGATTTGATGGAAGGTGGACTTCAGTGGCCTGAAACCGCACTGATAAGGTCCAATCAGGCGTTGATAAAAGGTTTCAGGTGTTCACACAATATCGCAGAAAAGATCTTATATGCGATCTTGAGGAGAGTGATGCCTCTATAATTGGCGCAGTTGTGGGGGGCTCCTTTCTTGTGGATCGGGCAAACGATGCTGAGATTCCATTCATCAGGCATACACTCGTCTGACCAAATCTTAGATGAGTTAAGATGAGTTGGTATACCATATGCACTTTACCAATTCATCACCAGCTGCCTTGAAAAGTTCGGCTGGTAAGCCGTCAGATCCAGCAGCCTTGTTGGATTTCAGCTTGGATATTGCTATCCTCACTTCATATTGGCCAAGTGGACGGAAATATTGACTATAATCGTCTATGTTGAATGGTTCATTCTGCCTGACAGCGGAATGTTTATCTTCGACGCCGCTGTACAGTCTGCGTAAGTAGTTTTTCCATATTCTCAGCAAAGACTGTGATGGCATGACACTGGCAATGGGTTAATGATACGACTGGAACAATTGTTTGATCTGTTGGATGATTGATATGCGTTCTGTTGGATAATTGATAGGCGAACCCCACAGGAGGATCAGTAGAAATGCAGTGAAGTGGGAGGGTTATGATCCCTTATTTTCGGATCATAGCCTCGCTGATAAAAGGAACAAGAAGAAGTTGGATGAATGATATGCCTATAACATCAGACAGTCGGAAAAACATACTGTGAATCAGAAGCAAAGACACAAATGATAAAAATCGCCCCAGTTATCTGGACCCCAGAGTTTTTCTGAAGTCGGGCAGCCACACAGCCCAATTCTATATGCCAGTTGTCAAAAAGGTTGAGCTTCTATTTTTACGTGAATATGAATGAAATTCTACGGCAATCGTTTGAAAACCGCAGTACAAGATAAGTCTTAGCCTATAGAATTAATTTATGTGAACAACTATAACACGAGTACTACATACATAGGTATCATAAGTATCATTCGTTTAAAAAAATCTGCATATGCATTCCAAAACTTCTGATGTTTATTATCATGATTAATTTAAACTCATACTGTAAATATGTGATACGTTCAACTTTTCAACAGTTCCCAATACGTAGTAAAAGATTCAATACGATATAGAAAGAATAATAAGACAGGTTATTTTTAAAAAGAAATCGAGGGCGTGTCACATTTTTCCGTTCTTTATTTACTCTGCTGCTCTTATTGCGCATTTTTCATAATTTTCCATGTTAGCTTTTTCTGTCTTACAGAGCTACGAGTACTCGTAGTTCTAACAACTTTAGAAGTCTTAAACATTTCAATTTTTTATTAAAAATTCAGTAGTCTTGGCAAGGATGATCTTAGTCTAAGTAATCAAAAGTATGAATCTGATTTTGACATTGCTTCTTTCTAAACTATTAGTGCAAAAATTCTACGTCTTACTTTTATTTTAAATCCACATAATATTCTGTGACTACGAATTACATACATACGTCCCAATCCTTTTTGGATTACCACCACAAATAAAAAAAAAAGAAGATTGGGCACAATTCAAATAAAAACTGGGAATATATATTGTATAATGATTTTATTCTTCACAGATAAACAATTGTTCCATATTTTCGCTCAAAAAATGCTTAAGGGATATAAAAGCAGGATTACAGAGTTCTACTGTAAATTAAATGCAAAATTGCACACAAAGCCTGAAACAAGCCATACAATTGTTATAATTACCCCGATTGACAATGAGCAATTACTGACGTTATAGCCAAGCTTTAACTAGTGACAAGGATGCAGCTCGTCTTTTACAAAAATAGGCTAAGGCACACTACTACTAGTAAAAACGACAAAGGAAAAATTGATTTGCTGTTGAATTTAAACAAGAATATGTAGGCTATATAGTTGATTCATAGACAAGGCCCTTTATGAAATGTATTTCGATGGAAGCGCAATATTTATGCACTACATACCTACGTACATGGTCAACATTCGAACGATTCAAGAAGTTAGTTCAATTGATTTCATTCTACAGTAGCATATCAGAAATAAACTGCTCTCAACTTTTTTGACACCCTGTTTTGCAGAGATGCGATAGGTACAGAGTTAATGCCAAATCTTTCCACAAGTGTCTATTATTCAAAAACAGTGCATCGAAGTACATGTCGTAAAGACTTTTTCATCAGATAAAGCTAGACGTAAGTTAGTATTTTTTTCCTCGCAATGCAAGTATTAATATAAAGGTCAGTTTATATAACATCTGAAAATGCTAGTTTTTTTAAGACATACCATAGGCCCACAGGACAAGCAAATGTACACACATGACAACAACTACACAATCTCCGATAGAGTTTTAGCAGGCTTCACTTCAAAAGCAAGCTTTCTTATTCTTAAGCTGGTGTTGAATCAAGGCTCATGTAATCCTTATATCCACTATTCTTCTTAAAATATGCGTAAATGTTCAAATCAAACGAACTTGTAACTAAACATCTTCTAACAGGCCCGCACATATTTAAGCACTTTTTTTTTAATTAAAAAAAAATATACAAACCGTCTGAGAGTGCCTACGTAATCCGGAAATGATCTTTTTTATCATTTTTATGAATACATTATAACTTTTTTATAAATTCATCTCCGAACAAAATTTATTGTTTCGGCAGTGTTAATTGCTTTATAGCACAGATAGCTGGGCTGGGAACAGAGGGGATATATGAATGCTTTCAATTAGATGCACACGAAGTCACTGTGATATCGTTTCCAGGTTTTGGTGTATAACAAGTTAAGAACGTTGGTCTAGTTCTCTACCAATGTATTAAAAACGAGGGTTCACTGTACACAAAAATGTCATCTCTCGAACCAAACAAATCGATCGCGAATACAAGCAGGTAAAAATTTCGTTATACATAGATTGCTCACCAACAGATAATCGTGTAAATATATATTTTTTAAAGAAAAACCCAAACTATTTTAGACACTTGATTTTTGCTGCTAGAAACGAACGAAAATACCACTGTTCCGTAAGCGGCAAAAGTCCCAGAATCACTGATCTAGGAATCTAACAAAAACTTGCCTCAACAGGAACTGAAAACCGCCATTTCTTAGAAGCAGCCACTCCTAGAGTTGCATGCCCGATGAGTAGGCAAGTAATCTTATATAGAAATACCAGGATGCCAAGCAAGTACATCTGTGCAATAACACTCATTAGCACACACAGTGGAGCCGGAGCTGTTTGATTCGATTAGCTGTTAGTGCAATTAAATTCACTACACACTCACTATATCACTGTACCTGCATTCATTGGTCACTATCAGATAAAATATCTCTGCTCATGAGCAATAACAATTTTAAATCAATAAAACACTAGACAACTTGCTAGAGATCACACTAGCACCGACGACGATGACATAGAGAGCGCACCCATTGACTCACACACAGAAGTGCAGCACACTACATTATACTTCAGTGTTTTGCAAAAATATTTACTCATTCAATTGGTTTTTATTTCCATTTCCTTTTTTGCCCCGTGACGAGATCACGAATCAGAAAAATGAAATTTCACTAGCACTACGGCGGAGTGGCGGCGGTGGAATTGCGCCGCGCGCCGACGCTCCCACTGCGCCAATATATCAGACCACTGCTATTGGCGGAGCGCACCATCGGAATGACCTTGAGTGCAATCTATCTCTTATGATACGGCGCGCGGCGCATGCAATTCGCAATAAATTTATTGCGCCTTCTGCGGCCCACTCTATACCCTCAGGTCTGCTGATCGTGGTGGTGATCGTGATGGTGATATCCAAGCCAATGAAACAACACTAGCGATTGTGTCGTCGTGTGGGCTTTTTATTTGGTTTTCCTTTTGGAATTTTGCTTTTTTGCCAATTCCCTTTTGTAGTTTTTTTCGCCGGCAATTATTAGTGAGTGTGTGTATGAAATTCGCAAATTCACAAGCACACTGGCAATTTCGCGCGCATTGCACATGTCATGTGTAGCTGCTTCCTCCCCCGTAGCTTTGCCCAAAAATTTCTTCCAAACTATGCGACAAATTTCGCGCTTCGTATGCGCTATCGGCGCTGATGGTGCTCTTCTCATACTACTTGGTAGATCATTTGACGTGCATACATACTCGTATCTACGAATTTAAGCTCTCTAGCTCTACTCTAGGTGGTGTTGTAGTGATTGATGGTGGTGTATTGTATTGTGTTATGTGTAGATGAATGACATTGAAGTTGTGACATTTTTGTTATTACCATGCAGGATCGCGTGTGTGCCGTTGCGATTTTTCGGACAACTGCGGCGGGCTCTGCCTAATCAAGAAATCGCTTGCACACAAGTGTCCCACTTCCAAGCTTTGCGTCGCCGCGTCGCGCTCTCACCCCATTCGAATATGCAATCATGGAATAAATTTAGCCATTCGCGCGGTGTTTTGGTTGTTTTTCCTTTTCGTTTTCTGCCTTCTGCCTTTTCGTTCTTTCATTATTTATTTTGTTTTGTTTTGTTAATATTTTTCGGCAGTTAGGTAGGTACATTTTTTATTTTTTGCAGCACTCTGAACAATTGTACACATTGTGCTGCTGTTTTGGTTTGCCTTATTTTTTCCTGTCGAATTTTGGTGGTGGTGACATTAGGAAGTTTGTTGTTTTGCATTTTGAGCTAAAAAATATTAATTCAATGGAAAAGTTATGCAGTTTTTGAAATACGTTTTAAAGCAAACGCGATTAGTCAGCCACATTTGTATTTTATTAGCTGATTAGGTGTAGGTAGTTGGGTTTAGAAGAGAGTTTTCGGGGGGGTTTGTGTGCTTCTTCGTCAGAGAACTTTGTATGAGGTCTGATAAAATTCGTTTCTTCAAAAATTTGTTCTTAAAATAGATACATATGTGCTTATTTATTGATATTCTTTAAACTGAATTACAGCTGCGACCATAAAGCTTCCTTGATCTGCGAGTGCAAGGGCGTTACAGAAAGACCGTCGTTAAATCAAAAAATGATCAACTGGACCTACATATGTATATCACAATCATTACCCCGATAATAACCTATGCTTCGCTAGTATGGTGGGAAAAAGTAAATCAAACCGTTACCCGCTCCGCACTCCAGAAGGTACAAAGGTTAGCCTGTGTAGGTGTTACGGGCGCAATGTGCACTTGCCCAACAGCTGCGCTGGAAGTTATCTTTAACCTTTCACCTCTACACATAAATATTATGAAGACTGCGGCTGCCAGTGCTTTAAAGCTTCACCTTTTATACAACAGCGCAAACACCAATTTAGTTGGTCACATGAAGATCGTTAAGAATATTCGAAAATATCTTCACCAGCAGTATACATTTCGGGCTTTATGCCAAAAATAACCCATCTCAACTACCCTTTCACAGTAACCATCCCGGACCGCAGGTATTGGTATTATCCTCAAATCCCTCAACCTCAACATTGACGGTTCGAAAAAGTCGAACGGGGCAGAAGCTGGTACCTTTGGCCTCAACAACAAACTCTTTACACCACTAGGTCAACCCACAACTATCTTCCAAACAGAGGTTCATACTATCAAACTATGTGCCAGAGAATACATCCGAAGATCACATATTAATATAATGTCAGATAGTCAAGCAGCGCTCAAAGCTCTCACGTCGTTCGACTTTGAGTCAAAGCTGGCTTGGAACTATCTCCAGACTCTTTTGCAACTTGCTGCACATAATAATTTCACGCTAATGTGGGTCCCTGAACACAAAGGCATCCTTGGTAATGAAGCTGCTGATGAGCTTGCTAGACTAGATGCCCAATCTTCTCTCATTGGACCTAAACTTTTTTGCGGCTTATTTACCAGCCAGATAAAGATAGAGCTATATCATTGGGAACGCGAACAAATGCTCTCACATTGGAATGCACAATCTGATCTAAGGCATTCCAAGAAATTTATCAATTTATTAAAAAATAGGACCAGAGACATTCTAACATGAGCAAACAGAATACTAAGATCCTGACTTCCTAACTGGGCATTGCTCTTAATTAACGTCTCAAGAAAATGGCCGTGTTTAATGGAATATGTGCCGTCTCTATCTTGAAGACACTAAAACAGAACATCACATACTATGTGATTGCCCGGCTTAAGCTAAAGTACTTTAACAAAGGCTTTACATAATGTCACCTTGTCCTCAGCTCGAACTATCCTTAGCTTCATCAATGAACTTAAATCCAGCTAACTGACAACTACTTCTTGAACAACCAACCAGGGCACAGCACTAAAGATCCCTTTAGGTCATAGTGCTTCTTGGGTCATTGTTTGCCCTGCCACCCCATCTCTCATAAAAAAAAAAAAAAAAAAATTAATGAAATTAAACACAATTTCTTTTTACTTTTTTTTTATTGACCGAATTTTCGGTTCATATTGTTATGCGAGCCCAGAAACCTAAACAAAACTACCGAAAAACATCGCGAAAAACCTAGAACCTGTCAACGCGAAGGCACTAGAACTTGCCAGACTTTTAAAGAGAATTTCCGCGGCGAAGTGGAAATTCGGGAATTTGCCTGGAAAACCGAAAGTCAAATATAAAAGGAGGTTGGCAGAAGCCCAGTTTTGAGTTCCCAAAACCAGTCGAGACAGGTACGAGAACCTGCCGCGACACATCCAGGCTATTTACGCCCATAGGCAGCGGCTCCGTAAAAGGCTACAGAGGATCATGCGGCGGACACTGAACAGAGTCAACGATGAATATCGCAGTGTATCTTCCCAGCTACAGTGCACCAATACGATGTTCATCCGGGCGGTCAAGGACTACCAAGACAAGGAGTTCAGCAAGCGACTCGAAGACATCAAGCCTGGGCCTGATGCCTTCAGGAAAATAAATTCTCTGGTAGGAAGAGTACATTCCTTACCGGAGAATATCAGCCACGGCCAGGTAACTGCAACAACACCGGCCGAGAAAGCCGAAGCTTTTGCAACCTACTTCGAGGGAAACTTCGTCGACCGCCCACCTGTTCATCTGCCTGATTTCTTGGAGGAAGTCGAAGCACAAGTCTGCGAGGCAACTGAACCCGGTACACAGATCACAACATTTAGCGAGGACAACCCGGCGAATGACCCAACCAGCGACGGAAGCTTCACCACCACTGAGGAAGTGGTGGATATAGTTGAAAGCGGTAATGCCAAAAAATCGGCGGGAATTGACCAAATTTCCAACTTTTTAATTAAAAAGTTGCCAAGTTTGGCCATTGTCCTGCTGACGGTTATTTTCAATAACTGTATTAACAACGGCTACTTCCCGTCAAAATGGAAGGTTGCGAAAGTGGTTCCGGTGCCAAAGAAAACCGACCGCTCAAATGTGAACGGATACCGGCCCATTGCCCTACTGTGCTGCGTTAGCAAAATTCTAGAGTCGGTAATCTTGCGGAGAATTAACCATTTCTGCACGGAGCGTGGGATAGTCCAAAACAACCAGTATGGTTTTCGGGCGAGACATTCCACCGTGCACCCTCTGCTTAGGCTACACAGCGACGTCACCCGCGGACTCAACAAGAAGGAGACTACAGTAGCATGCCTTCTGGATATTGAAAAGGCCTTTGACAGCGTCTGGACGAAGGGTCTAACGTTCAAGATCATAAATTTAGGATTCCCAAATTACTTGGTAAGAATAATTTATAACTTCTTAACACATAGATATTTTTTCGTGCAGATTGACAACGCAAAGTCAGCAATAAAGAGGACCAACGCCGGAGTGCCGCAGGGATCAGGGCTTGGCCCGATGCTGTTCAACATTTTCACTGCTGACCAGCCAAGCACATCAACAGGAACCAGGACTTTGCTCTATGCAGATGACTCGTTAACGTATGCAATCTCTCTCTCTCCAGAGATAGCAGCCCGAAGAGTTGAAGCACACATTAGGACACTTTGGGAGTACTATCTCAAATGGGGACTGAAGATCAACAGCAACAAAACTGAGCTAATTTGTTTTAGGCCACCAACAACAGCCACAAGAGGACGCCGTGCGTTCGCAACTCGGTGCCGTAACATCAGGATCACACTTCCTGACAGCACCGAAGTGCCAACTAAGACGACAGCCAGGTATCTAGGAATAAATTTCAGTGAGAGGTTTAAATTTAATCCTCATGCTGAAATTATCCTAAGAAGAGCCAACTTCGCACTCCACCTAGTGCACCCACTGCTGCGAAGGCGAAATGGTCTAAGTAAAGCGACCAAGCTCCTTATATACAAGCAGTTGATACGACCAGTCATCACATATTGCTGTCCCATTTGGTTCACGATATCACCAACGACGATGAAGAAGATCCAAGTTTTCGAAAGGAAGGTCCTTCGAATATGTACAGGACTGTGGCGAAATCCAGTCACACTGAAGTACTATTTAAAGAAGATGCTCTACGAGAGCGCTGGTGTGGGCGCAATCGACGAGCATATGATGCAGCTATCCAGAAAAATACTGCAAAACCTTGCTGACCATCCAAATGACGGGATCCAAGAATTCATCCAGCAACAGATCGAGCCAAGCCACCGTTACCTAAGCGTACGAGCGATCATCGATGGACGTTTTAATTATATCATTTACAACGACGAAACGCCGTTTTACCAACGTGCAGACAACCAGCACTACCGAGGATAGTCGGATACAACCCCCTTTTTTTCATTTTTTACACACATTCAAGTAAAAAATATATTTTGTATTTAATAAAACACATGTATTAGATTAAGTAAGACTATAATAATATTTTTGTAAAAAATTTTAATACAGATATCATTTGAAATACGTTGGGCCCCTTATGTTTGAGCCAACATTTAATTTATTAGTTATAAGTCTAGTTCTAAGTCAATTTGTATATAGAACAAAACACTAAATAAAAACCTTAATCGTAAAAAAAAAAATCCCAGTTTTGAGTTCTTTATTGGCAGCAGTGCAGCAACGACTAGGAACGCGCAGTTCTAAATAAAATTGTACTAGATTATATTTTTTTTGTTAAAAGTAAATTTCAGAAAAATAAAACAAATTTAAGAAACCTCTCGGGAACCAGAAAAATTCTGTTTCCTTGTCTCCACCACCAGTCGTAACTTTGAAATTATTCGGCTTGATCGGCGTTTTTTTGTAACAATATCAATTATGTATGAAATATTAAAAAAAAAATATATATATATTTGGCGCAACAACTCTTTAAGGCCTAGCTTCTCGCAACCACTCGGGTGCGTCATATTGTTCACACGAATGAAAGACACCTACAGTTTAGTGCCGTATTCTTAGTGCAATTTGTTTTGAGAAGCTTTCCCGTGACAACAATACTCTCAGATGTTTGCCAGACGTTCGCGAGAGGTGGGACCGTGAAAAAAATGTTTGGTGTTTTTTGGGACTCGAGCTCGGAACCTCACGCGCAGTGGTCCGACACACTAACCACTTGCACTACGGCGCAAATTCAAAGTTAGTTCATTATACACTAAAGAGTTTTTCACAACTGAATAATTATTTAACTTCACCACGTTGTTAAGGAGATAATTCATAATACATTATTCTCCACTGCTCTTCACGACCGGCAAATGCAAACCAAACCAAAATGGCGGCGATGTAACATCGATCTGGAACATAAAATACAGTGGACGCTCGATATAGTGAACATCGATACAGTGAACAATCCAATATAGTGAACACAGAATATTTTATACAGGCTATTCTAAATAGTGAACAAAAAAAATCTCGCTACAGTGAATTTAAGTTTTTTTTATTTTTTTAGGACCTTACAGCATGCAAAAAACAGTTAAAACTCATTAGTGCCATGCAGTCGCCAGTTAGGCCCGCTGGGAAGTATATATGTACGTTCATAGATATGCATACCCATATACAATCGTCCATATTTACCGTTAGCTCTACTCATCGTGTTGTGCGAGTATCTTGCCCCATTATACGCTACGCAGTTTGGGGTTGTTTGTAGTACAAATGTAAACTGTCTGTTGCTTGTTTTTGTTAAAAATAAAATATTCCGTTCAATAAATATTGCCCGGTTTTTTGGTGATTGCAAAAAAAAATTCTAATTACAGTAAACTCTCGATAATTCGAATTTCATTGGACCAGGGAAAAACTTTGAATTACAAAAAAAAAAAGATTTTTAGAAAACTTAACTTTATTTTGTAAAGAAATTATAATTTGTTGTATACAAATTACAAGATCGCGACTGCAAACGACATCGGTCTAGGGTCTTTTCGATCGTGATTAAAGCTGAAAAAACGTTATCGTTGACATCTGTCCTCTCTATAAGTTTGTTTAGAATGCAAAAATTATAAACTCTACTGTAAACTATCTGAACACTTTTTCGTTCAATGAATATACAGGGCACAAGTTTTTATTGCATACGCACTTCAACGAACAGTTAAGTAGAAACAAATAGACTTAACTTCGAATTATAAAGGTAAAAAAAGCCAACAAGTTTGAATTAGAGAAGATTTTAAGTTATGTTGCACAAGAATAAGTTCGAATTAACGAAGAGGACAAATTGCATAGGTTTTCTTTGATTAATAGAGGTTTTCCTGGACTTAGGCAGTACTTCTATTTATAGAAGTTTTCGAATTATAGAGGGTCAAATTATCAAGAGTTCACTGCATATTCTATGTTCGATGTATTGCATGTAAAAACATACACATTTTGATGAAATTTGCTTCAAGGAGTCCACGCTCGTTACAATGAACAATCTCGTTCCAATGAACAGGCCCTGTTTTTATTAGTTCACTATATCGAGCGTCTACTGTATTATATAATAATATAATACAGTGTACTCTCTCATAAGCGGACACCGATGGTTCTGAGAAAATTGACGCTTATGAGAAAATAAACCAAATTGAGAACCGTTAAAAAAAACGCATTGGCCATATGTTTATTTATTTATTAAATTAATGTTAATGCCATATTTCTGACGCTTACAAAAAATAAACAAAAACAAAGGGATACATATTCACTGTTAGGAAGTGAAATCAATGTCCACAATAATATCCATAAAAATGTATAAAACAAAATAAATTTGTTTGCCCATAAAAATCTGATATTTTTGTTTGGCGTTCGTTTTTATTACTTGCTGCCATATTTTCAAAATGCATCTGTACATTTCTTTACATCTCAAATTTTAAATAATTTTTTTTTAAAGAAAATTCTCTTAGTCTCTTTGTTTCACGATAGGCTTCTTCGCAAGATTTTATTGGGTCATATATGTACCTTTATCGTTGTTTGTTTCATCATCCGAATCAATTTCGTGGATTTCAGCTTCATCTAGATTTTCAATGTCAAAGCTCTCCAGATTTTCATCTTCGTTAATTATGCTATCATCCATGCTAATATATTCTTGAAAACTTACATTAGCGTCTACAATAGAGGCATTATGTTTGACGTTCCGGAGTTAATGAACAATGGCAAGTCGTACTTCGCCAACCAATCGTCGGCGTCAAGTTGGACATTGCTGTGTCAAAATCTAGATTTTCGAAAACAGTTTTGTATAGTATGCTTTCTCTAAAAAAAAAAACAGGTCCCATCTAATAAATTTATTGATTTCGTTAAATTTGTGGACAAGGAAGCAGAATCCATCATTAGCAAAATGAGTATATTTTAGCATCATGGATCCATAATTCATTTTAAAGTTTTTAACGATGCCTTGGTAAAAAAAAAAAAAAAAAAAACGCTCCAGTTCTATTTTGTCCGCCTAAGAGAGAGCGAAATCCTATTGCGGTTATGAAATTGGGTGTCCGCGTCCGGTTATAAGAGAGTCCGCTTATGAGAGATTTATTACTATGAAAAACCACATATTTTTTTCCGTTCTTTGAAATCTCTCTGGTTATGAGGGGTGTCCGCTTATGAGGGGTGTCTGGAAGGAGAGAGTACACTGTAGTAACACTTCTGTACCAAAACTAATCCCGATCCCGAGATTGAAAACTTTCACGAAATCAATACCTACAAGTAGCTACAATCAAGAAAAGTAGAAGTTTGCAAAGATCCTGGAATTTTTTTTAAAAGTTATGCTGTGAGGTACAGTACACACATAGCATAACTTCAAGTCAGTAAAAACCAATGACAGAATTTTGCTGATACAGAATATTTACGTAATTTACATAATTATAATATCACCCGCTTCATTATTTGGAACATATTTACTTAATTCAATTCTCACTGCCTTAACATAAATGATTCACACATATGTATTTAGTACCATACCTTCTACTAGCTACTCTCTGCGAACACCCAAGCGAACAAAGCTATTGGCAAATGATTTGTCTAGCATATAAAATCGCGAAATATAGTTTCCAGTCTAAAGTTCTTAAAAACCTGCGCATTTTTATTTATTCAAAACTAAGAAAATATATTATTTTAATTGACATTGCTTATGCATTCTCGTGATTGCCTGTGACTCGTTAAAATACGTCATTTGAAGATATTTTTCAGCTGCTGCTCTACTCATTTATCGTCTGAAAAACCAAAAATAATATCTCATTTGGCAAACTAAAAAAAAAAAACACTTTTGTATAACTATGCATTATTTTACTCTTTCTATGCATATGCGCATACATTTGTGCAAATTCAATATAAAGCATGACCTAACCGCTAAAAAAGTGAGTGTACATTAAATGCGCGGAACTGATGGCAAAAAATAACGAAAAAGAAAAAATACATGAGAAAAGAAAATAAATAAAAATAAGAACAAACGAAACTGCAGCAAAACCGCAAGCATTTCAATGTCATGATATATTTTATTTGTTTATTTTTGAGTTTTTTCTTTTTACATTTTATGCTTCCTAAAACTGATTGCACCTACTATGTCTCAGAAAATTCTTTCTACTGTTTCCCTTTATCATTAATTGAAAAATATTATTTTCTCTTTAGCTTTAGTTAGACTTAGCTTTTAATTATAAATTTTTTGAAAATCCTAACTTTTCTTTTCACTGGATTTTTAAGAAATTTATTTTGACGTCAGAACCATAAATGTATAAAGCATGGTCCTTTTGAAACAAGAATTTAAACGACGTTTTTTCATTTACGTATGTATGTAGTGATATGTTTAGATATGGTTAACCCTCAAAAGTTGTAGACATGAGCTATAAGATTCCATAAACGTCAACTCTACTCTAGGAATTAGGATCCAGTACAGTGGAAGTCGCTTATAACGACGGTGAAGGGCGACTGCAATCCACAAGTACATATAATATAAAGAAACCAACCAAATGGAAGAAAAGTCGTCGTTATAAGCGATTGGTCGTTATAAGCGACTTCCACTGTATATGATATTTATATCTAAAGTGATGGCAAAATATATTTTCTATAATCTAAGCATTCAAATAGTTGAGTTCCGAACAGATGTTTTCTCTGAAAAGCTCAACCTGAGCACCTCTTTCTGCCTCCCAGGTCACAGTAGCGTATTTAATACGGAAATCACGGCGATAAAGGAAGCCTTGGTCTGGTTGAAATGTAATGTAATATCTGTCAGGGATATACATAAGCATTTTCACTGACAGTCATGCGGCAATCAATTCCCTGGAATCATGCTCCTTCACTTCACTCTCTTCTTCTTAAAGAGATCTCGACCCTTGGAGAGTCTCTGCCTGAGATACGGCTGCCTTCCATCCTCTGCGGTCCTGAGCACGCTACTTCCAGTTGTGAAGACCAAGTTTTATGGCACCCGCAACAGCTTGGTCTTTATACCGGAGGTTCGGTCTTTTTGCCGTCTCGAAATTGGAGGATGAGATTCAAAGGTTTAACTGCCGTTTGTCTGTAAGTGCCTTGAAGGGAGGCGCTTACATCTTTACGTCTCTCACGGTGCTGGGTGCCAGGCCACAGGGACATTTCGTGTAACTGCAAGGCTGGTACGACTCTAAGGATTTTGCCGAAATGGTTGACTCTGAGTATGCCCTTCGTTACATGTAAACATCTACTAAAACTGGTCGTTTTTAGCAAAACCAACCACAGATGGGAAGATGGCTCAACATGTCTTATTTCGAGACAGATCTGGCCTAGGCTAGTCAGAAACAAAGTGCCAGGTTGGTTAAGCTAAAGCGATCACAGATCAGCTAGGTTATCGGTATCCTCACTGGACACTGTCTGATAGACCATTACGCTAAAAGGTTGGGCGCCTTTTCTAACGACTTTTGCAGGAACTGTTGAGACAAAGAGGCGGAGGAAACCATCCTTCACTTCCTCTGCACATATTCGGCTGTCTCAAAAAAGCGTGCTTTATCTAGGTGCTCCTATTTTCGGACACGTCCAACTAGCGTCCTCAGGTGTCATGAGCACATTTCGCTTTATTAAAAGCTCCATTTGGATTTGGTCCCTGGGTAGCCAAACAGAAAGATACATGGCGTCACAATGGACCTCTACTGACGTAAGGGTGTCTATACTCTCGTACAGACAGCCAACCAAACCTAACTTAAGCATTTCGACTGAGTTCACAATAGCCAAACTACAAAAACAACTCACAATAGTAATGAAAAATTTGTTTCATTTCATTAAAATGCCAGCCATAGAGTGAATTAGAAAAAAACCTAACTTTCTAACCTACTAACCTACTCTTTTTCATGCACTGTCTAAGAATGAAATACACTTTAATGTTTATTTTTTAATCTTTTCTAGCACCATACAGAAATCACATGCACGTGTAAACATTGGCCGCAGATTATTTATCAATTGATGATACATACATACAATTATTAAAATTGCATTTTTACTTGGGAAGTATTATTTATTATTTTAATTTTAATGGAGTTCTGTTGAAAAATATTAAAGTTTGTACAACACTGTCTGATGAAAAAATAAAGTTAAAAATTTGTCAGATTTAATGGAATGACCAGAACGCTGTTTGTCTTTAATGGTCATAGGTGTTCCCCGAATGGTTGTAAACACGATTTAATTAGTTATTATTTTTATGTGATTATTTACATCTATGTTCGTATACTCGTACCTATATGTGGCAATAGAGGTTTGTTTAAGTCACGTAACTTTATTTGTCTGACGTCAATTAAGATGAATATGCAGTTAGGGTCTAAGAATTATTTGTAGGAGTTCGTTTGTTTTCATGGTGAAAATACAAACAAGGAAAAACGATTAGTTACTTAATACAAACATACCTAGGTAGAATTTGGAAACAACTGAAGGAAATCTGAAGATGGTCCTAATCGTGTTCTGAGCGTCATATTTTGGGGGGGACTATTTCGCTCAATTGTAACTTAACAGAAAGACTTTGAAGTCTTTGCCAAGCTCCACAAATTTATAAGATATTATATCTTAATGTGTCAGCATATAAATAAAAATAAAATAAAATAAATATTCAGGTTCTATGAAAAGGCTCTGAAAATATTTTAACTGGATTCTAACTTTTCCCTTGTACAAAAGGTAAGGTAAGGTACAAAATATTACCACACTTATAAACACATGAAACACCAAAATCGAAAGACCTATGAATTCAGAATGGATGTCGGTTTATTCGGCTGCGTGTACCTTTTGAACCTCTTGAGCTAATAAGTTAACATTTTTACAAGTTGAGTGGACTGAAACCGAACATCATGAACATAAAGATATAATATATGTATTGCATTAATAGATACATACTATATAACATATCACGTAATTCTTCAAGATATGCTGAGCGAAACTGCCTAAAATTATAGATGATCGAAAAACATATACACTACCGGTCACTTGATTACCCACATTTAAAATTTCAATCTAAATCATAATTTTCACTTGTTCTCTACTACCTGATGACAAACTTTTTTCGGTTTTTTGTATACTTTAACAAGGAGACTTGATTACCCTCATCCATAAGAATAAAGAAAAAAAAATGTTTTTGATGTTTTTAAAATTTTTTTTTATTGTTAATACTTTGTAGGTCCTCCGCTTTTGCATACATCTTGAAAAGGTCTATTTTCTCAAGATCGATATACTCGTAATTTGCTTGAATAATTTAATGGAATTTCCTCAAAAGCATATTCAATGGCTTTAATAAGACCTTCTCTATTTTCGAATTGTCTTCCTTTTGCATAAACTTTTCGTGACACCCATCCCCAAACATTCCCAATTATATTTGGATCGGGAGATAGAGGTGTCCAATCCAAAACATCCACATTGTTGCATGGAAACCACTGTTTTTCAAATGCTGCTGTGTGGATGGTGGCGTTATAATGCTGGAAAATCCTCGAATCCTCGTTGACCCTCGAAAATTTCCTGGAAATTCATTGTCTGCATTTCAAGAAGTTCGCTAAGTTCAGCTGAGCTAAAACAACCAGATCTATTGCGCCATGAAAATAAATGGCAGCCCACACCATGACGAAACTAACAGCAGTGTACTCCAATTTCCTCAAATCGTGAAAGTAATATAAAAAGCTATTAGGGCCATCCAAATTAAATTTTTTCTCGACGGCTTCCCATTTTTTCTTCCAGTTTAAATGAGTCCGTCAAAATTCCAATCTATGATCTTTATGGCGCTGAAGTAAATGCGGCTTTCTCTTCAGTTTTCGCCGTCGGAGATGTGGACACTGTTCAATCGCTCTACGAACTGTCCGGACACTGGCTAAGCTTCCAACTGTTTCCTTTATTTTGCGTGCGGACGCAGCACAATTTGAAGCTTCGCATGAAATAGACCTACGTTCTCGTCCCGTTTTTCCCATAACTTTCTGGATCTTTTAGAAAATTGTTGACCGTACAAGGATCTCGACTCGGTTGGAATAATTTTTAGTTAGTGTATTACCTCGACCCATCTTCTTTAGAATGCAACAAAAACACAATTTTAATAAACGAAAAGTAGCAATAAAACAGAAAACAATTTTATTAACTTTAAAGGACCTTGCGCTGTAAATATTGTAAGCAAACTGATATTGTAAACACTTGATTAGGGTGCCTGTTAAAGTTGGAAAAAAAAACCGAAAATGGGAAATTTCCTTTTTGCTTCATTAATTTTTTTAAAGTTTGTCATCAGGTAGCAGAGAACAAGTGAAAATGAAAGTTTTAAAAATGGATCCGAAGACTATTACCGCTGCATAATGACTAAAGTCGACATTTTTAATGAGGGTAATCAAGTGGCCGCAGTGTATATAGATGCATTTATACCGCATATTTTATTTGTTAAGACCAGAAACTCGTGCAGATTTCCTCATGAGATTTCATTACTCATCGAGACATTTGCCGTCTTTTTACGAATCGCTTTTAAAATATTAAAGATCCATATGTGCATCTTGAATTAAATAAACTTCAAAACTTTCAGCAACAACAAAAAATGATTGACTCAGGTGGAAACTATTCAAAAAAAAAAGAAAAACCGCTTCTTTGGCACTGCAATAATTATATCATTCAGGCAATTCTTTGATGGTTAGTCTAAATATTTTCAAATTCATTTCTTCGACTCATTCCGAAAGTATTCGAAAACAACAACAACAATAACAGCTTCTTGATATTAATGGAATTTCCCTCATCGTCAATTAAAAATTTCGTTGCATTTTTTTAATCACAAGAGAATCTCAGACAGACAAATAACCCAATTGATCCAATATATGAATATATTTTTGAAATACAAAAAAAAAAAGTCAGAAGTGTGAGCAACAGTAATGTTTTGCATTTACTCACAAGTTCAAGTTCAAGAGAATTTCATCTGCTTTCGGCGTCTTATCCGCACCGCACCGCTTTCGACAAAATATTGAAATGCTGTTTTCTTTTTATTTTATTTCTCTTATTAAATGTTTGGATATGGAAATTTCAAGGTTATTTGTGCAAAGAAAGATAAAAAGAAAACAAAAAGCATTATCAAGTATAAAAAGAGGGGAGGAGAGAGACCGAAAAAGAGATATAATGCAAGCAACCGAAATAACTTTGCAAGAGACTTTACTTTGAAAGACGTTGTTTTTTTATATCCACACACTCGTGTTAACTTTTTTGGGTGTATTTTATTTTCGTTCAATTTGTGAATTGCGACACTGCAGCAAGTGTGACGTGCGATAGATAACTGCGGAGTATACATTGATTATGTGCATACACATAATATAGGTACATAGAAGTTTGTAAGAGAGAAAACAGATAGAGCGAGCGGGAGGAAGTTTTTGGGACCTGTTTTCGTATGTTAGTAAGCATTTGTCAATAAGTTAAATATTTTCGAATAGTATGCATCTTTTAAAATACCTCAAACCAATTGACTATTTTTTTTTTTAATTATTTATTAACCTCGAATATTTATGGGTAAAAAATAACACTCATGGATGGCAGTTGGGTGATGTGGCAAATGACAGTGATTCTATGAATTGAGATTGATCGCTTCATTTAAAAATAGATCTTATAGAAAGGCAACGATAGCCTGTTTTTTTTTTTTTTTTTTTTTTTAACTACTATAATTATTTTTCTAAATATTAGGAAGTGTTAACTTTGAGAAACATCCTAAAAAGTCGGTAGTACAAAAGAAGCTTGTTGTCCATGTCGACGTAGTAAGCCATTATTTATCATAATGTGCTAAGAGGGTACAATTATTTTAAACTTGCTTATCCTCACCCGTCTTCGTACACCTCCCACAAAATAAAATTTCTCTATTCTAAAATAGTTAAGTCATGGCCAATACCGTACACATAAGAGTAGGTAGTTGATACTTGTATCTAGCAGGAAATTGAAATACGTTGCTTGGAGAAATAAAAAAAATACATATATCTACATATAAATACAGAATAAGGAGTTGCTTAAAAGGTTATGTCTCTGGTCAGTGGGTTTTAACCTTGACGAATTTCCTGTTTTGTTTTTGTTCAAAATCCAAACAATGTTCAAAATTTAACATTCACATGGTATACCAAATTTTGGAAAATCCCTTACTTAAAGGTTTTGTTCAACTAAGTTTAGTTTTACCTAGCAAAAAATCGAACGGTATTCAATTGGCTATTCAATATTTGACATAAAATATGCTTGATTTTTTTTTTTTTTATAAAAGCAAACCCAAATCCCAGAGCATTCAGACTCTCTGGTCCATTGTACTACCAGGCAGGAACCTTTCTTTGGTGCTGTGGTTGGAAAAACTTAATTGCTATTCGTTTTTCTTTTTATAGTCGGATGGCTGATGATTGCTGTTCCCCGTTGGGGCTTAACCTTCCGATAACACCACATTTAAAATATACATACACAACAACAGGGGTGGTCGAACACCCCAGCCAGGAAATCAACATGGGGTGCCGAACAACCCCAATGCATACCGTATGCCCTCGCAATCAAAAACTACAGCCTATCGCGGGGACTGCTCATCAGCAACTGACACCTGAGATATTAGATGACAAATACATAGAACGGCAGAAAGAGAAATGAAGCTAAATCAAAATTACAGTTAAAATAAAATTGCCTGGAGTGATAGAGCACCCCTGTTGTCATCGGAAGGTTAAGCTTGCGATCATCGGTTAACGAGCAAAAACACACTATCCACTGCACCACTGCCACCCCTAGCTTTAGAGAGTTACTAGGATATTTTTCTTCTTTTTGACGATTCTGGTTATATCTCTCAAACTCTTAAGTTGAAAATCAGTATTATAGCGGTGCAAGTACGTACAACCTAGTTGTAGACTATATTTCTTTTTGACTGTTTGGCCATAATAACCATTTAACATGATGACGAAATGCATTCGTCTTTAAAATCGAACCCAAAACTGACTCACTTTCTACTTTACCTGAGGCCCGAACGATTTTGTTTAAATTTCACATCGCCTCGAGGTTTATCGCGAAGAATTCGTATAACTGTAATATATTTATTGAACACTTTAAGCAATTTGGCAAATGCAGGAATATACACGTAGCTTACCAAGTTTTGGACATTTTTCACATGTTTTTGGGGAATTGTTTAACTAATTTTTGAAAGAAGTTTTCTATAATTTTGCTTAAATTTCCGATCTTAGTCATGTTATTCATCTTAAGTATAGGTTAGCAAAAGAGATTGCGCCAACTATATGGGTATATCTCTTTTAAGTCTCCCTGGAAAAGTCTTCGCTAAGGTGGTAGAAACGCGTTCTAGAGCTGTGGTTGAGAACAGTTTGGGAGATGAGCAGTGCCGTTTTCGTCCCGGTAGAAGCACAACCGACCAGTTATTCACTCTCAGAATGGTTCTTGAGAAGGCCTGGGAGTATGCTAAACCTGTCTACACTTGTTTTGTGGATTTGGAAAAAGCATATGATAGGGTTCCTCGAGCCAAACTCTGGAGTGTTCTGCAGGAGTGTGGGATTGATGGTTACCTGTTAAGGACGATTCAGTCTTTATATACAAACTGTAGAAGCTGTGTTCGGATAAAAGGTGTTAAATCAATACCTTTCACTGTGGGCGTTGGACTCCGCCAAGGGTGCGTTTTGTCACCTCTCCTCTTCATTGTATATATGGATTGGATGTTGCAGCGCAGCCGTGGCGGGGAATGTTTCAAAGTGGGAGACCTAAGGATTAGTCATCTGCTCTTTGCGGATGATTTGGTCATCCTTGGGTCCTGTCAAACCGAACTTCAGCGAGCACTCGAAAGGTTTGTAGCCGTTTGTGATGATGCTGGAATGAAGATCAACGTGAACAAGTCAGAAGTAATGGTCGTTTCCAAAAAACCTATTCAGTGCGCTCTGCATGTTAGTGGAGTTCCACTGAAACAGGTGGATAAGTTTAAGTACCTCGGGGTCTTATTCACAAGTGATGGGAAGAGCAATGCCGAGTTATCTTGTAGAATTGGTAAGGCTGGATCAATTTTGAGAGAGCTTGGCCAATCTGTTATAAGGAAGGCTGAACTTAGTGTTCAAGCTAAGCTATTGGTTTTTAACTGGGTGTATGTTCCAACTCTCACCTATGGTCATGAAATTTGGGTAGTGACCGAAAGAATAAGATCGCGGATACAAGCTGCCGAAATGAGGTTCCTTCGCGGTGTTGCTGGAATAAATCGTAGGGATCGAGTGCCAACACCAGAGTACGCGAGGCGCTCAATGCTGAGCAGCTACTTCTCCGAACGGAACGATCTATGCTTCAATGGTTTGGTCAGGTAGTGCGTATGCCCCCAGACCAGCTTCCAAGACGTGCCATGGTGGCCGTGCCATCAGGTAGGCGACCCCGCGGTAGGCCTAAAAATAGATGGTTGGACCAAGTCAGACATCTCTTCTGGAGCCGTGTAGGGATTCCTCCTCATGAGTTGAAGTCAATGGCGGAGGATCGAGAAGAATGGAGAGTCCACCTGAGCACCCTACCCCCGCGACCCTCATTAAGGATTAGCGGGCCATTGAAAATGTATGTATGTATTTTTCCTTTGTAAATAGGTTTTTGATAATATTAGTGGACAGGTTTTCGAATCTAATGGTTAAGAGTACAGAATCTTTTCTTCTTCTTCCTCTTATTAGCGAGGTTATGATCCGAAAACAAGGGATCACAACCCGCCCACTTCCCCGCATTTCTACTGATCCGCCTGTGGGGTTCGGCTACAGTACAGAATCTTTTATTCGCACAAATAGAAAGAAGTTCTAATAATAACTAAAATAATGAATAATTCTGGCTTACTCGTGTGTATATAATCAATCATACTTGCAATAATCTAAATGCCTAAGACTTCCTTCTACTTACTCATTTTACCAATCTTCTTATTCCGAATTACAAAAATCAATCGCATGACTCATATATGCATA
Organism: Brachypalpus laphriformis; assembly: GCA_945910035.1. NCBI lineage: Eukaryota > Metazoa > Arthropoda > Insecta > Diptera > Syrphidae > Brachypalpus > Brachypalpus laphriformis. Next base: position 167,277,885 of record OX246755.1, on the reverse strand, counting down.
CAGGTACCAATCAAAATTTAAAAAAAAAATCCAATTTCCCATTGCAAAATCACTTAACAGAGCAAAGAGAAACGCCAGCAAAAACTACAGCAGCGCAAAAAGGCTAACAAAAATAAGGAAATTACCAAATAAAGAAAAAAGAACAAATATCTGCACCGGTCGAAAAAACACGTCTCCGCTTCCTTCGAAATTCAATTCAAACCTCTTTAATTTTCCAAAAGAAGTATTTATGTAAGTACATGCATATACACAGATAAGTTGGAAGGAATTTTCATATCGAATTGTTTTTTTTTTTTTTTCGTCCTTTAAGCGCCAACAACTTTCGCTTTCGTTTTCTTTTGCATGCAAGGCATGTCTGCTGTGTCTGGTGGTCATATCAAGGATTTATAGATAAAGGTTGAAAAAACATGTACATATAACTGCAGTTCTGTCTCTTTCTAACTGGCATGTATAATCTATCCACAACCCCATCTGCCCACCACCCCCACCCACATTACAACCAAGCCGTTGAATTATTTTTCCCGACTGCACAACTTCCTCTTTATCTCTCTATTTTCATTCGACCCCCTTTTTGCTGGGGTTTTTACCAACCCCTTGCATGGTTGGCGCGATGAATGCATTTTTCTGTGTGTGGGTAAAAAATCAATGCTTGCCAGGCGGCGCCATGCAACAACTACACGCAGATAAGGGTTCTCCCTTGGGTAAACGGGAGGAAAACTTTTACTTTTACCATCGTAGTCGTCTGTCGTGTCGTCGTAGTCGTCATTGCAAGCTAAATTTAGAAGATATACAAAAAGGGTAACGTCATCGTATCTACATGCGCCGCAGAGTCATTTCTACCCTCAAATTCCGCCGCCGCCCCTGGGCGCTGAAAAACTTCCAATGCTCCTCATGGCAATGAATCGGGTGTTACCTAGACCCGGGTAGTGCTATATCGCCATTGACGTAGTTGGGTTGGATGAGTACGTCGTTCTAGTCGTCGTTTGTAAAATGCACGTACAGTGAGGAAAAGAGAAAACAAACAAGTTTAGCAGGGTTGGAAAATCTGCTGCAGTGACTAACCGGTATAGATGGTTCACCATCGCCACCCTCCTCCCACTTTAGTAGTAGCCTGCAGGCAAGTTTTTGGTGCTCACTTAAGTGGAGATGTGCAGCTAGAGACGAGTCAATGCAGAAGCTTTCGATGGAAGTGGGTAATGGTAACGGTGGCAATATTGGCGGGAGATTCCTCGTCTCCGGCTGCAGCACTAGACAATCTCGTCGTCGTGTCTGGGGGTTTTGAATGTGTGCCGGTTGGATCTGCATTGCCTCCTCACAGTCTGGCTGTAGTATATTGCAGAGGCTATGCTATGTGTTGCTGATGATGACTTTTAGCGTCATTTATTGCTTTAAGAATCACCCCAATGCTGTGAATATTTCGACGGACCATGGTAGTGGTAAGTTTGTTTAAGTGTGATGCACCCTCTTTTTGCTAATATCTACCAAGTTACCTCGTTATTTTTGTTTCCTGATAAAAGTCGACTTCCGGTTTTTTTCAGCGCACAAAGACATGAAGTGGCATAGGGATGGATGTATGGTTGGTTGGATAGATACCATTATGCACTCACTATTGACTCATCAAAGGAATCTCACTTTAGAGACGATGCAAGCGTAAGTTTCAAATTGCTCACTGGTAGACACTAGACAGAGAGGGATGTATGTACATATGTACACACATATACATACGTACGTAGACATACACCCTTGAATGCAGCGCGAAAGGACGTACATAGGACGTACCTACAACAAGTTCATGTGTTTCATGGAATGTAATTAAATTTTCTAGATGGATATTTTAATTAACAAATTTGTTGTTACCTCTTGTAGTGGAGTGAAATAGTCTCTCTTACCTGCAAAAGAAGAAGAAATATTATCATAGTTAGAAACTTGTTGGCAGGCATGGCATTTTTTTAAGAATCTAATAACAAATTTAACACTATAATGACTCACACAAATGTGTTAACTAACAAACTGCAGCTAAAAAAATTTATATTGCTCACCGGTTATCAATCACATGATAACGGCTTGCCAAAAAATAAAACATCGCTAAGTATCTCGCACTTAATGCAACTAATCGCTATCATCATGCGGTTGAGAGGGGGTGCGAAGACGAAATGAATTTCAAAAAATTGGGTTAATATTGGTATGAATGTTACGTCAGTTGTGTTTTCCTGCGTTATTCCGACGTCTTTATGACATTTTTTTTCCTTTTTTTTATTACTAAAAAGCACAGAACAGTGCTCGTGTGCATGTATATGTATTAGATGAGTACATATTTATTGAGTTCATTATATCATTATCATTATATTTTTTGGGGTGTTATTGCTTTTTTTTTCGTTCTTGTTTCGCCTAATATGTTCAGACGTAAATATTTAGTAGGACACTTTTCTGCAGCAGCGCGGCATGTGAGTAAACAAAATAATGTTTGTAGGTATGAAGTTTTGTTTTTTTCTGTCGATAAAATTAGGGTTTTTGGTGTGAAAAACAGAATGCAAGGTCACTGATGAATGATGTGTGATAACTGGAAAGGAATGACAGGGGAAGTAGGGTGCGCAGTATTTGTTGCTGGTTTTGTTATCTATGGTGCGATATTTTTTTTTATTAACACAAAAATTACCTGGAGATACTAAGAGAATTTGAAAAGGTAGTAATTCAAAGCTTATTCGTTAACAATCTCTTTTATTTGAACTAAGTGATAATTTCATTTCCTTATTCATGAGATAAGCAAGAGCTTAAAAATAGATTAAGTCATCCTTGTGTAATAAGCAAATGAGATTATATTAAATTTATGCAAGTACACTACATATAATGTTATTAATCGGAGTTACTTCTTAATAAGGTTATTTACAAACTTTGATTTAGACGAGCCAGTAAAAAGTACCACTATGCAGCGTTAGGGAAAGTTTTTATTTCAAAATTGATGTCAAGTTGGGTATCCATTTTTAAAAGCGTTTTTTTATAATTTGCGCGCACTCAAGGGGTTATGAATACCCTTAACATGTTTACACAAAGTGTGGGCGTTGGAAAGGATTGATAGAGAGAGAAAGAGATTTGGTGTAGTGGTTTGAAGCTGTTGTTTATGCTTCAGAAAAATTCCGGGGGTGGCGTCCAGATAACTGGAGAGATTTTTGTTATTTTTTGTCTTTGCTTCTGATTCACAGCAATTTTTTTCTCGATAACCGATGCCATAGGCAAATCATCATCAACAGAGCGAACAATTTTTCAACCCATATGACCAAGCTACTGCCAGTGTTATGTATGTCTTCGCAGTAGTATTCACACAAGTTTTCGCAGTTGATCGGACTGACTTTATATATTATATGAGAAATAAATAAATGCTTGCTGACATCATGAACCACTGGCGTTGCAATTGACGACGTTACCACTAGACCATTGCTACCCTCTTTCATTTAATTTCACTTGTTAGTATGCTTAGGTCAAATATTGCAATCAAAATTTCTACTTTGAAATTTAGCACACGTGTTAAAGTCCGGTGGCAATGCAATATAGTATTTCTAATATTGTTCTAAATACAATATGGCGGGCACCCCAAGATGGTAGATTACCTTTTTCTTCATAACCCCCTTGACATGGGTATCAATTGAAAGGGTTTGAGGAGAAGAATACGATAAGCTATGTGACGCCACAAGATGGCGGATTACATTTTTTTCACAACCACCTTGAATTAGGTATCAAATGAAACGGTTTGACAAGTAGAATACGGTAAGCTATGTGACGTCATTCTAATCCGCACCAAGAAGGCGGATTAGCTTTTCCATCATGACGCCCTTGATATGGGTAATGCAAGGGTTTCATGAGTACAATACGTTAAGGTATGTGACGCCATTCGGAACACAATATGGCAGAGAGCTTTCCTAACGAGTGGAAAAAGGGAATGATCGTCAAGCTTCCTAAGAAAGGAAATTTAATGGAGTGCGGAAACTGGAGGGGTATCTGTGTGCTGCCTGCTGTAGCTAAGATAATAGCTAAAATCACCCTGGAGCGAATTAAACAACTTCTCAAAAACACACTCGATGCCGAACAAGCAGGTTTCCGCTCTGGATCCTCCTGTGCCGACCACATAAACACCCTGCGGATTATCATCGAACAGTGTGTTGAATGTCGATCGCCACTGCACCTGCTGTTCATCGATTTTGAGAAGGCGTTCGATAGTGTCAACAGGGGGTTTATTTGGCGTGCCTTACGCAGGAGAGGTATTCCCGATAAACTAATTGCTATTATCAAAGCTACATATGAAGGCTCCAAATGTCACGTTCTGCACAGGGGGGTTGTCTGAGGAATTTGAGATCCAAAGTGGGGTAAGACAAGGCTGTATCCTTTCACCAATATTATTCCTATTGGTGATTAGCGATGTGCTTCATGCAGCTTTGTCGACGGAAAACGGAGGAATTCGACGGACTCTTACATCTCAACTGAAACATCTTGACTACGCTGACGATGTATGCTTACTCTCCCACCGAATTATGGACGTCCACCAAATGACAGCAGATGTGGAGAGGTAGGCAGGTGTCGTCGGGCTGAAAATTAATACGGCAAAAACTAAAATGATCAGCCTTGGAACAAACTCGTCGGCTCAAATATACATTGCTGAACAACCGGTAGAGAGGGTAGAGGATTTCCAGTATCTTGGGAGTATTGTCTCGATCGATGGTGGAACCGAACTGGATATAGCCAACAGGATCGCCAAAGCAAAGTCCGCGTTCGGGATGTTGTCCAAAATATGGCGAAGCAATGCAATGAGTTTGAACACCAAGCTAAGACTGTTCCGCTCCAACGTTGAATCTGTGCTATTATATGGTTGCAGCACGTGGAGAGTGACCACTACTATCACCAGAAAGCTGCAAACGTTTCTTAATAAGTGCCTGCGCAATATCTTAAGGATTTTCTGGCCCAATCGTATCTCTAACGAACACCTTTACGAAAGAACTGGTCATGAACCAATAGGCACAACCATCCAACGGCGGAAGTGGCAGTGAATTGGTCACACGTTCCGAAAGGGTGACAGCTCCATAGCGAACCATGCTCTGCAATAGAATCCTCTAACTCAGGATGGCAGAAGACTTGGCGGTCCGAGGAGAACATGGCGCAGAACAGTCGAGAAGGAGGCACGGCAGTTAGGGAAAAGTTGGGAAGAACTCAGACACATTGCCAGAAACCGTACACGATGGCGCGTAGGCGTAGTAGAGGCCCTAGGACCCACAAGGGGATACAGGACATAAGTAAGTATGGCAGACGCCCCAAGATGGCGGAAATAAAAATTTGAAAATAATATTATATGCACAAAAATATGTACGTCTAAGGCAACCACTTTTTTATGAAAACAAATTATCGATTTAATGGTGCTGGCTGGTATGTCTTGTTTCATAACCAAAACGCACCGCTTTATTGCTTTTAGATATGCATTTCGTTAAAGGAACAATAGAATCTAATATTTTGTTTTTAGTTATTTTTCCGATTATATTATCAACCTTGACCATTTCTGCAATCAAGACGAATTTTGCTGCTCAAGGCCCAGCTCCGCCCTTGATTTCAACGCCAGGTTTGCCAGGTCAAATTCAAGCATTTTCTAAACTAACACAAGCAAAGGTTTCTAACAAACTTTGATCAATGGATTTGAATTATTGTCAGTTATTCCTGAAGCCATTTGCAAATGGATATACAGCTACTGTAAAAGGGACTACATTTAAGAACTTAAGAGCTTAACCAAGCAGATGAATCGAACCTCAACAATCTCTAACTTCTAAAAATCAAAAAATATTTCTCAGAAGCTCTCACTATTTTGTATGTACGAGTAGTTGACATCTCTTCATCTTGCGTGTTCACCTCATTTTCTTTCAGCCATTCACATTATTATAATTTCATATGCAAGTGCACTAATGCGTGACAGAACTAAGAGATGTGCGTGTACAAACATTACACTATCAAAAACGCCGTTAATTACCAAAACAAAGTAACATTTGGGGGTCATCACCGAAAATCCAATCCAAAGTGCTTTCGAGGTGAAATCCATACGTCTCACTTGAAGTGCATACAACCACTCAGTTAGCGGTGGCTTTTTGTGCATCTTTTGCATTTAAATTTGTAGCAAAGCAGCCACAGCGCGTTGCTCAACCTCCAAAAACCCTCAACGCACGTCAAGACTTTCAAGGCAAAAAATAAAGAAAGAAAAAAAAACCTCCAAAACTTACGAACCGCATAATGTGTAAATACGGCGCATAGATGGATAGATACAAAGGCTTTTCGGGAAAAGATGCTTCTTCTTTGTGCTGTTGACTGGCAATATTTAGTTGCGTTTGCTACATGGAATAGTGGTCGCTGCAGTGGTTCTGTTGTCTGAATTTTAATTCAATACTAGTCGTTTTTTCTTCTCCTACTGCATGCATGCGCAAGTTTAATACAACATCACATTGGGCTTAGAGGAAGAAGGGTTTAGTTTAACTAATGCAACTATGTACATAATATACACAACGCACAATCAGCACGACAAACAATGGCGCAGTTTTCCGGTGGAAAAATGTGTGTATTTTTGTTTGCATGATGGGAAAGTTTTCGAAAGTTTTTTTTTCTTCTATTTTTGGGTCTTGTGATTGCAATGGGAAACGACAACGTTTGCGTAGATACACGCAGTCACATACCTACTAAAAAGGGACTGCGTTGTGTAGCGCCCAAGGCAGCTAATGAATCTCATTTAGATTTCTTTTCGAATCAATTGGTTAAAAATCACACTATGCAATTTGTTGCCTGAGGTCTGGAAGACGACGACGAAAAAGACGTCTTCCGCTTGGGTGTTTTTTTTTTATTACTTTTTAATTGTTGAGAAATACCTACATACATTTCAGATGGGTGAGATACAAAAGTCAATTCATTCATATGGGGGAAACAGTGCGAATTGAATTTAAATTGTTTGTTTGTTTTAACGCTTTGTTGGAAGTGGATGTTTTAGTGAATTGCTGTGACATGCAGCTTTGCAGTTGGATTTTTTTGGGAAAGAAGTTTGAACAGTCAATATTTGGCAAAGGAGGTTTGTTTATCATACTTGGCAAAGTAAGTGAACTATGTAATTGTTAGGAATTGTGTAAAATAATGCCAGAGAGTAGAATGATAACTATTCATTAGTGGGTTACACTACATACGAAGAAATGGCACTTATTGAATAGTAGCAGGAAAAAAGATGCATCATTCCTGTTATAGGAAATACAGTAGAATCTCGGAAAGATGAACTATTTGAAAAGATAAACAAAATATTTTTACCATTAAAGTATTTTAAAAGATCAACGGGCAAAATTTGAATGCTCGAAAAAATGGACACTTTTTGCTTAGGTATGTATGTTGTCTTCAATGCTTATTATCTCATCTTTGGAGAAGAGGAGTACCATTCCCAACTGTTTTCGCTTGTTCGGGGCTTCTTTTCATTGTAAAATAAATTCATATAGAAGAAAGATACCTCTAATAAAAGTACGAGTTAAGTTCTTAAATTTAAAACAAACGTTCATTAACGATCTCCCATGCGCTGTTCATAACTCCAAGTTACAGATGTATGCTGATGATATGCAGATCGATATGAGCTGTAAACTAGGACTTATTGAGGATGTAGCTAATCGTTTAAACATTGAACTTGTGAAGATCCTTAACTGGGCGGTATCAAATTATCTTCAGTTAAATCCTGTTAAATCAAAATGCCTTGTGATCCACAAAACTCTCTTGAATTTAAGCCACTTTCCAAAAATCTTTCTTGGCCCTTCGCAACTACAATACACTGACAAAGGAAAAAAATCTCGGTATGTGCATGCTTCAATAGTGTCTTAACATGGGATGATCATTTTCATAGCATAATTGGGAAAGTATATGGATGCCTCAGAAATCTCTCGATATCACAACATTTTACTCCTCTGCATGCCAGATGATTGCTCGTGAGGTCGCTGATTATTCCACTGATCACATATGGATCGGAAATATTTTGTTGCCATAGCGCCGAAACGAAGCGTAAGCTTGTAGTTGTTTTCAACAATTTAACTACAATAGATGTGGTTACACACTTACTCTAACTATACTACAATTACAATACATACATATCTACGTAAAATAATCGTGATAAAAGAGCCCCAATACCTCTCCGAAAAGATACATGTTGCGAATTCAACACGAGCTTTTGCTATTATTCAGCCGAGATCTTTCTGTCAAACTTCGGAAAGACAATTCTTTGTTCAAGCTGTTCGACTGTGGAATTCATTCGCATTAGAAAACTGCACTGTACGAATCGTTTTGGTGAGGTTTTATTTAAAAACTTGTCTGGTGTTTAAATATTTGTTAATTAATTGAATTTAAATAATTTTGCTTAAGTTAACTAAATTATATTTTTTATATCAAATTAATCTAAATCTATTGAATTGTATAAATAACTTCTACTAGATTGTTGCAATCTATTGTAAAAGATTCGTTCAGTAAATAAAATAAAATAAAATAAAAATGAATAAATAAGGTGTGAAATTTTGAAAAAAAATTAAAGCCTCATTTCCGAAAAATATTGAATCGTAAAATCTAGGACTGTTGGAATCAAAAAGAGAAGCCAGCTTGTAACATCTAGGACATACCAAGTTTCCATTAATGGACTATAAGATGAGCATTTCGAAAAGATGAATGGGCCATGCATGAGTTCATCTTTTCAAGATTCTACTGTAAAATGAAGTGGGCGCCGTGGCGTAAGTGGTTAGTGTGTCGGATCACTACGCATGAGGTTCCAAGTTCGAATCCCAGAAAACACCAAAAAGTTTTTTCACGGTCCCATCTCTCGCGAGCGTCTGACAAACATCCGAGTGTATTGTTGTCACGAAAAAGCTTCTCAAATCGCCGTTCGGAGTCGGCATTAAACTGTAGGTCCCTTCCATTCGTGTGAAAAATATAACGCACACAACATGAGTGGTTGCGAGAAGCTAGGCCCTGGCACTTTAAAGAGCTGTTGCGCCAAAAATTTGTATTTATTTTTTTAATTTTTGTACAATGAAGCGATGCATTTTTCCCCCGTTATATGCACAACTTAAGATTTAAGGGGCCGCTAGAAACGCAAGAAATATTATGTTCCTTCTATACGTCACAGCTGCGCGTAACAGCGTAAAAAGACAGTCGAATTGAACATTTTTAGTTCTGATTTACGCAATGACTCAAAAATAACTCCGACTTGCATACATACTTATTTGGTGCAACAACTCATGAAGGGTCTAGGCCTAGCTTCTCGCAACCAGTTGCGTTGTGTGCGTAATATTTTTCGCACGAATGAAAGAGACATACAGTTTAGTGCCGTATCCGAAGGTATATTTTGACATATTTTGTTTTTGAGAAGCTTTTTCGTGACAACATTACTATCGGATATTTGTCAACCGCTCGCGAAAGGTGGGACCGTGAAGAAAACGGTTGGTGTTTTCTGGGATTCGAACATGAACCTCATGCGCAAAGGTCCGACACACTGACTACTGCGCCACGGCCCCCACTTACTTCGACTTATTGCACTTTTATTATCACTTGTCAGCATTAAAAAAAAAAAAATATTCGGCGCAACAGCTCTTTAAGTGCCAGGGCCAAGCTTCTCGCAACCACTCATGTTGTGTGCGTTATATTTTTCACACGAATGGAAGGGACCTACAGTTTAATGCCGAATCCGGACGGCGATTTGAAAAGCTTTTTCGAGACAACAATACTCTCGGATGTTTGTCAGACGCTCGCGAGAGGTGGGACCGTAAAAAACCTTTTGGTGTTTTGTAGGATTCGAACCCGGAACCTCACGCGTAGTGATCCGACACACTAACCACTTACGCCACGGCGCCCACGGCGCCCATGGCGCCTTGTCAGCATTAACAAAAGTTAATGACATATAGCCAACGCAATTCTGTGAATTCTGCGAATCGCCATATGCGTGAACGAATGACTTGTCACGTAGTCTATATGTATGTTGTTGCTAGATCTACCAACAACATAATACAAATTAAGTGACGAATCATCCGTTCACGGATGTGGCGATTCGACCTTCGAATACAATGCTGACATGTCAGTAAAAAATTCATCGCAATCGAATGAGATGTTTTTGATTGAAAGAGTGATAATCAAACATACCATACCATACCATACCATTTTTTTTTTTTATAATTTGCGCGCACTCAAGGGGCTATGAATACCCTTAAATGTTTACACACAGTGCGGGCGTTGGGCGTTGGAAAGAATAGATAGAGAGAGAGAGAGAGAAAGGAAGATTTGGTGTGGTGGTTTAAAGCTCAGTTGTTTATGCTTCAGAGAAACTCCGTGGGTAGCGTCCAGATAACTGGGCGATTTTTGTTATTTTTTTGTCTATGCTTCTGATTCACAGTATTTTTTTTACCGATAGCCGATGTCATAGGCAAATCATCATCAACAGAGCGAACAATTTTATCCAGCCATATGACCAAGCTACTGCCAGTGTTATGCACAAGCTTTCGCAATTGATCAGACTAACTTTATATATGGTATTTCATGAGAAATAAATAAATTTACAAAGAATTATTTTTACTAAACATCTTTGAGAAATCTGTGTAGATAATATCTATGGACTTGACAGTCTGATTCAAAACTATCTTCAGGAGTATACACATTTCTACAAAACGAGAAGTTACACTGGCGCAGCATAAACATTTCAATTATTGTGAGTTTTATAGCGTGATTGCACACAATTTATCAAGTCTGTGGTATGATATCCATACAAACAACAACCCATGTCTATATGTACACACATATACATATGTATGTATTTACTTAATCAAACAAAAAAGTATCTTTTACTTTGAAAGTTCCCCTCATTGTTGTCCTATTCATCTGTGCAACATAATTGAAGTGCACTTCAAAGTAAATTCAACAAAGATGAATAAAAAGTGCTTGTATTACTCCTAATTAAAGCGCAGTATACGTTCCACGTTCATACTTCAAACGAACACTGTATGTTACTTCGTTCAAAAATAATTCATGGGGACATCACGTAGTCCGCAACTTTGGTATACGTTTTAGCCACGATTCCATTTAAACATGAAAAAAGAGCCTAAAAAAGAGTTCAAAGTAACACTTTTAACAAAAAAGAAAGCAAAAAAGAACAAACCAAAACAAAAAAGCTCAACCGAAAAAAAATGTACAAACAAAAGTAATTGCATCGCATATAATTTCATGCAACAGCGACTACAATGCTAATTCGTTAGATTGAAACAGCAACAACTCCACTCTTAGCTCTTAGCCAGTGCGCTGGGTGGAAACATGTCGACGAGAGAATGGACGCACTATGCCCCAAAAAAAGAACCCTAACCACCCACTCAATTTTTCGGCACAGTGCTTCATTCTCTAGCTGTCTTTTGGGTTTTTTGCATAAAAAAAAGGTTAAAGTACTCTTACTCTAGCGAAACATGCTAATTAGCAGCGTGCTGCAGTTTTACCGAGGGGAGGACTACCCAAAGAGCCTCTGCACTTGTATGCATCAAAGAGGACCGAGAATGGGAACGATACTGAGATTACATTAATGAAGACCCCCGCATCTTATCTAGAGAGGCCTTTTCAAAACCCAGTCGATTGTAACAAATTCAAGAGCAATTCCACCGACAACCGCAAAGGCAGCCAAAAATTGTAAAAAAATGAGAGAACGTCAATGCAGAAGAAGGGTCGGATTTTCGTGAATGCACTCATTGTACTTCTATTCTATGCATCACATACTGCAGTGGCAATCTTTTTTTTTTTTTCTTAGTCAGTTCACCTGTATGAATTTAATTAGAATAAGCACATAAGGGCACACTCCTTTGGTGATTATACGAGGAACAGAAGACGGATTAAAAACAAATGCAGTGCAGGGAAAGACTGGAAGAAAATGCAGGAGATTGAAATGAATATACCCATTATACACAAACCATATCTCATGGGGCGGCATGACGAGCATTGTAAATGTGTACTGGTTGAAGTTGCCTGAAATAATGTGTGTTTTATTTTCAAGGATAATTCAATGTGCAATCAGTGAGTTGCTAACGAAAAGGCTAATCTCAGCTAAAATGAGTTATTTTAGCATACTTTGGTGTTTAATGTGATTAGCGAAAGGGCAGAATCCAATTTCCCTGACTCAGATTGATGAATATGTAAGGAGAAGGAATTATTTCTGGGTGTTCCCAGAAGCTGCTACACAAGACAAGATATCAATCACTATGCTCATGGCTTCCAGTCTTTTATGCCAAACCTACTACAATTTAAAATAATTTTTCCTATCATTTCAGATAGGTGCACATTCAAACGAAGGCGATACTTGATTATCAAATTACATAAGTCATGGGTTATCAAGGAGTTTGTAAGGTACATATGATAATTGTATGTTTGCATAGAAATTGCACTTATTGGCATCCAATTGTAGGTCTCTACGTGAAAAGACGTCACAAGGCAATTATACGCCAAGTATATTGCCGGGTTGCGAGCACGCATAGTCACGGATGACTGCTCGCATCCTGCTTTCATACGACAATTTTATGATTCGAAATATGATTGCATTCTATATTTTGCACCAGTTCATTCGAGTTTTAACGAATCAAAAGAAGTATCCAATTTCGAGGAGCTTATCTTTAACTGAAATAGATTGAATTTCAGTTTTATTGCTTGAAGTAAAATTAGAATTAACTAATTAAAATATACACATACATATCTTGAATATATTTTATATGAAATTATTTTGAATTGTTGAATTTTACTAACAGAAATTGTTGCAATCTATTGTAAAAGATTTGTTATGTAAATAAATAAAAAATAATAATAATAAACACCAAATACATGAGATTTTTCAAAACCTTAAAGAGGGTGGAATTATTCACGACGATGACCGATTCCTACATTCAAGTTTTCAAGCAAACTGGGGGTGATGCACATCGAAACGGAGTTGCTTTAGTACCAGCGAATCAATTTCCATTGGCAATTTCCAACGATCGTATGGTTTACTTCAATATCTGTGCGTTGTATCTGGACGATATCACTGGGTCAGTTAAATCAAATCATTAACGATCTGAAGACATTGATGGAGATGAACCAATTTGCGAAGAGGATCGGAAACATGTTGACATTCGAACTGTCAAAGTCTACCTCCACCGAAATATCTGAAAGACTAGCAAGGATTCATCGGTAGGTTAAATTATTATAATTAATTTGTAGAAAATTTCTCTTAACATCTTCCTCTGCTATCTACGAACCACCAAAAACAAACCCAACAACAGGCATTCCATAGTTTAGAAATTAATCATAAATAAGAGAAAAAGCCCCAGCTAGAAGTTTTCCAAAAATGTTCGACGCAGAGGGCATCATGGCATGGTATAGGGACAGTCATATCTCATATCTGTAACCAGGTGGGTTATTCGAGTTTGAAATATTGGACCGCGAAAATTGGTCCAATGGTGCTCCAGCACTGGACCCTAGAAGTCTGGTCTGGTTCACCGATGGTTCGAAGATGGATTCTGGAGTTAGAGCTGGGATTTTTGGACCCAACACAAAGATTTCTGTACCTATGGGTACGACTCCCACTGTGTTTCAAGCTGAAATCCATGCCATTGAAATTTGCGCCAGACACAATCTCCGCAAGGGAATCAAAGGCGCTAGAATACATATCTTCTCCGATAGCCAAGCAGCACTTATGGCACTGTCGTCCAACCAAATGGACTCCAGAACCGTGAAATGCTGCTACGATGCATAACAAGACCTTGCCAAATACAACAGGGTAAAACTCGGTTGGGTACCTGGACACCAAGGGATTGTGGGCAACGAATCTGCAGATGAGCTTGCTAGGGCTGGCTCAGGGCTGGTCCTGAACCTTATTGTAGCGTCAATTGGGCGACAGCTACAACGCTGATTAACGTATGGGAAAACAAACTTCGTCTAGGCCATTGGATTAGTGGGCCAGGTCTAAGACAATCCAAACGACTAATCATATAAGGAAATCCTTAATTTAGATAGGGAAAGCATTAAGAAGCTTGTGAGCTTTCTTACTGGCCATTGCGGCTTGAGATACCACCTTAACAAGATGAACCTGTGCCAAGAGAAGGACTGTCAGTTCTGTTTAGAGGAGGATGAAACCTCCGAACACATTCTTTGTGAATGCCCGGCACTACACTGGTTAAGGAAACGTATTTTCCACAAGGCGATACTTACTTCAGTGGAACTGAAATGCTCTGCTACTAAAGACATACTCACTTTCATAAGGGAGGTAGTACTTCTGTTAGATTAACTCCAACCCTCCGATACAATAGATCTTTCAGGTCGCAGTGTCGTTGACACACGGGCATGGGTTGTACAAGAGAAAAAAAAAAAAAAAAAAAAACCAGGTGGTTACAAAAAGTCCGCCACTTTCACACCACCCCCTCGGTGACACAAGGATGCTATTGCTAGCTAAGTTGAGAAGAAAGTGGTGTCAAACAAAGCACAAATTTCCACACAAATATAAAGCCTCCCAAATGACAATCGAATGGTTACAAATGTGGGCCATTGCATATTTCTCTGGCGGAAGATTTCAAGCCACAAGTCGGGCTTAAGATCAAAAAACACCAGCAAAATATCACGGCTCAGCCAAAGCATAGAATATGACCACCAACCGAACTTCGATGATGTTAAAAGGAAGAGACACTCTTCTAAGCTGTACAACACCCTACCCTAGAGACGATTCATATTCTCAACAACTGGAATACCATGATCTACAAGCAGGAGACACAGAACATCTCAGCGGTATTGTTCGTTATGGATTACAGTGCAAGATAACACTTTATTTCATGTTTGCTTCTTTGGTTTTTTGTAATTTATATTTACCAAATTTTGTATTAGCATCAGTGTTTCTACATATAACTTTGTTAAATTCTCAAAACAAATTCAGTCCATCAAAGAAATTTGTTTGTTAATCTTATGTTTCTTCATCATATTTGTAATTAATAAAGATCCCCTGAAGATGACAGTAACCCGTCAAACATCGGGACAATTTATTTAACATATGTTTCATTGGTAAAAGGTCGACTGACTCATCTTCAACCGCCTACGTCATGCTTATGATCGTTAATAATATATTTTTGTTTTATAGTAATTACTGCCCTATATAAACGTACTTTACTTTATTTATTTACAAGTATCACTTAATTGTGTAGCTAATAGACCTAGCAAAGTGTTATAATTCGATATACTGTGAGAGCTCTCTTAAATTCCGCAATGGTGTAAAATAAAAACTCAACTTTTAGACAATTATCTTTATAATTATTGACTTCTAGTTTTTGCTATTATATTTGCTTATGTTTAGTTACATATATTTGACAATGAAGCTTGGTCAAGAGAAGACCTCCAACCAACCATGAGGACAGATGTGAACTATGCATTGAGAAGTGTTAATTATGAGTGTTATTGTATCTCAAATGATACATGCGAAATAAATATCGTGACTATTGTTTACCTCAGTTATAAAATAAATGACACGTTTGTGAGGTAATGACAAAATTACCCATAGGTAAAGTTACATATGTGCAATAGATATGAATTTAAACTTTCTTTAAAAAAAAAGTTTGAAGTCATTTAAGATAAAAGTAGTTTATATAAATATTTCCTCGACTATAAACTATTTTTAGCATATGTGTACAATTTTGTATTACTTGGACGTAGTTTTGTAGTTAGATCTAGATTATTACACAATGTGGTCGATAGAAGTCTTCGTATGGTTATCACTCTTACTTCCTCCTCATTGATATTCATATATGTATGCCTAGTCCTACCAACTCTTTTTGGCAAAAAAAGGATTTTTTTTTTCAAAAAAGCATATAGCTGCATTGAAAACGAAGGAAAAAAAAACATTTATTTCAGCGGAAAATTTGAGTTTAAGTTCACAAATAAAAGTCAAAACAATTTATCGACTTTCATTCACATCAACTGATATAGTTGACATTGCACCCGGAATTGTCTCGGCTTGACTTTCTCTTGGTTTGAAATTTATATTTCTTGCTCGCAATTTTTCGTAGCACCTCCGGTTGAGTTTTGATAAAATTATAAAAGTCGATGCAAGTAAATTTCAAATTAATTTTCACAGTTAAAATAGTTTTCAGCGTCGATATCTGAAAAGCAGAGGTCTCCTTTTCCTATACTTTCTTCGCTTGCGAAAACACACCTACAACCGGAGCTGAAGAACCAGTGAAGCAAATGACACACTCAATGATTTTGGAAAATTCGACGAAAGGCACGTGTTGAGCGTCTACACGTTGGAAAACTTCCACCCAACAAATGTTCGAAATTCCACTTGGTAAATTTTTCTTCAGTGCAGCCATTTTTAATATAGTAGTTGTACTGATCAAGTACATTCGAAGAATGTTCGTAGGTACTCGTCAAATGAAATTTTTTCGGACACTTTTTCCATAAAGAGTCTTATTTCCGATCAGTTAGGGAAATTTCACGTGACAGAAGTCGCTTACAGTGAATGGAAGTGTTTGTTGTAGACAATACGTACAGTTGAAGTTGTATTTTGTATATCCTTTTTTTAGGCCGACAAATAAAGGACTCAAACCAAAAGGGATCTGCATCCGAAAAAAAGGAGTATCCTTTATAATAAGGTACAGTTGGCCGGACTATGTATACCCTCCCTTAGTATGGGTATATTTGAATCTGTAACTTGATAGAAATTATCATCTAAATCCATACCCTTCTTCTTCTTCCTTTTTATCAGCGACGTTATGATCCGAAAACAAGGGATCACAACGCTCCCACTTCACCACATTTCTACTGATCCGCCTGTGGGGTTCGCCTATTTGACCTCAGAAAATATCGGCAGGCCTGCCGATTTTGGATCACTCGGTTACTGAGGCCAATGAAATGCTGATGTCGTCGCATGTGTCTGATCCAGGCGTTTATAGGCCTGCCTTTCCTACATCGCGATGTCTTTAGAACGTGCATTGATATTGCCTTTTTAACAGGGTTCAAATGATGTCTTCTTTGAACGTGGCAATACCAGCTGAGCCGGTCGCGCTCTATTTTTTGTACGATGGTTTCCTTGATGTGAAAGCTTCCACGGATCTTCGAACTTCTTATTCGATCAAGTTTTGTCACTCCTGCTGTCATGCGAAGCATCTTCATCTCAGCTGCCGTTAATTTACTCTCATACTTTTTGTACATCGTCCAACATTGTGAACCGTATGTGAGCGCTGGACGTACAACTGCGGTGTAGAGCCTTCCTTTCAACTTAGGGGACATTTTTCTGTCACAGAAGATAGCGGAATTTCTCGCCACTTCATCCACCCTACGCTTACACGATGATTGATGTCGTCATCACAAGTTGCTTTGCTATTGATCATAGATCCCAGATATTTGAACTTTTCGCACTTGGGAAGCACTGTTCCATTCAAATAAATGTCTGGAATAGGCCTGAGTGGATCAGAGAACGGGCAGCACAAGTAATCTGTCTTTTTTGAACTAATGCGATACCCATTTCCCTCCAGAGCGTCTACCCACACATCAAGTGGCCGTTGCAGGGATGTAGGATCCTCACTTATGATGGCTCCATCGTCAGCAAAGAATAACTGATGTACCTTGGGGTCCATCACTTTACATTCAAGCACATAATCAAGGACTGTAATAAAGAGCAAAGGACCTAAGACGCTTCCCTGGTGCACCCCGACTTCGATTGGTTTGATTGATATGCAACAGTGATGTATTTTGTTATATCAACAATTCTCCGAAAATGCCGATTCTTGAAAAGCAAATCAGAGTCTACCCAGTTGTGTCAAATAAGAGTCAAAAGACAATTAAAGTCGCGCAACAACAACTCAGCTTATAATAAAATAACTATGTACATACGTCAATAATTATCATATTCTCTTGCATTAGTGTATTGCTGTTCGCCAACAGGCAGTTGTCTAGTTTCTTTTTCTTTTTTTCAATCTTAAAAAGTCAACCACTTCCTCTACTCAAATCTTCACATGCAATTATGTACATATGTGTGTATATCTAGCTAACTACGAAGTTATTTGACAATCAAGTAAGTACATAGACTGCATGCAACAACCTTTTCCACCGACTGCTCACAAAAAATTACATCTAGTGACCCACATTCGAGGCTACGCATAATTAAATGTTTTTATATACTCAACCAGTAGCTAACAACATACGCACATGTTTGTCTTCCCCAAAAAAACCAATCCATCTGCTATATACATCACGTGGTTATTTTATTTCCCCGGAAAAAAGACCCAACCTAAACGCATTTAATGCAACTTACACCAGCATTTGTAAGTCAAGCTATCACAAGAACCAGCCACCAGTGCATAAAGCCACTCCATAATAAAGACAAAAAGAATTCCATCTCTCTTCTATCATGCCACTCTACTGGACACGTTAATTAATTAAAACGCATTACCATGGCAGGGGGGAAGCCTTCGGGTAGAAATATGTCACGCATAGAATTTCATTTAAGAGGACCGGCAACATCGCCCCAAAAAAGACCCCCATATGCACACTCGTTGTATTTATGAGTTGACACTGATTTCCCTATATGTGTGTGCAACATATTAGCAACAAAGCGCAAGCTTTGCACATATAAGGATTGGGTGTAACACTCAATAGAAGAAAAAAAAACAAAGTTAGGCAAAAAGTATCTACACTAACAAATGCATGGATCATTTATAGACACGGACGGCCGAACGACCAAAGAGGCCTTTGTGCCAATTTGGGCAGCTAACATTTTCGTAATTTTAATAACTCATTTGTCTGGTGTGTGGACACGTGCAAAAATAAAACCCAATAAGATTCCACAGAAACACAAACTGAATAAATATGTAAGAAATAGAAACCTGATTATCGCTTCCAAAATATCTATAAAAAAAAAACGACTTATTTTATATGAAAACTTTGCACAATCACAATTTTTTCGCCTAATCAAAAAATGCGTGTATGCGTAGGTCTCCGCCTCACACATACGCCCAAGAATACGAAGCTTTATGAAGTGAAGAAGCTTACACTACTAGACATAGATGCGTGTATCGCACGCTCTTACCATACAAACTTAACACAGTTCATCGGCTGAAACAATTTATGCGCGCATGCAGAGCAACATTCGCCCGGATGCGTAAAGCAGTTCAGTGTATAACGCAAGCCTGACATTTAGACCCCATAACCACAACTATGTGTTAGTGTCAATCAAAAAACACTCTAGCACTACTAGTTCACACATTAAACTTTTGGCTAATTATGAAATGTGCGTATACGCACTTTTATCGATGTGTTCGTGCGCTGCTGCGCATAGACCTTGTTTTGCAATCCCTTGTATTGTTTGTATCTCTCTAAACTTTTCGTTGTGCCACTGCTGCTATGTGCGTTAGAATATTCAAGGTTTTTAGGTATGTTTATACCTACTATTCCGATGCGTGAGTGCGTGCGCACAGAGCTTTTCCGCATGCAGTTGTATCTGTGCGTGTGCGATCATTATGCCAGTTATTATATTTTATATAAAATATTTTCGAAAAAAAAAATGCGTATGATGTAATGCTGGCGATTTATAAAAATTAATATACAACACATTTTTATTGCATTTTTTTAAGAGATATTTTGCAGTTGTCGTGGATGTGATAACAATTTTTTTTGTCATTTCTATACAATTAGTTTTTATTTATTATTATTTTTGAAACGAATAGTGTACACAGATATGTTATGCGCGTAGGTATAAGAAAAAAAAAAAAAAAAAAAAGCACTCATCGCATGATACACACTGACAAAATGATAGATACGTTTTGTCAACATAAAAATTATATGCAAATATTTAATATGTATAAAAATAGTTTGTGCTTTAAACAACTCGTCGGTAACGAATAAGAGACAATTTTTGACATTTTTTTTTTTTTTTAAATTATTAGATTTGCTATATTTTTATAAAATATTACCACTTTGAGTGAGAAATCATTTATTTTGAAGAAATATTTTTTTTCTTTTGAAGTCTATTTTAAGGGCGAAGGTAGGTGGAATACTTGTTTCCGCACTATAACTATTTAAGGAACATAATTATAACTATGCATAAAGAAAGATGAATAGCTGGAAGGATTATCATGTGAACATGAAATTGAATGTTTTAAATATATGATATATCGTAGCGATGGAAATCTAAGACAAGTTTGATGTCTATTTAGTTTGCGTTCTTACTTGGAAACTATCATGGTGATGCCCAGAACCAAAGCTTTTGAGGTGGAAAACCAAATGTAGATTCTGTCTTCATACGAATATGCACGGCAGATAAGCCTAGGAAAGCGTTAAGAGCAGTGGATGTGGAACATATGTATACAACCTGTCATACAGATTTTGGATAGACGTTAAACCCTTTCCAGTTCTCTGTCCATCTTGGTCCATTGCCGCATGGAATGAGGTAGATTTCACGTCCAAATTGTCATCGTAACAAATTTTTAGGGCAACGAAAGCTTGAATATGATTTTTTTCCTCGATAGAGGGACATATGACTCGATTGGTAACATTGATCCTTGAATTTGCTACGCCGCACCGTTTAAAATCATTTAAGAACCCGAAATTTCGGTAAATCAATTTCAATTTGGAAAAATAGTATATAAATATGGCTTTTGGCAATTATTGTCACTTTGCAATTTCGGCTAAATTCAAAAATGCAGTGTTGCAGCAACATTAAAGCAATAAGGGCACAAAAAGCAGCATTTGGCAGTACTGCTCAAATAAAGGGTTTTTTTTTTGCAACACCAGTGCAACCAAACGTCGAAACAGGGCAACCCGCATAACAGTTGGTAACATGGGGTGGCAATGGCATAGTGGTAACGTCGTCAATTGCAACGCTAATGGTTCATGGTTCAAATCCTGATGTCTGATCAATTGCGAAAGCTTGTGTGAACACTACGTTGAAGGCATAACACTGGCAGTAGCTTGGTCATATGACTGGAAAATTGTTCACTCTGTTGATGATGATTTGCCTATGACATCGGTTATCGGGAAAAAAAAATACTGTGAATTAGAAGCAAAGACAAAAAATAACAAAAATTCCCCCCAGTTATCTGGACTCCACCCCCGGAGTTTCTCTAAAGTATAAACATCCGAGTTTCAAACCACTACACCAAATCTTTCTGTCTTCCTATATCTATCTTTTCCAACACCCGCATTGTATGTAAACATGATAAGGGTATTCATAACCCCTTGAGTGCGCTCAAATTATATAAAAAAAAGCTTTTATTTGTTACAGTTCACTGGCTTTTTTCATTTATATTTTACCCTGTACTTTGAGTAAAATATGAATAAAAGGTAACTTTTAACAATTTTAATGTTTTATTTTTTGTTCTCCTTTTTTTTGTTCATAAATGTCAAAATAAATTACGCAGGGTAACAGCAACAGTGCAATAGCAGGTCAACAGCAACACAAAGCCTGTTGTGTTGCCGCAACACTGCGCAGTTCTCTGACGTTTTTGAATACTACCTTCTTTATTTTACAACAGCCACTTTTGTCACAGTTGTTGTTTTGTTTTGTGATCATTCGCTACGAGATAATTTCGCTATTTTCATTTAGCATTCTTCGCCCTGACTTTTACTAAATCTCTCACTTGATATGGAATAGGTATTTTAAAATTGGTAAGAGCTTTCTAAATAAAATAAAAAATTAAATGTGTTCCCTGATTAATATTTTTTTTTATAAAATGTTGTTATGGTAATGCTTATCTAAATCGTAATAATAAAAGGTTAAAAAGACAGTTTTCTAGTTTTCATATATTGGCTTGCAATTCATTAAATTTTGCGAAAATGCAAGACAGCAAATAGGTATTGCGAAATATTTGAATGGTTAGTATTAGACAGTAAATTATCAAAATGTTAAGCATTAACCATTTATTAGCAAAAAGGATAATTCCGCAGGAGTGGAAAAGGGGGATGGTCATTAAGCTTCAGATAAAAGGAAAATTGAAGGAATGCAGAAACTGGAGACACCGTACACCGCAGTTGTACGTCCAGCGCTCACATACGGTTCACAATGTTGGACGATGTACATAAAGTATGAGAGTAAATTAACGGCAGCTGAGATGAAGATGCTTCGCATGACAGCAGGAGTGACAAAGCTTGATCGAATAAGAAGTTCGAAGATCCGTGGAAGCTTTCACATCAAGGAAACCATCGTACAAAAAATAGAACGTGACCGGCTCAGTTGGTATTGCCACGTTCAAAGAAGAGATCATTTGAACCCTGTTAAAAAGGCAATATCAATGCACGTTCCAAAGACATCGCGATGTAGGAAAGGCAGGCCTATAAACGCCTGGATCAGACAAATGCGACGACATCGGCATTTCATTGGCCTCAGTAACCGAGTGATCCAAAATCGGCAGGCCTGCCGATATTTTCTGAGGTCAAATAGGCGAACCCCACATGCGGATCAGTAGAAATGCGGTGAAGTGGGGGGGTTGTGATCCCTTCTTTTCGGATCATAGCCTCGCTGATAAAAGGAAGAAGAAGAAGAAGCAGAAACTGGAGAGGTATTTGCGTTCTTCCAGCCGTAGCCAAAATAATAGTTAGAATAATTCTGGAACGAATCGAAGAGCATTTAGAGTCAAGTCTCGACGTCAAACAGGCAGGCTTTCGCGCAGGATCTTCCTGCATCGACCATATAAACACCTTACGGATCATAATTGAGCAATGCGTTGGGTACAGGTCTCCGCTACATTTGCTGTTTATCGACTTTGAGAAGGCTTTCGACAGCTTGAATCGAGATGCTATCTGGTTGGCCATGCGCTGGCGAGGCATCCCAGAAAAACGTATAGCTATTATAAAGGCTACATATGAGGGCGGCAAGTGTCACGTCATACACAATGGTAAGGTGCCGGAGGATTTTGAAGGCCAAAGTGGAGTACGTCAAGGGTGCATACTGTCGCCACTATCGTTCTTGACGGTTATCAACGATGTACTCCGTGCAGCATTGACGGAAGGTAACAATGGAATTCGTTGGACTATGACATCTTACCTTAAACACCTAGATTACGCAGCCGATGTTTGCCTATTTTCACATCGGATAATGGACCTTCATTTGATGGCCCATAATCTAGAAGCTAGGGCAAACAAAGTGAGGCTAAAAATAAACACAGCGAAAACAAAAGTCCTGGGCAATTCTAATACCCGCGCTCAAACTTAAAATTGCCGGACAGGAAGTCGAGAAAGTTGATAACTTTCTTTATTTAGGAAGTGTGGTCTCGGCTTAGCGCGGTACCACCAAACTGGATGTGTGCAGCTTATTCGGGAAGGCTAAGGCTGCGTTCGGAATGCTAACCAAAATCTAGAGAAGCAATCACCGTGATTGTCGTTGGCGTTTGTCGAGGATTGTCGTTTTATTCATCAGATGTAGCACGAATACATTTTCATAACTTTTCACTGTGAAAGAGTTGTAATAGTATTCTACACGAGAAACAAATTGGTTAATAATGTTTAACGGTCAGCAGGTCGTAGCTATGAATAAAACGACAATGAATGTTATCAGCTTAAGAACCAAGCTGCGACTGTTCCGCTCCAACGTAAAATTGATGCTGCTTATAAGTATAGTACTTGGTAGGTGGATACCATTAACACACGCAAGCTGCAAATCTTCGTAAACAAATCTTTAAGAATCATCTTGAGAATCTATTGGCCGAGCCGCATCTCCAACGAACAACTTTATATGAGAACGGGCCAAGAACCTATAAACATTACTATACGAAGGAGAAAGTGAGAGTGGATTGGACGCACCCTACGGCGCGAAGACAGCTCCATTGCAAAATGCACTATGCATTATCTATTATCTACACCATGCAGTGGAATCCGCTCACCCTGGCAGGCAGAATATCGGGACGCCCTAGGCAAATGTGGCGCAGAACCTTTGCGGTGTGGTCTCTAGCTAAATTCTCGTACTCTGACCACACAGTTAAAGAAAAAACCCATAAAAGAAAAGTATGGCGTTACGAGAAAACCAACTGCGACGGCCTTAATAGTTTCTTTAGGAGTTTTAACTGGTCGCTATGCTTCCTCGATAGCGACGTGGATGCCGCCGCTGATATGATTACTGACACCATCCTCTTAGGTATGGATGCCTTTATTCCTAACAGAATAAAAAGCATCAAACCCAAGGCAAACTCGTAGTTTGACCAGAGTTGCAAAGAGACTATCAGGTTGAAAGAAGTAAGTTTTCGGTCTTATAAAGCCAACAAATCTGAGGGAAATCGAAAGAAGTTTAAGCAATGCTCTCATTCGGCGTGTAAAATTCTTACATGACCAAAAATTGAGGCAAAAAATTCTACAATTTCCCAAAGGTAGTAAAAGTTTTTGGTCATTCGCCAAAAATATTAATAAACGCTCATTTTCAATGACATTCCAGCTGTCAGCTCCTTAGACAAAGCCAATCTGCTTGCTGCCCACTTCGCAGCGAACTCCACCTTGCCAGCTAGCGCTTTGTCTCCGCCTGTACTTGAGAGCTTCGAATTTTCAATGGGACAAGTCCATTTTCGCACTCATACAGTTGCAGGAGGACTCAAAGGTCTTAACATACACAAATCCGCTGGTCCAGATGGTATCCCCCCATAGTTCTGAAGAGGTGTTCTTCCACGCTGGCAAAACCTCTGCGTAAGCTTTTCTGTCTGTTCTACTCTTCTGGGCTCTTTCCGAGTAGATGGAAAACAGCATTTATCCAGCCCGTCCCTAAAAAAAGCGAATCTTCCTCCCCGTCCAATTACCGACCCATTGCACTTACGTCCCTTCTTTCCAAGGTCATGGAAACGCTGATAAATCGTCAGCTTATGAAATATCTTGATTCACGAAAACTCCTCAATGACCGGCAGTATGGTTTTCGTAGCAACAGGTCCACTGGTGATCTGATGGCATATCTCACCGAGAAGTGGAACCAATCAATCCATCACTTCGGCGAAACAAATATGGTTGCGCTCGATATTTCTAAGGCATTTGACAGAGTTTGGCATCAGGCTCTTTTGTCGAAAATGCGTGCATATGGCATCGATGAGTCTCTTCTTCAATGGATCAGAAATTACCTTTCGGACCGTTCAATACAAGTTGTCTTGGACGGCTTCAAGTCTACAATTCACCATATAAATGCTGGTGTTCCCCAGGGCTCCGTTTTGTCTCCGACTCTCTTCCTCATTTTTATAAATGACCTCTTGTCTGCTACTTCTAGTCCAATCCATTCCTTCGCTGATGACAGTTTTTCATATTCGTTCCCTTACTCACGTCCCTGCTCTTTGGCCGTAGAAGAGGAACGACAACGCATGTTAAACTCATTAAATTCCGACCTGGACAGCATTACCAAATGGGGTTCAATCAATAAAGCGGAATTTAATGCATCCAAAACTCAATGCTGTCTTCTGTCTCTCAAGCGAAACCAAGACCCTCAACCATTATCCAGGAATGGTACTTGTATCGCTGAATCCGAAAGACTTGCCATTCTCGGTATGTGCATCAATAACCGTCTTCGATGGAACGATCACATATTTGAAGTCGCCAAAAATGCTGCTAAATGTCTAGGATTCCTTAAGCGTTGCAAAAAATATTTTACCCCGTCTGATCTGGCCTCCATCTATAAGGCATTCATCCGACCAAAGCTGGAATATAACGCCCACATCTGGTCTGGTGCACCCAAGACCGTTCTGCACATTCTAGATAGGGTACAGAACCGCGCGTTAAAACTTATAGGTGATAGAGTCATTGTTAACTCCATAATCTCACTTGAACATCGTAGAAATGTCTCATGTCTTTCCCTAAATAAAAAACCGTTGCCGAGGAATCGAGCTCTTTAGGAATGAGTTGGAGGCACCTCAAACGTGTTGTAGAACTCCGAACAAGATGCCGCACAGGCGTAGTTGACGCCCTATGCCCCCCGAAGGGTTAAAGGATCTAAGTAAAGTTAGTAATTATTATCACAAAGCTGATCAATATACAAAAAATTACCAAGTGAAAAATGCAATACATACATTAGGCAAAGTAGGTACTGCGAAAAAATCCATGGGCAATTGAAAACTGCTCAGTAAAATATTAATATTTCAATGTTTTACATATATGTTCTTTGAATTTTTCATATAAAGGATTTTAGAAAAAAATATCTACATAAAAGCCACATAATACCTTTTTTCCATATATGTACGTCTCCGATTTTAAGAACTTTATTCAAGTTTGGTATAAAATACTTTGATCATTACCAAAAGATGCCAATACCGATATTTTATTAAAGGGAACATTTATTCGACCTAAACAATTAAGTACCAATTTCTTAAAATTTGTCCTCCACTGAACTGCAAGTTGTAGAATTTGTGAATGAATACGGGAATGATTCTCATGAATGAATACGGGAATGATTCACATGAATGAATACGGGAATGATTCTCACGAATGAATACGGGAATGATTCTCATGAATGAATACGGGAATGATTCTCATGAATGAATACGGGAATGATTCTCAGTAAATCCAGTAAATTACTTCTCTAATTGAAAACAGAGAGACGAACTACCCCACGTGCCACGTATGATTGTAGATTGAATCCGAACTTTTTAATTGTCAAATTAGTAAGCCTTGCCCCTAGTCTCAACTGGCAATAATTCATTGCAAGAAATATGTCAAGCAATTGAAATTTCCAATGGAAACCGCGAATTTCTGGAAATAATTCATTTCATTTGCGGTCTCCATTGGAAATTTCGATTGCTTGACATATTTCTTGCAATTAATTATTGCTAATGGAGACTAAGGGTTAGTGATGACATATGGTAACACAGTTAAACCTATTTTATCCGACACACTCGGGATCAATTTAATGCCAGTAAAACTATTTTTATGAATATTGCAGATTTATTAGCACCGTTGACGAAATACATATGCGTTTCTCTAAACTACTAGAAATATTCATTTTTCCTCAAAGACTTAACACTCTTTGAGTTACGATACGACTCTGCCAATTCACAGAATGTAATCATCACATTGAAGAATACCAATAGAGCAGATGTTTAGTGATAAACGTTACATCATGTCTCTATGTAAATATTATTGTCACATAAATATATACAATAAAAATAGTTTATTATATTCTGATTTTAACTCACCTTAGTTTTAAAAATGATTCTCGATTAAGCCAAATCCTTGATCCATACGTTGTTGTATCATTCAATTAGAATTTTGAATTTTCATTAATTTTGAATTTTCCAAAAAATAGATTCTCCACTTTAAACTTTAAAGTTTTCACTTTTTTATTACTGATCATATAACTTTTTAAATTTAATTTTTTTATTTTTTTACTTTATATACCCGACTACATGCATATATGTATATTTTTTATGAATGGGTTTCGATACACGTATTTACTTCGCGAATAAATAAACCGAAACGAAATTTTTGATATATATTCACACACACTTATTAACACTGTAATAATATTTTTTCGTGCGGTGTTATAGATTCCAAACCATTAATTTTGAAAATTTATTAATTACTTAAGGGATTAAATTTTTTCTACTTTATATTTTCTCCGTTCACTTATTTTGGTTTTAATAAATTTTGTTTAGGTTAGGATAGAAAGTCTTAAATTTTGTTTGATTTTTTTTTTTTTTTCTTTAATTTTGTTTAATTAACCTTACATGGAAAAGAGAAAAGATTTGTTTTTTTTAATGAGTTTTGTTTTCTTGGTTACTTTTAATTTACATTTATTAGAAATTTAACTTTTCGTTATTCACATTAAACCATTTTCATTACTTAATTTTGTTCATATTTTTGAGGATATTTTTTTTTTTATAAATTCCTTATTGTTTTAAGTTTTTTTTTCGCATTTATACAACCTTAATATATATGTTTATTTGAAAGCATATGTTTCAAGAAATTTTCACTTCACTTTGAGTATCATGTTTAAGAAGTGTTTCTTATGAAAAAAAATATATATATATTTCAACACCGTGGATTTTTTATATGAGTTCTTTTCGATGCGTTCATTTTTTCTAAAATCTAAAGAAAGAAACAATTAGTGGGGAAGTTATTTGTTTCAAGCGATTTTTGTGGAAAAACGTATTTAGTTTTGGTCGGATGAAAATAATTGAATTACGTCGATTATGTTGCCTCACTTGATGTCGTAAGTTCCTTCCACCTATATCACATATTTGACATCAAAATCAAAGTTTCAAATATGCAAATTGATTGCATATTTCAAAACTTCGAATATGTTTAGCTAGTTATATTGCTAGTCTGGAGAAGGTAAGTATGGTATCCCGCGTGTAATATAGCCGTATTGGTTTTAGCACAAATTTTATTACTCTGTTGAACAAATGTTTACTTCCGTGTACCTACGATTTTTCAAACATTGTATTGTATATGTACCTAAATATGAGGCGGTCAAAGTCATAAGGGTGTCTCAGAAATGTTGGTTTAAGTCCAAAAATTATACCACACATGCAAAACTCTTGTATAGAAATGTGAAGTAAGTTACAATTTTACTATCCTGTTTACAGATGATAGCACAAGTTTAATAAATAAAGGAAACAGCCGATATGTTGTAAGTTACAGCAGCGCAAATCTCAAGTTCTTAACATAATCGAAATATGATTTACACCACTATGACTATACGTATAACCGCCTCATATATTATACTGCGCCTTAAAAGCGAACGCATTGTGCTGGCTGAAAAGGCTTGTTGGTAGATCTGATGTTTATACTGAATTATAAGCGCCATCTGAAACGCTCAGCGAATAGTTAATGATTTTATTAGCATTACCCATGTAAAGTTTCTAAATAATACCTTCTGACTATGTAAGTAACAATACTGTTCTCAAAGTCAAAGCCTTAGTTGGAAAAACGTCAATATAACTCAGACGGAATGGAACAATAAGAGAGCAGAATTGTTAGCCAAATTAAAGTTAAGCTACCATTGGAAAATGATACAAAGAGCGAGGGAAACTGAAAGGTTCCATAGAAACCTTGATTATGAAGCATGCACTCACTACCTTACAGACGCCAATAATCAAAATAAAATAATGTGGATTTTTAAGGCTCAGTGCGATTTAATTGAGTTAAATGCAACAAGTTTTACTACAAACAGGCCTAAGAACTGTTCCTTATGTAATCTGAAAGAAATTGAAAGTATACAACACTTCATAGGCGAACCCCACAGGCGGATCAGTAGAAATGCAGTGAAGTGGGAGGGTTATGATCCCTTATTTTCGGATCATAACCTCGCTGATAAAAGGAAGAAGAAGACAACACTTCATAGGAAAAATTCCTATTCTTAAAGAATTCAGCTGTAAATACTTCGCAAAAATATACTTATTAGAGGAGGAAATAGTTAAATTGTTAAACGGAGTATTCAGTAATTGGGAAAATCTTGTAAATTACATTATCAATGCTTTAGCGTACAGGAAGTTTTTAATCGACGAATTTAATAACTAAACACTTAAAACTGTAACTAATTTTTGTTTTCTTTTTTAAATCAAGCCTCCGACAGACGACATTATGTCATAGTAAACGAAAATTATTTTTATTACGTAATAAAGAACTTCTACTACTACTACTGTTCTCAAAGTTAAGAAAATACAAGTAAAATATTTCAAGTACCGCAACCATCTACATATATGCATATATAAATCGTCTACATCACACCTATTTTTTTTACATTGCCTTCAACGGATACAAGCTGCCGAAATGAGGTTCCTTTGCAGTGTTGCTAGAATAACTCGTAGGGATCGAGTACACAACACCAGAGTACGCGAGGCTCTCAATGGTGAGCAACTTCTGCTCCGAAGGGAACGATATACGAGTATGCTTCAATGGTTAATGCGTATGCCTTCAAACCGGTTTCCAAGACGTGCTATGATTGCCGTGCCATCAGGTAAGCGACCCTCGGTAGGCCCAGAAATAAAGATGGTTGGATTAAGTCCGACACCTCTCCTGGTGCCATATAGGGATTCCTGCTTATGAGGTGGAGTCAATGGCGAACCCCACAGGCGGATCAGTAGAAACGTGGTGAAGTGGGAGGTTTGTGATCCCTTATTTTCGGATCATAACCTCGCTGGAAAAAAAAGGAAGAGGAAGAAGAAGAGGTGGAGTCAACGGCGGTGGATCGAGAAGGGTGGAGAGTCCACATCCTATCCCCGCGACCCTCATGAAAGATTTGCGGGCCATTGAAAATGCATGTATGTATGCCTTCAATGTTCATCAAGTGACATTTCTATAGAAAGAGTCTGAACTCTAAAACTTTTCATATGTTATTATTATTACTAGTGAATTGAAATAAAAATTGGTCTGTTATAATATGTACATACATAAGTACATATTTAACGCAATAGCCCCTAGCTTCTCGCAACCACTCGTGTTGTGTGCGTTATATTTTTCGCACGAATGGAGGGGACCTACAGTTTTATGTCGTATCCGAAGGGCAATTTTTATTTTGTGACAACAATTTTGTCGGATGTTCGCAAGAGGTGGGACCGTGAAAAAACATTTGATGTTTTCTGGGATTCGAACACTGAACCTCAAGCGCAGTGTTCCGACACACTGGCCACTGCGCCACGGCACACACAGTCTGTTATAATATGTTTTAGAATTAATACTTTGTTTTGAGCATTCGTTTTGTGGCTAGTTGGGGTCAAGTATTTGGCAGTTATGATAGTCATAAGATAACTGCCTGCCTTGATCCAATTTAAATGGGCTTTATAGGAATCCATCCAACCACTACTTCAAGCCGAACGAGAAACCAACAAATATGACTCATTTTTTCAGTACTTTTTAGAGAACTTCTTCCATACGTTATATACTAATTTTTTCTTTGCTAAAAAGTGCTCTACAGGAAGCAATTGGATTCTGATCTCAGCCATAACCAAACCAAAAACTAAATTTCATCGATATTAAAATCTTAATCACAGTGCTCAAAAATGTTGGTTAGCATTCCAACACCTGCACCTTCCACATATTGTCTGCAGTACTACTGATTGTTAAAAAGGACAATCCTCAGTATATACCAAATTTGGACAGTATCTGTAAAGTGTCTTTTGAATATAGCCAGTTTGGTGCAGATAGCAAAAATATAATCGTACTTCAGATAGATTTTGCGTGTAAACACTCTAATTGAGTTCTGGACACTTTGATCTATTCGGCTTCGGATGTATGCAGTCCCAGGAAGAAAAAAACAGAGGTTTTTCCGTTAAGCACATAACTATATGCCAGACGACTGTGCCGAATATCCGTTGTGCAAATCTGGTACATAAAAAGATTAAAACATATTTTCCATACCTAGCTTTAGGAGAAATTGTTCAAAATTGTTCAAACCATGCACGCCGCATTATTACTCTGTCTATGTTTGCATCATCACAGGATACCGTTCTATATAATTTATTTTAAAAAAGCGCAGACCTGTAATTAATGTAAATATTAAATGTAAATGTTAATAAAAAATCATTTAGTTAAATCACAATAACTTGAATGTCAAGTGTCAAGAAAATGTGTTTTAGTTTGACATACACTCACCAATATGGCGGAAAACAAAATGTATAAATAAATGCGTAAGCTAAGCCAATTTGCCTATGTAAGATTTCACTAGCTCGAAAGCATACATAATTATAAAAGCAACCTTGAACTTTAATTACATAGCATATAACGGTAAGACAGATACTATTAGCATCTGTGTATGCCGTCATTGTCAAATGTTTTTCCAAAACACTATAAAACATAATACAACCCATATCTATAGAATGTTGATAATTGACAACAGTATTGTCATGTGCTCGAATGAACCTTGGAAGTATCAAAATTAAATTGTTTATAACTACAGCATTCAATAGAACGTTTCAGTGTACAAATTTGTGAAAATTCTTTGATTTGTTTCTTGTACTCGTACAAGTTTATGATTTAAAATTATCTCCAAAGAGAAAGAGCTTGAGATTTTTAGGTCCAAGTGTTACATAAAATTTGTCATATGTTTATCCTTAAATTGGTTGGTATTTAGTACGATTGATAAAGATAAAGTGATGCGTCCCATGAAAAGACTTTAAGGAGAACTCATAACAGGGCTCCTATTAAATGATGCAAACATTTTTCTTATCTTCTTTTTCTTCCTGTTTCGGTGATGTTATGATCTGCAAAAACAAGCGATCACAACCCTCCTACTTCATTGCATTTCTAATGATCAGCCTGTGGGGTTCGCCTGTTTGACCTCAGCAAATATCGGCAGGCCTCCCGATTTTGAATCGCTTCGTTACTGAGGAAAATTAAATGCCGGTATCGTTGCATTTGTGTGATGCAGCGTTTATAGACCTGCCTTTTTTTCGCGATGTCTTTGGAATGTTCATTGATATTGCCTTTGTAACACGGTTCAAATGATCTCTTCTTTGAACATGGCAATACCAGCTGAGCCGGTCGCGCTCTATTTTTTGTGATATAGTTACTTTTTCCTTATGAATAGCCTTAAAATGTTTTACACAATACGGGCAGGGGAAAATATAATAGACAAATAAAGAGAGAGAAATATTGTTGTAGTGATTTGAAACTCAGATGTTAGATTTCAGACAAAATTCAAGTTTGGTGTCCAGATAACTTGGGAGATTTGCTTTGTTACTTTATCTTTGCTTCTGATTCACAGTATTTTTTCCCGATCACCTGATGTCATAGGCATATCAATCATTCAACAGAGCGAACCATTTTTTCCGCCATATGATCAACCTACTGCCAGTGTCATACCTTCGCAATAGTGTTGACATAAGCTTTTGCAATTGATATATTTCATAAAAAAAAGCTTGTTGATATCAGGATGATATCAGTTGGGCGCCGTGGCGTAAGTGGTTAGTGTGTCGGATCACTACGCATAAGGTTCCAAGTGCGAATCCCAGAAAACACCAAAAAGATTTTTCACGGTCCCACCTCTCGCGAGCGTCTGACAAACATCCGAGAGTATTGTTGTCACGAAAAAGCTTCTCAAATCGCCGTTCGGATACGGCATTAAACTGTAGGTCCCTTCCATTCGTGTGAAAAATATAACGCACACAACATGAGTGGTTGCGAGAAGCTAGGCCCTGGCACTTTAAAGAGCTGTTGCGCCAAATATTTATTGATATCAGGATTTGAACCATGAACTATTAGCGAGGCAGTGGATGACTTTACGACAAAACCATCGTCACTCTGTTGAGATGAGATGGTTTAGAAGCTTATGACTGGAAGAAAAACAGCAGCCCTTTCTAACTAGTTAGCAGTAGCAGGCAAATGAATGTCTTTCTATATTAATATGATTAACGAAAGTAAGTTAACGAACTGAAATGCTATAAACGCATTGAATCAAATCTGTATCCATCAACATGAGCTGATTCTATCATATCTACGACGCATCTCATTTTTATAAACAATGGTAAACTTTCAGTCTAATCATAACTATAACTTGATACCGTATCTTAAGATCGTAAATATTCGAGTACACGATGTGTAACCTTCAAAACAACCTTCTATTCTATGATAATGTCTTTCAATAAAAACACTACTAAAAATCAAACCCTAAAATTAAAAGTGCCCATACCTAAGCAATACTCGTACAATGCACATGTTACACTCTGCACGACATTTTCAAACTAAACCCACATTGACACCTTCAAGATATACCACTCTTTTTCTTGGTATTTATGATGATAAGAGGGCAAAAATAACAACATAACTTTCAATTTCCCTCTTCAAAAATATACTTAATTATAATCTAAAATACAAAAAAAAAGTTCTTAAAACAATAATATGGTACGCATTTATGATCACAATGTCGGCTGTAGTGTTGCAAAATATTATTGCCCATTTAGATAATCGCATTATCTCACTACTGATAGTGCGTGGTTGAATTTAAAAAAAAAAATAAATGTTACAATAAAAAAAAAGAACAACAAAAAAAACTATTAAAATTTTTAATTTCCACATTTATTTTTGGCTTTTACAATTTTAGGAAGAGCCACACTTCGGATACAAACGCTTGTAAATGACCAAAAGCCCGGTTGTGTTTGGTCCGCAAATCTAATTGCAGATAAAGCCATCATAATTACTACTTTAGCTACGAAAATGAAATAATAAAAGTGACACGTTTGTAAAAAGCAATATGAAAGACTGATAAGAATGTTGCGAGTGTATTCGGGGAGGAAAAAGAAGAACGAAATTATGCTGTTCTATGTTGGTTATCTCTTATGGAGTGAGCATGGTGAACTCAAAGCTTATTGGGAAAGGGGTGTGATTTAGAAAACCGCTTATGCTGCCATACTTATGAAGAATTTATTATTATTTTTATACACATAGACTGGGTTAGTGTGAAAATATGAATATGATACAGATTGGTCGGTTGTCGCTCTTTATCAGACGTCGTAGTAACCTACATTTTTTGGAAGTTTTTAATTAATTTTTTTTTTTGTTTTTTTGTTATATGTGTGCATAATCAAGTGATTACGTACACAGTACATGTGTGGCTGTATAAATTGGGTATCTAGTTAAGACCTGGTGTTCTTGTTTTTGTTTTGAATTTTTCACTTTTTTTGGAGAATAGTTTTGTAGATCTAGTATCAAATGCAATTGACACGAAAATATACAGTTTTGTATTTCCAATTGCAAGTGACAATTCTTCTTTATATTCTTGGGTTATTGCTCAACTTTTAAGCACTAACCTTACCAAATAAAATTAAGATAAGATAAACGTAAAAAAACTATGAAAACAAATTATTTTATGCAGTACCTATTATCGGGCGAAGGACTTCTTGGAAAGATTTGACGTATCTTGTTCAAGTAAATGATTAGAAACTAAAAAGAACAATAATTCACTTATGGCTTTTATTTGACGGTCCTTAATTAATGGCAGAGAAATTGTTGGAGGATTGTTCGTGAAGTTCAAACTAAAGCAACTAATGTATAGAATTATACTTTCCAAGCTACTTCCGCTACTGACAACTACTCAGTTAGTTATTTACTCTATCCGGACAACTATTGCTAACCTGTACATACTTGTATAACCAATGTTGATTTAAATACAGCCACGTCTAATGGTTAGGCGGATGCAATCCGTCATTGTCTGGTTTTTTTCAAAAACTATTAGAACAGTGATATGTACGAGTAAATCAACATATAGCATTCACTGGAATGTTTACAAGTTTTTAATTTAATTCAATACAAAAATCATAAGGCAATTTATGAGCTTTAGAACCTCTAGACTACCATCAGGAAAAACTCACGTTTTTACAAACTTGGTATGATCTTCTTCTCGCCAAAGGCCATAAGGTTAAAAAAATAATAATAATAAGGTACATGTGCACTTCTCTCGTAGTGCCAAACTGAAATGCAACTGGCAAAGTGCAAATGTTCCACCGGATACCCTTCTGGTCCTACATTGATTTTGCTCTGTGTGCACAAGCACAAACCAGAGGCTCATATTGCTAAAGTAAGTGAAAGTTGAAAATGGCAAGACTTATGAGCTTGGTACCAGAGAACTGCAGTGGATTCAACTCATTTGCAGTTGTGAACCATTCCCTAAAACACGAGCCGTCCACAGACTCACGCACACAAAAAACAAACAAGTATGAATCATGTAAGAAATGATAACGAAGTTCACTGCACACTCATGAATAATTGAATGCGTAGTAGGCTCGCACTCAAAGTATTCATTCAATTATGAAAGTGATTCACAAGCCTTCGAATGGCTTCAGGTAGCTCGTATTAAATAAGTGTAGAATTTTCAGGATGCATACTCGTATTATGGTCGCACAATTACATTTTATGATTCTTAAAAAAGAAAAAAAACTTCTATTTTGTTCATTTTATATGATTGTTTATTTAAGTATACACAGAGCACTGCAAGTATTTACATAGAAGATCGCACGAGTCACTCGAAACATTCATTGCCTTATTTGAAACAATGTGAGCTCGTTTCAGATTCATTATATGAGAGGCAATCAAGTTTGAGGGTAGCTTATCATTTATTGGAATGAATGTAAATGTATGTGAAGGCATTGAATGTTTCAAGTGGCTCATATAACGAGCTACTTGCTGCAGTTCTCTGCTTGGTACTCCAAATAAGAGTTCGCAGGAATATATCCTTAACCCTTTAGTCAGCGTGTGATTCATTGGGACGTAAGTGGCTCGTGGTCTTTAATCGTAGACCATTTTAATTTTGCTGTCGATAGTGACATTTTTACGTTTTAACTTGCCATATTGATTCAGTTACTGAACTATCATATTTATTAGTTCCAGTTTAAATGAATACATATTACCTATTTTTAAAAGTAAAATTAAAAAATAACATGTTTCGGCAGAACTAACGCGATTTAAAGAACAGTGGTCTACGATCGTAGATCGTGCGACCCTGAAGGGTTTAATCTCAGCGAGCGCGAAAGAAATAACTTGTCCACAGTTTTAATCATGCTAAACTAGGAGCATGCGTGTACATATCTCAAATAGGCTGCTTAAATATTAGGCGCGAATTTTCGAATGAAATGGTAGTGTATTAACTTTTTAAGGTACCGGTCTTCATAAGTTATACCCAATTAGTTTTTTTAGCTTAAAAGGCCCAACGAAGATGGAAGGCTTAAAAGTCTAAGGCAGAGCATCTTCATAGCTCTAGGACCCAAAAAAATAACAAAGAACGTAAAAATATTCAAAACAAACACGACGCAATGGCAGTATTTTATGAAGTCCAAGTTCAATGCAAACGATTCGGAATAATTATTACTAAACATTCAAAACAACAACTCAATTTTAACTAATTGGTACAATGACAGGTTTTGATAGAAACCTTGTAAGCAGTTAATTTACATAAACAAGCTCATACACAGCAATATTTTATAATCATTTTCAATTACAAATTTAAAAGAGGAATAAAAGAATGTTCGTGTAGAGGTAGATCTGATTACTGCAGATTTTCTGAAGTCAGTTTTAAGTAATCATTCTGAATGATATTACAAAATCATATCTCGATATTGAACAAAATCGTTTTCACTTTCACTAAAATTATTATACAAGACATTGCCGTGTCGTCTCTTCCCGCACGTCCCTTTTCATAGTCATATTATTTGCAAATTAGTATTCTGACCATGTGATGCTGTAGAACGTTAGCTTTTTATTTTAGTTTTATTTAACTACATACATCAGAATCTCTTCATCAAAATACCATTGAAGATTATAATTTTTTTCTCCAATAGAAGATTTTTAAATAACGACTTCTGGTCTTACTTAACAAAAAAAAATTGAAATTCCATGGCAAGAGATTATCAAAATAATCACAAAACCGATTTACAGGGCTTAGTTAATTTTTATTTTTTTTAAATATGTATACGTATTTCGAAAACTATGGACATTTTTCAAAGTAGTAAATATTTGCATAAGAAGTTTTAAATTTAGTTTCTGTGCATTTAAAAAAACTATATTCAGTTGTTGTTCTTATTTTAGGCGAATTTGCAGTAGTCTTTACTTTTTGACGAATTTTTTTTTAAATTTAAATTTCTATCTCTACACTGACGGGTCTAAAATGGATATCGGAACTGGCTCTGAAGTTTCCTGTGAGTCGCAAACTCCCGGATGACTGTAGCATCTTTCAAGCTGAAGTCTTCGCCATTGATAGGGATGCACAGACTATACATTGCAAAAACTATACTTTTTGACGACCTAGAGGATCTCGTACAAGTTCCACCTAGGAACATGATAGGCTTTATAAAGGTCACAGGCTGGTTTGCAACAGAACCGAACGCAAGGTAAACGTCTTAACTACAGGTTCCACACAACAAAATGGAAGCACAATAGACCGTATGGCCCCCGTAATAAGCACTTACGTGCACTTCCCTCCAACCTAACTTAACCTAACCTACTATCTTTACTTAGCATTAGTCACACCCTCCATATTTGTAGCACTAATATTCAGTTGAATTTTCTTGATGTAAACTCTAATAAGTCCAACACGCCAACATAACTTTAACTTTGAATTATACTAATACGCCACTGTAAGATTTGTTCGCGAGTAGTTATTTTTCGATTTTTTGTTGGTTTTGTAAGAATTGAAAGAGAGAATACGTGACAGTGATTATTAATATCAAAACTGATACTCCAAAAATGATTCATAAGTACATAGATATATAAATTGTTGGACCAAAATGTAAATAAGTCTGATACAAATTGTACTGGTTCTGTTATACTTGAAACAGATGTACTGCAAAGCTGCTTGCAGTGATACATGTAGGAACGCTGTCATTGTCACTTACTTGAAACGTCAAATAATAAAAATTTCATTAAATTTCCTGTTCTACTACTGGAGGTTTGCATCAAAATGATAAATAGGGACATCTTGCAGCAATGCATAGCCGTGCAGTAAACACATGCATGCTCTTACATACTCATATAAAATATACGAGTATATAGAAGAAGGGCATCTCATCCCGGATCATCAATTCGGATTCAGAAGTAAGCATTCTACAGTTGAACAAGTACATCGAATAACACATGTAATCGAAAAATCACTTGAAGAAAAAAAGATTTGTTCAAGCGTATTCCTTGACGTTTCTCAAGCTATTGAGAAGGTCTGGCACGAAGGCTTAAAGTTTAAATTACGACAAGTTCTGCCAGAGCACCTATATAATATTTTGAAGAACTACCTTACGAATAGACTATTCCGCGTCAAATGTGGAAACGAATATTCTGATTTTAAGGAAATAATGGCTGGGGTGCGGCAAGGAAGCGTTGTTGGTCCAGTCTTATATCTATTATACACTCGTGATATACCGCTAGTAGAAGGCACTGAGCTAGCTACATTTGCCGACGACACTGCTGTCTTGACAGTAGGTAAAACGGTCGAAGATATTACAGAAAAACTGCAAGAAGCTTTGGATAGAGTAAATGAATGGACAAAGATTTGGCG
The DNA here is from genome assembly GCA_945910035.1 of Brachypalpus laphriformis. Classification (NCBI taxonomy): domain Eukaryota; kingdom Metazoa; phylum Arthropoda; class Insecta; order Diptera; family Syrphidae; genus Brachypalpus; species Brachypalpus laphriformis. The sequence goes on along the minus strand of OX246755.1, from coordinate 167,238,959 downwards.
AATCGCACTCAACGAGACCAAATCTGTTCATGTAAATTTTACTTATAAGAAAATAAATAATTTGCCGATCTTTTCAAACTCGGTTCAAATCCCGTTTGCAAACGAGGCTAAGTATCTAGGAATGACACTTGATACAAGGCTGAAATGGAAAACGCATGTAAAGAAACAACGCAAAGAACTAGATAATAAATATAGAGAAATGTATTGGTTACTTGGAAAATATTCCAAGCTTAATATAGAGAACAAACTGCCTTTATATAAGCAAGTGCTACAGCCTGTATGGACATATGGTATACAACTCTGGGGTTGTACCAAAATAAGTAACATTAAAATTTTACAAACTTTTGAGAACAAAGTGCTAAGCAGTATTGTTAATGCGCCATGGTATATCCGAAATAGCGATATCCACAGAGATCTTGGCATTAAAACAATCGAAGACGAAATCAAAAACTACGCGAGAAAGCATAAAAGTCGACTAGAAGGTCACGCTAATATAACAGTCCTCCAAGTTTTGGATGAAAGAAATTTACTACGCCATCTACAAAGAATCAAACCTTTAGACTTAGCACGTAAGTAACCGCGTCTTAACTGCGGAGCTAGCAAGAACTTCAAATGGGAAGGTACCTGCAAAACGTAATTGTTTCGTGAAACGAAAACTACTTGATAAGTCGAATACCTACTTAGTTGTAGTAAAAATAAAAACAAGTCTGTATGGAAGGGAGGTTTTTTTAGTGCACGCGCTGTCAATCCTCATAGTGTCTGGTTGAAGATTTTCACCTACCCTCGGAAAAAAAAAATAAAAAAAAATACTCGTATAAAGCCATGTACACTCTCATTTTGCTGCATATCTGTTTCAAGCTTTATAATTATGAAAATATATTTATGTAGGTCAGTGACAGTTAAAGTATAATATTTGGCAATTATCAGTTACATGTTTGAGTCGTTGATTTATTGTTGACCATTCAAATAGCAAACAAATTTTGTTCTGCGAAGACAGAACACCACGTCAAGCTTTATGGCATATTGCCGACGGACAGTGAGTTATTCGTGAAAATCAAAACATTTTGTAACCAGACGAAGAAATCGCTCAGTGAAAATACTTTTGAAGTTAAACCTCGAAGTTTGGTAAGTCGTGTTGGTAAATGTAAATTTTCACAAAATGTAAAGGTGGTATTGTATGTATGCGATAAGAGATGATAGTGAAAAGATCTTTTACTAGAATTATTTAGAAACTATAGGCCTGGCCACAAGTCACGGCAGAATGGAAAATTCGTATCCGATTCTTTCTGTACGAATATTATTGCAAATATTTTATAAATGAGAAATGTCATATATGTATATTTCATCCCATTTTTTGACAAGATTCATTCAGATAAGTATCATTTACATTGGGATAATCCGGATTACGAAAAACGTATTTGCTTTTCACCTTAGTCCAGCGAACTTTTGTACTTTTTGGTTACTTTTCTTTTGAATTTTTTACAGTTTTTGAATATGTACATTGTACATACATATGTATGTATATAATGCGCGTATGTGGTATTTTATGATCCGGTAAGTCTCCGGTCCATGTTTAAGAAAAAGCTTCGGATAAGACCTTTAAATGGATTTCGCTATTTTAATTCTAAACTAGCTGACTGATGCCCGTGACTTTGTCTGCGTGGTCCTCAACAACACTAACTATATATGTACGCATTTTAGCTAGGGAAGGAAAACCAGCAAACGTCATCGCTGGCGCGCCAGCATCAAAATATACACATAGGTACACATCTACATAAGCCGTGTTTCTTTTAAACCAAGCCAGCCAGTAGTTCCTAGTAAGGTCAAATTTTACACATAAAAAAAATACAAACACCGGCTGGCTACTACTCTTAGCCGTGTTTTTTTTAAACCTAGCCAGCCAGTAGTTGCTAGTAAAGTAAAATACACATAAAACAAATACAACAACCGGCTGGCTACTACTCTTGATTTTATCCCCAGCAAAAAGTTACTGGCGGGGAATTTCGTGATGCCTAATTTCAGGCGGCGCAAAAATGAATGATTTTTAGTTATTTGTTGTTGCTGTCACTGCGAGGTTGCTTGGTTCCTAGAGATATGTTCGTATAAAATCGGCTGGCTTTGGCTGGCTGGCAAATCGTTTAAATGAATGACTGGCTGGCTAGGTGCCCGTGACTTTCCTGCGTGGTCCACAACAACACTAACTATATACATATGTATGTACATATGTATTTTAGATAAGGAAGCAAAAACAACAAATGTGATCTCTGGCGCCTGCATCAAAATATATACACAGTTATAAATTTGCGCCCCGTAAGTAGCCCAGGAAATGTTTCTGTTTATTTATTTCATATTTCGCCCATAAGTAGGCAAGGAAATTTATAGTTTTCGTTTTCCCTAAACTCCCCAAATTTATCTAATGTGCACCTGGCGCGCACAAGTTCAATGGGACCTCGACCAACTTGGAGTGCGTAACTGGAGGCAATTAGCTAAAGACCGAGCTAACTGGAGAGTCTTGTGGGTTGAGTCCCAGGTTCACCCCGAACTGTAGCGCCACCTAAGTAAGTAAGTAGTTTTATAATGCCTGGTTGTTTGTTTTTGTTTTTTTTTAATGTCTGTGCATCGCGACGCTTACGACTCTCGTCAAAAATTAGGTACGAGTGTGTGTTTGAAATACGACTTTGTAATAACTAAATGCGACCATCTTTTTCTTCTTCCTTTTATCAGCGAGGCTATGATCCGAAAGCAAGGAATCACAACCCTCCCACTTCACCGCATTTCTATTGATCCGCCTGTGGGGTTCGGCTAACTAAATGCGACCATGGTCGGAATAAACTACCGAATACGAGTAGAAGAATCGGGGTGGATACCTTAGTCCCCTTGAGGAATATCGTAATTCTAATTGGAGATAAGAACCAAGTTTCTAGGTATAGCAAGGGCAAAGTTTTATTAAATTCTGTAGAAAGAAGACGTTTTCACGAAAATTTATTACATGCATAGATAGTTCAATAGAAAGATAGACAGGTAGACAGAAGATAGATAGATAGACGATAATAATTCTAATAAGCTTCTTCAGTCTTGACATTACAAATGCAAGCCCTGATTAACTTGATCGCAGACTTTTTACAATGTAGGTATACCAGTATAAATGACAAAATCAAACTCAGGGGGCTTATTTTGTACTGCTTTCGGATTCGGATTGCCATTCGAAAATGTAATCCGATTCTAAATTGAATTGGTATTTTGTATGGTTCTCGGATTGGGTGTAAGTACTTTCAACTCAAAATCAAACATTTACGAAACATCTATCAAACGTCACTTAAATTACTTGGAAATTGAGTTTATATACATTTGCTATAGAAACGCAATACAAAATAAGGCCCTAGTTTCAGGAGACCATGTGAGGACCTCCATTAGCAAAAACTATTTATAGTTTAGGAACCAACAAAACCAAACTTAGCAAAAATTGTTAGTTCGTCGGGCATCTAGGTAGAAGGTATAAGGTTTAAATCCCAGAATACATTAAAAAGTTTTCTCATGATCCCGCCTCTCGCGAACGTCTAACAAACATACCAAAGTGTGTACAAGTGTCATGAATAAGTTCCTCAAAAACAGTGCCCTTCGAATACGGCTTTAATATGTGTGAATTATGATACAACTATAACACGAACGGCTGCGAGAACTTACGCCCTTCATGGGCAGCTTGCACGGAATATTTATTTTATATAAACACTTTATACGGAACAACCTTAGCAAATATTGTGAGCTGGTCACTTTTCGAGACATTGAATTTCTTTGCGTTTAGGCAACTTTAGGTATAGACAAACATTTAAAAAGAATGGTTATGCATACGAGTGGAACGAACGCTTAAATGGTCAACAAGCCTTATAGGTTTAAAAAGGCTGATCGAAAGAATAGAAAACTGAGTGCTCTAGCAAAAGTGGAATTCAAGAAATCTCTTGAGCCGAAAACGCTTAGGCACACTTGCTTTGAGGTAATCCTAGACAGATTCTGGAGAGCCCGTCCGAAACTTGTAGCGGGAATTCAATGGTAAATATTTGAACAGCACAAGAAAATAAAACCTACAAACACTAAACCAATGCAATACAAAAAATATTTATTTCAAAGTTTAACGGACATAAGTACATATTTGACTGGTTTATCCGATTGATTAGTAGCTTCTAGGAATATCATAAGAAAAAAACATTTTAGGAATCTGAGACGAAATAAAGCTCTAATTTCTAAAATAAAAAAAAAAAAAACAATTCACACAAATATACAGTTTTTTGTTCCTTAAAACTGAATAGCTAGCAATGTTTTGAACAAACTAAAGACCTCAAAACAATAGATATATGGTATAAGCATCATCCTTGCCTTAAGATCAATGTTAAATTAATTCAAAATCAGCATTTAAAGCAGAATGTACACCATAATCCCAAAATGTGGTTTAAATTAATTTGATAGAACGTTTGAATTGTTTAAAGTTTGGAGACGTATTTTCCAAACAGTATTGGAATTTATTTTTACCAAAAGCTTCTTTTTTTTTAAAGTTTTATTGTGCATGAATATGTTTATTAAATAAACATTCCACTTAGCTTCATAGGTATGCTTCATGAACCTGAAGGCAGATACCTACTTCAAGATCATATTGGAAATGTGCTAGTATGCATAGTAAAAAAAAAGTTGTTGAACAGAATTTTATAATTATGCTTTTTTTATTGATTGTAAGCCATAAAAAACGTAATAATTTCCAACAAATCTTTGTAATAAATCTTTAGGTTGTAAATGAAAAAGTCGACTTTATTATTATGGAACAGGCAATATGCCGCCAAATTTCTTATAAGAATCTGTAAGTAGTCTGAACTCATTTCTTCCTAGTTTCAATACATCCTTCATTTTCCCTCCCACAAAACAAAAAAAAAAGAAAACGAAAGAAGTGTGTAGAGATGCGGAATATAAAATTTATGTACCTGCTAATTGCGCTGCACATGACGAGTGTGCCAAACACACATAACTCTGTGCCGTAACGGGAAGGAGAGGTGAGAAAGCTTTTTCGCCTCAGAAAAAAAAAAAACTTAATTTAATTACACAACTATGTAATGAAAGAGAGTGTGTGTATGCTGGATGGATAGAGTAGAAGCAGAGTACCTTTCCTTGTATCTTTCTCATTGCAGATGAACATACTTTGTACCAATGGAACAGGAGCAAATCTCAACGAGGTGTGTGTATCTCTATAAGATACAAAATTAATTTTAGTGTAATCCTTATGGTATCCTGGGTGTTTTCCTTCTTTATTTTCTTTTTTCTGAGGGTGTATAATCCAACAAGAAATCGTAATCCAATTATATTTCCAGTTGCTAAATATTTCCACAAAAATCACTTTATTTTTTTTTTTTAATTCACAATTATCATCATTTTGGCACTATCATCGGCACACACTATCAACCCCCGAATGCACCACCACCCCATTGAACTTTTTTCTCACATTTCTCTCGTTCTCACCATTTTTTCTCGAATGCAGTGCAGTTATTATTAATTCGTCAACATTTCACTAAAAAGATTTATTGATTTTTGCTTTTCCTTTTTGTGCGTTATTACTATTCACACGCACTTGCACACGACGACGGTAACAACATAAAGAAATAAAACCCCGAAACACAAAAAATGATAATGATAATAATTTCGAAAATTAAGGGTGAAAATGCATCCACCTAACAACAATCCACTTTAGTTTCACTCCATATCACGGTCGCAAGAAACGAACTTCATTCGTGCGATACAAAAACAAAAAAAAAAACGAACGAAGAACGTAAGAATAATAATAATAATAATAAGATATCTGTATCTTCACTCAATTTTGTTGTTTATTCGATAACATTTCGCGGTGATTGGCAATTTGTTGTTTTCTCAGATTTTTTCGAAATTTTCATGTGTATATTAACTTTTTTATTTTATTTGGAAAGAAGTAAAACGTTATAATGACGACGACAACGACGAGTGCACACTAATGCGCTGCGAGCACCTCCGAAACCTAGGGCCGAATAGACAAACATCAATTTCGTGAATTGCGTTTTTGGGGGCCCACAAACCAGAGTTACCACTGTGTGTGCCTTGCCTACTGCGAGCCTGCCTGCCTGCGTTGTGACTTGTGTGGTTGAATGCTCTTCAGTGCTGCCGATGCTATGCTACTTTGAATGCTGTTGTTTTGTTCGTGTTGGTGGTGCTTTGCGCTTTGCTCAGCGAATGTTTGCGCGGATGTACGAGTGTGTGCGTCAATTCACCGACACGGGTATGGACGTTATTCAACCCTCTGGCAATTTTTTTTCTCTTGATTTTCGTTTGGAATATTGCCGAAAAAATGCGATAGACCAAGATGGGGCGATGGCGCGAAATGCGTGCGAACGAATGAATGAACGACCACGGCTGACAAGAATACTGTGATGAATAGAAATGAATGAGGAATTGCACGTGTGGATACATTCTACGCACGCACACAGAAAGAGTGCAGTTTTTGTTAGGTTTGATAGGAATAAGGGGAGAGTAGAAGTGTGTAGATGGAGGAGACCGAAGAACACACGACAGAGAATTGAGAGCTGATCTGGTGTGTTAGGTAATTTGCCGAATTTTTTTTTTTACTTAACTTGCTTTTCTGTCCTTAGAACAGAATTTGAGTGCTGTAGGAAGAAGCAATTTTTTTTTCGATGAGGAGCGCGCGGAGAGGGTGGTTAGTTAGGATGAAGAATTAGAGAATACATAGAAAACTTTTGGTAGTGTTGCTGAAGGTATTTTTAAGCTGGTACTTTTCCGAGTCTCCCGGTAGACAAAAGTAGATGTTAATTGCAAACATTTTGCATTGCGTCGAGTTTTAATCGGTGTTTGAATATTCGCGGTTTATCATAAAATAGAGTTGTGATAAGGAAGACTACATGACTTGTATGCATTTATTATTACAAGCTGTAAATTTTATGATAAAACTAAAAAATTAAGTTAATTTTATATTAAAACCCAACCAATTCAAAATGTCACTTGCTTTGCGCCAGAACTACTTGTAGCATTGAAAGTTTATATCTACTATATCTTGAATCCAAAATATGATAGGAATTATACAGCCATTTGCAGTAGTGAGAATTTATTTACATTATGACAGGACTCAGGCAAGAATTAACGCTTTTCCCTGCCTGGATCTCATAATTATCAAAATCTTTCAAAATTTCAAAATTTAAGTCTGGGTTCCTGCATACAAAAGATACGCTTCATTTTGCCCTTAAATCGTGTCCACAGTAATTTTGAAGAGTCAAAGCGTATACTATTGTAGATATGCTATTATGTAAGCTAACGCTAAAAGAAAATTCTCCATCAACAGAATATCACAAATTCGAGGTAGATACTTTGTCTACCTATGCACATATGCTCCACTTTAAACTCAAGCAATGAGGAAGAATTAATCTTGCCTTTTTCTTCTTCCTGTTTCGGTGGGGTTAGGATCTGCAAATAAGGGATCACAACCCGCCCACTTCGTTGCATTTCTGTACATTGTTTGACCTCGGAAAACATCGGCAGGTCTTCCGATTTTGGATCACTTCGTTATTGAGGCAAAACAAATGCTTGTGTCGTTGCATTTTTGTGATCCAGGCGTGTGTAGGCCTACCTTTCTTTAGCTAAGAAATTAATTGAATAACAAAACTTTCTCTTGAACAACAAAAGTAAGTACACGAATTGAACAATCCCAGTCCTCCTGTATGGAGCAGATGCATGGATTTTATTAATAGCACGTGCTCCTGGTTGCTTTGAGAGAAAGGTTCATCGGTAGATCTCTGATCCCATCTGCCTCGACGGGAAATTGGGGGAGAAGTTACAATGATGACTTGTATGACCATCGATTTAGCCACAACAGTGAGTATGCAGCGACTGAGATGGCATGGACTCGTAGATCGGACGGACATGAAATCTCTGGTCTAGAAAGTCTTTAAATCCATCCATTGATGACGAATTGAAGCAAACCCTTATCTTGAGTGAAGACTTAGTGCAGTGGGACCTTAACCAACTTTATGTGTGCGACTGGAGGCAGGTTGCTACCAACCTAGTTGAATGGAGAGGCCCGTTGGATGAGCCCCCAGTCCACCCCGAAGTATAGCTCCATCTAAGTAATCATTGTCTGTACATACATTCATACACATAACTAAGCCCTATCAATCCCACCCTCATTTTATGCTCATACGCAATGTCATATACCTGCCTTGCAACTGTCATAGTCTTACGAACAGGAGATCAGGGGTGGAATATCGTCCTCTGTAAACGAGTAACTTTTGAGCGGAATGTTTGTATTTGGGATCGCTATATCACTGAACGTATGCACGTTAACGTAATTTGACAACACCACTCCGTCAATCAGTAGATGAACATGCTCGTTCAATCAAAGTGTCATTTGTGTCGCGCAGAAAATAATCAAAAGAAAATGAGTTGAGCCATTTTAAATAAACGGAAGATTAAAAGTGCATACTGAATGTTATAAACATAACTACACTTCTTGAAACAAGTTTGAAGTTTGTTGGATTTTTTTTTTAAAGTACTGATTTGACGAATCTCAATTAGGCAGTTACACCGAGGGAGTGTGGATACTCTCCGCTAGCGAAAGAGTCGTTACCGATTGGAACACAGGAGTTACTATCGAGGACAATTGGGCACTCAAGTTAAGTTTTCAAAAACACATATTGGAAAGCCTCTTTATTCAAGTGGAATGGAACTAAATCTGTAAATAAAAATGCTATGAGTATCTACCCACTGAGTTCTAAAAAGTACATCAAATTGTTCTTACGCTTTGCTTGGTAAAGGATATGGACTGCTGCTATCCCTTTATTGTCTTGAAACTGTTTTTTTTTATCATTTTCATGTGAAGAACTGAGATAAAACAATAACATCGAATTTATCTCTCTAAGATGAAATTGTTTTATTTTACCGAATTTCCCTTCGAAATGGCATTTATTTGAAGTTTAAGCTCTTAATCTATTTGAAGTTGAGCTCTTAATCTGGTACAACAGGCAGTCAATTTTCAAATTACGTTGCAACTGCTTTCGTAGGACATACGAGTAATCCTAATCCCTTCGTTTGTATAATGTACGGCTGCATTTTTGTTCGTACAATTACCGATTTGTTGACGGAGGATGAGATTTGACCTCAGGCCGTTTTTGATGAACGAAGGCACTTCCCGAAAGCTCACATTCTTTCGCAGCTATTCTACTATGCGCGGAATAATTGGAACCTCTAGTTTCGTTCAATTTTGTAATAATGCGAAAAACTCTACATCTTTTTGCAAAAAAGTTCAGATAGTTCAAACGTCATTTCTATAGATGTAATTTTACCCATTGCAAAGATTTCATTTGAAACAAATAAAAAAATCTAAGGGAAATGCGCATATAATTGACGTGAATGGTTTATCATCGGCCCGAGATTAAAGAAGTCGCGTGACAGCTCATCCTGGAATAGTTTCGAGGACGTGTTTCCAAATAGTTTTTCCACTGTTACATAACATATTTGAATGAATTTTTGCGAAATTTCTTGTTCAACCATCGCTTTGTGCAACTTCATGTGGTGAATGCTTTCGTAAACTGTTTAGAAGGACATAATAGTTTCCCACTTGAAATTTGTTGATATTTTCCAGGATTTGCCTAGCGTGTAGATTTGATCCATTTTCCATTTACAATTCCAAGATCTCGCTGTTATGTATGTGCAATAAATGCGATGCAAGTCTTCTTAAGACGTTCTCTTTTGTAACATTTAACAGGGATAGGCATTGGCAACTCTTCTAAAACATGTAGTCGTCTGCTTATTCAGAAAATATCATACTTACATGTAAATATGATATTCCGGTTTTTGGGCTATGGATGTGTTTACAGTCACAGGGTTCTTAGACTTACTTGGTCTGAGAGGATACGAAGTTCCTCTTCTCTCCATTTAAGGTTTTGCTTTGTGATTGTATCACTGGGTCAATGCCCTTCCTTAATAAATTTGTATAAATTATTACAAAAACCAAATCTGTTAATACAAAATACTAAACGTACTGTAAGCTCATACTACAAAACGTACTCAAAACTACAACGCAACCCTCATTAGATGCTCCCAGCAAAATGCAAAGAATTGAAGCAAAATGCCCACAAAAAAAAAATTACAAAGAGAATAAAAAAAACTTTCAACCAAAGTGAACCGAAGCTGCACGTGTAGTTACTTGCAACGGCACTGTAGTAGTGTGAAGCTCCAAAATTCTAAGAATTACGGACTCACACATCCAAACCTATTTTTTTCTCCTTTCTTTTCTTCATTCCTAATTTCTAAGCATCACGGCTTATTTGGCAAGTGCAGATCTTTGAGTGTGTGAGTGCGCGCGGGCTGAATTTTTGGCAACGTAAAATTGTGTTGGTTTTAGAGTTTATTTTTCGATTTTCTTTTGCACTTCTCTTCGTTTGGTTGCTTGGTTTCTATTTTTTCTCTGACAATTTTGCATAAGCTTACCCATACATTGTTATTCAGATCTGCTGTATGAAATGCAGTTGTGTGAAGGAGCATAAAGAAAAGGGGTAGATTTTGTTTTATTTTTTTTTTCTGTGAAGAGAAATGAATTTTATGATGAAAAACGAATACATTGAAGGGAATATCTGTACGAGGTGTTTATTTGATTCTTCTTGTGTTTTTTCTTCGTAGGCCATGGTTGGGCGCATTGCGCTGGGATACTCGCGTTGCGATGACATAAGAAACACTAGAAAGAGAGAATTTCTGCTTTATGTGTAAAGCATGATGTATGAAGAGAGATAGAGAGAAAGAGAGGGAACAAAAATGCGTGTGGTTGATCCTTGATTTTGAAAGTTTCTCTTGGAATTTCGGTTTTGGTTTTGATGGGGTGGAGTGTGCAAGGGTGGGTATTTGTGTGAAGTGGGATATTATGTTTGAATAAAAAGAATTAATACTTTATGAAATTATTATGTAAAAATTGGGTAATGTTGAAATTTTTTCTTCTACTGACAACAAAGATGGGGCAAGGACTTTAAGTTGTGGTTCACCTATCTACGTTAAATAGATATGTACCTATGTACATACATACATACATATGCATATACATATATCTATATATATAAATGTATTTTCACAGGGACGGCAATTTTGTAAGTTTTAAAAAACCTTCTTATCGGTCGGAGTTTTTAAAATGTAATTGTTTGTGAACTGAGTCTTATTCGGTCGGAGGGCGGCGGGTTCTCCAAGAAACGATGATATGTATGTCGCAGTTGCAATTGAAATCCCAGCATGTGCCATATAGAATACTATAAACATTCATGCGTATGCTTATAGACATAATTTCGTGCCACATTAAAAAAAAATATTGAAACCATATTTGTAGATATTGGAAATAAATATGTAAGTAGATTCATTGTGTATGCATGTACATTTCTTTAAAAAAGTATGAAGATCTAATACTACCTACATACATACAATTCTACATGTATGCCACCATACTTACATATATAAAGATAGGAGCGTAGATCTACAATCAAAGTCAGAATATTCGCAGTCACTGTCCAATAGAAAAAAGTCGCGCACATGTAGCTGAAGCTATATAAATTGTCAATTTCATGCATGCGAGGCACTGCGAAAATTCGAAACATAGATACGTACAAGGGTCCTTTATACCCATAGTAAACAATCTCATAAGTTTGGGATATATTGACGAAGGCTCTATATTCAAAAACGCATGAAGCCTGTGGCAAAACCTAGCTACATATGTACATATGTATGTGCCTCTCCGATGGTGGTAACTTCGGGACAACTGAAATAAAACCAATGGGGGGTGACAATGGTGTAGCGGTAACGTCATCGATTGCCACACTAATGGTTCATGGTTAAAATCCTGATGTCAACAACCATTTATTTTTTATATAAATACATAAAGTTTTTTATTTTTATATAAGGTCCATCTGATCAATTACGAAAACTTGTGTGAACACTATTGCGAAGGCATAAGATTAGCAATCGGTTGCTCAGGTTGGTCATATGACTGGAAAAATTGTTCGGTCTGTTGGATGATTGATCTCTATGACATTAGGCGGTCGGGAAAAAAATACTGCGAATCAGAAGCAAAGACAAAAATAGCAATAAATAGTTGAAGTGGTTGCCAGCTAATGTTTAAACCTACACCAATGATAGGTCGGTTTTGATACCACACGGAAAATGGAAATTTTCCCCATACCTATCGATGAACCACTTAGAGCTTCTAATGAACCACAAGCGACTTCTAATATGGGTTTTTGTCAGCTCACCTAGGTCGTCATAGTAGACAGCTTCTAACTGACATTTTTTTCTGTGGGAAAGAGTAGAACAGGTATAAAGAAGTTGGAGAATAGTTTCATCCTCTTCTTCGTCCAAAGATGCTTCTGCGGAAATCATTTGAGTGTACACAAGCCTGCTTGCATACTCGTGATACCCAGTGATGACAGCTTATGTAGTGCTAATAACTAATCTGTTGAGAGAAATCAAATTCTTAAAGCGTTTCAGTTCTAGTCTTGACCAAATCTGTTTTGTCGCTCAATGCGTTGTACCAATTGCCCACCTAAGATTTCATCCCTCGATAGCATTCAGCTTTAGTTAAAATTTGCATATAGCTATTATAAGATACCTTTTCCTGAGTAAAATGAGTGTGGTTGTTCTATGTCTGGCATTAAACTGCTCCGCCATCTCTATGAGAGACGATCGGTAATCTAGAGCTACTTTTGAATTAAGAGAAAAAGATTCCAAGGCTCCGTTGATGCTTGGCTGTCCCAAAGGATACGGATATCAAGTTTTTTCTAAGCCAAGATAAGACTTCTTTGATCGCCATTATTTTCGCCTGGAACAATCTACAATGATTTTGGAAGACGGAAGGAGAGACTGATATTAAGCCCATCAGAGAAAGCACAACTCAGCCGTTAGTTGTTGATCCTTCGGTGTAGAAGTGAATCTCTCTAGAAATAAATACATTTTCCTCCCAAAATGACCTCCAAGGGATGGTAATTTGGAAGTTTACGGTGGAAATGGTTCTGTGGACAAATTTCATAGTTCTTATCTTGAATTTAAAGAATCATCTTTCTTGTCATGAAAAGTTTGGAAAGCTCCATGAGGGTTTTTTTTGTAAGTATGCTGGTTTTTAAAGAGTTACCGAATTCCTTATTTCTTATAACGCGAATCTTATTTCGTGGCAATATTAGTGGCTTATGATCGGTCCTAGTTGATAATAGGTCAGGCTATAGAACAGTTTTAATATAATATTAGCTGATCCGCCCGGCTTCGCTCACGTGTTTTAAAAGTGAATTCTAAAACATGAGTAATTCCAATGGAAAAATGCTGTAATGTTTCTATCTGGGGGTACATATATACACATATATGTTGAGAACTCTCTTTTTTCCATTAGGTTTTGATAGCACATGCATATCCCAAGTAATACACTGAAGGAAAATTGTGGGCGATGATTTGATTAATTGTTTTTAGCATTGCTCAGCTTCAGTACAACATAGAAGGATAATTTATAACTTAAATGAATCAGCGGCGATTTTAATAAATCACCTATTTTCCATTTTTTAAATCCGGTGAGTCGTTACCGAGCTAGAGCTGTGTAATCAACTTTTAGTGACGGAAAATTCGATCTCAACCCCCTTTATGCCACTTAGACCTTGAATTTGGGAAAATTCCTTCTTATCTCGCATTAAGGTAAAATAAAGAATAACTATGCAAAATTTCAAGAACCTACGTCTAGCAGCTTTGGAAAAACCGTGTTCACAAGGAAAATAGTTTAAGACCCTGGTCATCCCAGTCCTGCTTTACAGCGCTGAAATATGAACTTTATTAAAAGAGGATGAAGATATCCTTGGTCGCTTCAAGAGAAAAATTCTTCGTAAGATATTCAGTCCCGCTTGCGTTGACGAGCTGTACAGGGACATCGACCTAGTCAAAAAACTGCGCATTGGACATTTGAGATGGTAAGGACATATAGAGCGAATGGACCGCAACGCTCCGGCCCGCAGTGTCGTCGAATCTAACCCCGAGGGACGACGCAGTAAAGGACCACCTCGCCATAGGTGGCGCACACAAGTTCAAGGGGACCTCGACCAACTTGGAGTGCGCAACTGGAAGCAATTAGCTAAAGACCGAGCTAAATGGAGAGGCTTGTTGGTTGAGGCCCAGGCTCACCCCGAACTGTAGCGCCACCTAAGTAAGTAAGTACGGAAAATCGTCTTTGCTTTTATAGTACATATTTAAGATATTATAAGATAAGAGGATTTAAAAACTAAAGGAGAAAGCAATTAAGCGACTTGGAATACTAATGCCAAATAGTGCTTCAGCGTGTAGACACCTCTCTTAGAATGGAAGCTTAGTCATAGAAGCAATATAAGGCCTGTGTAAGGTAACTGATAGCTGTGTTTGAACTCCAAGTTTCATAGTGGCACCGAAGTCTTTGCAACATCTAGAAAATCGTTCTTTTAAATTTCAAAATCAAATAGGTATGTATCTATTACCAAATTGAAATACTAATCGATATACCCATACCCGTGAAAATATATAAGATAGGTTAGGTTAGGTTAGGTTGAAGTAGCTGCCAGCTTACGCCAACACACATAGACCAAGAAAGGTCCATTGTGGTACCACGAATGATCATGTAATCTCAGCCTACTCGTTAGAACCAATTAGAGCTTCTGCTGAAGCGAAGGAGGCTCCTGATGTCTAAATCTATCAGATCGCCTAAATCGTTAAAATAGAAAGCTCCTAGGTGAAGCTTCCTTCTATGGGAGAGAGCTGGACATGCACAAAGAAGGTGAGGAATGGTTTCTTCCTCTTCTTCGTCCATGCAGCTTCTGCAAAAATCATTTGAATATCCGCCAAGCCTTGTCGCATGCTTGCCTATTAGACAGTGTTCTGTAATTACACCTATAATACGGGTATATAATATACTTATAATCATTTGCATTTTTCATACGTTTGTACATACATACATACTTATAAAAAAATTGCGGGGATTACTCAAAACTAACTTTGTCCTAGGCAATACGTCTATCTACCCATCTGTAGGTATCTTGTTTTTAAAAGAACATAGGAAAACTAGGCTTTCATATTCGTTTGCTGGAAAAACAGGGTTTTTGAGATACGAAGTTGTTGCAACAAACGAGCTTACTTGCACATATGCCTATGTACACATAACACATGTCAATACATATGTATGTATGCATGTACATATTTAAACTGAACTTTTTCAGTTCCGAAGTAAAGAAATTATGATTTTTGTGCATAGCTATGTATGTATATGAATAGTTTTCAAAGATACCTACACAATTATTTGATACATAGATATGTATGTACATATCTACCACCCTCGCCAGCCCAAGCTCTATAGGTAGACATCCATTAAAAAACAAGGACAACTTTAATGCTTCCTGTAAAATTGCCTCTACGTAGCAATAAAAGTATACACGAAAAAAAGACACCGCACCTAACCCAATTTTCTGCATTTTTTTTCAACCCCGTGCGTGTAATAAAGGAAATACACCGCAAATATCTCTTCTAAACGCATTTGTTCAACCAGTCAGTACATCTCTCTTAAAACAACCCAACTTTAAGAGAGCCACTGCCCCAATCAAAGCATCTCGAAGAGAAACCTAACCCATAGAAAAATGTCGACCTTGTGTACAGCCGCGAGAGCGTGGGAAAATAAGTTCTCTCATTTATTTATTTTTATTCCCATCAAAAATTATAGGCAACCGGCGAGCCGGTCAAAACCCACACACTCATGCAATAAATTTTATAGTTCTATCTTTTTCTTGCATCCGCGGAAAAAAGCATTAACCTACCAAGAGGGGCAAAAACAAACCAAATCACACCCATACTGCTGCAAGCAGCTCCGCATGCATGCACACACATTTTATTTGCAATTTTTCTTCTCCTCTTATACCATTCTGGTGAGCGGCGAGGCGAAGCTTTTTTCCATCACTTCACTTCAACAACGAACGGCTACTTTTTCTCCATTTCGCTCGGGGTGCGTGAGATCTTGTGATTTGTTGGTGGTGCTCGCTCTCCCTGTTCTATGCTTGTGTTGGGGATAATGCCCACGCACATATACTTCTTAAAAGCACGCACTATTTTTGGGGCTCACTGTCTGGTGGTTATGTGCCAGCTCGCTCACTCCTCAGTGGTTAGCATTATATGCTTGCGTGCTGCGTGTATTGCGTAGCTTCCTATTGGAAAAGCCCGAGCGCCATTGCAGAATTCGTTTGCTGCCTGCTGCCAATTTGAATTAAAAAGAAAAAAAAAGAATTGAACGCACTTATGTGTAAAAGGGGGAAAATGTGTTAGTGTGGATCTGTGTGTGGTTGTGGGGAGTATCTGTGTATACTTTGCTTGTTCTTAAGTGCTTAGAAAAAGAAAAGAAATGACAAAAAAAAAAAAAAAAACAGCAACAACGAAATAGAACAAAACTTGTTTGGAAGGTAGCTCTGGATGTTTTTGTTTTAGAGCCTACAGCGCACATAGGGTGTGTTAGGTCGGTTTTACTAGCATTAGCAATGCGAAATTAGAACATATCTAATATACATAAAGATATTTACATAGAAGTACATATGTACATGTGTACAAATATATAATACCTAATAGGTAATACAAACAATTTTTAGTTAGACATATGGACATGTACGAGTATGTATGGATATGTATGCATGCAAGAATACGCATCGATATGTTGATGTCTGACGATATGAAGTTATTTTCGCATACTTTGTCAGATACGAGCCTAGGTTAGGTTAGTTAGAGTTGCAGACTGCAAAAAGCAACCTCACTAAGGCCAGACTAGGCCCATTGTGATACATGGATCCATCATCCCCAGGGAAAGCTACCCCTGGAACCAGTTGGAGCTTGTTAGAAGCGCTGTAGGCTGCCGATGCTGACATTAGCTAACTCGCCTTAATTGTGGAAGAGGAAGGCTCCTAGGTGGCGTCATCTACGAGCGGAGAGAGCCTGACACGTGCAAAGAAGGTGTAGTATGGTTTTCTCCTCCTCCTAGTCTATGCAACTTCTACAGAAATCATTTGCTAAGATGGCCAGCTTACATGCCTACCGATGATGCAGTCCCCGTAATGACACCAACTGTGATTGCGATGAGCAACGTTTTCAGCCCGAAAGGCAGTTGGAGCGTTTCGGATCCAGCTCAGGCCAGATCTGTCTAGTAATGAGGCACACAGTGCCGCTAGTCCACCTGCGATTTAGTCGCGCTAATGGGGTTGAGCTTAAGTAGCAGTTTCACTGTAGCGAGAGGCATGCTGAAGTTCGCCTTGCTCGACGAGATCAGTAGCCAAGTGCCCTGCTTGGCGAGTTCATCGGCCGAGCAGCTCCCTGGAATGTCCATGTGACCCGGACCCAAATAAGATGAGTATTGAACTGTTTGACCGTCTCATTAAGAGGCAAGCGACAGTTTAGGGCTGTTTTTGAGTTGAAGATAACAAATTCCAGAGACTTGAACGCAGCTTGACAGTCAGTAAAGATAGTAATATCCCGCCTGGATATCACACTGTACTCTAGCCACGACAAGGCTTCTTTAATTGCCATGATCTCCGCTTGAAAGACGCTACAGTGATTAGGGAAGCGAAAATAGATATTGATGCAGTTCTTGGGAGAAGACACTTCCCCCTACTCATGACTTTATTTTGGATCCATCTGTGTAAAAGCGAATGGATCCCTCTTGTGTCCCTTACTCCCTTTCCCATTCAAGTCTGGAGGGGCTACCTGTTTTAAAGTTTTTATCAAACAGAAGTTGTGGAAGTACATAGTCGGTTTTTTTGTGGAAGGAATTCTAGATTATTGAGAATGGAGATGTGTACTGGACTGAACCACTGAGATATGGCCTTCATGCGAGTAGCTGCATACGCTGAGGTACGGGCCTAGCTACTCCTTGAAAAAACAGTAACAAACATGAGGCCTAATTTCAAACAAGATCAGTGACAAATCGTTTAGTAGTACAAAAGTCAGTATTGTTTCTTAGAGAAGTGAATTGATGATCGTTCTCTGGGACCTGGCACTCATGCAAAAAAAAATGAAGGAATATAGCATAAGCACAGATACATATAAATCATAATAAACCCGGTTATGGTCATAATATTACGAAACACATGGTTAATCCCTTCGTACGGTTTTGTGGAGCATACATATGTCAAGCGAGGCTCAAATCAGGAAACTTTCCTAAATCCACCCTTTCGGATGAAAAAGTTTTTTTTTTTTTAAATAAAACTCTTATTCAATAATGAGGGATTACATATTGGCGTACAGGAACGGCCCAACACCCTTTTGTTAGCTATAGGATCGTAGGTAAACATAATCAGAGCTCAATTTTGAGCTATAGCCAAACTGAGGTCTTATAACGAAGTAGCATTAGGAAGCAATGTACGAGTAATAACGAAGGGATTTCTTAACAGCTTCCTGGGCTCCTTTAAAAAGATAGAATACGTACGTGTATATACATATATGTTGTATATATTTCCAACCATATATGGTATGTACATATCTACTTTTAAGTAAAGGTAATGAAAAATGCTGTATCCATACCTTCCAAGACGGATCCTTCGCATACCTATTGAGGCTCATCGATTTTGTAACTCGAAGTTTGCCCATATCATGGAAGTTGCCTGATCAATTCACCTCCAACTATATTAATCATATCGCAATACATAAATACGTTCCGACGTGTTAGCATAGCGACCGTCTGCTGGTTACTCACAGAAGCACCCCCGCGCGCAGTAACGGGTTCCAGCGTTGAAAGATTGCAGTGGCAAACAACTGCTAAAGCTCTAGCTAGAATTTTTCAACAAAAGCAGTAAGTGTGGAGGACCAATTGCAGCACTGTCTGCAAGCAATCAGAAGTAACATTGATGATGATGATGAACATGATGCTCAGTGCATAAAAATAATAATAATAACACATCTCAGGAGGAAAACGAAGGAGCACGGGCAGAGCGTGATCCAGGAACTTGAGATCATGAGCAGCAGCTTCCAAGGACAAAAAAAAACCTATACCAAATTCTACGAAACAGCAATTAAACCCAAAAATCAGCTGCCCGTCAGTCTGATTGTCCGCCCTTGGAGAATGGCCAATCTGCACAGGACTTGATAGAAAGCATTATGTGTACGATATAATCGGATGAAAGTATCTCCGATGATTGGAGCTTCAGTACTATTATACCGAGTTCATTACAAAGTTAGTTGCTTCAACTGGGCCAATTTTTTGTATTTTGTATGAATATTTTTCTAATTGATGTGCTAGCTCAATGCGCACATATTAGCAGCTAGGTACATATTTTACCTGAGAAAACGTCAGCCAGTCAAACCTGTGTTTTGCCTCAAATCCCCGAGAAGAACTAAGAATATCAAATAAATAATCAGAATTCGCTGACGTAAATCAGGATAAGCGTTAATGCACAATGATCGTGCCTTGATATTGCTGTTAAAATCAGTGAGAGCATATCTACGAGTATTTATACAGGTTTTGAAAGTATAGAGTTTCGAATTATCGAGAGTTCATAGTACTTGAAACTGCTCGGTTATGCGGGCAATATTAACATCATATCGGTAGCACAAAATTAGCTGTCACTGATGCCTTTACTGATATCGGCTAATGGGCATTCTTGTTATAAACCACGATAGGACGAAGTATATGTATGTTGCCAGCAAATGGCAATAATCATTATGGACGCATTGATAAAAACGCAACAGTGTACACAGCTTTCAATTCGATATAATCAAGGAACTTGTCTGCCTAAACAAAGGAATAATCTTGCCACTAGCAGTTTCCATGGGCTTGCTCTGGCCCGATGAGCCTTCAAGTCAATAGCAACTTCTATGGATATAACCGTACCCGTTGCGCTTGCGTTGTCCTGCAGGAGTTGGGTACTAAACATGGTCTTCCAATATGAGGAATGCTCATATGACTGCATTCTCTTACCGAAAAATGATTGCTAGACCATCAATATTGGTTTATTATTGGGATTAGATTATCGAGCATTAGAATTCTGAGCAATGAATTAGAATGATCGACCGGTTATTTTCAAAGTTGAATTTAATAATTTGTTTGAGTTTTTTGTTGCTGAATTTTTACATAATTAATTCCTAAGCAGTCTTGGAGACGAGATGTATATGCTTGAAAATAACAACGCTAATGCACGACTAACGGTTCACCATACAAGTTCCTTTTCAACCTAGTTCTTAGATCTTTTGGATCACTATGGCTTCTAGCTTCGTGGATCAATAAAATAGTGAACGTAGCTCTAGAAAAGCTGCAATAGCATGTCTGTTTAAATTAAAAACAAAAATAGGATCTATCTATCAATTCCAAAGATTCATCGAATGTTTCCGTAACTTCAGTCCACTCGAAGGGACGATAGATAATTTCAATTCAGAAAGAGTTGTCGAAGCCGTAAAAAAAAGCGAATAGTAATACGAGTAAAGAGCTTCGATATTAAATTCACAAGAATTGATAAGAAGGTCGAATTTCTGCACATGCTTAGGATTTCTTCACCAGGAATGTTTCTGGGCTGTATCCCAGTCCTCCATGGCAGTCTTCATAATCTGCGTTTGATTTTCCGACATGTCCATTCAAATCTCCTCCAACAAACAGAAACTCTTCCTTTGGGATGTTCTTTAGGAGATTGTAAGAATCTAGATAAAATTCATCTTTTTTCCTCTGATCGCATCCACTATGGGTAGCATATGCACTGACAATATTCCACACCTTTCCTTGCATTACAAGTTTGCGATATATCAAATGATCACTGGACTTCAAAATGGTAAAGACGTTACCAAGTAGCTCTGCCGCAAGGATGATACCGATTCCGCTCCTACCCTTTTGCATTCCGTAGTAGAACATCTTGTAAGCTTTTGTCGTAACGTTCGAGAAACGCGCCCGATTTCCGGTATTTTGCGTTTCGTGTCTTGGACACATAAGATGTCCACCTGCCTTCTATGCTTCATTTCTTCCAGCTCGTAACTTCGACCGGTCATACTTCCAATGTTCCATCTCGCGACCCTTATTGTTTGTCTAAACTATTCCATTATTTTAATTGCGCCCCCGGAATCCGTATAGCTCTGACCCGAACATTTCTGCTCGGTCCAGGATCAGTGCCATGCGCAGCAGTGGTAGTGCCTGGCGGTGTAGTGCCTTTCCTTTTAGCAAGTATTTCCATATTGTTACAGTTTCTGCAATTTCATTGCGATGGACATGTGATCACGACATGTTACTCCAGAGTGTACTGTGACACTCAATGGTCTCCTTGGGTTCGATTATTTGGTTATCCATTTGAAGTTGGGGAACAGTAGATGTATTCCTACCGGAATACATACAAGGTGAGGTGACATACTGCGGGCGTTAGAGCGTTTTTTTGAGGTGACGAAATAATTACTAAGCATGATAAGCAGTTATCATAGGGAAAATCTGCTTGTCTTAAATACAGAGGATTGAGTAAAGAGGAAAGGGGTTATCGCCGGAGTAGCTCAGGGGCCAATCTTGGGACTCTGTTGGAAAAGGCCTCTAGAATATCTCGAATACTCTTCTTGGATTTGTAATAAAATGGTAACAGATACTTCGTAGTGGGATACGCCAATGACGTTGCAGCTGTCATTGTGGCTCGAAGCACAGAACTCACTTAACTGAGTCTGAGCCAGGTTATGCGATAGGTCAATGGGTGGAAGAAGCAAAATGGTTTAAGCCTAGCTACGGAAAAGACAGAAATCGTGTCAGAAAAGAATGTCCACCATAATATCGATGTTAGTGGGTTCAGAAACCATTCAGACAAAAGGAGCTAAAAAAGGTTTAGGTGTGACTATAATCACGAAGCGAACATTCTAGGAGCAAATCAAAACGACGTCGGACAAGGCTGCATTGCTAACTCTTGCCTCTAGCAAGCTTATAGCGAACACCAACGGACCCAGACCCAGCAAACGAAGGGCTTCTCACACGGTGACGAGATTTGAGCAGAAGCGGAGGGAAAAGTACCGCAAACGCATGGCAGCGGTGCGAAGAAGAGGACCCTGCGGATACCGCACCGTATCAAACTCGGTTGTCCTCAACGTAGCAGGGATTATTCCCATAAGCCTCCTCGTCAAGGAACAGAAAAGAGTCTACGAGGGGAAAAGTGAAGTAGGCAAGGCACAAGCAACCCTGGAATAGAGAGCCCAAACGCTGGAGACATGGCGATGAACATGGGAGATGGAGGAAGATTTTCTTAAGTGACCTCAGAGCATGGATTGATCGCAAACACTGTGAAGTAAATTGCTACGTGACATAGTTTCTCACCGGACACGGCTATTTTTGCGATTATCCGCACAAAATGGGAAAAGCCTACAGTGTAACGAGTCCCTACAATGCCTCTTTCACTGCCAAAGGTAGAGTGACCAAAGAGGATCCCTAGAGCAAGAGCTCAGTTGAATTACAAGAGAAAACATCAAGCAATTGATGCTGCGAAGTGAAAGCAATTGGAACAAGCTGACGACACATATTGAAGCAATCCTACGTCAAAAGAAGCCCTATCTCGAAAAACTAAGGAGACTCTGTATAAGACCTTGATAATCCCAGTGCTGCTTACGGCGCTGAAACATGGACTTTATTAAAAGAGTATGAAGATATCTTTGGTCGCTTCGAGAGAAAAATTCTTTGTAAGATTTTCGGTCCCGTTTGCGTTGACGGGTTTTGGAGGAGAAGATTCAATCACGAACTATACGAGCTGTACAGCGACATTTATAAGACACTAATCATCCCAGTCTTGCGGTATGGCGCAGAGGCATGGATTTTGTCAAAATTGGATGAGGATGCCCTTGGTTACTTTGAGAGAAATGTGGAGGAGAAGGTACAATACCGAACTATACGGTCTATACAAGGACATCGACCTAGCCAGGAGAGTTCACATACAGCAACTAAGATGACTGGGTCATGTAGAGCGGATGGAGCCCAACGTTTCAGCCCCGAAAGTCTTGGAATCCACCACGGACGAACGGCGCAGTAGAAGACGACCTCGCGATAGGTGATGCAAACAATTGGAGAGGGACCTCAACCAACTTGGGGTGCGCAACTGGAGGCAGCTGGTTCGTAACTGGGTTGGCTGGAGATGTTTGTTGGTTGAGGCCCAGGACCACCCCGGACTGTAGCGCCGCCTAAGTAAGTAAATATTAAGAAGGGAATCGGCTGCAAATAAGGTTTAGTTTGTATAACTGTGAACGTTATTGCATTCATTCGAAGATCAATTAAAGCATTCAAATCTAAGGTTCAAGGTGACACAGTAGAAATATAACCTCTCTTTGAGAGGTGGTGGATGTTAGCAACTTTAATCCATCCGGAGAAGAGGAACTGCATTTCCTCATGCAGTTGTTTGGAGTGTGCAGAAAGGATACAAAATACAATCCTTTCTTCTACCGTTAATAATATTACCTGCATCTGTAAACTTCAGATCGTGTAGGAACCTGATGTCAATTCCTTATTTTCGAGATTATGTCAGTATAGAACCCTAGTGGCGTAAGAAGTTCGGCAAAGGCAGGTGACGAAAGAAGTTTTTATTACATTATTTTATGCAAGAACTCTGACACAATTTGTTTGAAAAATGTTGACAAAAACTCAGAGAACCCACAGCTCTACTTTATGTTTTCTTCTTTTGGTATCCTCTACAAGTAATACCAATGCGATCTATTGCTCCATGGCTCTATTAGTTACCCAAACCCTGAAAAAAAGAACCATCTACCAGTTGTTGTCCTCGTGCACGCCTCATACATACACACAGAGCGCAACTTTTTTCCTTATACAAGTTGGTGCTAGGCAAAGATAAACTCTGTGTGTGGGAGGTTTTAGCAACAACAATAGCAGCATCATCATCAACACCGTCAACTTGCCGTTTGGTAATCAACAAACGCACTTTTTCACCTTATTCCCCGCCGTGGAAAAAAAAAACAGCAAGCCCACAACCCAAGGAGTAAAGAGGGACACTGCATGAAACGAAACCATTTACTTTTGGGCATTGTGTATCTGTGAAATACGCATATACATGAATGGGTACATAGATACAGGCACATCAAAAAGAGGAATAGAAACACAATAAAAACGCACTCTGATGGCTGTTTTTGTTTGTTGTTGTTGTTGGCGCTTTCTTTTCTTGTTATAGGGTTGCACTCGTATTGGCAGCAATGCGGAGCTTGGGAGACATAAGGGTGGCTGATTTATTATATTTTGGCCGCTGACTAGCGCATACAGATAGACATCACGAAGAACGAAAGTAAACACTAAGCCTTCCCGCTGCCGCTGCCGCCACCGCCTGGGTTTTTTGTACACCCCCTCTGCAGCCACCCTGCAGCTACATTCGCATTTTCGGGTTTGTTTCGGAAAATATAGGATAGGCCCCAACAGGCACAAAGGATGTATGCGCGAGGGTATGTACGTACGTACCGGAGGGACAAGGGTTGGCATTTTTGCTAGGTCGTATATCTCCGCTAAAGCAGGGTTTTTTGTGTTATTTTTTTTTTTCTTGCTCTCTATCGTTCGTTCTATGTCGAGTGGATGTGAACATACATACATACATACATATATGTTTTGTGTTATGTTTGATTTTGTTGTTTTTTCCTTTCTTCTATTTTTCGCTCTATCATTTTCTGCTCTTGAAAAAAATAGGCAAAGAGAAGTTTTTTTTTTTTTCTGCTTAGATTGCTATTTCCGGAATTAGTTTTCATATAGTGTGCTAGTGAGGATTTTTCTAAGAAAACAAAACAGGACCCGGGTATAGCTAGCTAGCTATCTACTGGTGAAGGAATTTGCTTTGTTTTTGTTTTGAAGTGTGTATGTGTGTTCATGTGTGCGGGGTATTGCTGCATTTGCATTCGGAAGTTAATATTCACAGAAGAATGTTTGAATTAACTTGTATTGGCACTAGAACGCGTTTGAAGGGCATCACTGTGGAGGGATGATTGGGGAATTTTTGCTGAGCCAACCGAAATGCAACATGAACGGACGGATATGCTTGTTTTGTTGTATAACATCGTCGTTGGGTATTCCCGATACTACATGTACATAGATTTTGTTGTTTATTTTTTATTTTTTTTTTTGTATTAATCCGATTTGAATGGCCGAATTCACTTGGGAATTTGGTTCTAAAGGCAGCGGATAATAATATTAACTGAGTGAAGATTTGTGGGAGTTGGTAGGTATTTTAAAAGCTTTAAGATGTTTTTTTTTTCTTTTTTTTGTAGAAGCTTAGGTTGGTGGAAAATGAAGCCTTAGTGCTTAAGAATTAAATGATATAGAAATAGATGATAAGGGAGGACGGGGTCAAAAGTAACATTTTTTATTAAATGTGATGCATCTCATAAGTTAGTAAGTCAAACAAGTTTTAATATAGAGAATGATATTTCAGCTACAAAGTCCAAAAGAAACTTTTTAAAAATTCTGTAAGGAATATGCAAAAAATTATACATTTGGCAAAATGTGGCAGTTGCTACAAATTACCCCGGCTACGGGGTTAGTTGTAGCATAGGTCAGGGTAAGTTGTGACTTAAATTATTTTCATATTTTTTTCACAAAAATAAATACTTTTTATTAAGCACAAGAAAAGAATAATACAATTCATCCAGAGCCGCTTACTACAACGCAGACAGAAACTAAAGTGCTTCGTTCAGCAGACGTAGTAAATCCAACTTGCTTTTCTCATTTTTTGGCTAAAAGTTATCTGGCCTTTGAACTGTACTGTCATGAAATGTATTTAACTCGATGTAACATTGGCATAACTCATGACAGACGACTACACTTGGCGAACAGCTCCTTTTTTAACATTTAGCTCAAAGATGGCGACCAGCCACGAAATTACACTTTTCCGTCATATTGTCTTTCATTTTGTTAGCCACCGTGAAGTCGCCTGCCAGGAGTTACCAACAAGTAAGAAAATTTATAGCGAAATGCATATTGTTAATGAACCGATTTTCTAGAGAATAAACAGCAGAAAGCAAGCTGGTTCTGTTCTTTTTGGTGAGGTGGCGCCGACGACATGTAGTAACCCCTGTTTCATTACATTTATAGAGGCGTGTGATTCTGATATCCTTGTATATTATTAAACATGTAAAGATTTCCTTAGGTTAGGTTAGGTTAGGTTGGCTGTCCACACGAGAGTGCAGACACACTTAGACCAGTGAAGGTCCTTTGTGATACCAAGCATCAAACCATTAGGCCACTCAGGGACTAACAAAACCATCCGGAGCTTTTGACAAAGCGATGGATGCTCATGACGTCCAAGGATGCCAGATCGCAGATGTCGTCAAGGAAGGGAGACCCTAGATGGAGCATCCTTTTATGCGACAGTGCTGGACATGTGCATAGGAGGTGAAGGATGGTTTCCTCCTCCTCCTCGTCCCTACAGCTTCTGCAGAAGTCGTTGGAGAAGAGACCAAGTCTTTTGGCGTGTTGGCCTGTAAGACAGTGTCCAGTGAGATCACCGACAACGCAGCTGATTTGTGTACGCTTTAACTTGATCAGATCGGCACTACGTTTTGAATCCAGCTTAGGCCAGATCTGTCTCGAAATGTGACACGTTGAGCCGTTTCCCCATCTGAGGTTGGTCGTGCTAATAGCGTTCCGCTTTAGTAGATATTTACATGTAGCGAGGGGCATGCCTTTCAGGCAAAATCCCTAGAGTGGTACCCTGTCTGGCGAGGTCGTCAGCCCTGCAGTTTCCTGGAATGTCTCTGTGGCCCGGCACCCAGCATAGGTGAATGTTGAACTGCTCTGTCATCTCCATAAGAGATAGACGACAGTTTAAGGCAGCCTTTGAAGTGAAGGAGAACGATTTCAGGGACTTGATTGCCGCTTGGCTGTCAGTGAAAATGTTAATATCCCTGACAGATAGGTTAGGTTAGGTTAGGTTAGGATCGGCCCTCGATGAGGATGTACTTAGACCAAGAAGTAGGTCAATTGTACTGCCGATGTGTAAGGCGGGTGGATCACCCTCTTACTCTTGGAACCATTTGCTTCGTTGAATGAAGTCGAGAATTTTAGCCGTGCAGAAGTTGCCGAGATCATTAAGGTCATTGTTGAAGTATTCACCCAGAGTGGCCTTCCTGATGTTGGCGAGCGCAGGACAGGCGCACAGGAGATGACTGATGGTCTCTTCTTCCTCTTCATCTCTGCAGCTTCTGCAGAAGTCGTTGTGAGGGATACCTAATCTCTGGGCATGTCTTCCTATGACGCAGTGTCCGGTGAGGACATTTGTTATTTTTGAGAGGGTTCCTCTCTTGTGCTTCAGGAGTCCGATGGGCCTGGATTTATTGAGTATCGGCCAGAGCTGTCTGGCGGTATGACATTGGTCTAGATGTTGCCATCGATGATTGGCTACTTTCTCGGCATCAATTTGAATAAGGTACTTAACATAAGACGCTGGCGCTTCGATGTCGGTGATGCTTATGCTATCTGTACCAAAGGAGCCTTGTCGTGCAAGTTCGTCGGCTGCACAATTCCCCGGTATGTCACAGTGACCTGGTACCCAGCAAAGGGTGAGGTTGTACTGACCAGCTATCTCGTTAAGAGATATGCGACAGTCTTTCACTGCCTTAGATCTCGTAGTGCTGGATGCGAGGGATTTGATGGCTGCCTGACTGTCGACATAAATAACAATATCAGGTGTTGATAGTGTGCTAGCCGCCAGCCAGTCAGCGGCTTTGCGAACTGCGGTGATTTCGGCTTGAAAAACGCTGCAGTAGTCTGGAAGGTTAAAGGAGAGGTGTATGTCCAGATCTTCGGAGAAAATTCCGGCACCGACTCCGTCCTTGGTTTTGGACCCGTCCGTGAAGATTGACAGCGATTCGTTGTAAAGGACATTGCGTTGCGTCCACTCACTTCTGTCCGGTATCGAGTGCGTGTAGCCCTTGTCAAAATCATATTCAGTGGGCAGATGGTCAGTGGAATTGGGAAGATGACGGTGCATCGAAAGTATATTGGCATGTCCCGTGTGTTGCTCCTTCCACTGCCTGGAGCCTCTCAGTCTTATTGCCGAGTGGATCCCCTTATCTTGGGCGGAGGGAAGTCGGGTAGCTTGTGTTTTCTTGTGAATAGAACTAGCTCGGTCTTCGTCGAGTTAACGGAGAGGCCGCATTTATCGGTCCATCTGAGCAGTTCATTGAGAGCAGACTGCATGACATCGGCCAGCGTCTGCGGGTATTTGCCTGTTGTTAGAATGGTGACATCATCTGCATAGGCAATAACATTGCATCCAGTTTTTTCGATCTTTAGAAGGGCCTCGTTGAGCACCAAATTCCACAATAGTGGAGACAGTACACCCCCTTGAGGGGTGCCTCGATGTACATGTCGCTTGACAGTACTACTTCCGAAGGATGCTGTTATCACCCTGTTCTTTAGAATGTGTTCTACGAAACAACAGATGGGTTCGCAGATGTTGAGCCTACGTAAGGCACTGGTAATCGAATTTGTTTCAACGTTGTTGAAAGCTCCCTCTATGTCTAGAAATGACACTAGGGTGAACTCTTTGGTTGAGAGTGATTTTTCGATAGGGTGGATGATGGAGTGCAAAGCCGTTTCCACAGACTTGCCTTTTTGGTAGGCGTGCTGTGACATGGATAGTAGGGTGCTATCAATAGTGGCCTTGATGTGTAGGTCCAGGATTCTTTCCAGAATCTTGAGAAGGAAGGACGTTAGACTAATAGGTCTTAGGTCCTTTGGGAGGGTGTGCGATGTCTTGCCTGCTTTGGGTATAAAGACCACTCTTACCTCGGTCCAGGCAGTTGGTGTTGTTCCGAGCTCAAGACAAGCCTTCAGAATGCAGGAGAGATACTGCCATACTATATTGAAGGCCGTCTGAATCTGGGCCGGAAAAACACCATCCGGTCCCGGGGATTTGAATGGTTCGAAACTGTTTACTGCCCATTTCAGCTTATCTTCGCTGATAAGATGAGGATGTGCCTGTGGGCGTGCAGCAATTACCAGGGCGCGATCATCGTTGGGGGTAGGCGTGCAGCCGGGGAAGTGAGTGTCCAAGAGCAGGGTGAGCGATGCTTCGTCCGATTCAGCCCAGGATCCATTGGGATTCATGAGGACACTAGGTATAGTTGGTGTTTTGGAGAGGACTTTTCGCAGTCTAGAGGATTGAGACGTGTTGTCAATACTCTGACAAAAACCGCGCCAGGATCTGCGTCTAGCTTTCCGAACCTCTATTTTGAAGTTCTTCAGACTTTCTTTGTAGATCTCCCAGTCCAGTGGTAGCCTTGTTCGTTTGGCTTTATTGAACTGCTTCCTGCTTGTGCAGCGAAGGCTGTTGAGTTCTGCATTCCACCATGGGGGACGATTGCCCACCTTTCTTCTTGTGGTCGGACAGGATTCGATGAAAGCTGTATTAAGTGCAGAAGTTAGAACGGTGTTTAGCTTGTCTAATTCCAATTGTGTAGTTGGTGTAGTGTACACTTGATTGGATAGTTTAGCAGAGAGGGATTTATTGTGTAAGCACCAGTCGGTTTTCCGTCGATTGCGGAAGACCAAGGGTGCGGTACTGTGACAGATTTCCAGCTTGTACTCCAGATAGCGGTGATCGGAAAACGAATGACTGTCAGATACAGTCCAGTTGGAAATTGCAGGATAGATATTTTGGGAAGCAAAGGTGACGTCAAGCACCTCTTGCCGGGTCTTGGTAATAAAAGTAGGACTATTTCCTCTGTTACAAACTACTAGGTCGGTGCCTACTAAATACTCGAAAATAGACCTACCTCGAGGGTTAGTGTCGGTACTTCCCCATAGATCATGGTGCGCGTTGGTGTCGCACCCCAATAAGATGGCTTCTCTTCTCCTCCTTGCTTCATCTACCACTTCTTCCACTTCCTTGGATGGGGCAGACTCGGGGTCTTCATAGGGTAGGTATCCTGACGCCAGCCAGATGATGGTGTTTTTTGATTTAAGCAGCGTTACTGCTAGGTCTCTTGTGCTATGGTGGGGAAGAAAAGTTAGGTTTAAGGAGGTTTTAGCAAGAATGCAAGCTCGTGTTCTACCTACATTCTTCGCGTGGTATAGCGTATATCCTGGGGCCCTTAATCCTATGACGGTGTCATCTCTTATCCAAGGTTCTTGGATCAGGGCGATGTCAAAGCCTCGTTCACTGAGGCGAAGTAACAGGTTAGCGGATGCTAAGGAAGAATGGTGGAGATTAATCTGTATCAGTTTTAGCATCATTATGAGCTGATACGGACCTCTCCACGACGGTAGCGTTTAGGTCATCGGGGGATGATGGTTCATCATCATGGATTACAACGCGGGGGAGGGCGGGAGTCGCCGAGTTAGAGGGACCTGCGATGCTATTACGGTCCGCCGTGAAAAGCCTTATATCAGTTACCTTCAGACCACAACGGATCTTAAACTCCTTCGCGCGGAGTAGAGGTATTGATTCGGCAGTTAGAGAGATGACTAGCGAGCGGCCAGATCTCTTGGTGTCGTTATCCGTTTTTTTAGAGTTCGGTGGCTCCTCAAATGCCTTCCAGTCTTTGACTGGTAGGTCCGGATTTTGGTAGGCAATCAGGCTAAGAACTTTTGCTGGCTCGGGCGGTTCGAGTGGAACCCAGATCCTTGCTTTCGGCCTGTGGGGGATTTGGCTCCGTTCCACCGCCTTGAGCTTGGCTCCTGGCCAGATTTCACCTATGCTGCTAATGGCAGCGGCGATGAAGTCGACCGAGTTCTGATCGTCGCATGCGATCAGCTTGACGAAGCCTTGATGCCAGCCAGCGTCTTGAAAGGTGGGTGGAGAGTTGGGATGAGTTATTATACGCTCGTAAAGGCAGTTCATCACTCTGCCTTCAATGAGCCTCCACTTATCGTAGGAGATCCTCCCCTCTTCGTCAGACAGGTCCACTATCGCGACGACGAGGCTGTCCTTGACCGTCTCGGAGAAGGGTTTGGAGCTCACTGAGCTCTTTGTCTTCTTCGAGGCGTTGGACTCCTCGTCTACGGACCTGCGTCTCTTGGGCGCAGAGTCTATCGCGACTACGGACTGGCCCCCAGCTTGGTTTGGTAAACCAGATCGACTCGGTGTGTCGTTAGCGTGGGAGCGATACTTTCGAGGAGAGGGATTCACTCTCTGATTCGTGGGTTGGCGAGTGCCCCGGGTGGAGGACTGGCGTGAGCCACGGGTGGAAGGGTGGCGTGTGCCACGGGTGGTTGGGTGGCGTTGCCCACGGGTAGCGAAGTGCCGCAGAGGCTTTAGCTTCATTAGCTCGCTGAACTGTCGGGCAATGTCAGTTGCCCAGACGTGGGATTCCCGCTCCTGCTGACTCCACTCCTTTTCCGTCTTTTTGCCTAGTCGGTCAAGGATGCGGAAAGCCGCTTTAGTCTCACGACTTAGCGATTTCCTTTCTTGGTCAGTGAGCTTGGGAAGAGGTGGAGGAGCTGAACTGCACGTGGGTGTAGCGCTATTCAGCTCGTCCGACAGCACGGAGCACTCGCTGACGGAATTGTCAATGCAGAGATTCTGCAGATGCTCTTCCACACGTGTAGTGCTTTTAGAGCTGCCGACGATGTCGGCTGTTTCCGGGTTTTTTTGTTGAGGTCCGGCCTCAAGGTCTGGTTTTTTGTATGTGTTAGAAATTTTGGTCCCACGAGTAGCTAGGGAAAGGGTGGTCAGTCTGCACAGAGCCCCGCATTATGCAGATAAGGCAGTTGATACCAGAGCGTGCCCGCTGTCTCTGGATACACCGTTTACGACTGAGCTATTTTTGGTTGTCCTGGGCCCTCAGCCAGGCTGATCCTCGGCACGGTACGGTTGACACCTTGATCCAGCCCAGGGGGAAGAGTTGGGGGAGGGGTGGGGAAGAAAAGAAGGATAGGAGAGACTAGGTAGGATGATTATCTTTTAGTTTTACTTCGAGCCTCTTCAAGTGAATCGCTCATCGTTGCGGCGATACCGCTTGGGACGTGATACGTCCCCGATGTCGATTCCAAGCGTCTTGAGCTCTAGTATAAGCCATCACACCGCGACAAGGTAGATAATCAAGTGATGGATCCCTGACAGATAATACATTACATTTCAGCCAGGACAGGGCTTCCTTAATCGCCATGATTTCCGCCTGGAAAACGCTACAATGATCAGGGAGGCGGAACGAGATGCTCAGATTGAGCTGTTCGGAGAAAACACCACAACCCACTCACCCTCCGTCTTAGATCCGTCTGTAAAGAAGTGAACCAAACTACCATCGACAGGCGGGGAAGTGTCCCATACATCCCGGTTAGGGATGCTTGTACGGAAGTTACGGTCAAATATCAGTTTCGGCCGTGTTTTCGTGTTTGAAGTTGAGAAGATCAAGGATCGAGGAGTGGCCTAAGCGATAGCTAGTCCACTGAGAGGAGGCTTTCAGGCGGATGGCCGCACTGGCAGCCATCTGTTTGCCGAAAATATCTAAAGGTAGCAGGTTGAACAAGATGTCCAGTGCCGCGGAGGGAGTAGTTCTCAGTGCACCACTGATGCAGATGCATGCAGATCTTTGCACCTTAGCTAGTTGAGTGAGGTGGACCGCCCTGTCAAGAGCAGGCCACCATACGATCACGCCATATAGTAGTATAGGCCTGATAACGTATAGCCAATGAGTGATTTGAGGTTTAATACCCCAGCTCCTACCTATAGCCTTTTTACAGGAATAGAGAGCTACATTAGCTTTCTTGACGCGCTCTAGTAGATTGGCCTTCCAGTTTAATTTCCTATCCAAAATAAGACCCAGTTTTTTTGCGTTTTCAGAGAAGGTGAGACTGGTGCCATTAATCATAGGAGGGTCTATTGAAAAAAGATTTCCTTATAAATGCAAAAAAAAAACATGTTCGGGGTTAAAAGTTACATGTACTTACCCCTTCCTTTTGTTACAACTAAAACTCAAACTAACATACAAAGGCAGCCCAAATCTTACATGTATGCATACAGAAAAATCCAGCATTGTATCTGTCGCATGTGAGTGAAAATACCAAAAATAAAAAAATAAAAAAGTTACAAACCTGTCGATTTCACGGACCACTGCCACAACTTCCTTCACCGACGTCCAAAGCACAGGTGAAGCTGTCAGGACGTTTGCTTGGAGTAGACAAGTATTTTTCTTCGTACAAAAAATAGAGCGTGACCGGCTCAGTTGGTATTGCCACGTTCAAAGAAGAGATCATTTGAACCCTGTTAAAAAGGCAATATCAATGCACGTTCCAAAGACATCGCGATGTAGGAAAGGCAGGCCTATAAACGCCTGGATCAGACAAATGCGACGACATCGGCATTTCATTGGCCTCAGTAACCGAGTGATCCAAAATCGGCAGGCCTGCCGATATTTTCTGAGGTCAAATAGGCGAACCCCACATGCGGATCAGTAGAAATGCGGTGAAGTGGGAGGGTTGTGATCCCTTGTTTTCGGATCATGGCCTCGCTGATAAAAGGAAGAAGAAGACAAGTATTTTTCTCCTATTTTTCATCAAAACTTTCTGTTTTAGAGCTGTTACAACTTACCCGTGTTACTTGTAATTAATTAAAGATTAAATATGTGATTTTATTGTGCAATAAAGAAAGAATCTATAGATATAAATTCACAAAGTATAGCATTGGCATTTGCCGTCAGCCCGAAAAGAGAGATTTATAGTCTAAAACATGTAATTATTAGATTTGATTATTTTTATACAATGTAACTATTTTATCCTATCCTATCTAAATAATAGTATTTAAAATGCTTCATCTTGTATTTGCTTCCGGTAGTTTAAAGCAGTTTTTATATAACTCGCCAGCACACTCCAATTTTGGTCGTTCAGGATTGAAATAACTCCGTTTGACGACAGGCTGCTTTTTCCCCAGTGAATTCTCCTGATCACGTTCAATATGGGACATATTCCAATGAAGTGATAAATGTCTTCCTGAGCTCGTAGATTACACAAACTGCATTCCGGATTTACTTCAGTCCTATACGGAATATAATTTAATCTGAGAAGCTCATCTCTAGCCTTGAAAATTAAAGAGATTGTACATAGGTAGGTAGGTAAAGTGGCGGTCCAAAAAGAACCCAATTAGCGCTTAAAGTGCGCCGTTTTGTTACCACGGACTCGTGTCTACCTGTTGTTGTGGCTAGTTGAAAATGATATTAAGTTTAAACCCAGCCCGTGGAGTTTAGAAAGAGGATTAGTTCTCCAATCCTCTTGTCCGCTATCTCTCTCAGATCCTCGAAGAAGGGTTTGCCAAGAGTTTGCTGTCTGATCCTCGCCAGGGCCGGACATCTGCAAAGGAAATGACATAGAGATTCTTTCTCATTAATATCCCTGCAGCTCCTACAAAAGGTGTTGTGGGGGATTCCAAGCTTGGCCGCATGGTCCCCAACTGGCCAGTGGCCTGTGATAATAGCTACGATTTTGGCAATAACTGGT
Organism: Brachypalpus laphriformis; assembly: GCA_945910035.1. Classification (NCBI taxonomy): domain Eukaryota; kingdom Metazoa; phylum Arthropoda; class Insecta; order Diptera; family Syrphidae; genus Brachypalpus; species Brachypalpus laphriformis. The sequence continues at coordinate 167,204,530 of OX246755.1, read as the reverse complement.
CTTGGTTTGCCTAGTAACTCTTTTGACCTGCGTTTGTTGAAACTGGGCCACGTCTTCCTAGATATGACACAGCTTGTGAGGTTGTTCCACCTGCGATTGGCTAGCTGGAGGAAGTGGAGGTGAATATAGCCCTTAACGGCACCAAGCGGAATGTCGACTCTTTCTGCTAGAGATGCTAGAGAGCCGTTAAGGGCCGACCCTCGCCTGGCCAGCTCATCAGCACGCTCATTTCCCTCATGGTTGCTGTGCCCTGGGACCCAGATGAGAGTGATTCTCGAGTAAGTGCTTTGTTGGTTCAATTCAAACCGGCATTGCTCTACCAGTTTTGAAGAGATGCAGACTGCATCAATGGCCTTGATGGCAGCCTGGCTATCCGAAAAAATAGCGATGTTGTGGTTAGATGTTGGAAGGTTGTTTAGCAGGCGGCAGGCTTCTCGAATCGCAAGAAGCTCGGCTTGGAAAACGCTAGCAGAGTCTGGGAGACGGAAGGACCTTGATATATTCAGCTGGTCAGAGAAGATGCCTGCGCCGACTCCGCAGTCCATCTTCAAACCGTCCGTGTATATCCCTATATCATAGTTGCAGGTAACGCGTCCGTTCTTCCATTCTTCTCTGGAAGGGAATTTTGCTAAGAACGATTTTCTGAAGTTGAGTTTGGGTATCGTGTAGTCGGTAGAGGGCGCAACCAGTTCACTAGGAATCGTCTCCAGGACCTTGCCGTGACCATATGGCCTTGAAGTCCAGCATCCATATTCCCTGAGCCGGACTGCGCTGCATATAGCTGTGTCTATGGTGTGTAGTTCGAGAGGGATCAGATGCAGGATCACACTGAGAGCATCTGTTGGACAAGACCTCATTGCTCCTGTGATACCCACGCACGCCGATCTCTGTACTTTTTTTATTCTGTCGATATTGTACTTTTTGCTCAAAGCTGGCCACCAAACGATGGCGCCGTAAGTAAGAATTGGACGCACAACGGCTGTGTACATCCAAAGGGTCATCTTTGGCTGGAGTACCCATTTCTTACCGAATGTTTTATTACAGGCATAGAAGGCTACGCTTGCCTTCTTAATTCGCTGTTCTATATTGAGTTTCCAACTAAGTTTCGGGTCTAGAACCGTGCCTAGGTATTTTGCACTGGAGCAAAGCGAGAGAGGCTGACCATCTAGTTTGGGGGGGGTGAATGCCGGTACCTTGGTTTTGGTGGTAAACAGCATCATTTCAGTCTTCTCCGGATTTACTCCGAGGCCACAGCTCGTAACCCATGAGTGTACCTTATCCAGAACCCTCTCCATGAGTTGACTTATCGTGGAGAGGAACTTTCCTGATACTAGTATAACCATATCATCCGCGTACGCAACCACCTTAAAACCCTCCCTATCAAGTCGCACCAAGATTTTATTGATTGCCATTAACCAGAGCAGGGGGGAGATGACTCCGCCTTGTGGGGTTCCTCTGTTTACCGTCTTAGTTGTACTACTGTTGCCTAGTGTTGCTTGGATTATACGAGTACTGAGCATAGAAACTATCCATTGGCTAATAAAGCCTTCTACACCTAGCTCGGTGAGAGATTCCTGAATAGATTCAGTGAAAATGTTGTTGAAGGCTCCTTCTATATCAAGAAATGTGGCGAGAGTATATTCTTTGTAGTGAAGAGTTTTTTCCACTGTACGCACGACCTCATGAAGAGCAGTTTCTGTGGACCGCCCTTTGAGATACGCATGCTGGGATTTCGACAGTGGAGAACTCAGGTTATCGCGGATATGGAAGTCTAGGATACGTTCTAAAGTTTTCAAAACAAAGGAGGAGAAGCTATTTGTAGCCCAGGAGACTTTATCCTCCGTAATAATGTTTGTGATGTTATCCCAAGCTGCCAGTGGCGTACAGGTGGAACTAGCTTGTTCTACTCTAATCTCACTGCAGCCTGGGAAGTGAGTACTTATCAGGAGTTCCAGAGATGCCGCAGAAGAATCTGTCCAGCTTCCATCCGTCTTTTTAAGAAAGGACGGGTTGCTTTGCCCTTTGGATAAAATTTTGTTGAGCCTTGCGGATTCTTTAAGGGACTCGATAGACTGGCAGTAATCTCTCCAGCCCTGTTTTTTGGCCATTCTGATGGACTCCTTATATATTTTTAGGCAGTCCTTGTAGGGCTGCCAGAAGTTGTGAATGTAGCAGATATTGAAGATCGCTCTGGTCATCTTCCTAAGCTTTGATAGATCTTCATTCCACCATGTTGGGACTTTCTTTTTACAATAACTGATTGGACACGAGACTTTAAAGGCAACGTTAATTGCTTTCTCAAAGATTTCAACCTTTGAATCCAGTTCCGTGGTCGAGTCGATTTTATACATTGATGTGCTACCCAGTTTTGACTTAACTATACGATTAAACTTTGTCCAGTTTATGCGTTTTGGGTTTCTATAAAGTTTAGGGGTCTCAATCTCGAGACAGACGTTGAAGAGTATCCAATTGTACAGCATGATTGTACATATGTATGCTGTTTTGGTCGTGGAAATAATTTTGTTCCCCGAGGTCATATTCAAGAGTTCGGTACGTGTTCCTGGTAAGGCTTTCCTGCGCTCTTTCTCTAAAAGTGACCTGGGTAGATAACTCGATCTTCATCAACAGATCCTGAAGAGACTCTTTCCACGATGCTACATTCTAGTCTATCAGGGGAATATCGTGTTCACTGCACAACCTAAACCATTCACTGAAGAATTGTAATTTCCCTTGTAGTAAGAGCATTGCAACTATATGCGGAAGGCGTTGACTCGGGAGTGACATTACATTTAAAATATAGAGGAAGTGTAGCTTTATAGTAAAAACATACAGTGGTGGCAAACCGGTTTCCAAGTGAAGCATATAGTTTGGCGTATTTACAGGTAATCTGAAGATTTTTTTGATAAAATATCTCAGCAGTTTTTCAGCTTCTTCATACTGAAAAATACTACATACTTGGGCCGCATAGCACATATTAGACCTTACTACTGCTTCATAGACTTCGTACTTTGTGCTTAATGCAATGTTCTTTTTACAAAGCATGCCTTTCCAGCTGCAGTTTATTGCCCTTTTGGCTTCTTTTAGTTTTCCTTGCAGGTGATTGTTAAAAGTTAGCCGAGGTGTCATCATGACTCCAAGATATTTATTCTCCTTCGCCTTCTCTAGTTCTTCGCCTTGCCATGCCCATTTTTCACCCCTTGCGTAACGACCGGAACCATTTCGGAAAACCATTATTTTGGACTTGGCGATGTTGACTTTTAGGTTCCACAAACTGCAATATTGCTCTAATTTGTTAATCATGATTTGCATCATCGTTGGTGTTTCCAACAGAATGAGAATGTCATCAGCGTATAGGGGCAGCTTTATCTTAATTCCAGCGAACTCGATTCCACCGGGCAAGAAAGTTGACAAGTCATCCAGGAACAGCGAAAACAGAAGAGGACTCATACGACAGCCTTGCTTGACACCTATTTTTGATTCAAACCAGTCTGACATGTTGACTCCATCCCATACTGCAGTTGTGTTGTTTTTGTAAAGGCTTTGTATAACTTTGAGCAACTTTGTAGAGACTCCCAGATTGCTTAGTTTGAAAAAGAGCGCCCTTCTGTCAACAGAGTCAAAAGCTGCCTTAAAATCTACAAAGAACGCATCAGCTTCTTGCGCTTGTCCAGGTAAATCCTAGCAATACTTGTCAGTGTAAAAATATTGTCCACCGTAGAATAGTTTTCCCTGAGCCCGGCTTGGAACTCGCGAAGTTGCCTGTACCCGTTCTGTTAAACGTCCTAGAATGATTCCCGTGAAAATCTTCATTACTGTGTTCAGAAAAGATATTCCTCTGTAATTATTCCCACAAGGGAATAGGTCAAGGCCTAGCTTCTCTTAAGCATTTCGAACGAATGGAAGGAACCTACAGTTTTGTGCCGGATACGAAGGTCAATTTTCTGTTCTGTTTTTGAGAAGCTTTTTCGTGACAACAATACTCTCGGATGTTTATCAGACGTTCGCGAGAGGTGGGACCGTGAAAAAGCTTTTGGTGTTTTCTGGGATTCGAACATTAAACTTCAAGCCCTGTGGTCAAGATCAAGGTCAACGAAAGTATAATAGGTGCATTTAAGAAGAGATCTTTTATTTCACAACTCCAGGCCAATTTTAATAAGGCGTGATTAAATCATAAGGGATAGTGTATCATATGATCCGTTTGAGACTGATTTTAACCGTTTTGTATGTTTTACCTTTATGGTAACGCATATGTCAACATGCCAAAAACCATCCGGCAGCTTGAGATAAATATCCAAGAAGGAGTTTGGAGTCTTGGCAGAAGCGTTGCGGCGGTTCATATAAAATGTTCTGGAAGGAGTCTGTCATTGGGAAGAAGAAAAGAGCCTCGTTAACAGATTTTATTTTCCAAAATTAATGAAAAATATTTTTTAAGGTTTCTGTTTCTGGTAATGTGCTTCCGCTTCTATCAACCTTTCTCCTCATTCTTTTCGACATAATTTCTGTCTCTTGATGTGAAGAAACGCGTTCAAATCAACATCACTGCCAATGGAAACAATACGCATGTACATACATATGTAGTTATTCCGTACCCAAGATATAGGATATTTATTTTTAGGCGTCTTCTCAACCCATTGACCACCGATATATATTTTATCTAAGCTTAATACAAGCAGGAACTTAAAGCTAACAAAAAAGGGGACTTAACGCTAAGCTTAAAACTATTATTATTTATTATTATTATTATTTTATTTTTTTTTTAACGCAAGCTTAAACAATCTAAAACTTAACTTAAAACTAACAGAGGATGGAAAAGCTAGGAAGAGAAGGGAGAGGGTAGAGGTGAGAATTTGGGTGTGGGGGTGGCAAAATCAAGACAGGACTAGGTGGAATTGAGGCGGAGCTGAAGATCGTTTCGGTGGGTGGTTCTGCTGCAGTGGAAGTCAAATGTTTTTTCCATATAGTTAGCCAAGCGCAACATTCTGGACAGTGGTGCATTATAACCATAATTGGTGCGATGATAAGAGAGACGGAAGAGAGGAATGGACCTTAGGTTATGGGGATTGGTGTTAAATGAGACTAATTCAAGAAGCGCGGGGCAATCAATTTGACCAGTGATTAGCTGATGGAGGAAGAGTAAGTCGGCAATATCGCGACGAGTTTCGAGAGACTGAAGATTGATGAGCTTTAAGCGTTCAGAGCAGCGAGGTAAGTCGTATCTATCAAGCCAAGGGAGACCGCGTAGGGCGAAACGGATAAACCTGCGCTGGATGGCTTCAATACGTCGGATGTGTACAGCATAGTGTGGCGACCAGGCTTGGCTAGCATATTCCAGGTTAGGTCTAACGAAGGTTATATAAAGTGATTTGGTGAATTATGGGTTCGAAAATTTCCTTGACCAACGTTTTACAAAGCCAAGCGAAGAATTGGCTCTATTTATTATGTGGTCAATATGGGAATGGAAGTTAAGTTCCCTATTGCAGATTACACCTAAATCACGCAAAGAAGAAACTTGTGGGACAAGCTCCTTGCAGAGTAAGTAGCTCCTATGGGTTGATGGAAGTCGTTTACGGGAGTAGGTGATGGATTGACATTTGCTGACGTTAAGTTCATGATGATTTTTCTGTCACCAGAGAGAAAATCTGTTTAGGTCATCTTGAAGTGGACGAGAATCATTGGGAGAAGATATCGCTCATTTAATTGAAGACTGTCATAACTCAAAAAAATCGATTTTGCAGAAAACGTGTTTAAAGTTTTCAATTGGCTACCACCTTGAAGGAAAAAAAAAAGACGTCTTATAATTCTAACGCGGAGAGTATACAAGATATTAATATAAAATTATTACACAATATGAAGAATGATAAAACGAATAATTCTGCATCATTAACTCAAATATAGCATTTTTTGAGTTATGATAGTCTTCAAGTAAATGAGCGATATGTATCTAAATATTTTCATATCATCGGCATAGACAGAGAGATACGAGTCTTTGATGATGCAGTCGACATCGTTGGTGGTCAGGACAAAAATTAAAGGCCCAAGGTGACTGCCTTGAGGGACACCTGAAGTGGCCTTAAAGGACTTAGAGACAGATGATTTAAATATGACCTCGTACTACCGACCTTCCAAGTAGGATTTGATCCAATTGATAAAACCGGGTTGAAAACCAAGAGCTTTCAACTTAAGAATAATAAATCCATGGGAGATTTTATCAAATGCTTTATTGAAGTAGATGGCAATTACATCGATTTCGCTGCGCCTGAGAAATGAATTCAGTTAAGTTGGTTAAGTGGTTGTTGATCTACCTTTAAGGAACCCATGTTGGTTGGAAGAGAATAAGGGTTTGCAATGAAAAAACATCGAGTCGTAAACGATGCTCTCGAAGAGTTTGGGTATGCATGATAGTTTGGCGATAGTACGGTAGTTAGATATTTCATTTTTAGGACCTTTCTTGTGAATTGGGATAATAAATGAGTTCTTCCAAAGGATTGGGAAATGGACATAAGAAAAAGAGAAGTCAATGGTTGGGCCAAGTGGGTCACGCATTTTTTTAGAACAATTGGGGGCAACCCATCAGGACCGGAAGAATAGTCATCTTTAAGTTTATTAATCTTCTCTGCGACAAGTAGCGAGGTGATACAAACCGAAACTAATGACGTTTTGGCGCAAGTGTCCATTTAAGAGAAGTAATCGCTGTCGGGCTCAAGGATGCGGTCAGTAAACGACTGGCTAAAAAAGTGGGCGAGTAGGTTTGCAATGATTTTTGGGTCGGACGAAGAGGTGTTGGCGAGTTTAAGCGTAGAAGGATAACTATCAGATTTTCATTTGGCATTTATGAAATGATAGAAGCGCTTAAGATCAGTAATGAGACTGGATTGCATTCGATCAAGATAATCCTGGTAGAGAGCTTCGCAGAGTTCGGCGAAGTGTGTATATGTGTGGTGATAGATGGAGTAGTCATAGCCAGAACGGGATTTTAGGTATGCTCTCCAAAGTTTGTTCCTCTTGTTACGAAGAGAGCGCAATTGTTTATTATACCAGGGTGGGGATGAAGCACTGTTTTTTTGGAGCAAAAAGCTTGCAGAAGACAATCAAACATTGTAGTATAGAAGGATGCAAGAGCATCATCCACAGTAACGCGTGCGTAGTTAAAATTAGCATTACTGAGCAGGATGTTAAGTTTGGTGAAGTCAGCTTTTCGAAAGTTAAGACTATATGAATTCTGAGAATGAATACCAGAATTTAAGTCACCGTAGGAATACGATACAAAGAGGGGAGGATGGTATCTGTCTAGAGTAGAGAAAAGATGGTTGCTTGCTGTAACAACACAATTATCAGCATCAGATGAAGTCAGTAAGGCGAGTTGTGGAGGTTTCTGTTTTTGTTTTTTGGGATTTTTGGTTTTTGTCATTAATAAGTAGAAGGCATCGGTGTAGTCGAGATGTGAGGTACTTGTTCCACAGATCCATAGAATTTTATAGCTTATCAGTGCATTGTCAAGGACGTTGTTGATCACCACCAAAATAGTAGTGGGCAGCACAGATATGTATAACTTTACTTACTTAAGTCTTGTTTTACGATCTGTCTTAGGGTCTTAAGGCTAAAAATTTATGTTTCTTAGGTACTTCTTTTCAGCCCCATGACGTTAACTTCCTATTATACGAGTACATTTGCTGTTATTTCATGCAGACTCATACTGCAATGCAATTCTGTTGGCTAGCCCCATGTTATCTCGATGTCTTTTAACAGGATTTCTCCATATTTAAACAATTAAGGGTCAAGTGGAAGAAGGGCCTATGTGACATTACCCATGTTTTAGATAATCACAGTTAAGGTTGTTCTACTGGTACTTTTTCCATATAATTTGTTGTACATATCGTCTTTTGCACCTCTGTAACTTTTCCATATTTTTGAGTAACGATCCGTAGCATCGTCTATGTATTTCAAATAAAAAAAATTAAAAATGTTACATAGGCCCTTCTTCCACTTTTCCTTTCAATTCTTTCAGTAATTGCTTTTGGCTCCATGTAGGACAAATTAAATAATCTCTTCGAAGCCAGTATAGGGCAGGAGCGGCTGTACACTCCCACATCAACTCCTTCCAAGGTAATGGAAGAAGGTCTCGGCAGAAGTCTTTCCTATCCATAAGTGCAAAATGTGAGCGTTATTGGCTTTGTGAGAAATCTTTTTTATCGCATGTCTTCCTCTCGGCATGTCTTCCTAATGATCATTGACCTATTTGCACTCTGAATGGAGACCGTTCGAACTATACTCTAACAATACTTGGTGTGCTATTTTATTGCACTGATTTAGCTGAAGTTCTGTAGTCGCTGTGGCTCAGTGGTTAGTACGTTGGGTTCCTGAGCGTTAGGTTTAAGATCGAATCCTACAAACATAAAAAAGATTTTCCACAGTTCCACCTCACGCGAACGTGTGCCAAACATCCGAGAGTATTCCTGTCGTGAGAAACCTGAAAAACAATTCGGATAGAGCGCACAACACGAAAGGATGCGGGAAACAAGTCCATTTATTAGCTCTTTGAGGCAAACTTATGGATAAATAATAATTTATATGTGTATATGTGTATGTATATATGTACATCCTCTTTTTTGGCTGATGCTCCCATTAGTCTCTTGCAGTGTAATTAAACCGTTCTATACGACCTCTTCTATACGATTTTGGCTATTCAGTGTACGGTGTACAACCCATTCGGCATTTCATTCAGGGATGCGTGACAGTGTTCAAACTAAAAGCTTCAATGGATTTTCAAAGAGGACCGGTTTATCCTTATTAAAAGTATATTTCTGACCTAAAGTTGTAAGCTGTGTGTCTGGAAAATTGGTCTAAGTGAACTTAATTTTATAACTTTTAGTCAGCTATGAAACATGCTGATGAACATGTCAGAGTGAGATATTTCACTTTTGATTAAATGGCATGGTCCACCTTGTACACTATAGATTGAATTCACCAATATAGCGACTTGATCGTTCCACTAGACAATCGCACAACCTCGGATGACAAAATTTACAACTCTGCAGTTCAATATTACAAATTATACATCAATGACCTCATTATCTACGAGAACCCTTGAAGAAATCCGAAAGCTGTTCTCTAGTTTGGATAATTACTCATCGATTTGTTTGCATAATTAGTGGCCACAAGAGGATTCTGTACACAAAACTCCTTCGAAGGAGGTAGCAAAAATAAAAACGGAAATCTCAAAAAGGGTTAAAAACAACTCTTGAAGGACATTCACCTATGTAACCTTTTGCCGCCTTGTGTTTTCTTGAATTTGTAATTTACAAAATTTCAAGAGCATACCTGATAATAGGGCCACAGGGATTCACAGAATTTACAAAGCAAGTTCTCAACTGGAAATGGGAAGAAACGCATATTTCTCTGTTTTTTTTTTTTGTCTTTCCTACTCTTAAGTGGAACAGTTTAAATAAGGATGATCGGAGGGTTCATTGCTTAAAGATGTTGTGGTTGAGATTTGTGGTTGCAAAGGTAACTTTGTTTGTGGCGGTTAATGTACATCGTTGCGTTGTGGTATGAAATATTTCGCGTGGCTCTGTAGAAGATTAATCAGGGTGGTTCAATACCAGCAAAGCTAAAAATGTATCCGTATCTGTATTCATCTCTACAATATGACCACATGTTCTTGGCTCTGCATTCCCAGTGCATGAAGTTAGTATTTACAGTCGGTGTATGTACTATCAGGGTGCTCCACCTGCATGTGTTTTGTTTTGCTTTCCATTCGTCTGTTGGTTGTTGCTGGATTTTAAAAGTACAACAACGAAAGGCAGAAAAAAAGTTCACAGAAAATACATTTTGCACGGAAACCGCCTCCAGCGTACATACTTCATGTTGCATGCGATAAAAATATGCGAATCGCCATTTTTGCGGTTATAGAATGTTTACCTTGAAAAATTATGGTGAATGCGATGGATAAAATGAAAGATATCCGAATTTGCATAATTAAAAAATTATACTTATTATACCGTATGTATCTGAAATACATAACTACATTAGATACAGATAGTCATAAATATACTGCAAATAATTTAGACAGAAGCTTATCGGCTTATCTCTGCCTACGCCTTCTTTTAAGCTTGTGAGTGTGGTGATTCATTTAAGTAGCCACGACAAACATTCATCATAAACTTGCCGCTTTGGAGCGTATTCAAAATGCCATGGGGCGTTGCAATTAAGAAGGAGTGGTAACAATTTCTACTTAAACGATAGATATTATAAATCTAAGTTCATAGCGTATGCATTCAAGTAAACTAAATAGGCTATGTAGGTGATCTAATGATCATTATCATGGGTAAACATGAAGACAGTGTCTGTCAGTACATGCAAGATGTACTCTTTGTAGTCTCGGACTGGTGTGCTGGGGAAGGCATATCGATTAACCCAAGCAAGGCAGTCGTTGTACCGTTCACTAGAAGAAGAAAGCTTAACCTTGGTTCAGTGACTCTTATTGGTACAACCATTGGATTATCCGACGAGGTAAAATATCTAGCAAATGTCTTAGACAAAAAACTTAACTGGAACTCCCATGTTAAACATAAAATTGCAAAGTCGACCCATGTGGGCCTGTCACCGTATGTATGGCAAAACCCGGGGGTCTGTCCCCAAAAGTCACATTCTGGTTATATACATTCTTATATACGCGTCTATTGTCTGGAGTACAAAAACTAAGAAGGTCACAACTATCAACAAACTCACTAAACTTCAAAGATTAGCCTGCCTCGGAATCACAGGTACTATGCATACCTGTCCCACAATAGCCATAGTAGCTATAATCGGACTTACTCCGCTACATATACTCATAAAAAAAAAGGCAATGCGCAGTGCAGTTAGTCTCCGAAAGTCGGGTGTTAATGGTACAAGGGATCATGTGGATCTCATGGATTTATTAACCGACTTCTCCGAGCTAGACATGCTTAGCATGGTTTCTGAGATCGAGATCACAAGCCGTGATATATGGAATAATCCCGGACCACTGCTTGATCCAAAAGAAATCATGAGGTACACCGACGGATCAAAAATGAATTCATTAGTTGACACCGGAGTGTATGGACCCAAGTATAAAGTATCGAAACAACTAGGAAGGAGTTCCAGTGTTTTCCAGCCGAGCTTTACGCTATCAAGACTTGTGCTAGTATAAACTTTCACTCAGGCATCAAAGGTTCCACTTACCACATACTTATCGACACCCAAGCGTCGCTTAAAGCACTGATCTCCCACGTGATCATTTCTCACTGTTAGAAAAAAAAGCCAAGTTAACTAAATGACTGGATAATTATACTTTATACCTTCGTTTTAAAAGGAATGGTTTTAAGTTCACGAAGCCATTTTACCAGAGCGAAACAGATTGTTTTTCGTCTTTTTCTACTATTTTTCAGCTTCAGGATAATGTACGAAAATTATCTCTCATCAGAGAAAGATGTCTACTTTCTCGACTACCTCTCCAACAATGTTAAGCTGGGCACGAGTGTTAGAAGCGCACATGGCTTTTGTTTTGGCTGTGTTTATTTTAAGAACCCTTTGTTTGCCTCAGCTTGTAGATATTGAGCCATTAGATGAAGGTGCATTTTCTGATGTGAAAGTAGGCAAACATCATCAACGTAGTCCAGGTGTTAAAGGTAAGTTGTCATAGTCCATCGATTTCCATTGTTACCTTCCATCATTGCTGCACGGAGTACACCGCTGATGACCACCAAGAATAACAGCGGTGACAGTGTGCACCCCTGACGCACTCCACTCTGGACTTTAAAATCCTCCGACTCCTTATCATTATGTAGGACGTGACACTTACTACCCTCCTATGTAGTCTCGATAATAGCTATGAGCTTTTCTGGGATATCTCTCCTGCGCAAGGGCAACCAGATAGCACCTCAATTCAAGCTGTCGAAAGACTTCGTGAAGTCGATAAATAGTAGATGTAGCGGAGACCTATACTCGATGCATTGCTCTATTATGATCCGAAAGGTGTTTATATGGTCGATGCAGGAAGATCCAGCTCGAAAGCCTGCCTGTTCGACGCCGAGAGTTGAATCTAAATATTCCTTAATGCGTTCTAATATGATTCTAGCTATTAGCTTGGCTACGGCCGATAGAACATATACACCACAACCCATCAGATTTCCATTCTTCGGAAGCTTGACGATCTTCTTCTTCCTTTTATCAGCGAGGCTATGATCCGAAAACAAGGGATCACAACCCTCCCACTTCACCGCATTTCTACTGATCCGCATGTGGGGTTCGCCTATTTGACCTCAGAAAATATCGGCAGGCCTGCCGATTTCGGCTCACTCGTTTACTGAGGCCAATGAAATGCCGATGTCGTCGCATTTGTGTGATCCAGGCGTTTATAGGCCTGCCTTTCCTACATCGCGATGTCTTTGGAACGTGCATTGATATTGCCTTTTTAACAGGGTTCAAATGATCTCTTCTTTGAACGTGGCAATACCAGCTGAGCCGGTCGCGCTCTATTTTTTTGTACGATGGCTTCCTTGATGTGAAAGCTTCCACGGATCTTCGAACTTCTTATTCGATCAAGCTTTGTCACTCCTGCTGTCATGCGAAGCATCTTCATCTCAGCTGCCGTTAATTTACTCTCATACTTTTTGTACATCGTCCAACATTGTGAACCGTATGTGAGCGCTGGACGCACAACTGCGGTGTAGAGCCTTCCTTTCAAGGAAGCGTGACGATCATCCCTCTTTTTCACTCCTGGGGGAATTGCTCATTTTCCCACGCTTTCAGTATGAGCGGATGTAGTAGTTCAGCCGATGTGGTTGGCACTGCTTGGAATAGTTCCGCAGGGATGCCATCCATACCCACCGCTGTGTTTTTCTTAAAAGATTTGATTGCTGTTATTTCCGTTTTACTGGGAGGTCCGGTGGAAATTCGGGAATTTATTGCTTTGGAAGACTTATTAGCGTTTGAGATCATATCACCATCGCCTAAGTGGTTAAGGACTGTAGCGAAAAGTTCTCTCCATCTAATGAGCTGGTCTTCTTCCGGAATCAGAAGGTTACAGTCTAGGCTCTTCACTGGGTGCTAATTGGAGTTTTAACCACCAATAAGCTCCTTAGTGATGCTATAAACAGTCCTACTGTCGCACCTACTCGCTGCTTCCTCAGCCTTTGAAGCCAGTGAGTTCATATCCTGCCGTTTGTCATGTCTCACACTACGCTGCACTTCCTTCTTTTTCGCACGGTATTGGGACTCTAGATCGGCTCCGAGCTTTGATTGCACGCACCGACATACATAGGTGCGTGCCGAAGTCGCAAAAGCATTTTTCCCAGTATTCCAGTAGTCATCCATGCTCTCATGCATTGTGCTGGTGATTACTTCTGCTTCTAAGGCAAGGTGGTCGCTGAACTCTTGGCGCAAGTGGGAAACCTTTATTCTGTCGATAGTAAACCTGGTGATGTTAAGTAAGTTTGAGCGGTTGCTGTTGACGAATGCAATGCATTACAGGGCATTTATGAGCTAACATAAGATGGTGATCTCGTTCTTGTCCGATGCCAGCTTCACGTCTGTTTCGGACGTCCAGGAGACAATTTCTAAAGCGGCGGTTGATCGCAATGTGGTCGATCTAGTTGGATGTTCGCTGTCTATCAGTTGAGACCCAACTGATCTTGTGGCAGGTGTTATGCTTAAGCAGCATACCTCCGATGACTAGGCGGTTGGTATTGTAGAAGTCCACAAACTGCTCATCGTTGTCATTATGGTCTCCAAGGCCGTGAACTCCCATCATATGTTTAAGTATAGTGTTATCGCTACCTACCTTGGCAGATCCCCCATAACCATTATGATGTCTCCATTAGGAATTTGCTTGTAGACGGCGCCTTACTGGCTATAAAAATTGTCTATTCATCCTCAGTCGCGTCTTCATTCGGAGCATAGCACTGTATGATAACTTTTTTTACTTTACTCTAGAACCTAGCCATCAATATCCATTCACTGTGAGATTTCCAGGATATGAGACTGTTTCGTACTGCTAAAGTTATCAACAGTCCAACTCCGGACCTCCGCTCACTCCCAGCAGGAGTACCAGAGTAGACCATGACAGCGTTTTTTGTTGGGGAGTGGTATTCCCCGGCATCGTACTATTTTATCTCATTCAGCCCTAAGATGTCTATATTATATCGCGTGAAACCACGCTATAATTGGAAGAATCTGTCGTTTTGAGGCTCTCCCTGGAGTAAGTTTTTTACGACTGCGGTTCACTAGCCTAGCCGACACTTATTCCGCTTTGTGGTGCAGTAGGTTCGTCATTCGTCCTCTTTCGTTAGGAATTTCCAGAGAAATTCCCAGATGGCACCACGAGGCGGTGGAAGTAGGACTTACTAACAGAGCTGCAAGTTGTTAGGCTACTGTGGCTCTTTCTCGTTATTTAGCAGACCAACACCTATCGGAAGATGCTGTTCCTATGAGGCCTTTGTTTGTCGTTTACTATTCAAAATGGGGTAATGTACATAGTTACAGTATTTATGATGGATGTACACTATGTTGGCTTGAGGCAAAAGCATTGGGCTCAGGTATCGAGCAATTACTTTTTATGCGCACCATCAGCCTCACCATTCATTCATTTATTCATACCTAAAATGCTCGTCACCATGTGTATGTTCTTATTAGTGAGGTTTTAAGTTAGAAAAAGTGCATCATTTCAGATTCGAATTGAGGAGTTTTGAGTTGCGGGAATGAATGAAATTCGGCGTAAATTCTAAATGACTATCTTCAAATTATTTCTCTGTCAAATAGCCTCCCAAAACTTGTCTTGTCTGTTCTTAATGTATAGATTCGTAATGCATAGTAGTATACCTGTGTATATGAGATTACCGCACAACTAAAGTCTATTCAGACTTCTTGATACTAGCGTGATAGGATCAATGTGTACGTACAAAGACAGTTAAAGAGTTTTAACAAACTTAAATGCCTTTGAAACACCACACTCCTATATGAAAAAATGCAACCAGGAAACTGTTTTTTGTGAACTCTAAAAAATTTTGAAAAAATTTTGAAAAGTTGTGTGCATTCTTATTCTAAGATCCTACTCCAACTCGAAAACTATTTCCTTGGGTGCATCGTTCTAATTTCCACTCTATTCCAAATCATGTTACGCAACTTCAAATCTAAACCAAATCCAATGTAGACTAGCATACAACGCCCTTACGCACTATTCTTTCGATAGATGAACGAGCGCGCGCAATGCAATGACGCAATGAATTTGAAGAAAACAAAACAAAAATAATCATAAAGAGCCGGAAAAAATGTTCAGATATAAAAATAAACAATCCCTTCAAATAAATTTAGACTTTTCTGCCTTGTTGCGGTTCAACACTGTTTTTTTCGCTTTCATAATTACGCATCGTCTCACTCATTCCACCCACATTCATAAAATATATGTACAAGCACACACCACAAAACGAACACTAAAATGCGTTGGCCCCATTTTAGGTCCCCTTGTGCGATAAAGAAGCCCAATGTAGCCCAAAAGTGCATACAAATAGAAGAACGAACAGATAGCTCTAAACAAAATTTGATTTTGTGGTGACCTAATTTCGTGACCCCGATTCCAATGCGTACGGTGTGTAGCACACATTTTTATGGAACACACAGACCCAATACGAATACACATGGAATGAAGCACCCTGATAATAGACTAGGTATACCCTTGTGTTCTCGCAATGCACATTGAAGCTTCAAGTTGCATGAATATTGTATTTGTTTGGGCGGCTGTTGTTACACACATTTACGCACCAAAGACGAACGCATTCATTAGCGATAGAGAAGGGCCCACCAGACCTTCCGCTTAATTTTGATTTCGTTTTCCCTTTCAATACACCCGCAAGCGTGAATGCTGTGTAGACATGTAAATTTATGTTTAAATTTACATTTTTCGTCTGCATTCATCTAATCATTCACCCATCTATCTATAACATAGTGCGAGCGCGGTCACTGAATAATCTGTCCCCAGGGCTACGCAGTGATCGATGGGGGCAGTTGCCAATTAGTAACTTGCTTAAGACAGAAGAAGATTCTTCTAAGAATATGTATTAAATATGTTCAAAATTCTATTTTTGAAAGGGAAGGGCATTCGATAATGGATCATTGTCAATTTCGTAATTTTGCTTAAAAAGAGAAATACAATGTTACATACATTGCAGGACGAAGTTTGTATGTGTAGGTGCTCAAGATCCTCTAAACATTTCAAAAGACAATTTTTCTAAGCGAATGGTCATACAATTTGGTTGAAAATTCAATAATTTACCATCACGGGTTGGTCTTGAGGGTATGTAAGGTGGATTCTGTGCTTTCAATTGAGTTTTTTCCATGTTGTTAGATTTGTAGTGTTTTCTTGTTATTAATCCTTTTTTGAGGTTCGTTCAGTGCAAACACTTTACTTAGCTCTTCGTAAGATCCTGAACATAAATGTGCCTTAACATCATTCTTGCGAATGTACATACCTATACATATGTTACATATGTTCAGTGGGCGCAGTGGCGCAAGTGGTTAGTGTGTCGGACCACTGCGAGTGAGGTTCCAAGTTCGAATCCCAGAAAACACCAAAAGTTTTTCACGGTACTACCTCTCGCGAACGTCAGACAAAATCCGAGAGTACGGTTGTCAATTGTTCCGAAAGGAAATACAACCCCTCGGATACGGACGGATACTTTGTTGGCGATCTTTAGCTATCGTAAACGGACAACGATTGGTTTCTGGAACGATAAGGCCCTCCTCGACTCACTGTAGCTAAGATAATACTCGTAGATTGAATCATTTTAGAACGCATTAAGGAATATTTAGATTTAACTCTCGACGTCGAATAGGCAGGCTTTCGAACTGGATCCTCCTACATCGACTATATAAACACCTTACGGATCATAATAGAACAATGGTCCGAGTTCTGATTTCTGCTTCAATTACTGATTATCGATTTCGAGAAACTTGATTTGAGATGCTATCTGGTTGACCTTGCGCAGGAGGGGCATCCCAGAAAAACTCATAGCTATTATCAAGGCTACATATGAGGGAAGTAAGTGTCACATCTTACACAATGATAAGGTGTCGGAGGATTTCGAAGTCCAAAGTGGAGTACGTCAGGGGTGCATACTATTACCGCTGTTGTTCTTGGTGGTCATCAGCGGTGTACTGCCTACAGCATTGACGGAATGTAACAATGGACGGACTCTGACAACTTACCTTAAACACCTGGACTACGTTGACGATGACCTTCGTCTGATGATCCAAAATCTAGAGCTGAAGCAAATAAAGTGGGGCTTAAGATAAACACAGCGAAAACAAAAGCTCTGAGGTCTTCTAACACCCGTGCTCAGCTCAATATTGCAGGTAGTCGAGGGAATAGACAACTTTCTATACCTAGAAAGTATGGTCTCGGCTGACCGCGGTGTCACCGAACTGGATGTGTGCAGCAGGGGGCGAGGCAATGGTGTAGTTGTTACGTCGTCAATTGCCATGTTAATGGTTCATGGTTCAAATCCTGATGTCAGCAAGCATTTATTTATTTCTCATGAAATATATAAAGTCAGTCCGATCATTTGCGAAAGCTTGTGTGAACACTACTGCGAAGGCATAACACTGGCAGTAGCTTGGTCATGTGGCTGGAAAAATTATTCGCTCTGTCGATGATGATTTGTCCTTGACATCGGTTATAGGGAAAAAAGTACTGTGAATCAGAAGCAAAGACAAAAAATAACAAAAATCTCCCCAGTTATCTGGACGCCACCCCCGGAGAATCTCTGACGCATAAACAACTGAGCTTCAAGAACCACTACACAAAAAAAAAAGCCTTTCTGTCTCTATCCATCCTTTCCAACGCCCGCACTGTGTGTAAACATGTTAAAGGTATTCATAACCCTTTGAGTGCGCGCAAATTATAAAAAAAAAGAATCGGGAAGGCGAAAGCTACGTTCGGAATGCTATAGAAAGTCTGGAAAAGCAATGTTCTGAGCTTAAGAACCAAGCTGCGATTGATTCGCTCCAACGTAGAATCCGTACTGCTCTATGGGTGCAGTACTTAAAAGGTGGGTACCATTATCACACGCATGCGCAAAACTTCGTAAGCAGATGTGTATGAATCATCTTGAGGATCTTTTGGCCCCATCCATTTTACTCACTAAGGCAGAATAGGAGATACCCTTGGCAAACGTGGCGCAGGACAGTCGAGGAGGAATCAAGCTCTTTGGGAATGAGCTGGAGACAGCTCAAATGCGTTGCAGAACTTCGAACAAGATGGCGCGCATCTGTTATTGACGTCCTATGACCCTCGAGGGATGCAAGGATTTAAGTAAGTAAGTAGTGTGGTCAGAACTACAATGTCGAAACCAATTTTAGACCTTAATAGCGAAAAATTTCCATGAAAGTCTCCTGATGTGAAGTTGATGAGGCTTCGGTTTTTAATCTCTCTGTCCTAAATGAACAGTCAATATCCACTGTCTTAAATCTTTCAGGATATCAAAATGATGAGGTAATCCAAAATTTTAAGAATTTTCTCGCAATAGTCAAGGAGTATTTTTCCATTCCAGAAACCATACGGATATTTTCGATGTTTCGTGAATTTGCTTTTGTTTAGTATGATAATATGAAACTGCAACTAAAAACAAACAAACAATTCTTATGCGTGTAGGCTTACGCCAACTCAACCAAGAGTAAACTACTCCATTTGAACCATTAATTTGTTTTGTTATGTCATGCCAAACCCTTACAAATATTACGCAGATCCATATTTCAGCCACTATCCAAAATTAAATCAGCAAAATAGAAACATATACAACACTCCCGAAAATACGTATAGGAGGACTCTCACTTTAGCAATAGATACACACAAGTATGCGGAACATCCCAGGTTTATGTGCTTTTTATGCATATAAGCTTAGAATTCAAAAGGCGCCACCTATACCCTTTGCGTAACGTTTTAAATCACTTGATTCATTGTCACTCCTTTCGCTACAGATCATAAAACCACAGGAAAGGAAAATATCAAAAAAGAAAAAAAAAAATTAAGTAATAATAATAGAGGTAACCAAACCCCCAAAAATTACCCCCACCCATGGCATATAAAAATCACTCGAAGAATACTTTCGAACAAAAACAGATTTGCATACGAATTGTTATTACAAATTAAAGGGGCGTGACCCATAAAACTAGCATAAAAGTGAAAATTTCAATAAATCATTCGCCGACACGTATGTGAGTGTAGGTACTAAGGGTTGATTGCCACTCGGTCGGGGGATGAGGGATGTCAAATTAACATCACTCGGTCAGTTTCGATGAATTACACTCGTTCATAGAGTAATTTCACATTTATGGGACACACATATTTTTTGTTTTAACAACTAGGCGGTGGGGGCCGGAGAAAAAAAATTTAATTTACCCCCCGCCGCCACCGTGTTTGGGTGCTGAAGGGCGCGGACCCGCCCGAACACGGTGCGTATCATTCGCTGACATTCATCGAACGGCTGAGAATTCCTTGGACACAATTTCACAGTGAAACAACTTTTTCTCAGGTCAATCGCATAAATTTTGGCGTTTTATTGCTGCTGTGCGTTTCTAGGACCAATTCTGGGGCCGCGTGCATAATTTCAACACGCGCACAAATGTACCAAAATTCCTTAACCTATACGCTCTCGGTGACAGGTTAGGGCTGGGGTGGGTTGTTACGCATATTTATGACCATCGAATTTTTTCCTCCTTAAACTTTCTAGGCATTGGTTAGCGGCGTACTGGTTGCGGTCCTTAAAATTAAAGACTATTGTTGTGGTTTCCCGCTGCTTGCCATCAAGGAGTGGATCTACCATACACAACCCTTTCAGGCTATGGCTCTGGTATGATATAGGAAGTTTACGTCTTTTCTCTAGCGCACTGTAGGTGGTTCCGGAATGGAAAAGCAGAGAAAAAGAAATTACCACGAATACGACTTTGGTGCGTACACTCAAACCTGCTGAAGTTGGTTATTAATCATGGGAACATGAACATTTTCAACATTCCTTGTGTTTTTTTGGTCGGGATAATTATTGTATTTTATGTCCGCTTTTTTTCTGCTTACTGCTCCTCCTGAAGAAGGAGGGTGGCGTCGCGAGCGGGCATTGCAGCGCCCAGTGGCAGCAGCAGCGGCGGCAGATCGAAATCGTGAAAACCCTGTGAAATGGCTGAAGAAATGATTTCTTACGAGGACACCATGGGAGAATGAATTATGTTTTAATTAGAAATAGCCTGAAAAGTAGCACCCGCTGTGAGGTGCGTGCTAAGATCCTTGGCCCATGAAACAGCTACAGGTTAAGTATCGCATTAGTTGCACGCATCTTGTGGTTGATGATTTGTTTTGCCAAGCGTGAAGTTGTGTGGAAGTGATAGACGTTAATACTAAACTTTTCGGAGGTCTTAAATTAAGACGTATTATTGCGAACAAATTGGGAAAAGTCTTACAAATTAATTGTTTTTGGCGATTAGTCCTAAAAAGAGAAACAAATATAATTTTCGATTCTAAAGATAGAATAAATTGGGATAGAAACTACAGCCTGTGCTTAATATTATAAATTCAAAACTCAACTCTATTTAGTTTGAGGTAGGTGGTTAGGAGTTACTTCGAATGAAGGGAAAACAAAAATGATCATCAAATTCCTAGAGTAAATTTACTTACATACATATGTACGTGCGAAAACCAAAACAAATTTTAAAATACGAGTATTCCCGGATCCTGACTGAGGATGTTTTCACCTTCTGCTTTATCTGATACTTATCGGCTATCGACATTATATCTTTTATGTCTAGTACAGGAGTGAAACTTATAACTATAATTAAAGCTACCTACGAAATTGGGTAGTTATTTTGAACCAGTGGCGGAGCGGGGGGTGGGGAGCAAGGGGGTACAGGGTCTGCCTAACATAACAATAATGCTTCGTCTTTTTCTCACAATTGCTGTAAGTAATGCCGGCTGTAAGAGGAGTTTCTCAAAATTGAAGCTTATTTAAAATTATTTAAGAGCACTCTAAGGCTATCTAATCTGGGTATCATGGCTATAGAGCAGGAAATCACAGAGACCATCGATACTGAAAGAATAATAAAAGCTTTTGACCCGATGAAAAGTAGGAAAATAAAATTTTAAAGAAGTTTTCTGTAAATAAATAAAAAAGTTTCTTGTAAATAAAAAAAAAATGAATTACATATGTACCTGCATTATGTACCTGCCTATATAACTTTTTTCCCTTTTACTTAAAACTTAATTAAATGCTTTAATTTTTATTTTTTTGAACAAATTTTAGTTATGAAATTATTTATTTATTTATTAATGAATTTATTTAATTAATAAACAAAAATAACTTAATGTAATTAATTAAAAAAATTAATTTAATGCAATATAATTTATGGTAATTAAATTAAAAATTTTCAAAAGCTAAAGAAAAAAATAAATAAATGGAAAATAAATTACAAAAAATAATCGAATCCTGTTTTTTTTCCGAGGGTAGGTGAAAAATCTCCCATAGACACTATGAGAATAGCAAGCGCGTGCTCATAGTAGTGTCAGATTCTTACTGACTAAAAAAACACCACCCTTCGATATGAATTCGTTAGATATCGCAACTAAGTAATAACTTATCAAGCAATTTTTCTATCACGAAATAAAATCGTTTGGTAGGTTACTTTCCACTGAAAGATCCTGCATGTTCCGCAATCTAGACGCAGTTAATCATTATCTCGCCAAGTCGAAAGGTTTCGTCCTTTGTAGTCGGCGCAATAAATTATTCTCATTTAAAATTTGTAGGACTGTATTGTTGACATGTCCGATTAGTCGGTTTCTATGCTTCCTCGCGAAGCTTCTAGTTTCAGCTTCGATTGTCGGAATTCTGAGATCTCTGTGGATATCGTCGTTTCTACTATACCACTGTGCTTGGACAATTTCTCTTAGCACTTTATTTTGAAAAGCTTGTAAAATATTTGTATTTGTTTTTTTGGTACAACCCCAAAGTTGTATACCGTAGGTCCACACCGGTTTTAGCACCTGCTTGTGTAAAAGCAGTTTGTTCTCAGTACTGAGCTGGAAATGTTTTCCGAGTAACCAGTACATTTCGCTATATTTGATTTCGAGTTTTTTACGTTTCATTTTCACGCGCGAATTCCATTTCAGCCTTGCGTCAAGTATCATTCCCAGGCATTTGGCCTCGTTTGCAAAAGGTATTCGGGCCGAGTTTAGGAAAATTGGCAAGTTATTAGTTTTCTTGTAAGTGAAATTCACGTGATCAGATTTAGATTCGTTGAGGGCCCAAGAACGCTTCCTTGTTGTACGCTTCCATGTCTAACATGGAAGAGTCTATTCCGGAGATATGATACTAGAATATTGTATAAGCGTACAGGGGGAACTTGTCGTAGTTTGTATTTCAAGCCATCATGCCACACCTTATAAACTGGTGGTCAGGGATAAGATTATTTTCGTCTATAACCGGTTGCAGACGCCTTAGTAATATCCTCTCGAAAATTTTCGATATGATTGGAAGAAGCGAAATTGGTCTATAAGATTTTACCTCATTTGGCGGTTTTCCTGGTTTTAAAACCATTATGACTTACGCAACTTTCCATTGGCTCGGCACGTGTTTTAATCTGAGCACAGCATTTACAATAATCAAGCTTTTCTATGTAAATCTTTGAGAATTTCTCCCGTAATCAAATCATAACCAGGAGATTTCTAAGGTTTTAGATTCACGATCTCATGTTTAAGTTCCCTTAGCGTTGCACTTGTGAGCGTCAGATCGTCAGATGGTAAATCTAGCCTATTGCGGTTGTTGTAAACCACTTGACCATCGTACAGTTTAAAGGTTTCTTCCAGGTGGGCCACAAAGACGTCCTCTTTTTCTTTATTTTCTCTTGCCCATTCATCTTGATTTAATTTAATTGGCGGAGCGGGGACTTTGAGCCTTTTGGTGTCTCTACAGATTTTCAAAGTGAATAATTGGAATCTTTTTTCGCTGTTAAACTTTCAAGGTAAAACCCTATTGCACGGTTCTTAAAACCCTTAATTGTCTTCTTCAATGAATTGTACAGACGATTCAAGCGTGCTTTATGCTGCGGAGCACGACTCGGTTGCCATTTTTTACGCGCTATTCGTTTTTCCTTGACCAATTCCTTTATTTCCGGAGGATATCGTAAGCCGTATTTGTCCGGCGTTTTCCTTGGAATGGGAGTATTATTCCAAGAGGGGAGCTGTACGATCTCAACGAAGCGATCAACTTCACCCTCAAGTTCATAGGGTGTCGTAAGTGGAACGCTCAGTTCGACATTATCTTCAATTTCGTTTCTAAAGCCTTCCCAGTTAGTTGTTCTACCAGTTAATCTCGCTGACTCTAGGTTATAGACTAGTTTTTTGCTCAATGCCAAAATAACTGCGGAATGATCAGACGACAGATCAAAGCTCTCTTTAACTTTTATATGGTTGGTAGATATTCCTTTCACAACGAAAAAATCGATCAGGTCAGGTATTTTCAAAGTATCAGTTGACCAGTAAGTCGGTTTACCCGTCGACTGGAAATCACAACTATACTCCATACCTGCCCCATAGAGCATTCTACCGTTTTTCGAGCTGTATCTTGAGCCGCAGAATGTATGTTTCGCATTAAAATCGCCGCCAATAATAAAATTAGGTTTTAGCGATTCAAACAAGTTAGTAAAATTACTTTTATCAAGCGCGGAATGCGGTGGACAGTAGATAGATGAGATTTTAAGAGTACGCTGACTATTTTTAACTCGAATCGTGCTCAATTGCAAAGTTTCAAGCTCTATCTTTAGGTCTTCGGATTGTTCAATGCAGTCTTTAATAAACAAGGATGATCCGCCTCTCGCTTTCCCCGAAGGGTGACAAGCGTGATAATCATTATACCCTTTTATATTTAAATGCGATTCCTTTTTTGCGTGGGTTTCAGAAATCAAGCAAATATGTATCATATTCAATATCCAATTCGTCAAGTTTTGCAAAAGTCCGTTTGCATTCCAAGTATCATCATTCATATTCTAGTTGAAGTGCGCATTTTCTGTGAATTATTTTCAAGCTTAACCAGCCTATCGAGAATAATTTTATTTATTTTGCTTTGCTCTTCAAGTTTCGTCAGAATAACTGAGAAAACATGAGAAAAAGGGTCCGTCGAAATTTCAACGTTTTTTGTTTTTTAGGAAGCCGCGGCCTGAGCGTAAGACTGCATTGCTGCTGTCCGAGGGTCATTACCCGGTGGCTTTTTCGATGTTAACTTTTCAGTACCGTTTCTTTTAAGAGCAGAGGTCGAGGACTTTTCTGTTGCTACTCCTTCTCTTACCTTTTTGTGCTCTGAACCCGGTAGTTTTAGTTTGCCTACTTTCTCCGACACGATCTTTCGCTTTGGCTTAGTTGGCAATTTTGATTTTGTATTTAGTGGCTGTTTTTCTGAAGAATTTTAATTTAAATAATTAAAGTTTAATGGGAATTACCGTTGTTTATTTGATATCCTGAGGTAAGTAATTTTTATCCGCTTAGAGATTGGGAAATCGGAACGTAACCATGCGAAAACTTTAAATTTGCAGCTTCATTATTGCTTCACTTGCTAGAAAGTAGTACGAACAAGAGTTGACAAAATTTTGAAGAGAAATTTTACCAAGTGTATTGATATACATATGTGTATTTATAACTGGTTGATACCATAGACAAAGGATTTTTTTTTAGTGTGTGAAAAAATTACTAGGGGCGGCATAAATTGGGTCTGCCCCGGGCGGCCCCAACCCACGCTACGCCACTGTTTTAAACGATCTTCTCTTTGGAGAGACGAACCTATGACACTGAGGCAGCGCCTCGATATGGCCCCGGTTTGTTGATTCTGCAGATACATATATCTAAAGATAAAAGTGTGCCGCGGAGACAGCTTGATATCTCTGAATTGTGCTAACGCAGTTGTTAGGTGAACCTAGAGGTTGTGTCCTAACCAATATCGCAGGAAGTCCAAATATCGAGTTCTTGTTTCTAAAGATCACTCCATAGAGTTTTTCCGAGCAACTGCCATTACAGTATCTGTAGTACTCGCATAAATTAGTAGTTGGAATGTCATTCTGAATCTGATAATTGGCTTAATAAAGCCAATGTCTCATCGCTGGATGCTGCTAGGTACATAAGCGTAAGTAAGTTTTGGGGCTGAACTCTAAGGGCTGTCGTACTCCAACCTTGGCTTAACTTATGCTGCATATATGTAAATGATATGTCGTTCCTATGAATCTTTGCTCAACTTCATGGACGCATATTTTGCGATGCTGGCACTGTGCTATACTAGAGTTGATTTTCATGCCAATAAGATACTTAACTTTCGACTAAAATGTACAATCGTTATCTTTATAGAGACACCTTCGTTGGCACACCATATTTTATCAGATAACGAAGACTGCGAATTTGCTGTTCCAATAGCCCCACTCCTTTGGCTTTTAGAGTCTGAAGTCGATCGCTTTTGAATAGGGACTATATAATATACGAGTATGCATATAAGTTTGGAAAGAAATTCCCTTTGGGGCACGCCCAATTTGCTAGCCATGAAATATCTGAATTGCCAGTGGTTTTGAGTATTTTTCTACCATTGAGCATGCTATTAAATGTTGACTAAGGTATAGAGTGCTGACTCAGTTACCCAATTAATATGCACGTTAAAAGTTTCACAATGGCAAGGCTGAGAAAAATATTTGACTTACATATCCGTATGTACGTATCTGTCAATTATCTTGGTATGCATAAATATCAAACTTACTGGACGGAAAGGATTATGTACTTGATTCCAAAGAAAGTCCTGCCTTGGACCTTGACTGCAGTTGAGATTGAATCTGAAAAGTGAGTGCTAAGAGTTTATTTAGTCATGCAGGGCTTTGGAGTTATCTAAACTATCTTTCAACGATTCCTTCCTAAATTCTTCTTACAAATTTTATTAAGTGACAACAAATTGAACAGGATTACGTAACAAAGAGAATTCTTGAAAATAAATTCCCATCCGATTCGGGCATTGTTTGAGTAGTTAAATGACTTGACTTAGCCTTCCACTTCCTTAATATCATTACCACTCAAACTTTATGTATTTTCCTTCAGTTGACATAGTTTAGTAGCGTTACTTGTAACAATAGATATCCTGTAAAACTCAAGTCGCCTCAATTGTGGCCCCATAAACCGTATTATTAATTCCAGTATAAACAAATACTTATACTCCGAAAAAGAGAAAGCCTTTGCCACAGAAAGTTACATAAAAGAAAATCAATTGCAACGGAATGTGAGATTTCCTAAAAACAACAAAACTTCTAACGATCACCTCCGTATCGCGTTGTGTTTATGTTTTGATTCTTACTTCTCAACGGGTTTCTTTCATTTCTCAGCCAGAAAAAAAGGATATAAAATGCCGAGAAAAAAAATGAAAGAAATCTCCTCTCCAAGGAGTCACTTTCAGTTTTATTTATCGCAACAACTACAACAAATCAAATCAGTTCAAGAAGGCAATAAAATCAAAGGACAACACAATGACATGACAGCCAAAGTTTAACCGATAATAGGACAAAATATGATAGTGCTTTGGCTGTTTTTGCACCCTCTCCCCAAGAAGATTTCACTTCTGGCTGTTGTTTCCTTTTCTACAAATGAACCCAAATGACTATCATCGTTGTTGTCGACATGTAAGTGTATAGATGCGACCAAAAAAAGCAGAAAAACTAAAATGAATAATACGAAAGGACGATACGACGACGAAAGAAAACGCTACGAAAAACAACTATTTCCTAGTACTAACGCAGGACATTATCATAAATATGAACAGAAAGTAGAAAAAATCTTCTCGAACTCCACTAGCAGCGAATGTGCCTACTAAATTGAATATATCCTTTATATCCTGTGCCTTTGCGAACAGCAACGACAACAGCTAAAGCATCAGCAGCAAAAAAAAAAAAAATGTATATATCCAAAGTAAAATAAAAACAACATCAAAATAAAGGATATAGGCTGAAAGGCACTTGCAAAAGACTGATGGCGCCACACAAATCTCGCAGTCAATAAAAATCCTGTGCCTTTGCTACATAACTATGTCATAGAGTAGAGTCCTTGCGCGCCTAGTCGGAGTTGTGTGTGTCCTTAATGTGTTGTTGTGTTTTCCCTTGTCGTTTTTGGTTGATAATTTTTGTTGGACAAATTTCTCCCGGGCCCGGTTTTTGTTTTCTAATAGGATGCTGCCTATGCGTGGTTAGGATGATGCTAGATGCTACTGTGCGAGACGTCACAAAGCCGCCACCGTCAAACTGATAAGGACATTCGGTGATCTTTTTCGCTTGGCCAGAACCGATGTCACAAAAATTACATAAAAAAAATAGTATTCCCTGTTCAAAATAGGAAGTAGGATGTTTGACTTTATTGTGGGTGGTGGACTGCTATGTCCTTATTATGTTCACACACACGAATGCGAATTTTCTACTTCGATGGAAATTATTTTTCTATGGCCCACTGTCTTTGCGGTTATTTATGTCGGCTTTTCTTGTTCTGATGGTTCTGGTGGGTCTCTACTGGCCTTCTGAGGAAATTTGGTCAATTGACTTTTCGTTGGCGGCACCAGAAAGAAGTAGCAGTGAAAATGACATTACAACTTAGTTTTGACAGCAATTTTCGACAGTCAGTTGGTCATTGGGCGAACGACCAGTGAATTAATTAAAGTGATTGGAATGGGTGGCATTGGACCTTGGAATTGGAATTGGATTGGAGCTGGGCGGGGCGGCACGGCGCGGCGTTGGAGTTGTGTTTGCGCGAGTAAAATTGCTTTGTCAAATGTATACGCATTCTTTTTTATTGAGAAATGGTTTTAAATTGTTGGTTGTTAATTTGTTTAAGTGCTGCAGCAGTTCCGCGGCGGATGGTGTAAATACAAGTACTGGGAGTTATAGGCAATCTTAATTAGCGATGTGGAATTCTTGTTGATCTGGGAATGCTGTAAGTAATTTCATAATTAATAGGCGAAATAAGCATAATTGACTCACATTATTGTGTAAACAAATCATTTTCTTTCAGGCAGACATATATGTTACATATGTGTTAAAGTATAAGTATGGGTCTTAAAATAACTAAGAGCTAATAAGTACTTTATACATTGTAATGACTTGAGGTTTAAGGGTTACGAAGATTGCAACTATAATTTTCTGGACTGATGCCATCAACGCAGGCGAAACTTTTACTTACTTTACCGTGAAAGACAAATTAACATGTGATGAGAATATAAACCAACCACGGATACATGAACTGAGTCATCTGTTAACGAGCTTGAAAGAATGACACACTGCCCTCTGAATTCGTGAAATAGAGAAATTAGCAAATACGGTAGAGTATAGTTGCGCGGGTAAAAGCCATCATTGAAGCGCAGTACGATGGCCTGCCACATAAGAGGACTAACATACGTTTTGAGTGTCTTTGGACAGATACCAACACGAACTTCGCTTCTTAGGTCCTGTACAGTTTCAACCTTAATGTTTCAGTTGCGGAATTTTGTACGGTATAATGCATTTTCTGTTACTAATGCAGATTCACATCGACATTCAACTACCTATATATTGCATTTATCTAAAAAGTTGGGATCAGGACAGTATTAAGATTGATGTACACAACGCGGCAATTAACCATAAAACGTACGTACTTCTTAATTGCCTTTAGTTAGGAAATCACCAGTTTCCTACTTTTTGACTGCATATACGAGTACGAGTATGCCAAGGATAGGATACAATATCCAAAAGATACGGAAAAATATATTCGTTAATATAATATTTTCTTACTGAAGGAATTATTTGCTTGAACCCATCTGTTGATTGTTGTTCATCGGACGTGACTTGCTCATCAATCTCATCGTATCGGCTGGGACAAAACTTATCACATTGCCTACCAAAATCAATAAAATGGGAATAATTTTCTTCAAAAAGAAATAGCAACCCTTATTTCTACTGTCCTTAGTGAGCTGAACATAGTTTAGTAAGTGGTTTCATTAGTTTTACTAAATCATATTAAACTCAATAATTTAGGTCTTTTGCAATCGATGTATGTAGTTCTGTTTGTCGAAATATTGTATTCAAATATGGTTGAGGTAATTTAAACAAAAACGTATTCGAAAATATGAGTAACTTAAGCTCGATACAATTAATCGCAGATAGGCAAATGACACAATCTGTCATGTTCATGGACAGGACTTGACTAACAGACGAGACTAGAAGAAGAAAGTTATTAGCTTTTGTCTTGAATAAGACCAATGTCAGTGCTTGAATCTACGTATAGTTTTGGGCAATTCCAGGGTCCTTACTTTAATACATAAGCAGCACAATGTCTTTTTTTTTTGTCGGGATAGGAAACACTCGACTGGAGCACTCAGACGCAACTGGTCCACTATGCTATCAGAGAGCAAACTCTGATTTACCCATTTTATTGGAATTTCCTTGTCTTTCGAAGAAAGCCAAGCAAGCACTTCAGTTAAGAGGAGCTTACAGTATCAGCACACACAACATCAGCACCGAGGATCTGCCACCTGATACGAGCAAAGGCCGGACACTCACAGAGATAATATTCCGCGGTGTCGTCGCTCTATCCACAAGCGTCGCAGATTGTAGTGTCACTTAAGCCCAGCACGTTAATTTACTTGGCGAAAGCAAAGTGGCCTGTCAAGACGCCAATAAGTTGTCTACCGTCTTTTCTGCTGAGAGACAGCTAGAATGCCGCTGATTTCTTACAGACGTCCGGGAGCATACGTTTAGTCAACCTGCATCCTGGAGAGTCATGCCACACACAATTGTGCTCGTGATAGACCCAATCGTTAATGGAAGCCCTAACCGAGAACGCAGGGAGACCAAACGCGGGTTCGGGACCTGTGAAAGCCTCTTCTGAACCTTGTCTAGCAATCTCATCGGAGATCTCCTTCCCCAAGATCCCAGTGTGACCTGGGACCCAGATAAGAGACAGAGAATTCAGCCTTGCGATCGAGTTCAAAGAGTTTTTGGTTTCACGAACTATTTTGGAAGTGGTTAAAGAGTTAAGCAAGGCCTTAAGCGCAGCCTGACTGTCACTACAGACACAAATGCTACGTCCCTTCCACCTGTTCTTCACAACATAGTTCATGGCTATTAGGATTGCATAAGTTTCCGCTTGGAAAACAGACCCTTGACTAGTTTTGGAACCATCCGTGAAAATACGACTACATTACATTCCCGGCTCAGACTCTGGCGGAAGCCAGTCCTGGACACATGAAAAGTCGACTCTGAATTTGCGCATCAGCTGGAGTTCTGGTATCATTGCATCAGACGGCATATCCATAAGACAGGAGTCGTAAGAAAAGTGTCGCGCAAGCTCACCAAAATTCCAGTGTGGAGAATACCAAAAATCACCCCGCCTAAGGCGATGGATGGCTTTGATAGTGCAACCCATGATATAAGTATCGAGGGGAGGTAAGTTCAGCAAAGCGTCTAGAGCAGAGCCAGGCCTACTCTGAAAAGCTCCGGTGCAGCCGAGACAAGCCGTTCTTTGGAGTTTCGCGCAAAAGGCAACCACATATTTACGCGAGAGCCCCTTCCACCAAACAACCGACGCATATGCGAGGAATGGTCTTATCATAGCCGTGTAGATCCAGAGAGCCTTATTCGGTGACAAGCCCCATGTCTTGCCAAAAGCACCCTTACACTACCAGAAAACTGAGAGCACGTTGGATGTTTTCGACTCGACGTGTTTGGACCAATGAAGTTTCTTATCTAAAATCACTCCCAGATATTTGGCTTCATTGGAAATGCGGATAGTGATACCTTTTAGCACTGGCTGAGTCAGACTGGTCAGAATCCTATTTCTCGTAAAGAGTGCAACCTCAGTTTTAAGAGGATTCACCGAAAGCCCACTTCTAGTGCCCCATTCATCGACCATGTCCAGCGCCGCTTGCGCGTTAGCACAGACCGTCACCAGACATGGCTCGAAAGAAAGTACAGCGACATCATCCGCATATGCCTGAGTGTAGATGTTAGAACTATTTAGAGTGTTCAACAGAGTCGACGACCATGTACCATAACAATAGAGACAGAACGCCAC
Source organism: Brachypalpus laphriformis (assembly GCA_945910035.1). Lineage (NCBI taxonomy): Eukaryota > Metazoa > Arthropoda > Insecta > Diptera > Syrphidae > Brachypalpus > Brachypalpus laphriformis. The sequence continues at coordinate 167,173,431 of OX246755.1, read as the reverse complement.
CTTGCGGACAACCCCTGTTTATCCCCGTCATAACATATCAGCCACAATCTGCATCCACTACCAAAGTTCTATTCATTAGCATTGCTTTAATCCACAACACTAATGTTTCATCTTCCCCGTGTTGACTGGCCGAGTCGCACATGCAGTCAAAAGTCGCGTTGTCAAAAGCACCCTCAATGTCGATGAAGAAACCCATCGCGTATTCTTTTCTATCGAGCGCACATTCAATTTTGGCCACTAAATGTTGAAGTGCGGTCTCGCAGGATTTCCCACGCTGATAAGCATGCTGCATCTCCGATAGTGGATGCAGTGTCAAAGCAACTTTGCGCACGTGAAATTCTACCAGTCTCTCCATACTTTTCAGTAAAAAGGATGTCAAACTTATATGTCTGAAACTCTTGGGCAGCGAATAGTCCTCCTTACCAATTTTCGGTATGGAAACTGCTCTGACTGTCCGCCAAGGTGTAGGAATATATGTCAGCGCCAAGCCAGCGGTAAAAACCCTTTTCAGAGTTGGCAGCAGCTGATCTATACCATGTTGCAGCATAGCTGGATGTATTCCATCGGTGCCAGGCGATTTGAAACCATCAAAAGATGCCACAGCATATTTGATAGCCTCAACTTTTACCACGGCTGATGCAATATTCCAGCTGCGCCGAGTTTTCCGACTTAGTTGAAGCTCAGTCTGGGTAAGCGGGCCAAGCTGCGACCTAGTGGTTATATGATTGCCAGGAAAGTGAGTCTCCAGCAGAAGACTAAAAGTTTCCGCTTTCGTCTTAGTAAACTTGCCATCAGACTTTTTGAGTGACTCCAGTTTGGTCGGCTTGCCAAAGGGGCAAGTGAGGACCTTAACCAACCTGCTGGTTTCACCGAGTGTCTCGATCTTTTCACAAAATCTCAATAAGAAGCACTTTTCGACAACCGAATTACCTTCTTATAGTCTTTTTGCTTCGATCTAAAAAGATCCGAGTCACCCTCTAAATTTATCTTGAGTGACCTATTTAGAAGTTTTCTGGATTCTTTCCTAAGTCGCTGCAGTTCTGCGCTCCACCAGGGAACCAGCGTTCTGCAGAGGTTTTTTGTCAATGAGCACGTCAGTTCAAAACAGCTGGTAAGGACACTAGTCAGGTTTTGAACAGCGTTCTCAACCTTTCGTGTCGTTCCGAGTTTAGTTGGAGGTTTGACAGATCTGTCTAGCTCTTCCCTAAACCGCACCCAGTTGGTTTTTCTCGGATTCCTCCTCTCCTGCAAAAGCCGAATGTCTTAAAATAAATATTTTAAAATAATAATGTTGCATCTTGAGAGTTTACGTATATGGCCTGATATAAATACACATATGGTATATTCAAACATTACAGTTTGTTTATGGTGATTAGTAACACTAGGTGGCTTAAAAATTGATATAGCTATCTGTCTTTCTCCCAATGACTAAAAGGCCAACCAAATTATTATCTAGATTCCGGGGTCATCGTTGTTATTATTCTTTATGTGAGGTTGTTTGCACTGCGACCTAGTGGTCTACTGTGCCCCCTGCTAATACCTTGGAGAGGTTTGTTCCCTCGTTAGAGTTCCCTTCGCGTTGCAGTTCCTTCGGAATTGTGTTTGAAGGTCATATGCTCTTACCTTGCCTCGGCGAGAATAGTTCACCTTAGAGCTCTCGCTCTAAGCCAGTTTCTTTTAAGAATCTGAGAATGAGAAGTGGGTCCATGGTTGGCATATCCTCTTCTGATATTTGGTATTTGCCCAAGTATTTCAGCTTTTCGTAGGTCAGTGCCCCACAAGACTCCAGAAGGTGTTCCGGAGTCTCACTTGACTCGTTGCAGAATCTGCAAAGGCCCTCATTTGTTATACCTAGTTTCCGTAAATACTCCCTGAGTTTGTAGTGCCCCGTTAGGAAGCCTGTTAGGATCCGTAGGTTATTCTTGCTAAGGCAGATGCAGGCTTCGAATCTTTTCCGGTTTTAACATCCCAGTAGTTTCTTAGCTTGCCTTAGGCCTGTGGTGTTGTTCCAGGTTCTTGCCCTGTCTTCTTTCTCAATTTTTCGGAATTCCTCGCGTATGGTATGTTCCCCATCCCGCAGAATGGTTCAGGTCCAATGAAGGGTTCAATGAAGGGGTTTTGCCAAGGCGTCTGCTGCTTCGTTACCTTTAATCCCGACATGACCGGGTATCCAGTAAAGCGTAACTTTATTGTTTCTGCCCAATTCATTAAGTTTGTATAGGCATTCCCACACAGGTTTGGACTTAATGACATAGGAGTCAAGTGCTTTGATAGCTGCTTGGCTGTCTGACAGTATTGCTATGTCGCAGTTGCTGTATCTTCTTTCGAGATTGAGTTGGATGCATCTATCTATAGCACATATTTCAGCTTGAAAGATGCTGGTACTCTTGCCCATGGGTTCTGAGTGCTTGGTCCTTGGCCCAAACACGCCCGCCCCTGGGCCCTCTCCAATTCTCAAACCATCTGTATACAACTTTATCGTGTGGTTGCGAAGTCCGTATATCGTGGATTCATTACTCCACTCTTTCTTGTTACTTAATTTTGTACTAAAGTTTTTCCCAAAGTTAAATTTTCTGATACTGTGGTCCCTAGGGACGGCCTGTAGCGGAAGTTTTTTGAGAAGTGCATCGTATTCTCTCGAACCAATGCATTTCTCCCTTCCAATACCTTCTTTTGCCATCCTTAGGGGAGTACTTCCATGGCTGCAATTGGACACGTTCGCATGGCCCAGCGATGCAGAGGAACGCAAGTCTTTGCACTTTAGTGAGTGTCTCGCTCGTTGTGACTAGACTAGTTCGCTTTGTCCATGCTATTGCTCCATAAGCAATCATTGGTCTCACAATGGCAATATACATCCATCTTAGAATGTTTGGACTAAGCCCCCAAGACTTACCCGCTAGGCACCTGCATATCATAAGAGCACAGGTAGCCTTTTTGGATATCTCCTCTGTGTGTTTCTTCCACAAGAGTTTACTATCTAGGTGTAGTCCTAGATACTTCACTTCCTTTACCGGTGTCAGTATCGTGCCCAACAGTCGGATTGGCTTCAGTTCAAGTTTTTCCTTTCTCGTGCACGGTACTATTGTGGTTTTGGCCGGGTTTATACTGAGCCCAGCCGTGCTGCACCATTCTTGAGTTACTATTAGGCCCCTTTGTATAATATCACACAGGGTTTCCTCAAATTTCCCCCTGGCAATCAGTATAATGTCATCAGCGTAGGCTTGACAATTAATTCCAAGGTTTGTTAATTTTTCAAGAAGCTCATCTTCAACAAGACTCCACATTAGGGGAGATAGCACTCCTCCCTGTGGGCATCCTCTTGTTGTGTTGAGCTTGATAATTCTACGTGATGTCTGAATTTCTGCTGATCTTGTTCTCAGAAATTCATACATCCACTTAGATACTGTTCTGCTAACTCTCTTTCTGTCAAGGGCTCGTTTGATAGCTTCATGCGAGGTGTTATCAAATGCCCCTTCGATGTCTAGGAAGGCGCAGATTACTATCCCTTTTGTTTCAAGAGCCCTTTGGATGGCTTCCGTCAGCTGATAAAGAGCAGTCTCAGTGGATCTGCCCGCTCTGTATGCATGCTGACGGTAATGCAGTGGGGATGTATTAAGTACAACCTCCCTTAAGGGATTATCCACAGCTACTCCATTGTTTCGAGAAGAAACGATGTTAGGCTGATCGGTCTGTATGACTTAGGCTGTGTTGGGTCCTTCTTCCTCATTTTTGGTATAAACACAACTTTCGCCCGTCTCCACTGGTTTCGAATATATCCCAATACGAGACTGCTTTTGTTATTTTGACAAGGTGTGGTAGTAGTTTTTCTTGCGCCCTTTGCAATAAGGGTGGTATAATACCATCCACACCGGGTGACTTGAAGTGCTGGAAGGAGCTAATTGCCCACTCGATTCTCCCTCTGGAACAGATAGCCCTTGCAATCTCCCAATCTTCTTTCCGAGGTCTGGTCATGTTGGTCATGCTCCCGTCACAGGTGTTCTGCGAACTTCCGGGGAAGTGAGTTTCTAAGAGCAGTGATGCTCTTTGTTCCCCATTTTCAGTAAAGCTGCTGTCTGGTCTTTTAAGGGATGTTGGCATTCCCTCCGATTTTGCAAGGGCTTTATGCAACCTAGCTGCAGCAGGAGTGCTGTTTATTGTCTCACAGAACTTCCTGAAGTTTTCTTTTTTCGCCCTTCTTAACTTGTTGTAATTTGTAAGTGCCACCCTGTAGCTTTGCCAATCTCGATTTGCTCTGTTAAACAACTTGCGTGTATCAGAACGTAACTTTGTTAGGTTGCTGCTCCACCATGGCACATCTTTCCCACCCGTTCTATTGCTTATGGGACAGCTCGATTCGAACGCGTTTGTAATCGCGGTACTAATGCCCTCTACCGCGTTTTCTAACTCTAGATAGTGTGCTGGAGCCCTTCTCTGAACAATATGCTCCAGATTACTGTCTAGGGCTTCTTTGAAGACCTCTCAATTCGTTTTTCTCGGGTTCCTGACTGGATTTCTTATGATACATGGTTAGATAATGACGGCTCATCTGATACTTTCCAGTTCCTGACTAACCTACTGATGCTCGGGCTACCCAGCGTGGGGTCATTGTTGACTTTGAATTGTTGCAGCGAAATTCAGAGGTCGACCGTCCATGGAGAGGAAGCAGCGAATCGCCAAGAAGAACAAATTCAACGTTGGACGCCTGTATAAAAAACTGCGCATGCACCAAGTAATCAATCAATTATGGATGGAAGAACGCATGCTCCATCATTATTGCAGCTTTGTATAACTCATCCATATAAAGTGGGATCTTATGCCTTGCAAGAACTATTGAGGTACTCGTACCTATATCCCTGCTAATTCTCGCATATTAAATTGCGATATATGGTATTCAACGTTTTGCGTGACAGTCTCAAGGCAGCATCTGCCCATGGTTGATAACTATAATTTCGAAATATAATAGTTGAGGAGTTCATATACCTTGGAATAAAAATCAGCTCTACAAATGATTCTTAGAATAAGCCTAAGAAGTAGATACTTCTTTCGTTTGGCGAAATTTGGTTCTTCTGTGTTCATGTCCTCTAGAGGGATGAAAATTGGGCAATTATACTAAAGTGTTGAGTTTTTTTTCTGACGTCGTATTTTGCAAAAATCACTGACAACAGATACATTTAAGTCTCATTTATTTCGTATGACAAAATGTCTTGGATTTAGACTTTAACATATATTTACGAAAAAATTATAATCAGTTAATTTAAATGTTACACAGTGTAACTAACGTTAACAAATTTTTCAAATGGTAAAACTTGACCAAAACCTGCTGTTTCATGCAATTCATCATAAGTAGGCAAAAAAAAAAAACCTATTCTCCACCTACATACATCCTGCTGGTTCATTTCAAGGAACACAGAAAAAGTGAAAGTTCATTAAATTTATTACAACAAGTGCGTGGCGTGCAATGTAAGCAGTATGTAGTAGCAATGTACATTTACTTTCACTTTCCTTTGCGTGCAAGTCCTTGCGTTGACTCCCATTAACCAACTACGGCGGTTCTTGGTTGTACTTAATTTGCAAGGGCGAGCATTTTTGTGGCGAGTTTATTGTTACATCGAAAGAAATTTAAATAAAAACGCAGTTAATCCATGCCATAGCGGATGGGTAGGGGCTGTTCTCATCCCTCCGCAGTTGAAGTTTGTGTAAGAACACAAGGAAAGATATAAAAAACATAGATTTTGCATAAAAGTGATATAAAAATTTGACAAAGTTGTTTCGTTGTTTCCTTTTTCTTCGAATTCTTTCATCTGACAATTTTAGACATTTCGAGCGTTGTGTTTATTTGATTTTTATTTCAGTTTAAATAAAACATGAAAACAGTCTTTTGTGGATCTCAAATTGGCGGCACAAAACCGAAAAGTTATTTGCGTAATTATTTTATTGATTTAATTTTACTTTTTCGCAGAAATTGTAAGGGAAATAGGATAATAGTTAAAAACTAATTTATTGCAGAGTTTTTTTTTTCTTTGCATAAGTAAGACGATTGGAAAGTTTTCTATTTCTTATTGCTAACCCGTGCTCTTACTATTAACCTTGCATAATAGAAATTTTGTTGGAGTACTAGAGTGTCGTTCTTGATTTATGAGAAAATCGATCCGCATCATTAAGTGCGGTACGTATATTTAGCTGATTATGTAATTGAACAAATATTACAAACATAGGATATTTGAAAATTGGTTGAAGAATGTTGTTGCGGTATATATCTGACAGAAATATGAAAGTGTATCTCATAGGCCAAGATACATTATGGAAAACTGGGGCACATTCGCCACAAAAAATGAAAAGCTTGGTATTACAGAAATTAGTTAACATATTAAGAAACTTGAAACGCTATATGAAACGTTGTTATTATATCTTTGAAATAAATTACACATTTTGTCGGTAGTACTTATAAAACCTTTCGTTTTTTTTTAATTAAAAATAAAAGTCGTTTCGCCGAATGCGCCCCGTTACGGGGCACTTTCGTCAATTCCCGGAAGCTTTCTTGTCCCAAAAACCCGAATAGACGTTATTTTATTTTTTTTTTTTATTTTCCCAAAACAAAGATTGTAAAAAACATAAGAAAATAAGTCATAACAATAATACAATTTTTATCACATAGAAAAAAATTACAATTCATAAAAATAAAAGATAAAAAAAACTGCAATTCATTAAAACTAAATAGCGTACAAGCACGAAATTATTTAACCTAGTAATTATTCAATTTAATTTTAAAACAGTATTTTGTCCGACATCGACATGTAACTAGATGCCGGGTTCGTAGGATTAGGTAATTTCAATTTTATTTCACTTTTCAGTGTTACAGAAATGTCTTCAATTAGGGGTTTTAAAAACACCCAAGTCGAAGAATTAGCTCTTCGAAGAGCTTGCTTGTGTTGCAAATTGAGTCGCTAAAGTTTTCAATTATTTCCGCAATATAATAAGCTTGTTTTTATTAATTACCGCTTAACTTTACAAGAACGTATTCTCCCACTTCAAAAGAATAGTCAGTCAAAATATTTTTATAAACTTCAGACTTTTCTGTCTCACAATTTGTATCTTCCGCAAATGCACCATCTGACTGATCTGAATCACCATCGCTATCACTTTCGTCAAATGATGCAGGTATTACACATTTTTTTCTTTGATTTGCTGGAAACTTCACAACTCTTTTCACGCCTCGGCTTTTTTTTCATTGTCCTCTGCTCTACGCTTTTCCATTGATCTTGCTTTTGCCTTGGCAGCATGTACGTATAAGCGATGAAATGGGCAAATCGTTTCGGGGGTTAAATTTGCTTGGATGCGTATCAGTGGCATTGGCTGCATATGTTCTGGTGGCAAAGGTTCTAATGCGGTAACGTTTGCATTGACCTGGATGTTTAAATCATTTTCTGTTACCAATTCCAATGCAAATTCTTTTTCTTGAAGTACCTGCGAATCAAGGTGATATATTCCAGTTGTTCTAAACCCGCCATTTGCGATGAAAATGACTTCTGGAAAGGCAGATTAGTCAGTTTGGCCACATCATAAATAGCTATTTGTTTCCGCATAAGAAATTATTGAAAGATGTTCGGCAGAATTTCTTGAAAGGGCCAAATACTGCAACGTCAAGCGGTTGAAGGCGGTGTATGCAGGTAAGCTTACTTACTTACTTAGATGGCGCTACGGTCCGGGGTGGACCTGGGCCTCAACCAACAAACCTCTCCAGCTAGCACGGTTACGAGCCAGCTGCCTCCAGTTGCGCACGCCAAGTTGGTTGAGGTCCCCCTCCACTTGTTTGCGCCACCTACCGCGAGGTCGTCCTCTACTGCGTCGTCCATCCGGGGTGGATTCGAAAACTTTCTTAGCGGGAACGTTGGGCTCCATCCGCTATAAATGACCCAGCCATCTTAGTCGCTGTATGTGAACTCTTCTGGCTAAGTCAATGTCCTTGTACAGGCCGTATAGCTCGGCATTGTACCTTCTCCTCCACTCACCGTCTATGCAGACGGGACCAAAGATCGCTCGAAGAACTTTTCTCTCGAAATAACCAAGGGCATGCTCATCCGGTTTTGTCAAAGCCCATGCCTCTGCGCCATACAGCAGGACTGGGATGATTAGTGTCTTATAAAGAGTTACCTTAGTAGTTCGAGATAGGGCTTTGCTACTCAATTGCCGTTTTAGCCCATAGAAACAACGATTGGCAAGAGTAATTCTTCGTGTGATCTCTCCACTCATGCCATTTGCGGAGTTCACCATAGAGCATAGGTAGACAAAATCCTTTACTACCTCAAAATTATATCTGTCTATTGTGGCGTTCTGTCCAAGACGCCGATGTTGGGTGTCCTTTTTTGTAGGCAGCATATATTTTATTTTGCTTTCATTGACCGCTAGACCCATCTTTGCTGCCTCGATCTCAATACTCGTAAATGCCCCATTGACGGCCCGCTGAGTTCTTCCGATTATGTCAATGTCATCGGCATAAGCGAGTAGTTGTACAGATTTGTAAAAGATTGTACCTCCGGTGTTGGCTTGTGAGTTTCGTACAATTCTCTCAAGTACTATATTAAAGAGATCGCATGATAGCGCGTCACCTTGTCTAAGACCTTTCCTGACATCGAACGGTTCTGTGATGTTCTTACCGACTTTGATGGAGCAGCGACAGTTCTCCATCGTCATTCTGCACAAACGGGCGAGCTTGGCAGGGATGCCAAGACTAGACATGGCTCTGTATAACTCGTCTCTATACACGCTATCATAGGCAACTTTGAAATCGATGAAAAGGTGGTGCGTATCAATTTTGTATTCATGGGTTTTTTCCAAGATCTGCCGTAGTGTGAATATTTGGTCAATGGTGGACTTTCCCGGCCTGAAACCGCACTGATAAGGACCTATCAGGTTGTTGACGATCGGTTTTAGGCGTTCACATAATACGGCAGACAAGATTTTATATGCGATGTTGAGGAGACTTATACCTCTGTAATTGGCGCAGTTCAGAGGGTCTCCTTTCTTCAGGATCGGGCAAACGATGCTGAGGTTCCATTCATCGGGCATACTTTCGTCCGACCAGATTTTACAGATGAGCTGGTGCATGCTCCTTACCAACTCATCTCCTTCTGCCTTGAAAAGTTCAGCGGCAAGGCCGTCGGCTCCAGCAGCTTTGTTGGATTTGAGTTTAGATATCGCTATCCTCACTTCATTCTGATCGGGTTGACGGGAATCTTGACTGCCATCGTCACTGTTGAATGGCTCATTCTGCCTGACAGCGGAATATTGGTCATCATCGCCGTTTAGCAGTCTGCAGAAGTGTTCCTTCCATATCCTCAGCACCGACTGCGATTCCACTACTATGTTGCCACTTTCGTCCCTGCAGGCTTCTGTTCTGGCTTTGAAACCCTGTCATGTTCTTTTTACCCTTTGGTAAAATTTTCGAACATTATTCCTGCAATAGAGTCTCTCAATCTCCTCGATCGAGTGCTTCTCATACTCTTTTTTCTTCTTTCTGAGAAGTCGATGTTCCTCTTTTCTCCTGCGCACGTAGAGCTCGTAAGCAGCGCCGCTTTGTACACCTCTTGTTTAGCTGCATGTGCTTGCCGGCATTCCTCATCAAACCAGGGGTTTCGTTGTGGTGGACAAGAGAAACCCAGTACATCAGAGGCGGCATCTCTGATGGCTTTTTGGCAACGCTGCCACTGGTCTTCCGCATTTGCTGCTGGCGGCATAGGACTTAGATTGAGATTAGAAGAAACACGATCGGCAAAGGTTCTGGCGGCCTCTTGCGATTGTAGCTTTTCGACGTCAAATTTCCTCACAGCATTTCGTTGATTTCGCTCCGTTGTGGATATCCGCATCCGTACCTTGGCTACAACTAGGTAGTGATGCGAGTCCACGTTGGCTCCTCGGAAAGTCCGGACACCCAGAATACTGGAAGAGTGCCTTGCGTCGATCGCAATGTGATCGATTTGGTTGACGATTTTGCGATCAACGGAGAGCCATGTTCCTTTGTGAATATCGAGACGTGGGAACCGCGTACTAGCTACGACAAAATTTCGCCCCGCTGCAAAGTCGATTAGCCTGAGTCCGTTGTCGGATGTGTTGTCGTGCAGGCTGTGCTTTCCGACCACGCTACTAAAGACGTCCTCTCTTCCTAGCTTTGCGTAAGGTAATTTTAACGTCGTGGCTAGGGCATTGCTCATACGTCTTGTCCAAGAGCTGGTAGAAGTCGTCGTCAACGCATATTAGGCTAATGTTGGCAAATTTAGCCTTGATACGAATAGTCATAAGGCGCTCGTTCACATGCCTGAAACTCAAGACTTCTTGCCTAAGTCTGCCTTCAATAACAAATCCGCACCCGAATAGACGCTGTCCTTTTTGTCTGTAGCAATCGCCGTAATAAATGTCGCAGTTTTTCATACTCCTTTTGCCCGCCCCATCCCATCGCACTTCTTGGATGGCGGTAATGTCTGCTTTGAGACACTCTAGGGCCTCCGCAAGTTGTTCGGCTGCACGTGGTTTGTAGAGGGACCTAACATTCCACGTGCAGACACGAAGATCGTTGTCCTTTTTACGTTTGCTTGGGTCGTCAACAGTAAAGTCATCCGTATCCGAGGCTGTTGGTTGCTTCGTAACCGAAGGTTTTTTACGTGGTAGGGAAGTTAACCCGACAGCACAACCCCCAACCTGGAGGACCAGATCCTTTTTTAGCAACCCCTAGGACGAGGGGCTGGATACACCGATGTCAGTAACCCACTTCGGGGATATGAGCGCTGCCGTTGGCCCATTAAGGGTTCATCCGCCACCATCTCTTTTTCAATACCCTGATGTAGTATTGAAAATCCTTACAGACCTCAGCTTCAAATATGTCGAAGTAGCTCCGGTAAGGTTTCCCCTGGCCTGTAGACGTCACCGTTGATTCCATCGGGAGAATTTATCCGCCGCACGTCCTCCTTCTGAGGGCCTCTTGTTAGACTTCTGAGACGCATATTTCAGCCGATCAGGTCAACAAGAAATGCCTCGTCCGGTTAAACATATGCGCGCTGAAGTTCACCCAGATGTGCTTACGCAGGGCCATTTGGCATTTGCCGAATGTGCCCCCTCAACAAATGCCGAATGTACCCCAGCGTCTTACATTTCCTTTTTTAATATATTTTCCAAAAAAAAAATAAAAGCCAAAGCTGATTTAAGTTACTTAACTTAAAATTCAATTTTCAATAATACAACATAAAAAAGTAGGAGCAAAAAAATAAACAACCAGTCGTAACTTTCTTTCCCAACTAACTAGAGCTGCCAAACTACATACTATCCTATATGTTCACCGGAGGATGCCTTCGGCGTTTAAATGATTGGTTTAGACCTCAGCGATCTTAGTAAAATCTGCAATGGCAAATGTGCCCCGATGATGAATGTGCCCCAGTTTACCATATATGTACATTAGTTGTTTGTCAAAGTTAGTAAGTTTGACTTTCAACTCATTTGTATCAGATTTGACACTTCACACGAATGTATTTTAAAGCTGTGTATGTGCAAGGACTCCTTCTCGGATCTTAAGCCAAGCTTAAGTTTTATTGAAGGCTTTAAGAAGCCTTTAAAAAAAATATCTGACGATTTTAAGAAAGAATATTATTAAGATTATAGGAAAGCTGAAAAAGTGATTCCCGGAATTCTGTTCGTGTGTACGGTCGTCTATCTATACCTCCATTGGTTTAAACGACGGGCGGATGGACGGACGAATTTACTTCAAACTTAATATCCCCAGTCTGCAATTGTGTCGAAAATGGCAACAAAGGACTTCGTTCAAATAACGTATTACGTTTATGGCTAACAGTTCTTTTAAGACTAGGAACATTACTTTTTTACCAACATTTTAAATTTGGCTATTTTTCATTGTATTTCTCAGTCTTCTATGTCGATTTCTATTCTGTGTAAAATATTTTGACCCGAGCGAGGGCAGATCTGCAAGACTTTGTCAATATTACCCAGCAAAAAATTCATAATAGAGCAATCAAATTCGACCTTCTCGACCCTTTATTTTTTGCTTCAGTTTCTGCAATGGTTATGGTTAATTTTTAATTTAAAACTTGCTGACGTACCCGCTTCGTGAATATCTAAATACACTTTGACCTCCAAAAAATGCTTTTCGCCAGGATGTGGTGGTTAGGCTCGTCAGAAGACGGACTCCATATCTTGTCTTATCTTGTCATTGCTATAAAATAAAAATAATAATTTGGCGGAAACATTCCATGAAGGCCCAAGCTTCTCGCAACCATTCGCTTTATTTGCCTTATATTTTTCGCACGAATTGAAGGAACTGCTACTTTGTGCCGCACTCAAAAGCCAATTTTTTTTATGTTTTCTGGGATTCGAAAATTGAACCTCACGCGCATTGGTCCGACACACTAATCACTGAGCCACGGCACCTGCTATAACTTACTTTTCTTTTCAAAAAATAAATATTTATCGCAACAGCTCTATAAGTGCCAGGGCCTAGCTTCTTGCAACCACTCATATTGTATGCGTTATATTTTTCACACGAATGGAAGGGACCTACAGGTTAGTGCCGTATCCGAAGGGCAATTTGTTTTGAGAAGATTTCTCGAGACAACAATACTCTTGGATGTTTGTCAGACGTTCGCGAGAGGTGGGACCGTGAAAAAACTTGTTGGTGTTTTCTGGGATTCAACTTGGAATTTTACGGGCAGTGGTCCGGCACACTAACCACTGTGTGGTTAGTGCGCCTACGGGCGCCTACGCCCCCTACTTTTCTTTTAGAAAACATGTAAAATGTAATGTATCTGTATCAACATATTGGCTATTAAATATCCTTAACACGTATACAAATTTATTTTTAATTTCTTAGGTAAAAAACAAGATAATGTTAGGTTAATGTTCAAAAAATGAAAATAGTCATCTGAAACTATGCCCTATATGGCCTGTTTGCTCCAGATATTTATTTATTTTTGGTCATTAACAATATAGTAATTGTAGAGAAGATGGGAGATGATTTCTATTATGAGGTGATTTTGGCAGTCAGAATTTCTATTTGAATAAGGTGATACAAGTAAGTGCGCAGGCGAGCTACCTGACTTTCCCTGCAGTATGCATATTGAGGCTAAAAGTATTACTGTCAATTTCCTATCTAAGATTTGCAAAAGAAAGAAGGTTAGAGCTTTGTTTGTGCAAATTATCAATGTAAACAATTCTCAAAGATAACCGCCTGTTAGTGGCAATGTCATCGATTGGCACGCTAATGGTTCATGGTTCAAATCCTGATGTCAGAAGACATTTATTTATCTATTTTTCATGTAATATATAAAGAGTCAGTCCGATCAATTGCGAAAGTATATGTCAATAGTAGGTTGGTCATATGGCTGGAAAAATTGTTCGCTCTGTTGGATGATTGATATGGCTATGACATCAGGTGGTAGGGAAAAAAATACAAAATAACAAAACAAATCTTTACAGTTATCTAGACACCGCCTCGAAGTTTTTTTGAAACCTAATATCTGCCGTCGCCATGGCGCGGTGATTAGTGTGTTGGACCACTGACCGTGAGGTTCTTTCGAACCCCAGAAAACACCAACCATTTTTTTTACGATGCCGCCTCTCGCGAACGTCTGACAAACACCCGAGAGTATTGGCTGTTACTAGAAAGCTTCTCAAAAACAAAAATGCCCTTCGGATACGGCACTGTAGGTCCCTTCTATTCGTGTGGAAAATATAATGCACACAGCACGAGTGGTTGCTAGAAGCACTTAATGAGCTGTTGCGCCAAAGTATTATACTTTTTCTCTCTCTCTCTCTATCTCTATCTATCTCTCTATCTCTATCTATCTCTCTTTATCTATCGGTCTACCGGTCACTGATTTATTCACGAAGCTTTGACACTTTAGAAAACGCTTCTATTCTATTTTAAACAAAATTCCCAAGACATTTAAATTTGGATCTCTAGGTTTATTTTATTAATTTTTAGTGAATTTTTATCAATTTCAACTTTTGCATTTGAAATCTGCGAGAGTTAGTAGATCAAACCCTTTATGACTATTCAACAAATCAGTATGCGTATAATTTGTTTCTTAAGTATTATTTTTATTGCCAAAAAAATAATAAATTGTAATTTCATTCCCTTAATTCTATTCCCATAGAACTATTTTTATTTTTGACAAATAGGAAAGAATTAATTTATATTTGCCTGATGCATCAAATTGTGAATTTTGATGATTCTTCCCATTACGATGATTGCTTTCTATTGTACAAAAACAATTAAGATGAATATGTAAATTTTATTGTTATTTTTGTTGTTGTGAATTCATTTTTGTACGCATTTTACGCACACAACAAAATGCAATCATCATCATCGTCAGTTCCAACAGACTCTATTCTTATTAATTGATGCGATGAGGTAATCGTCTTAATAGGTCCACTCATACTACTGTAATGCACGCAGTTCATGTGGTTACAACTTGTTCTATAGCAAGTACTATGCCCTACACTACTATGAATGCTGCTACGAAATCTCTTGGCAATGAAAAATATCATGTTTTTTTTTTTCAACAATCTAGGCCCTTTAGAATTGAAATAATAAAGAACTTATTAACAGTGATTAATTTAGGGTTTCCTATCCGCATTCATAAGCTTTTTCTCATAATATTGTTGTAATAGTGGCAACTTTACAGCTTTATGCACACGCTTTGTTATTATTAGCCGATAAGCACTAGCGTCATCGATATAATAATTGAGGGGGACGGCCGTCACAGATGGACGGGGTGCGCACACATTGTAGTGTGGAAGGGCCTGCGTTTTAAAAAAACAAAATAAAAAAATATTTCGTAATCAAAACTTTTCAAGTTCAAATATTTCTGTATTCTATACAAACAATGATGGTGAATACAATGTAGAAAGCACACAAACAAAAGCGTATTGTAGTTGTGTAACATGGTTTGTAATGATATTCTTTGGATCAACCACGTGCTTTTGATAAAGAAGAACTGATGAGATTACAATGGGCATACGACTTTGTTTCTATACGCATTTAGTTAGATATGAAATTGATAGATAAAATCCACCATTGCATTACGCGTCAAGTTTCCTTGAAATCGAATTGGAATGCTGTTTCCGGAAATGTTGTTTAGAAAGTGCTGATTCCTATTTTCCAATTGACTGCGTTTTTACTATAAGTCTGAAAGGCAGACAAATTCCAGGGATAATTGCATTTTAAGTTTATACCTGTCGCGTATTTACAATAAAGAAGGAAATCAAGGAAAAACGATGAGGAAAGTTAAAATATACCACAAGGCAATATAAGAACGGAGACTCTGAATATCTGAATATTAACTTAAAATGTAAGATCCCCTTACAACTTGGAAAAAGTAGCGTTTAAAACATTAACTTGTATTCCCTGTTTCCACATGTCCCTTTGGAGATTAAGTTTCGTCTGATCAACGTACGCCGCCGTTAAAGAAAAATCAAACGCTTGACATCGTTTGCCCGATCCTGAAGAAAGGAGACCCTCTGAACTGCGCCAACTACAGAGGTATAAGTCTCTTAAATATCGCATATAAGATCCTGTCTGCCGTACTATGTGAACGCCTAAAACCGATCGTCAGCAACCTGATAGGTCCTTATCAGTGCGGTTTCAGGCCTGGAAAGTCCACCATTGACCAAATATTCACACTACGGCAGATCTTGGAAAAAACCCATGAATATAAAATTGATACGCACCACCTTTTCATCGATTTCAAAGTTGCCTATGATAGCGTGTATAGAGACGAGTTATACAGAGCCATGTCTAGTCTTGGCATCCCTGCCAAGCTCGTCCCTTTGTGCAGAATGACGATGGAGAACTGTCGCTGCTCCATCAAAGTCGGTAAGAACATCACAGAACCGTTCGATGTCAGGAAAGGTCTTAGACAAGGCGACGCGCTATCATGCGATCTCTTTAACATAGTACTTGAGAGAATTGTACAAAACTCACAAGCCAACCCCGGAGGTACAATCTTCTTCAAGTCTGTACAACTACTCGCTTATGCCGATGCAATGACATAATCGGAAGAACTCAGCGGGCCGTCAATGGGGCATTTACGAGTATTGAGATCGAGGCAGCAAAGATGGGTCCAGCGGTCAATGAAAGCAAAACAAAATATATGCTGTCTACAAAAAAGGACACCCAACATCGGCGTCTTGGGCAGAACGCCACAATAGACAGATACAATTTTGAGGTAGTAAAGGATTTTGTCTACCTAGGCTCTATGGTCAGCTCCGCAAATGACATGAGTGGAGAGATCACACGGAGAATTACTCTTGCCAATCGTTGTTTCTATGGGCTAAAACGGCAATTGAGTAGCAAAGCCCTATCTCGAACTACTAAGGTAACTCTTTATAAGACATTAATCATCCCAGTCCTGCTGTATGGCGCAGAGGCATGGGCTTTGAAAAAACTGGATGAGGATGCCCTTGGTTATTTCGAGAGAAAAGTTCTTCGAGCGATCTTTGGTCCCGTCTGCTTAGACGGTGAGTGGAGGAGAAGGTACAATGCCGAACTATACGGCCTGTACAAGGACATCGACTTAGCCAGAAGAGTTCACATACAGCGACTAAGATGGCTGGGTCATTTAGAGCGGATGGAGCCCAACCTTCCCGCTAAGAAAGTCTTCGAATCCACCCCGGACGGACGGCGCAGTAGAGGACGACCTCGCGGTAGGTGGCGCAAACAAGTGGAGGGGGACCTCAACCAACTTGGCGTGCGCAACTGGAGGCAGCTGGCTCGTAACCGTGCTGGCTGGAGAGGTTTGTTGGTTGAGGCCCAGGTCCACCCCGGACTGTAGCGCCATCTAAGTAAGTAAGTATGCTTGACACTTGGTTATTTTAAACAAACTGGAAACATTTTTACAAATATGCCTTAATTTCTAAAGATTTAAATGACAATCTAGGGGCTTTTCTTTTCTTTATCCAGCTGTACTCTTGTATTAGAATATGTTCAAAACACCACATATGGGGCAGATGGTTTCATTACAAGTCTGTGAAGAACATATCAAATCTTCTATGCACTTTCTGATGGGTATACCTACATGTAGGTTGGAAAGAACAAGCCTACGTGAGACTTAATACCGATTTTACAAAAAAGAAAGCTTATATTGTTCAATACAAAATAAAAGGTTTTCAAAATATTACTTGTAATATGGATTCTTTTCGAAATGGAGCTGTTAGTCTGGGAGTCTAAGATTTTTCCATAAATCTTCTTCTTCTTCTTCTTCCTATTTCGGCGAGGTTATAATCCGAAAACAAGAGATCATGACGCTCCGACTTCACCACATTTCTACTGATCCGCATGTGGGGTTCGCCTATTCGACCTCAGAAAATATCGCGAGGCCTCCTGATTTTGGGTCACTGGATTACTGAGGCCAATCAAATGCTGGTGTTGTTGCATTTGTGTGATCCAGACGGTTATAGGCCTGCCTTTATTTCGCGTTGTCTTTGGAATGTTCATTGATATTGCCTTTTTAACAGGGTTCAAATGATCTCTTCTTTGAACGTGGCAATACCAGCTGAGCCGGTCGCGCTCTATTTTTCGTAAAATGGTTTCCTCGACATGAAGGCTTCCATGGATCTTCGAACTTCTTATTCGATCAAGCTTTGTCACTCCTGCTATCATGTGAAGCATCTTCATCTCAGCTGCCGTTAATTTACTCTCATATTTTGTACATCGTCCAATATTGTAAAACGAATGTGAGCGCTGGACGCACAACTGCTGTGTAGAGCCCTCCTTCCAATTTAGGGAGCATTTTTCGATCACAGAAGATACCGGAGTTTTCTCGCCACTTCATCCACCCTACGCTTACGCGAAGATTGATGTCGTCATCACTGCTTGCTTTGCTATTGATCATAGATCCCAGATATTTGAACTTTTCGCACTTGGGAAGCACTGTTCCATTCAAATAAATGTCTGGAATAGGCCTGAGTGGATCAGAGAACGGGCAGCACAAGTACTCTGTCTTTTTGAACTAATGCGATACACATTTCCCTCCAGAGCGTCCAGCCACACATCAAGTGCTCGTTGCAGGGATGTAGGATCGTCACTTATGATGGCTCCGTCGTCACCAAAGAATAATTGATGTACTTGGGGTCCGTTACTTTACCTTCAAGCAGATAGTCAATGACTGCAATAAATAGTAAAGGACTTAAGACGCTTTGCTTATGCACTCCGAATTTGAATGGGAACTCTTCGGTTACTGCAGCGGAACATCCTACTCTTGTCATGACTTCTTCGTACATATCCATGATCATCTGTACATAGGTTTCTGGAACCCCTCGATGTCTTAGCGCCACCAATATCAGATCTCATGGTTGTCTGTCGAATGCATTTTCAAAGTCAACCAAAACAATATGTCATATATATTAATCATTATCAACAGAAAAAAATCTGATCATTTACTAAAGAGCTGCCCCTGTTTCATAGTTGAAGGGCAAAGTTAATAATTATCTTATCGCATATTGCATTAACGTAAAAGTTGCAACAGTTGAAGAATCTGCTGATTACACCCCAAGCTACCTACAACATCGATTTCTGGTACAAGTATGCCGAACGCAACAACAAACATCGCAAAGTGCGATGGGAACTACTTCAAATGGAGACAGTACAGCGAGTTGTTCACTGAACTAGTGCACAATCAGCAAATCGCTAACTGCCAAAAGTTTAGCTATTTAAAGACAACTCTCACGGGCGAAGCAGAGAAACTAATTCTCTATTTTACTACACCCGATGCCAATTATAATGCTGTATGAAAGGTAGTAGCAAAGCGGTATGAAAATACCCGGCTTTTAGTAACAGCTTTAGTAAATACGCTACTGGCGTAGCCTACCATCCAACGTGGGGGAGCAAATCAAATAAAAGCACTGCACTATCCTACACAAGAGTGCCTTCTAAGTCTGCAAAATCTTGGCATCGACATCACAAATTGGGATTCACTACTGATGAATACTTTATAATTTTTCGAGAAACACAAGGAATCTACTTAAATATGTACATATATGTACTTATATACAAAGGTGCATATAATAAAACTTTGGACATTTTTCGATTACCCGCGCATCACTTAAGACCCGCTGAACGCATTCTGATCGAGTTTTGACTATTGTACAGTTTATGTGCATAGGAGAGATCTCAGGTATGTATCATCTCGACATGGTAGGTAGGTAGGTAGGTAGGAGTGGTTGTGTCAG
The DNA here is from genome assembly GCA_945910035.1 of Brachypalpus laphriformis. Classification (NCBI taxonomy): domain Eukaryota; kingdom Metazoa; phylum Arthropoda; class Insecta; order Diptera; family Syrphidae; genus Brachypalpus; species Brachypalpus laphriformis. The sequence goes on along the minus strand of OX246755.1, from coordinate 167,154,204 downwards.
CAAACCATGCCGACACTTAATTAGCGCAGAAGCGCCATTTTATTATCACAACTCAAGTGACCTAACGAATGTAACAAGGACGTTAACTACTAGGGAAAAGAAGAAGAAAATGGGGATAAGGATTATTCAAATCCACCCCGTTACATTGAGGAAGCTGATAATATCCCCAATGCTAATCGCTGCTAGCTCTATAAGGTTGTCGAAAAAGAGTTTACCTAAGGTGCGCTGTCTGGCCTTGCCTAAAGCCGGACACTTGCAGAGGAAGTGTAAGATTGTTCCTATCTCATCAGCAGTATTGCAGCTGCGATAGTGTGCATTAAATGCAATGCCTATTTTGGCCGCATGAACCCCGATGGGCCAGTGGACAGTACTAACTACCAGAATTCTTGCGATATCTGTACGGTTTCTGTTTAGTAGATCTTGCGTTCTTTTCCGGGAGTATTTGGGCCACATCTGCCTGGAGATGACACAGTTCCGCACCCTCTGCCATCTACTATCCGCCTTTAGGAGATAGTGCGCGAATATGCCTCCCTTAAGGACCACCAACGGGACGTTCACCTTCTTTGCTAGGGAAGCATCAAGGGCAGATCCTTGCCACGCGAGTTCATCAGCTCGCTCATTCCCCTCAATGTTGCTGTGACCCGGAACTCAAAGGAGACAGATCCTTAGCCGGCGACCAAGCGAGGCGAGTTCTTTTTTGCACTGTTCTACAGCCTTGAGGATGTAGTGGCAGATGCCATAGCCTTGATAGCCGCCTGGCTGTCAATGAGGAGGTATTTAGGGGTGTAGTGGTTTGCTTATGTATGCAGCAGGCCTCACGTACAGCAGAAACTTTCGCCTGGAAGACACTGCACGAATCAGGAAGCCGGTACGACCTGCAAATATTGAGGGAATCAGAGAATATCCCCGCCCCTACCCTGCAGTCCATTTTTCAACCGTCGGTGAAAATTGTTGATTCGAACTCATTTATCAGTACGCCAGTTTCCCATTCCGCCCTGGTTGGGAATCTGACCGTGACGTCATTTCTAAAGTTCACTGTGGGAGTTATGTAGTCGGTCAGTTTAGCTACCAAATCCTGCGGTAGCAAATTCAGGATACTGCTGTGACCTGACCGCACTACATGATGATAGCTGCATTATGTGAAGATCGAGTGGTAAAAGGTGCAGAATAACGTTCAAGGCATCGGTTGGATATGTCCTCATGGCACCCGTTGCGCCTATGGCCGTAGTTCTTTGTACCCTGTTGATAAGTTTGATGTCATAAGCTTTCCTTAGCGCAGGCCACCAGACTAGCGATCCATAGGAAAGAATGGGACGCACCACGGCAGTGTACATCCGTCCCCACTTCTTGCCAAAGGTCTTGCTGCAGGCATAGAAAGCCACACAGGCCTTCTTTACCCGTTGCTCAATATTAAGCTTACAGCATAGTTTTGGATCAAGTACCACACCTAGGTACTTGGCACTGGAGGATAGGGAGAGTAGATGATTTTTTAGCCATGCAAGCGTAAACGTCGGTATTTTGGGTTTAATGGTAAAGAGAATCCGTTCAGTTTTGCTTGGGTTGACGCTGAGTTCACATCCAGTGGCCCATGAGCTAATCTTGCTCAAGGCACCTTCCATAATCTCGACATAATGTTTCGATAAAAAATTAAGAAACTTAAACGGCTCCACCGATATCAAGGAAATTCATTTTATTACTTAGAATTTTTTAAGTCATAAATCATTTTTCTATGTTGTCATGAAGCAACCATAATACGTTTTTCAAAAACGGGCAAAATCGCGAGTGCAGCTACTTTGTAAATAAAATATTGCTCTCATAAAGTAATTTGCATGGTCATGTTTCCTAACACATAACATTATTAAATAAATAAGTAACACGCCTTTTATTCCGTCAATATATTTTTCTTAATTTAAGTAGACTTGAACAAATTATCTACATACGTATACATTCGTTTTCCAAAGGCCAAGAACATTCAACGCACCATAAATTACAACGACCTGTAACGCCACTTAGGCCTTCCATAGATCGTGGGCTGGCAAAATATAGATAATTCTAAAAAAATCCAAATGACAATATGCTAATTCTAAAATCAAAGAATTAGAAACGAACATTTCTAACCATTACGCAATCCATTCTAACCCTGAGAACAAGATGAATTCACATTCACAAAAAAAAAAAAAAAATATCGTTTGGCATTAAGCATTCACACAGGCATGTAATAGTGTTGTAAATATAATACCTTACAGCAACAAACGAAAATACGTATATATGCATATCTATACCCGCCAAACTATCTCTAACAAATTTTTACGGTCGAGTCTGATCACCTATTATCAATCTGCTTCTATATGAATAGCAACAAATATTAGCGCATATTTTTTTCGTATTTTTTTTGTCTTGATTCTTTTTTTAAAAGATTGCGTCTGTTGTAATGTGTAATTCTACTGCGTGAGTTAACGAAGGGAAGAAAAAGTTCTTCATTGCATTTGTATTTGTAAACTGGATAGCCTTGAGATTTTTTATTTTTTTATAGAAAAAAATTGTGTATTCTATGTACATAAGCTCCTATGCATGTGAGTGGTGTTCTGAAGCGCGACATGCGTGAGATTCACGCAACGCATTGAGATTAGCTAAATGCTTTTTGTTACGTAATTTCATTTCTTCAGTTCCTTTATTTTCGTTTGCTGTTTTCTTTTTTGCAATCTGTAAAGAATAAAGATAAAAATGCGTGAGTTGCTAAGGAGAGCCATACATACAATATATTTAAATAATTTAAATTGAATAAAATCGATGGACTTTTAGACGCATTAGCAACCAGATTTTTGAAAACAAATAGGCCTTCGATTCTTTTGGGTAACAATTTGTGAGAACAATATATTGTCTATAAAACATATACGTACCTATGTGTATGTACATATATTATCAACATGACCCTCAACTGCGTATATTGGCAGAACAAATAAGCAATCCGATAACGATAAATGGGATACGTCTTTAAATTTCGATTAAATCTTTCATTCAATTAGTTACAAGATGAATAGTTAAAATTTATTGAAACTCTTTCCAATTATTTCATGTTACTGACCTGCTTATCTGGTTTTTTATATCCCATTACAGAACTAAGATCTATAGCTCCGACAAAGGCGTGTCAAAAGGAACAATAAATCGGGATTACTCAAGTGTTATAAAATAAATCAGAGTACATAATATTTATATAAATACAATAAGGCATTCTGACTAGGATGAAGATAGTTGGAGAACAATGCCTCAAAATGTTTAGACAATAATGGGCTCTGTTGATACTCTTCTTCTTCTTCTTCTTCCTTTTATCAGCGAGGTTATGATCCGAAAACAAGGGATCACAACACTCCCACTTCACCGCATTTCTACTGATCCGCCTATGGGGTTCGCCTAATGGGCTCTGTTAATACTATATTAACATATATACATATACATATATATTTTTAGATTCAGAAGTATCTTAACATACGAGTACATACATATGTACGCACATATATTGAATTTTGCTTAGTAATAAAAATGTGGCTGAATGCTAAAAACTCGCGAGTGATATTGTCTGCGATCAGATGTGCATCCATATGTCTGTGGTAATAACTTAAAGTGCCTTAAGTCGGCTTAGGTCGAAATTGAATTTATTATACCTACCAATATATTTCTAATTACATAAAGCATTTTTCTGAATTTTTTAGTTGAATATCTGTAAGGACTGCCGTGTTATGGGTGTTAGAGTAGCAGGCCAATGAAAACATTTCAGACGACTTTCGCGTAAGCAAACACTTCAAATCTCCTCCTTTAAACCTCCTGAAAAATCGTACAAATTGACTTAAACCACTTTTACTTATTGGAAAGGATGTGTGTATATATCTTAATACGTTTTTAATACATTTATGTTCATCTTTTTAGGTAATCCTTTAGGATTTAGCTATTATTCATTCGCTTTGCTTCACGTCGCCTATAGTGTTGATTGTACACATATGTATGACAGCGAGTAGTGATATTGGAGAATTCAGTGGACATAAATAGTAACGCCTGTGCCCTAACTTGTTCAGAGTTCGGCAATGTGATTCAGCTTTCTTTCCAGCTCATGCCTAAAGACTTCGATTCTTCCTCAACTGTTTTGCGTTACGTTTATTATTGCCTATATGTATGTTCCTGGACCGAATAAGCTTCAGACACGATTAAGCCAAAAAATCTTAAAATGATGTGCAGACACACTGATAACAAAAGTTTGCAGTTTGTGTGTGTGCGTCGTAGTCCACTTTCATGAAAAGGGTCATGTATTAGGGCCGATACATCTTTGAATTTAAGTAAAACAAGTTGTATTTGACTTGTATAGCGGATTTTTTTTATTTTATTATAATCTTATACCATATAAATAAAAATGAAATGCTGTTCGTTGATCATCGCATCACTTGAGAACGACTGAACTGATTAGGTTTATTTTTCCTTTAAAATGTTCGTAATAGTCCGAATAAGGTTTTTATCGAAGGAAAAATTCGAAAAGTTGCCCGGAAAATTGGAAAATTTGGCACCTATGTTTGTATGCTATGGACTCCGAAACCACTGAACTGATTGCTCAAATTTTCAGGCAATCTTCGGTATTGGCCCAAAAGTACTCCTGTGAAGTTTGGTCAAAATCCGCCCACTACTTTAGTATTATAGTACTTTAGTACTAAAAAAAATTCTCTTTTGTTAGTCGCAACAAAGCACGGCGGATACCATCAGTCCAGCAGTTTGCTCACTACTTTAGTGTTATAGTACTTTAGTACTCAACAAAATTTATATATATGTACATATTTAAGGTTGGACCACTTACCCACTGTTGGTCGGCACAAAACTGTTCTCAAATAGACTTAGCCCCAGGTGCTTGCCTGACAGTTGTTGCCTCAGGCGCCTGCCTGACAGTTGTTATATTATTTGTTAGGCGCAGCAACACTCGCCGGGTATCCGCTAGTATAATATAAATTTGGCGTAACATCTCATAAGTTTCTAGGTATAGCTTCTTGCAACCATTCGTGTTGTGTGCGATATACTTTTCGCACGAATGGAAGAGACCTACAGTTGTGCGTCGTATCTGTAGGGCAATTTTTATTTTATTTTTGAGAAGCTTTCTCCTGACAAAAAATACTCTCGGATGTTTGTCAGACGTTCGCGAGAGGTGGGACGGTGAAAAAACTTGTTTACGTTTTCTGGGATTCAAACATGGAACCTCACGCATCATTATGTTTTAAAAATAATGTCTTTCAAATGGCCTCCAGGGCTTTGCTTGACGGCGGTAATCCGAGAGGTCTAATTTTGGATATCTCGGGCACATAAGTTTGCCTCAATCTCGGCAATGACGCGAACAGCGGTATCCTCAAGGTCGGTAATTATCACTGGCTTATTGACATAAACGAAGACATAGTGGGCGCCTCGGCGTAAGTGGCTAGTGTGTCGGACCACTGCGCGTGAGGTTCCAACAGTTTTTTCACGGCCCACCTCTCGCGAACGTCTGACAAACATCCGAGAGTATTATTGTCTCGAAAAAGCTTCTCAAACCAAACTGCCCTTCGGATACGGCACTAAACTCTAGGTCCCTTCCATCCGTGTGAAAAATATAACGCACACAACATGAGTGGTTGCGAGAAGCTAGGCCCTGGCACTTAACGAGCTGTTGCGTCAAATATATATATATGCATATATTTTTTTTATTGACATAGACCAGATATTTAACGTAACCCCAAGAAAAAACTCTAAGGGCGTCAAATCGCACGATTTTGGCGGCCAATTGACAACGGCTCTTCCTGAGATTACGCGATCCGGAAACTTCGCCTTCAATATCTCCAGTATTTCGTTCGATGTGTGGCAAGTCACTCTATTCTGTTGAGACCACATATTGCCAATACCCAAACGATCGATTTCCAGCCAAACAAACTCGGTTATCATGGCCCGGTACCGCTCCCCGTTGACGGTCAGTGCCCGCCTACACTCATCTTAGAAATCCACACCAAACAGAGAGTTTTTCGCAATGCAAATATGTTGACATAATCTCTCTTGGATTTTCATTGCTCGAAAATTGACAATTTTGTTTGTTCACGTAGCCGCTAAAAATGATTAAGCCGCAGCTTATTGAACTTATCGTCCGAAGTTCTCGCCAAAACGATTGAAAACACGGTAAAAAGAGCCCAAATGATCATCAACAATGGCGGCGCCCACTTGGGCTAGGTTGGAGGGAAGTGCACCTAAGTGCTTATCACGGGGCCATTCGGTCCATTGTGTTTTCCTTTGTAGTGTGGAACCTATACTTAAATAATTATCTTGCGTCGGTTCTGTTGTGAACCAGCCTGTGCTCTTTATGAAGCTTATCATGTTCCTTAGTGGGACTTGTATGAGATCCCCTAGTTCGTCAAAAAACCTGTTTCCCATATGATGGAGGCGGTTTTGAAGATTTGGGAAATCGCATAGCAGCTGTTTGATGGTTTCTGTCTCCTCTATATCTTGACAGCTCCTGCAGTGGTCGGGTGTGCTGACGCCAAATCTAGCAGTCATTACCCCTATCGCTCAGTGTCCTGTTAGCGCACTTTTCCTTTTTAGTTCACTAATTGGAGTTTTTACTGACATCCGACTATACTTCACAGTCAGTGAAGTAGGTGTTCTCCGACACCTTACCATTGTGCAAAACATGACACTTACCTCCCTCATATGTAGCCTTTATAATAGCTATGAGTTTTGTTGTCTGGGATGCCTCTTCCAGATAACATTCCAATCCAAGCTGTCGAAAGCCCTCTCAAAGTCGATGAAAAGTAGATGCAAGGGGGACCTGTACTCTATGAATCACATGGTATTTACTCGTTGTGGTCTATGTAGGAGGATCTAGCACGAAAACCTGACTGTTCAACATCAAGGTTTGCATCTAATGGCCGACGGAATATGGTACAAAAATATTTTCTTTTGGTCCCAGAAATTAATATCATTTCTTGCATAAATTTGATACGCTGATTTAAAAAAATCGCATTACATGTTTTCTGCTACATATTGTGAGAAATATTTACCAAAGAACCATTCAATACTATTGGAAGCAAAAATTTTAAATTTGAGGTTGTGTCTTAGTATTCCGTACTCCTAAACCTTAAGTAGGGTAGTAAAACTAGGTGATTGATATACTTCAAAAGCAGTCGAGCAGATTAATGGATAGTAGGTAGGAGTTTCTCCCAGTCTACGCTGTTCCATGTTTGTGACGTCCTCCTTATAATCGCCCTGAACTGGTCGTTCTAAGCTGAGTTTGTACTCATGAGTTCGAACTCTTTTCGCAACTTTAACACTGTCGATTACGCATGGATCGATTTTCAGTAAATAGACAACATCCCTCCTTTCTACTACATAATCACAGCGCGGTATTTGATTTTGGTGACATGAGACCCTTAAAAAAAAATAATAATGCGGATGAAAGTACATTATGCTGTGGTATCACTTTATATTAGTAGACTGGCTAATTTTCAATCTACTTACATATTTAATTGTTTAGGAATGTGGGGTATACGGAGCAAAAAAAAAATGCACAGTTCACTTGAAGATGTGTATGGTATCGCTTTTTAAACATACATACATGTGTCTATGTTTGTGGTTCGGCTAATTGCTGGTCATTATTTGATATCTAAATCTTCTTATTGCTTATTTAGTCCTTGATTAATACGCTAATTTAAAAGTAATATTGTGGCTTTAAGAAAATCAATCATGAAGCTAATCTGAATATTGACTAGGTTTTAAGAAATCCTATAGCCTTATCGTAAAATAACTCAATTTACGATCACTAGGCCTATGTTAGAATTGGTTGTGTCATTAGCGATCATTAGCTTAATAAATACATAATCAACATGTTTGCCCAGGTGGTCTGGTATAGACAGGTAACTTGACATTGATAGATTTGGCTGATGATTAAGACTGATCCTGAAATTTGCTAGGAGTCATAAGTATAATACATGTGTTGTGTAAAGAGCCAAATAAGTAATAACAAGTAATTGGGTGTATTAAAAAATGCATAAAACATGGAGATCTTTATTTTGAGTCAATAGCAAGTTTAATATTTTATTATTCAACCCAATGTCTACTTTAACTACTGATCTCTAATCGCTTTTATACTGGTTCGTGTGGCGCATTTCATTAACTAGATCTTCATTGTAAAATATTTTAAATAATAAAATTCCTATATCAATTTTAATTAAGAATGCATTTCACAAAATTCCATTAATTTTGGTTATTTGAAATATGGTATTTTGTGCGAGAACTTAACTGCACGAAAGCTTTTCTTTTTATTATCAATGACAAGCACCCGTCGGTACTGCGAATTGAACGATGAAAAGTAATGCAAAAGCGCATACTTGCACCACTGCAAGCACGATCGCTGCAATGGTTTGCATCTCGAGTGCTGGTGAGTTCGGTAGCGGAAATAAATGGAAGCGAAGGTAAGCCAACACCCGAAAATGTGCAACATTGTAAATGCATTTGTAACTAATTTTCGAAAGCCAATTAGTTAACGAATTTCAACAAAAGAAAGCTGACATCTATTTAAAGTCAACTAAGTGTTTCCGCGAAAGTAGTTACATGCTGAAATGACTCGTACATAGTGCTTAGAACTCTACCTTACCGCACGTCGCGGCAGTCAGTCGACCTTACGCATTCGTTACTGGAAGAAAAATGAGTTCATAATGCGATTTATTGTTGGCATTTGAGCTTACGAATTGAGAATGCTATCTCAATACAAGCGCATTTGATTGCGAAATCGCACCAATGAACGCATACATTTTATTCTGCGTGTGTGCGCGTACAACATACACTAGTGTGTTGTTCAAATTTTACGCATTTTTTGTTTTTATTGCAAACGCAGTAAAAAAAAATGTAAGAAAAAGTTTTTTTTTTCCTTAGTGAATTTCGTGGATCGTGGCATTTGAAATCTAAAGGAGAGGAAAAAAAACGATCTTTAAAATAAATCTTCAAGGTTACGTTCACGGCTCTTGGAGCAGCAGTGACAGATGAAACATAGCAGCTATCACTTTGGATTTGTGATCACATGCGATACGCACAAATTCGTGATGGTATCGGCTGCTCTGTACCCCACTGATGTTTTTTTTTTTTTGGCTTTTTTTTTATTGCAGAGTAATTTATTGCTTTTGGAAAAGCTTGGGGGAATTTAAAGTTTGCTTTGTATATATATATGTGTGGTACATTCATACAAATATGTATGTACATAGCTATGCATGTACTTCAGTGCGCTCGATCTGTAATAGTACGAGTATGTAGGCGTTTTTTTTTTTATAATTTTGTTGTTATTTTGATGGGAACGTACATAAATGTATGGAATTAGTTAAAGTTTTTTCTTGTTAGTAGTTTTATTTATGATCATTATGAAGTAATTAGTTTGTTTAACACCACATCAAGCTAAATAATGAATGAGGAGCTTCTTGTAAGACGAAATCAAGACGGAAATGAGACTTGCCCTTAGGACGTATGAGTAATAGCCGTGCATACACATGTAAACATGTAGGTACGTATAAAACAAGTTGGTATATAGTGATGGTTGTAAATACAAAAAAACTTTTCTGAAGGGCAATTTGCTTGTCACTGTAAAGACGGAACCTGCTAAAAAAATTAAAAAAAAAAACTGTAGCAAATCTATTCAAGACAATTTCGTTCAATAAATGAATTTATAAAAAAGTAACAAAATCTGGGAGCCAAATAAATGAATTATTAAATGAAACATGTTAAAGACAGGACAATCAGGTTTATGGTAATTCCAAAACTTTCTGTTGGGATATTCATGTGAACCTGGTTCGGGGGAATACTTGCACAATTCCATTAAGCAGACAAATTATTGCTTGGAAAACGACTATTATTATTTTTTTTTCTTTTTTATTTAGCTTTTAGCTTTAATAGTTTTTATTTCACCATAAAACATTCATTATTAGTAAATTCTAAGTTTATTTAGTTTAGCCTGAGGCCATCTACCAGATTGAAAATAATATGATAAATAATAAAATAGGATCTACTCATACAACACAAAATGTATGAGTATAATACTTAGCAGTATTAGTTTTAATTAGTGCGATATTGACATGTTCCTAAGTTCATAGATACTTGAGAGAATTAACACCAGGAATTCTATATTAACAGCTAATTGAAATTTAGTAATAATCAACTCTATCTCAATCTTTTTCTCTGACAGAATGCTTACTTACTTAAAGGGCTAACAACCCTTGAAGAGTTTCTGCCTGAGTCACGGCTGCCTTCCATCCTCTGCGATCCCGAGCACGCTGCTTCCAGTTGTGAAGACCAAGTTTTCTGGCATCCGTGACAGCTTGGTCTTTATACCGAAGGTTCGGCCTTTTTCGCCGTCTCGAACCTGAGGGCTGAGATTCAAAGATTCTCTCGCTCGATGTGGCCGAGCCAATGTAGTCGACGTGCGTTGGCTTTTTGGACTACATCCACATCCTGGTACAACTTATAGAGTTCGTGGTTGTATCTTCTCCTCCATTCGCCCTCTTCCATATAGGACCTAATATCCGACAAAGTACTTTTCGTTCGAAGGTACCCAATATTTGCTCTTTTCTTACTTATCGTCCAGCAATTGGCGCCATAAAGCAAAACTGGTAAAATGAGCGTTCTCTATAGCATTAATTTGGTCCGTCGAGTTAGCTGTTTTGAATCCACTTGTTTTGCCAAACAGAAATAGCAGCGGTTTGCTAAGGTTATTCTTTGTCGCTACGCACTATCTGCTCCAGCACAATATTGAAGAATACTACCCTGACGTAGTATTGAAAATCCTTACAGACCTCAGCTTCAAATATGTTGAAGTAGGTCCGGTAAGGTACCCGCTGGTCTCCAGACGTCACCGTTGATTCCATCGAGAGAATTCATCCGCCGCACGTCCTCCTTCCAAGGAGCTCTTGCTAGACTTCGGAGACGCATATTTCGGCCAATCAGGTCAACAAGAGATGCCTCGTCCGGTTAAACATATGCGCGCTGAAGTTCACCCAGATGTGCTTACGCAGTTCTGAGTGTTCAGCTACACATACATCGTCAGACTCAGACATTACCGCCATCCACGAAATGCGATGGGATGGGTCGGGCAAAAGGCGGATGAAAAACTGCGATATCTACTACGCCGATTGCTTTAGACAACAAGATCAGTGTCTATTTGGGTGCGGATTTGTCATTGGAGGCAGACTTAGGCAAGAAGTCTTGAGTTTCCGGCATGTGAATGAGCGTCTCATGACTATCCGTATCAAGGCTAAATTTGCAAGCATTAGCCTAATATGCGTTCACGCCCCTCGCGAGAAGAAGGACGACGAGACAAAGGATGACATCTACCAGCTCTTGGACAAGACGTATGAGCATTGCCCTAGCCATGACGTTAAAATTATCCTAGATGATTTTAACGCAATGCTAGGAAGAGAGGACGTCTTTAGTAGCGTGGTCGGAAAGCACTGCCTGCACGACATCACATCCGACAACGGACTCAGGCTAGTCGACTTTGCGGCGAGGCGAAACTTTGTCATATCGTACGCGATTCCCACGTCTCGATATTCACAAAGGAACATGGCTCTCCCTTGGTCGGAATATTGTCAACCAAATCGACCACATTGCGATCGACTCAAGGCACTCTTCCAGTATTTTGGGTGTCCGGACATTCCGAGGAGCCAACGTGGACTCGGATCACTACCTAGTTGTAGCCAAGGTACGGATGCGGTTATCCAGAACGGAGCGAAATCAACTAAATAATCTGAGGAAATTTGACGTCGGACAGCTACAATCGCAAGAGACCACCAGAGCATTTGCCGATCGAGTTTCTCTTAATCTTAACTTAAGTCCTATGCCGCCAGCAGCAAATGCGAAAGACCAATGGTAGCGTTGCTAACAAGCCATCAGAGATGCAGCCTCTGATGCATTGGGTTTCTCTCGGCCGCCACAACGAAACCCCTGGTTCGATGAGGAATGCCGGCAAGCACTTTTTAAGGCAGGAGGAGATGAGCTGGTAAGGAGCATGCACCAGCTCATCTGTAAAATCTGGTCGGACAAAAGTATGCTCGATGAATGGAACCTCAGCATCATTTGCTCGATCTTGAAGAAAGGAAACCCTCTGAACTGCGCCAATTACAGATGTATACGTCTCCTCAACATAAGATCCTGTCTGGCGTATTATGTGAACGCCTAAAACCGATCGTCAACATTCTGATAGGTCCTTATCAGTGCGGTTTCAGGTCGGGGAAGTCGACCATTGACCAAATAATCACACTACGGCAGATCGTGGAAAAAACTCATGAATATAAAATCGATACGCACCACCTCTTTATCGATTTCAAAGTTGCCTATGATAGCGTGTATAGAGACGAGTTATACAGAGCCATATCTAATCTAGACATCCCTGCCAAGCTCGTCCGTTTGTGCAGAATGAGGATGGAGAACTTTCGCTGCTTCGTCAAAGTCGGTAAGAACATCACCGAACCGTTCGATGTCAGGAAAGGTCTTAGACAAGATGACGCGCTATCATGCGATCTCTTTAACATAGTACTTCAGAGAATTGTACGAAACTCACAAGCCAACACGGGAGATATAATCTTTTACAAGTTTGTACAACTACTCGCTTATGCCGATGACATTGACATAATCGGAAGAACTCAGCGGGCAGTCAATGGGGTTTTTGCGGTCAATGAAAGCAAAATAAAATATATGTTGTGTACAAAAAAGGACACCCAACATCGGCGTCTTGGACAGAACGCCACAATAAACGGATATAATTTTCAGGTAGTAAAGGATTTCGTCTACCTAGGCTCTATGGTGAGCTCCTCAAATGACATCAGTAGGGAGATCACACGAAAAATTACTCTTGCCAATCGTTGTTTCTATGGGCTAAGACGGCAATTGAGTAACAAAGCCCTATCTCGAACTACTAAGGTAACTCTTTATAAGACACTAATCATCCCAGTCCCAGCCCAGGCATGGGCTTTGACAAAACTGGATGAGGATGCCCTTGGTTATTTCGAGAGAAAAGTTCTGCGAGCGATCTTTGGTCCCGTCTGCATAGACGGTGAGTGGAGGAGAAGGTACAATACCGAACTATACGGACATCGATTTAGCCAGAAGAGTTCACATACAGCGACTAAGATGGCTGGGTCATTTAGAGCGGATGGAGCCCAACATTACCGCCAAGAAAGTCTTCGAATCCTCAGCGGATGGACGGCGCAGTAGAAGACGGCTTCGTGGTGGGTGGCGCAAACAAGTGGAGGCGGACCTCAACCAACTTGGCGTGCGCAACTGGAGGCAGTTGGTTCGTAACCGTGCTGGCTGGAGAGGTTTGTTGTTAGAGGCCCAGGTCCAGCCCGGACTGTACCGCCACCTACTGTCTTCTTAGCTTGTAAATTGCTTTGGTATGGTCTCAATACTGGTTTTAGCACTGGCCTTCTATCTCCATTTTTATGCTACTGAAGCTGTACACATTTAGGTTACAGTAAAATTCCGTCCTTCCATCAGTTTGTAGTTGTCCCGGATAGATAAATCTGCCTTAAGCCAAGAACTCCTTTTGACCACCAGTAGCAGTTGTAAAACTGTCCTTAATTGTCCGATTGCGTTGGAATAATATTTAAAGAACAATTTGGTAAAAGGTTAAAATTTAGATGTTGCTTTATTCGGGGATACATTTTTTTTCCGACGGAGCTCGGGCTCGTGTTGTTATGAGCATTGGGTAAGATATTTCAAATTCATCTTATATTCAGTTCTCAAAAAGAAATTCCTGCAAAAATAAATTATTCCTGCTTTTTATGACTTTTTCCGAGAAGTACTACCTTTCTATGCGTAGAATATTACCTCCGCCCAAAATAAATGTTTAAATTACAATTGGAAAATGCAGTCGCTGCGACTATGCTAAGCAAAGCTCATTAGATTGATTCGAATAGTTACAGATGATCTGCATGACAAAGAATATGTATATCGTAAGCGGTTATATAATTTATTTCTAATTGTAAAGTGATTCTTTAAGTCTGGCAGTTTTACATATGAAGAACTCGATCGTCGTCTGCATTGTGGTCCTTAAATTTCTTAGTTCTTTGAAATAAGCACAATTTATCTAATTTAATATTCAATTCGACAGAACGCTGCAATTCGCTTACAACAAGTTCTTAGTATACCCTACACGTCAACTTTCATTTCAAATCATGGAATATGTTTTCCAGCCAACAATAGATATCACTATTCAAATCAATAAGCCGAGATTCGTTTAATACGATTTATCTTGGTGTATCTACTTTCTTTATTTCTCTTAGAAACAGTTTCCGTACAGCATATGTATGTATTTACTTCAAAAGCAAACAAAAATCACTTATAAATTATTGAGCTTAATACTACCAACCTACACCAATGGCTTAATATCATGGCTTAGCTAATTTGCCATTTAAAGTTATAATTAACAATTCGTTGCGGAACAAGTTCTACTGTGGCATTGTCGATCTCATTGTTTTACCCGTCATCACACAAAAATACCTATAGTATTACTTTAATTTATCTTCGGAATCACATTTGAAAAATGATCTTACAAGCGAGAACAGCCGCCAGAAACCAGTTCTCACCAAAATGCAAATTGAAAATTTATTTCTATACCTCGAAAGCCCTTCAAAACAATCCCGTCGCCCTTAGCTATGTTTGCATCTGTTTTACAACTTGAATTCGAAATTAACAATTTATGCGTGCGGAAGCTTCTCGTTTAACCTTGCAGGCTAAACAACAACAATAGAATAAAAAGCCCAACTATAAAGGGCGGCTGGTGCCCTTGAAGCTATCACAAGCGCATTTTACTCATGTAATTCTAGAGTATGTGTGTTTTTATTTTACTTCCTGCTTCGATAACCCGATTTTGTTGGTTTAATTAGATGTTGCCATGTTTCGGAGCCAGCTTTCAGCTCATTCCTACGCATTGTCGCATTGTGCGTTCCTAGGGGCTTTTCACTTTTCCGAATTTTAATTTTTAATACAAACTCAGTTAACGAACCGAGAATAATTATATATCAGGCCTTTTGTTAAAAGGTGCACATGCAGCATTGGGAAACGGAACACATGTGAATATTTAAATAGCTTACAGCTGTGTCAATTCGTACACATACTTGTACATATTATACATAACTACTTAAAGATATATAGCCCGTTTAATCTTCTAATCGCCGTTAATAACTTTCAAGGTCGTGAAATTGACCTTTAAATGGTGTGAGGCTTGATATTGATTTCAGTTATGTAAAGTTTTTATTAAGCAATAGAATTTGTATAAGAATATGTTTTTCTGGTTTGTAAGGTTCTATAATGGAACAGAGTGTAAGGTCCTATTTGATTTATTTAAGTTAAGAAGGATGCGCGCATTAGGTGTGTTTAGAAGAAAGCCAGTTGGCTGTGTGAAAACAGCGTTGATACTATTCCTACTTTCTGAACGACAGATCCCTGTTCAAACCAGCCATTGCTTTTGATAAGTCATGTTACCTGTATTGATAAAACTCACTTGAGCACCACTAGTTACCCACTGTAGCGAAGAACGTCATTTTAAAGATATGAACTTTGGTAAACCGATTGCTTTATGGTTTCTGGTTTTCTCTGTCAGGACAGTTTCAGTTGTAATCTGGCCAGTTCATGCATAACGTAGAAACCTCTAAGCCTATAAAACAAGGAACTGTCGACACATTTGGTAGAATTTTAACTCATTTTCAATTGCGTCCATTTTACAATATAAAAAAAAAATAAAAAAAATTTATCAGTAATGAAGGTTGTGTGCAATGTGCTGTATTCGAAGACTTAGACCACAACTGACAGATAACTTAAGGTGTTCTAAATGAAATGCCATTGGATGGGGCGGACAGAAGGAGAATGAAAATGATGGTGCATTCTACCGCGATTGCCACAGCATCAGATTCTATTTGGATGGGGTATTATCCGATAAAAACCCTTATCAAGGTTAAACCTATGATGCACATACAGCTTCAAATGATGATCTTGGCTTTATAAAGCGAAGCCTTTATGCCAACATCCCCGGGAATAGATTTCGCTGCGGGAATATTGCGAAGAACTGTACATCAAGAAATTATGGTCAGCAGATTTTACGTTAAAGGTTCGCAATTGCAACTGAATATCAGGAACTTTACAAATTGTGTACCCGCAAGTCCAGAGTCACCAGTATAAAATGTAGAAGTTAACGAAAAAATTGCCATGAAGAAAAAGTATGAGAAGCATGTAGACGAGTTAATAGTGAGGTGTTACTGAAGATATGATGTTCGAAAATTGTATCTTGGTTTACCCAATAAATACCCGACATTACAATCGAAGAAGTTAGTGAGGCGGTCAAATACTCCAAGAAACGAAAAGCGGTTGGGCCAGACGAGATGCCTTCTGAGTTCTGGAAAAACATGGGAATCATCGGGTTCAGATGGCTCAGAATTCTCATCTCCAAATTCGTGAGAGGTGATCCAATGCCGAATCAATGGAGGGAAAGTTACCTTCTCCCTGTATACAAGGGAAAGGAGATAACTACCGTTCGATCAAGCTGATGTCACACACCATGAAGATCGTTGAGCGGGTATTAGGTGGCCGACTGCGAAAAATAATACGGCTATCTGATGATCAGTGCGGGTTTGTCTCGGGTAAATCAACCACAGATGTAATCCAAAGTACAAGGATCATAATGGAAAAACATTATGATTTCTTAAGGGATTTGCATATTGTATTGGTTGATTTTGAAAAGGCATTCGACAGACAACCACGAGATCTGATATAGATGGCGCTAAGACATCGAGGGGTCCCAAAAACCTATGTACAGACGATAATGGACATGTACGAAGGAGCAAAGACAAGTGTAAGATGCCCCGCTGTAGTAACCGAAGAGTTCCCAATCAAAGTCGGGGTGCATAAGCAAAGCGTCTTAAGTCCTTTGCTATTTATTGCAGTCATTGATTATCTGCTTGAAGATAAAGTGATGGACCCCAAGGTACATCAGTTATTCTTTGCTGACGATGGAGCCATCATAAGTGAGGTTCCTACATCCCTGCAACGAGCACTTGATGTGTGGGTAGACGTTCTGGAGGGAAATGTGTATCGCATTAGTTAAAAAAAGACAGAGTACTTGTGCTGCCCGTTCTCTGATCCACTCAGACCTATTCCAGGCATTTATTTGAATGGAACAGTGCTTCCCAAGTGCAAAAAGTTCAAATATCTGGGATCTATGATCAATAGCAAAGCAACTTGTGATGACGACATCAATCATCGTGTAAGCGTAGTGTGGATGAAGTGGCGAGAAAATTCCGCTATCTTCTGTGACAGAAAAATGCCACCTAAGTTGAAAGGAGGGCTCTACACCGCAGTTGTGCGTCCAGCGCTCACATACGGTTCGCAATGTTGGACGATGTACAAAATGTATGAGAGATTAACTGCAGCTAAGATGAAGATGCTTCGCATGACAGCACGAGTGACAAAGCTTCATCGAATAAGAAGTTCGAAGATCCGTGGAAGCTTTCACATCAAGGAAACCGTCGTACAAAAAATTGAGCGAGACCGGCTCAGCAGGTGTTGCCACGTTCAAAGAAGAGATCATTTGAACCCTGTGAAAAGGCAATATCAATGCACGTTCCAAAGACATCGCGACTTAGGAAAGGCAAAGACAAATGCGACGACATCGGCATTTCGTTGGCCTCAGTAACCGAGTGATCGAAAATCGGGAAGCCTGCCGATATTTTCTGAGGTCAAATAGGCGAACCCCACAGGCGGATCAGTAGACATGCAGTGAAGTGGAATGGTTCTGATCCCTTATTTTCGGATCGTAACCTCGCTAATAAAAGGAAGAAGAAGACCCAATAAAAACAGAAAGATTATAGCTAAGCTAAATCCAATTTAGCAATACGAGTAGTAGAAGAAATGGTACAAAAGGCCCAATGATTGAAATCGCAGTATAGTCTTCTCAACTTCTAAGAAAAGAGAACAGCTTCTGAGCTGCGCTAACAACGGTCACATAATTCTCTTCAGCTTCGCGTGTAAGATCGTATCAGCTGTACTTACTATGTGAATAGCAATGATTAGTCCTTATCAGTGCGGTTTTAAGCCAGGAATGTGCAGAATATTCACATTATTACAGATTTAAGAAAACAGGAATTTATATTGGTACCCAGCATCTTTTTATCGATTTTAATGCAACATAGGATAGCATTTCTAGTGTATTGGTCTGTATATTTCACATCTCTGAAAAACTATTCCGTCGATGCTCCAACAAAATCGAAAAAGACACTACTGAGCGCGTTGATGTTAGAAATGCTCTGATTTCCTAAGCATCATTCTTGAAAATATTGTGCAAAATTGTTGCAAAACCCAGATGTACAGTCGCTTAAAAGCTCGCTTATATGAACAAAATTATTCGAACTGGGCACGCCATTCTACCCAAGAAAAAAAATTGCAAACTATCTGACTAATAGAAATCTAAGATATGAAACCGACGATGGCTTGAAATACTACAACGTATCTACGGAAGTTCCACAATGTTCCACGCTCAGCCCTCTTCTGTGGAACATCGTATACGATGGAGTTCTGTTACTAAATATCTCTGCCGCAGGGAGTAAGAATTATTGGATTCGCTGATGATATCGCTGTGGTTACCGTTGCGAAATATACCCACGAGATAGAGATAGTCACAAATGAAGCAATATGCCGCATTACAAATTGGTAATTACAGTTGGTATGGAACTGGCTGATCATAAAACAGAGGTCGTCCTTCTTATTACCAGTCGAAAAGTTGGTTATAAAGTTGAATGTTCTGCTGCCACTAGTACGTAGGCGCGTTGCTGGCGTCGATTATTCGGGTTTGCGAATCATGCCTGCTAGCAGCCCGGGCTCCTATTATCTTTAGAAGATTACCACACCTCTTGGCGCAACAAAAAAAAAAGTCTTAGAAGTCTGTGTAAATACTTATATAGAGCTGGGATCAAACGAAAAGTTATTCATACCCATCGCTGTTTCTTGTGGCCACAATTTCAACTGAGAAACAAAGCACTCACATGAATAGTTATGTGGACTTTATAAACAGTTTGTCATATCCCAGCTATGTCCTAAAATGAGAGATTTTCTATATATTTTGTATTGACGGACTATGAAGTCGAAATACTATCACGACCTGTACAGTCTTTATAGTGATTTACATCTAGTTCAAAAAGGTTAGAATTCATGACTTGAGATGGAAACGGTAAACCAACTTGGCATACGAAGCTGAAGGCATCTGTCAAAAAATTGCGGTTAAGGCCCACGCTCATTTCGGATTTATGACAGTACAATTGTGATAAGCGTTTTCGGGAATTCTTTGCCCACTGACTCTTATTTTGTGTATTGAGATAATAATTCTAGTTTTTAATAATTTAGGAACGAGCATGAAAAGTCGACTATTTGTAAATAGTTTTACCCATTTTACAAGGTCATCCCCAGTATAAGACAAAAGTGTTTCTTATCATTAAAATCGGTTTTGAAAAATGCGAGTAAAAAATGCTGTAGCTCTAAATATATGTAACTATGTGAAAATAAAACAAAGGTGTCACATCTGAAAAGATAGTGTGTTCAATGCTTATAAATCTCAATCCAATTAACCAGCTATGCTAATTTTTCAGCAGTGACTTATATCACATATACGTACACCCATTTCCCCAATATCATGCGCAACTTTGTATAATTTAGTAATCACAGGGTGTGTACATTATCCAGCATTAGACAAATCAGAATATGAATAATGAATTTAATAGCGATACGCTACGCATCTGCAATTACTTCACGTCATATTCGCGCTACTTATTCCAAACACATTAATTAAAGAGGGGGGCGCCGACACACACATGTGAAGGATATAATTAATATTCGTTCACCGATTTGATAGGACATAAGGACATTTGAATCATTTTCGCGTTACTGGCCACAATCCATCTCCATCGCATCGGGTTAATAGTGACATTCAGCTAATCGCATTATTCAACACTATTGTGCAGTTGTAGGTACACGTGATGGAGCGAGGCGATAAGATTGCGTATACGCCCGACGATTCTGCAAATAAAAAAAAATGTTCATGCTTACATGAAATCAAAGTCAACTGAAGTTGATTGGGAGTTGGCTTGCGATGTGACCACCACAATCGAGCCATATTGCATGGGTGGAGTATTCAAATTTTTTGGTTGAACTCGGAACCACTCCCCACCTTGGATACGGTGTAGAGGTACAACATTGTTGTGTGTAAATTTTTACCCATTAAGGATTTTCACTTGAGCAAGGACATAAATCATAGCGTTGATGGCTGTTACGTGGTACACGCTACATTGTTTCTCTGTAACGGTATCGGATAAGAGATTGAAAAAGTGTTGAAGGATTCTTCTGCATAAGGAATTTTCTGAGGTTTGGCAGATGGTTTTACGGAATTCCTTTGGTTGGACATATTTTTGAAACTATTCCTCTCGGTGGGCTTACATTCTTATTGAAAATGTTGGCATTAATTAAGATGTTCACGTCGTTTTATTGCCAATTAATTAGGTAGATAGAAATCGCAGCATTTTGTGTTTTTATTATCAAAATTTATTTTCATTCGTATCCATTTGTTAGGAAAGCGTTGTAAATATTCGGACACAAATCGGTTAATTGGAATCATTCTTATGGTTTTGAATGTGCTATAAATAGAATTAATAATTTTATTGAGTCGGATATGAGAACGATGACGTGTTGGGAGTGGTTATAAAATAGCTTGTAAGTCAAAGCAGTTTGTGATTCGTTCATAAGGAACAGTGTAAACGTAATCAAAAATGGCTACATATAGGCCCCCCTATTCACACCGAACAATGCTGTCATTAGGGAGCCATAACAATGTCCATTTGGTAAAAATATCGCAAATGAACTGATATAATTTCCATATCGCAAACGAACTACATACATACATACATATTTGGCTTAACAGCCCATGAAAGGCCTAGGCCTAGCTTCGTGCAACCACTCGTGTTGTGTGCGTTATATTTTTCACGCGAATGAAAGAGACCTATAGTCGAAGGCAATTTGTTTTGAGAAGCTTTCTCGTAATAACAATACTCTCGGATGTTTGTCAGAGGTTCGCGAGAGGTTGAACCGTAAAAAAATGGTTGATGTTTTTTGTTTTGTTTTCAATAGAACATTGAACCTCACGCGCAGTGGTCTGACGTACTAACCACTACGCCACCGTGCTACCAAAAGAACCAGTACAGATTTTACTCAAACAAAAAATTACCCTTATGTCATCCCACAAAGGATCGACCACTATTCGCGCATCCCCTCTTCGAAATGTAAAATGTTTTTTCAGGATTCGTAGTCAGTAGCGACAAAAAGGACTCCAAAGAGAAGGACTTTTTGTCATGCTATTCAATATTCAAGTTAAATTGAATAATTCGTACTATTCTCAGGAGGCGAAAAATTGAAATGAGACGACGTACACGATGAGTCGATGGATAGAAAGAAGCAAACAAATAAGGCAGTCAGGCACAAATAAAAAATTGCGTGGACGCCGAAAAAATAAAATTCAAATATTTACTTTTATACTTACTTCATGTTAAGAGCTAGATAACTAGGATTGCGCGCATTTTGACCGAAATGGCAGAGTTGTGGACGCGGCGAGCTTACTCTTCGATGAAATAGGAAAAGACACGAGACATTTCTACGATGTTCGAGTGGGACTACGGAGTTCACAATGTCTCTATCACATATAAGTTTTAACGTGCGATTCTGTACCCTGTCTAGAATGTACAGAGCGGTCTTGGGTGCACTAGAACAGATGTGGGCGTTTTATTCCAGCTTTAGACGGATGAATGCCTTATAGATTGAGGCCAGATAAGACGGGGTAAAATATTTTTGCATCAATAAAGGAATTCTAGACATTTTGCAGCATTTTTGACGACCTCGAATATATGATCGTTCAGAAGACATCGAGACAGAAGATGTTTTGGATGCATTAAACTTAGCTCTATTAGTTGAACCGCATTTGTTTTTTTTTTTTAACTTTGCGTGCACTCAAAGGGTTATGAATGCCTTTAACATGTTTACACACAGTGTGGGCGTTGGAAAGGATAGATAGAGAGAGAGAGAGAGAGAGAACGATTTTGGTGTAGTGGTTCTTGAAGCTCAGTTGTTTATGCTTCAGAGATTCTCTGGGGGTGGCGTCCAGATAACTGGGTTGATTTTTGTTATTATTTTCTTTGCTTCTGATTCACAGCACATTTTTCCCGATAACCGATGTCAAGGGCAACCATTTTTCCAGCCGCATGACCAAGCTACTGCCAGTGTTATGCCTTCACAATAATGTTCACACAAGCTTTCGCAAATGATCGGAGTGACTTTATATATTTCATAAGAAATAAATAAATGCTTGCTGACATCAGGATTTTAACCATGAACCATTAGCGTGGTAATTTATGAGGTTACCACTACACCATTGCCACCCCTTAATTATGTTAGGTTATGTTGTCCAGGTCGGAATTTAATATGTTTAACATACGTTGACGTTCAGGAAGGTGAGTTAGGTAACGAATATGAAAAACTGAGGGCACTGTCATCAGCGAATAAATGGATTGGATTAGAAGTTACAGGAAAGAAGTCATTTATAAAAGTGAGAAAGAGAGTCGGACACAAAACGGTGCCCTGGGGAACACCAGCATTTATATTGTGAATTGCAGATTTGAAACCGTCCAAGATAACTTGTACTGAATGGCATGAAAGGTAATTTCTAATCCATTGAAGAAGAAACTCATCGTTGCCATATATATTCATTTTCGATAAAGAGCATGATTCCAAAATCTGTCAAATGCCTTAAAAATATCGAGTGCAAACATCTTTGTTTAGACGAAGTGATGGAAGGATTGGTTATACTTCTCGGTGAGATATGTCATCAAATCACCAGTGGACCTTTTGCTACGGAAACCATGCTGCCGATCATTGAGGAGTTTCCGTGAATCAAGATATTTCATAAGCTGGCGATTTATCGGGGTTTCCATGAGCTTCAAATGAAGGCACGTAAGTGCAATGGGTTGGTAATTGGACAGGGAGAAAGATTCGCCTTTTTTAGGCACGAACTGTACAAATGCTGTTTTCAATCTCGGAAAGAGCTCAGAAGAGTAGGACAGACAGAAAAGCTTACGCAGAGGTTTTGTCAGCATGAGAGAACACTTTTTCAGAACTAAGGGGGATACCATCTAGACTAGCGGATTTGTGTATGTTAAGACTTTTGAGTACTCCTGCAACTGTACGAGTGCGAAAGTGGACATGTCCCGTGGAAAATTCGACGCCGTCAACTACAGGTGGAGACAAGACAAACGACTATCAGGCAGGGTTGAGTTGGCTGCAAGTGAGCAGCAAGCAGATTGGTCTTATCTAAAGAGCTGACAGCTAGAATGTCATTGTTAATGAGCATTGGGATAGCAAATGTGTCCGCATTTTTAATATTTTTGACGAATGATCAAATATTTTTGCTACCTTTGGGACAGTGTGTCGGATCACTGCGCGTGAGGTTCCAAGTTCGAATCCCAGAAAACACCAATAAGTTTTTTCACGGTCCCACCTCTCGCGAACGTCTGACAAACATCCGAGAGTATTTTTGTCTCGAAAAGGCTTCTTAAACCAAATTGCCCTTCGGATACGGCACTAAACTGTAGGTCGCCTCCATTCGTGTGAAAAATATAACGCACAGAACATGAGTGGTTGCGAGAAGCTAGGCCATGGCACTTAAAGAGCTGTTGCGCCAAATATTTATTTTTATTTTTTTTTTTGGGGACATTGTAGAAATTATTTGCCTCAGTTTATGGTCAGAAAGAATTTTACACGTCGAATGTGGGCATTGCTGTCATTTCTAGCTTGTTTAAACTTCCTTCTGTATTCCTCAGATTTGTCGGCTTTATAAGACCGAAAACTTACTTCTTTCACTACACTTCGACAAAAATTCGCCTCGTTTGCTTATGTCAGAATTGTAAAGTTTCTTCCTGTATGTAGTCATAGGTCAGTCATCACTTAATAACAAAAGACATGTACAATACATATTTGCATACATTTTCCCTAGAATACAAGGAAGCGGAACCTAGATGGAAATAAAAAAATGGTTTTAAAAAAATTTTTAAGTGCGAGTAACTAGTGATGTTTGCTGCTGAAATACACTATCTCTCAGCGTTATTTGGCTGAAGACTGAAGTGCACTACAAAGAGCAATACATACTTACATAGTTAATGTTCTCATACATTCTGTTTGGATAATTCCTATTTTCAAAACTTTTCTTTTTCTTATTACTTTTATTCGCTTACGAGTCTTAACTACATACGTTACTACAATTTTTATTTTTTTTTATTTTATTGAATGCCATACTTATTTTTTTTCCATTATTTCGCACCTAAATACAATCATATCTTTCTAATGACTTTTGCTAATCAAAGATTGCTACAATCTATTGTTAATGATTTTGTACTAAATAAATTATGGAATCATGAAATTATGAGTCGAGCCTCGTGCAATAGTATTCGGGACCATCTTTTTATCACTGATTGCTACTTTTTTAAATGAAGCGATAGCGATGCATATGTACATGTAGGGAACAAATATCGATATTTGGCAACAGCACAGCAAACTGGGATACTTCCTACGCTATGATCTAATTTCAAGAAAAGGAAGCAAGAAGTAGAAGAAAAAGATGGAGCCACCAACCATCGAAGGGAACGCTCCAATCCATAAGTACAAATTTTCCATCTCTTTCCATTACAATTTACCAGTATTTATGTAATTTAAAATTTAGTTTGTAAGATTAATTTGTACTTTCACCTAAACTATGAATATATGATATAGGTAACGTATGTGATGGAGGTGGAGGGGATATTTTAGAATGGAGAACTTCAAATCTTCAAATAGTCGTTGTCACAAATATAGACCAAGAAGAAAATTTGGGTAACATATTGTTTTGCACATTTATAAGAAGGGCGTGATGATTAAGTCTGACAACGGCGACCACCATATTCAAAAATGTTCTAATCGATGATTTCAAATATTTTGTTTAAAAAACTATATCAATTACATATTTGTAATCTTTGTACAAGTATGTCACCTTTCATTATTTGATATATCACATGATGGGGACAAACATTTTTATTTTGGTTGCCCTTAGTACAAGATGCCTACAAAATGGAACCCAACAAAATTGTTTCTTTCTGCATCCTATAAAATTAGTACGCGCTAAAAATATAATATCTGCTTTTTAAGTTAAACGGCTTAGAAGTTACGCAATATGTAGATTGTAGACTGATATAAATTTTATTATTTTTTTTTTTTCAACAAGTTTGCAGCTACGCCCATATGGCGTATATGCACTGCGACCAGAAAGATCTATTGTGCCAGGGGCCTACTATTAGGACAGTAGGACTTTAACTCTCCTTATGAAAGTGATAATAACTGCTGCAGAGGAGTTCCTTAAGTCTTTTGGAGATTTGCTTGGACAGCTCTTCTAACTTTAGCTTGTCTGAGGCCTTGGGTGTTATTCCAATGAGCAATGCACATGTTGCGTTCCCAAATATTTAGGGTATATTTAAGAGCAGAATCAGATATTCCACAAAAGGGTTCTGGTCCAGTGAACAACTCAGAGGGGCCTTTTCTGCCCAGCAGATCTGCAGTTTCGTTGCTGTCGACGCTTACCCGGTACCCACTACAATTTTACTTGAGTATTGTATTGAGCCAACTTTTGTAATTAATTCATGTGATGTAGATGAATCTATTACCAAATATTTGATTATTTTGAATAAGTAGCCGAAATAAAATTATATATATGAACTCAATTTAATTCTCTACGCGTATAGTGAATCAAATTTGTTTACTTAATATTCTAACTGAAGCATTGCAGGATAACTACATATAATCTATCAGTTTAAGTATTCTAAATGTATGCATGCAGTTATGACGTACGTAAAACAATTTGATGTTAGACAGAATCTAGAGGATTACTAAATGGATGTTACACAGAAGTACTGAATTTAGGAATATGTCCAGGACACAGACCTGTTATAGACCCATTTGATGTTAATTTTTTTTTAATTTGATGTTAAAATCTGGAGACAGTGAGATAAGATTTAATAGATTTGGGTATTGTAAGCATTTATCCGCCCGTGCTCTGAGCATCAGTATAAGGGTATTAATAATCCCTTCGGGGCGCGCGTATTATAAAAAAAAAAAATGAAGTGGGAGATCAGTGCTTTAAGCGTATATGAATATTGGTACGTTTGATGCTTAAGTACAAGTTTATACTAGCGCAAGTCTTAAAAGCGTAAAGCTCTGCCTCGAAACACTGGGACTCTTTTCAAGTGATTTCGAAACTACTATACTACTACTACTATAATTGGGTCAATACACTCCGGCGCCAACTCCTGTATCCATTTTTTATCCGTCAGTACACCACACGATTCCTTTTGGATCAAGCAGCAATCCCCTCTTATTTCATGTATCACGGCTTGGGATCTCAATCTCAAGCCTTCTACCCAAGTAGAGTGATTTGGGCGTAAAGTCAGAAACCGTGCTGAGCATATTTAGCTCTAGATTAATAAATTCATGAAATCGACGTGAACCCATGTATTTTTAGCACCCGACTTTCAAAGACTAACTGCTCTGCGAATTGCTACTTTCTTGATGAATATATGTTGCAGAGTGAGTCCAATTATAGTCTCTATAGCTGCTGTGGGACAGGTATGCATACTATCTGTGATTTCGAAGTAAGATAATCTTTAAAATTTGTTGAGTTTGTTAATGGTTGTGACTTCCTTAGTTTTTGTCCACCAGACAATGGACGCGTATGTACGGATGGGTCTTACCACCGCAGAATGTGACCTTTGCGGACAGGCCCCAGGTTTTGCCATATATGCAGCGACAGGCCCACATGACAGTGGTCGCCTTGGCAATTTTATATTTAATATGAGAGTTAGTGGGCGCCTGCCATGGCATAAGTAGTTAGTGTGTCGGATCACTGCGCGTGAGGTTCCAAGTTCGAGTCCCAGAAAATACCGAAAAGTTTTTTCACAGTCCCAACTCTCGCGAACGTCTGACAAACATCCGAGAGTATTGTTGTCTCGAGAAAGCTTCTCAAAACAAATTGCCTTTCGGATAAGGCAATAAAATGTAGGTCCCTTCCATTTGTGTGAAGAATATAACGCACACAACATGAGTGGTTGCGAGAAGCTAGGCCCTGGCACTTAAAGAGCTCTTGCGCCAAATATTTATTTTATTTTTATGAGAGCGCGAGTTAAGTTCTTTGTTTAGGGCAATTCCTAGATATTATATTTTACCTCGTCAGAAAAACCAATGGTTGTACCATTTAGAGTCACTGAACTAAGGTTTTGCGTTCTTTTTTTTGTACTACGACTGCCTTGCTGGGGTCAATAGATAGGTCCTCCCCAGCACACTAGTTTGAAACTATAAGGAGTGCATCTTGCATGAGGTGACACACATTGTCTTCATGTTTGCCTTTAATTATGATCACAAGATCATCTGCATATCCTATAGCTCTGAAGCTTAAACTGTTAAGTCTATTCAGTAAGTCATCCACCATAAGAAAACATAAGAGAGGCGGAGGACGCCGCCTTGTGGGCAGCCTTTAGCTGCAGAGACCGTTACAGAGACCTATTTTGACGTATATGTTATTATGCGGCTGTAAAGTACAGTCCTAATCCATTTGGTTCCCCTGCATCTCATGGCACTAGACCTGGAGTTATAGACTGCCAGAAACTCGTATACGGGCAGAGACCGTGTTGAATCCAAACAGAGATCTACAGTTTTATGCCATAACTAAGAGCGAAGAAGTTTTCTCATGACTGCAATATTCTCGAATGTGTGTCCGACGAGATTTGGAACGATGAAAAAATACACACTCGACAGTCTGATGCACTAACCACTAACTACTATAGTAGATACACTTTTCTCTGTTTATTGGTTATGAATAATAACGATATTTTCCAAATTATACTCTGTCACTGTGCAGTATACTCTAATTTTATGATGTATAATGTTGTCGTAAGTATAACTTAAACAACATGTCAGCATACGAAAAATTATACTTCTAATACAAAAATAATTCAAGGAATCGACATAAGTAAAATATATAAAGTTTTGTCGAATAATGGAATATTCAGGCTATAATATTTTTATTATTATTATGATTTCTATGATTACTACATATTTAATAACAAACATGTATTGCCTTCACTGTACATGCCAATTTGATTTTTATTGAATCAATTTTGAACAGCACTTAATAAATTAATTATGCTTTAATATGTCCAAAAGTAAGTCATAAATGTTAATCTTAGTGACAGATAGTAACGGAAATATTTCACAAAAATATTTAAAAATAATTTTAAGCAATAAAAGCCTGATGAAGACCTTAAAAAAAATAGCATTATTACACACGATTTTTCTCTCGGGCGATAGCTAAGGAAGAAAATCTTTATATTTAGATTCAAGATACATGCATACATATTTCTTACAGTTTGTTTTTTTCTTTATAACTTAAATGCTACACGCGAATTGCTTTAGTTGACATAGTTTGATAATTTATGAATACGCATAGTTCATTGTACTCTTTGAGGGGATAAAGAAAAAGCTCGTAAGGTAGAAACAATTTGCAGTAGGAGTAAATCTGAGATGGATAAAAGATATCTGTAGACTTTGAATGGTTGTTTCGCACTGCCTTCTTATGTAATTATTGCTGCACCGCAGTACGTGCTTCTAACTACTTTCAAAAATAATTCTACATAAAGTGCATTTTCACGTTTTACTACGCATAAACAGAGACATATGTATGTATACATTTATTTTCTATTCAAATGTATATATATTTTTTAAATAATCTTAAAGAAACATTTTTTTCAATATTGGCGACTTTCGCCGATACTATAAATAAAATACCTTGAACTAGTGTGTCATTAACGCAGCTTTTTTGTTTTATGTTTTTTTTTTGTTCTATGTTTATGTGATAAGATTACGCATTTTTTGTAAGTACCTCATACCACAACGCATAGGAATCTATCGCAGACAGAAGAAACAACTAAATATATTTACTTTGTTATTTTTGATTCATTGTCACCCAAAATATGAGGAAAGATTAGTTAAGGTTATTGTATGTTTATTTATGTTTGCGTATAAGCATAATTGCTTTTAAGTTATTTATTCCATTTCGTAAATTTACTGACTTTTAGACTTTTGATAAAACTTTGGAAGGATTTGTCGTTTCAAACTTTCATGCCTATGAGCATTCTCAGTCAATTAGAGAAAATGGATTTAACGTAAAATGCTTTACGTTATTGCGTCAACGATTTCTGATTCCACTATTCTTTCAGTTTACTTCTAGCTCAACACTTATCTATTTGTAACTTTTTCGAAAAGAGTATGAATAATTAAACATACTTTTAACCTTCTCATACAATTATTACTGCACCGCAGTGCATATTTTCACTTCTAGTATAAATTATTGGAGAGCATTACAAGCGATTATACATGTCGAATGAGTGTTTTAGCTCGTCGGCCGGGATGTGCTTCAGGACGTCGGTACAAGCCTTTTGGATGGCTTCTACGTCTACAAAACGCTTTCCTTTAATCGGTAAAAGTTGCACGGTGCCAACTCAGGAGAGTGTTTGATAGTTAACAAACTAGTTAAGTCTAGTCAAAAAATCGTTAGTCTAGTCAAAAAATCGGTCACAAGTGTTGAATTCTGAGCAATGTTTGGTCGTCAGTCGACTCGTGCGGAACAAACCGTGCATACACTTTTCGGTAGCCCAAATATTAGGTCAAAATACGATAAATTGATGTTGTTGAGATGCTCAATTCCAATGCCATGAATTTCAATGAAGATTTTAGCTGATCTTTGATGAATTCACGCACAGTTTTGATGGAATCTGTAGTGATCCCGGATTTCGGTTGGCCAATATGTTGCTCATAATTCATGTCCTCACGACCGTTTTTAAACCACGTACACCACACATAAACTCTGCCATGGGATAAATAATCATCACCGTAAGCTTTAAAACGTTTCGGCAAAAGTTTTTCGAAGTTTAATACATTAGCTCTTTGTTCGATGCTAATTTTTGTACCGATAACACAAACATACTGTCACTTCAGACGTAATAACTCCGCTTTCATTCCTCCAAATGTCATGAAATTTTGACAGTACATTAGTAAAGGGTCTACTTTTCCAACGCATGTAATTGCCAACAGATGGCCTTACTATAAATACATATTTTTAAAAAGTCTTGTTTACTTTGGAACGTACGTTGTATGTAAAGGGTTTTCTATTACGCGTTTCCTATCTTTAAATTTGAATAAAGCAAACTGTGAGTAAGATATCATTGAAATTTTTTTATTTATTTAGAAGGCCCATGTATGCCATCTCGGAATGACGATTATGGCGACCGTAAAATGGGCGAACCGCGCGAAATGTTGCACGAACAGAAGACCCACTTTCATAAAACAATTTAATCATTTGCACATGTTATTGAACGCTATAGCTCTCCATGTCTATTTGGCAAGACAGATTAAATAAATGACAGCCAATTTGATAGATGTTTCTTCAACAATTTGGCCGCATTCGGGAATCCCTATCGGAAAATCATGTATATTCGGGATGCCCGATCAAGACAAATATAGCAAGTTGAAACGAAAGTTTATAGTTTTACATTTTTTCAAGAAATAATACTCACTTAATACTGTTGCAAAACTTTCATTTCCTATTTGCCTAGAAGATCCAAGACGGAACAGCTGCCTCCATTCAATCAATGGGTGATGCGACTAAAACAGAGCACATGCTCAAAGAAAAACGTTCTTCATTTTCTCACAAATAAAGTTGTAAATCGGAATATGTGCACTTACTACTCATATGAGTTTCATACACCATACTTCGAGGTTCACAATGCCTGATTCTGGAGATGTATTAGCACCAATTGAGTAAGAGTAGTTACTCCGTTTAATACATACCAATTCATACTCACTATTGCGGCCAACATTGGAGTCGGGCTGGGTAGCAAAATCGGGAAAGAAAAACTGAATTCGGTATACTGTCAAACTGTAAAAGCAATGTTTTCAGTACAAAAACTAGGCGGCGACTGTTCCGCTCCAAGCTAATAGCACTAAGAAGGTGACTGTCATTGTCAACCGCAAGCTACAAACTTTGTTATTTTAGTGATTTTCTGACCCAATCGTGTCTTGAATGAGCAGCTTCACATAAAAATAAGTAAAAACCCTACAGACATAACAATACGTCGAAGAAAGTATTATAGTAAGCAACTCATTGAAAAATACCCCATGCTATGCAAACCACTTACATAGTCCTTTGGAAGAGTTAGTTGCTCTAAGGAAATATAATACAAACCCTTTTCGATGGCACGAATTAGAAGATAAAGGACAATATATCATACAATCCGTTTTAGATGGATTGCAACTCTTCTACGCATTTCTTTTATTTTAGGGAGATTTTTGCAAACAATTATAATAAAACTTATCCATGAACTATTCCGTAAGTCAAATCAGGCTTTTAAGTCGGTTTTAAATCGCTATTATTCAGAGAACTGTGGAGGACCTCATTAGGAATCTTTCCTTGGACCAATTGTATTTCCAACTTATGGTAAGCTATTTGTTTTTAAATCCATCTCTATAATGCACATATATGTATGTATGTACGAGTACAATTGCAATCCTCGTTACTAGTGATATAAGATAGTGTGATACCAAGGTCTGAATTGAATATTTGTAAAAGTACACAATTTAAATATTACTTTACGGCATTAAATATGAACTCAACGAGCATTCTCCAGACAAAAGTAAATACAGCAACTTGAACACTCTATTTGATGTCGCACTATAAAAACGAATTATTCACTAAAAATGGGAATTTAATGTGAACTTACAGTACGTACCATCAAGCGCACTAGATGCGTCATCTTGGCCTCTTTCTGAGCCCCCCTTCTGAATAAATGGAGGGCCGCTAGAGCTTTTGCCCGCACACGCATTCTTGCATGCCAGCTCTGTGAATGGCGGGTTAATCATCGGCCGGTTAGATCATAGATAAGATATTAGGATTCCCCACCCCAATGGTACAAACAAACACATGCAAGCTTAAAAGATATGTGCAAAGCAAAGCAATAAACAAGTTCTATTCCGTCAACCCTCTCACCCACACTCCTTGTGGTGTCCGTATAAAATACTCTCGGTTTATATGTATTTTGATGTGCTTCACTTGGATTGTGTGCTGCCGTTGCCGTTGTTGTTGCTGCTGCTACTGCTGTTTTCGTTGCCGAATGTTGATGACCCAGTTCAAGGATTTTATGTTTCTACGCGTGCAAATAGATTCTAATGCGGATTTTGTTGTTTTCGCATGTGCATGGGTGGATGTGTGTGTGCTTGGTTTAATATCCTGACATGGACCTAGAAGGTGCCGGTAATAAATTTAAATTTTAGAATATACACAGTGACTGTCATTAATTTGTTTATATAAGAATGTGTCTTAGATTTTTGAAGATATTTGCTTCTTTTTATTCGATTTTTTTGATGAATAAAACTTGGTTTTTCAACATCGGAGGGTGGTATAAGTGCCTATACCTACTTTGTTATTTAAGCAAAGTTTTTTTCTTTTATGGTAATCTGGATTAGTTTTTGATGTACAAACATATGTAGGTAGTGCGTTTTAATCAACTATTCGAAATTGAGAATTCCACTTTGTTAGTGGCACTTATTGGTGTGAATCCATTTAAATGAAATTCGAATTAAGTATTTCTTATGAGACATAGTTTGTAATAAATTGATGGAATGATAATAGCGATTCCGATCACCTCATGAATCGAATCTAAGACTTGTCGCTCATAGTTTAATTTTGCAGTCATTAAAAATTTCAAAGCCCGTGATAATCTCTGGTGGTTTTCCATACTGTGATCAAAAATCTAGGGCAGTAAACAGAGCTGGCATTAATTTGAGATACGCCCTGGTCTCACCAGAATTGAGTGGAATAGTATTAATTGCAGTTTGGAAGTTTTGCGCCAGCTATACTACTTCTTAAGATTATATGCAGTAAACTGAATGCCACTTTTGCTTGTCAATTCGCATCCAAAATTCTGTACTTCTCCGACCTAAGGCTAAGATTTTGGCATTGGCATAGTTTAATTGCAGGCCCACCTGCTT
Source organism: Brachypalpus laphriformis (assembly GCA_945910035.1). Lineage (NCBI taxonomy): Eukaryota > Metazoa > Arthropoda > Insecta > Diptera > Syrphidae > Brachypalpus > Brachypalpus laphriformis. Next base: position 167,120,976 of record OX246755.1, on the reverse strand, counting down.
ATTATTCTGGTAGATATTTCATTCCATTATACCGTTCTACGAATTAGGAGGTAAGCGTAGGGCTAATTGAGTAATTTGAAATACTTTTATATTAAGTAATTTCCTCAATTTGGGACAACAAAGTCCTTCTGAAGTCTATCAAAGACCGGGTGGCATAGCCGCGTAAAGCAGAGGTGGTCCTTTTCATGGTGTTAAGGGTGCATACTTGACCGCAAATTGAGCTGGAGAGATAATACAGATAAAAGAGTAAAGAAAGGGTACATTGCGTTCTATGCTTGCAGTAAAATCTTTGGTAAAAAATGGGGACCCAAACCCGCCATCATCTATTGGATGTACACCGCCATGGTCAGACCCATTCAAACATATGGGTACGTTGTCTGGTGGCCAATAGCAGAGAAAGTCACACATCTCAAAGAACTAACAAAAATCCAGAGACTTGCTTGCATAACATCCACTGGTGCCATAAGAAACATCTCTTGAAACAATTCTTGCACTGATTCCACTGGACTTATACGTTAAGAAATCAGCCGCGATGAATGCCCTACGTCTAAAAGAATCCAACTGTGGAGAAAGGGCCACATGGCCCTTGGTGGGCTTGGCGGCCCACCAAAAAAGAATGCGGCTAAATGCAAATAAACTTTGCAAAGGCTGCGGCAACACAGACGAAGAAGAGGATACTTTCTGTGCGATTGCCCTAGTCTCTGCAATACCAGAAAGACGGCCATCGAAGAGTATTTCTTCAATCATCGGGGCGACGTGTCTAATAAGCCACCAAACACCATCCTGAAATTCATAACTTCTTCAGGATGTTTTAGAAGGGGCCGCTCTAATACCATAGAAATCTAGCTAGTTTGCTTCTTTTTCTAGTTTTTCAGTCTTTCGCCAAGGAGTTTCCACGTCAGGCGAGAACAATGGATCCTTTTGAAATCCGAGTGCAAGCTGCAGCAATTTAATGCAGCTAAACCCCTTTAACTTAAGCTAACCTAAACATTACGAATTTCAAAATTTACTATGCAAAATACTTATCAACAATAACGTTGCCTTATTGAGCCTGGCATTAAGTACGATATTAAACAGCCAACATTTCAATTAACACAGCTAATACAGTTCTTCGCAATTTTCTTCCGGTTTACAACTGTCTATTAGATGTTTATCAATATTTTGTTTTTTTTTTGTATAATTCGCGACGGGATTATTAATACCCTTATACTGATACTCAGGGCACGGGTGGATAAATGCTTACAATACCCAAATATATTCATTCTTATCTCACTGTCTCCAGATTTTAACATCAAATTAAAAAAAAAGGAAATTAACATCAAATGGGTCTATAACAGGTCAGTGTCCTGGACATATTCCTAAATTCAGTACTTCTATGTAGCATGCATACGACACCATTTAGTTATCCTCTAGATTCTGTCTAGAATCAAATTGTTTTACGTACATCATAACTGCATGCGTACATTTAGTATGCTTAAACTGACAGATTATAAGTAGTTATTCTGCAATGCTTCAGTTAGAATATTAAGTAAACAAATTTGATTCACGCGTAGAATTAAATTGAGTTCATACTTTCATTTCGGCTGTTTACGCAAAATAATCAAATATTTGGTAATAGATTCATCTACACTATTACTATGCAAACATCCACATGAATTAATGCAATTAAATTGAAATGAAACCTTGGCATTGGTGCCAAACAACAAAAAATAAAACATCAACTCCATCTCGCAATGACAATACCAACACATTAACAATTATTTTAATTTTGAAAAAGAGTAACAAATATAAAAACAAACGATTCTATTTTACCAACACGCACAAACTTTACACGCATATTTTTTTTTTATATTTTTGGGGTATTTGGACGATCCAAAGTTTTGCATTCATTTTCCATACATTTTATCTTATTTTATATTTATTGCTCATTCATCTTTTCTACATGCTCCAGTGGCATTTGAAAGAATTTGGTAAGCATTTGGTGATAATAAGGAAAATGTATTACTTTGTTACTATGTAAGGAGATTATTATTATTATTAAATTAGAAGAAGTGTTGCAAGTACTTATAGTGGAAAAAAATTGTTTACGACATGATTAACACAAATCCATCTGACAATGGTAAGAGGCGGAGAAAGAGATTTAAATTCAAATATATGTAGCCTGTCTTGGGAAGGGATATATTTGGCGAAATTCATATTTGCACAGATTTATAGCACACGCTTAAGATGATCAACTCAAGTGGTTTGGCACCGAAACTGAATCAAAAACTCAAAGAGGGCAGCGTACATTGCTTGAAAGGTAATCCACAGTTGTCCAAGGTGTGCAAATATTTACATACATCTAAACATAAAAAAGCACTTGGCGTTCAAATCAGTTGCAGTTTCAGTTTTTGCTGTTCAAACTTGGAGTTCACAGCAGTCTCGGAACATATCTTTCTTTTATATTGAACCTAGTAATGTAACATAGACGTCGTCGTTATGACAAGTGATCCATACATCAGAGGCCAGGGCCATTTCTCTCATGACTACCCCGACATAAAATGTTCATCTTGGAGGGCCCGATACTTAGTCAACACCTCTAAAATAATATTTTCCTACCGGTCCAAGAAATCTTTCCAGAAAATAGCGTATGTACTTTGCCTGAAACGAAAATATGAACAAAATGAAATTCAAAAAAACGTTGCACCTGTACTTTGCCTGAAACGAAAATATGAACAAAATGAAATTCAACAAAACGTTGCACCTGCAAATTAGTAAACAGTTTTATTTATTTATTTTATTTATTTATTAAAATATCAATATACAATTACTAATTGTTACTAATATAAAAAAGAAAGAGCAGCTAGCAGCAAAAGCTTTCGGCTCTTGGAAGTATTTAATATGTAGTTATTTAGATAGTGATTTTAAGTTCGTTTATGATTTTTTTCAATTTGTTAATATTGCCTTGGTTTGGTTCTCTGAGGTGTTCCGATAGATTTTGGTTCAGACTAAGGTTGTTTTGCAGTATTGGATGTGATGATAAGAAGCATGAGCTGAGTAGATGTGTTACAATTATGGTGCTGAGGCAGGTAGGGCAGAATGGTGGAGGTTCTCTTTTGTGCAGATGCTGGTGAGTATACCATATGCAGTGTGGCCAAGGCGGAGTCGGATAAACATAGTTAAATCAGCTTTGGGGTTATTTGTCGGGAATTTTGGTTGAATTTTATGTGGGTTGGCTGTTTTGTAGTGGTGGTAAACGGTTTAAATTTAGATTTTTTACTCAAAACAAACCAAAGGATATTTCATTTTCAAAAAAAGTATAAAAACTATTTTTTTTTTTTTTTTGCCTAAGGGGTGGTGGAAAACGCTACTGCTCACGAGAAACAGGCCCGCTCTGTTTCAAGTAGTCCGGGACTTGGTATTCACTAAAAAACCACCTTTAACCTTTTTATTCTACTTGACACCATCCACTCCGGAACCGCTTTTGCATTACTTCCCCTTTCGAGGTCGGCTTTTTCATATTTTTCTTCTCTTGTGGATTAATTCTTTCTCGCCGGTAAGGCTTACATCAGACTTACATAAATCTTATGAGGATGATTATTAGGTTTTCCTCTCTCTTTTTTGATTTAATCACTTTTTCTATAAAGGAACGCACTCAATTCCAGCTCTGGTCACTCATTGATATTTTTGTCACTATGTTTTCCGGGGTGATGACGCCGATTAGAGATTCCAGCGCCCTCCTTTCAGCTTTCCATCTGTTGCACTCGAAGAACGTGTGGTTTGCGTCGTCCAGTTCTGAGTCGCCATATTGGTAAGCCGAGCTCCCTGTTTTACCTATTCCGTGTTTCCGTCCCTTCCATTCAGCAATGTTGCTGATCAGCCTCGCGGTCCATCGTCCTCAGCTTTCTGAGTTCCATCTCTAGTGCCATTTCTGTTTGGTGAGCTCCTTCGCCTCCTCGGTTGCTGCTTCCACTCCAATTTCGGCCTTTTAGTCGTAGACGTTCTTCCTCTCTGCCGCAAGGAGATCAATAGGGGTCACTTCCGCGACTATGAGGACGGCTGGTTCCGACACCGTTCGATAAGAACTTGCAACCCGTAGTGCCACTCGCCTTTGTACTACGGCCATTTGTTTCTTATATTTCTCTTGTCGTAATGCGTCGGCCCATATCTCGCACTCATACAGGAGAATGGCGTGTGTGACTGTCATCAGAAGATTTCCCTTGTTAGCTGTTAGGCCTCCAACGTTTGCCATTAATCTGCTCAGTGATATTGTGACCTTTGCAGCTCGTTCCGAAGCAGATCTTATTTGATGCCAATGAGAAAAAAAAGAATATAGCTGCGTTGAAAACAAAGCATAAAAAACTACATGTACAAGTATTTCAGGGGAAAATTTTTGTAACATCAGAGTTTAAGTGCAAAAATGAATTGAAATGCGCCCGTACCTATCTCGACTTGACCTTCTCTTGGTTTGAAACTGTACTCTCCTGGCTCGTAATTTTTCGTAGCAGCTCCGGTTAAATTCTGATAAAATCATAAAAGTCGGTGCACGTAAATTCCAAATTAATTTCCACATTTAAAAAAGCTTTCAGCGTCGATATCTGAAGAGCAGAGATCTCATTTTTCCATACTTTCTTCGCTTGCGAAAACACACGTTCAACCGGAGCTGAAGCACTAGTAAAGCAAATGACGAATTCAATGATTTTGGAAAATTCGACGAAAGGCACGTGTTGAGCATCCATATGTTGGAAAACCTCCCCCCGACTAATTTTCGGAATTCCACTTGGTAAATTTTTCTTCAGTGCAGTCATTTTTAATACAGTTGTACTGATGAAGTACATTCGAAGCATGTTCGTACTCGTTAAACGAAGTTTTTTCGGACACTTTTTTCATGGAGAGTCTTATTTCCGACCACTTAGGAAAATTTCACGTGACAGAAGTCATTTGTAGTGAATGGATACGTTTGTTGTAAACAACACGTACGGTTGGAGTAGTGTTTTTCATACACTTTTTTTCCGGAAAAAAAAGGACCGAAAAAGTACCAAACAAAGGACTCGAATCAAAAATGATTTGCATCCGAAAAAAAGGAGTGTTCTTTATAATAAAGTATAGCTGGCAGGACTACCTAACATACTCGTATAATGAAACTACAGTTTCACATTTTCTTGTCTTTCTGTGCACCCAACACGCGAAAACTACTGCACGGATTTTGAGGAAACTTGGCGTAGTGATAGCTTATATCCTAGGTCAAGATCAAAAATACTTTGTATCCGACGAAATGAAACTATCCTAAAGATAGTTAAAATCTACCTATGAATATAATAAAGCTGAAGGTGTAAAAGGGTTTCAACACCTCTTGGTCTTCCTATTTCGGCGATGTTATGATTCGAAAACAAGAGATCATAACACTTCCACTTCACTGCATTTCTACTGACCCGCCAGTGGGGTTCACCTATCTGACCTTAGAAAATATCGGCAGGCATCCCGACTTTAGATCACTTGGTTACGGAGGCTAATGAAATGCTGGTGGCGTTGCATTTGTGTGATCCCGACGTCCCCTTCCTCGCGATGTCTTTGGAACGGTCATTGAAATTACCTTTTTAACAGGGTTCAAATGGTCTCTTCTTTGAACGTGGCGATACCAGCTGAGCCAGTCTCGCTCTATTGTTCGTTAAATGGGTTCCTTATCGTGAAGGTTTCCACGGATTTTCGAAGTTCTTATTCGATCAAGCTTTGTTACTCCTACTGTCATGCGAAGTATTTTCATCTCAGCTGCTGTCAATTTACTCTCATACTTTTTGTACATCGTCCAACATTGTGAACCATATGTGAGCGCTGGACGCACAACTGTGGTGTTTAGTCTTCTTTTCAGCGTAGGGGACATTTTTCGGTCACAGAAGATAGCGGAGTTTTCTCGCCACTTCACCCACCTTACGCTTACGCGATGATTGATGCCGACTTCACAGGTTCCTTTGCTATTGATCATAGATCCCGGATATTTGAACTTTTCGCACTTGGGAAGCACTGTTACATTCAAATAAATGTCTGGAATAGGCCTAAATGGATCAGAGAACGGGCAACACAAGTACTCTTGTGTTTCAACACTAATCACGCAAAAACTACTACATACATCAAATTGAACAGAGTTTTCACAGTTGCATTGATTAGTATATAACTTTTAAAATGGTCTATGTTTTTGTTGTGATCCGCCATTCAGAAGCTAAGATCTACATTGGCTCTGCTATTAATTCTGACAGCGCAGAAATCAAGCGGAAAATAACTCTTGCCAATCGCTGTTTTTTGGGCCTATAATGTAATTCAGCAGTAAGGCCATATCTCGAACAACTACTCTATATAAGATGCTGATTATCCTAGTCGTACTTTACGGTGCTGAAATACGGACTTTATTGAAGATAGATGAAGATATCCTTGGTCGCCTCGAGATATTCGGTCCCGTTTGCGTTGACAGATTTCGGAGGAGAATATTCAACGACGAGCTATATGAGCTGTACACCAACATCGACTTAGTCAAAAAACAGCGTATTGGACATTTGTGATGACTAGAACATGTAGAGCGAATGGATGCCAACTCTTTGTCCCCCAGGGTCTTCGAATTCAACCCAGAGGGACGACACAGTAGAGGGCCTCCTCGCTGTAGATGGCGCGCAAAAGTTCAAAGGGACATTCACCAACTGGAAGTGCGTAATTGGAGGCAATTAAAAGAGTCACAGATTCACTCCGAACAGTAGCGCCACTTAAGTAAACAAGAAAGTACTTCTTAATTTTAAGATCCAAAGCAAGTGGGAATTATTTTGTATATACATTTTTTTAATGGAGATAGCGGCGTACCTCAATCAATTACTTTGCCAAAAACAGGAACACTGCTAGCAAAAAACAGGATCCAATCTAATCTCCTCTTTTAAAAAGTAAACATTCTAGTTCTATTTTAGATATCTCTCTCCACATTTAGGCTGTATGTATGAGTATTTGTTCCCACTTCTGCATAATGTAAATGCGTTTTTTGAAGAGTATCACAATGACATAAGAAATGGTGATATTACGTTTCTATTCTTTTTATTTTACCTACCATTTGCTTGCTATTGACACTCTTCAATATGGTCCAGAACTAGCTAGCTTTTGGGCTCTCTTTGTCCGCTGTCATATGGATGTGTGCGATTTTTAGTGTTGTATTGTATTTGTGTCGATTCATCGTATAATTGTCATTGCATACACTGCTACTCTTGTTCATTCTCCCAGATGTCGACCCCACTATCCGTAAGCACGTTGTTGCTTTTATTTTTCAAATTGTTTTTATCAAAAAACAAAATAGTGTTCTGTTCTTTTTTCGTAAAGTTTAAAGATCATTGATTTTTATATTTGTGCAATGTTATAGCCGATATGGTGGGAGAAAATAAAAATCCAGCACAAGGCTCTAGGAATGCCACTAAAATAATTTCTGAAAACATTTACTTCATAATTTTACACTGACTTGCATTAAGAAGAGTGAAATATTCAGCTGATTTTAGGTAGGTAGGTAGGTAGAGGTGGTTGCTCAATTAGCACTTAAGTGCCACTTTGAATAACGCAAAACTCACGTAACCTTGTTTGCTGAATAGTGTTACAGAGAATGTTGAGAGGAAACGGCTTCAAATCCATTCTGTGGCATTTGAGAAATTAATCAACTCAGTGATACTTTTCTTTGAAATTTCTTCAAAATTGTCGAAAAAGGGTTTACCTAGCGTTCGGTGTCGGGCTCTGCTTACAGCCGTATACCCGCAGAGGACGTTGGAGAGAGTTGCCTTCTCATTTACATGTTTACAACTGCGGCAGCACATATGTGTTAAAAGGAATTCCTAGTCCAGGCGCTTGCGTTCTATCGGCCAGTGACCCGATTACAGCGTCAAACGGAGTCCTTTTTTTAAAATTCTTGTTCTCTGGCCCGGTTGTAGTTCGGGCAGATTTGCCTAGAAATGACGCAACTCTGCAGACTGTTCCTACTTTTGTTAGCAACTGATAAGATAGATAGATAGATATACTTTATTCTGCAATATAATTTACATTCGCTACCGCACATTTTACAATACAATTCAGAGATATGATATACTTTTATCTTTCTACTGAAACATTGTTTTAACAATTTTGAAAGTCATTTAGGAAATATACAATATTTTGGAGGAAAATGCAAGAAAACCTCCAATTTAAGAAAAAAAAAAAAAAAAAAAAGACAATAAATAAATAACTAAAAAATTAAAAAAAAAAAAAAAAAAACACCAGTACTAATAACATAATTCAAAAGAGATATTTGTTTTCAAATAAAACTTAAGGGTATCACAGAAAAAATAAATACAAAATCGGTAAGTTGATTAGTAATAAATAAATAAATATATGTGAACATAAATAAATAGATAAATAAATAAATATATAACTAAATGAACAAATAAATAAATAAATTAATTATTAAATAAATAAATAAGTAATTAAATAAATAAATAAATAAATCAATGAGTAAGTAAATAAATAAATAAATAAATAAGTATATATATATATAAATAAATAAATTAAAATATACAAAATAATAAATTTATAAATAAATAATAAAATAAATAACAAAATAAATTAGTCAGAACTTACACAATAATAAAATAATCACTAAATAAATAACAAATATTTAAATAAATAAATTAATGCATGCATGTATATAAGGAAACATAATAATAAATATATAGATACAAAATGAAATAAATAAATGAAAGAATTTACTGAAAAAACGAATAAGTAACGAGACAAGGTAATAGCAATAAAATGAATTATCTAAACATTTAATTGATTAACAAGAGGATTATCTGAAAGATTACAATTAATTGAAAAAGTATTTGTAAGCTTCTGAATTCTCTCAATAAGCATTTCAACATTCGCTCTATTGTGCAAATCTGAAGTGTAGTAATGCCAAGGAAGGTTTAACATCATTTTAAGCAATTTATTTTGACAAATTTGAAGCTTGCTAGTGTGACATTTTGCACAGGTTCCCCAAACTTGGCAACCATATAAAAGAATGGCTTGAAAAATGACCTTATGAATTATTATTTTATTATCATTAGACAAAGAAGATTTTTTGTTTATGAATGGGTATAACATTTTGATGGCAATATTGATTTTCTTTAAGGTTTGGTTGGTATGCACTTGAAAAGTTAGCTTAGTGTCCAAATGTATACCCAAGTATTTCACAGAAGGTGCCCATACTATATCAGCTCCATTAAATCTTATTTGATTGCTGGGAAGGTTGCAAAGCTTTATTTTTCTTGTGAAAAAGATAGCTTGCATCTTGGCCGTATTCAATTTAATTTTCCACTTTGTGTAATACCTTTCCAAAATTTCCATCGCATTCTTTAGATTCGTCTCAATGTTAAGACTAAATTCATGTGATGAAAGAATGGCGGTATCATCAGCATAAATAGCTACTTCACAATGAGGTAATTGTGGAAAGTCGGCTGTATATAAATTGTATAGTATGGGTCCAAGAACTGACCCCTGTGGTACTCCTGCTTGAACATACACTAAATCGGACGCGGAATTATTAACGTAGACACTGAAACAACGGTTTGACAAGAAGCTTTGAATTATTTTACATAGATATGGGGGGAAATTATAACTAACTAATTTGTGCAGAAGGCCATTGTGCCAAACGGCGTCAAATGCTTTTTCTATATCTAGCAATAGCATTCCCGTGGATTTTCCTAACTCTCTGTTGGCTTTAATACTATTGCAGATCCTAAGTACTTGGTGCGAGGTGCTATGGTAGCGCCTAAAACCAAATTGTTCATCCGGATATATATGTCTATCACAGATAATTTTGAGCATGTGTTCCTGAATAACCTTTTCATATATTTTGCTAATAGAGTTTAACAAGCTAATTGGTCTATAGCTTTCGGGACTTTCTGGATTTTTTCCTGCTTTTAAAATTGGCACAACTTTCGCTTTTTTCCAAGCATGGGGAAAATACTGCACCTTGATGCAGGCATTTAAAATGAAAGCTAACATTTTTACCCCAGATTTAGGAAGATTTTTTAGGTATATATTCCTTACATTGTCAAGTCCGCTGGTTTTTTTAACTCGCAAACCGCTAATGATGTGCCCTACGTCCTTCACCCGCACAAAAGCACTTGAGGGAGATTCAACTGAGACCGAGTTTAAAACGCGAACAGTATCCATCACTAGGTTAGTTGTAATAGAGTTCCCCAAATTTTGATAAAAGGTGTGAAAAGACTTCGCCTTTGACAGTTCCCATCGGAACGAAGACTACCTCTGCTGGGGATCTGCCAAGGGCGGTCCACTCCTCGTCAGCTCTTGGGCCCGTTGATTTCAGATGATGTTACTCTACCAATAATGTCTGAGTTTGATTTTCTTAATTTCAGCCCACCTAATTAGATATTTATGTAAATCTACATACGTACGGCCGAAATGCTGGAAGCAGATTCTAAAAGCTGTTCGAGGGTACCAAAGCTCATCATGGAAATATGAATTAGAAGAAATTAATATTCAGAGAAGGAGTTTTACAGACTTTTGTTTTTGATTCGCCGTTTTAGTAACATCAACCTGTTTCAAAAAGTAGTATAAATTATCATAGCAACGGCACTATCGGGACTTGTCCATCGCTCACAACTGGCTGAAGAAAACAGTTTTTTCTTTTTCGTGCAAGAAAATATTTAGATCAAATGAAAAATTTCTCTTTAAATGAAAAGGATTGGCAGAAATATGGACGAGGAAAATGTGGTCATAAATAAAAAGCGCCGAAGGAAAAAGCTCGTTAAAAAATTAGATGATAAGAAAATTAGTCTCATCTTGGACTACATTCAAGAGACTGAAAAATCATCTAATTTTGACTTAAGAATCAATGTTGCTATAAACACGGAGGAGTGCGCCCACTCTTTGGTGTAAAAAAAATATACTTTTACACTTTAACAAGACCAACTGCAACAACGCGTTCTGTGGTGTTTGGTACCCATATGTTTTTTTAATTTATTAATTTTGGACTCAATTTGTTGAGCAATTCTTAAATAAAAAATATACTTAAAAATGAGTATTTGTTTGTCTTACGATTTCGAGCTATTTCTCTACCGCCCACAAATGGTACCGATTTAGAAGTAAACAGCACAAATCTGTATTCATTTCTACCGCTTTCTATCAAAACTAGTAAACTTTAAACGAGCAGTGGAATTCCCCTCCTTAAGCAAAAAAAAAAATCATTTGCTTACATTAGTTCTATTCCACTCATTATTGCTCACCGATCACCCGAACCCACCCCACAGCCTTCCTCCATGAGTTTCGCGATCATCAGCACAGATACACACGCATGCGTACAAAACGCTGCTCGGCGAATGAACTTTTTCAAGGTAAACGAAAACTTGCGTTGGCACAGCGCATCGAACTCTTGCAAACTTCAATGCTGTGGTGCGTGTTGAAAGCTCTCGCACGCTGACGCTGCTGCCACTGATCAAAGTCGTTGCTTTGTTCTTGAGCTTTTTTGTTGGTTGTTTTCGTCCGCGGGCATTCGATTTGCACGCGCATTGTTAAGCTCCGCGGGTATTTATCTAGCATAGAGCTTTTGAACTTGAGTGATCGCACGTAAATATGTGGGGAAGTGGACTGATGCTATTTCACTCAACGATGACATTCGTTGCCACTAAGGGATTGCCGGGGTTGGGGGGGAGGATTTTTTTTATTTTTTTGACAACACGCGGCAGTATTTTGGTTATTTTTATAAGCCGCACCGACGCGTACTCCCTCCGGGTTTGGCCCCCGCTCGTTTATTCTGGTAGCTTGGCACGCACTGAAGCCATTTGAATTTTGTTTCGTTGGTTGTGTTTTTTGTTTGCTTTGTTCTAATGCAGGGTGCAATGATCGAATTCGGATTTTGAAGGTCACACAAGTAGAAGGAACTGGTATTGTGCCTACCACAGCACCGTACCACTATAAAACGAAAAATAGGAACAAAAGTACATTATTTTGTGGCAGTTGCTTAGATTCATTTTTTTTTTTTATGAAGGAGAACTGGGAAGCTTTAGTCATCTAAAGAACTGGGAATTGACATTAAAAGAGGGGTGGATTGCTTTTGACCACCACCGCAGGGGTTACTTGATAAATGCTTTTATTTGCATATGCGATTGTATTTCTTATTTTATTCTTATTTTTTGTTTATAATTTGCGGTCTTTTTGGGGATAATAAAATGTTATTATTGTTTCCTGTTCGGGAATATATTATTATTTTTCCGCCGTCTTTTGTATTTTGCTTTTCAATTTGTTTCTTCTAAACAGAAACAACTTTCACCTAAATTTGGATTTATTTATTCCATATAATATGAAATACAATTTATTTAAATTTTAACAAACGAATTCACTTTCGAACTATATTCGTTTTCATTTTCTATGAAATAGATTTGGGTCCATTTTTCGGACCTAAGATATTCGAATAAATAAAATCAGAGGTACGTGAAGATATTTAATTAACCTAAGCCTGACTTTAATCATACTAGACACGCAGTTCGCTCTGATTTTTATAGGTCAGCGTGAGTAGAACATAAAACAGAAATTTTACTGGAAAATAGAAAAAAAAAGTTAAAAGAGAGTAAACTTTTTTTGCAGTCAAGTGTTGTTATTGTTGGGTTTTTTTTTGTTGTTCTTTTATTATCTACGAATAAATAAAAAAAAAGAACGAAATTAAAAAACCTTTCCAAGGTCATGTTATTTGTTGTTATGACTCTGTTTTTTTTTTTTTTTTCTAGTTTGATTTGAGTGGCATTGAAAGTATTTAAACAATGAACTTGGAAGAATGCAGTTTTTTTTTTGTTTTAGAAAAATATGTATTATTATTATTCTTTATTTATTCGCAGCATTATATTTACATATATACATTTTCAATATTAGTTAAGAGATTTAGGATATTAGGATCCTTTACATCTTTAACCCATAGCTTATATATAATGATCATCATAAATATATTTATAGTAATAAACTGATTTAAGGGAAAATACTACGAGAAAAAAACCCTCACATAAATGTTAAGGACTAGTATTGCTCCTACCCCATATCTACATTTTTGTAGTGACCTTATTTTTAGTAAGCATTATTCGAGAGTTGCAATATTAGTTCGTTAAGAGAAAAATAATATTTTAAGAAAAAAAAATTGTTGCGACTGTTCGTAAGGAATGCAATCGTATTGACGCTAGCCTTATCATGAAACCTATTGGTAGAGTAATACTATGGCAATCTTAGTATCATTTTCAGGACTTTATTTTGACATATCTGGAACTTTTTAACATGCGTTTTGGCGCAATCAAACCATGCAGGTGCACCATAAATAAGTATGGCCTGAAATATAGTTTTAAACATTAGAATTTTGTTTCGCATGTTTAGGCAAGATTTTCGATTTATGAAAGGATGTTAAATCCTTGTTGTTAAATTAACTTTATTTCTCGTATCAGTGATGTGTTTTTTAAAAGTTAGTTTGTTGTCCAGGACTACGCCAAGGTTTTTGCAATCGTTTGACCACTCAATGTCTTCTGAGCATATGTGGAGCTTAGCATTTGGAAGGAAGCAGGGTTTTTTGCGACGAGTAAATCATACCGCTAGGATTTTAGCTGCGTTAACTTTAATTTGTCACTTGATAAAAAACTTTTCAATCAGATTGAGTGAATTTTGCAAGACTAAAAAAACATCACGAAAAAAAATACCGTATGCGAAAAAAGCAGTATCATCCGCGAACATGGCTATATGGGTATCGATAAAAGGCATATCGGAGACAAATAAGTTAAACAGCGTTGGACCCAGCACCCCACCTTGAGGTACACCAAATAAGACACTATGGCAAGTCGATTTTATGTTCCCTATAAGAACTGCAAACTTTCTGCCTTTACAAAAGCTGTGTAGCATTCTGACTACTGGAACTGGAAAGTCTAGTTTCATAAGTTTATATATCACCGCTTCATGCCAAACGGTGTCGAAAGCCTTTTCGATATCTAGAAGGACCACTGCAATGGATTCCTTTAATTTAAGTTTATCTTTTATATGTTTTTTAATTCTTACAATTTGGTGACAAGTTGTATGCCCAGGCCTTTAACCAAACTGATAATTTGGGAAAAGTTCAAGATCAATAATATGATTATCAATCTTTTCCTTAATAACGTTTTCAAGAAGTTTGCTTAGATAACTTAGCAGGCTTATGTGCCTATAACTCAGAAGGCTATCTTTGGGCTTACCAGGCTTAGCGATGGGAATAACTTTGGCTATTTTCCAAGCATTTGGAAAATAGCACTGTTCAAGGCAAGCGTCGAAAAGATTGGTAAGAAATTTTATACCTTTCTTAGGAAGCGCTTTTAAGAGTGTACCACCTTGATCAAAAAGTTCCCGGAATTTATTCAGAAAATTAAAAATACAAGTTTATTCATCTAAATCTATATTGTCCCCTTCAAAGTAATCCCCATGGACTGCAACATACTTATGCCAGCGCTTGATCCAATCTTCGAAACATTTTTTATATTCGGTTTTCGGTATGTCCATCAGTGCTTCCTGCGATTTTTCCATTACTTCCTCTCGGCTGCTGAAACGCGTTCCCCGTAATGGTTTTTTAACTCGATTGAACAGAAAGAAGTCACAGGGAGCCAAATCAGGTGAATTCAGTGGCTGTTGGATGGTATTTGTTGCATTTCTCGTCAAAAAATTACGAATAATGATGGCACAACAGGGCCTCTTTTTTGCATGAAATTGAGGTGTTTTGGCACCAACTTTGCTGCTACACGACGGAAACCCAAATCATTAACCAAAATGTCTTGGACGGATCCATAGGCAATGTTCAAGTCCTCCGCTATCTCTCTGATGGTTAATTTGCGGTTATTGACCAACATTTCTTTCACTTTATCAATGTTTTCGTCGGTTTTCGATGTCGATGGTCTGCCACTGTGTTCATCATCTTCGATAGACTCCCGACCACTTTTGAACCGCTCGTGCCACTGGTAAACGACCGTTTTCTTTAGAGAATCGTTGCCGAAACACTTTTCCAATATTTCCAACGTTCGCGCACCATTAAATCCGTTTTTTACGCAAAATTTAATACAAGTTCGTGTTGCAAATTTAAATCCATTTCTAAAATTGTAAAAAATCGCCAACACACACAGAGATAGATGTACTCTTGGCTACGTAACTTTTGCAAATGTCAAGCTATGATGCTAGAATTTAGAGGGAATATCAACAACAGATGTACCAACTTAACAAAGAAAACAGAACTCAAATCGGAACGATGGGAGCGCCACACGGTTTTTTATTCCGGGAACTTTTTGATCAAGGTGGTATTATTAATGTTATGTAATAACTAGGAAATTCTCTGTTTATATTAATCAGTATGTTATTTACACATGTAATATCTGTGGCCACAAGGGAAAACCGCCTATGTCGATTTTCACAGATTCTCAGAAAACAAGTTAAAAGTTTTCGCTTTTCCCGAAAATGTATGGGAATTTGGAATTTAAATCTTGTTCCTTTGCTTATAACTCAATAACAATAACAGGTATAAGGTTAAAATTTGGCAGCATAAACTTCGAATAGTAGAGCATCTTCTGCCGTCCTTAACTCAATTTTGTCCTAACTCGACTAAGGCGGTTTAACTTTTTGCCCACAGATATACATATGTACAATGTACATACCCATATAATAATTTTATCTTTTTTTAAGTGTATGAAGACTAAGGTTTGTACACGAGACAAAGCTGTATTCGTTAACATGTTGTTATACAATTTTAGTAAATTCGTCTTTAACGAAAATCAGCTAAAAATATGTACATATATAAGCACATTTTTTTCTTGCTCGTGGAAGCCATGGCGTAGTGGCTAGTTTGTCGGACCACTGCGCTTGAGGTTCCGTGTTCAAATCACCAAACAATTTTTTTACAGTCCTACCTCTCGCAAATGTCTGACAAACATTCGAGAGTATTTGTTGTCACGAGAAAGATTCTTAAAAACAAAAAATTACATACGGATACGGTACAAAACTGTATGTCCCTTCCATTCGTGCGAAAAATAAAACCCAGTGTAGTGATGTACCAAACCGAACATTTCTCAAACGGAGTTAACCCAAGTTGGAGTTCAAGCAAACCGAGTTGCAAACCGAGTTGGCTAACTCGGTTTGGAACAAAATTATGCCACCGTCACATAACCCCTAGTCTCCACTGGCAATAATTCATTGCAAGAAATATGTCAAGCAATCGAAATTTCCAATGGAGACCGCAAATGAAATGAATTATTTCAAGAAATTTGCGGTCTCCATTGGAAATTTCGATTGCTTGACATATTTCTTGCTATTAATTTTTGCCAGTGGAGACTAGGGGTAAGAAACTTAAACCGAGCTGAGTACAAATTCAAAATAGGTATTGAATCAGTTTGCAACTCGGTTTAACTCGGTATGTATACGCTCAATTGACTTGGTTCGATGGAACTCACACCAAAACAGCGCAACAGTGAACTACACAAAAAAAAACCCACCCAACTATGTGAAATAAACCAACAATAGGCGAACAGAGCTCGAGCACATCGAGCCTGCTCTGAACGTGCTATGAACCAAGCGTGCTCAGGGGGCTCTGATTTATTTATGAAACAAACTTGAGCACTCTGATGTCATTTGATTAGCAATTATAGGTTGAGCTGTCAAAATATGAATAAAATATCTATTGATTGTTATTTTTTATGTTATATTTACTTTCTGCACCAGAAGTTTTGCAATTTTTTTCTCTCCTGTTAAATATGAAAAATGGCTGTGCTCAGGATTTTGCTCTGAACGCTCGGTCAAATTATTCAGAGCTCATCGAGTGCCTTCTGTGCATACTCTGAACGAAAAAAGAAAAATAAATTCAGTGCTCTGATGTGTTTGAGCTAAAAAAGAAACACAACTTTTTTTTAGGACAACTCAGGCTCTGTTCTGAACTAAAACATAAAAACGCCTTATGGGAGAAAACAAGAGCAAGTATTTCAGGTGCCACCGCCTCATGAGAAACCGAACTGAAACCGAATTCCAAATAGGTATGGAACCAGATAGTGCCACTCAATTTGTACAAAAACAATAGACTGTTTTCCAACTCGTCTTAATATACGGGTACATTCATGTGTTAGTGCATTGTGTTTACTTACCCTAACTAACTCAAACCGAATCATGTGCTCAACTTGGTTTAAAGCTGTTTTGGCAATTAATTATTCGGTTCGTTCCATCGGTTTTGCAAATTCGGTTTGATATAAATGTAACTCGGTTTAACTCGGTTTATGGACTCGAGTTGACACATCACTAACCCAGTGGTTGCGAGAAGCTATGTAGACCTAGGCATTTAATGAGCCGTTGCGCCAAATTTATATTATATTATAGACACTATATAACTACTTCATGTTGACTTCTTAAAGCATGTCCCCACCAAAACTAAATACGGGATTTAGCAAGAATTTAGCTAAATCCACCTAAATCTTCACTAAATCCCGAGGATTTACCATACGATTTGGCGTCTATAAATCCCGTCTAAATTCGAGATTTATAATAAATCTCACTTAAATCCTTACGCGACACAAATCAAACAATCCTTTCTTATGTTAGCACATGCCATTTTCGTGTGCTGACAAAGAAAAAAATTTAAGTCTGTCGGAAAGCTTCAAACTTCAAATAAATAAAACAAAATATTGAGCGATTTGGATTATTTTTTTAGTAAGTGTTTTTAAGTTTTGGTACATAATTCGTACATAATACAAATCATTTGCTTTGCTTGCAGACAATGGAACAATCAAAACAGGTGGAAAACCGCAAAGCATGGTGCAAACGTCAATATAAATCCAAAATTGCGGTGAGGACACCTCACGTAAATCTAAATCTTTTTTCGCTAAATCTCGTATTTAGTTTTGGTGGGGACATGCTATTAGAGTCTAGTTAAACTTCTTATGACATAAGATTCGAAGATATTTTGTTTGGATAATATGCACCCAAGTATAAATGTAAAATATCTTTGTACCTAATTTCGCCTCACATTTTCAATTCAAAGTCTACACACTTATAGGGACAATTCCTATTTCCTTTATGTCTTGCAATATGGATGAACAAGAAATTTCAAGCTCTCTCCAGGGTCTCATTGCGGACTACCAAAAGTTTTTTTGGCCAAAACAAAGCTGATTGTAAGGATGTGTGCAGCACAAAAGTAAATAGAAATCTGCACAAGACGGGCTCAACAAACTTCAAACTGGTATAAGTGTAACGTCAATATCCTACAACTGTCGGACATCAACATCATCATTAAATAGTTTTAACTGTGAAGTGTAATTTCTTCAGCCCCATCTAAGGCCATAGTCCTAATTCATTTATTTTATTTATCCTATGGACGTAATAAGTTGTGCAGATAATACGTTAAACATGTTGATCAATAATATATAATCGAAATAGGACAATATATGGTATACCAACATAAATAAAGCATAAAACATAAATGATTATATTTGGTGTCAAAGAATGATATTGATACTAGTTAGCCAGAGAATTAATTTACGTTAACACTGCGTGTGTATATTTTTAAAGGATTTTATGGATATGTATATATATGTACGTGTCTCATTAGGTTTTACGAAAAATTAAATCTATGTACACCTAAAATATAAATAAATGATAAAAAGTGCGCTGAAATATGTATTTTACAGGCTATACCTAGTAATATAGGCTTAAAATGTCACGTATGCTTACAACTGCACACCAATCTAAATTTTAAACAAATTTGAAATTCAACAAACCCAACATGACAAAGAAATTCCCTCTATGCATTATGGGCTTTCAGCCAACTAACTCCAAAGGGAAAAACAAATTCATAATCTTCATTATCAAAAAAAAAACAAAATACAATGTACACGCGAAATAAAATTCTTCGCTAGTCATTGCACTCTTCCCGATCGCACCTTTCGAGTTATCGCATCGCGCGCATGCAAAGTTTAATGCCCCCGTTGTTCTTTCTATTATACAATCAGTGTGTGCAAAAGTTCACCAAAGTGAATTGCAAAAAAGACGAATGAATAAACAAAACAACAACATTCACACAAAAATTTAATAAATACAATTCTTATAAACACAGCACACGAAATTTGTGCTTCCTTTGACGTGCTTATCTCATACATTGCAAAGCTTCTTAGTGCCTTGACAAGCGCAACTTATGAGAGAACTCCGACGACGACGACGCCGTCTCCAACAACGCCGGCCGGCCGGTTGCTGGTGGGCCGGGTAGCCGGGGGCCTTACCACATTGCATCACACCATACCATGTATCTAAAACCACCATAAAATCTACCCACATACACAAAAAAAAAAATATTCGCGCTAGATACTTGATTTTTATTTGTTTTATTTTTTGATCGTATGTTCAGGTTCGTGGCTGAAAGTGCAATAACCTTTTTCAAAATTGGAAAATCTTTAATCGAGTTATTTGCTGCTCTTTGCTGTTCACTTACTTAGTTTATTTTTATTTTTTGTTCTCATGTTTGATGATCTAATTTATCATTCAGATTCCGCGTGAAATTGAACATGGGATTACTGTTCTGCAATAGATGAGATACGTAGCAATATTTCCCAAACGTAAATTTCCATCAACGGAAAGATAGATGTGAAACCAGTTCTAAAGTGGTCCCTTCCCTAGCCTACCTACGCAGTTTTTCTAACTACCTCTTGCATTTAATTTCGCAGCATATACTCGTACATACTTCGGATAGATAGAGGATACAACCAAGAGATAGTTTTTTTTTATACTTAGCGTATAGCCAACATGAATACAATCTCTACCATTGTCTATGCTGTTTGGCCAGTTTTATTAGCATCGCAAAAATCTAATAATTTCTAATTCCTCTCTGTATGCGTTTCTAGGTGATCCAAACAATTTTTTTTTACAACGACTGTTTTTTTTTAAGAAATAAACCTCTATTAACACAAACAACGAAGCATTTTACATTCGCGCATTCAGATACTAAAACTAAGCGCGCTGAGGCCAGTGACCCTCTAACCTTGAAGCTTGTGTGGTGCAGATCTATGCGCGAGCGAATCGAAGAAAATAAAAGTTTAGCTGTCTTTGGGTCTAAGAATAAGAAGAGAATGAGAAGAATAACAAAACACTAGAAAAATGTAGATGTTTGAGTGTTAGAACGACAGAAAAGCTTCCACCACTATGGGGAGCTCTTTAGATTGTTCTGCCCGACACTTGATTAATCGTTTGTTGCTGTGGATACTTGAAGCAATTTCAGATTATTGCTAGGTTGTACCTAATAGGCAACTTGTTGGGAATACACTTTGGATGACTAAGTGAAAAAGTAATCACAGACAAGGCAGAAAAAATAAAACTGTCTGTCTAGAGAGGGGATCATAGAATATTATACATTATGTAGGTATGTACAAGAAGGGCGCCAAATTTGTATGATCGTTCTGTGCTTAGTGTAGCATTGTCCAAAAAATGCTTTATCTTATCAATCGATTTATATTTGGAATTGGGTTAGGTCTCCAGAAGTTTGTTTGCATATAAATACAGGGGTTTTACTGTGGGATTTTTTTTAGATTTGCTATAAGCCTGAAAGTTTGTTCATGTTCAGTGATAGCGATATGGCCTCAACAAAGTAGCAAGCTATGTACTTATCTATTTATCTATCTATCATTGAAAATTGCTATTCATTCATTCATTCATGATTTCACTCGATGTAATCACGTGTTTTATTTATTTATCTATTTATTTATTTATACATGGGTAAAAGCAGATTGCAATAGTATTTAATTATTCCTACACATGGTCTTCATTGGATGCCGTAGGTACTATCACAGTAGTTTTGTGGGGTTTTATAGCTTCATATGCCAGCTTTTTGACTATAATTCCTTTAACCGAGGGTTAAACGTTTTTAAGCCGTGCTGAGAATTGAAATATTAAGACGACGGATAAAAACGTATCATTAACATTTCACGTTCTTTTCTGCCTGCATAGACGTCAACTAACAATGAGAGTAGAGTTAATGAAGAAATTATTAGAGTTCTAATATAAGTAGCATGTCCATGCAACTTGATGACCGTGAAAGAATTATGAGACTGGTTTTTCTGACGATTGTAGCAAATATGTATGTACTCGTATGTATGTCAGAAGCATCTATTTTCGACCTGTACATAGAATGTTAGTATTCTTTTTACAGTCAATAAATGAAAGCTGTTCGTTTAAATGTTGGAAAGCGTCCCTGCTATTTTCAAGAGAGATTGTAGACAAAAGGATGTAAACAAATTTTGAAATCAACCCAAGAAACAACTTCCTTTCGAAAACAAACCTTTTTCCAATATTTCTAATAGAAATCATGTAAGGATACATTAACCCTAGAATCCTACCCAGGATTACCCAGGATACCTGAAGACCCTGTCACTTTGAAAAATTCAAATATATATTTGTTGACGTAAACGCGTCTGTAAGTACCCTGGGTAGGAAATCCGGGAAAAATATGGCTGGGTTCTAGGGTTAAGTATGTAGTCATTGGACTTCTTTATACCTCATCCTTTTCATGTACCTACAACCGTAAACGCCAGAATTTAAAATAAATCGAGCAATTACATCTAAGTACCAAGTTTTCATTTCATTTGGGGGTGACCATGGTGTAGTGGTAACGTCATCAGCTAATGGTTCATAGTTCAAGTCCCGATGTCAGCAAGAATTTATTTATTTCTCGTTAAATAAAGTGTATACTATTGCAAACGCATAACACTGACCGTAGGTTGGTCGTATGGCTGGAAAAATGTTTCGCCCTGTTGGGTAATTGATGCCTATGACATAAGCCTGGGAATGACAGTACTGTGAATCAGAAGCAAAGACAAAAAATAACGAAAATCTCCCCAGTTATCTGGACGCCAACCTTGGAGTTTCTCTGAAACAGAACATCTGAGTTTCAAAAACCGCTACACGAATCATTTTCTCTTGTTCTCTATCCTTTCCAATGCCCGCGCTGTGTGTAAACATATTAAGAGTATTCATTACACCTTGAGCGCGCGCAAATTATAAAAAAAAAAATTATAGGGTTGAGTTTCTGAATGTTTTTAACTTACCTACCTTAATACGTGGGCGGTAGGAAAATTAGGAGGAGATAAGAGGATCTGATGCACATTGGTTTTAAAAGGTTTTAGGTTATAATGAAAGGGAAAAACTGGCTGAACTGCTGAACATTAAGGGCGTGACGAGTATTGTGAGAAAACTGTTGAAGAGGTAGAATACAACTGGCTATTTCGATCGAGCACTGTTTGTAAAAAAGCGATAAATAAAGAAAAACAGGAAACAATTCGTCAGTGTTCAAGCGAGTCTATTGACTCTGCAATGTTTCTGTCCTCTATTAGTTTTACCACACGGTTTTGGATCCGATCTAGTAGGTTTCGAGAGAAAGAATGAAGGTAATGGTCTGAATCTTAACATATGCAACTCTCTTGATTCGTAATGTCTACATGTTATTTCTGTCTGAAAAAGAAAACAATTAAATTTGAATCATACATATGTAGGCTTTATTAGTTTCCCCACATTTGCTACACAAAGTTCCTATTCACCCCTTCTTTTAGGGTCGTTTTCCTTAAAAAAATAGTCTGCGCTTTCCCTCAAATTGCTTAAAGTTCCATTGCAAATGTGACACTAATGACAATTTGTTTCTAACAAAACGTCATAATAACGTTCTTGTGATGATGTCTATTAAAAATCGACAAAATATCCTCCAGGTGGAAAAATAGCGTTCGAATTAAAAGTTAATTAAAGCGCCAGCACAACGGTCAGTTAGCAGCGTGTAGCTCAAAGTACCTTCCAGCGCAGCTCAGCGTTGTGTGTCAATTTATAGACACAGCAAGGTAGTGCAGGTTTTTGTGGTTCACCAGTTTCTTTTTTTTTTTTTTTCATATTCTTTGACTTTGAACGAATTCCAACTCTTCCATCAAATGTAGAGGAAGAATGGCAATTGTTTTCAGCAGCGGTTATTGCCTCTGCGGGAGATGTTTGTGGAGTGAAGCGGCTTGGTGTGGCGGCTGGTGGTGAGAAGAGAACTGCTTGGTTTAAAACGCCCGGAGTTCAAGAAGCCATCAGAGAGAAGAAGAGAGCCTTTAAGGTGTGGATTCACTTGGGGAACTTCGATTCTCAAAATCGGTACACTGAGGCGCGAAGAACTTGCAAATTAGCTGTGAAAACCGCGAAAGAGCAGTCTTGGAAGGAGTTTGGCGAGAAATTGGAACGTGACCACAGATCTGCAAATACGATGTTCTGGCAGACCGTCCGCCGACTCAGAGGAAAAAAGTTGAATATCGTTGAAGGAGTCAAATCCAAAGACGGTACACTTCTTTCTAATGAGGAGGACATCTTACGCAGATGGAGCGACAACTTTTCAAAATTGCTCAATTCCGAACAGGGCACCGAAGATGACAGACTTGTGATCGAGAGTAGGGCGGAAAGTAGTCCTACGGTAGAGGAAGTAACTTTGGCGATCAAAGCACTAAAAAGATGGTAAATTTGCTGGTGTGGATGAAATTCGGCCAGAAATGCTCAAGGCTTTAGGCAAAGAGGGAGTGCAATGGCTCTCGCGTGTCATTAAAGTGGCCTGGGAATGCAGTGAAACACCTGGTGATTGGCAAATGGGGGTGATAGTTTCTCTTTTTAAAAAAGGGGACAAAAGAGATTGCGCCAACTATAGGGGTATATCCCTTTTAAGTCTCCCTGGAAAAGTCTTCGATAAGGTGCTAGAAACGCGTTCCAGAGCTGTGGTTGAGGACAGTTTGGGGTGCTTCCCGGTAGAAGCACAACCGACCTGTTGTTCACTCTCAAAATGGTTCTTGAGAAGGCCTGGGAGTATGCTAAACCTGTCGACACTTATTTTGTGGATTTCCAAAAAGTATACGATAGGGTTCTTCGAAACAAACTCTGGAGTGTTCTACAAGAGTATGGCATTGATGATTCCCTGTTAAGGGCGATTCAGTCTTTATATACAAACTGTAGAAACTGTGTTCGGATAAACGGTGTTAAATCAATACCTTTCACTGTGGGCGTTGGACTCCGCCAAGGGTGCGTTTTGTCACCTCTCCCCTTCATTGTATATATGAATTGGATGTTGCAGCACAGCCGTGGCGGGGAATGTTTCAAAATGGGAGACCTAAGGATTAGTCATCTGCTCTTTGCGGATGATTTGGTCATCCTTGGGTCCTCTCAAACCGAACTTCAGCGCGCACTCGAAAGGTTTGTAGCCGTTTGTGATGATGCTGGAATGAAGATCAACGTGAACAAATCCGAAGTAATGGTCGTATCCAAAAAACCCATTCAGTGCACTCTGCATATTAGTGGAGTCCCACTGAAGCAGGTGGATAAGTTTAAGTACCTCGGGGTCTTATTCACGAGTGATGGGAGGAGCAACGCCGAGTTATCCTGTAAAATTGGTCAGGCTGGATCAATTTTGAGAGAGCTCGGCCAATCTGTTATAAGGAAGGCCGAACTTAGTGTTCAAGCTAAGCTATCGGGTGTATGGTCATGAAACTTGGGTAGTGACCGAAGGAATAAGATCACGGACACAAGCTGCCGAAATGAGGTGCCTTCGCGGTGTTGCTGGAATAACTCGTAGGGATCGAGTGCGCATCACCAGAGTACGCGAGGCGCTCAATGTTGAGCTGCTACTTCTCCGAACGGAACGATCTATGCTTCGATGGTTTGGTCACGTAGTGCGTATGCCCCCAGACCGGCTTCCAAGATGCGCCATGGTTGCCGTGCCATCAGGTAGGCGCCTCCGCGGAAGGCCTAGAAATAGATGGTTGGACCAAGTCCGACATCTTTCCTGGAGCCGCCTAGGGATTCCTCCTGATGAATTGGAGTCAATGGAGGATGCAGAAGGATGGAGAGTCCACCTGACCCTCATGAAGGATTAGCGGGCCATTGAAAATGTATGTATGTATGTATGTATGTATCCTTTCACTGATGCTTGTCTGAAAAGGGCCAATGTTTGCATTTCTTGTTTTTTTTTTTCGATTTTCACGGTCGTTGGTATTATGCCAGGAAGGAATGGACTTGGATGCTTTATTATCTTTATAACGCACATAGCGCAATCACTGCGCAATTCAATAACGTAGCGCTGGCAGGGATGCGAATACTAGGCTACTGTGACCAACCCTAGAGCTTATCTTTTTCCAAAGTCTTCAGAAGCATGAAAATCAATTAGATATGTATAATGGACACCGCTTTCTCAGTAGAAATAAATAGAAAAGAAAGAAATTTCAAATATAAATAGTTCCGGGAATATACGAATATTTGTGATTCATAAAAATATGTACATACGTAACATATGTAGACCTTTGAAGCTTTTCGAAAATCTTTTTAATCTATCTATGCATATATACACACATACATACATAATCCGGTCCTCTTGTACCCTACGGTGTCGAGGTTCTGTCTCTGGTTTCCGTCATCCTTTCTTTAATAAATTTTCTCCATTTCTTCCTGTCTCTAGCTGCTTCCTTCGCCGAGTTCCAGCTTTCTCCTGCATCTTTTAGTACTTTCTCTAGCGCGTTGTTCCATGTTGTCCTGGGCCTTCCCCTTCTGTTCTTTCCTTCAGTTCTAGCCTCCCAGATTTTTTTTACTTGTCTGTTGTCTTCCATCCTCACTCCAAACCATCTCAGTTTTTTATCTTCTATAACTTTTTTCACGGATTCCACATTTAGCTCTTTTCGGATGTCTTCATTTCTTTTTCTGTCGATTCTCTTTACTCCTATCACTCTTCGAAGGTATTTCATTTCCATGACCTGTATTTGCTTTTCTTGTCTTAAAAAGCAAATGAAAGGATGGAACATCAGCTTTCAAAAAAGTTATAGCACATTATTATACATGTTTCCGTTGATTTTTAATAATTTTCTTTTCATTTAAAGTCAATTTTTTACAAAATTGCCCCTCCCGCCTAAACGGGGGGAGATAAACCCCCCCCCCCCCCCCCCCCCTCACATACGATTTTTTCCTTGTCTCGACCCAACCTATCCGTTCTAGGCTTTTGTCGCATCTTATGCAAATCACCCTGATAATACGTATACCTATTATAATAACTGCATGGTTTAGATTAATTTTGCAACTTATAATTGAGTGGTTTTAATTAATTTAATTTAGTTTCGTAATTTATATATATTAGTAAATAATTGCAGCCCACTAGTCCCAATATACATAAGATTTTTATTATATATAGGATTTTTTATTTTTATCTTATATATTAATACGCGAACACGAAACTTATCGTACCTTTTTTTAGTATTTATTATAAAAGGAGGGGGATGAAACTTGCGTCATTTGAAAAGTACTGTGCCATAGATGTGCAGAAAACAAAAATCGTTTGTGTATGTTTCCGTTAAGTCAGGTAAAATAAAGTGAACGTACACACATTATTTCCTCATACAAAACGCGTTAACCAATTAAATGAACGTATTTTTATCATGTTCATGGCTGTATAAGCTTAGATCCCTTTGCCTTTCCTGCACGGGAGAATATTACAAAAAAAAAGTTATGCAAACAAATACATAGCGTTGTTTCTCTCGCTGTTTGTTTTTTTTTCCCTCGGTCGAATTTCGACCACAAGCGATACTAGTTTTTATTAATTTTTGATATTTTTCGTAACTACCACGTTAAACTCTATTTATGTTCCAAATATCAAAGCTCTAGCTTGATTGGAACAACCCTGAATTAATGTTGATCTATCAGTCAGTCAGTCAGTCAGTGAATGTCCAAAATTGTGATTTCTGGACACTTGTATCTTGGAAACTATTCAATCTAGATATATAAAACATGAAATACTGATTCTTTTTGATAGCATAGCTAAAAAAATTCAGTCCTGGAACGTAACTGACGTCAGGGATAGAGGGATCGAAAAGGGCTACAAATGGTTCGTGTAAATATTGCTCAGTGCGCTTGCGGCGGGTTTTGCGAAAACTTAGCCTGGCGCACTCTGTACGCTTAGATGCCTTACATGTTTTGGAATCTTCAATCGTAACGATTGTTGAAAACCTCTTATTATGATAATTATTATTTACTAATTATTTGGCTACAGCAAAATGACATCGCTAATTTTAAGATCTACACATTTATTAAGAACATTTTCTTCCGGCTAGAGTCTGATTTAAAGACTTTCCATCATGGTTCCCTCCATTAATAACTTGTATAAGATATACCCATCTGTCAGAGTATATAAAATCAATTGTATAAGAAACTCGAATCATACTGAAACCAGTGATGATTTATTAATGAATTACACACATCGAAAGGGCCATTATATTAATTGCAATTTATCGATTTCCAAATTGCAGTATCATCACGACGCGCACCGGTGAATCATTGTGAAACACCGTCTGTGTTGTTTGACTTTTCATTTACTCTCCTCCCATGGTTCACCCCATCCATAATGCCATTTCGAATGACAAACAAACAGCCAGTTTCAACATAGCCCACGCTCTTCCAGCTCCGCTAAAAAAAAATGAAATCTCCAAAAATTGCCATTAAAATCCATCAGATATCACGAGTCCTTTCAAAGAGCCGCACTGTTTGTACGCTGTTATCTCTACGATTCCTCGGCATCCATACGCACAGACACGATGGGCCGACCATCGCACATGTCATACCAGCAGTGTCCAATCTATAAAATATCCTTGTCTACCCTTACATAATAACGTCAGCCCGTCATCCCCTTTAAAAATGCCCACGGTATGGGGGTTGACAAACAAAAAGCGTAAAATAGAAATAAAAACTGCTTTCACAGCGCACATAAAAGATAAACTTTCAAAATATAAATGAAAGTTAAAAAAAAAAAAAAAACAGAGAACTTGGAAGCCTCTCTAAATCAAAACACTATATCACCGCTTCGCATGGACGAATACGGGCTACAAAAGTGTACGGGAAGGACACAGGGGAAACCCTTCTTTTAAAATTCCAATACTCGTCTACTGCTCGTGTGGAGTACTTGCAATTAACACTCATCCCTCTCCATACCATTGGGTTTGTATATGTGTGTATTTTCGGTTTTTACTCCTACGTAGCTTCACTGAGCACTCTCCGAGATGACAAGCACGCAGCAGTATCCGTAGGTAAGGCATTTTCTAAACGTCCAGCCCGTAGTTAGGACTGGCCTGCTTGAGGGGTTTATTGTCATGAGAGACGAACTAAAATTCATCCATAACCCCACATTTTAGAAATCTCATTCTTCTCCATCCCCAAAATCCTATGAAGTTGCAAGCGAGTGACATACAGGGGTGTTGTTTTGCGCTAGGGGCATACTCGTACACAATACACACTGATGGTGAAAAGTTTTCACTCGATTTGAAATTGAATTTGTGCGTAAATTAGAAATATTTACGCGGCAATCTTCATGTTGGTGGGAGTTTTATATGAAGCAAGCTATTATTTCTACTATTTTCCAACGCAACTAGCGTTAAAAAACTAAGCAACTTCTAAGGCGCCTACAAGTCTCCCAAGTATTTTTCTTGTAATTAGTTTGGGTTGGGCTATTTGGTCCAACTTATTCCCTTTTGAATGATTATATTTTTTTCATGAAAATATACTTGCAAACAAATGGCTCCTACCGACAACATTTTTTTTTTTTATATAAAGCGCTTTTACTAACTCTTGTGACGTAATCTCTTTAGTTTCGCCAACGTCATACGTTTTTCATACAAATGTATATATACAACCTTTCTTTTATAACGTGATACACATTTACGTTAATTGCCCGGGAGTCTTATAACAAGCCACATATTCTTACATAATTCGTAATGAATTTGTTATAAAATAGTGAAAACTGCTTTAAAATCAGTTCAACGGACTCAAGATACGATCCATTTTCCCAGCCATTTCTCTATTTTCACTGTCATATCTCGATCCTCCGCCATTGACTCCGATTCATCAGGAGGAAACCCTAGACGGCTCCAAAAGAGAAGTCGGATTTGGTCCAACCATCTATTTCTAGGCCTTCTGCGGAGTTGCCTACCTGATGGCATGGCAACCATGGCGCGTCGTGGAAGCCGGTCTGGGGCATACGCACTACGTGACCAAACCATCGAAGCATAGATCGTTCCATTCGGAGAAGCAGCTGCTCAACATTGAGCGCCTCGCATACTCTGGTGTTGCGCACTCGATCCCTACGAGTTATTCCAGCAACACCGTGAAGGAACCTCATTTCGGCAGCTTGTATCCGCGATCTAATTCTTTCCGTCACTACCCAAATTTCATGACCATACACCGAGTTAAAAACCGATAACTTAGCTTGAACACAAAGTTCGGTCTTCTTTATAAAAGATTGGCCGAGCTCTCTCAAAATTGATCCAGCCTGACCAATTCTACAGGATAACTCGGCATTGCTCCTCCCATCACTCGTGAATAAGACCCCGGGGTACTTAAAATTATCCACCTGCTTCAGTGAGACTCCACTAACATGCAGAGTGCACTGAATGGGTTTTTTTGATACGACCATTACTTCCGATTTGTTCACGTTGATCTTCATTCCAGCATCATCACAAACGGCTACAAACCTTTCGAGTTGCGGCTGAAGTTCGGTTTGAGAGGACCCAAGGATGACCAAATCATCCGCAAAGAGCAGATGACTAATCCTTAGGTCTCCCATTTTGAAACATTCCCCGCCACGGCTGTGCTGCAACATCCAATCCATATATACAATGAAGAGGAGAGGTGACAAAACGCACCCTTGGCGGAGTCCAACGCCCACAGTGAAAGGTATTTATTTAACACCGTTTATCCGAACACAGCTTCTACGGTTTGTATATAAAGACTGAATCGCCCTTAACAGGGAACCATCAATCCCATACTCCTGCAGAACACACCTTAGCGAAGACTTTTCCAGGGAGACTTAGAAGGGATATACCCCTATAGTTGGCGCAATCTCTTTTGTCCCCTTTTTTAAAAAGAGAAACTATCACCCCCATTTGCCAATCACCAGGTGTTTCACTGCACTCCCAGTCCACTTTAATGACACGCGAGAGCCATTGCACTCCCTCTTTACCTAAAGCCTTGAGCATTTCTGGCCGAATTTCATCCACACCAGCAAATTTACCATCTTTTAGTGCTTTGATCGCCAAAGTTACTTCCTCTACCGTAGGACTACTTTCCGCCCTACTCTCGATCACAAGTCTGTCATCTTCGGTGCCCTGTTCGGAATTGAGCAATTCTGAAAAATGCTCGCTCCATCTGCGTAAGATGTCCTCCTCATTGGAAAGAAGTGTACCGTCTTTGGATTTGACTCCTTCAATGATATTCAACTTTTTTCCTCTGAGTCGACGGACGGTCTGCCAGAACATCGTATTTGCAGATCTGTGGTCACGTTCCAATTTCTCGCCAAACTCCAAGACTGTTCTTTCGCTGTTTTCACACCTAATTTGCAAGTTCTTCGCGCCTCAGTGTACCGATTTCGAGAATTGGAGTTCCCCAAGTGAATCCACACCTTAAAGGCTCTCTTCTTCTCTCTGATGTCTTCTTGAACTCCGGGCGTTTTAAACCAAGCAGTTCTTTTCTCACCACCAGCCGCCACACCAAGCCGCTTCACTCCACAAACATCTCCCACAGAGGCAATAACCGCTGTTGAAAATAGTTGCCATTCTTCCTCTATATTTGATGGAAGAGTTGGAATTCGTTCAAACCTCTCAGATATTTGCCGCGCAAATGTCTCCCGTATCTCATCGTCCTGCAACCTCTACCATCGTATGCGTGTAACCATCCTTGGTTTACGCTTTGGTAGGGGAGGCACTCTCTCGATAAGATACAATTTGCACAGCACTTATTGATGATCAGTTGACAGTTCGACCCCTCTCAATACGCGAACATCACAAACCATTCTCTTCAGACACGATGGTACCACAAAGAAATCGATCAGCGACTTCTGCTGAAGACTCTGACGGTACCACGTGTATTTGTGAATGTCTTTGTGTGGAAAGATAGTGTGCATGACGGATAAGCCATTTTCACAACAAAAATCCAACAACCTCTCTCCGTTCGCGTTTTGATCAGGATCACCGTTCCTCCCAATCACACTCCCCCATGTCATAACTTCTACACCCACATGAGCATTGAAGTCACCCATCAGGACAAAAGAATCCATATCTGCAACCTTTTCAAGGGCAGCATCAACTTCATCTAAGAAAGCTGCGTACTCTGACTGAAGGTTCGGTGCATACACCTGCACCAATGTCAGAGTTGATCTTTCAAGCTTGAGCTTTAAGATCGCAACTCTCCCTCCTAATGGTATCCACTCCAATACTCTATCTGTCAACGTGTTACTTGTGAGTATCCCACTCCCGCCCGAGCAGGCATTGAGGGTGCGACTCCTGACAGCAAGAGCTTCCACCCATCCAAAAGGTCCACAGTCTTAGAACCTGCTTTGTTGAAGAGATGCCAATTATATCTAGTCGACTTTTAACAGCCTCCCCAACAAGCTCAAAAATCTATTTGCAATAGACAAAATTGTGGGCGCCGTGGCGTAAGTGGTTAGTGTGTCGGATCACTACGCATGAGGTTCCAAGTTCGAATCCCAGAAAAAACCAAAAAGTTTTTTCTCGCGAGCGTCTGACAAACATCCAAGAGTATTGTTGTCACGAAAAAGCTTCTC
This sequence comes from Brachypalpus laphriformis, assembly GCA_945910035.1. Classification (NCBI taxonomy): domain Eukaryota; kingdom Metazoa; phylum Arthropoda; class Insecta; order Diptera; family Syrphidae; genus Brachypalpus; species Brachypalpus laphriformis. Next base: position 167,089,349 of record OX246755.1, on the reverse strand, counting down.
AAATCGCCGTTCGGATTCGGCATTAAACTGTAGGTCCCTTCCATTCGTGTGGAAAATATAACGCACACAACATGAGTGGTTGCGAGAAGCTAGGCCCTGGCACTTTAAAGAGCTGTTGCGCCAAATATTTGTATTTAATAGACAAAATTTTCATCAGAGAAGTAAATCATAAATGTTTGTTAAAAAGGTTAACATGACTAAAAGTCGTACATAAATGCAACTGCAACGTTTTAAATGCCATTTTTCAATTCAGCACAGAAAAATATAAAATAAAATACATAAAGATGAAATGATCAAGATGGGTCTTGTCTTTCACTTTACAAGAAGTCAGTTCGTGATCTTGACTGAAGCGTTCCATAGTCCTCAAAAGCGAGGAGATCGCGCTGGATCTTTATGGAAGACTCTCATCATCCTAGCCTTGCTATTTTAAAACAAAAACACTTCAAGTGATCTTTGGTCATACTTGTGTGAACGGAGAGGAGGGTATAAAATTCAACTATATTGTACTGGTTATTCAGCGACATGGACCTAACCAGATATGTACGTTGTCCTATAAGTTTTTTAGAAAAAGTAAGAAAAAACATAAATTTATTACTTTAAATGTTTTCTTTTTTATAATTTGTGCGCACTCAAGGGGTTATGAATACCCTTAACATGTTGAAATACAGTGCGGGCTTTGGAAATGATAGATAGGGAGAGAGAGAAAAAGATTTTTGCTGTAGGGACTTGGAGCACATTTGTTTATGCTTCAGACAAACTCCGGGGGTGGCTTCCAGATAACTGGGAGATTTTTGTTATTTTTTGTATTTGCTTTTGATTCACAGTATTGTTTTCCCGATAACCGAGCAAATCATCATCAACAAAAAGGACAATTTTCCCACCATTTGACCAAGCTACTGCCGGTGTTAGAACTGTAATTGTTTTTTAAAGTATTCTCCTTCAAGATTTACACACTTTTCCATTCGATAGAACCAGTTTTCGAAACATTTATTCCACTTTGAACCAGACTCCCCAGAAACAACGCCTTTACAGCCTCTTCTGGCGTTGAAAAAAGTTGACCACGCATTTTATTTTTTGTGAACGGGAACAAAAGAAGTCATTAGGCGTTTAATCAGGACAGTATGGGCAATGGCTCATTAATTCGACGTTTTGAAGCTTCAAATATTGAATTGTTTGACTGGCTGTGTGTGAACTAGCATTGTCATGATGGAGATTACACGTCGTTTTTTGTTTATTTTACACAATTCACTGATGATTTCCGACAAACAAATTGTTGTGTACCAATCGGCATTAACAGTTCTTCGATCCTCTAAAGCCACAGTGGCTACATGACCCGATTTATCGAAAAAACAAACGATCATTTCTTCGAAGTGCTTCGAAAACGAGTCACTATTGTCGGTTTCGCTCACCTTGGAATACCCAAACAGTTGATTGACGCTAAGATTCGGGTTCATACGAGTATAACGAGGTTTCATCTCCCGTAATGATGGTGTACACGTTTTTTGAAGCACCACGATTGAATTTCTTTGGCGTTTCTTTGTACCATTTGGCACGACCTTTTTTTTGAGCATTATGAATATGATATTTGGAAACGTCAAAAGAATCAGTGCTGCCATTTTCTAAAAATTTTTCGGACAGCCCTCGTACTTGTAGATTTACATCCAGGGTCTAAGATGCACCTTGGGGTCTAACTCAAAAAAAAAAAAAATACAAATATTTGGCGCAACAGCTCTTTAAAGTGCCAGGGCCTAGCTTCTCGCAACCACTCATGTTGTGTGCGTTATATTTTTCACACGAATGGAAGGGACCTACTGTTTAATGCCGACTCCGAACGGCGATTTGAGAAGCTTTTTCATGACAACAATACTCTCGGATGTTTGTCAGACGCTGGCGAGAGGTGGGACCGTGAAAAAACTTTTTGGTGTTTTCTGGGATTCGAACTTGGAACCTCATCCGACACACTAACCACTTACGCCACGGCGCCTAACTCGGAATAGTTCTTTATTTAGAGGAAGGCCAGTAGTACGTCAACCAATTAGCTGCAGAAGTCTGTTGAATGAGGCGCAGGTGCACCTATGACTGTAGCGCTAACGAAATTAGGTCTTAATTATGCTGACATACTTCCTGATTATTTGTGGGAGCCGTGGCGCAGTGGTCCGATACACTAACCGTGAGGTTCAATGTTCAAATCTCAGAAAACACCAAAGAGTTTTTTCATGGCCCACACCTCGCGAACGTTTGACAAATAACCGGGAGTATTTGATGTCGCGAGAAATCTTCTCAAAAACATAAAAATGTCCTTCGGATACAGCACAAAACTGCAGTACTCCATTCGTGCGAAAAATATAACGCACACAACACGAGTGGTTGAAGAAGCTACATATGCCTAGGCATTTAATGAGCTGTTACTCTAAATTTATATTATTATTATTATTATACTTTATGGTTGCAAGGTAATAGTACTCGGATAAGCCGATTTGTATATCAAAATGGGTGAAAACATTAAATACGACTGCTATGGGATATTTATAATCCTAGTTTTACCTTTGAATATTCATTTTGGTTTTCTGAAAATTTGTATTATGTTTGTTGAGGTCTCCATTTCACGCAAATCATACGTTTACTTTACTTACTTATGTCCTGTATCCCCTTGTTGGTCCTAGGGCCTTTACTAAGCCTACGAGCCATGGTGTACGGTTTCTGGCAATGTGTCTGAGTTCTCCCCAACTTTTTCCTAACTGCCGTGCCTCCTTCTCGACTGTTCTGCGCCAGGTCTTCTGCCATCCCGAGTTAAAGGGTTCCATTGCATAGCATGGTTCGCTATGGAACTGTCACCCTTTCGGAACGTGTGACCACTTCACTACCACTACCGTCGTTGGATGGTTGTGCCTGTTGGTTCCTGACCCGTTCTCTCGTAAAGGTGTTCATTAGAGATACGATTGGGCCACAAAATCCTTAAGATATTGCGCAGGCACCTATTATCGAACGTTTGCAGCTTCTGGTGACAGTAGCGGTCACTCTCCACGTGCTGCATCCATATAACAGCACAGATTCAACGTTGGAGCGGGACAGTCTTAGCTTGGTGATCAAACTGATTGCATTACTTCGTTATATTTTTGACAACATCCCGAACGCGGACTTTTCTTTGGCGATCCTGTTGGCTATATTCAGTTCGTTTCCACCATCATTCGAGACAATACTCCCAAGATACTGGAAATCCTCTACTCTCTCTACCGGTTGTCCAGCAATGCATATTTGAGCCGACGAGTTTGTTCCAAGGCTGATAATTTTAGTTTTTGCCGTATTAATTTTCAGCCCGACGACGCTTGCCTCCCTCTCCACATCTGCTGTCATTTGGTGGAGGCCCATAATTCTGTGGGAGAGTAAACATACATCGTCAGCGTAGCCAAGATGTTTCAGTTGAGATGTAAGAGTCCATCGAATTCCTCCGTTTCCCGTCGACAAAGCTGCACGAAGCACATCGCTAATCACCAATAGGAATAGTATTGGTGAAAGGATGCAGCCTTATCTTACCCCACTTTGGATCTCAAATTCCTCAGGCAACATTCTTCTGTACAGCACGTGACATTTGAAGCCTTCATATGTAGCTTTGATAATAGCAATTAGTTTATCGGGAATACCTCTCCTTTGTAAGGCACGCCAAATAAACTCCCTGTTGACACTATCGAACGTCTTCTCAAAATCGGTGAACAGCAGGTGAAGTGGCGACCAATATTCAACGCACTGTTCGATGATAATCCGCAGGGTGTTGATGTGGTCGGCACAGGAGGATCCAGAGCGGAAACCTGCTTGTTCGGCATCGAGTGTGTCTTCGAGATGTTGTTTGATTTGCCCCAGGATGATTTTAGCTATTATCTTAGCTACAGCAGGCAGCCCGCAGATACCCCTGCAGTTTCCGCACTCCATTCAATTTACTTTCTTAGGAAGCTTGACGATCATTCCCTTTTCCACTCGTTAGGAAAGCTCTAAGCTTCCCAAGCTCTCTCTATAAGTGGCAGCAGAAGCTCAGCCGATGTTAATGGCGCTGCTCGTAAGAGCTCTGCTGGAATACAGTCAAGTCCTACCGCCTTGTTGGTTTTAAGTGCCTTGATCGCGGTAGCGATTTCATCCTTACTGGGAGTCGTGGTGCGTATTCGGGAACTTCTCACCTCAGACACCTCAGTCTGATTTGGGAGCATATCGCGAGCGAATACGCGGTTCAAATCATCTCTTGAGCTGGTCCTCATCCGAAATGAGCAAAGAGCCGTTTATGGATTTTCACTGGGTGTTGGATGGAGCTGCGACCACCTGTCAGCTCTTTGGTGATTCTGTAGACGGTCCTGCTGTCGCACCTCCGTGCAGCTTCTGTGGCCAGCGCGTTGATGTAGCTGCGCCTGTTACGTCGCACGCTACGCTGAACTTCTCTCATCTTCATGCGATATAGGGACTCTAGCTCGTTTCTCATACCTTTGGTTGTAATTGATAATTTTTCCTCATGGTTCCTTTCGGCTAAAGTAAAATGCCCTCTAGGCTAAATTTTCTATGTCGTGTTTGTGCTGAAGGGCTTGGCGAACTTCATTGAGGAAGTTTCTGCTTTACATATACATCGATGTATATGCATATATGAAGTGGTTGTGTTTCCCAATTTGCATTTTTCATGATTATATGTCTTATCACATTGATTTAATAGTAAATTATTCCCGGCGGGCTTATATATGTGTATACATAAGTAATATTGAAATTTAGATCCCGGTAAGCGAGTATACATATATTTCTTCGAGATAGCTTTACTTTTAAGAACACTAATTAAAACTTCTTTACAACCAAAGTTTATCGAAAACTTTTAAAAATCAGTGTACATGCAGCTTTTCTCCCAGTAGCGTGTCATATCCCTTTCTCCCACTGGAATTTTGAGAAAAAAAAAAGAAAAAGAAAAGAAAAACAGTATTGCTGGCCCTTCTATTTTTGATGCGAATACGTTTACGGGGTTGGAAACTTTCAAAACGTACCCGGGAGCCCCGAATACCTGAAACACTAAGTATCTACATAACAACCTACCTGCATCTGTCGCCTCTTCCACTCACCCACTCACCAGTCATTCATCTACCATCCTGCAACCCTCTTCTCTATTTAGAAGCACTCGGGTAGTTGTTGGGTGTTACATGGAGCGTTTATGGAAGCTTAATGGTATTGGTTAGCAAGTGCGTGTGCATACAAAAACCATTGGCAAGTTGAATTCACAGGGATTCCTTTCATTTCCCGTTGAGCACGTCTCTGCCGTACCCTGTACGCTCCACACTTTTTGCCTAACCCTCAGCATCCTTCGGAAAGGTACTCACACTCACTTCGCAACCGGGTAAGACCATGCGGGCGTACAGGGGTTTACGGGCGACGGACGAGCGGATAGTACACCTTTACGCATTGTTATTAGGGCTGTGTATCTAGGTACCGAGTGGTGTACAACGATTTTATTGATTTATATCTTTTCCAATGGTGGTAGTGAAACCAAGAGGAATAAGCACGAGTAGAGCGTTCGAATTTGATGGAATTTGTAATTCCCGATGATGCTTCCCACTGGATGGTACCTTAGATGTGATATTGGTGCCGCACCGGTGCGGTGGTGGTAGGTGGGCGCATCAAAGCACGATATATATTTAAAGCCCTACAAGTTCAGGCCCCCGCACAAGGACGACGCACACAGCTACAATTCATGGTTTCATCATAATTAGAACATCGCAGTTGATTACAATTGTTGTACGCCCTGTGTATTCCTTTCCCTTTTGCTTATCAACGGAGCGTTGTCGTATACCATCTCAAAAGCATCATCCCCTTCGGTCACCACCCCCTGGGTGCGGAACAAAACTTTTCCACGGTATTAATCACTTTCCCTAGATACAATACGTTGAGGATTCACACAGCGAATAAGGAGATGGGGATGGATGAGGGCGAGGATGAGGATGCGAGTTGCGTGCGCGCGGGGCACCAGTGTAGTGAAAGAGAATGATTTTAAAACCCGAAATTAAATTCGTTCGTTGCCGCATCTTTGAACTAATTAACAAAAAGTGGAAAGAGAAATAGAGAAACCGAAGCAGATAGAAAGAGGCAAGGGGTGGTGGGATTGGGAATAGGAAATATGAGCGCGCTGGTTTAGGAGGATTCAATCGAATAGTGAAAGTGAAAGTGAACGTAATTAAAGTGAATTCCAGAAAAAGGAGGTCAGCGCTCCACTAGAGGGATGCTACCAAACAAATTCGTTATATATACCACTTCCAGTGTTTGTGTGTACATTCAGTGCACGTTTTTGGGATTTTATCTACATGTACCGGGCCACATATAGAAGTACATAAATTTTACGTTAATTTAAGGGTTGAATCGAATTTGCATGATTACAGAATGATGAAAGATTCGTTTTTATTCCTAATCTGACCGTTTGAGATATGTAGATAATGTGATATCTGTCAGATGCATTTGGGTCAGAGAGACAAATTGCATGTAGTGATTTTGGAGGGGTGTATAACTATAAGGTTTCAAGACGGATTGCATGAAACGATTTTGAAGGGGTGTATAAGTTTAGGTTTTATTGTGATAAATTAGGTGAAGGGTAATGAAGTAGACTGGAGATAAAACCTAAGAATAGATAGGGAGGGACCTTAGAAATCGATAGTTTTGTATATTATGCCAGCTCTACAGTCAATTTTATCCAATAAACTGTTATGAAAGACTATGCTATGAGTAAATTTGTATAGACTCATTAGATATTGAAATTTTAAAATTTAACACAAACACAAAGTCCAGGTACTATCCATAACGACTAATCGTACTTTCTAGTATGAGCCGATGTCTTTAATTATTCCGGAACTCCTTGTGGTGCTTTTTTAATACACATATGCTGGGACTTAACTTCTCCACGCTCTCGGCAATTGAAGAAAATTTCCTACACTTCTTTAAAAAATGCCGACAATCTCCTATGCATTCTCCTTGAAGCAGAAGCAGCCAAAATGGATTTACCGATAAACGAGTGTAAAACCGAATATATGCTGTCAACAAAAAGGGACAATTAACACCGATGAATTGAACAGAACGTCACAGTGGGCAGCTAAAGTTCGAGGTAGTAAGGATCTTTTCTACCACGGCTCTGCTATCAACTCTAACAATGCTACCAGCGCGGAAATCAAGCGAAGAATAACTTTTGCCAATCCCTGTTTTTTTTTTTTTGCTAATAATGCCATTCGACAGTATAGCCCTATCTTGAACAGCTAAGGAGACTCTGTATAAGATCCTGATCATCCCAGTCCTGCTTTACGGCGCTGAAATATGGGCTTTATTGAGAGCGGATGAGGATATCCTTGGTCGCTTTGAGAGAAAAATTCTTCGCAAAATATTTGCTCCCATTTTCGTTGATGCGTTTTGGAGGAGAAGATTCAACGGCGAACTAAACGAGCTGTAAAAGGACATCGACCTAGTCAAAAACTGCGTATTGGACGTTTGAGATAACTAGGACATGTAGAGCGGATGGATACCAAAGCTTCGGCCTGCAGAGTCTTCGAATCTAACTCGAAGGGACGACGCAGTAGAGGGAATCATCGCCGTAGGTGGCGCGCAAGCTCAAGAGAATCTCGACCAACTTGGAGTGCGCAACTGGAGGCAATTAGCTAAAGACCGAGCTAAATGGAGAGGCTTGTTGGTTGAGGCCCAGGTTCACCCCGAACTGTAGCTTCATCTATGTAAGTAAGTAAGCCAATCTCCTATATTCCTATATACCTCTGTTAATTTTTTTTGCTGCAACAGTAGTTCTTCTTTTATAATCTTCCTTTTACCCTCCAAAGCCTCGTAATTTATGACTTCAATCTAGTTAACGCGTTTTAATATTTTCGTTATGCATATTCGTTTTTATTTTAAGGTGTCCCACCTAAACTTATTCCTACCAGAAAATTTAATCAGATGTTTCAGTGTCAAGTGAGTAAATACATATATGTTGCAATTTTACTTAGAATCAATGAGTGTTGCTTAACCCTTGTATGAAAAGATTTATCTTACATAACTTCCGGAAAATTTAATCAGATTCTTCAGCGTCAAGTGAGTAAATACATATATGTTGCAATTTTACTTAGAATCAATGAATATTGCTTAACCCTTGTATGAAAAGATTTATCTTACATATATAAAATATGAAAGAAGATATTTTTGCGTTCATAAGGGATCCTAAATTAATGGTTAGGATGATTATTAACGTCCTATGAACTCCACTACATACATAATACCATTTTATCTTCTCACGCTCAACTTTAAAAATCAATACGCCTCAATAGTTAAGAGAATAACAAAAAAAAAATATACACGCACGTATGCAATACCCAATTGACCCAAATACCAAACCAAGCCAGAGCCAAAAGTATCCTGGGTAAAGAATGAACTACATATTCAATTTAGATTCTTCCATGCTATCTCCCTAGTCTTACCAAAAAAGGCATCCAAATGAACATAAAGAAGAAAGAAATGAAGTGAAAGAGAAAATCTCCCCGACTTCGCATACATTACGAACGGATCTATGTCGAGATATCATCGTTCTTCCCCTCATTTTTTCTACAATCAAATGCACTACCAAGGATGGCGATGGCCTTAACTATTCTGCAGAGTAAGTGTGATAGTGAAACAACGAGGTGGACGGGAATCGAGGAAGAAATCCTCTTAAAAGAAATCTCCCACTCGAGCATACTAGAAAAGGAAATTGGTATTTTGCCATTTGTCATAAGCAGGAGCTATAGGGATACACTCGTATGGGGAGTCTGGAGACACAACGAGTGGTTTCCTTTCTTTATTTTCTTATGTACCTTCACCATCAAACCCCATACGGATTTTCATCGAAAAAAAATCTCTTTTTAGATTTTCTGTCCTGTCAGAAATTTTGTGCGTTAGTTGCGCCTTTTTTCTTTGAGTGCACATACATTATATAGAACTTCGGAAGCACTCGAAAAGGGATATTTGCAGAAGTCCTTGGTGTCGAAAAAGCAATCGAAAAGGAAACCAACGCACGTACTACATCGTCGCCATCGTCGTCGTTGGCAAGAATAACACAGCTTCTCAGAGCAGATGAATAAATTCGTTTACTATGTTTACTGTGCATGTACCCACAAGCATGTATATTCTGTAGACCTAGATTATGCCAGGCAACCACTATAAATATAAATTTCGTTTTGGCAGAATTTCGCTTAAGCCTTACCTTCTCTGATACGCCGTTGGCGAATCCGCACGCCTTTGTCACCGTCACCACCAAATGTAACCATCAACCTCACTCTGGAGGATGTAAGGAAAAATGCGGTTAACACACTGCGAAGTCATGCGATATGGCTTGAAGGATATAGCACTATGTGCACTTCGGCTCAAGCAGGGCGAAACGCAAACAAAGAAATAAACACATAGAGTAGGGTACATGCGTGCTCTCCTTGCGGCAGGATAACGTGGATACTTTGGCGGAAAAAAGTTTTTTTTTTGAAATTTATAGATTTTCTTGTTGGCGATGTGTTTTGCGCGAATCTATTCATAAAATATTATATTTTTTCCTTACCAAGTTTGAGTAACATTTGAACTCAATTATTCAATTCAAATTCTGCTGTCTAAGTTTTTTGTTTTGTACACAAGATTATAATGTTATAATAACGGACGATATTCGATAGATTAGAATTCTTAATATCATAATTTTGATTGTTGATATTCGTACTTTAAATTCCTTAATTTATAAAATAAGATGAGTAAATGCCTTTAGAAATTCGTTATGTATCGGAGGTTTCTTTAGTCTTTTATATAAAAAGATATCTATGTATATTTGCTTTTAAATCTAGATACATACTCGTATATGACAAAGTCAAAACTGCAAGGAAATGCATACCAAGATCTCTGCTATATAAAAGGTTTTGCAAAAAGGCTGATGCATCTTTTGACAGCGATGTAAATATGTATGTATGTACTAGCTGGCACCCGGCGTGCGTTGCTGCGCATAACAGGCGCCTGGGGCGAAGTCTGCAAGTTTTTGTAAAAAAAACAAGTAAATTTGTTTGAAAATTACGGCCGGTAGAGGGACACAAACGCATTTTGCCACTTAGATTTATATATAAGATTTTGTAAGGATCACAGCTTAATAATGCAACACTACCTGCAGTTATATACGAGGGGTGTTCGATGAGTCTGTGACTTTGATGCAAGATGGCGCTCGGATCGCATAGAGGACTTTTTCCTGGCATCTTTGTTTCTTTCTCGGCATAGCCAAAAAAGAAATTAAATATATCTGTGAAACACTTAGCTTTTTACAGTGATCGAAAGAACTTTGGTTTGTGAGATTTGGCCAAAATGGAAAAAAGTGAGTTTCGTGTATTAATAAAGCACACTTATTGCACGATAAAACCATTAAAGACTGAAGACAGACTTAAAAAATATTATGGAGACTCTGCTCCCTCGCATGGAATAGTAAACAAGTAGTTAATTAAATTTCGTTGCGGTCGTACAAGCACAAAACACGCTAAGCGCCCAGGACGTCCAAATGACGTCCCAACAGAAGAAATGGTCAACAAAATCCACGATATTGTGTTGGACAATCGCCGGGTCAAGGTTCGTGAGATAGCTGAGATTGTATCAATTTCAAAGGAAACCGTCATTCGAATCCTGCATGAACATTTGGGCATGAACAAATTATCGATGCAACAAATCCATATTTTGCAGGGTTTGAGAAATTATATTTTTTGGGAAGGTTGAAAAGTTCGAATATCGTTGGGAAAAGTGCATCGCACTGAAAGTTGAAAAATAAATTCAGTTTTGAGAAAAAAACAAGTATTTCATTTCAAAGTCACTGACTTACCGAACAGCCTACGCACACAATCGCAAAACGCATAGAATTTATTGCAATTTATCGTGAAGATCTCTTTAACATAGTACTTGAGAGAATTGTACGAAACTCACAAGCCAACACCGGAAGTACAATCTTTTAAAAGTCTGTACAACTACTCGCTTATCCCGAACACATTGACATAATCGGAAAAACTCAGCGGGCAGTTAATGGGGCATTTACGAGTATTGAGATCGAGGCAGCAAAGATGGGTCTAGCGGTCAATGAAAGCAAAACAAAGTATATGCTGTTTACAAAAAAGGACACCCAACATCGGCGTCTTGGACAGAACGCCACAATAGACAGATATAATTTTGAGGTAGTAAAGGATTTTGTCTACCTAGGCTTTATGGTGAACTCCGCAAATGACATCAGTAGGGAGATCACACGAAGAATTACTCTTGCCAATCGTTGTTTCTATGGGCTAAAACGGCAATTGAGTAGCAAAGCCTTATCTCGAACTACTAAGGTAACTCTTTATAAGACTCTAATCCTCCCAGTCCTGCTGTATGGCGCAGAGGCATGGGCTTTGACAAAACCGGATGAGGATGCCCCTGGTTATTTCGAGAGAAAAGTTCTTCGAGCGATCTTTGGTCCCGTCTGCACAGACGGTGAGTGGAGGAGAAGGAACAGTGCCGAGCTATACGGCCTGTACAAGGACATCGACTTAGCCAGAAGAGTTCACATACAGCGACTAAGATGGCTGGGTCATTTAGAGCGGATGGAGCCCAACGTTCCCGCTAAGAAAGTCTTCGAATCCACCCCGGATGGATGACGCAGTAAAGGACGACCTCGCGGTAGGTGGCGCAAACAAGTGGAGGGGGACCTCAACCAACTTGGCGTGGAACTAAAGGCAGCTGGCTCGTAACCGTGCTGGCTGGAGAGGTTTGTTGGTTGAGGCCCAGGTCCACCCCGGACTGTAGCGCCATCTAAGTAAGTAAGTTATCGTGAAGTCACAATTCGTCAAAGTGTTACGAAATTTCAAATGACTGGTTCGGTTGTGGACCAACTACCACAAAAGAAAAGAATATCTCTGGTTCCCGAGAGAGTTTTTGAACTTCTTTTATTAAAATGTTTTTCAACTAAATTAACTTCTTTTCAAAAAAAATCGACTACAATTTCTTTTGGCTTAAGCTTTGCACGTCTCTAATAGCCGCTGTCATCGCTGACCAAAACAGAACACATCCCTGGGCTTCTGCGAACCTTTTTTATATTTGACTCTGACTTTCTAGGCGAATTATCAAATTTTCCAATTCGCCGCTGGAATTCCATCGGCCAAGAATCTGAAAAAGCCTGGTACCTTCTGGTTGACTTCTTCGAGATGTGTCTCAGGGCTTCTCGGTTGCTTATGTGCACCGATATGTGCGCTCGCGAAACAGTATATTGACAAAAATATATACACTGAACCCTCCGAATACGCGAACACAACATATGCGAATTCTTCTATACGCGATTTAATTTTTATGAACTTCCCTCCATTGCAAGTTGAACTCTACCCTAAGAATCAGAACTTAGACTTCAAAGTTCTGCTTACTCTTGCTAATGCGCCAAGTCATCCTCAAGCCATATGTAATTCTAATCCAAATGTAAAAGTTCTGTTTATGGTCACTGTTGGAGTCAATGCTTAGCAGCACAGGGGTTATACTTGCCAAGTTCCTATTTTTGCTATCGCAGTCGCAGCTGGTTTCAAAGTTTGGTTGGTTGGTATATAGCAGCACAGGGGTTATACTTGCTAAGTTGCTATTGCTGCTATTGCGTTGCAAATGCTATTTCCTAGCGGAAGGGGCATGCCTCTGAATGATCATAACATTGCGATTTACCAACAAGTTGCAAAGTTGCGCTTTGTGTTCAAAGCAATGTCAAATGTTTGGCTGTTGAGTTTGATTGAGTAACCTATATGCGAATCGACAGTTAGTTGAATTAAAATACATGCACGCAGTAGTTAAATAAAAAAATTAATTCTTGAAAAATTAAAGATCCCGCCGGCACCAAAGAACAGTCGAAGAAAAATAAGTTTTATTTGGAATTTTTTTTACAGACGTGGACGAAATATTCGCGAAATGTAATTTGTGCCGGTCGAAATTTTCTTACAGAACCAGTACAGCGCATTTAAAGAAGCACATTCTAATTAAGCATCCTACTGCGTCTTTAGTTTTAGCAAGTTCATCGGAACCAGATTAGCGAGTAAGTATTTTTAATGAAAGTATATATGTATGTACCATACATACTTGTACATATGTATGTACATAGGTAGGAATTTGGAGGTTGTAAAGTTATTGGGGTACTTGCACCATAAAAGGAAAATTCGCTTATGAAAGAAAATTTAATTTTGTCTGACTCAGACAAAATAGCCGGACAGGTGTACCTATATGACTCCATTACAAATTCACATTACATAGTTTCCATTAGCAGTTTACATTCACAATGAATAACAAATCGCATTCACAGTTATAACTGCGAATGCAAATTCACGACTTCACGAGCCCATCTCTAATAAAAAGGCATCTTTGATGATACAGTCGGAAAACATAACCTACGCCACTCAGGTGTTCCCAATGGAATGTGGCGGTCTAATAATCATATAACCATCAACCAAATTGATCATATTGCAATCGATAGAAGGCACTCATCCAGTATATTCGATGTCCGAACATTTTGAGGAGCAAATATAAACTCGGACCACTGCATGGTTGCAGCCAAGGTGCGAATGCGGATATCCAGTGCAGTACGAATTCAGCGAAATACTGTGAGAAAGTTTGGCATCGAGCGACTTCAATTGCAAGAAACCACCAGAGCCTTTGCCGATCGAGTATCCCTCAATTTCCAAAGATGTCCCATGCCGCGAACAGTAAGTACAGATAACCAGTTGCAAAGTTGCCAGCAAACCATTAGATATGTCGCTTCTGATGTGCTGAGTTTCTCCAGACCACCACAAAAAAATCTCTAAACAACAAGCATATAAAACGGCGTACCATAGAGAGACCAGAGCTGATCGCGAGCTCTACGAGCAGAGTAGAAGGTAAGAGCATCGATTTCTCAGTAGGAAAGCAGGAAGTAGGAAGGAGCATTACAAGTGCTCGATCGAAGAGATACATAGGCTAAAATGCAAGAATGATGTTCGAAAAATGTATCTAAAGGTAAAAATAACAGGGCAAGACTTTAAAGCCAGAACATACGAACTCGTCTGTAAAATATGGTCGGACGAAAGTATGCCCGAAGACTGCATGACTGCTGAACTTCAGCATCGTTTGTCCAATCCTCAAGAGAGGACCCAATAAATTGCGCAAATTATAGGGACATCAGTCTTCTAAGCATCGAATACAAGATCTGTCTGCCGTTTTGTGTGAACGTCTTAAGCCATTTGTCAATAACCCAATTAGTTCTTATCAGTACTGATTTAGACTAGGAAAGTCCACCGTTAATATTCACCTCACGCCAGATCTTTGAAAAACCTAGGAACACCTGTTTTCATTGATTTTAAAGCTCTTTATGGTAGTATCTAGAGAAGAGCTACATAAAGCCAAGTCTAGCCTTGATATTCCTCGCAAGCTTGTCAGCCTATGCAGCTGATGATAGAGAACTCACCCTGATTCATCAAAGCCATTAATAATCCTACCGATATCTTGGATGTGTGAAAAGGGTTCAGATAAGGTTATCGTGCTCTCATGTGACTATTTCTACATCGTATATACATACATAACATAAAATTACTCGCTTAAACGGATAACATTGACATAATATGGAGAAGAGATCCTGATGTCAATGATGAGTTCGTGAGAAGTACATTCTGTCAGCAAAAAAGGGCAATCACTATCGACAGCATGTCTAGATAGGCAGCTACAATTTTGAGGTAGTAAAGGACTTTATCTACCTAAGCTCCGTCATAAATTCAAACAATGATACATGCGTGCAAATCAAGCGAAGAATCAATTTTGCCAATCGGTTTTTCTTTGAGCTAAGGCAATTCAGTAGAAAGGCCCTCTCCCTAATAACTAAGCTACTCTAACCACACTTGCCATAAGGCGCAGAGGCTTGGACGTCATTAAAAGCGGATGAGGATTGAAGGAACCATTCTTCTAATAATCTCTGGTCCCATTTGCACAGACAGGGAGTGGGGAAAAGTATAGTGATAACCGAACTAGCTAAGTATGCATACAGCGACTGGGATGGCTTGGACATGTAAAACGGATGGGCACAAACGCATCGGCCCGTAAAGTATTCAAATCCACTTAAACGGAAGACGGGCATTTTTTGTTTTTGTGAAGTTTTCTCGTGACAACAAATACTCTCGGATGTTTGTCAAACGCTCGCGAGAACTGGAACCGTGAAATAAATGTTTGCTGTTTTCTGGGAATCGAACATGGAATCTCACGCGCAGTGATCCGCAACAATAACCACTATCCTACAGAAAAATAGGTAGGTATACTTTTCTCGAGGTTTTCTTTATCTTTATTTTTTTTATTGCGTCTTATGGTTAGGTTCGGTTAGGTTAAAGGTGTTAGGTACATCGAATGGGTGCAGCCTGCACTCGGATCACAAAAGAATCCATTGTGCTCCCCTGACATGGAAATTCCTGCCTGAAACACTGAAAATTTAGGAAAAAGAAACAAATCAGCTAGAATTCTATGGTGTTGGAGGGGCCTCCTCGAAACCATCCTAAAGAAATTATGAATTTCAGGATGGTGGCTGGTGGCTTTTCTCACAGGTCGCCCAGATGATTGAAGAAGTATTCTCAAATGGCCGTTTTTGTGGTATTACAATGACTAGTGCATTTGCCTAAGAAGTGTTCCGTATCCTCTTCTACATCTGTGTTGCCGCAGCCTCTGCAAAGTTCATCTGTACTTAGCCGCATTCTTTTTCGGTGGGCCGCTAATAGGTTGTGGCCGGTAATGATTGCTATGAGAAGCGCCAAGTCTTGTGTACTTTGGGTGAGGATGAGCTTGGTTTTCACCCTGTCGTTTTTTGTCCAGATGCTGCTGGAGGCACGGCACGAGGGAAATGTTCTCCATCTTTCGTCTGCTTGTCATTTGAAGCCAAGTGCTATTTTCGATTTCACAAATTCTGAGGGTGGAAGAATTGAGTTTTGGATCGTTGACAGGTCCTGTCCTGATCCCTTTCTTTCAGTTCGTCTGCCGTCTCGTTCCCTGAAATTCCTTTGTGTCTTGGGACGCACCAGCTGGGTGGCTAACGCGTAACTCCTCGCGGCAGCGCTTTATTAGCTTTGATTTTATAATCGCGGATGAGATGGCTTTTATAGCAGGCTGATTATCCATGTAAATCTCAATCTCATTTCTAGTAACAAGCTTTGTGGAATGTTCTCGTGCCGCCTCTGCTATCGCTAGGATTTCCGCTTGGAACACATTTCCGTGGTTTGGAAGTTTTATTTTTGTTTATGTTTCTCCCAAAATTCTCGCTACTATTCACTTTTTGATAAAAGCAATCAGATGCGATGCCTAGATCCTACAGTTTTTGTCGTTATCATCAACAGAGCTTCCCTTAACATATATTGCGCCATGTGTTTCTCGGTTGCCCAGATCTTCTATCATCCTGGGTTAAGAGGCTCAACTTTCACAAAATGTTACCAACCCACTTCACTTTTGTGAAATGGTATTGCATATCAGTTTCGGATCCGTTCTCTTATTAATGTAATAATTTGCGTGAGGTTGTAAGGGTATATTCTTTATTCCTTTCAGTCCTGGCACTTTTTTTAAGTCAAGTAGTATTATGAAGCTTCTTCTTCCTATTTCCTAGTTCGGCGAGGTTATGATCCGAAAACAAGGGATCATAACACTCTCACTTCACTGCATTTCTACTGATCCGCCTGTGTGAAAATATCGGCAGGTTTCCCGATTTTGGATCACTCGGTTACTGAGGCCAAAGAAATGCTGATGTCATCGCATTTGTGTGATCCAGGCGGTTAGGCATCTCCTGCCTCGCTATTGCCTTTTTAACAGGGTTCAAATTAACTCTTCTTTGAACGTGGCAATACCAACTGAGCCAGTCGCGCTCTATCTTTTGTACGATGGTTTCCTTGATGTGAAGGCTTCCACGGATCTTCGAACTTCTTATTCGATCAAGCTTTGTCAGTCCTGCTGTCATGCGAAGCATCTTCATCTCAGCTGCCGTTAATTTACTCTCATTCTTTCTGTACATTGTCACACATTGTGAACCTTATGTGAGCGCTGGACACACAACTGCGGTGGAGAGCCTTCCTTTCAGCTTAGGGGCATTTTTCGGTCACAGAAGATAGCGGAGTTTTCTCACCACTTCATCCACCCTACGCTTACACGATGATTGATGTGGTCATCAGAGGTTGCTTCGCTATTGAGGTCCATCACGCTAGCTAGTGTCACGTCGAGCTAGGCTATCATAAGACAATAGGCACAATAATGGGTCCATCGCGAGCCCTGGAGAATTTTTACAATTTCTTATCAGGTATTGTAACGTTCATTTCTTTTTTTAATATTCACAATTGTGACCTCGCACTTTTAAATTATACCAGTTTGCTTGCTTGCTTACTTTCCTGGGCTAAACATAATGTTTTAGGGCGGTTCTAATACAAACATACGCAGCATCAGCTAATAAACTCTTTGAAGTAATGCTTCGTATCCCACATAATCTTTGCAGTAATCTCAAGTCACTTGTATAGTACAAGAGAAAAGGGCGACCTAAAAACTTTCCATTCGGAGTAAGTCTAAAATTGTAAGTTACATAATCAAAATATGTTATCACCAAACTCCAACTACAACAGCTTGCACTGACTTGATAAGGCTTCGCATCATTAATTGCTTTACCTCGCTTCAAATGAATAAAAACCGGATCACCCTCCAATTTCGGCTAAAAATTTGCATAACTCTGTATTATCCATTCCATGCTACTTCTTTACCACAGTCGCTGACTATTTTTGCAATCGCTAGGCTAACTTTCGGTGGAAGGAACGTGCGTTTCGGATTTGCATTAATTTAAACCCAGATCCTAATAATTTCCACCTCTCTAGCTAAGCATTTCCTTAACACTTTGGAAATTTCACGAATAGAAAATTAATTAGGCCACTGAGGCAAAATAGTTGTACATAGCTTTCGTATACGAGTATATGTACATATACAAGGATTTTACCTTTTGCGGGTGCTGACAGCGCTCTTGAGTGCACAAACGGAAACCGTCCCTAAGCAGCAGCGACACATCACCATGTCTCAAGTACGAACTCTTCTTTCCAATTAGAGTATTTCAGCTGCCATCTACGCACATCATGTACGTGTGTGTGCGTTTGTTTCATCAAACGTCAACTTACATCCGCCCTATGCCATCCATCCGCCTTCCAAAAGGAGGAAAGAAAATAAGGAGCCGAAGGAAAAACAACAACAGCAGCAGCAGCAACCGGCAAAAAATCTACGAGAATTTATAATCCCCTCTCCTTTCCCTATCACCCTGCGATATATGGCCACCACCATCGAAGATGTATCCTGGGATACGGCAAAGAAATGGCTCCTTTCTTGAACGTCCTTGATCCTTGCAACCACTACCACCGAAGCTTTTCATTT
The DNA here is from genome assembly GCA_945910035.1 of Brachypalpus laphriformis. NCBI lineage: Eukaryota > Metazoa > Arthropoda > Insecta > Diptera > Syrphidae > Brachypalpus > Brachypalpus laphriformis. Next base: position 167,070,932 of record OX246755.1, on the reverse strand, counting down.
CACGGAAGAAAATGAAAGCAAAAACAGGAAAATCTTAAGCATTTGTCAGTGTGAAAGTAAATGAGTACGCATGTCGCATAGGATGTGGCATCAGAGAGCCACCGAGAGAGGAAGATAAAGAGCAAATGTCTTTGCCAAGGATTGCACTTGACCATACAGCGTTCAAGTTTGCAGGCTCTGGCCTCGAGTTTTTACCTCCCCAAGACTGCTAAAGATCTGATGAAAGAGAACAACTTTAAGAGAGTCAAGACATGCACACACCGCTTACCATCACCACCATATCTTCAAGTGTCGAGGCTGAATTGCAAGCTTTCACTTTTTATGTCTCGAATGTCCTTGGCAAAGCGCAAAAGGGTATTAATGACGATATCTTGTGTCCTTGTCTCGCTTTCACTTTCGTTCGCTTTGCAAGGAAAGCGCTGCACATACACTATCCCCCGAATAGCTTTGCACTTTTTTGTGACCCACTGGGGAGGTTGGGTGGAAAATTGGGACACGTTTATGTACTTTGCATGTGGACAGGATGAGGGTGGGGTTGGGGGTAGTGGTGGTAGTGGTTGTGGCAACGATGGGCGATGAAGCAACCAGGATATATGCTATCGTTATGTAGCACTGCATTTGCTGCTATATCTAGCTGAAGTAGTTATGTGCGTGCGGGCGTATATGCGCTGGTGATAAGGCAGTGAGTTATGCTCGCTTGTAGGAGTACCTCCCTACACAGCACACACTACCTACCAAACTAGGAGGGTTTGAGTTGTTTTGGAAACAGCACAACATCACAGTGTTGTATTGCTGCGCGCCGATAATAACAGTGGCGCCACGGGAATTACTTTCGGTATTAGGACGAGAAGACGACGACGACAACGACTACGACCACGACGACGACGACAACGACAGCAACAACAATAGGAATCTGACGATGTTGCCAGGAAACAGCCTCGTAGTCAGTTCTTCTTTCGTTCCGTTTCCCTTTAGATTTATAGAATTAGGAGGCAGTGCGTTTCTTCAAATTGAAAATGTATGTATCTATATATGTGGCATGGCATAGCATGGCATGGCAGTTGGTGTGCCTCGGTAAGATGGTTGTAGGGTTAGTGCAGAGGGTTTGGGTAGATGGGGATAGGTTTCTTTCTTCTTAAATTTTTGTGGGGTAGGATGAATGGCTGTCGATGTGCTTCGTTTGCTACACGCACTTCTGGGATTCTCGTCGTTCGCTTGTTCGTTTTTGCTATTCTCGCAAATTGTCCGTTGCGCCAGTTGTGTTGGAGTGAGACACCCACACCACCACCAGGATGGTAGTTTCGAAAGTAGATCATTGTCGAATAGAGTGGAGTGGGTCTGGGAGTGTGGGGTTTTGCTGAGTTTTGAAGGAAATAGAATGATGGCTCTTGCGCTAGTGAAACTTCCGAAAAGTTTTTGAATTTTCATTCGAATGACAACTTTGTTTTTCTCTACTTTTCTGCTGGAGTTGGCATGTAAGGAACTTTTGCGGAGGCGGTAGAAGATTTAATTTTAAGATAGCTCTGTGTATATAGACATAGAGGTTGATGGAAGTTTTGCTAGCCGCAACAAGAATAAAAACAAGCAAATACAACCATTCGTTCGTTACTTAAAAAAGAAGGAATGTTTTCGGAGTAAAGTAGGTACTATGTATTTGTAGATATTTGCAATCAACTGATACTAAACCTAGGGAATACTTATTTTATTCCTCATTCTGCAAAAGGGCTATTATAGGAATTGATATTCCAGATTTATATTAAGGTAAATTCACTTGCATATAAGTTAGGCAAAAGTTATTTCTGCAGTTTGGCATTTGAAAAAAGAGACATGCACTGGCTCATTAAGCACAAGGTGTTGCTATTCGTTCCGACGTACTATATTTAACTAACTTGTGCTTTTCTGTCCTGTTCTGTGCAACAGTTTCTTCATTTAAAATAACTTATCTCAATTTAACTGGAGCAAGGTTTTACTTTTCCAAAGCAATTCCCTATAACAGCCACAGTAGTCTCGGTTAAACATATTCGTAAAAACATTGATCGCATTTAACCTACACAGATACATACATCTTTGTGACCCAGTGCACTGCTTCCAGGTAAATGTAAATAAAGAAGCCTTGACCTGGCTGAAGTAGTCGTATTAAGAATAGTTCTGCTGATTTTGGAAACTAGGAATCGCTGGTGTAACCAACAGTTAGTCATTTATACCAACAAACTGTGGATCCAGTGCCAAAACATGACTAAGAAATTACTGAGAATCACATTGCACAGTGGTCAAAAATGACGATCAAGCTAGACAAAATTCAGGCCTTGGCGCTCGGAAAAATAGGTATAAAAATAAACTTTTGACGCAGCCATTAAGTATATACATAAAATTATCTTTATTTTACACATGTATGTATATATAGTAATTTTATGAACAATTTGCAATATTGACGATTAAAAAATGTGGCGGAGATATGAGCCGATAAACGGGACTCTTTTGAAAATCCTTGCCGATGGTCTACTTGATTTCACTGTTAGGCATTGTCTGAAACATACAAAAAAATGTTTTCTTATTTTAAAGGATAATGTGTCGTAGGGAAACATTTTTCATTTTTTTTTGTAGAAATGGCAGCTATTTGAAAGAAAGAACTCGAATTTGCATCGAAATTTTGAGTTTAAGAAGTAATAATAAATTTGAGTTAATACATAACTTTTGAACATGGCACCCAATCAAAAAAATCGTATGTTACATTTTAGATAATAGATAGATAGATAGATATATCTATTTTCGTAGTTAAATTTACAATGGGTTTAGTTGCCACACAATTTACATACAGAGTGTCGATATTATTTGTATATCTTTCTACTGGACTATTATTTATTTATATTTGAAGAAACGGCGTACGGATACTGAGTTAACTCTGGAGGAATTTACTAGAAAAACCTTCAATGTAAATTAAAAAAAAGTTTTAATAATAAATAAATAAGTAATTAAATAAATAAATAAATAAATAAATAAATGAAATTATAAATAAATAAATAAGTAAATAAATAAATAAATAAATAAATAAATAAATAAATAAATAAATAAATAAATGAATAAATATATAAGCAAATAAGAAATAAATAATTAATACAAAAATATAAAATAGATAAAGAAATAAATGAAATAAATAAATAAAGAGATAAATAGATAAGTAAATAAATAAATAAATAAATAGGTAATTAGTAGAAAAATACGTAATACACATATAACAAGTAATTAAGTAAAATAAAAAAATAAATCAATATGGTACACAAAAAGGAATATGCTCAAACATTTAATGCATGTATAAGGGGATTCTCAGAGAAATCACAATTTTACAAAAACTTATTCGTCAGCTTAAAGATTCTGTCAGAGATCAATCCAACATTAGCTTGGAAATGCAGATCAGATGCGGGGTGGTGTCTAGGTAAATCTAACATAATTTTAAGCAACTTATTTTGTGATACTTGTAACTTCCTTATGTGACAATTTGTACAATTTCCCCAGACTTGGCATCCATAGAGAAGTAAGGACTATAAAATGACTTTATGTATAATGATTTTATTAGATTTATTGAGCAAGGACTTCCTGTTTATAAGCGGGTAAAGAATCTTTATAGCAATATTTACTTTTTTAATTGTGTTTAGTGTGTGTTCATTAAAGGTCAGTTTTCGATCTAAGTGCATTCCCAGATATTTGACACTTGGTTTCCAGTCCACATTTACACCACAGACGTTAAGGTGATTGGTGGGATGGTGAAAACTCTTTCTTTTTCGACTGAAAAAAATCGATTGTACCTTTTCGGCATTTAGCTTAATTTTCCACTTACAATAATATTCAGCGAATATTCTTACCGCATTTTGAAGATTAGTCTCAATGTTGAGACTGAACTCATGCGTTGAGAAAATCCCTGTGTCATCGGCATATATCGCTATTTCACAAGCTGGGAGCTGTGGGAGATCAGAAGTTAATACATTATATAGTACTGGACCAAGAACTGAGCCCTGGGGTATGCCAGCAGAAACTTGCTGTGAGGACGATGGTTTGCCATTAACATAAACACTGAAACATTTATTTGAAAAAAGCTTTGAATTATTTTCACTAAGTATAGAGGAAAGCCAAAGTTGATTAATTTGTATATAAGCCCATTGTGCCATACGGAATCGAACGCCTTCTCAATGTCCAGTAGGACTAAACCCGTAGATTTACCTTGATCGCGGTTACTTTTAACGTGTTGGCATATTCTAAAGACTTGATGAGACATGCTATGGTGGCTTCTGAACCCAAATTGCCCGTCGGGGAAGATGTGCCTGTCATCAATGAATTTTATAAGTCTTCTTTTGATTATTTTCTCAAACAGTTTGCTAAGGCAACTAAGTAGATTTATAGGCCGGTAACTTTCTGGAATACCAATTGGTTTCCCAGCCTTCAATATAGGTATCACTTTCGCAATTTTCCAAGTATTCGGAAAGTACTGAAGTTTCAAGCATGCATTCATCAGAAAAACCAGGAACGTACTCCTGATTCGGGCGCCGTGGCGCAAGTGGTTAGTGTGTCGGATCACTACGCACGAGGTTCCAAGTTCGAATCCCAGAAAATACCAAAAAGTTTTTTCACGGTCCCACCTCTCGCGAGCGTCTGACAAACATCCGAGAGTATTGTTGTCACGAAAAGGCTTCTAAAATCGCCGTTCGGATTCGGCATTCAACTGTAGGTCCCTTCCATTCGTGTGAAAAGTATAACGCACACAACAGTTTGTGTTTGGCCGCCAACGAGTATAGAAGTAAAAAAATGAGTTGCAAAAGTTGTAGCGTTAAAATTGTAAGAGACTCTTGCAAAATCATCTGCAGTGACTGTAAATGTCTCTTGCATGCGGATTGTGCTAAGTTAAAGCCTGCTGATGTTGAATTTCTCACAAAATCGAGAAAACCATGGAGTTGTCAATCTTGCATCATGAAGAAAAGAAACGACCCAAGCAGATTATCGATATCGTCATGTGCTGCAAGCAGTGGGAGCGATCATAGCAATGTTACATTGGAGGGCATTCACCTCCAGTTAATAGACATAAAAGAAACTCTCGCCAATACCGTTCAGTCCATGCAGTTGATGCAATCACAGCTTGCACTTTTGGAGCAGTCCACTCAAATGCTAGCCGAAATCAAACGAGAGAACGAACAGCTGAAGTTACAGCTAAATGTAGCCAAAGAGAGACTGGATAATGCAGAATACAAAATTCATTCAAACTATCTTGAGTTACGTGAAGTTCCGTTCCTCGAGAAGGAGAACATTCGTGATGCCGTGCTTCAAATCTTCAATCATGGTGTTGGTGTTGAAATAACTGACGATGACATGGATACGTGCTATAGAAAGAAGAGCAATGGGAAACCGTCTGGTGCTGTTGTGGTACAACTTCGTAGCAGGAGAGTAAAAGAGCGAATTTTCGCTGCCGTACACACTAAGAAGACACCGATCAATGCTGGGAAAATCTTTGCATCGAGTAGAGGTAATATTTTTATTAATGACTGGCTGTCAAGTGCGGCAAAAGTTTTGCTAAAAGAGGCGAAAAAAGCGAAAAAGAATTTCAGTTATGATTTTCTTTGGGTTCGGTATGGAAAAATTATGATGAGACGAACGACTGGCATGGAGATCAAGTTCATCAACCGCATCGATGATCTTAATCATTTATGATTAAGTAGTATTTATCTAAACAAAAATTCTTGTTTTTATTTTTATGTTTCCTTGTAATGAATTTATTGATCTTAATAGTAGTAGCTCAAGTAATGATATATTTATTGGTTTGGATTACAGTGCATCTTCGAATGACTTAACCGTTTTTCATCTAAATATAAGAAGTATGAGAAAAAATTTTGATAGTTTTTGTTCGTTTTTGCATAATAGTTTTCTAGTCTTACCTCAAATAATTGTCTTATCCGAAATCTGGATTTTTGACCACGATTTATGCAATTATTCGCTTCCGGGCTATAATGTCTATGCTGAGTGCAATGAAAGGTACCCATCCGGTGGAATAGCAATATTTGTAAAAAATACCCTTTCAGTCGCTAAAGTTTCTACACCTGATCTGAGAAGTGCAGATTGTATTATAGTAAAAATTAAACTTGATAGCATTTTCTTAGATATTGTTTGCATATATCGGTTGCAATCTGTTCACAGGGATATATTCTTAAAAGATATTGAAGACCTACTATGCGCATTGAACGGTCACAATGTCTGTGTTATTGGTGACATAAATATTGATATACTCGATCTTCCTCTGAGCTCTGATAATTATATACTTCTTTTGTCTTCCCTGGGTTTCGAGTCACTCTTGAATGTACCAACTAGAGTAACCGACAGTACCAAAACGTGCATCGACCATATTTTCGTGAGGAAAAAAAATGAATTGAAAGTCCGTCCGTTTATGCTGGAATGGGATATAACTGACCACTTTGCAATTGGTGTATCTTTTTCTGATCTCCTGAAGGTAACCAATAAGGAGCAGTCGAATTCCAAAAAAGTACACGCACACTTTAAATTAAACTTTTCTAAACTGAACGAATATCTTGCGCAGGAATCTTGGGAGGAGGTTTATAATACACCTTGCCCCTCCAATGCTTTTAGTATATTTTTAAAGATCCTCTCTGACCATGTAGACTCGTGCAAATCTATGAAACAAAAACGACTACTTCAGAAGATTAAACCATGGATGACTGACCAACTTTGCGAACGAATTAGGGAAAAAAACAATTTTTATGTTAAAAATAAAGGAAGGTTCCACATTCCCTCTGTAAAAAATTCTTACAAAAGAATGCAGAAGGAAATTTTTGCTCAAATAAACATGCAAAGGGAATCATACTATCACCGAAAATTTAACGAAAACAAGTTCAATCCAAGACAGCAATGGAATATCGTTAATGATTTACTAGGCAAAAGTAATACAGATAATACCTTAAAATGTTTGAAATTTTTGGATGGAACCACAACTTCAAACGAGCTAGAAATGGGCAATGGGTTGAATGCCTTCTTTAAAAATGTAGCGGAAAGCTCAAAAAATAGTCAGCTGAATCATGGGGAAATAGCCTCTCAGGAATCCATCCTAGATAACGTAGTCCTCTCGTCGTTTTTCCTTGGCACAGTGTCTGAAGCTGAGGTGCTTCATGTCATATCCAAATTAAAGATTAAACACTCTTGCGGACTAGATGGTATTAGCAGTTTAACAATAAAACAAGTAAGCAACCTCATCACTAAGCCATTAGCATATCTTTTAAATAAAAGTTTCGAAAGTGGTGTATTTCCAGATTGCCTGAAAACGGCTGTAATAATTCCAATTTATAAAAAGGGTGATAAATGTGATCCCAATAATTATAGACCTATATCGTTACTTTCAGTTTTTTCAAAAATTTTTGAGATAATTATAACCAAAAAAATGCTTAAGTTCCTAGAAAAATATAAGCTTCTTAGTAAATCACAATTTGGTTTTATAAAAGGAAAGTCTACGGAAGAAGCTATATTGTCTTTCTTAGAGGATATTAACGCGAAACTCGACAGGAGTAATAAATCTGGCGCTCTCTTCCTTGATCTTACAAAGGCATTTGACTTAGTAAATCACAAACTATTACTAAAAATACTTCAGCGATTTGGGTTTAGAAGTTACATCTTGAAGTGGATCTCGTCCTACCTTCAAGATAGAAAACAGCTTGTTCGTGTAAATGCAACTTTGAGTAAGTCCTTGCCCTGTCCAGGTGTTGGCGTTCCCCAAGGATCAGTTATTGGTCCTTTATTGTTCCCTTTATATATAAATTCTATATTTAAGTTGCCTCTGAATGAGAAAATAATTGCCTTCGCCGATGACTTGGCTATCTCATACGCTGCTCCCTGTGTAGATAATATAAGAAATCAAATGAACATGGACCTTTCTGTGTTAAACAAGTGGTTCAAGTATCACCAAATGGTGCTAAGCAGTAAGTCCAAAGTTATGTCTTTTTCATTCTCAAACCAGAATTTTATCGATGGGGTTGGTTTACATGACCCTAATTGCGACCATAAGAACTGCAAGGATTCCTGCATGACGTTAGAATCGGTTGCTGAATTTAAATATTTAGGTGTAACTTTGGACTATAATTTAAATTGGAAACCACACATAACTGATATTAAAAAAACTGTTTATATAGCAATGAACAAGATTTTTCACTTACGAAAATTGGTAACATCCAATCTACTAATTGCTATCTATTATGCGCTTGTTAACTCGCGACTGGAATACGGTATTTCTTGTTGGGGCAGTGCATTCATTAGTAACCTACAACCTCTTATTACAGCTCAGAAGAAGATAATCAGAGTAATGCTGTTCAAACCAAGATGGGAGCCATCGCACCCATTGTTTAATTCTTTAAATATACTGCCGTTAAGAAATCTTTATGTTTATAAGGTATTGAGGCTGTTCTATTTGCGAGGTGGTTATACCAACGTTAGTGAAAATGAAATCTATTCACTAAGGTCTTCAACAGCAGTAATAGTTCCAAGAGCTAGAACGGAACACTACCGTCGCTTTGCTTCTATTATAGCTCCCTTTATATATAACAGATTGCCTCAAGATATATGTAACCATATAGATTGCAAGTCCTTGTTCCTTAGAAGTCTCAGAAACTGGTTGCTGTCCAGATCAGATGTAGAAGAATTGATGCAGGTATTAACGTAAGCAGCACTAAACCCTCTTTATACTACGTAGGCGTAACATTACTTGTCGACTTTTAATGTTTAATACTCATTATTTTCCATATCTTTCATTTTCGCTTCTAAATGTTTACTTTACTTTGATATGTAGCTTCCAATACTGTTCTCTCTCAACATAAAACTTATTACTCTCTCGGCGCGGCTTTTCACAATATTTTAAAACAAAGTTTTAGTTTAATGCACTTACCACTGGTATTTTATGCCACAAAGTGTGTACTAGATACCATTTCACCCAATCGAAAATGATTGCATAATTCGTAGTTAAACGATATTTAAGTTATTTTAATTAAAAATTTGAAATTGAATTTGTCATAACTTAGATATAAGAAATAATATTGTTCTTTTGAAATGGAAATAAATAATAATAAAAATAATAAATAATAAACATGAGTGGTTGCGAGAAGCTAGGCCCTGGCACTTTAAAGAGCTATTGCGCCAAATATTTGTATTTGTACTCCTGATTTTGGTAACACTCTTAGATATATACTTTTAATACCATCAAGGCCATCTGATTTCCTCACCCGTAAACCTTTTAGAAGTTCCACTATTTCTGATTCAGGTACGTAGACATCTTGAGGTGGTTCAGATATTTGGTAATGAAGCCTATCGTACGCTTCGTTAACCAGGATATTCGTGCTTGAATCACCTAATTGCTGAGAAACACCATGGTTCTTTACAAATGTCGAACCAAATATGTTGGCCTTTTCAATATCTGCGTGAAAAACATTACCCGAATTGTGGAGACTAGGAATTCTTCTATTTTTATTTTTAATAATCTTTGTAATGTTCCAGAATGGCTTTACATTTTTATCTAATAAACTAAGTTTTTCATTCCACTCAATGTTTTAAAATTTCAACAGTTATGCGTTTATTAAGCTGTTGCATTTGATTGCGAAGGAGTGGTAAGCGATACCAATGCCATTGTCGCTTTAGAGAATTTCTTATGCGTATGAATTCCTGAATGTATTGTGGAATATTCATAGAGAAAGAATTTCGAGCTGCTTTCGGGACACTTATGTCAACTGCATCATGAATTAGCTCCGAAAGTTGTGCACCAGACTGTGAATGTTTTCGCTCCTTGCGATATGTTCTAGGCCAGTTGAGATATTTCTGAGCTTCGACTTAATTTCGGACCGGAATCTGGACCAGTTCGCGTGTTTAAGATCTAAATAATACTGCACTGTTTTTTTGCCTGTCTTCAAAATTTGACAAAAGACTGGGTTGTGGTCAGAACTAAGTTCACTTAAGGCAATCGATTGAGATAATAAGCTTGGTGAATTTGTAATGAAGATATCGAGAGTAGATGGGAGACCTCTCGAACCAGCTGGGACATATGAAGGACTACATGGAAACAATACAGAAAATGGGTAAACATTTGACAGACTTGAAAGTAAGTTACCAAACGAATTTACTCTAATACAACCCCAATCCCTATCACTACAATTTAAATCACCACCTATAACATAATATTGTAAAAAATAAGTACTGTAAATTTTAATCAAATCGGTTGAATAGATCTTGAGATATCGTGTACAATAAGTTGGAAAAAGTAGTTTCGAGAAAAACGCAAAAGATAAAACAGTACGACGTCAGCGTCTTCCAACTTTGCTCACTGCTAATTCCTATAACTTCGGTAATAGTTTGAATTTTTGAATAGTTTAATGCTTAAAATATTCTTAAAAGTATAAACAATAAACAAAAATAAATCCACTTTTTGGAAATCTCAAGGTGGTGTAACCCCTTAAAATAAATTTCTTTTCCAACTAATATCTTGGAAAATGAACAAAGTTCGTTGTGCCAAAAAGTTTTGGTCATCTCTGGAAAAATAATTGCTTCAGGTAAACTCAGAGTTGGCATTTTAAACTAATTGATTAACGCAAAAATGTAAACAGCATTGGTTGTCAAAGTAAAGTTGCATTCTAAGTTTTAATACCACTAGTTAAAAAAAATTCCTTCTTCATCAAGTCCTTCACCTTGTCTATGTCTATATATCGAAACATAAAAGTGGAACCACAAATGACGGAAACATAAAAGTGGAACCACAAATGACGGAAACGCAGCTCGCCGTTTTTTTTAAATGCGTCGTTATCGGCATCCATCACTAAACTCATTTCTGGATTTTCGACCATTCTGCATACTATTTCCTGTGGATTTGAAGTTGATACGGATAAATTCGGTAACTATTGCCAAAAAAAACTGCGCAATTGTATGTTACCTTGTATCTCTGGCATTATATGCCTGTAGCGTGCATACAATTTTAACCCACGGTGCAGACGTTATTAAAAATTCATTACTCCCCACCGGCCAGCTTACAGGGGAGGCTCAGAAAGCTAGGAATAAGGACTGCAAGTATTTTCGAGAATATAATATTCGAAAAGTTACCAGAACCAGCACAATAAAGGACTTATTTCACATGCTTCTTATAAGTTCGGCCCATTAATAAGCTTCTTTCGACAAGTGTAGAAAGAAATTCTTAACACTATCCTCTGAGGTAATCACGCAGAGGTTCTCGAACCAGAAGGCACTGATGCCGAATTAGAAGAGCTGTCAAGTTCGAGCGTTTCAGACTCTGGCCCTGAAAATATTATATCAGAATCTGATTCTGATAAATTTCGTTTTTTTGTAAGATAAATAAAGAACATTCAAATTTTAGTTTTGTAAAAATATTTTGAATTAAATATATATAAAATAATAGATTGAAAAACAAAATTTTTACTCAAAACAAATTGTTAACATATTTTTTTTACTTTTTTTTTCACAAAAACTTAACATGGGTTGCATATTTTATTGGTTGACTTTGAAAAGGCATTCGACAGACAACCACGAGATCTGATATGGGTGGCGCTAAGACATCGAGGGGTTCCAGAAGCCTATGTACAGATGATTATGGATATGTACGAAAGAGCAAAGACAAGAGTAAGATGCCCCGCTGGATTAACCGAAGAGTTCCCAATCAAAATCGGGGTGCGCCAGGGAAGCGTCTTAAGTCATTTGGTCTTTATTACAGTCCTTGACTATCTGCTTGAAGGTAAAGTGACGGACCCCAAGGTTCATCAATTATTCTTTGCTGACGATGGAGCCATCATAAGTGAGGATCCTACATCCCTGCAATGACCACTTGATGTGTGGGTCGACGTTTTGGAGGGAAATAGGTATTGCATTAGTTCAAAAAAGACAGAGTACTTGTGCTGACCGTTGTCTGATCCACTCATGCCTATTCCAGACATTTATTTGAATGGAACAGTGCTTCCCAAGTGTGAAAAGTTGAAATATCTAGGATCTATGATCAATAGCAAAGCAACCTGTGATGACGACATCAATAATCGCGTAAGCGTAGGGTGGATAACGTGGCGAGAAAATGCTGCTATCTTCTGTGACAGAAAAATGCCACCTAAGATAAAAGGAAGGCTCTACACCGCAGTTGTGTACATACGGTTCACAATATTGGACGATGTACAAAAGGTATGAGAGTAAATTAACGGCAGCTGAGATGAAGATGCTTCGCATGACAGCAAGAGTGACAAAGCTTGATCGAATATGAAGTTCGAAGATCGGTGGAAGCCTTCACATCAAGGAAACCATCCTACGAAAAATAGAGCGCGACCGGCTCAGCTGGTATTGCCACGTTCAAAGAAGAGATCATTTGAACCCTGTTAAAAAGGCAATGTAAATTAACGTTCCAAAGACATCGCGAGGCAGGAGAGGTAGGCCTATAAACGCCTGGATCACACAAATGCGACGACATTGGCATTTCGTTGGCCTCAGTAACCGAGTGATCCAAAATCGGCGGGCCTCGCGATATTTTCTGAGGTCAAATAGGCGAACCCCACAGGCGGATCAGTAGAAATGCAGTGAAGTGGAAGGGTTATGATCTCTGGTTTTCGGATCATAACACCGTCGAAATAGGAAGAAGTAGTACCTTGGGCTGACAAAAACAGTACAAAATCTGTAGCATAAAGTACGGAGCCAGAAAATTAAGATAAAATACGGGTTAGGAAGGAGCAATTGTGATGATCGAAAGAACATTTGGAGATTTTGTAAGAAACCGAAGAAACTTACTTGAAATAAGGCTCAGAGAGCAGGGTATTTGGGGTAGTGTTACTTACATTTACTCGTACATATGTACATCTACTACTATTTAAGCAACAGCAGGGCATACTTGTATTAATGGACTGCATGAATTATGCAGACCGGCAGCCGACCAGGATTTCCGAGTCAAATCGCTTATAGAATAACTGATCCCAGGATGACTGCTTTAGATAGCTATCGATATACTCGTATGTAGTTAAGAAACTCAATTAACCCGCAAAAAAAAGAACATCACTCCGTAGTCCTTGAAATCTCTTCAAAACCTGATCGTGGGAAACTGCTACTACTTTGGTTTGGCAAATAATGTTTAAATCTTGCAAAAAGGACTTCACTGTGGTGAGCTTTGAAAACGTCTACTTAACATATTTGAATAAAATTTTGTGTGTATCAAAATAAAATCGAGTATTGATATGAGGAGTACGATTTTAAAAGAAGTTCAGTCTAGTCTAAAAAAATCGCTGTGTAAAAGAACAAAATCGGATAAAAGTACAACCAAAGATAGATTTTTAAATGTTTTTAAGTATTTTTGTTCAACAAATTCATAAATGTTCTGTTTTTACCATAATGAACCATTTATCAGCAAGGAGACAGATCCTGCTGAATACTATGTAAGTGCGGCCGATAGTAGTTTGTCGTCATCATGTAGCACTCTGTACTGCGTAAAGTCGACTTTATACTCTGTATGTCGTTCATGTTCATGAGGTGAAAGTGAAAAACGAATTCAAAGTGAGCGGTGTTGGTCACCTTTTGTATGCACTTAATCTTAAAAGATATATTAGAAAGTATTTAAGCTTGCGATACATATCGCAGGAGATTAGCATTTAGTGCACTATTATAAAAATATAAAAAATGTCCAATTGATTTTATTATTCTACTATTGTAGTTTAGATAGAATCACAGTTACCTCTCATTCTAAGATTTAAAGTAGTCTGGTCAAATTGCTTACACACTGTCCAATGTATTTTTAGCCCCATTCTCAATCCCCAGACTTCATCTTTTCCCTCCCCATGTATCAAAAAATTTCACCCAAATTCAAAATTTAATGTTTATCTTTTTTACGCTTCTCTGCGTTTTATCTGAACCTCCTGATATACCCAAGCAGAAGCCCATTATACATATGCACAAGATTACGCACACAATCCATTGGGGGATGGTTAGAATTGCATGATGCCCAGTAGCAAATGCAAAGTGAAACATGCGCATTTGCCTGCAACATGCCGCACTTCCGACATACCACTCTTCTAGACTCACAAAAAAAAAGGAAGGCACACACATACTGCGTGAGGACCAACTTACAATGCGTTGTCATCGTGTTTATTGCCACCCCCTGTCAAGTGATGCAGGAACGAAGTGCGGGTGTCTGTGTACAATATACTCCCTTATCAGTAGGTCTTCAAAAGTTAAAGTGCGAGTATATACTTGTAAGTGCGTAAGGGGGGAATGCGACGGGCCAACGCACAATGGATGAGGACAGAATTTAAATGCTTGTAATTTTCAATTTCTTTCACAGTGGGGGTTGCGAGTGACCTGAGACCCCTTTCTTCTCTCGCGTTCCACGTTGTTCGCACATTGTTCTTGGTAAAAGTTTCGCTAAAAAGCTGCAGCTTTATACACTCTTTTGGGATTCAATCATCTGGGTATGAAGATTCCCGGTATCGGGTACAGCTGTGTGTGCGGGTGAAGCATGTTCCTTTCCTGAAGAATTGCATGTTCCTTTGGAGTTTTATGTGCGCTATAGATACATACGTACATACTCTTTGGATATGCATGTTATGCACGAATGTACACAATTTGTTACGGTGCTTGGCGAATGAGCGGAAAGAAGAGGCAGGGAGAGAGGAATCTGATCAAGTAGATGCGCATTAAATTGGGAAATGGTACAAAATAGAAATACATATATATGTACTTATGTATTTTTTTATTTCGTAAGGAAAATGAAAGAATGTTATCCTGAAACTATCAATAAATCAATTTATTTAATAACAATTGGACTTGATCAAATACTTCTAAATATATCTGACTGCGAGCAACTAAATATGCTTTTAGCAACTGCTAGACTAGATGTCGAATCACGCTGTACAGGAGTTTTACTTACAAATATGTAAATTGGTTGATATCTGTACTATATTGATTGTGAAAATAGTATACGTCTTTGATAAAAGTCAGGGCGGAAATTGGGTTCTTGCATTTTGGGGAACAATCGTGGACTCAAGCTCAAATGAATGTAAAAATGGGTTCACTGCGTTGCGCTTAAGTAGAGCGTGGCTACTTCGAAATAAAAAGTCGAATTTTACGAGTAGTGGTACAGGTATTGCCACTCATTAACCCTTATCCTGAACTTAGAAAAAAAAAACGCATATGGTATTTGTGGGTCAAATTTGCTCAATACATTTTTTATTTAGCAATCACAATTTTCGCATATAATTTCTTGTTTGGAATGGTTTTTGCAAATAAATTTTAAACATTCTGTACATTTTGTTGAATATTTTGTGCTATTGGAGCGATTCGGACACATGTAGCAGCTTGATCGAATAAGAAGTTCGAAGATCCGTGGAAGCTTTCACATCAAGGAAACCATCGTACAAAAAATAGAGCGTGACCGGCTCAGTTGGTATTGCCACGTTCAAAGAAGAGATCATTTGAACCCTGTTAAAAAGGCAATATCAATGCACGTTCCAAAGACATCGCGATGTAGGAAAGGCAGGCCTATAAACGCCTGGATCAGACAAATGCGACGACATCGGCATTTCATTGGCCTCAGTAACCGAGTGATCCAAAATCGGCAGGCCTGCCGATATTTTCTGAGGTCAAATAGGCGAACCCCACAGGCGGATCAGTAGAAATGCGGTGAAGTGGGAGGGTTGTGATCCCTTGTTTTCGGATCATAGCCTCGCTGATAAAAGGAAGAAGTAGCAGCGAGATCGCTTCAAGGTTGACACTGTAGGTTGTTCTTGAGGGTTTTTTTTGTTGACGTTGAACCACTGATCTTCCCGGAGCACTGTGTTGAAAAGAAGTTCGACGGGAGATTTCCCCTTGAACCAAAGCTTCTCCTAATTCCTCTAAAAAAATCCTTCGTCTAAAATGTTTTCCTTTATTCCAATTTGAAAAATAGACATGTATATCACTAAAGCATTATAGGTTGATATATCCACAATGTTATAAAATAACGTCTATGGCCACCTGTTTGTTCTTCGCTTACATGTGTAAATGCGAATAAGTTTGTTAAGAGTATCTACCCCTGATTTCGTGGAGTTGTAATATTTTATTATTTTCGGCTTTTGTGCATCATCGGAATGAGAATGACTGCTCGGTTTTTCTTCTGAACATATGCAACAAGAGTTGTATCGTTGTCGTTATCAAAAAAGAAATGCGAAATTTCTCAGGCTTTCCTTTCAAATCCAAAATTTGTGGCGGCAAACATCTTTTATTTGTTCGCACTGTTCCAACTATCGTAAGTTTTCTTTTTAACAACTCGATTCCTAATTCGTGTGAAATAAAGAAATTATCACAAGTAATATTTCCACCGTTCAAGTCTTTTATGAGGTCTAGAACTACATGATTGCCTTGATTTCGTTCGGGCTTACAATATCTATCCTTACCGGTGTAAACTTGCAAAGACCAGGCAAAACTTGTTTTACTATCGCACAAAGCCCATACTTTTATTCCATACTTTCCTTGCTTAGATGGAATGTATTGCTTGAAAGAACATCTCCCACGATATGTTACTAATTATTCATCTACAGTAACACAGTCATCTGGGTTGAATGTTTTTCGTAAATTACATTCCCATCTATTCCAGAAATCTCTTATTGGAGCGAGTTTATCCTGAGCTCGTCGTTCATTCCTGTCACACTTTTTATCGAAACGTATAACTCTCGATATATTCTGTAATCTTTGAAGACTCATCGTAGCTTTGAAAATTGGCCTTCCCTTGCAGTCATTCCACAAACTTTCCAAGGCCTCTCCATGGGACCGAAGAACTCCAGCCAGCAAACGCAGTCCAATATAGGATTCGATAGAAATCGCATCAATTCTTATCCAGCTTTCTCTAAATACGCTTACCCCTAAAAACCAAAGGATCCCCTTTTGATAACAAAATAAAATATAGGAAACAAAACACTCTTTACCTTCAATGTTTGTCATGTTTATAATAATATCGATGATCAGGTGGTAAAAACAAATGAAAAGCTGATTTTATGTCGGTAACTCGGGAGGCAGCATAATGAGTCGGTCCTGGGGAAGTGTTCATAACATTTTCTGTTCTACGACGGCCGATCGAAAAATCTCTTATTGACCACCTAGACCATTTATAATTTCGATCCTTCGAAAGAAATTGTGTTGGAATGGGAAGTGCTTCGTCATCCGAACTGCTGTGATCCTCATTTACCAAAGGTAAACTTTTCCCATTTGAAGAGTCAGTTTCGTATAGGGACCCATTATAGGAAATACTTTCCTCCTCCACCTCACTTGCAGTATCACTTGCAACACTACCACTCAGACTCACATCATTATCAAGCATTTGCTTTATGTCTTCTCGACGCAACCCAGCCATATTGATTCTATGGAAAACAAAAACTAGAAGAACACTAGTATTGCACAAATAAAGCACTCACTTTTACTTTTTCTGCAGATGGATAAGAAATATCTAATAAAATTCCTATATTTTGTTCAGTATATTTATATTATTTTACTTGTTGCCAAAATCTACACGCGAGGAATAATTTCTTACTGTGACACGTTCTAAACGAGTAAATTGTGTAGTCGAAAAACAAAGCCTACCTAGATAAGATTTCATGTAAAACAAAACAGTAAAATTGCAGTCATTTACAAATAATAAAGCAAATTCTCAACAACATTTGTTGAAAATATATATTGGGCAATTTTGACCCACGAATACAACGTATGTTATTTGCAAAAATCTTATCATAAAATCTCATAAATGAACAAATATAATAAAAGTTTTTTTAAAATTCTATTTAGCTCCTAAACAAAATAGATGTCAAGAAATTTCAAATAAAAATATTCAAAAATAAGCGAAATAACCGCTATGAAAGGTGCGTTTGGGCAATTTTGACCCATGTGTACAGGATAAGGGTTAATCATTATAATTAAGATCTGTCAAGAGTTATTCACGATATGTAGCTTGGATGAAGATGCTTATCTTTGCAGGCTTAAAGTCTTCGACATATGGATGATCGATGAAAAGCATCAATGTTGAAAGAGTAAAAGTAAGTACGTAAAATATCGCATAATCGATGTTAAGAACAAAACATCGGTCATCGATGTTGGCAAAAAAGAACCGACTCTGAATTGAAGATTTTTCATTTGTTTTTTTAATTTAAGGCATGCATCGCCTTATAAGTACATATGAGATATCAAAGAAAAATAAATAAAAAAATAAATATTTGGCGCAACAGCTCTTTAAAGTGCCAGGGCCTAGCTTCCCGCAACCATTCATGTTGTGTGCGTTATATTTTTCACACGAATGGAAAGGACCTACAGTTTAATGCCGAATCCGAACGGCGATTTGAGAAGCTTTTTCGTGACAACAATACTCTCGGATGTTGTTCCATGGTCTTAGTTATTAGTTATTCATGGGTAATGGCCGTTACTTTACTTACTTAGATCTTTAACACCTCGGAGTGCATAGGGCGTCAACCACTCCTGCGCGCATTCTTGTTCCAAGTTCTGCAACGCGATTGAGCTGCCTCCAACTCATTCGTAAAGAGCGCGATTCCTCCTCAACTGTTCTGCGCCAAGTTTGTCTAGGGCGCCCCGCTATTCTGCCTGCCTGGGTGAGCGGATTCCACTGCATGGCGTATTTCGCAATGGAGTTGTCTTCGCGCCGTAGGGTGTGTCCAATCTATTGCCACTTTCTTCTTCGTATAGCAATGTTTATAAGTTCTTGGCCCGTTCTCAGATAAAGTTGTTCGTTGGAGATGCGGTTCGGCCAAAAAATCCTTAAAATGATTCTTAAGCATTTGTTTACGAAGACTTGCAGCTTGCGTGTGTTAATGGTGCCCACCTTCCAAGTACTGCACCCATAAAGCAGAACTGATTCTACGTTGGAGCGGAACAGTCGCAGCTTGGTTCTTGAGCTGATAGGATTACTTCTCCAGATTTTGGATAGCATTCCGAACGCAACTTTAGCCTTCCCGATTCTGCTGCAACATCCAGTTCGGTAACACCGCGGTCAGCCGAAACTACACTTCCTAGATATAGTAAGTTGTCAACTTTCTCGACTTCCAGTTCGGCAATGTAAAGTTGAGCGCGGTTGTTAGAAGAAGTGCTCAGGGCTTTTGCTTTGGCTGTGTTTATTTTTAGCCCCACTTTGTTTGCCGCAGCTTCTAGATTATGGGCCATCAGATGAAGGTCCATTATCCGATGTGAAAGTAGACAAACATCGTCAACGTAATCTAGGTGTTTAGGGTAAGATGTCATAGTCCAACGAATTCCATAGTTAGATACCTTCCGAAAATGCTGCACCTTACCATTGTGCACGACGTGACACTTACCGCCCTCGTATGTAGCCTTGATAATAGCTATAAGTTTTCCTGGGATGCCTCTTCTGCGTAAGGCCAACCAGGTAGCATCTCGATTCAACCTGTCGAAAGCCTTCTCGAAGTCGATAAACAGTAAATGTAGCGGAGACCTATACTCAAAGCATTGCTCGATTATGACCCGTAAGGTGTTAATGTGGTCGATGAAGGGAGATCCAGGGCGAAAGCCTGCTTGTTCGTCATCGAGAGTTGAATCTAAATGTTCTTTAATTCGTTCTAGAATTATTCTAGCTATTATTTTGGCTACAGCTGGAAGAACGCATATACCTCTCCAGTTACCGCACTCCATTTATTTATTTATTTATTTATTTATTTATATATTATATAATCGCTGTACATGTAAGAGTACACTTAAAATGAGTACAGGTAGGAAAAGGCAAACTTTTAGGTATACAAGATGAAATAGTGTGTTAAAAATACAATATGAAAATGGTACATTTAAAAAAAGAAAGAAATACAATAATAAAATAGAACATTAAAAACAGAAAAAAAATTAAATTAAACAGTAAATAGTTGCAACCATGTAGACTAAGAAGATTAATATAACAAATGCGAGTAATTTCAGTTTAAATTGGAGAAATACGAAAAACATGCCGTTGAAACTGTCTGTATTCGACTTTAGACTTCACCTGGTATGGCAGGTGGTTCCAAAGATTTACAGCATGAACGAAGAACTGTCTACGTGATGTCAAGCAAGTATATGTAGACGGCCTTAATGTTATATAGCGACTAGACCGGGATAGGACAAGCTTATTGTACAGATATGCAGGTTGCTTCTTGTGAATATCTTTGAAGAGTAGAACGCAGGATCGATATTTTTAAAAATGTTCCAAATCGCAACCAATAAGTTTGCGGTGTTTCGTTGAAACATGGTTGTACCTACGAAGATTAAACACATACCTAGCAGCCGAATTTAGCGCTCTTTTTAATTTTCGAAAAGAAGTGCTGTTACAGTCAGCGAAAAGCTCACACCCGTAAGTAATAAATGGTATGATAAGTGCCTTTATAAGTTTTAACTTAATGTCAATCGGTAATATGGATCTACTAATTGAAAGACCTCTGAGGGATGCATATACTTTAGATACTATACTGTTTATGTGGTCGTACCAAGTAAGCTCACTATCGAAAATAATCCCAAGGTTCTTTACATGCGTGACATATTCAATACACGTAGAGAGAAGTTCTACTTTAGGAAAATCAAGAAGGTTGGGTTTGCGTTTTAAGCAAGGGATAACTTTGGTTTTGTCTGGATTAATCATGAGGACATTCTGAGTGGACCACCTAATCACAGAACGGAGATCCTCATTCAATCTTGCTACTGAGTCTTCCACCACTACAATTGGGAAGCTTACATTAAGCTGAACATCGTCCGCGTATATATGAAAATTACAATGGCACAACACAGTTGGAAAGTCGTGATGAACATAGAAACCAGTAATGGACCAAGTATGGAGCTTTGCGGGACACCACTATTAACAGGACGAAAACTAGATAGTTGGGAATTATGCGAAACAGCTTGGACACGATTAGTGAGATACGACAATATTAGCTTGTTAGTGGGACTAGAGAAATTAAATTTTGTTAACATTTTATTACAAAGAATTGACGGATTTACACAGTCGAATGCCTTTGAAAAGTCAAGTATTGCCAACAATGCCGTTTTATTTTTATCAAAAGCTTGGCGAATGTCATCAGATACTTTTAATACTGCTGTTATACAGCTATGTCCTGATCGGAAACCCGATTGCATAGGGGTTAGTAGCTTTTTATTTTCGACATATTCCTTTATACCACGACTTACTAAAAATTCGAAGGCTTTAGACAAAAATGGAAGAATAGCGATAGGTCTGTATTCCAGAGTATTATTTTTTAGGAATAGGAATAGATTTTGTTTTTTTTTCAGATATTTGGATAGGCGGATGTCATAAGGATGGTATTGAAAATGTGGGTAATATGAGGCAATATTATTGGAAGTAAAATTTTTATAAAATCTGTGTGGATATTATCAAGGCCGACAGATTTTCGTTTGATAGCAAGTATCGCCATTCCGACCGAGTAAACATCAAATCTATTGACTGCAAAAGCTTCTTCACTATCATTTTGTGTCAATCACAGAGGAGAACCAATGGCTACTGGAGGAAAAGTACTGCTAAATTGGTTGTTTAATTCATCTACGTTGATGTCTTCATCATTAGCCTTACGACTTCTTTTGCACAGTCCAATTTTTCGTACTTGGTTCCACAGAAATTTAAACGATCGATTGGAATTAAATTTATCATTATAATAATTAAATTTCGCAGTTATTATCACACATACAACAAGGTTTCGACTAACTTTATATTCTATATGCATTTCTGTGCAGCGAAATCGTTGTCACCGTCGATATAAAGTGTCCCTTCGCTTAATGGCGTTTAATATTTCATTGCACAACCAAAGACAAGCTTTGCTTTTCAGCACACGTGTTTTACATGGAACTTGTCTGTTAAAAAGATACTCAAGACTACCATTTAGGAACTCTACTTGTTTGTTAACGTCAGACGACATATATGGTATATACTATTCCACTCAATATTGCTACAATCACAAAACAGATTTTGAACATTAATACTACGGAAATCACGATATTGAACGGGTTGTGAATAACTTCTACTTACATTTACACTGAAGGTGGCGAATACAAGATCATGATATAGGAAAACAGGCACAGATAGTTGACTGTAACATTTCACAATACTTTTATCACTTGTCAAAATAACATCTAACAATGATGTTGCACAATTAGGTTTAAAGTGAGTTGGGTCTGTAGTATTTAGAAAAAATAGACTCAGAGATCTTATGGTGTTTTTTAAAGAGGAGCTAGATGTCATGCTAAGGAATAAGAATAAGTTTTGGTGTCATGCAAGAACTTCCTTCAATAATATCGCACACAATACTGGGATGTGTTACATCCGGTACCATGTAAATCGTACCAATAGCACATTTGTCCTCACCGTCAAGTTTCCCTTCTTTGGAAGCTTAATGCCTGAAACACAATATCGCT
Source organism: Brachypalpus laphriformis (assembly GCA_945910035.1). NCBI lineage: Eukaryota > Metazoa > Arthropoda > Insecta > Diptera > Syrphidae > Brachypalpus > Brachypalpus laphriformis. The sequence continues at coordinate 167,048,507 of OX246755.1, read as the reverse complement.
TTTGGTTTCGTTACGTCTCATCCGCCTCGAGAGCGCGTTGAATGTTTGTTTACAATTTTTCCTTTGTTCCACAGCTGTTACATGTCAAAGCAAAGCAAAAGTTCAGCTCATCTCAACTTCTGCCTTGGGTTAGAGTGTCGTTACGTAGCATTACGTTTTTCTTTACGAATGGAAAACGTGAGTCCGAGATGGAAGCGACATTGTGATAGGATACATTGATTTCCTATAGTTCAACTCATAGACGTCAGGCGGAGCCGAAGTTGAGGCGCTATTGTGTTTCAGGCATAATGATCATCCCCTTTTTCCACTCCTGTGGAAATTGTTCACTATCCCAAGCTCTCCGTATTAGCGGATGCAGCAAATCTGCCGATGTATTTGGCGCCGCTTGAAATAGCTCGGCAGGATGCCATCAATACCCATCGCCTTGTTCTTCTTGAGGGACTTCATTGCTGTTATTATTTCGGTTTTACTGGGAAGAGCGGTGCGAATTCGGGAATTTGTCCCATCACGTGCTTAAGCATGGTGTTGTCGCTACCCACATTGGCATTGAGATCTCCCATCACCATTACGATGTCCCCATTAGGCGCTTGGTTGTAGGCGGCGCCTAAGTGGCTATAAGAATCATCCTTTTCATCCTCAGTTGCGTCTAAAGTCGGAGCATAACTCTGTACGATGGTAATTTTTCTAACTCTACTCTGGAACCTAGCTGTCAATATCCGGTCACAATGGGGTTTCCAGGATATGAGGCTACTACGTGCTGCTGGAGGTAGCATAAGTCCTACTCCGGAACTCCGTGCACTTGCAGCTGGCTTACCAGAGTAGAGTATGACAGTGCTTTTTGTTGGGGAGATGTATTCCCCAGCATCGGACCATCTTATCTCGCTCAGCCCTAAGATGTCTATTTTATACCCTGCGAATTCGCGTTCTAATTGGAGTGAGTCCAGGAGGGTCTTAACGTTCCAGAATCCGATCGTTGTCCGTGTTCGATAGCTAAAGGTCGTCATCAAATTATCCGCCCGTATCCGAGGCGTTGGTTTCCGTTTCGGAGCAATTAGTTTTTTTACGGCTGCGGCTCGCTGGACCACAGACTAACCGACACTTAACCTGTTTTTTGGCGCAGGAAGCTCGCCATTCGTCCTCTCCCGTTAGCAATTTCCGAAGAAATTCCCAGATGGCACCACGAGGAGGTGGGAGTAGGGCTTACTAACAGAGCTGCTAGGTTTTCGGCTGCTCTTTCTTGTTACTTAGCGGACCAACACCTATCGGGAGATGCTGCCCCTACGAGGCCTTTTTTAGTCGTTTACCATCCAAAATAATAATAATAATAATGGCCGTTGATCGTCGTCGATGCTGAACCAATATCCTACTCTATCGCATATGCACATCCAGTTTGATTTTGACATCAACGATAATTTTCCATTTGGAGCAGTCGATATCGTACCCTTGTGGTAGGCGAACCCCACAGGCGGATCAGTAGAAATGCGGTGAAGTGGGTGGGTTATGATCCCTTGTTTTCGGATCATAACCTCGCTGAAAAAGGAAGAAGAAGAAAAAGATATCGTACCCTTTTTCAATCGAGACAGGGTCGTAAAAAAAATGTATTTCTTGTGTTTTTCTCTCATTGACTGACAGGAGAAGTACCATAAACCGAAAACATCTAAACCCTACAACGTTTTCTAATAGAATCATATACTTCTATTTACCGAAGGTGTTAAACTGGGCTGGCAACAGACATGTTAAATCAGATTTGCTCGATGATACAAGTATCAGTGCGGCATTTTAATGGCTGGAAAGAAAACTCATTGCAAGCCCAGGAATTTCGCTCTCCATCAAACGCAAATACACATGTTTGTATTTTGTACTGAAAATTATTATTCCCAACATTATTATTCCCAATTTATTTCGCCAAATTCAAAAGTCAAAAGTCGGCCATTCAATGGAATCACGGGTTGCTATGTATGTGCAATCGTTGCAGGCACTTCAAAAGCACAGCAACACACCGACACACCTTGCACTTAGAATATGTACAATTACTGCACGGTGATAAGTACACACAGCGCAACTAGCGAATCTTCAATTTGTTATACCTCTTCGAAAGCGACGATAATCACGTTACAAATTCTAATTTCTGTTACCGTCTTTTTTTTTTTCAGAAAAAGAGGTAGTTTTAAATTTCCTAACAATTTCCCAGTTGCAAATTGCTATGAAGCATTTCCGGGTAAATTGAACCCAATACACAATCCTCTAAAATATCTCCATAGATGACGGGCAAAGCAATAAATAGTAAAATCATTTCTTTATCCCAGCCTTGAACCATATCTTAAACTGCCTAACCACATTTCTCTATCAACTAATCTCGTTTTTAATCTAGGACAAGAACCTGTTGGTTAGGTACATCTTTAGAGCGTCATTCATTGCAATTTGTATATTAAATTAGGAAAATCATTGAAAAAATATACTTTTTCGCACTCAAGTTGAGTGCATTTGACAACTGCAGTGTCGCAAATATATATATATATGTTTAACACAATTCAAATTGACTTTCATTCAAATAAATTATGAAATGATGGGGTCCAACGTACTTCAACAGCTTCTTCATCTAATCTCGTAGCTGCCAGCGCCATATTTTTCTCAACTAAACGTCAATCGATAAAACTGACGTCTTCTTATGTCATTTTTCTGCTCTGACGAGAAAAAAAATCCTGACCACCGAGAAACTGGTCCTCGCACTTCATTTTCGACTCCAAAATAAAATAGTGAACGAAATCTTTAATTACACCGTTCTGCAGGATGATTAACGCCGCATCACGAGCATACTTGCGGGCCACCACCCAAGCAGTGTCGAACAGCCTAAAGCCAACCGTTCTCTCGACCTCCGAGAAAAAATCTGTCGTGGTCAACAATACTGTGGATAAGAACATCCCTTTGGCAACAATCCTAGCCAAAACTGGGCTCCAAAGTGAATATTACTGTCAGGACGTAGATGTCTATCAAAAAATTGCATAATGCGAACAAAATTTGCACAAAAAATCGCAACTAGCATTATGTAATTTTTTGAGGTTATCTTGGAACTGTCATTTGTAGTAGTTTACACGAATTGTTTTCAAACTCTTCCTTTTCACAGCCACTACCCAAGTGCGGTGCGCCCACACCGATTTGCAGGTGCCAGATTTCTCGCCCTACCGCCGCGATGGAGTGAAGCGGGCCAACAGGAAGGACGACAGCGCCGAGAGTCGCAAGGCTTTCACTTACATGCTGGTAGGTTCGGGTGCAGTCGGCGCTGCTTACGGTGCCAAGGCATTGGTGACGCACTTCGTCAGCTCCATGAGTGCTTCGGCCGATGTGTTGGCTTTGGCCAAGATTGAAGTTAAACTTTCGGACATCCCAGAGGGCAAGTCCGTGACGTTTAAGTGGCGAGGCAAGCCACTGTTCATTCGCCATCGTACCGCCAGTGAGATTTCAACAGAACGTGGTGTTCCGCTTGGCGAACTCCGTGATCCTCAAACAGATGATGTATGTATTTGTAGGCGGGTGGTGTTAAAGAAAGATTATCATTTATTTGATATTTCATGCAGCAACGTGTCCAGAGGCCAGAGTGGCTTGTGGTGATTGGTGTGTGTACACATTTAGGTTGTGTACCAATTGCCAACGCTGGTGATTGGGGAGGATACTACTGCCCATGCCATGGCTCTCACTACGATGCTTCTGGTCGCATTCGCAAGGGACCCGCTCCACTTAACTTGGAAGTACCGACTCACACGTTCCCCGATGACAACCTCTTGATCGTGGGTTAGGATGCAACAACTAAAGATAAAACAAATTATAAAGAACGAAGCGAGTTGACAATTGTGGACAGCTTTACACCAAATATTTGCTGTAAACTGAAATATAGAAAACGGTTCTAGTTAGTCATCTTGTCCACTATTGTCAATGGAAAAACAAAGAAATTAAAGTTATCCTGCAAGGGGCAACAATACTCATTTTGGTTTCATTGTTCGATTCACAGTTCGCTTTGTAATTTCTACAAGTTAAATCGCAATAGGTGTGACCATATGGTATTGGTTGACTTTGAAAAAGCATTCGACAGATAATCACGCTAAGATCGAGGGGTTCCAGAAATCTATAATCATGGATATGTACGAAGAAGCAAAGACAAGAGTTAGATGCCCCGCTGGAGTAAGCGAAGAATACCCAATCAAAGTTGGGGTGTAGCAGGGAAGCGTTTTAAGTCCTTTGCTCTTTATTGCAGTCTTTGACTATCTACTTGAAGGTAAAGTGAAGTACTCCAAAGTACATCACTTATTCTTGCTGACGATGGAGCCATCATAAGTGAGGACGGGTGGAAGTTTTGGAGTGAAATGGGTATTGCATTAGTTCAAAAAACATCGAGTACTTGTTCTGCCCGTTCTCTGATCCACTCAGGTTTATTTAAGACATTTATTTTAATGGAACAGTGGTTGGTAAGCGTGAAAAGTTCAAATATCTGAACTCGATGATCAAGCAACCTGCGGTGACGACATCAATCATCGCATAAGTATAGGGATGATGAAGTGATTGAAAAACTCAGCTACATTATGTGACTGAAAAATCCCCCCTACGCTGAAAATAGGGCCCTACATCGCAGTTGTGAATCCAGCACTCACATACGATATGAAGATAATTAACGGCAGCTGAGATGAAGATGGTTCGCATGACAGTAGGAATGACAAATGGTCTATTTTTTTTAGAGTTCGGGTGCTTGGGTTTCGCTCCAAAAGCGCTCTGATGCCTTTTTGGAGAAAACTGGGCTTGTCCGGAAACCGATCCGAAGTCAACCCATGTTTTTCTTGGATAAAGAAAGTTGAGCTGTTAACATCATATTGCTCATTTACTTGAAGACTGTCATAACTCAAAAACGCGTTTAAAGTTTTCAATTGACTACCACCTTGAACAAAAAAGAAGACATCTTATAATTCTAACGCGGAGAGTATACAAAATATTAGTATGAAATTTTTACACAATATGAAGCATGATAAAACGAAGAATTATGGGATTATTTTAGGCAGGGATGTGCGCTGTGCTATGCTACCGACGACTGCGCTCTTAATTCTCAACAGCGTTATTCCTTTTTATTTAAATTGATCACAGGAACCGCAATGGCGTTGTTGCGGTAAATTTTACCACAACAAGGACCACTCTACGCATCTTCCTTCGCTCCCTCTTTTCTTCCCTTGTTTCTGCAAAATTCTGGGAAAGTGGAGGGCAGCCATGGTTCCATCAGCCATAGGCCCACTTCCCCAGCATCTTGCAGAGACAACTAATATAGGATTCCCTTGGATGACCCTTTTTACCCTGAAAGAGAGGAGAAACGGGCGGTTTCTCCAACAATCTTGAGAACGAGACGAGCGGCGAGGGTGAGACCAGCGATGGCAAGGACGGTGTGTCCGCCCCTACAAGCTGCCAACCTTACAACGGGCACACCAAACCCAAACAACACAATCTAAAACGCAGTACAAACAATCAGCGAGGGAACAGATGGGACAGAGAGTCTGTTCCAGAGCGACAACGCAATAAAACAAAAACGCAACATCAACGTCACCAGACAAGTCAACGAGCGAGGACGAGGTGTCCCAGAGTCTACCAAACTACGACAAACACATAATTCGACGCAAGGGGACGAGGTGTCCCGATACCTACAAACAGCAACAAACATATCAAACATAAGTACGTCACGAGGGGGACAAGGCGTCCCAGAAACAGCGGAACTACACACGCAAACGTATTCAACATCACGAACACAACCCAACACACGGAGACATCGACATCAAACACCAGCAAACACAAACAAGGCAAGCGGCAGCCCACGAACAACGGATGGTTCGGACGGAACCCATCAATGGCCGAGAGCCCACCCTAACCGTCGACTTCTTGTATGGAGTGGCACGTTAAAAGCTCGCTCCCCACCCCCAAATCTGCGCGGAACTCCACCGAATAGATTAGTTTGCATCGCGTTAGTTTTCTTATTCGTTCCTTGTTTTGTTCTCCTTTCTTACTAGCACTGTTTAACGCAGAATGAGCGTTGTAGGGTTCGTCCTGCAACTAAACCTCATAAGTCACACTTTTTTTTTTATTTTATACATGGTGGGACTGCCCACAGTAATTGATTTTCTTTTAGAAAGCAATTCTCACTCTTGGTTCCTAAGTTGTTAAACTGAACAGATCGGATAGGGGGAAAAGTCGAACTCGGGCGAATTCATAAACAGTGGATTGACTGGGAGTTTAAAGAGAGAAAATAACGTTGGTTCAAGAGTGGTTGCATACTTACGCAAATTAGCGGAGTAAGGCACATACAAGCCACTCTTGACATAGCTGAATGAGCGGAAACGCATGAGGGTGTGCGTGAGAATGGATCGATCCGAGTAGACTTGTATCCAGCGGGCGACACTTTTTGGTTGACCAGCGAGTTGACAACAAGTTTGTTAGAAATCGAGAGTGAGAAGTGGTTCTTTTTTTTTGGTGGAGATAGTTTGGTGATAGAGGACAGGACAAGAGAAAAGAAAGGTGTGACAGGACAGGAGTTACAGGACGAGAGGACTCAAAAACATAAAGGAAGGAAACCTTAGTCAGAACGGGACGAAGGGAATAGGAGGAGGACAAAACAAGGACATCAAAAAAGATAAGTTGTATAGTTTCTTTTTTTTTTCATTTGTCTTAAAAAATTCGCTTTGGTGTAGGAAAGTTTTTTTATTGTGATTCGGTAGATTTCCGCTCCGTTATTTTCATTTCCCGGTGAAAGCGGGACTCGCGACCGCAACTAGCATTATGTAATTTTTTGAGGTTATCTTGGAACTGTCATTTGTAGTAGTTTACACGAATTGTTTTCAAACTCTTCCTTTTCACAGCCACTACCCAAGTGCGGTGCGCCCACACCGATTTGCAGGTGCCAGATTTCTCGCCCTACCGCCGCGATGGAGTGAAGCGGGCCAACAGGAAGGACGACAGCGCCGAGAGTCGCAAGGCTTTCACTTACATGCTGGTAGGTTCGGGTGCAGTCGGCGCTGCTTACGGTGCCAAGGCATTGGTGACGCACTTCGTCAGCTCCATGAGTGCTTCGGCCGATGTGTTGGCTTTGGCCAAGATTGAAGTTAAACTTTCGGACATCCCAGAGGGCAAGTCCGTGACGTTTAAGTGGCGAGGCAAGCCACTGTTCATTCGCCATCGTACCGCCAGTGAGATTTCAACAGAACGTGGTGTTCCGCTTGGCGAACTCCGTGATCCTCAAACAGATGATGTATGTATTTGTAGGCGGGTGGTGTTAAAGAAAGATTATCATTTATTTGATATTTCATGCAGCAACGTGTCCAGAGGCCAGAGTGGCTTGTGGTGATTGGTGTGTGTACACATTTAGGTTGTGTACCAATTGCCAACGCTGGTGATTGGGGAGGATACTACTGCCCATGCCATGGCTCTCACTACGATGCTTCTGGTCGCATTCGCAAGGGACCCGCTCCACTTAACTTGGAAGTACCGACTCACACGTTCCCCGATGACAACCTCTTGATCGTGGGTTAGGATGCAACAACTAAAGATAAAACAAATTATAAAGAACGAAGCGAGTTGACAATTGTGGACAGCTTTACACCAAATATTTGCTGTAAACTGAAATATAGAAAACGGTTCTAGTTAGTCATCTTGTCCACTATTGTCAATGGAAAAACAAAGAAATTAAAGTTATCCTGCAAGGGGCAACAATACTCATTTTGGTTTCATTGTTCGATTCACAGTTCGCTTTGTAATTTCTACAAGTTAAATCGCAATAGGTGTGACCATATGGTATTGGTTGACTTTGAAAAAGCATTCGACAGATAATCACGCTAAGATCGAGGGGTTCCAGAAATCTATAATCATGGATATGTACGAAGAAGCAAAGACAAGAGTTAGATGCCCCGCTGGAGTAAGCGAAGAATACCCAATCAAAGTTGGGGTGTAGCAGGGAAGCGTTTTAAGTCCTTTGCTCTTTATTGCAGTCTTTGACTATCTACTTGAAGGTAAAGTGAAGTACTCCAAAGTACATCACTTATTCTTGCTGACGATGGAGCCATCATAAGTGAGGACGGGTGGAAGTTTTGGAGTGAAATGGGTATTGCATTAGTTCAAAAAACATCGAGTACTTGTTCTGCCCGTTCTCTGATCCACTCAGGTTTATTTAAGACATTTATTTTAATGGAACAGTGGTTGGTAAGCGTGAAAAGTTCAAATATCTGAACTCGATGATCAAGCAACCTGCGGTGACGACATCAATCATCGCATAAGTATAGGGATGATGAAGTGATTGAAAAACTCAGCTACATTATGTGACTGAAAAATCCCCCCTACGCTGAAAATAGGGCCCTACATCGCAGTTGTGAATCCAGCACTCACATACGATATGAAGATAATTAACGGCAGCTGAGATGAAGATGGTTCGCATGACAGTAGGAATGACAAATGGTCTATTTTTTTTAGAGTTCGGGTGCTTGGGTTTCGCTCCAAAAGCGCTCTGATGCCTTTTTGGAGAAAACTGGGCTTGTCCGGAAACCGATCCGAAGTCAACCCATGTTTTTCTTGGATAAAGAAAGTTGAGCTGTTAACATCATATTGCTCATTTACTTGAAGACTGTCATAACTCAAAAACGCGTTTAAAGTTTTCAATTGACTACCACCTTGAACAAAAAAGAAGACATCTTATAATTCTAACGCGGAGAGTATACAAAATATTAGTATGAAATTTTTACACAATATGAAGCATGATAAAACGAAGAATTATGGGATTATTTTAGGCAGGGATGTGCGCTGTGCTATGCTACCGACGACTGCGCTCTTAATTCTCAACAGCGTTATTCCTTTTTATTTAAATTGATCACAGGAACCGCAATGGCGTTGTTGCGGTAAATTTTACCACAACAAGGACCACTCTACGCATCTTCCTTCGCTCCCTCTTTTCTTCCCTTGTTTCTGCAAAATTCTGGGAAAGTGGAGGGCAGCCATGGTTCCATCAGCCATAGGCCCACTTCCCCAGCATCTTGCAGAGACAACTAATATAGGATTCCCTTGGATGACCCTTTTTACCCTGAAAGAGAGGAGAAACGGGCGGTTTCTCCAACAATCTTGAGAACGAGACGAGCGGCGAGGGTGAGACCAGCGATGGCAAGGACGGTGTGTCCGCCCCTACAAGCTGCCAACCTTACAACGGGCACACCAAACCCAAACAACACAATCTAAAACGCAGTACAAACAATCAGCGAGGGAACAGATGGGACAGAGAGTCTGTTCCAGAGCGACAACGCAATAAAACAAAAACGCAACATCAACGTCACCAGACAAGTCAACGAGCGAGGACGAGGTGTCCCAGAGTCTACCAAACTACGACAAACACATAATTCGACGCAAGGGGACGAGGTGTCCCGATACCTACAAACAGCAACAAACATATCAAACATAAGTACGTCACGAGGGGGACAAGGCGTCCCAGAAACAGCGGAACTACACACGCAAACGTATTCAACATCACGAACACAACCCAACACACGGAGACATCGACATCAAACACCAGCAAACACAAACAAGGCAAGCGGCAGCCCACGAACAACGGATGGTTCGGACGGAACCCATCAATGGCCGAGAGCCCACCCTAACCGTCGACTTCTTGTATGGAGTGGCACGTTAAAAGCTCGCTCCCCACCCCCAAATCTGCGCGGAACTCCACCGAATAGATTAGTTTGCATCGCGTTAGTTTTCTTATTCGTTCCTTGTTTTGTTCTCCTTTCTTACTAGCACTGTTTAACGCAGAATGAGCGTTGTAGGGTTCGTCCTGCAACTAAACCTCATAAGTCACACTTTTTTTTTTATTTTATACATGGTGGGACTGCCCACAGTAATTGATTTTCTTTTAGAAAGCAATTCTCACTCTTGGTTCCTAAGTTGTTAAACTGAACAGATCGGATAGGGGGAAAAGTCGAACTCGGGCGAATTCATAAACAGTGGATTGACTGGGAGTTTAAAGAGAGAAAATAACGTTGGTTCAAGAGTGGTTGCATACTTACGCAAATTAGCGGAGTAAGGCACATACAAGCCACTCTTGACATAGCTGAATGAGCGGAAACGCATGAGGGTGTGCGTGAGAATGGATCGATCCGAGTAGACTTGTATCCAGCGGGCGACACTTTTTGGTTGACCAGCGAGTTGACAACAAGTTTGTTAGAAATCGAGAGTGAGAAGTGGTTCTTTTTTTTTGGTGGAGATAGTTTGGTGATAGAGGACAGGACAAGAGAAAAGAAAGGTGTGACAGGACAGGAGTTACAGGACGAGAGGACTCAAAAACATAAAGGAAGGAAACCTTAGTCAGAACGGGACGAAGGGAATAGGAGGAGGACAAAACAAGGACATCAAAAAAGATAAGTTGTATAGTTTCTTTTTTTTTTCATTTGTCTTAAAAAATTCGCTTTGGTGTAGGAAAGTTTTTTTATTGTGATTCGGTAGATTTCCGCTCCGTTATTTTCATTTCCCGGTGAAAGCGGGACTCGCGACCGGTAATAGATCCGCTGTGACAAGTTCGGAACCGAGCGTAACGGGCCACTTCCTTAACGGCGATACAAACCTTTTGTGGATCTTTTTTTTCCCCTTAATTGGTTTTTTTTTTTATCGATCCGTCAATTTAACTGCCCCTTTTGTGACTCTTCGTAAATTCTTTTTTTAAATAAATCGCCGCGCCCTGGAGGGGCGTTTATAAAGTGGTAAACAATTGTTTATTCTTTTTGTGTTGTGTACCTTCTTTTTTCTGTTGCGATACTTTTCAGCGTCGCTGTACCACCCCCCCCATTCTCCCTCCAAAGGTTTCGTCGTCTTCCTTATTAAAGACGTCGTGGCGCCCATTTTAATACGAGTCTTTTCCACCAACTTCCTACAATTAAATTTATTTATCGACACCTTTTTTTGTAATTATTTACCCTATCCTGATCGAATTTCCCTAAACGAACCCACCCTAACTGAGCAGCCGGTAGCGAACAGCACTAAACGTGCTGTGCTGTTGCACTTCTTTTCGCCGGGTATTTTTTTGACATTTGTCATTTCGTTTTCCGATCGCTTTTTGCGTCGGGTTTTTTTTCTTTCTTTCGTTTTTTTTTTGTGTTTTGCATTATTTATTAATCAGTAGCAAGTTGGCTACGTTTTGCTTATTAATTAATTGTTAATTAACCCGCGAAAAAGTGCAACAGCGTCTCGATCTATAAAGGCTATAAGTGATGTTATAAACAATCTACAACAACAAGCAAACATCTTACTAACTGCTGATTTGAATGCAAGAACTGGAACAAATTTCAGTCGAATAATGAGGAGGATTAACCATCACAACTTCGCAGCTTTAAAGATTTGGTTTTAGATAAAAGAGGTTGCCAACTTCTAGACTTCTGCAGCGAAAATACGGACTGAGAAATCAAAATGGATGTTATAAATGAAATTTGGCAAGGCTAATATAAAATTGTGAGTGCCCAAGGAAGCTCAGTAATTGACGTTAGGCTAAGCGGAGGATAATGGAACCATTTGGTTAAACATTTTGAAGTACAATCACAAAAATTCTAGGACCATTTACTAATTGTAACAACTACTGAATTTACTACCAATGAAAGGAAGGCGTTGAGACTACAAGGTGACCAGATAAGAACGATAGGAAAAAAAAATTGAAATAAAACAACAACGGTGTAAGATATAAAAATTGATTCTGGCTTTATTTTGAACCTACATTCATGCCATTATGTGTGGAATAGCAAATCATTTATATGGCCCCCTCGGCTTCGCTGGCAGTGCTTCAAGCGGCCGGTCCAATATGTACAGCGATATTCTGACAATAGCGTCTCGAATGTTGGGCTCGAGCTCGTCCTTGTTAGCGTAGACTAAGGACCTGACGTAGCCCCAGAGAAAATAATCGAGTGGTGCCAAGTCCCATGATCGCGGCGGCTAATTGATGAACGCTCGTCGTGAGATGACCCAGTCGCCAAATTTGTCCTTCACAACTTTGTTTGTATGGCTCTGGCCACAGAAAGTGGGTTAACATCGCTGTGACCCGGCACCTGTGACTATTGACGGTAACGGTGTCTTCTTCCTCATTTCGAAAGAAATAAGGTCCGATGTTGCCGCCATGCCATAAACCGCACCAAACAGTCAATCTTTGTGGATGCATTGATGCTTGGTCGAACACTTGTGGATTGTGTTCGCTCCAATAACGTCAATTTTGCCTGTTGATATAGCCGCTGAGCCAAAAATGGGCCTCGTCCGAGAATATAATTTTTTTGCCCAAAATCGGGATCTCCGGCCAACATTTCCTGCGCCCAATTAGCGAACTCATGGCGTTGTGTATGGTCGTTCGGCCTCAATTCTTGTACCGACACGATCTTCTACGGATGTATGCCCAAATCCTACCGCAAAATAAGCCGGGTTGACACTCTGGCGATGCCCAATTCACCTGATCGGCGCCGAATCAATATTTCTGGGTCTTCTTCGATACTGGCCGCTACGGTGCCTATGTTTTCTTCATATCGCACCAATCTCTATCTGGTTAGTGGCTTAAGGTCCAAAAGAGTGTACTCACGCTCAAACTCTTCAACGGTGAGACCAATTGCCTGCACACTGAAGCCATGATGACGACTGAATTCAGGACGAAATGCACGTTGTGTATTTACAACTGAACCGGAAATGATGCGAGATGAAATGGAAAACCTTACTGAATATTTTGACAGCTGGACGTCGTTGGTAACTTTGACAGCTGCTGAAACATAACAATTGGGGAAAGTAACATTGCTATCTAGTCACCTTTTATAATAAATTTCTTAGACTTAAATGGAATTGTGATTCATAAGAAAAATTATCGGTTGATTATAAACATCAATGGCTTAACTTTGAATGTGAAAAGCAAAGAAGAAAATCATTTTTTCTACTAGATCTATATCGAAAATACGATGAGCCAAATTACAAACAAATGTATCTACATGCGAAACGCGAATACACATGCAGTTCCGGATACAAAAAGTGATCTCTTGGATAGACCTATAGCACAAGAAGAGCTAAATAAGACTCTGGTTAGTTAAGACCAAGGACCGTAAAGCGCACGGGACTGACGGGATATCAGTTGAATTTTACAAATACTTACTAAGGAGTTTAACCGAATTTGTGAAACAGGAGACGTCCCAATCAACTTTCAATAGAGTGTGATTTTCGAAATCCTTAAAAAAGGGGACCCCAACCAGGCAGAAAACTACAGAGGCAACTCTGCTTTGAAAATAAATATTAATAGGTGTTTTGGCTAATCGTTTCCAATATTGGACTTCACAAAATAAACCTCTAAGTGAATTCCAGGCAGGCTTTCGTGAGAATTACTCAACAGCCGATCAAAATTTTATTTATACCAGTGTAGCGCAGAACTTCAACAGAGTTAAGAAAAACTCTATGCGTTTTTCGTAAACCTCAAAGTGGCCTTCAATACAGTGGATAGAGTGCATTTTTCTATAAACTGTATAACGTTGGTCTATCACAAACAATTTAGAAAACTAATTGAAAAGTTGTACGAAAAAACGTCATCAGCTGCTTAGGGCGGTAATCAACTATCGAATTTTTTCGGAATCATTACAGGAGTAAAATAGGGATGCAAGTTTACCTCTCAGGCGACGACATTTCAGAGTACCTATTTAGCGTGTCAGAATCGGCAGGACTCTCATGAAGGTTTTAATGTATGCAGATGATTTGGTGTTACTTGCGGACTTTTCGGAGAGCTTGCAAATACTGATAAATCAGCTGCATACTGCGAAGAGTGGAGGTTAAAAGTTAACATATCTAAATCCAAAACAATGGCTTTTCGAAAAGGTGAAGGGATGCAAGAAATGAAAAATGGTCTTTTGATGGACAGGAAATAGAAACAGGTAATGAGATATACAGCATTTTATGGAAACATTGAAACTCCATTTCAACTACAATTTGAGAACCACGTATTTGGACGGACAAAGGCTAATTAAACGTATTGCAAATTATGTTATTAAGGCGAATAAATTAATACCATGTTCCCACCAAACGAAATCCCAAGATTTCGCCAAGTCTCTCCAAATCTAGGAGATTTCGCCATACATTTTCAAGATTTCGAAATCAGGAAATTTCGCCGAAATCTACTTGAAATCTCCTTGAGTTCACCCAGCCGTGATAGGTTGTCAAACCAAACAAGCCTATAGCGTGAACTATGATTCATTTTGGTGTTCATTTACAGATGTCAAAACATTAGTAGTGCGTTCCAGGTCAAGCGCAATTTGTGAAATTTAGATCAAGTTAATTTATTAATTTCACATAAGGTGAAAGCATTTGGCATTTCTATTTCCTTGTGTTCGTAAGCATGCTTGACATACAAAGGAAAAAGGGATATTTCGCCAATTTCTTAGTTGAATTTCCTTCTGTTAAGTGAAACAACGTTCTCGGAAGGGGATATTGTACTTAAAATCAACACGGGAGTGAGTTGTAAGACAGAGAAGTAAAAGAAAAGTACAAAAACCTTATTTACGTGATAAAAATGTATCAAAAAAACAAAAAATGTTATAAAGTTCACCGATACGAAGCTATCTCTTCCCTCACTGGAACACATCTCATGACAGTTCTCATTTCGGCTATCTTTGGGGGTGGCAATGGTCTAGTAGTAACGTCATCAATTGCCCTTCTAATGGTTAATGGTTCAAATCCGGACGTCCGTAAGCATTGTTTCTCATGAAATATATAAAGACAGTCCGATCAATTGCGAACGCTTGTGTGAACACTACTGCGAAGGCATGACACTCACAGTAGCTTGGTCATATGGCTGGGAAAATTGTTCGCGCTATTACAAAAATTTCCCCAATTATTTGGACACCACCCTCGGTGTTTCTTTGAAGCATATACAACCGAGCTTCAAACTCTCTACCAAATCTACCGAATATATCTTTTCCAACACCCACACTGTGTACAAACATTTTATTCATAGCCCCTTGAGTGCGCGCAAATTAAAAAAAAAAATCGTTGATTGTGGTTGTGAAAACCTATCTTACCCCCACTCCCGAGCATGATTAATTTGGTTATCTCAGCTGTTCCGAAATGTAAGGTATTACTCATAATATTTGCTTGACTTGGAACGCACTCCAGCCTACAAAATTGCCAATTATTGACATTTGAAATAACTTCAGCTCGGTGGGAACAGCTTTCGAGATTTCGGTAAAAGTTCATCGAAATCTCTGGATTTCGGTTCGGTGGGAACATGGTATTACTTTCAGCGATCGATGAAAAAATGTACACAGACAGCATTGAAAACGTAAGAAGTTGTACCCCGGGAATTATATTCGAGTCTAATACCATGTTCCCACCAAACGAAATCCCAAGATTTCGCCAAATTTCTCCAAATCTAGGAGATTTCGCCATACATTTTCAAGATTTCGAAATCAGGAGATTTCGGCGAAATCTACTTGAAATCTCCTTGAGTTCATCCAGCCGCATAGGTTGTCAAACCAAACAAGCCTACAGCGTGAACTTTGGTTTATTTTTGTGTTCATTTATAGATGTCAAAACATTAGTAGTGCGTTCCAGGTCAAGCGCAATTTGTGAAATTTGCGAATTATGCGAGTTTGGATTTGGAACTAGATCCAGTTAATTCATTAATTTCACATAAGCTGAAACCATTTGCCATTTCCTTTCCTTGAGTTCGTAAGCATGCTTGATATACAAAGGAAAAAGGGATATTTCGCCAATTTATTAGTTGAATTATATTTTTTAAGTGAAACAACATTCTCGGAAGGGGATATTGATCCGAAAATCAACACGGGAGTGAGTTGTAAGACACAGAAATAAAAAAAGAAGTACAAAACCTTATTTGCGTGGTAAAAATGTATCAACAAAACAAAAAACTGCTATAAAGTTCATCGATACGAAGCTATTTCTTCCCTCAGTGGATCTCGTCTCATGACAGTTCTCATTTCGGCTATCTTTGGGGGTGGTACTGGTATAGTAGTAACGTCGTCAATTGTCATTCTAATGGTTCATGGTTCGAATCCGGACGTCCACAAGCATTACATAAAGTCAGTCCGATCAATTGCGAACGCTTGTGTGAACACTACTGCGAAGGCATTACACTGGCAGTAGCTTGGTGATATGGCTGGAAAAATCGTTCGCTCTATTGGATGAATGATTTGTTTATTACATCGGTTATCGCAAAATAAAAATGCTGTGAGTCGGAAGCAAAGGTAAAAAATTACAAAAATTCCCCCAGTTATTTGGACACCACCCCCGAAGTTTCTTTGAAGCATAAACAACTGATTAATTTGGTTAGCTCAGCTGTTCCGAGATGTAAGGTATTATTCATAATATTTGCATAACTTGGAACGCACTCCAGCTTACAAAATTGCCAATTATTGGCATTTGAAATCACTTTAACTCGGTGGTAACGGCTTTCGAGATTTCGGTAAAAGTTCATCGAAATCTCGGGATTTCGGTTCGGTGGGAACATGGTATAAATCACAATCTTTGCGAAAACAATTAATTCAACGAAATGTACTGTATCGATTATCAATAGTGTTCAATGCCAGGGGTGAAATTATGGACTTAAACTTTATCCCGCATAGTGAAGATTTACCAATCATTTGCCCCTTGTGCAATTTAAAAGAGAGGGAGAACATTTATCACTTCTTGGGTAGGTGTCCTGTACTAAGTGATTTCAGACTCCAGTTTCCAGTCCAGGTGAACCCCACAGGCGGATCAGTAGAAATGTAGTGAAGTGGGAGGGTTATGATTCTTTATTTTCGGATCATAACCTCACTGGAAAAAGGGAAAAGAAGAAGAGACTCTAGTTTTTTTTTGGAAACGAGTTTGGATGGATTGGAGATGAGAAATGTTTTGAATGGCACAGACTGTGGAATTAATTGCATAACTATTGTCAAACAGCATCAACAAATATAGAAGGCGATAATTGAAGAATCCTTTTAAATACTTTAATAAATTTCTTAAAGTTAAATGAATTAAACTTTTTGTAAATGAATTTAAAATTTAAAATAATAAAAAATCGTATCTGTCTAGAGTCAGTTGAAGTTAAGATAATTAAAGAATAAAGCGATTTGATTATTTGGGAGTATATTGAGAGTGTAGTCGATAGTTGTTTCTATCTATCTTTTTAATCGTTATTGTGTATATTATCTATCTTCCGAACAAAGCCCACCCAATACACAAACCTAGAACATAAAAATATCCCAAATGGAATTTGTCCAATGAAGGGAAAAAATCCCAAACATAATTCCTTCGTCCGTCATCTAAATTTTGACATTTATAAAAAGACCGCCTTTCGCAGTCGGACAATCATAACAAAAATAATGGGTTCTGCTACAAAAGTAAGTAAAAAATAAGTAAATTGTTGCTTCGCGGCTCGTGCAAGTTATCCTTCTCAAGATTAGCCTATCAAATCGTTCCTGCGAACACCCAAAAAAGTTCTGCTATCCAGCATTTCATAGCGAAGTGCACAAACCTCGTCACTACACAAACCCTTGCTCAATTTGAAATCTTAAATCCCCCTCATCAAGGGCGTTAAAATAACTCCAATGGGTTTCTTTACAGGTGGGAGAAATATTCACAGCCGCAGGACAAGCATTCAACCGCTTAGGAGAGCTTACAATGCAGTTGCATCCCAGTTCTGATTCGCCATCAGGGTAAGTGTGCCACAACGACGGAGTGAATTTGAATTTTCAAATCAGCTAACTATCTGTTTCCGATTCTCCCACACACCATCACACGCTCAGGAGCAAATGGACAGATGAAGAAATCGAAATGTTGCACTCATCGATAACCCGTTTCTCAGAAGATCTAAGCAAAATAAGTTTACGAATAAAAAACCGCACAGTGTAAGGACACTAAACTCTTTTACTAACATTAAGTCATAATAATTTGCTTTCTTCATCTGATCCTGACGAGGGCGAATTGCTGCGCTTTTATAACTCAACTTTTGGTCTCAATTTACAGATCACAGATCCGGCAGACACTGAAGAAGAAGGCGTTTGAGGACGCTGGTATTCCAGCCAAGCAGATACCAGCCAACCAGGTGCAGCACATTATTCAAGCAGCACCACTGCAGCAGTCGCCACAGACCTCCCAGCAGCAGCAACAACAACAACAACAACACCAACCAAAGCAGATTCAGCAGCAAGTGCAGCATGTGATAATCCAGCAAACCCCGCTGGCTGTGAGTACACAACAGCAACACCAACAGCACTCGCAACCGCCACAGCCGCAGCCCCACCAACCGCCTCAAACAGTCACTATTCAGCAGCTCCAACAAATCAAACCCGAAACTGTTGTGGTGGACAACAGTGCAGCTGGCCTAATGGCAGGTACCAAATCTGGTGATATGATGATGACTTTGAATCGACTGAATACGCAGGAGAACGAAGTAGATGTAGAGTGTTTGCCCTCCGATGTAAAATTGGAGTTCTCTGGTGAAGAGGTGGCTGGGTGAAATCAAGCCCAAGACGTTGATTACTATTTTTTCAACAAAAAATAATCAGGACCATATGTTGTGACCCCCACCACCCGTCTTTGATCCAAAATGAACTCCCAACTCGACCCCATTCAACGAACTCACTTGGCATTCTTCCGCGGTTAACGTAGTTTAGTAATATTATATAATATAAAGAACCGTTTTGATTATAAATCGTCGTTCCAAAGATGACAAATTTATCTTGTAAAATGTACAAAGAACATAAAAAAAGGATTGTAGTCTAAATTAAGTGCTGGCATTTACTATTTGTGGAACCTCACGCACAGAAGGCTCTTTGTCTTTATATGCATCAAGTTTATTTCCGTTTACTTTGAACGAAACCCATTATAAAAAAAATCACATTTTATGCAAATGAAGCTTTAAGAGATTTGATGGCTCGTCGATAAAATCTAGCTTTCAACAGAAATGCACTTTTCCGGCTGAAATTGTTATCCTCTTTCCGATGGAGTTAAAGATCCTCAGAGAATAAGGTAGGCAGTCATCTTTTCAACTTAAAAATCCTGCTAGATACGATCATATTAGTCAAACTAAAAAAAAAATTTCTAGGCACTCTACCATGCTTAACAAAGTTTTAAGTGGTAAAGATATAGCTGTATTTTTTCCAAAAGCAGAAAGCATACATCTGGAAAAGATCATAGGGGAATAAGTTGATCGTTTATTTAGAAAACTATGGGTACTCATGGGCTTGTACATCAGAGGCATGATAATGCTGCACACTGCGCGAAGTTTTTCAAGACTGACCTTTCATTGGAGGTCGAAGAGCACATTATGCGTTGTTTCTTTACATAGAACGGTCCTCCGCTATAAGTTGCTTAGTAATAATATTATTAGCTCAGCCATCAGAAGTGGTCATGTCGCGTGAAAAAACTAGAGGAGCACTTTGATTGTTATGCTGTATCGTCGAAACAGAAATCATTTCCACGACCGATTGCATTACATCATTCATTGTCGAAGTTTGATATTTGCGTATACCCGTATATTAACTAAACAATGCGATTTGAACAATGTTTCGCGAATTGCTACCAAGAAGACAAGCAAACAGAATCGATCCAAAATCTGCTCTAGAGGAACGACTCACTACATCCAATTATTCTTCCCATTTCCGCGAGGTTATGATCCGAAAACAAGAGATCATAACCTTCCCACTTCACTGCATTTCTACTGACCCACCTGTGGGGTTCGCACATCCCATATGCTTTGAAAGTATCGCAGAGCCAGAGAACTTAAATCGATTCAGAATGTACCGTAGGGTTTCTGGTTGGAAGTGAGGCGTTGTGCCATCATACATCCTCTCCTCTGTGATTATTTTAGATTGTTTTCTTCAGGAATTGCAAATACAAGCGAATCGTTGTCTAGGTTTAAGACCTTTTTTTTTTCTCTTGTACAACCCATGCCCGCGTGGCAACGACATTGCGACCTGAAAGATCTATAGTATCGGAGGGTTGGAGTTAACCTAACAGACGTACTACCTCCCGTATGAAAGTGAGTATGTCTTTAGTACTGGAGCATTTCAGTTCTACTGAAGTGAGTATCTCCTTGTGGAAAATACGTTTCCTTAACCAGTGTAGTGCCGGGCATTCACAAAGAATCTGTTCGGATGTTTCATCCTCCTCTAGGCATAGCCGACAGTCCTTCTCTTGGCACACGTTCAACTTGTTAAGGTGGTATCTTAGGCCGCAATGGCCAGTTAGTTAGTTAGCTCACTAGCTTCCTAATGTTTTCCCTATCTAAGTTAAGGATTTCCTTATAGGAGTAAGGCCTGATTAAACGTTTGGATTGTCTTAAACCTGGCCCATTAGTCCAGTGATCTAGACGAAGTTTGTTCCCCCATTCGTTAATCAACGCCGTAGCTGTTGTCTTGTTGACGCTACAATAAGGTTCGGGACCTATAAACGCAGATTCTGAACCGGCCGTAGCAAGCTCATCTGCAGATTCGTTGCCCACAATCCCCTTGTGTCCAGGGACCCAGCCGAGCATTACTCTGTTGTGTTTGGCAAGGTCTTGCAATGCATCGTAGCAGCATTTTACAGTTATGTAGTCCATTAGGTTGGACGATAATGCCCCAAGTGCTGCCTGGCTATCTGAAAATATATGAATCCTAGCGCCCTTGATTCCCTTAGGGAGATTGTGTCTGGCGCAGATCTCAATGGCATGGATTTCAGGCAGAAACACAGTGGGAGTCGTACCCATAGGTATCGATATTTTTGTGTTGGGTCCAAAGACCCCGGCTCCAACTCCAGAATCCATTTTCGATCCGTCGGTGAACCAGACGAGACTTCTAGGGTCCAGTGTTGGAACACCATTGTACCAATTTCCGCGGTCCAATATTTCTACCTCGAATAACCTTCCGAAGCAATGTTTCCTGACCATAATATCCGGTATAGTACATAGGTTTAAGACCTTAGAAGTAAGTATTTTCATTGAAAATCACCCAATGAACATACATATGTATGTACATACTCGTATATAGTACCGAGTTACTTGACTGGAGCAGTGAGATTCTCTTATCTATGTATATCGGGCGACTTGCAAGACATTGCAGCCATTCTGTAGAGTATACTGTCCATTGAGTAAAGAGCACTTCACCCAGTTATTCGCCAAATCAAAGTAGAGAATGTAATATCATTATGCAATTATTTTCTTCTATTATCCTCTTACACTTATTCTGTGCGCGTTTTTGTATGAGTGAGATAATAATTGCAAAGGACACAGTAGTCACCAACTCTTCGCACTATAGTAAAAGTTTATGCGCAACAGTTGGGTCAGTTTTGATGTGGTCCCGAATTCTGAATATTATCATTTGCAACCCTGGAGTTTGTGAAAAGGCGGTTAATTTCGACTTTCTCAGAATGCTTTAATGTAATGCTCATTTGTAAGGTCAGGAATTGTTTATGCCCATTACTCTGTTGCAGAACGGAATGAGACGTTCACGCAATACGTTGATTGAACCTTGATAGACAGCATACATATGTATGTTCGTCTCCATAGTTCCTTCAAGACGTAGAATGGCCTCTTATGGATGACTTCACCATTTCATGCAAGCAGCCTGCCAAGGAAACGACAGCATCTGCTAAAAAAAAATACGGATCCATTCTTTATGGAATTTTTTTCGAGTTCATAGAATCAAATCCAACGAGAGCGCACGTAACGTATAAGACCAGAAGAATGTGATGCTCGATACCGTTGGCAAATGGGAAAACCTTCACTGCAACTGTCTTTGTACAAGTTTTTCTCTTTAAATGAATGCCCAGTAGTGTAGAGGAACGTACTCACATCAGCATCAAGTGTCAACTTGAAAACTTTTCCCAATCGTGCTAAAATTAAATTTAACAAACATTGGTTTTATACAAATTTATACTTCACATTAAAATCATGGTCTAAGGCAACATAATTTTTTTACAAAATAGCATCGAAGATGACTAATATCACCGGTAGAAGGAGATCTTTCTCATCCACTTAGTTGGAAGCGTTTCGTGAATTTTCTTTCGATGGAGGTCCTTCTCTAAGTAGCAGTGTATCTCATCTTCGATTCCTGTCCTCCACTTCAGTTCAGGAAATAAAGGAAAACTCTCCCTTGCCGACCGTTTCATGCGACGTACCGCTGTTCGGTAACATTTCCATGGTTCGGGTTCAACTACTAAAAGTTCAGCTACTTCGGCGCATTGCTTGAGAAATTCTCTAAGACCATCGTCATGATGGTTCAGATGAATCCACATTGTTATCGAAAAGCAACAAACCGCGTCGAATTTCTGGGCATTATGCGATTGGAGGTACTTTTCGACCGCCGAGAATTCATCGCCCTTCATGACGTCCACGCACTGTAGCTGGATTTGCTGGGGGTTCCGGTTGGTCTCGTTGGCCCTTTCGATTAGCGAGGGATCCAAATCTACCCCGAGGATATGAATTTGCCTGTTGATTCGTTGGGACAGATACTTTAGCAACAATTGAGTCATATCTCCTGCATTACACCCAACATCCAGGACGAGATAAGGTGTGCCCAGTGTTTTTTGCTCGCCTGCTGGTAACCATACATGGTCTGGAAGAAGAGCTATACGATCTGCAGCTGCGTTAAACTGGTAGTAGTTGATAAAGTTACCGAATTGAACAGCACCTGGATCGTTTGCACGGAAATCCATAGCTTTTCGGGAGCAGCCGCTTGAAGGAAATGCGAGTTACACGAGTTGTTTGAACAAATTTATGGATGGTATGGGTCTTGACGAAGTTGTGGAATTCCCCCATGAGTATGGAAATTTCCCCGGAACACCTTAGAATACAATAAGTTTATGATAAAATAATAAGTAAGTTGCTTTTCACTGAATTTTTTCAATTTAATGAGTGAAAAGCATTAAAAAAAACATTTACCCAAGAGGTATGACATTTAACATTATCAATAGTCTGAAAAGTTAGATGTCGCCCGTAACTATAGAGGGATATAACCTATTCGTACGAGCTTACGCTCTAACATACACTAGGTGGCGGTAAAACCAAAATGCCAAAATTAGCTTGGATATCAACCCATGGTGCGTCTCATAATTATGGCTATCACTGCACAGATGTCACGCAAACATTTCACGTATAGCGATAGTGAGGTCGGTGTCGCTGAGAGCGCCGTCTCACTATGAGTAGATCGAACACAAATGCACAATGTAATTTTCGTTTCTTTATTTAAGGAAACTGAAGAAGCTCTTGAAACGAAAAATAAACTGGAACACGAACAGAACAATGAATAAAATGAAAACGTCTTTTTGAATGGTCTTGATTAATCCGGAGAATGTCGTGGAACAGGACCGCTTGAATTCCCTGGTGAAAAAGGTTTCTTTTTCTCGGGAGCAGGATCACAGAAATTCCTGGGGACAATTTTGCGAGGAGTCGAGATTCCTCTTGGGGGAATGTGTTGTCTTTGATGAAAAACCTTTTTGAAGATCCGCTTGGTTTAAAATTCCTGAGTCGAATATTTTTTAATTAGAAAAATGTTGACTTTTTGAAATCAAAAAAAATCAAAGATTACTCGATGTGATTAAAAATGATTCGAGCAGGTTTCACACCTACGGGTGTTATCGAGCCGAACGTCTTGATGGCAAATGTCAAAGACTTCGACCGCCACAGTACTCCCCCTCGAGTAATGGAGTAAATGGGCAGTGCGAAACGAACTCTTTTTGTTTTCGGGCCAGGGTAGGTTCTGATCGCCTGAGGAGCACGAATTGGACCTGGAACCTGATGTGGCTTGACGGATGGATCTCTTCTTGTTGACGCGAGTCTCTCTGCCAGTGATGGAGTTGGCGAGGTAGCTGCAGTCGGACGTCTCGAATAGGTTTTTGTTATCGGTGCCTGCTAAGAAGTTGTCCGACTCAGCGACGTTCCGAGAATCGGTTGACTTGTACTTGCAGGTGTTAGCAATGGATCAACCTCTGGACTTCCAGGAGTGTGGTGAGTAGGGATCTGCCTGGACGATGCTGGAGGTTTGCCCGGAGAGCGCATGTTTGTGGGCTGCTCGAGGTTTTCGAAGAAAGCTGGTTTCAGTCTTTCCGTCGATATTGTCGTGGGAACACCGTTCAGATTTATTTTGAAAATCCAGTCCGATATCCTCTCGAGCACTTAAAACGGTCCCTCGTATGGTCGTTCGCAGGGTTTTCGTACCGCATCTACCCGGACGAAGACATGGGTGCACGAAAAAAGCGTCTTATGTGCAAAAGGTTTGCATTGCGTGTGATGTGCTGATGGGGATGATCGGACTTGTCGCATCTGCTCACGGAAATTTTCGACAAATACTTGCGGGTCAGGTGAAACTTCCTAGTCGATGAAGAACTTTCAGGGTAACCTCAATGATGTTCCGTAGACTAGCTCGGCGGCAGAAGCTTTGACGTCTTCCTTGTAGCTCGTTCTTAGACCTGGGAGAACGGTAGGTAAAACACTCACCTAGTCCGACGCATCCTGGCACTTGATGACTGCCGTGAATGATCTGTGCCATCGTTCAATCATTCCGTTAGCAGCGGGATGGTAGGCGGTCGTTCTCGTTCGGTCACTACTAATGAGCTTCGCTAGCGCGTTGAACAGGATCGACTCAAACTGGGATGCCCTGTCAGATGTGATGGTCGCTGGTGCTCCGAATCTGGATATCCAGCCCGAGTAGAATCCTTCGACGACTGTGTCAGCTGTGACATCCTGGAGTGGAACAGCTTCTGGCCACCTGGTAAATCGGTCTGCCATTGTCAGCAAGTATCGGCGGCCCTTACACAATGGCATCACAACAATGTCGATGTGAACATGTCGAAATCGATCACTTGGCATTGGAATGTGTTGCGGCTTGTTCTTGACGTGGCGACCGATCTTACTCCTCTGACAGGCTAAACACGACCTAGCCCAGGTGTGGATGTCCTTGTTCATGCTTGGCCAGACGTAGCTCCTGCTGACTTGGCGTCGTGTGAATCATGCACTTGGGTGTGACAGATTGTGGCTGTGGTCGAACACCCTTCTGCACAGAAGTTTGGGTTCGAAGGGACGAATGTCCGCTCCGCTGGTGTCGCAGAATACAACCGCATCTGTAACATCGATACGCAGTCCTCGAAGCTGGAGTGATGTCGTCGTTGGGGCAGCGATGAGTTGCTGCAGTTTGTCGTCTTCTCGTTGCATATCTGCTAGCTCCTGCGTACTGACGATGACGGGCATGTTGATGGTATGGATCCAGGATAGAGCGTCAGTGAAGATGTTGTCTTCTCCTGAGATGTGCACGGTGTTCGTGGAGTATTGGCCGATTTCTTCAAGTTGCCGCGCTACTCGGTCACAAGCGTGGTCCGATCTTTTGTCGAAAGCATGGATTATCGGCTTATGGCCGGTGAGAATGACCACTTCCCTTCCGTCGATGAGGTGCTTGAAGCGCTTAACTGTTTGGTAAATCGCCAACAGCTCCCGATCGTAAACCTTGTAGCGGGCTTCTCTTGGGCTGAGCTTCTTGGAGAAGAAGGTAAGAGGTTGCCGCTGCTCACCGATGCGTTGGTCCAAGGCGGCGCCGATGGAGGTGTCTGATAATGCGTCGCATCGCAAAACTAAAGGAAGGTCTGCCCTGGGGTGAGCGAGTTGGACGGCCTCCTTTAGCTTCACCTTGCATTCTCCGAATGCTTTCTCAGCATCAGATGTCCATTTCGCTACAAGGGTCAATTGCACAAGGGGAGCCTGTACACAAAAAAACAAATGGAAAAGAGGAAAAGGTCTTCTTGAAAATTTCTAGATGGCAGCAAAGAGTCAAGGGTTCTTGCGAAAAGAAGGAAAAGAAGAACGAATTCCGTTGGGAATTAAATCTCAGCGTTGTGCTGAAATCTGGTGTCTACAGCTTCCTTCGGGAAGCGGCGGTTGGTTCCACGGTAAGACATCGGCAATAGGAACGCTTGATGCGGTGAATGGTTTTGCAGTAAGACCTCGGGAACAGGAACGCTTGATGCGACGATTAGTTTCGCAGTAAGAGCTCGGGAACAGGAACGCTTGATGCAGCGATTGATTCAGCAGTATGAGTTGAAAAAAATCGCTTGTCTTGTGTTTTGCAAAAGTCTAATACTTTCACTAAAAAATTAGTCGAGATCGAAAATGTTTACTAAGCGGTTCTACAAGAACCTTCTGGGAATTCGCCACACGGAGGACTTAGTCGACACAGAAATTTCAACCGAAGCGGTCCTGCTCTCAAAGACAGCTTGCACAGGAAAACTACTACAACAAATCAGACGACCCCCCGGATTTCTTCAGTTCGATCTTTTCAAGCGAGATCTTCTCAAGCAACATCTTCTCAAGCAAGATCTTTCCCAGCGATAATTCTTCAAGCCAAGAAACCTTTTGCGACTCCACCGACTACCGCGCTGTGGACTAAGTCAACTCGAAGTCGACCCATCAAGCGCTCCTGTCCTTCAAGAAGCCGGTCGACCCATCAAGCGCTCCTGTCCTTCAAGAAGCCGGTCGACCCATCAAGCGCTCCTGTCGTTCAAGAAAGCCGATTCAACGAATCAGTCGGCGCAGAAATTTCCTCTTCAAAATAACCAAGACCTTTCAAGAAGACGTTAAGTTTCATTGCCCATCAACTTTTATTCGCGTTTTTGTTTGTTCTTTTACAAGTTTTGATTTAGTAATAAAATTACTCAAGACTTTCTACGTGTGTGTGTTTGTGTGTAGTTGATTTCCTCCTACTGCTAGTGTGGTGGTGCTCGCAGGGACACCGACCTCGACAAAATCTCAAACTCAAAAACTAACGATTATGAAGTGAGAAGTGCACGTTAATCAAAAGTTTTCAAGTTTTCCGATAGATGGCGCTGAACATCAAAATCTCAAACTCAAAAACTAGCGATCCGATTGAGCTGATACTTGCACAACTTATTTGTTATGAAGTGAGAAGTGTACATTAATCAAAAGTTTTCAAATTTTCCGACAGATGGAATTGAACATAAAAAAAAATCAAAAAGTGATGATCCGATTGAGCTACAACTTACGCAATATGTTTGTTATGAAGTGCACATAAATCAAAAGTTTTCAAATTTTCCGGTAGATGGAGCTGAACATAAAAACAAATTAAAAACTAACGATGTGATTGAGTTGAAACTTATGCACAATATATATAGATGGCGCTGAACATCAAAATGGAGCTGAACAATAAATTGGTTCGATTGATTGATTGCACTGCAATATCCGGTAATCTTCTTGCAAGGTGAAGATGGATATCACTTCAACATCAAACAAGTCAATCAATCTACCAGTGATATGTGAAAATAAAGATAATTATTTTTTCATTTCGATTCAATTACAAATAAGGAAGACATAATTTTTGTTCCTGCGCAGCGGGTGACTGAGTAACTGAGTATTTCAACCAAGCGTCAATGTTAACACAATAATATTTCGCAGGAAATGGCAACCAACATTACAATGGCTTTCTCACGCCACAAGTGAAATATTAACCGCATGATAACACGAATAAAAAATTTAAGTTTACTAACCGATCAATAAAAAAACTTACACAAAAAAAAACAACATATTTTTCATTCCATTAAATGGCGTTACAGCGTACGCGGGGCATCCGCTAGTTTAATAATTTAAAACGTCTTATATTTGGCACTGATCATATTCTTTTTAATTTTTACTCTAGAAGAGATCACATACTAAAGCTCAAAACATAATCATATTGTAGCATCGACTCAAAGTACTGCATGGTTTGTGTACCAAACTTAAACACTGTATTCCAAACTGTAAGCGACGCCATCTATTCGCCGAACCTGCTAGCGGCAAATACCCCCACCAAAAAGGATGTGCCAATGTTCCACAATTACCACACAATGTTCCAATCATTCACAATCATCAATTCACCACCCCTAGTGACATCTAGCATGTTCTAGAACTCTTGCATTTTGTATAAATACACATACCAAAACCACCGTCGACACAGTTGTCAATGAAGTGAATACAGCGATTGTAAGAGAGACTCGACCAAGTGGTGAAAATAAACGACATTGTGACTGAAAGCAAATCTGTAGAGATAGTTTAATTTGAAATAAATAACGAATGAAATGATTGGATATTGTGTTAAAGTAAAGTTTGTAATTAATAATAAATCAACGGTTGAAATATACGAAAGACAGTTTTATTTAAACGAACCCGAGCAAGAATATTACAATATTATAGCGCGTCCATGCACTCACACACACACTATTGCAACGATATCCACTGCTGCGTGACTGCTGGCAGTGGTCTCCACTGATAGAAAATTGTGGGCGATGATTTGATTAATTGTTTTTAGCATTGCTCAGCTTCAGGAAAACGCAGAAAGATGAATTATACCTTAAAAATCAGAGGGAAATGTACTAAATTCACATTTTTTTTATTTTTTTAAATCCGATGAGCCTTTACTCAGCTAGGCTGTATAATCAACTTTTAGTGACGAAAAATTCGATCTCAACCCCCTTATTGAATTTAAATTTTGACGTTGAATTTCGGAAATCCCTTCTTATTTCGCATCTAGGCACAATAAGGAATAACTGAGCGAAATTTCAAGTACGAGTAACTACGTTTAGCAGTTTTGGAGAAACCGTGTTCACAAGGAAAATCGTATTTGCCTTTAAAGTATTTAAGATACAACGACCTCTAGAACATATGCAAGATGTCATTAGGGGTGAATTGAGGAATGTGAAATGTGGAACAAACTGATGTGCATGATGGCAGTTTTGAGAGATGGCGTTAGTGTTGTCACACCATACTCGTTGATAATGAAACGTACTTTCTATGGATGATGCACTTAAAATTGTTCTTCCCGAACAAGCTCATCTATGCTATTGCCATGATAACGGTGTAGAGTGTAGACGATCTAAATTTTTATTTTGCTTCTTACTCCACGCTGAATTCGATAAACAATATCATTGATACGTGCGACCACTTTATAAGCGCCCTCCCAGTCTTGCTGCAGCTTAAGTGATCTCCCTTTTCGTCGGTGTGGGTTGTACAACCGTATCAGATCTCCTTCGTGAGGTCCTGACGTTGCTGCCTTTGTGTCGTATCTGATTTTTATACGGCCAGTAGCTATCCTTATTTTTGCCCTGGCCTTCTGATGTATATCTCTGATCTGTTTCCTGAGTTCTGCTACATAATACTCTTCACAGACGGGCTCATCATTAGGGGATCCAAACATCACCTCACTAGGTAGCCGGACTGCTCGACTAAACAAGATTTCAGATGGACTATGCCCAGTAATACTGTGCACTGCATTTCTATCTGTCATCAAGAAGAGAGAAATTTGTCGATCCCACTCGCGAAACGCGATTTCCACTCGATTGTGAATGAAGCGGAGTCGTCCTCGTCTTTTTAATTCCAAGTAGTTGGCACACCTCTTGGAATATCTTCAATTCGAAGTTTTGTTCCTGGGCAGAATGCAGTTCCATATGCACGCCAAATCTGCTCTACGATGGTCTTGGCTTCCTGGTTAGGGATGGCGAATGCTTCCGTCCATTGCTGCAGTAGTCCATGACGACTAGGATGTAACAGTTGCCATTTCCGGTATGCGAAAATTGGCCGGAGATTCGTTCAACGGGTATGCCCATATTGTACTGATGCATCTTGCCTCGCGTCTTAGTTCTGGGTTCCTTGCCAGCTACACACACGATGCGTTTTCGGCACCAACTTTCTACGTCTCGCACCTTCTCCAGCGTCTTGTTTGCACCCAAATGACTTCCGGATACACCATCATGCAATTCTCGCAGCACCTTATGTACATTTGATCGCGGCAAGATAAGCTGCATTATGAAATCTTTTCCGTCCGGCCTCTCCAATTTCATTTTCAGCACACCATCTTGAACATGAAAGGAGTCCCACTGCGCCCAGTATGCCTTGATAGTAGGGGTTCTGTGCGAGATATCCTGTCTGTCGGGTTTTTCCACGATCTTCTTCCACACTAATATCGGCTCGATGCCCGGGTCTTCTTTCTGAGCGTTGCTGATTTCCGCTGCACTTCAACCGGCTATAAGTTCAGCTATTATCCTTTGGATGGACATAAGGTCTTTCTCTTCCTGTCGCACACAATGCTTGCAGTTGATCTTACATGGTCGCCTGGATAACCCATCCGTATTAGAATGGAGTTTTCCTTTACGATGCTGTATATTGTAATTGCATCTGCATCTAGAATAAACATTTTGCCGGGAGTAGGGTAACCTAGTAGTGGTGCTTCGCATAGTTGTCGCTTAAGACCCCTAAAACTTTTAGTGCACTCACCTGATCGTTTTCTAATTTCCTTAGACAAGTTAAAAAAGAAAAAAGATTACCAGCTTCATATGTCTGAAGGGCAATATTCAAGATGGTCTGTGTAAAATTCCTGCATAAGGGACTCCCGAGTTCGGCTTGCCGAAGAATGCAGATTAGTAAGACGGAAGTCAGTATCAGACCCTGAACACTAATTTTTCGTAACTAGACCACATTTCAACAAGACTTTAGAAGTGCAGCAATTTAACAGTGTCGGAGACATTTAAAACGACATGACAGCCCATTTCCAAATAGCAGTGGTAACTTGTCGCTCTTTATCGAAGATTTAAAGCTATAATACGCAACATTAAACACGTTTTAGCGATTTATTTATTCAGCGATTGCCGCAGTGAAACCCTTTAGTTTTGGTATTCTGCTTTTTTCTCTTACTTCCTTCAGATAGAAGAAATATCAAATTACCAAGTTTTATCTTTTCAACATGAAAGCCTTTATTTCAAATCCTTACAGCGAGCGAAAAGAAATAACAATATAAGAAATAGATGTTCATTACAGTCAGATAAAAGTTCGTATATTGCAAACATGTGCAAAGACCAGCCAACATAACCGCCAAAAGCCTCATGCTCATAAATATGCTGTTTTCGTTATCTACGCCAAAAAAGGATAAGCGCCGTAGAGCTTAATGAAAACCAAAAGGCCCCAACGCCTTATTCTTCGTATTTATAATAAGCACAAATGCAGATGATATCGGCGAATATAAAAATTCATGTGTTCAGCTCCTTGCTGCTATTTATTTGGAAAAGGCAAGGATATCTGTACCTATAGATAATCCCACATACGCACACATGGATCTGATTCGTTTCATAGAGAAACCAAAACCCAGCTACTCGTATACGCAGGCAAAGTGTTTTCTTATACGTGCAATATAAAATCATATCTGGGCGGGTGGTGGAACGAGGTGGTGGTTTAAGGACAACGAATGTTGAGGATGTGTTGTTGTCGGCTTGCTCTTTATAACGCTCGATCGTATATTTGGATTGTAATAAAAATGAAATTGGATCCACATTCGTGCATTTGGGTTCATATCAGCATATTGAGCGGATTGTGTGGGGTGGTGGGGCATACCCGGCCCACGATGTATACGAAGGGAGAAACAGAAACAAAACGCAGAATAAAAATTGTTGTCGACATCCTCTCCTTCTCCTCGAAGCCATGAATCTAGGATTTCATTTTATTTTATGAAGGCGTTTGAGTGCCAACGTTGGAATACTGAGAATAGCGCGTTTACCCCCTAGAAACGAGGAAACTCATTATCTGAAAGGGTGCCTTGTACAGTATTGTGCATGAAGCCAGGCAGGCAAGCAGGCCGCATGGAATATAAAAACCAAGCTCCAATCAGCAGCGGATTTATGGAACAAGGAATATGGGTGTGACAGCACCCTGACGATAAAAAGGATAACCAATTTTTTTTGCACCATAAAAGTAGGGTGCACGCGCACCCTATGATGGGAAATATTAGGAAAAAAATGCTGAATTCCGCAATGATTATAATAAAAGACATTGCTTGTCTGTATGTACGAGGCATAAAAATGCTGAGGATGAGCAATGAAAATGGAGCTTATGCATACGTAGTGATATTGCAAGTAGTTATAGAGAAACTAGAAAGAAAATTCTTTAAGGCTTAAATTGGCGTACATGGCTAACCATTTAAAGGCATTATACTCATATTTTTTGAGGCAAATAGGCGCTATTTAATAAGAAAAAGAAAACAAATTTAAATCTGATGATGAAGATTAGGATTACTAAATATTGTAAAGCTTTCTACAATACTTAGGTGGCGCTGCAGTCCGGGATGGACCTGGGCCTCAACCAACAAACCTCTCCAGTCTTACACGCCAAATTGGTTGAGGTCCCCCTCCACTTTTTTGCGTCACCTAACGTAAGGTCATCCTCTATTGCGTCAATGTTCTTGACGGGACCAAAGATCACTCGAAGATTTTTTCCCTTCGAAAAGTGCAGAGAGCGCACCATGAATAGTGCTCGAGTGGAGCCGCCGCCGCGCCAAGCAGTTGATAAGTGACTGCTATCTTACTTACTTAGGTGGCGCTACAGTTCGGAGTGAACCTGGGCCTCAACCAACAAGCCTTTCTTTTCAGCTCGGTCTTTAGCAATTGCCTTCAGTTGCACACTCCAAGTTGGTCGAGGTCCCTTTGAACTTGTGCGCGCCACCTACGGCGAGGACGTCGTCTACTGCGCCGTCCCTCGGGTTAGATTCCAAGACTCTGCGGGCCGGAGCGTTGGTGTCCATTCGCTCTACATGTCCTAGCCATCTCAAAGGTCCAATACGCAGTTTTTTGTCTAGGTCGATGTCGCTGTACAGCTCGTATAGTTCGTAATTGAATCTTCTCCCCCAAAACCCGTCAACGCAAACGGGACCGAAGAATTTTTCTATCGAAGCGACCAAGGATATTTTCATACTCTTTTAATTAAGTCCATGTTTTAGCGCCGTAAAGCAGGACTGGTATGATCAGAGTCTTATGCAGAGTCTCCTTAGTTGTTCGAGATAGGGCTTTACTGTATTGCCTTATGAGCCCAAAAACAGCAATTGACAAGAGTTATTCTTCGCTTGATTTCTGCGCTGATATTGTTTTTGAGTTTATAGCGAGCCAAGGTAGACAAAACCCTTACTACCTCGAAGTTATATCTGTGACGTTCTGTCCAATTCGTCGGTGTTGATTGTCCCTTTTTGTTGACGTTTATCGCTAAACCCATTTTAGCCGATTAAGTATGTCAATATCGTCGGCGTATGCAAGCAGTTGTGCGGACTTTTGATAGATTGTGCCTCTGGTGTTGGCTTGTGAGTTCAGCATAATCCGTTCAAGTATAATATTAAAAAAAGTCGCATGACAGCCCGTCACCTTGCCTAAAAGGTGCTTTTTTTGACATCTCTGTGAGGTCATTACCGACCTTGATGGAGAAGCGAGCGTTTTCCGTCGTCATACTGCACAGACGAACAAGTTTGACAGGGATGTTAAAACCAGACATGGCTCTATATAGCTCTATAGATGCTGTCATAGGCGGTCTGAAATCGATAAAGACATGATGAGTATCGATTTGGACTTCTTGAGTTTTCTCCCGGCTCTGCCGAAGTGTGACGATTTGATCGATGGTGGATTTTCTTAGCGTGAAACCGCACTGATAAGGTCCAATCAGGCTGTTGATGACAGGTTTCAGTCGTTCATACAATATCGCAGAAAAGATCTTGTATGCGATGTTGAGGAGACTGATGCCTCTATAATTGGGGTGGTTGATGAGGTCTCCTTTCTTGTGGATCGGGCAAACGATGCTGAGATTCCATTCATCAGGCAAACACTTGCCTGACCAAATCTTAGAGATGAGTTGATGTGTGCACTCTACCAATTCATCACCAACTGCCTTGAATAGTTCGGCCGGTAAGCCCTCAGGTCCAGCAGCCTTGTTGGATTTTAGCTTGGATATTGCTATCCTCACTTCACTAGGATATGGCACCAGCAACCTTCCTGGTGAAGACATCCTAAGCATGTGCAAATCACACGGTCTTATCGTGTTAAATACCATGTTCATCAAACAAAGCCGACACCTGATCACTTACAGCAGTGGTGGAGATGAAACTCAGATTGACTACCATTTGGTAGCCAGTTTCATGAAGCCTCGGGTAAAAGATTGCAAAGTGATCCTGGGAGAGGCAATCGCTCAGCAACACCGTCTCCTGCTAACAGCAATTTTTACGAAAACACCGAAGAAATGCAAACAAACAAGGGTCTCTGAGAAAATCAAGTGGTACAATTTGGACAAAGAAAAAGGCGAGGCTTTTGTTTTCGTAATGAAAGATTACCTCTCTCACACCATCAACGGAGCTGAGGATGAAGAGTGCAGAGCACAAAATATGTGGGTTTCCCTACAGCGAACTTGCTTAAAGAAGTCCAAATCACTGCTAGGAGCTTCAAAAGACCACCATCAACACGCCAAAGAAACATGGTGGTGGAGTCATGAAGCCAAGAAGGTGATAAATGAGAAGAAAGCGGCTTTCAAAGCTTGGTCAAAGTGCCCCTCTAATAATAGAGACAAAAAAGCTCGCCTCGAAGTGGAATACAGATGTTGCAAGAAAAAAGCGAAGAAAAATGCGCCGCTTCAACCGGAGAGTACGGAGGGCCTGTATCGGGAGCTAGAGAAAATATCTTCCCCGGTTGCTGATGCAAACCAGGCTATTCAGGAGCTGCGAAGACACAATATGAACAAGAGCGCAACCATCTCCAAAATAGCCGCCCAAAGAAGGAGGAATGCTCAGGAGATTCGTTCGCTAAAGTTCATTAACAATGCTTATGGCCAGCTTTTGTAGATGACGAGAAAATTCTGCAGAGGTGGCGGCAGTGTTGTGAAGAACTTTTAAATGAACAATTTTCCCGGCTATACTTTCCAAGAGCCACCCCTAACTTTGAAGAAATACCCGACATTACAGTCGAAGAAGTTAGTGAGGCGGTCAAATACTCCAAAAACCGAAAAGCGGTTGGGCCAGACGAGATGCCCTCTGAGTTCTGGAAAAAGATAAGAGACTTCGGGTTCAGATGGCTCAGAATTCTCATCTCCAAATTTGTGAGAGGTGACCCAATGCCGAATCAATGGAGGGAAGGTTACCTTCTCCCTGTATACAAAGGGAAGGGTGATACGCGAAACTGTGATAACTACCGTTCGATCAAGCTGATGTCACACACCATGACGATCGTTGAGCGGGTATTAGGTGGCCGATTGCGAAAAATAATACGGCTATCTGATGATCAGTGCGGGTTTGTCTCGGGTAAATCAACCACAGATGCAATCCAAAGTATAAGGATCATAATGGAAAAACATCGTGATTCCTTAAAGGATTTGCATATTGTATTGGTTGACTTTGAAAAGGCATTCCACAGACAACCACGAGATCTGATATGGGTGGCGCTAAGACATCGAGGGGTTCCAGAAACTTATGTACAGATGATCATGGACATGCACGAAGGAGCAAACACTAGAGTAAGATGCCCCGCTGGAGTAACCGAAGAGTTCCCAATCAAAGTCGGAGTGCACCAGGGAAGCGTCTTAAGTATATAGTCTGTAGAAGTAGTTTTTTCATATTCTCAGCACCGGCTGTGATTCTACTACGAGGTTTCTATTTTCATCTCTACAGGTTTCTGTACGTTCTTTTTACCTTTTGGTAAAACTTCCGTACATTATTCCTGGAGTCTAAGCTCTCAATATTCCCGATTGCGCGCTTCTCATGCTCTTTCTTCTTCTTTTGGAGAAGCCGATGTTCTTTCCATCTCTTTTGCTCGTAGAGCTCACGAGCAGCTCTCGTCTTCCTTTGCAGGGCCGCTTTGTATGCCTCTTGTGACCGCCATCGTAAGCGTGTTAACCCAGGATGGTTATGCATATTTTAAGCGCACTAAAGTTATGCTTCGTCAAATCGACGAAGTCCACCTTAAAGCCTCCCTTAACTATGGTAACCTGGAAGCTGAAATTGCTAAACAAAACTCTCAAACGTATTTTTAATAAAATAAATTAGATTTATTAAAAATCCTGATATTTTTACTTTGCTTAAGTTATTAGTAGTAGTTTAAGAGAAATTGTACAAAATAAAAGAGGTGTTCGTCGATTCGACGAAGCATAATCATGCAGGTTTAATATCGTGAAATATAAATATATTGTTAAGTTGTTGTTGATCACTACACACATATTCAGAGATATAGTCCGGGTAGTACATTTGGTGACGAGGATAAAAAAAAGGAGAAAATATGTACAAAATAAATAAAATAGTAATAAAAGAGAGAGAGAGGTAGACTCCACATTCAATTTTGGTGAATAAGCTGATTACATTTAATTGTAAAACTGAAAAAAGTAAAAAAGAAGAACGATAAATAACAAGTTTGAACAGGTCATATTCCCGGGGACCTTGTTAAAGAAGGCGATGTGTATGGAATTTTGGTCGGAAAGGAACGTTTGTTTCGCTCCCTCAAGCCATATGAAGCGTAGGACATAAACAATTGCGGAACCAGGCAACGAAATGCTCTTTTGGGCAGAGTGAGGAACAAAGTCGGGAAATAAACTTAAAAGGTAAATAATAGATAAATAGAAAAGGCGTCTGCTCGAGACAGAGTACTCATTGGATGAAGTTATAAAAATGTGTCAAGCTCACGAACAGATAACTCAGACGGACGCGATGGTGCACCTACTAACGTCAGCAAGTAAAATCTATGGAATTGTGGTTAATAAGACAAATGATTTCAGGGAAGACGAATATAACATAAGATGTGGATGGAGTAGTCATACAGAGAATAGCTACTTGTGGCAGTCAGCCAGAAACAAAAATTGCAGGAAATGTTGTTGCCTTTGTCATTTTGGCCTAAAATGCAAGTCAAGAAAGAGTAAACGCAAAAATATTATATTAGGGGTGATGATACGGATGTTGAACGTCGTAGACTTGGACCATTCGCAATGTAGAACAAGAATTTGATAACCATCAAGGGAACCAGAGGTCTCAATCGAGGGAGCATGATTGTTTTCAAGTATAAGAGGAGGCTAACTCAACCATGAAAATAAAGACTGTTTCATAGGAGGGTCATAGATTCTGGCTCGCGATTGAACTTGCTGGGATAAAGCGATTGGGGACAACTACACCAGAGTTCCTCGATATTATGGAATATTCGCAAGGAAACAAGAAACCAGTTCCGCGCTTAAGAATTGTTGGATACCTTATTAGCGTCTGAAGCGCCTACAAATGTGGGTGGAAAAACTGAAAAATATTTAACAAGGAAGAAAGTCTCTATCACTCAGGTCTCAAATGATAAAAAACATAAAACCACCTTCTCCAAAGCAAATATGGATAATTGGTTTAAAAAACCGAGAGAAACCAACAATTGATCAGCTTACTATAATACATACTGCCTATATGCTACTCATTAGAAAGCTATTGTGTAGACAATTATCACAGTTTACTCTGTTCTTTTGAAACGAGCTTATCAAAATCAAAAGGCTTTCGCTTATCTGAGTTATGAGTATATGAATATACCTATGTACATATGTTGAAATAATGAGACTAAAAACTAGAATTATAAACATGCTAATATGGTACATAAAGCCACAGGTAGAAGTAAAATTGTTTTGTCGTAATAAATATAATTTTCAATTTAAAATGTCAGCAACAATTCTCAAAGAAGAACTGTGATAAATCACAAAAGAAAAACACTACTTCAGTATAAATTGTATCATAACATGCAAACACTTACTGTCGCGATCCAAATACCATCCTATAATAACATTTCAAATATAAGACATGACAACTATACAGAATCTTATCTTCCTCGCAAAGTCATGACAAGAATGAAAGGAGAATGAGTGGAAATTCCCTTCAAAAGCAATAACAATAAAAATAAGAAACAAATAAATAAACGAAACAATTTTCCACCATATTGAATTCGATAAATCCTCGCCCGCCTCCCAGGACATAACTGCCTAGTAGCGAGTCAAACTGGGAAACTCCCCAACAAACGACATCGCATGCAGACTCGAAAACATAAATATGTTTCATATCAACATTTTGTATTAAACCGTCATCCCCCTGATGCCATTATCCATTTTCCCAGCGAAACGACCCGGCACACGAGAGAATCTATCGCAGTTGAAAATCGTCATTTCTCGATAGCAACCAGGATAACACCACAAAGTACAACACAGACAACCAACCAACCAACACAATGACACCCACAACCACCCCCTTGTCACCACCGAAGACGCAGGCGTTCATATCATATCACAAACTAGGAAAATATAAGAGGCCACCCATGGGTGCTCTGTTTATCCCCCTTTATGTCCTTCATAGTTCCATCATAGCACATAGCGGAAAAAATTGCACCATAATCCTGATAAAAAAAAGAGCACACAGCACAAGTAGGAGAAGCAAATGAAACGACGAGTGGATGAAAAAAATACATAAACTTTTCCCCCCCAATGCTGCTCCGTCTTCCATATTTTCTAGGTGTATCCTCGCTTCATCTCACAGTCATCCCTTCTTCTATTTATAAAAATATAACAAATAAAATAAAAGCGTATCCTCGCACACACACACATATACATACACACACCCACATTCGCTGTCGTACTCAAAGCAAACAATATCAATTTAGATAAAGAAAGCAAAAATAAAAACGAAGAAAGCGCCTCGGTGGGTGGTGGTGATGAAAGAAAGAACAGAAAAAACGTCCTCTGTACCACCCAATGGCGTGCAGATCAAATCCATAAAGCTTAAATGGGGGTTGGCAGGGATACAATAAAATAAAATTTGATATCAAAATTTACGATAAGCAATATCACATCACACCCCGTACGCCATCCGCATACGGAGAATATATATATTTTTTTCTTCTCCAGATCCATCGTCCCTGCATGTTGGAGCTCACATTTCGTACGTTTGGTGATTGTAATGTATGTAGGAAGATGATGATAATACTGCAGAAGGGTGGAGGCACTCTTTATGTGTTATTGTGGTGGGTGGAATCAATTGCAGAAGAAAAGTTGCTGCCGATGTATTGTTTAGTTTGTATAATAGTTTATTTGATACCTAGATGGATTGTCGAATGAAAAATCGGATGAATTCATGAGCTTGCTAGATGAGTAGTAGCAGCTTTCTCCAGACTGTCGTCCAGCGGAACGCTTCTGTAACGTTTCGTCTTCAAATTCAAATTTTGTATTGATCTTTCTTGAAAATTGCGTAAATGAAGAAACTAACTAACTACTAAAAGTAAATATTTAAAATAAATTACTCTTATAAGTTTAATTTGTTGCGCAGATGCCCCATCTATGACCATAAGGATTAAAATCAGAATAAAAGTCTGCACCTCAGTTACTGCACTTTTAATGATTATTCTGTCATGTAGGCGCCGTGGCGCAGCGGTTAGTGTGTCGGACCACTGCGCATGAGGTTCATTGTTCGAATCATAGAAAACATCAAACGTTCATCATGGCCCCACCTCTCGCGAACGTTTGACAAACATCCGAGAGTATTGTTGTCACGAGAAAGTTTCTCAGAAAAACAAAATAAGAATTGCCCTTCGCATACGGCACAAAACTGTAGGTCTCTTCCACTCGTGTGAAAAATTTAACGCACACAACACGAATAGTTGCGAGAAGCTATGCCTAGGCCACAGACCCTTTATGGGCTGTTGCGCCGAATATTGTATGTATGAGTGTAATGGGCTGAGTTGGCTATAGCCTATTCATCTTGTCGAAAGGTAGAGATTATATTTGCTGATCGGTTGCAGGGATGTTCGAGCAAGATTTGCTTTTCCACTGCAGCCCTTTAAATTAAACTTGAACTGCTTTATTGAATATGTACTTATGTGCATTCATATTCAAGTTGTTGCAATCAGTTGATCGTCCAAGTTGTTTTTGGCACATCGAAACTTTCGATCATCCAGGGCAGTGAATAGTTTTTGTCTGTTTACTGATTTTTTTCTGTCGAACCGAAATACTTTCCGTAACATTGCTGTCAATTTGAGGGAAATTCAACTTTTTCAGGGGGAAAAAATTATACCAGCCGGATCAAAAGAAAAGGAGTCTTTCTTATTTGAAAGTTCAACTTCAAATTACAGTGACACTTCTCTAAGTCGAACCTCAAGGGACAAGAAAAATATTCTAGTTAAAGAAAATTTGATTTAGAAAGATAGAAATACACAAACATGATGAAAAAAATTCGCGTAAGCGAAGTTTCAAAGTATTTGTTAATGTTGAACCACACTCGACAAACAATTTAATTTATTTCACTCAATTCATCGTGCTGAGAGATGCAGATAGTTTTGCTAAGGGCGGATTCGACTCTGGATTTCTGGACTCAGGTTCATCACAAAAATAAAGTTCACTTTAGGACAGCAAACAATGAAAATGCCGTTCTGAGTGAGCTCTGTTGTCGGAGCTATACGGAGAGAATTTTTTACATGTACCGATACTTACTTATTTGAGTAGTATCGAATGTTCTAAGAAAACAAACAAAACGATATATGGTATTTCGGCATCGAGTAATTATTCCAAATGTTATTTCTGTTGCTACAGGTGAAATATTAAATCAAAATGTGTAGGTCCCTTGTATAGCACATTTAAATAAATTAAAAGTGATTTATTACAGAAATGTAATTAGGTAAAAATATTTTTAAGGCTCTTAATAAAAAAGCTACAGGCGGCTAACTATCTGAGTAACAGTAGCTCTCGCTTTTGAATCTTTTGATCTTCTTCTTCATATTTCTACAAGGTTATGATCCGGAAACAATGGATCATAACCATCCCACTTCACCGCATTTCTACTGATCCGCCTGTGGGGTTCTCTTATTCGACTTCAGAATATATCGGCAGGCCTCCCGATTTTGGATCACTCGGTTACTGAGGCCAATGAAATGCCGATGTCGTCGCATTTGTGTGATCCAGGCGTTTATAGGCCTGCCTTTCCTGGACGCGATGTCTTTGGAACGTTGATTGATATTGCCTTTTTAACAGGGTTCAAATGAACCTGGCAATACCAGCCGAGCGGGTCGCGCTTTATCTTGCGTAAGGTGAACTTCTTATTCGACAAGCTTTGTCACTCCCGCTGTCATGCGAAGCATCTCCATCTCAGCTGCCGTTAATTTATTCTCATACTTTTTGTACATCCTCCAACATTGTGAACCGTATGTGAGCGCTGGACGCACAACTGCGGTGTAGAGCCTTCCTTTCAACTTAGAGTCAATTTTTCGGTCACAGAAGATAGCGGAGTTTTCTCGCCACTTCATCCACCCTACGCTTACGCGTAGTTCCCAGATATTTGAACTTTTTGCACTTGGGAAGCACTGTTCAATTCAAACAAATGTCTGGAATAGGCTTGAGTGGATCAGAGAACGGGCAGCACAAGTACTCTGTCTTTTTTGAACTAATGCGATACCCATTTCCCTCCAAAACGTCCACCCACACATCAAATGCTCGTTGCAGGGATGTAGGATCCTCACTTATGATGGCGTCCATCGTCAGCAAAGAATAATTGATGTACCTTGGGGTCCATCACTTTACTGTTAAAAGTTTGGTATGGAATGAAAAATGTTAACACTTTACTTATATACTAATATTGTACTGTCCTTATCTGTTCGTCATATTTGTACATATGTGTGTGTATATAATGTACAGAGCAAAGTAAGTTCATTTAATTTATCTATTAAATTACAAGTTCTTAAATAACTAGAACGGCACAATTCACATCACATTTAATCCTTAAAATTATCATTCCTCACCCCAGCCTACTCTTGAAGTGAGTGTCCCTATGCTGCATCATAATCCTAGACACGTGTCTGAGTTTTATTTCCAATGTGTGATTTTCCGGAAACATGACGCTTATGCATTTGATCCCATTTTTTAATCCTGAACACAGTCTCAAAGCCATTTCATCTCTAATTTCTATTGTATACATCCATGTAATTTTAAATTGATATACTTTACGAAGGCGCACGGAGACAGTATTAAAGAACTACATAGTCGCAGTTGTAAGAGTTCCTCTTTACAATATTGATTCTCTACTTTCAAATACAATAGTAAAAAATTGAAAAATAAAAGGAAAAACTCCAAGGATATATTATACCAGATATAATCATAATAGCAGAAAATAAAGCATACATAAGCGTACAGAAAACAAATCTAAACTTCAAATGCAGTAAACTACAATTTATCACGATACGAGTAACCCCAATCCCCTGGTGGCCACCGCCATGGGGAAATGTTTAACCATTTCATTTAGTAAACGGTTTTCTATCCTTGTAGCCTGCAGAAAGAAGAACTCCAACCATGGGTTCGATTCCATTCTTATCCTGAAAATACATAGTACTCTCTGCCCCTTCCTACTGTTTTCTTCTTCTACTTTTTTTTTCTCTAATGGCAGCAACAATTTTGTTCTTTCTTTATCGGCTGAACAAAAACTCCAGCAAATAAATGATTTTTCATATGTATAAGCTCATATCCATCCACCTCTTGCTACAGCCAACATTGCCAGTAACAACAACAAGAACAGCAACTACTCGTATATATCGTCCTTAAAGTGCGCGCGAGTATAAATATATTTTACGGCGAAGGCAATAAACTTTTGCAGAAAATAAATTTACGAGCTTTGTTCTTAATTTTCCTTCATTTTCCTTTCTCTCTCTCTCTCGGTGAACAATGTTTTGCACAACTACATATCGACCACTGCCCCCCGCCTTTAGTCACCCACTGATCCTTTTTAATATATCCTTATCATGTGTGGAAGCAACACCACCTGTTCGCTCAGTAATGGTATATCATGTGGAGGTTGGGAGCTTGGTCCGACTATGTATTGGCCATTTGTTAGATTGTTGCTGGGAAGTGAACGTGTGGTATGGTTGTATGTATGTGCGAAAGTGGATTTATGTGTATGAAATCAACCCCCAAGCAGGAAGTTGAAGTCTGCTGACCAAGCAGTTGGACACAGCACTAGCCACATATATGTACTTGTGTGTGAGTCCAAAACTTTGCGCGGCTGAAGTTGTCATATTGCATTTACATTTACATTTAGCGTTCTGCATACCATATAGCTTTTATTAGATGAAGTACTACACACAGTATGTATTTATGAACTACATATCATTGCGGTCTATATCGCTCTTTTTGAAATTTCAGAAAGACATCATTTCCTGAGCCATTAGCCTTTAGATTGTGGACAATCATTTGTGTTATTAGAATACACTAACATACGAGTACATACGTTGACTTGCTAGTAGTTAGTGTACCTCTCACTTCCATGGAGTATCAATTGAGTCAGTGTTTTTCCGCTATTTAAATTGCTGAAAAAGTTAAAAAAAGTTAAGGTATATAGTACATAATCAGTCCTTTAAGTCTCCAACCTTCTTACTTACTTACTTAGGTGGCGCTATAGTTCGGAGTGAACTTGGGCCTCAACCAACAAGCCTCTTCATTTAGTTTGGTCTTTAACTAATTGCCTCCAGTTGCGCACTCCAAGTTGGTCAAGGTCCCTCTGAAGGTGCGCGCCACCTACAGCGATAATTCCCTCTACTGCGTCGTCCCTCGGGGTTAGATTCGAAAACTCTGCGGCCCGAACGTTGGTGTCCATTCGCACTACATGTCCTAGCCATCTCAGACGTCCAACAGGCACTTTTTTGACTAGGTCGATGTCGCTGTACAGCTCGTAGAGTTCGTGGTTGAATCTTCTCCTCCAAAACCCGTCAACGCAAACGGGACCGAAAATCTTACGAAGAATTTTTCTCTCGAAGCGACCAAGGACATCTTCATCCTCTATGTATAAAGTCCATGTTTCAGCGCCGTAAGCAGGACTGGGATGATCAGGGTCTTATACAGAGTCTCCTTAGTTGTTTGAGATAGGGCTTTACTGTTGAATTGCCTTATAAGCCCAAAAAAACGGCGATTGACAAGAATTATTCTTCGCTTTATTTCTGCGCTGATATTGTTTTTCGAGTATACCATATAGCAGAGCCAAGGTAGACAAAGTCCCTTAGTACCTCGAAGTGATAGCTGCCCACTATGACGTCCTGTCCAACTCGTCTGTGTTGGCTGTCCCTTCTTGTTGACAGCATATACTTGGGTTTGCCCTTGTTTATCGCTAAACCCATTTTGGCCGCTTCCTCCTCAATGCTTGCAAATGCACCTGTGGCAGCCCGCTGAGTTCTTCCGATAATGTCTTTATCGCCGCCGCGTATGCAAGCAGTTGTACGGACTTGTGATGGATTGTGCCTCCGGTGTTGGCTTGTGAGTTCCGCACAATCCGTTCAAGTAAAATATTAAAGAAGTCATATGACAGCGCGTCACCTTGTCTAAAACCTTTTTTGACATCAAAGGTCTGGGTGAGGTCATTACCGACCTCGATGGAGCAGCGAGCGTTTTCCATCGTCATCCTGCACAGACGAACAAGTTTGGCAGGGATGTCAAAACTAGACATGGCTTTATAAAGCTCTTCTCTATAGATGCTGTCATAGGTGACCTTGAAATCGATAAAGAGGTGGTGAGTATCGATTTGGAATTCTTGGGTTTTCTCCAGGATCTGCCGAAGT
Source organism: Brachypalpus laphriformis (assembly GCA_945910035.1). Classification (NCBI taxonomy): domain Eukaryota; kingdom Metazoa; phylum Arthropoda; class Insecta; order Diptera; family Syrphidae; genus Brachypalpus; species Brachypalpus laphriformis. The sequence goes on along the minus strand of OX246755.1, from coordinate 167,004,131 downwards.
GTGAAGATTTGATCGATGGTGGATTTTCCTGGCCTGAAACCGCACTGATAGGGTCCAATCAGGCTGTTGATAAAGGGTTTCAGGCGTTCACGCAATATCGCAGAAAAGATCTTGTATGCGATGTTGAGGAGACTGATGACTCTATAATTGGCGCAGTTGAGAGGGTTTCCTTTCTTGTGGATGGGGCAAACGATGCTGAGATTCCATTCATCAGACATACATTCGTCAGACCAAATCTAAGTGATGAGTTAGTGTATGCACTCTACCAATTCATCACCAGCTGCCTTGAAAAGTTGGGCCGGTAAGCCGTCAGGTCCAGCAGCCTTGTTGGATTTTAGCTTGATCAGGTGGACGGAAATTTTGACTATCATCGTCTATGTTGAATGGTTCATTCTGCCTGACAGCGGGATGTTGGTCTTCGTCGCCGTTATACAGTCTGCAGAAGTAGTTTTTCCATATTCTCAGCACTGACTGTAATCCTACTACGAGGTTTCCAATTTCATCTCTACAGGTTTCTGTACGGGTATTGGTAAAACTTCCGTACATTATTTCTGGAGTATAAACTCTCTCAAACGCGCGCTTCTCATGCTCATTCTTCTTTTTTTTTTTTGGAGAAACCGATGTTCTTCTCGTCTGTTTTGCTCGTAGAGCTCACGAGCAGCTCTCGTCTTTCTTTGCAGCGCCGCTTTGTATGCCTTTTGTTTTGCTGCATGCACTCACCGGCATTCTTCGTCAAACCAGGGGTTTCGCGGCGGTGGGTGAGTGAGACCCAGCACATCAGTCGCGGCGTTTCTGATGGCATGTTGGCAGCGTTGCCACTGGTCTTCGGCACTTGATGCTGTCGGCAAAGGGGTGATTGAGAGATTTCGGGATACGTGTTCAGCGAAGAGTCTGGCGGTCTTCTTTTTTGTTGCTCAGTTTAGGATGTCCGCATTCGTACCTTGGCTACAACAAGGTAATGATCCGAGTCTATGTTGACCGCTTGGAAGGTCCGGACATCCAGAATACTGGAGGCATGCCTTGAGTCGATCGCAATATGATCAGTTGATCGTTACATGATCATTGGACTGCCATGTCTGTTTATGAATATCGAGATGAGGAAACCATGTGCTTGCTATGGTGACATTTCGCTCCACAGCTAAATCAATTAGCCTTAGTCCGTTATCAGACGTTGTGTCGTGTAGGCTATGCTTACCGACTGCCCCACCAAAGACGTCCTCCTTTCCTATTTTGGCGTTAAAATCGCCCAATACGTTTTTAACGTCGTATTTAGGACATTGTTCGTATGTTTTGTCGAGGAGTTCTTAGAAACGGTCTTTGGTGACCGCATGGAGGTTGAGAGTAGGAGTTGTTAGGCCTCAGCTAAGTGAAAACGCTTATGTTTTCATATGATCTCATGCACTACCGTTTGACCAACCGTCTTCAACCTTCGTTAGCCCCTAATCAGTGTTAACGCGGAGCTGTAGTATAATCTACTACACTTTGTTAAATCGATAAAAATTTAAATGAATATAAAATATTATTATTACAAAGTACATATTAGTTAAAGTAGTTAGTAGATCTTAACTCCTACATAGTAGATAAGTAGGCTGTGTAGAATTTAACGTGAATGTAGATTTAGTACAAGTGTATGTTGTTGGGTGAAAATGAAAAAATGATGTGTATTGGATTCTTTCAAATAGAATCCGTGATTTTAAGTCAATTGGCTTGGATTTCTGTTTCTTCTGATCACATCGCTTTGTCGCGTCATTGTGCGCGCAGCCTTAGAGTCTACTTCTCTACAAACGCTTTTGTGTTGACACTACATCAATAATTTCTTTCTCTTTCTATCTATCCTTTCCAATACCCGTACTATGACGACCAGCGTTTCCGGGCACCAATCAGTTACAGCATCAACACCAGAAGATGACCGGACGGGATGCACCAATTGTTAGATTTTAAAAATAAAAAAAGGCAATTGATGTGTTGACTATACTGAATATGTTAAACAATCTCCCAAACGGTCTAAGAACCATTATCCAAGTTAACTTGAGAAAAAACCACTAAATCTGAATTAACTAAACTAAATTAAATTGACAATTAAACTAAAACTCTGATTTCTTAAATTTAAAATTTATTCATATATGTCCTTAATTTAGAAGTAGTTTTAAATCATACATCGAATTGTAGGTTTTGATGACACCAAAAGCCTCCCATGACAAAAATAATATGTCGTAGCTTAAATTCATGGGAATTAAATAAAACTGAATTGAAAAAAAAGAAGAAAAAAAAGAAAAAAACAAACAAGCCGAGATACAAAAGCTGATTTCTTTTCCTTTCCGAAACATTGTGTGTGTTTTGGATATTGAATTATTATTTGTATCATCAGAGACTCCTTCTGCCCTCTTTTCCTAGACATGAGTAAACAAAAACAAATCGATCATATTAAATCTCAAAAACAAAAATTATTTCACAAAGTAAACAATAAGAAATAAATTTGTTTTTCCAATTTCCCAACATGGGATAAACAATCAGCCTTATAATTTGAAGCCTGTTGTAATTTTAATTAATTTATTTACATCACAGAAAATATCCAGACCATGCTTTATAGACTTAAAGATTTTTTTTCAAATTTCGTTTGCTACCATTCATAAGAATTATTATCCTCTCGTACTCGTACATATGCATACCTTGTAGATTTATTAACGATCTTATTATTCTCTCTAGGAAAGAGAAAATACTATCAATCGTGGGATAAACAAATAGCGCCTCGACTAGGCTATAAAATTCCATAAATACAAAAGGGTGTACACATCCCCATTCAAAAAATTTAAAATTTAAAAAAAGAACCCATCGTACAAAATATGATAATCAAAAAGCCTCATAATAATGGGTAATAAACAGATCGTTTTTGTTTTTTATTTTGTATTTTTTTTTCCTTGTGTAAATATAGTTTTTCAAATTTTATGATTTGTGTACACACGCAGTGGAAAATTATTCGCCGTTTGCGGCGAGATGGAATTATTATGGCCTAGTGTATATAATTTTATCTTTATCTAGTGGAATAATTGGAATCTGGATATTTGTGTTTATTTGAAATTTTATGGGAACAGTGGTGGAATTGTAAATTTGCTGGAAATTCACGCAGTTTTATTAGAAAATAACACATTTTTGCATGCATAATATGTTTGTACAGCTCGTGTGTTAACAATATTTTTTCGTAATAATAATTTAATATGAGTACAATAAAATTTTTCAGGATTTATGAGCTAAACAAATTTCAGACTCAGTTTGAAATAATAACTTGGAAAATTTAAATACATTCCGATTGATTTTTATTGATTATTCTTATTTAGTTGGATGTGTATGTTTAAGCAATGACCCGCAGTATGTTTGTTTATTATAAGTAAGGCTTTCAAGAAGTTATGATATAAGGTCAGTGGTGTATGCTTTTCGGGCAGTAAAAGCCAGATGGACAATCGTTTTCCAAGACTATGACTGACAACTCGAATATTACTTATGGTTCTTCGCCGAATTCCAGTTTATTTGTGATTAGTGGCTTTCAAAATAGGATAAGGGCAGCATGGAATGAAATTGTTTTCTTCGTTGATCAATTCTCCGAAAATATGAAAACTTTTGACAATTTTTTTTGTTTTTCAGCATAGATAACCTCCTTTCAGAGTAATACAGTTTCCCAACGTCTCTCCCATTTTTTAAAAAATACGAGTTGTCAAACTCTCCGAAATAGGCTTCTATCTCGACGATGACCTTCTCGTCTGAGCGGATTTTTTTTCCGTGAGCCTCGTTTCAGGTTAGGGAACAGAAAGAAGTCGCAGGGAGCCAAGTCGGGTGAGTGTGGTGGATGCGGCAAAAATTCGTAGCGCAATTCGTGCAATTTGGCTGCAACAATTCTGGAAGAGTGAGCTGGTGGGTTGTCATGGTGGAACATCACCTTTTTCTTTGCCAAATGCCGCCTTTCATTTGAAAGAGCCTTATCAAATCGGTCCAATAATTCACTGTAGTACTATCCTGTGATCGTGATTCCTTTTTTTAAAAAGTCGAAGAGAATTATGCCCTTAAACAAATAAATAAATATTTGGCGCAACAGCTCTTTAAGTGCCAGGGCCTAGCTTCTCGCAACCACTCATGTTGTGTGTGTTATATTTTTCACACGAATGGAAGGGACCTACAGCTTAGTGCCGAATCCGAACGGCGATTTCAGAAGCTTTTTCGTGACAACAATACTCTCGGATATTTTTCAGACGCTCGCGAGAGGTGGGACCATGAAAAAACTTTTTGGTGTTTTCTGGCACTCGAACTTGGAGCCTCATGCGAGTGATCCGACACACTAACCACTTACGCCACGGCGCCCACAATTATGCTCTTGGAATCCCAAAAAAATTGTAGCCAACAGTTGTTGCCTTCCTCGGAAGAGATTCACCCGGAAAAATCCATTATTTTGATTGTCGCTTAAGCTCTGGTGTATAGTAATGGATCCAGGTTTCATCAACGGTGACGACTTGATGCGAAAATTCCTGCGGATTTCGCTTAAAGAGGTCCAAACACTGCTTTGAAGTTGTCAGCCGAATCCGCTTGTTGTCTACCGTGAGCAATCGCACCCATTGGGCCGATCGTTTTTTCATTCCTAACTAATCATGTAAAATGTTTAATGACGTTCCGTACGACACGCCTATAGTCTCTGCTAGTTCGCGCACTTTCGTTCGACGATCAGGGGAATCTCATCATGGGCCTTTTCAACGATTTTCTCAGTGACCACGTCTTCCAGGCGGCCTGGGCGCTCCTCATCAAAAATAGATGTACGGCCACGTTTAAATTCGTTGAATCAATATCTCACCCACACTTTTCAAAAATACTAGAGTTGCAAGTTTAGCCATGCAGTTACTCGGGGTGATCGACCTGGTCGATTAAGACTCAACTGGGGAAGAGTTATGTCAAGGGAAGCAGCCCACGTCCTTTGCCAAAACTGCACTCAACGCCGCTTACGTATTGTGGAGGACTTAACTTAATTACATAATGGAAAGTATGTATATGTTTTCGGAAAATTCAGGAGGAGAATTGGAAAAAATTACAACCACAAAGTTAAATGGGATGAAAAATACAAAATCCGAAATTTTATTGCAATAAATTTGGTGTGCTAGGAAATAATGTCACCTATTCAAAATATATTTTTGAAAATACCTAATTTTCAAACTTCCCATAAATGTGAACTTAATTAGAAAGATAAGGAAACTCTTCTATGCGCCTCATAAATTCTCATAAATACTTGAATAGTATCATGTTTAGCTGTAAATCCACAGACAAGCTGTGAATGTGTTTGGAAAACTATCTGAAAGGAAAATATTCAGTGCATAGAGAAACAGGTATAAGAATAGGTCCCATTTCACATTTTGGTAAGTTCGCAGACCGAAACCGAATTGGACTAACTTTTCGTTGAATAATTTTATCTGGTTGCAATGAACGTGATACCCTTTTGCCTGCTGTTGCTACTGCTATTACGTTCATGTCCTTCAACCAAAAGTTATACCCGAAAAGGGCGAGAGTTTGTCTGGACTTTCATTTATTATTCTCTGTAATCTGTTGTTGGTAATACATATTTTCTTCTGACTGAAATGTGTCTGTGGGTTAAAACTGGGCATTAGATAGAAATAAATATTGGATAGAGGGGGAGAAAGATAACTTTGATGGTGCAATAAGAACATAAAAAGGAATAACTAATCGACTTTGGGTTTGAATTGTTTTGAATTCCGCAGCTATTACATGACGTTTCTTATGATATGATACTTTTCACGTTGTGTACACTGTTGATTTGAATGCCTAATAAGTATACCTTAAAACCTAATAAAAACTTACCAACATCCCTCAAAGAACACGGAACACCCTAAATACAAAAGGATGTATCTACTACTACTACATTACATTGAACTTTCAACTCAAAATTAATAAAGTTTTTGAAAACTTGACGAGCTTTTCGCTTACCCAAACAAAATAAAAAAGTAATTTTCTTTCTCTCAGAAATACAATATTTTGAGGTTAAGGGTTATGTGCTACCTCCAACTTATCCTCTCTACTAGATCTAGAATAATAACACAGTTATTTGATAACATTCCCGCAGAATTTTGTCCTAAATTTTCTCAGTCTTAGGTAAAGATCGGGGAAAAAAGTCTCTCCTTGTGTAAATTTACTTTTCCAACATTATTTAAATGCAAAAGGAGGTGGCATACTTCGGAAGAACTTCCTCATATTATGTGTACTGTTTCTACAATGTTTCAGTTTTCTAAGTCGGGGTTTTTCTTTTGTACTTTATTTACACTTGGTAACTCAAGCATGGGCGGGTTAGAGGCGACATGATATATGTAGGTACATATGTATGCACTCGTAGTTGCGCTGAGTTCTATGACAACTTGGGGAAAACTTCTGAGGGTACTTGGTACATATGAGACTCTGGCGCATCCTGCATTTTCTGTTAAGTATAAAGAAGGGAAACTGTCCAAAGAAACAACGCAAATGTTTAACTTATTTTACTGGTATAGAGAAGGAAGTACTTTAGATTTTTCATCATGGGATAAGGTTTGAGGGAAGGTATTCAATTTAAATTATAATAGTTCAAGTACGTATTGATTGTTATTTAAAAAAAAAATATTTGGCGCAACAGCTCTTTAAATGCCTCGGCCTAGCTTCTCGCAACCATTCCTGTTGTGTGTGTTATATTTGTTCACACGAATGGAAGACACCTACAGTTTAGTGCCGCATCCGAAGGGCAATTTGTTTTGAGAAGCTTTCTCGAGACAACAATACTCTCAGATGTTTGTCAGACGTTCGCGAGAGGTAGGACCGTGGAACAACGTTTTTGGTGTTTTCTGGGATTCGAACATGGAACCTCACGCACAGTGGTCCGACACACTAACCACTTGCGCCACCGCGCCCACATTGACTGTTATTAATTTCTTTATTTACGGCAATGAAGACTGTTAAATCAATAAGAAGATTAACGGCAGATTTTGTTCATTTAAAAGGGTGAAATAGACTGTGAATTAGCGCTATATGGTATGTATTTATGCAAAAAAAAAAAAAAACCAACAATAGGTTGCTTTAAGGGAACTGATTTTGAGAAAAACCACAACTAATGTGATATGATTGTTAAGGCGTTTTGTTTTCTTGCGAGACTGAGACACTTATAGTTTTATGAAGCTAGATTAGCTGTCCAATGTATTTCTTTGATATCCCGTCATTGAGGCGTGTCCCTTGTGTACGTTGTTTAACTTTTTGTAAGATCCACATCTGCAAGCAAAGTGAATAAAAGATTCTTACTCGATATTAATTCAGCAGAGAATGTCATGAATGATACCTAGTTTGACTGCATTGTATCCTATTGACCAGTAGTTCGTACCAATAGCTAATATTCCATACTGGTGATATATACACAAGTCCGGTTTAGAAGCTCGTGCATGCCTATTTTCAAATAGACTCCTGGTTTATTTACGGACATTCCTTGATCACGGTAGATGTCAAATATCACTCTGGTCACTATCATGGATGAAGAGTTATTACTTTTATTATAACTGTAGATATCTAATCCGATAGAAGATTTTGGCTGCTTTATATAATACTCTAGCACTTGTAAGAAAGCCATTCACCATCATTTGTAAGTAAACGCGGTTAGTCTAGATAGACCTCCTGTGACCTAATGCCACAAACAGATACTTATTCAATATGCGTCTTGTGCTCTGTGTTTGTTCGTCTTCAAACCAATGGTGTCAAAAAAAACTCTCACAAGGTGAGCTGATACACCTACTGCACAGATCATTGATCAAAATGACACAACATATGATCAGATGCGTGATATGGAATCATACATGCTTCTACGTTATACTAATGTTTTTTTTTTCTTTGGATTGCGCCAGGGATATGTAATCTTCATAGATACTAATAGCCCGAGTTCTACTAGCATGCACGATTCGCAAACCTGAGTAATCGATGCCAGGAATACGCCTACGTACTAAACACACACCCTACACACTTCAACCACTCTCCCCGCGGGACTGCCGTTAGGTATTACTTCGCGGGGCTGGTTAGCAATTTACGCTATGCTTCTTGTGTCAGCTTCTTCCGCTGCTTCAGCTGCTCTTCTTAGCTTTTCTATTCTCCGCAGCTCTTTTTGTAGAGTTGTTACGAAGGAACATATTGCCATCCAATTCTCTTCCGACCGTAACATATGGTCGAGGAGTAATGACGGACTTGGCAGAGTAATTCTCCATGCCGTGAAACGTGTGCAGTAAAACACTGCGTGCTCCGTATCTTCATCTTCACCTGGGCATTCCGGGCAGGATGGTGAGTTGTTGTGTCCAAATCAGTGTAGATATTTGTGGTAGCCACCGTGACCTGACAGGAACTGCGTTAGATGGTAGTTGCAGTCTCCATGCTTTCGACTTATCCAGTCTTGTATTGTCGGTATAAGTTTATATATCCATCTGCCTTTTATTGTATTAGCCGAACGAGCTTGCCACATAGCTGCTGACGCTGCCCTTTTTTCTCAATTTGTATCACCTTGATACCAGTGGCGTCGTGATGACTCAATGCTCTTCTGTTATATATCCTCAGCATTTCAACTGCGAGAATATCGATGGGGACCATTCCAGCTATGACAAATGCAGCTTCGTAAGAGATGGTTCGAAAGTCGCTGATTGTCCGTAGCGCACAGAGTCTGTATGATGACGATAGTCTGCTTTTGGTCTCCGTCGTCCTCAATGCCTCCGCCCAGACTGGGGCGGCATATAACAGAACTGAGGTGATAACTCTAGAGAGTAGAATCCTTCTAGCGTATCAAGGTCCACCGATGTTAGGCATGATACGCGAGAGAGCTCCCTGCATTTGCGATGCTTTTTTGCTAACAAAATCAACATGCGTTTTAAACCGTAGCTTGTTGTCCAGCATTACTCCAAGGTATTTAACCGCCTCTTTCGACCTGATGGTTTGGTTACCAACCTGAAAGTTGGCAAATTCGACGGTTTTTCGGCTGGTTATAAGAACAGCTTCTGTTTTATGGTCAGTTAGTTCTAGTCCGGCGGATATTAGCCAATCTTTTATCCGGGCAATTGCTTCATTTGTAGCTGACTCTACTGCATGGATCTGTTTAGCTACTGTCACGACTGCAATGTCGTCGGCGAATCCAATTATCGTTACTCCCCCAGGTAGCGGTAATCGTAGGAATCCGTCGTACATGATGTTCCACAATAGTGGCCCTAAAACCTATCCCTGTGGAACTCCCACAGTTACGTTGTAGTATTTTACCCCTTCATCGGTATTGTACCTCAGCTTCCTGTTGTTGAAGTAGTTCGTCACTATCCGTAGCAGGTAATATGGCGTATCCATCCTGGCAAGTGACCTTCTAATAAACGACCAGTCCGCAGAGTTAAATGCGTTTTTAACGTCCAGCGTTACTACTGCACAATACTCCTTTGTGCCATAGAGCCATCTTTCGCCTTCGATGGCACCTTTGGCGATATCAACTACCGCTCTTATGGCATCAGTAGTAGATCGTGCTCTTCTCAAGCCAAATTGGTGATCTGAGAGGGCTTCTTTCTCTTCTGCTACTGCGAGTAATCTATTATAGATTATCTTCTCGAGGATCTTTCCCATCGTGTCCAATAAGCATATTGGACGATAGGATGATGGTTCTCCTGGAGGCTTCTTTCCTTTTGGCAGTAGGACCAAATGCTGCATCTTCCATTTTTCGGGAAAGGTTCCTTCTTCAAGGCACTTCTGCATTGTTGATATGAAGAGGTCTGGTCTTTTTTTTACAGCTGCCTTTACTGCCTTATTCGGGATGCCGTCGGGTCCCGGCGCCTTGTTGTGGGTAATCTTGCCGTAATCTTGGAAAAAACCCATGAATATAAAATCGATACGCATCCCCCCTTCACCGATCCGTTCGATGTCAGGAAAGGTCTTAGACAAGGTGACGCGCTATCATGCGATCTTTTTAATATAATACTTAAAATAATTGTACGAAACTCACAAGCCAACACCAGAGGTACAATCTTTTACAAGTTTCGCTTACGTTGATGACATTGACATAGTCGGAAGAACTCAGCGGGTCATCAGTGGGGCATTTGCGAGTATTGAGATCGAGGCAGCAAAGATGGATTAAGCGGTCAATGAAAGCAAAACAAAATATATGCTGTCTACAAAAAAGGACACTCAACATCGGCGTCTTGGACAGAACAGCACAATAGACAGATATAATTTTGAGGTGGTAAAGGACTTGTTCTACTCTATGGTGAGTTCCATAAATGACACCAATGGGGATATCAATTGAAAAATTAATTTTGCCAATCGTTGTTTCTATGGGCAAGAAGGCTATTGAGTAACAAAGCCCTAACTCGAAGTACTAAGGTAACTCTGTATATGACACTTATTATCCCAGTCTTGGTGTATGACGCTGAGGCATGGACTTTGTCAAAATTGGATGATGATGCCCTTGGTTAATTTGAAGGAAGTTGTCCGACTGATCTTTGGTCCCGTCTGCAATTGGAGGAGAAGGTACCATGTCAAACTATACGGCTTATACAAGGACATCGACCTAGCCAGAAGAGTTCACATACAGCGATTAAGATGGCTTGGTCATGTAGAGTGGATAGAGTCGTTCCAGCCAAGAAATTCTTCGCATCCACCCTGGATGGACGGCGCAGTAGAGGACGACCTCGAGATAGGTGGCGCAAATAAGTGGAAGTGGACCTCAACCAACTTGACGTGCGCAACTGGAGACAGTTGGCTCGTAACCGGGCTGGCTGGAGAGGTCTGTTGGTTGAGGCCCGGACTGTAGCGCTACCTAAGTAAGTAAGTAATCCGGTCCTGTGTTATTTTCCAATATTTGTTTATTATTTTTACTGTAGCTGTCGAAAATGCAATTACAGAATTACCTAACAATTCCATTACAAAAAAGTTACCTATTCTTTGTAAAAGTCCGGGCCAGCCCTGAAATTAAGCCCACATACTTTATCCCAATCGTATTTGAAAACTTTCGAATTACAAAAAAAAAACAATTCATAACACTGAATCTGCTTTCATTCTTTCATTTTACCTTTATTCTCTCTTTTCAACATAGTTCGTTATACGCTTGAGCACAAAGCAAACATTTTCCAAAGTAATCTTGACCACAAATTGACAAATTAAATGAAAATACCTCACTCTCTTTAAAAAAAACGAATTTGTGTAATGTACCTATAATTTAGCAAAGTTAGACTACTCCTTGATTGATTCATGTATTAGCACAAAAGAAAAGGTAATAACATCAAAAAAATCGTCTGCACTTGACAGATGCTAGCCATAACCATTCTGACAAATTAAAAGCAAATATGACCAAATCATTTGTCCCCGTTCAGTTAATTAAATTAATGATCATCTCCTAGTACAAAACATAAAGACTGCTACCAACAACACCACCAGAAGCAATTTGTCATAATACTCCCGCGATTCAATAAAGGATCATTAACGCACCAGCAGGCGACAGACACACCCACAGATTTTATCCCAAAAATTAACCATAATGGCATTACGATGTAACAAAGAACCGAAGCAGCGATATAACACCGACTTTAACCCCACAATTAAGAATAAAAAAAAAAAGTTTAGCAAGAAGGGAAGATAGCTTCTTTATATCACACCAGGATGAGCCGCCGCCAAGTCATCCGAAAAAATGATTTAGTTGTCCTTTGTCCTTCTTTGAATCATTGCAGGCATCCCCACCCACCATATTCTCGAACAGTATCTATTTCACTAAAATTGTTGGTATTGTTTGCCACCCATATGCCACCTTTCTGGCTTATTTTTTCTTTTAGTAACGACAAATTGTCAGAGACTCACTTGTTGTTTTCACTGGGGTTCGGAAAATTAGAAGGGATATTCACCATCAATGCCATCCGACACCCTTTCCATTCTGGCTGGGCTAATGTACTTTTCATCTTTCAGATACGGAAATATTTTCAGTTATATGTCGGATCTCATCCCTCATGATAAATAAGGAAAAAAAATCAATCTGCAACAGACAATGGTCTCAATTTACACTCTGCCACTTGAAAGATAGCGAAAGCGCACCCCTCAGTGTCAGACCAACAACACCATTGTCATCCAGCAGAGCGAATAATACAGACGAAGGGATTTCCTGGTTAAATAAAAATATAAAAGTGGAATATAGAAATTTATAGTGATTTTTCTTTTCTTTGACTAAAATTCGACAGGAAGCTTAAATGCTTTATTGTCTTGCTAATCCCCTTTACATAAAAAGGTTCTTGCTAGTCGGTAGTGAGGTTTTATGGGAAATGTCCAAAGATTTACATGCATAAAAGGATGGAATTCTGTATTCAATGAAATATTTTTAAGTTCATAAATAAGAAATTGATGGTTCTCTGTTTACATTAAAAGGGAAATTGAGGGTGTTACTTCTTTAAATAGTTCACCCTTTCAAAGGTGAATAATCTGGAATGGAAAGTTACCAGAGGTACATGTAAAGTGCTCGAAAATCGACATTGCTAGTACCTGTTGGGAAATTATATATTATACATTATTAGTCAAGTAGAAGGCGTATTGGAAAAAATTCTCTATTCTTAGATACAAACTCGATTCAACAAAAACGCTTCTTTTCTGTCTTAGGTCGTAAACGTAACAAGTGAAATTTCTGAAAGCAACATTCCAACTTCTGCTTTCTGATTAAGAAGTGTAAGTCACTTCTTAACAAATGTGCGTATAAGTCCAGAAATGTTACTAGATACACATGCCAAACTGTTGCATGAAAATGCGAAGTAGGTTATAATTTCACAACCATGTCGAAATATCTAATTCTTAACACGAGTTAAATATGACTTGCACCACTGAGATTTTAACCGCATCAACAGTCAACGCATTAGGATCCCACTGTACCTAGTTGTCGAATCAAGTTCCCAGATTTTTCACTCCGTCTTTGAATTTAGTAGATTCATTCAGCTTTTGTTGGATCTAAACTTAACGTATAGATTTCATGGACGCAAAAGTTTTCCGTTCGGCCAGTGCATAATAGTTGAACTCTTCATTTACTCGTAGTACCAAAGCGGTGTCCTTTATAAGTCCTAATTAACGGAATAAGTTAAGCTGAACGTCATCAGTGCGCGTGCAAATAGACGAATGAACAGTAAATGAGGGAAGATCATTGATAAAATAGTGAATAAAAGAGGCCCCTATGTAGATCCTTTCGTCACACCCGTGAAGCTTGCTGTGAGGTTTGACATTGTATTTTTCCCTACCACTGCTTGTTTTCTACCAGAGAGATAGGATGGTTAAGTTAGGTTAGGTTGGAGGGAAGTTAGTTAGTTAGTTTCAGTTTATTTAGCTAGAGAGCCATTTTTGGACACATTAATAGGTATATACAAACTTAAATAGTGAACAATTTTTTTGTACGTTTCTATACATTCTACTTATACAATATTTCTTTTTGTGTAGTCAGATATTAATCTTTCAAATTCATTAAGGTTGTTTGATTGTTTTATGTTGGATGGTAGGTTATTTAAAGATTGGAAGCCTAGGTAATACACAGATCGCTGTCTTCTCGTTGTAGCAGCTCGTTGAATGTACAGCTCGTCTCTATTTCGTAGGATGTAAGGTGACTGGTGGTTCGTCGATGCTCTTTCACTTAAGTATTGTGGACACATATTGTTTCTAATTTTGAAAATGAGTGTCATTGTGGCCACAAACAAACGTTGATTTATACTGAGCCATCTCAAAGTATCTAACATGTGGGTTACACTAGCATATCTATTCAATTTTAAAATTATACGCATTGCTTTGTTTTGCAAAATTTGCATTCTCGTTTTTTGGGTCAGATTACAAAAGTATAGTACACTAGAACAGTATTCAAAATGGGGCTTAATGATCACGTTATACACTTTAATTGCACTGGACATAGATATGCCTTTTCTTATTCTTCTGAATACTCCTAATTTAGAAGACTTTTTTTTGCACAGGTAGTTTATATGTTCGTTTAAATTAAGTTTGTTATCTAACACAACACCGAGATATTTGACATGAGACACAATTTCTATCGGACTATTTTCTACGTGGATGTTGACATGTGGTGGTAACGAGACGATGTTTAACAGCATGCACTTTGACTTATCCATATTGAGGATTAGACGATTCACATTTAGCCACTTATATATTGCACTTAAATCTTTGTTTATATTTTTAACGCAAATCTCAATGTTGCTACCAGAGATGTATAATAACGCGTCGTCCGCAAAGAGGATCAGTTTGGAATATTGCACTACTTTTTCCATATCATTTATAAATACTAAAAATAGTAGAACGCCGATTATGGTACCTTGAGGGATCCCCATAGTAGTACTTAAAGGCGAAGATATATTTTCATTCACGATAGTACGTTGCGTTCGACCTTCAAGGAAAGATCTGAACCAGCTTAATTCGGATGATCTCACCCCGTATTTATTAAGCTTTTTTAATAATATCACGTGATTGACTGTCTCAAAGGCACGTTTCAGATCCAAAAAAAACGGCTATAATAACTTTTCCCTGGTCAATGTCGCGTTTCCATTCGCCTACCACGTAATTTATGCAGGTTTCGCAAGAATGCTTCGCCCTGAATCCCGATTGGGGACTACTAAGAATATTGCAATTCTCGAGATGTTCCTGGAACTGAACTGAAACCATTTATGAAAAAGGGCTTGAGATTATAGGACGATAGTCTTTGCATGTCTTAGCATCAGGAATTTTTTTGATGGGCACCACGAGGGATTCCTTCCAAGATTGGGGGAAAATCCCCGCAGCTAAGGATGCGTTTGCGAGTCTTAAAAAGACAGGCCCAATTTCAGTAATCGCGTTCTTGAACATTCTGACATTCATATAGTTGAAGTCATTTTTTTTTTATTTATATCACTTATTGCACTTAAAAGATGATCGGAGGTAACTTGACGAAACTTAAAATATATATTGCACTCATTTATTAAACATGTATATTCGGGGAACACAACGGAATTTGTAACCACTACTATACTTTGGACAACAAATTTATTTAATTCGTTAGATAATATTGCACTGTCATTTACTTTATTGCCACTTTCCAATTGTACTTCTGTTACGGTGTCTACTTTTTTTAAAAGGACGTACCTTTTTAGCTGTCTCCACATATCCTTTTGAGAGTTTGCATTTTCTATTTTCCTCTTTATAAATGAGGATTTGGCGAATATCAGATCTTGTTTATAACCGTTTCTACACAGCCTATACACTTCCCAATCGTTTGCGTTGTTCGTTAAAACCGCTCTTCTATACACGTTTATTTTTTGTATCTTCTTCCGTCGAAGCTCAAGGTTAAACCATCCCGCATTTTCGTATGGAACTAACTTCTTTACGACCATAGGTGTAACTGCACTTTTAAGCTCGGAAGTGCTCCTAAGTGCTTATAACGGGGGTCATACGGTCCATTGTGTTTTTCTTTTGTTGTATTGAACCAGTATTTAAAACATTTGTCTTGCTGACGGTTCTGTTGCAAGCAAGTGTTTGATCGTTTATGTCTCCTCTATCTCTTGACAGCTCCTGCAGTGGTCGGGTGAGTTGATGCCTAGTCTAGCTACTCCTATCGCGCAGTGTCTTGTTAATACGCCTATCAAGATGCAATTTTTTTTTTTATTCATCGCCAATAGACTTTTTGTTCTGTTTTCATCTAGGTAGAGTCGGCCATAAGCTGCGGGATATGACAGAGTCGTTTCTGGCGGACCATGGGGAGTTAATCAGTTCTTTTGCTTTTAGGCCTATTTTTTTTAAGTACACTATTAGTGCTTCTACTGACATCCGAGTATGTCATTGCTGACCCCTTTTTAGCTAGTTCACCTGCTACCTTGTTTCCATCTATATTTCTATGTCTAGGAACCCAGTAGAGAGTTACGTGATGGCTGTTGCATATTCTATTCTACGTATTACGACTGTTTTTAAGCGCTTTGATTGCCGCTTGACTATCTACGAAAATTGTAGTCTTAGAGGGATTTCGTTTTTTTTTATATATATATTGTAGTCTGAGCAGCCCTATCAATGGCGATGACTTCAGCTGGACAGACATCTACAGTCATCCGGTAGTTTGTATATAAGTCGTTGATTTTAAGTGACTCACAGAAAACTCCAGAACCAATCCCGATATCCATTTTAGACCCATCACTGTAGAGTTGAATATTCTGTACATTTGTTCTCTTGTCTTTCGAGAATAAAAGTGGAGTAGTTCTTGGCGAAAACTATGGGTATGATATAATTTGTTGTTCTGTCGAGATCGGTTATACTATACCTGTTGAGTATAGATGCATGTTCATAGGAGCTTTGCTTACATGCGCCCGATTGTTTGCGACGAATCGCACTTTTGGTAGCTGTGCATCGTATGTATTCATCTAGGAGAAGGAGATTTAGCATCATCTCTAAACCCGCTTGTGGTGATGATCTCTGTGCTCCTGCTATGCTTATGAATGCTAATCTTTGTACTTTTGTGAGTGTTCCTAGATAGCTAGTTTTGTCTGTTGCATACAATAATTTCGTAGGTAAGGATGGATCTCACGATCGATGTGTACATCCAGTTGATTATGGACGGACGCAGATCACATTGCTTACCAAAGGTTTTCTTGCATGTGTAGAATTCACAGAGTGCTTTCTTTATTCTTTCTTCCGTGTTCCAGCTTCCAGCTTTAAATCAAGGATGGTTTCGAGATATTTAGCTTGAGAGTTTCAGAGCAATTCCATTCAGTTTGTGAGGATCAAATTCATCTATTTTCCTTCTTTTAGTAGACAGAACCAGTTCGGTTTAGTCGGATTTTTACTTAGACCGTTTTGTTCTGCTCAGGAGGATTTACCATGATTACTATGTCATTTGCATATGCAACTGTTTTGATTTCTTTTGTTTCGAGATTCTTCAGAATTTTCTTAACGACAATGAGCCAGAGCAGAGGGGTATGTATGCCGCTGAAGATGAGAAATTTTTAAGAAATTGTAGTTTCTAAATGTATATAGATGCTGTCGGAAGTTGGCAACGTTTCATCGCTTCAAATTTGCGAAACAGCCGCTGTGCAACATGCAGAAAGTTTGGGGGCGCACACAAGCATGCGCTCGAGAGAACAAGCAGGTGATCGTTTACATTATGAATTAGATTGAGATGGTCCCGTCTACCAGAATCAGATAAAATGTTAAGATATAAAAATATTAGGATATAATGTCGCAGGACTCAAAATAAGTTTTTTGAAATGAAGTTTTTTGATTATGTAAAAAGTTTTGATACATTTGTAATTTTTGAAACACATGTTTTAGAAGATGAGGAGGAAAAATTTAAAGCAATATTTAGGGACTATGAATTAAAGTGGATTCCAGCAGTGAAAGTAAATACATTTGGAAGAGGAAGTGGAGGGGAACTATTAGGCTATCGAAAGTGGCTGGAAGGAGTTGTTTTGAATTTCAAGCGAGCTGAAGAAATCAATGTCTTAGAGATAAAAACCAAAGGTTCTCACCTCTTTATTGTACCCATTTACCTGAACTGTAATCACTGGGAAAGGGATTATGACCAGCTTTGCGACGCACTACAGGATTTAGGGTCAATGGATTTGCTTCTTGTTGGTGATTTTAACCCAAGGATTGGAATGTCGGAAAATAATTTTGTAAGTGGATCTGTAACAACAATTATTAATCCAACCCGCAGATCAAAAGATGAATTGTGTGATGGGAAAAGGACTAAAATACTGGAAATTGCTAATGTTTTAGACGCAATGATTTTAAATGGAAGCTGTAAAGGAGACCCGAATGGCGAATATACGTTTATTCGAGGAACGGCGTGTTCAGTTATTGATTACTGTTTTATGTCGGGGAAGTGGTGCTCTATTCTGAGCAACTTCAGTATAGCTGCAGACCACATGCCTATGGTAATTTCATGCATAGTTCAGGAATCGAAAGAAGCGCTCAGCACGAAGCAACTGAGACTACTGCCAAAGTTGATATGGAGAGATCGATTTCAAACTATATTTCAAAATAATTTAGATCAGGAAATTGTTAAGCGAAGATTGGAAAACAAGCCACTGCACATGGAGGACCTTACTCGAATTATAGTTGAAGCTGTTCCAACAAACACTACAGGAAAGCGTAAGGGTACTCTCAAACAGGTCTGGTTTGACTCTATAAAACTAGAAAAAAATGCCTTTCGTTTCTTCGGCTCTTAAGGAACTACAATACCACATTTTTCAAAAATATGTATGCAGTCGCCAATAGGGACTTTAAACATCTCTGTTTTGTAAAAAGTAAACAACTGGAGCAACAATTCATAGCCATTTTAAATTCGTCAAGGTCCTCAGCAAAATTTTGGAAAGCCGCCAAAACTATCAACGGGAGAACCAATATCATTTCATCATCCTTACAAGCATCTGAACTTCGGGACTATTTTAAGAACCTGCTTAACACCCCACAATTTTTGCCTCTTCCTCAATACGCAGCACCATTTTTTACAGATCTCCTAGATGCTCCATTTACAATTTCTGAAGTACAGAGTGCAATCGCAAAATCGAAAGTTGGTAAGGCTCCAGCAGACGACCGAGTTCCAGCTGAATTCTTTAAAAATTGTTCAACTGAATTCCTGTCCGCATTAACCAAGGAATACAATAGGATATTTGAGACAGCGAGTGCTCCAAATAACTTCAAAAGAGCAATAATATTTCCCCTACACAAAAAGGATCATACGATAACCCTGAAAACTATCGAGGCATTTCGTTCCTGAATACATCAGTGAAATTGTTTAGTGCTATGATTTTCAGCAGGCTAACGCAGTGGATTGAGAATAAGAAGATTTTGAATGAATTTCAAGCGGGATTTAGGAGAAACTATTCAACTTTAGACCAAATATTCATCCTGACGAACATTGCGGAGACCTTCAAAAGAAAAAACAAGAAGTTATATGCTTTATTCGTTGACTTTCGCGCTATTTAAGATGGGAATCTCAAGCAAAATTGTAGTTTTATTACAAGCGATGTACGAAAACAACGTTGCTTATGTATGGGATGGTGAGCTTGTATCGGAAGACTTTACAACACGAATGGGAGTCAGGCAAGGATGTGTTCTGAGCACGTTACTTTTCATTTTATTTATAAATGATATAATGGATGCATTTGGAGGGGGAATTCAATTTGGAAGTATGCAGATACCAGGACTCCTTTTCGCAGATGATACAGTTTTTCTATCTAAATCAGTGGAATGAATGCAGCGAATGGTGAACCGTCTTGAGCGCTACTATGAACTTCGGAATCTGTCTGTAAAATGATGCTGTTCAGAGATGGTGGATGTAGATATTCTCGTAATGAAAAATGGACATACAAAGGAGAAAATGTTTTAATAGTTCGGGAGTATAAGTATCTAGGTGTATTAATTACGGCGAATCTCAACATGCGAAAACATTTCCAACTCAAACTAGCGGAGGCGAAGAGAGCTGTTTCTTCAGTATGGGGCCGTTGTATCAATAATAAATTTATTGAACATAGCGCAAAGCTTAAATTATTTCGTGCGACTGCAATCTCTATATTGCTATATGGGGCTCAAGTTTGGGGATACTGTCAGTTTGATGAGGTTGAAAGATTCGTGAGGTATTTTCTGAAACGCATTTTCTGGCTACCAACCTGCATTGCGATTGATCGGGAAACTACTGACTGCCCAAAACTTGTCTTGGGCCAGTAGCGTAACAATCAAGTTCGTGATGAAGTGCTTACTTTACCTCCTAGTGGTGGTCCCCGGGCAACTATACGTATAAACCCTTATACGTATAGGCCAAAATTGTAAGTGCGGGTTGTCTAGAACCTTGATTCTAGGCTAGGTAACGTGGGCCAGCAACCTGCGTTACCGAAAATCTCTCGCTACAGAAACCGACACTATGCCTCGGATAAGGAATGATCACATGTTGACGACTTTTGGCTATTGTACCCGGACAAAGATAGGTTTCTGGAATGTAAAGACGCTCCTCGACTCGGGAAGAGAAGGTCCTTACAATGCCAGATTCCTCCAATTGGAAAACGAATTCATGCGATATAAACTGGACATTTTGGGGGTAAGTGAAGTAAGATGGTTAGAAGCGGGCGAGTACCAGTCTCCAACGCGTAACACTGTACTACTCTATTCTGGAAGACCATCCGGAAGTCCGCGGGAATATGGAGTCGGACTACTGCTAACAACAACAGCACGCAAGGGCCTAATTTTCTGGCAGCCTCATGGTGATAGGATTTTGACGGCCAGATTCCGGACTAGAGTACGACGCGTCACCATCATACAGTGTTACGCCCCAACGAATAGTTCGTCTGAGGACGAAAAGGAGAGCTTCTACAATCTCTTAAGCGCCGTCTTCAACACAACACCAAATGGAGACATTGTCATAGTAATGGGGGATTTGAATGCCAAGGTAGGCAGCGACAACGAAGGGCTCAAACATGTAATCGGGAAGCATGGACTAGGCAACCGCAATGACAACGGCGAAAGGTTTGTGGATTTCTGCAATGCCAACCGCCTTGTGATAGGTGGAACCATGTTTGAGCACAAGACCTGCCACAAAGTCAGCTGGGTTTCCAATGACAGGCAAGCAACCTCCAACCAAATTGACCATTTTGCTATCAGCCGCCGCTTTAGAAGTAGTCTCCTGGACGTCCGAAACAGGCGAGGGGCAGATGTGGGTATAGTACGTGATCACCATCTTATGATAGCTACTCTCCAACTACGCACTGCTGCAGTTCGAAGATCCCACGACAACACAAGAATGCCCAGGTTCAACATCGATAGACTTAGTGATCCCTCAGTGCGCCAACAATTAAGGGTGCACTTTGCGCAAGGTGTGGAAGCAATCAGCAGCTCAATGCCCGCAACCATCCAAGACCATTGGTGTGCTGTGAAAAATGTTTTTACATCTGGTGCTGAAAGAATTGTCGGTCGATCGCAGGGAAGACATAGGGTGTGGCTTTCCGAGGATACCTGGAGACGGATTGACGAACGAAAACAGCTGAAAGCTCGCGTTGCAGCTACCCCAGCAGTAGGGAAAAGCGAGCTAGAGTCCTTATATCGCATGAAGATGAGAGAAGTTCAGCGTAGCGTGCGACGTGACAAGCGCAACTGCATCAACGCGCTGGCTACAGAAGCAGAAGAAGCTGCACGGAGGTGCGACAGCAGGACCGTCTACAGAATCACGAAAGAGCTGACAGTTGGTCGCAGCTCCAGCCAACACCCAGTGAAAAGCCTAGACGGCTCCTTGCTCATTTCGGATGAGGACCAGCTCAAGAGATGGAAAGAGCATTTTGCAATGGTTTTGAACCGTATATTCGCTAGCGATATGCTCCCAAATCAGACTGAGATGTCCGAGGTGAGAAGTTCCCGAATACGCACCACGACTCCCAGATCAAGGCACTCAAAACCAACAAGGCGGTAGGACTTGACGGTATTCCAGCAGAGCTCTTACGAGCAGTGCCAACAACATCGGCTGAGCTTCTGCTTCCACTTATAGATAGAGCTTGGGAAGCTGAGAGCTTTCCTAACGAGTGGAAAAAGGGAATGATCGTCAAGCTTCCTAAGAAAGGAAATCTAATGGAGTGCGGAAACTGGAGGGGTATCTGCGTGCTGCCTGCTGTAGCTAAGATAATAGCTAAAATCATCCTTGAGCGGATCAAACAACATCTCGAAGACACACTCGATGCCGAACAAGCAGGTTTCCGCTCTGGATCCTTCTGTGCCGACCACATCAACACCCTGCGGATTATCATCGAACTGTATGTTGAATATCGATCGCCACTGCACCTGCTGTTCATCGATTTTGAGAAGGCGTTTGATAGCGTCAACAGGGAGTTTATTTGGTGTGCCTTACGCAGGAGAGGCATTCCCGATAAACTAATTGCTATTATCAAAGCTACATATGAAGGCTCCAAATGTCACGTTCTGCACAGGGGAAGGTTGTCTGAGGAATTTGAGATCCAAAGTGGGGTAAGACAAGGCTGTATCCTTTCACCAATATTATTCCTATTGGTGATTAGCGATGTGCTTCATGCAGCTTTGTCGACGGGAAACGGAGGAATTCGATGGACTCTTACATTTCAACTGAAACATCTTGACTACGCTGACGATATATGCTTACTCTCACACAGAATTATGGACCTCCACCAAATGACAGCAGATGTGGAGAGGGAGGCAGGCGTCGTCGGGCTGAAAATTAATACGGCAAAAACTAAAATTATCAGCCTTGGAACAAACTCATCGGCTCAAATATACATAGCTGGACAACCGGTAGAGAGAGTAGAGGATTTCCAGTATCTTGAGAGTATTGTCTCGACCGATGGTGGAACCGAACTGGATATAGCCAACAGGATCGCCAAAGCAAAATCCGCGTTCGGTATGTTGTCCAAAATATGGCGAAGCAATGCAATCAGTTTGAGCACCAAAATAAGACTGTTCCGCTCCAACGTTGAATCCGAGCTGCTATATGGTTGCAGCACGTGGAGAGTGACCACTACTATCACCAGAAAGCTGCAAACGTTCGTTAACAGGTGTCTGCGCAATATCTTAAGGATTTTCTGGCCCAATCGTATCTCTAACGAACACCTTTACGAGAGAAAGGGTCAGGAACCAATAGGCACAACTATCCAACGGCGGAAGTGGCAGTGGATTGGTCACACGTTCCGAAAGGGTGACAGCTCCATAGCGAACCATGCTATGCAATGGAACCCTCTAACTCAGGATGGCAGAAGACCTGGCGGTCCGAGGAGAACATGGCGCAGAACAGTCGAGAAGGAGGCACGGCAGTTAGGGAAAAGTTGGGGAGAACTCAGACACATTGCCAGAAACCGTACACGATGGCGCGTAGGCGTAGTAGAGGCCCTAGGACCCACAAGGGGATACAGGACATAAGTAAGTAACCTGCACCCCTAATTATATGCTGCATTTGGAAACAACAGTGCCACCGGTATTTTCAGAAACGCTTAAGCTGCATTTCGATTTTATCATTAAAGTGTTGGAGATGGAAGATGGACGGCTGCCTAAACTAGTGCTTAAGAGAGCTATATCAACAAGAGGAAACCTTATCGAAAAGTGGGAAGAGCTGGGGGAGAGTTTTGGTGAAAACGTGAGAATTGCAGCAGATATTAACTCTGCTGAGTTAAGGATGGTATTTAAAAAAAAACTTTTAGAGAGAGCAAGCTACGCTACTTATGATTGTTGCAAAACGGAAGCTGAAACTGCCCAGCATAGAATGATTTACAGCAAACTCAACTATAATCTTCAACAACATACGTACTTTCTCAACCGCTTTCCGCTGAATATGATTAGCCTAATATTTAAACTAAGAGGGGAAATAATAAATTTAAATTACATCCCACATCGACCAGACCGGTCAGTTCTATGTGACCTGTGTAATCTTCAAGAAAGGGAGGATGTATACCATTTTATTGCCCAATGCCCTATTTTAAGTGAGTTTCGTGTGAGATACTTTGGCGCAACTGCATTGGATATGAATGAGGTCTTGAATATTTTGAACGGCAACCTTGGTTGGGAAGTTTTATATAAATACGCATTAACCGCATTTAACTACAGAGCACGTATTGTAGAAGGAGACTTCTAAATATCAATGTGTATTAAAATATAAATGATATAATAAAATAATATAATTATTATCCACTGCAACTCATAGATCATCAATTACTTTTAATAAGGCGGTTGGCATGTAAGCATTGATCTAAGGCCGGATGTGTTTTAGTATGCTAAATAGGTTGATATATGAGAGTGGATAAATTTCTCCATAACATTTGATAAAAACTGGAAAATGAAGACGTGAAGATTGCTCTGAAAATATGGTAAGGTACTGGAAGTATGTGTGGTAACATTATATCATTAATTAACTCTTTTAGACAAACCATTCTTTAAGTTATTGGCATAGATCAGTCACTCGTCATACGTTGAAAGCTAACCCTGCCTTCATAGACTTGACACTTACATATCAGGCACAACACTTATACTTTCACAACACTCGCATTGGGACAAGGTGAAGCAGTATATTCTTCTTCTTCTTCCTTTTATCAGCGAGGTCATGATCCGAAAATAAGGGATCATAACCCTCCCACTTCACTGCATTTCTACTGATCCGCCTGTGGGGTGCGCCTGTATGAAGCAGTGAAGCAGTATATTGACCGATTCATTCGAAACAATCCTACCAAAAATATCTGGCATTATAGGTACATTCTGTTCAACCTACAACATGGTCCTACATATGGTCTTTTCTTTAGTGTTGATTTTCGTTTGTAATAAAGTACAAGGGACTTTAATATTAATTTTCATTTAACCTGCTTTCAACCACGACTTTCTTTCTCTTTATTTTCATTCAGTTGAGTACCTGTAGCCTTACGAGTAGATAGAATTAATATTTTAATCACTTCCAAATTCTTCTATTTTCATCCACACTCTGGTCCCCTATTTTAATTTAAACCTTTACCCCTACCATCACTAAAATGTTGCTCACAATTAAAAAAAATGCTGGTAGTCTGTCAGTGCTTCTATGTGGGATATGAGATGACCCACTCTTCAAAAATTCCTTCGTTAGAAAATTGAAAATTCAGAAATTTAGAGAGCATTCGAGCAATTCTTCTGGAAACTATTCACCTGCTATTCACCCATTTATATCTTTACTGGAAAGTTTTTCATCAAATTGCTACCAGTATCAGTATCTATGGTGTAATACCTATGATGATGCATCCAACTAAAATTCTTCCAACTCTACAGCAACCCATTATCACATAAAATACCACATAGAAAAATTCCTATCCTCTACGCCTCCGTTTGCTACATCAGCAAAGGCAGGAGTAGCTCATCGTCATCGACAATAAGATGAGAGACGAGAGAGAAAAATTGGGTAGAACCCGAATACAAACTTTAAAATCCGTTTGTTGATTCCTTTGACCACGTTCCTTTGGTTTTGCTCTTTAGAGTCTAGTTCAACTAGAGGTGGGGGTATGCTTCTATAACGCATCTCTCTTCACTGGCCATTTAGGGCGTCTTTGGTGTAGTTGTCCAATTCATAGTTTTGCAACCTATGACTTCCATTGGCAAGGAGTCGATCTCCTCTTCACCTCCGTTGGAGTGGGTTTGTACTTTTTTTTTTACGTTTCTATCAAATATCAGGATTTGATGGAGGCCATCAGTTTCAGGTATACTCCTGGCATTAGCCTCAACCTCAATGGGGATATGAAGGCAAAATGTTCCATGCACAGAATGAGGGTGCATTGGAATCTTTTAAGTCGAAAAGAACTTTGCTCCAAGAGTTTTCCCATAACTACTCGTCGACTACATGTACATGTACCCTGAAAACTATAAAGCCCCATTCTATACACAGCCGTGTATATAGGAAGGGTGCAGGCACATAGAAAAAAAAATTCATCTCTGAAAGATGGTGGGTATAGAAATTCTCATCAGGATTTTCATTTTGAATTATCCACAAAATGCTTTTCAAAACTTTTACTCGTACGATGGATCGTCGTCGTGGTGGAGGACGGTGTATCTGAAGCATGTATGTGAGTTCAGGTTTTCATCTAGGGTCTTATAGTTATACTCATAACACAAAGGAGGGAAATTTATCAAAAAGAAGGAATCCCTTCGGGATTATAGAGTGAGTGAACTGGGTGGTGTGGGCGGAATTCTTCTTGGCCGCAACTTCTAATTTCGGGTATAGAATGTGGTTTTGACTGAGGATCTCTCGTGCGCTCGTTTGGTTTAATTTATATTGAATTGGAAATTTTGCTGCAAGGTATATCTCATCGCTAGTTGGATAATGGCAGTAGAAACCCCCCGTTGAAGGCTTTGATTTTCCTTGACTTTCTTTTTTTTCCTTTATCCATTTTGTGAATACGATTTTGATTTTTGGTTTCTTAGAGTGGAAACAAGTTTCCAGGTGAAATGATTATTCTTATTGAAATTTAGAGGAAAAGAAAAACCTAAGGAAATACGCGCCATTTTGTTTGGGAAGGGAAAACTCCACCTTCATACACGTACTATACGAGTATAGTGAATGCGCACAAAGTTCTGAAAATTATGAAATATTGTGCAATCAGGGGTGGAAAAGCGCACCCTTATGGTTATGATTATGGGACATGAAATAAGTTCCAACCCACTTTTCTCTGCTCACGGTCGATATGGAATTTTCGTAGCACCATTTTCTGGAGTATACATATGTATTATACGTATGTGTATCATCACTTTTCTACGATGGGTCAAAATTTAATTCAGTAAGGAAATTTACTTACTGGCGTAGATAGAAAACTGAATCTTATAGTTTTTGCAAAGAGACGGGGAACCATTATTCGTGCCAATAGGTATGCTCACCTACTAAGAGACACAATGAAATTTCTAAAGATAACGACCTCTACAGTGGCTGCATTGATGTAGAGATCCATAGGCATGGTATGGTATGGCATGGTATGAGGGAAGTGCACCTTAGAGGGTGCTTGCATAGTGTTTCATAGTTTCGACAACTTTTGCATCATATCAGCTCCTGCAGTAATCGGGTGAGTTGGTGCCCAGTATGGCGACCATTTCACATATCAGGCCATATCCAGTTAGTACACCTATACCATGGTGTTGGCTTTTGGTACTTTTTTCGTTTAGAGTTAGCCATAAACTTCGAAATTTGACACAGTCGCCTCTGGCTGCCGAGGAGGTGTTGATCTTTTCTCTTGCTTTGTGGTCTATTTTCCTTTTCAGTACACCAATGGGGATAGCTACCGATACATTCCTCCGTGCTAGTTTGTCTGCTGCTTCATTTTCTTCTATATTACTTTGTCCGGAAACCCAACAGAGAGTAGCTTCATGGGTGTTGTATATTCTGTTTATAGTTTGTCGGCATTCGGAGACGGTTTTCGATCTGAATAGCACACTGTCTAGTATCTTGAGTGCAACTTGACTATCTACGAATAATGTGAACCTAGATAAGTCTAGTTTCTTCGCGTGTATATTCTGTGCAATGGTGACTACCTCGGAGTTTGTATGAATCGTTGATGTTGAGTGATTCACAGAAAACTCCAGCGCCCGTTCCTATGATTTTAGCCCGGTAAGTGTAGAGCTGAAAGTCCTCTGAGTATTTCCTGTGAAGGTCTATGTAAAGTACGACATATTCTGTTATTCATTTGAGATCAATTGACTTAAATCTTTGAAATATACTCATAAATGCGCGTCCATAGGAGCTTTGCTTACATGTGCTCTCTCACAAATCTTTACCGAGTCTAAAAGACTTCGTTCTGGCTGAGAATATATAATTCGAATCCACAAGTGTAGGATGTGTATATAGGCTGGAACTCTATTTAGTTTTAATGAATAAATAAATAAATAATACAATACGTTTACAAGAGGTCTGACTTTTTTTTCCCTCCATCTATATATATACCTAATAGCTTATATATACCCAGCAGCTTCTTATTCTCCTGCAAAGGAAACCAAATTGCAAATGTGATGTGATTGTCTTCTCCTGAATAGTTGGAGGTTTTTCTTTTCAGCACCGAGGATTTTAATTATTATAATACATATTCCGAGCTTCAAAGCTCCACTTTGTAGCGAATTTTCAAATCTAATGTAATCCTAAACCGACCACTGGAAATATATATTATCCACTTAAATTCATTATGCCATCCGACTGAGGAACTGAATGAAACAACAATTTACTAATAAAACGACCAAAATCTGAACATATGATGGTGATCTAGGTGATAACATCCTATTGGGGAGCCGCTCGAGCGAAAGTAACGAATGCGACTGACTGTCAAGTCTTTTTCTCTTCCTTCCGCCTATGAGTGCAAATAATGTTCAATTATATCCGCCCTCTTGAGCATACAACCATCATTCCATTTAGTCGAATTGTTCAAAAAGGATAACATTGTGCACATGAAGATTCATTCATTCTTTGTCGAAGGGGGACATCATCATCATTGCATACACATCAATCTCATCAATAATGCTGTTGGGTGATGCTCTGACGGTTCTTATCAAATTTAATATCTAAAGGCGAAACAACGTACACTAACACTCAAGCTTTGCCAATAATCATTTGTACGAGCATCTATTGGAAAGCCCGTCCATCTGTCTGACAGATAGACAACCGTAAGGAGGCGACAGGCTACATACATACATATTTTGACATGGACGAAACGAGTGTTTTCTGGTTTGAGTATTTGATTACTTTCGTCCTTATTAAATTGGGGGAACGTCAACGACGACATATAAACGATATAAAACAACAAGTGTAACTAACGGTGTAGCAGCAATTAAAGTTATTGAAGTTTGCAGAATGAAGAAATGTTGTTTCTGTGAGTTGATGTTGTTGTGTTGTGAATCAAAGGATCGCCTACTGGGGAATATAAAAGTAAGTGAAAGAATTTTAGGTTGATATATTCCACTTTCGTTTAAAACAACTTTCATGTAAAACTACACCGATTTGGATGATTTTGATCAGCTGAATTTTTTTTTGGGCTAATAGGGCAATTCAACAGTAAAGCCCTATCTCGAACAACTAAGGAGACTTTATATAGGACCCTGATCATCCTATTCCATTTCGCTTTAAGGTGCTGAAACATGAACTCTTTCGAAAGCGGATGAAGATATCCCTGGTCGCTTCGAGAAAAAAATTCTTCGTAACATATTCGGTTCCATTTGCGCTGACGGTTTTTGAAGGTGAAGAAAAATACGACGAAATACACCAGCTGTACACTGACATCGACCATGTAAAAACACTGAGTATTGGACGTTTGAGATGGCTAGGACATGTAGAGTGGATGGACACCAACGTTCCGGCCCCAAGAGTCTTCGAATTTAACCCAGAGGGACGACTGCAGTAGAGGGCCTCTACGCACAAGTTTAAGGAAACCTCGACCCATTTGGAGTGCGCAACTGAAGGCAATTAGCTAAAGGCCGAGCTAAATGGAGATGCTTGTTGGTTGAGGCCCAGGTTCACCCCGAACCCGTAAGATCTGAAGAAGTGATATTTACAACGCCAAACCTAACCTCCGATAGTTCCACACCAATTGCAATGTCGCGTCGGTTGGGTGTCAAATCGCCCAAAACCAAATCGCCCAAAATGCAAAAAAATAAAAAAATGTCAAATCACCCAAAAAACAGGTTGGGCGATTTAACATTTTTATTTTTTGGGCGATTTGACATGATGTCAAAACACCCAAAAAAGTGATTTTGGGCGATTTTGTTTTTCGGCTATCTTAAGACGGATCTGTATCATATCGCCCAACACCAAATCGCCCAAATCTGGAAAATGTCACATCGCCCAACATTTTTGGGCGATTTAACATTATGACAGATCGCCCAAGAAATGAAATGTCAAATCACCCAAAGCAGATACGGGCATTTCATCGCAATTTGAAAATACCAACACATAGGAAGGTCAAAAAGACGACCAAATTGAAAAAGGTTGAAAACATTTATTTTCCGCAATTTTGGGCGCAGGAACATTAGTCCCCGGGGCATAAGTCCCACCGCATTGGGACATAAAATGTTGGGTCTTATGTCCCACCTACAAACCTCTCAAGGAAAACAACGGCCAAATAAGATGGGGCATACATAAGTCCACAATGCATAAACAGTGCAATGTGTAAGGGGGGGCATGCTGCCCCCCTGCAACCCACCTGCTTGGGGTCACTGTTGGATTTGAGGCGGGTGCGAGGTTGGGTGCGAAATATGGATATAAAGAAACTTTGCATACACGCATCCTCGCACCCACCTCAAATCCAACAATGACCCCAAGCAGGGGGGTTGCAGGGGGGCAGCATGCCCCCCCCTACACATTGCACTGCTTATGCATTATGGACTTATGTATACGCCTCTTCGAAAAAAAAAAATGTTGACATATAATGTATGTCCCTGCGCTCATATTATATTCATTAATAATCGGAAATGAAGGATTGAAGAAATGGATGTATTGCCAAAAAAAACGTAAGCTGCATTGAGCCTTACTTACGACGTCAATCGCGCTGATTGCTTTGTCAGGCTCACACTTAGAGTTACGGGGAAACAAAATCGCTCGGTGGTGGGGAGGGGGGTCCGCGCGCGGTTGTGTGGCGCAACGCGACGCGAAACGGTAACCGCGCCGCGTTTCGCCGCGTCCGGCCGTCCTTCGCGCGCGGACGCGATGTGAAAGCGCTGTGACCGCTAATGTAATTGTTACAATTCGTTTTGAATGCAGTCTTAAACCCAATTTAACGAAAATGTCAATTCTCCCAAAATCTGTTATATTTTTGGGTGATTTGACATTATATTAAGTAGCCCGAAATTCAAAATGTTAAATCACCCAAAAAGATTTTTGGGCGATTTGACATTTTTCTGCATTTTTTCGCATTTTGGGCGATTTGGTTTTGGGCGATCGCAAGCAAGGCTATTAATAAATTCTGACAAAACGCCCACTTTCTTGGGCGTTTTGTCATTTCTTAATTTTTGGGCGATGTGTCGTTGTGTCATATCGTCCATAATTTTTGGGCGATGTGACATTTTTCCGATTTGGGCGATTTGGTTTTGGGCACCCAACCTGTCGCGTCATTATGACCATACTTTTTTTTTATATTTTGTGCGCCTTGAAGGGGTTATGAATACCCTTAACATGTTTTTACACAGTGCGGGCGTTGGAAAGGATAGATAGAGAGAGAAAGATTTGGTGTAGTGGTGTGAAGGTCTGTTGTTTATGCTTCAGAGAAACTCCGGGATGGCGTCCAGATAACTGGGGAGATTTTTGTTATTTTTTGTCTTTGCTTCTGATTTACAGAATTTTTTTCGCAACCGCCGATGTCACAAGCTTAAAACTCATCCAAAAGAGCGAGAAATTTTTGTTGCCGTATGACCAGGCTACTGCCAGTGTTATGCCTTTGCAGTAGTGTTCACACAAGCTTTCACAGTTGATCGCCCTGACTTTATATATTTCATGATAAATAAATAAATGCTTGCTGATGTCAGGATTAGAACCAAGAACCATTAGCGTAGCAATTGACGACGTTACCGCTACACCATTGCCACCCTATGGGAGTAGTTGGTGGAAGATATGTTGCATTGTCATTTGTAAGCTGAAATCTTTCGTGAATAGATTTCTAAACACTATCCTTAGGCTTTTCTGGCCGAATTGCATCTCAAACAAACAGCTTTATGTGAGAACAGGCCAGGAATCTATTGAGATCACCATACGGCGAAGGAAATGGATTGAGTAAACCTTTCCAAACATGACATGTAATAGAAACTATTGTTCTTAGCCAACTAGGCAAACAGAGGGCACCTAAAATATACTCGCACTTGGCGCAGAACTGTTAAAAATTGATCTACTTTAGGGATGAGTTGGAGAGAGTTGAAACGCGTTGCGAAGCTCCGAACTCGATGGCGCACAGGCGTTGTTGACGCTCTAAGGGAGCTCAAGAAAAATAAAATGATCATAGGAACAAGTTTCATTCTTGTCATTATTGATTATAGGAAAAGATGAACGTATGCTGTGTTCTCTGGTATCTGTTATTTATAAATTGAAGCCAAGGGACTGTCTTTGCTCTTCTTTGCAGAGGAGACCAGAAAATTTCTTAGTTCATCTTCCAGAAATACTTCAAGCAAGTGGTAACGAGTTTTGACTAAATGACGAAGATCCGTTCGATAACCGTTTAACTATGCAAACATTTACGCTTGAAATAGTACGAAGAGCTCTTGTGCAAATCGGCATACAGTCTTCTAACACTCACTTTCGAAAGTATTTAGTAGAATTTTGCTTCTGTCACCATTACACTTGTTTTCTTGCTCACATCTATACTGAGTCTATTTTTGTTTTCTCCAACGACACAGCTCGTCAATTCGATCAAGAGAAATGAAAGTCATAAACGATTTTCATAAGTAATTAACACAATCAATTCAATTTCACCCACTGCACCAAATGTGCAACCGCACTCGTTCAGCTTTGCACCAGTGCAGCATAATCACTTTTCATCACGCACCTTCCGTGACAGAATCTGGAGGAAGATCGCGGCACCACCACCACCACCTGCACCAAGGTATTTTCCTGTCCGCGAGCAAATCTCGTAACAGAAATGGTCACGGTCAAGTTGGCACCACAACGGATTCTTGCTCGCAATTAAACCCAAAAGCAATTGGTTTACTAATTGTATTCAAGTTCTAAATTCTAAGTGTGGTACTGGGTATGAAGGTAGAATAATCAGAAATTTCTCCACAAGATTCAGTGCGAACCTGAAGTTTGTTTAGGTATCCAACGTTGCTCAGCCGTACATGTACTGTACATATACCTTCTTAGAAATAAAAACAAAAGTGCAACCGCCACATCATAGACGTAAATTTGAAATTAAAAATATGTCAGATATTGCTCTCCGTTGATCGTTGTTTGAAGAAGATAAAACATTGTTGTTGTTGATCAACCATTCCATATGGAATCCCCTTTAGCACGCTACATCTTTCCAAACGAATGATTCAGTCAGTGATCTTGCCAGAGCATGGCATGAGATTAAGCAGAGCATTGAATATGAGGGAGATGTATTTATAAAAGTGCTATCACATCGCTGAAGATTACTAGTAGACAATCATCAGCAGAGCAGTTCGGAATTGGATATACACTTTAAGACATACGGCTGACCACAATCAACGCAATGCAACTGCGATTGATTTTTGAACTCCTGGTGATGGCTCTGATTTTGGCTGCACTTAGTAACGCAGCAACGTATTCGGATCGCGGCAGCAATTGGCTGGGTGCCGAGTTCACGATCGTACGTAAAGTGTACGACGACTGTCAGGATAAGAACGATTTTGTGAGCTGCCTCAAAGAGAAAGCGTTAGTGGCGATAACGAAGGCTCTGGATCAAGACTCAATCAAGATCGTCGATGGACTAGTGCTGGAAAAACAAAACACAACAGAGAGGGAGAGTATAATGGGATTAACCGATGCTCGGACGTTAAGCAGTTTATCGCAGCTGGATCGATCATTGCTAGAGAAAGCAGATCAATTCTTTCGTACACATGTGATGAAAATCGATATGAGTCAAGGACGTGGTCACAAAGGCGGCGGAGGTGGTGGTGGCAAGGACAAGAAAAGTAGTGGCCACGTAAAGTATGTAGTAGCTGCGCTATTGACTGCGATGGGTATTGCGGGTCCCATCGGACTGAAGGCACTCGCTGCGATCGCCATTAAGGCACTGGTAATAAGTAAGGTGGCCTTGACAATAGCTGGAATCATTGCTTTGAAGAAACTCTTCTCCCAAGACCATCAAGAGGAGACCAACAGCTTCCAGGTCCATTCTGGAGAACATAATCGGTAAGTTTATTCTGCGAAGTAATATGTTTACATGATTTGAGTATGATTTTTCTTAAAGACGTAACACATATGTTGTACGACCGATGGCTAAGCCGACAAATGCAGCTACGGCCCCTGCGGGACTGGATCCATATCGTTATTATTATGAATATCACTAATCATAGACGGCATTGCCGATAGTTTAAGTAAGAAATAAGTATAATCTACTTTCAGACACAGCTAAGCATACCAAAGATTTAAAATGTTAATTAATTTATTTATTTATGTATTTATTTCTACAATGGCGACTGAATTTGCTAAGTTTAAATATTAATTTATTATATTTAATATATATAGAATATTGTTATAATATAATACAAGCATAATGTGGAACTGCATACCTATTTTTTATTTTTTTACACTTCTTCTTATAGTGGAGGGAAAGTTGAAAATAGAGACGTATAGGTACTTACTGTGCTATGGGTTTATAACAAGCGATATGCGTTGTTATAATACTTAACGGATGCGCTTGTGTTAAAAAAAAATATATATAATGATAATAAAGTAAACAAATTGAAAAATACGTGGCTTACATACGAAGAAAAAATGTCCAGTATTATTTTTTAGAGTTCTTCATTTAAACAATACGTATTTATCAATCGCAGATCAATTAGTATATTGTAAAAAAAAACGCCACGGTGCCCACAATAAGTATATTATGCACTCCTATAATGAAGGACGGCAATTCCAAGGAAAATAACTAAAGAGCTACCAGTAACTTAATTTGAAGCCCTCAAATGTTTAATTTGAAGTAAGATATCTCACTCTAGCTTTCTCTAAAAGGCGGGCAAAATCACGCATCATCACCTCCACACGGTGCCCATTGGATAGCTACCTAGTAGTGAACTAACGATGAGCGTATGTCAAATCTGTCTATACATTTGTAGCTGAACAGTGGCGGAAGAAATGAATAGACCAACAGCAGCGCTCATATGCGGATTACTGATGCCGTTTCTCAAACCGGCCCGTCGCCCAAGGGGCTAAAACCAATGGATCTGACCGTCCAGGTTAAGGTAACTTCCCTACCATGCAAAAAAACTAGTTATGAGAGAGACATCAGCCTCGGACAACAACAATAATCCCCCTCAATTGGCAAATCGACCCGGAACGTCCGCGGACTACGATCTACGGGTATGCATCTGGAACGTACAATCTCTGTACACACTGGGTGCTGCCCAAAAACTTGAATCTGCACTAGGTTTCCTAGACTAAGAATCCATACAGCAACCTGGGTTTCCTTTGATGGTAGAACATGCAACCAAAACGACCACGTGCTAATCGACGCAAGGCATGCGTCCAATATCTTGGTTGTGCGCACTTTCCGAGGGGCAGACGTCAACTCTGGACATTTTCTTGTTGCAGTTGAATTCAGAGCTTGACTGTCCACCGAGAAGAAGCTGCAAGCCGCCCAGAAGAAGAAGATTAACGTTGGACGCCTTATCACGCCGGGAGGAGCAAGAGCCTACAAAGAGCATCTGTCCGAGAAACACTCTGCAGTGCATCCACCAACCACAAACGCAAGCAACCAATCGAATACAGCAACATTATCAATGAGGTGGCCGTGACCACCCTTGACTACCAGCCACCACCAAAAAGAAGCCTTTGATATGACGATGAGTGGAGTGCGTTCAACGGAAAGGGTGACAGAAGAAGCATGTAAGAAAGCGCTGCAGCGAGCAGCGAGAGAGGAGTCGGGGATCAGAAGAAGCGAAGAGAAGAAAATTCTGCGTAAAAAGAAAATGTATCACGCAGCTTCTCAGCTCAAGGATATCGAAGAGTCTCGTAAGCGCAACAACATCCGGAATTTCTATCGAAAAGCCAAGCAGCTGGTAGCTGGATTCAAACCCGGAACACAGGCTTTTCGTAACAGCGAATTCAACCTAGTCCCCGAAGCGCAGGGAATTGCTCATGTGTTTAAGCAACACTTCCAGCAGTCGCTTAACGGTCAGCAAACAGAGAGATTGATAGAGCAAGAAGAGAAACCGCTTCCAGTCAATGCCGAACCAATACCACCACCTGGCATTAAAGAAGTGGCCGCTGTGGGGCAACTGGTTAGTCTGTCGGACCACTGCGCGCGTGGTTCCAAGTTCGAATCGCAAAAAAGAACACCAACAAGTTTTTTTACGGTCCCACCTTTCGCGAACGTCTGACAATCATCCGAGAGTATTGTTGTCACGAGAAAGCTTCTAAACTGTAGGTTCCATTCGTGTGAAAAATCTAACGCACAAAACACGAGTGGTTGCGAGAAGCTAGGCCCTGGCACTTAAAGAGCTGTTGCGCCAAATATTTATTTTATTTTTATTATTAAAGAAGTTATCGCAGCCATCAGAAAACTGAAAAACAACAAAGCCGCTGGCTCTGATAGCCACCCAGCTGAACTATTTAAATACGGAGGTTATGTCCTGGTAGGGCGCATGCACCCACCAACGTATTGTGTGAACGTCTAAAACCTTCCTGCAACACACTGATCGGCACGTACCAGTATGTCTTCTGGCCCGGCAAATCCTGGAAAAGACCAGTGAATATCGAAATATTCGAAACTCACCACCTTTTTAATGACTTTAAGGCCGCTCATGAAAGCATTCATCATCTTGAACTCTACCAAGCGATGGCCAATTTGGGATACCGTCAAAATTTATCCAGATGTGTCCCGTAACGCTGGAAAAGACGCGATGCTCTGCGCAACTTTGGAACAACTCTTCCGAACTCTTCCAAACATGCACCGGATTCCGGCAAGGCGATGCGCTGTCATGTGACCTCTTCAGTATTGTGGTGGAGCAGATAGTGCCTAGGGCAGGTGTTAACACGAAATTTTTTATTTTTATTTTTTTTATTTTTTTTTTATTTTTTTTTTTTTCGTGGGTAGGTGAAAATCTTCATGAGACACTATGAGACCGTGTACTCATAGTAGTGTCAGATTTCTACTGACTAAAAACACCCTTCCCTTCGTTTTGTTTACTACGACTAAGTTTGACCTTATCAAGTAGTTTAAGCTTCAGATTTATATTCGCGTGAGGCAGGTAGATTTCCAATAAAAGCACCTGCTGAAACCGTCATGACATGCGGCTTTTTGTCTTATAGCGCTAATTCGAACGGTTTCGTTCTTTGAAGTCGGCGCGCAAGATTTGTCACATCCAAAGTTTGGAGTATGGCACAGTTGCAATGGCCATGAAAACGAATACGAAGCTTGCGAGCGAAGTTTTTTATTTCGTCCTCCACGGTAGCTATCCCTAAGTCTCTGTGGATATCATTGTTTCTGATATACCAGGAAGCGTTCACGATTATTCTTATAATTTTATTTTGCAATGATTGTATGAGATTCCTATTGCTTGGTTTGGTACAACCCCAGAGTTGTATACCGTACGTCCACACGGGTTTAAGCACTTGCTTATACAGACGCAGTTTGTTATATACGCTTAGTTTGGAATATCTTCCAATTAGCCAATACATTTCTCTAAGTCGATTTTCGACTTCGTCACGTTTCTTTTTAACGTGAGGTTTCCATTTAAGTTTCGCGTCTAGTGTCATTTCCAGATATTTAGCTTCGTTTGCATGCGGTATTTGTACCGAGTTAATGAAAACGGGAAGGTTGATTATTTTCTTGTAAGTGAAGTTAACATGCGTCGATTTGGTCTCGTTAAGAACAATGCGCCAAGTTTTTGTCCACTCACAGATTTTATCCAAGGCTCGTTGGAGTTTTATAGCTGCTGACTCGATTGAACTTTCCGTTGCCAGAATAGCCGTATCGTCCGCGAACGTAGCTACAATAGTGCCTTCAGTTTGAGGTATGTCCCGAGTGTACAGCAAGAATAATATAGGCCCAAGGACACTTCCCTGCGGAACTCCGGCGGCGATTTCTTTAAAATCAGAATATTCAGTTCCGTGCTTAACACGAAAAAGTCTGTTTTTAAGGTACGATTCTAAGATCTTATGAAGTTGCTGCGGAAGGATTCGTCTTAGCTTATAATTCAATCCATTGTGCCAAACCCTGTCGAAGGCTTGAGATACGTCAAGAAAAGCGCTAGAACAAATCTTTTTCTCCTCAAGGGCTTTTTCAATTTCGTCGGTTATTCTATAAACCTGGTCAATTGTGGAATGCTTGATTCTGAACC
Organism: Brachypalpus laphriformis; assembly: GCA_945910035.1. Taxonomy (NCBI): domain Eukaryota; kingdom Metazoa; phylum Arthropoda; class Insecta; order Diptera; family Syrphidae; genus Brachypalpus; species Brachypalpus laphriformis. The sequence continues at coordinate 166,966,652 of OX246755.1, read as the reverse complement.
CGAATTGGTGGTCAGGTATTAGGCGTCTCTCTTCAATGACCGGAGGAATCCGTTTCAGAAGGAGTTTTTCAAATACCTTCGATATTATTGGTAGTAGCGATATCGGTCTGTACGATTTTTTGTCATTTGGATATTTCCCCGGTTTCGGAACCATTATGACTTATGCGACTTTCCATTGATTTGGAACGTATAATAATCTAATGGAAGCATTTATTAAATAAAGCAATTTTAATAGTGCCTTTTTTGGTAATTCCTTGAGGATTTGTCCGGTTATTAAATCATAGCCAGGAGCTTTATTGTTCTTCAGGTTTTTTATTGCCTGGCAAAGTTCTATAAGTGACACACTTTTTATTCTAAGGTTGTCAGATGTCGTAGTCGTACCGGTAAAATCGTCTACCAATGTTTCTCCATCAAATGGCTTAAAAGTCTCTTCTAAGTGCTCGGCAAATAGATCCGCTTTTTCTTTGTCACCTTTTGCCCATTCGTCGTTGTTTTTTCTTATCGGTGGCGAATGTATTTGCGGTTTTTTAATTCTTTTGACAGCTTTCCAGAGCGAGTAATTAGTGGTTTATTCGGCGGTTAAACCTTCAAGATAAGCTGAAGTCTCTCGGTTTTTTAAGTCTTGGATCGCTTTTTTAAGCTTATTGCATAGGAAATTCGAGTGGGTTTTATGCTGGGTAGCGCGAGTTAGTTGCCATATTTTGCGTGCTCTCCTCTTTTCTCGAATAAGTTCTTTTATTTCCGGCGGATAATAAGCTTCATTGCATGGGACTTCTTTCCTCCTTTAACACGAAATGCACTATCTTTCAAAAATCCATCCAACTGCTGGGACACACGGACGATATTGACATCATCGGAAGATGCCGGCAAGCCGTTGCAGAGGCATTTACGGTAATTGAAGAGCAGGCGAAATGAGTAGGTCTTGAAGTAAATGAGTAAATGTTGTCAACAAACAAAAAAATATCTGCTAAAAACTTTGGATAGAACGTCACTGTTGGTGACTACAACTTCGAGGTAGTTAAGGAGCAGGAGGAGGGAATGTTACCCATCCCCGGTAACAATTCTATTGAGAAACGGATCAAAATGGAATCGACAGGTTATTCGCTCATGGTTATCCGTTGCTGCAGATTTGTTTTTCTCAAATCATGTGGTATTCATTCATTCATCAGCTAAGAGACTTTTTCAAGTGCTTTTAGGTGTCTATGCACTGTTAAACTGGAACAATTTAGCATCTCAATTTAATTCTTCAACTAATGCGAATAGGTTTTCTTTCAAGGTGTTACGCAGTGCATCATTATCGAGGTCAACTGGTTTTCCAGAGTGGTCGTTATCTTTGAGCCCGTAATTTCCTTCCTGGAATTTGTTAAACTATCTTTCCAGGCTTTCACTTATGATCTATATGTCATATATTTTAGGCAATTCACATGCAAGTTCTGCTGCATTATGATTTTCATGACATTCCCAAAGCAAAACATGGCGAATGTGCTACTTGGTCACTTCCATTTCAATGGTCGATATCTCATATAATATTCCGTTTATTCGGCTCAAATTTGAAATTTCGAATGAAGAAAAGCTACGAGTATATAATAAATATTAAGTCTCACGGAAAAATCTTCTTTGGAAGGCTTAGTGAAAGAAAACTTGATGGTATCGAAAACCCGCTTTATTTATGGGATAACCTAATAGAAATTGGTCTTTAGGACAAAAGTTTCTAAGCTGAACAGCCTAACCTCTCTAGAACCAATAGCAAAGCCAATCTACAATATATCCATTCCGGTTCTGTATGTTTTCACCCCAATAACCTTATATTTGTTCACTTATTTTGCTTCTTCCAGTGATGATAATAGTGTAATCCTACGCTTACTTTAAATAATTGTTCACCCTTAAATATCCACCTTTAACAAATGTTTTCACATGACCTTATCGCCCCATAATATCTCATCATTAATTCCATGTAGCACCTTCTTCACTGAACTAGATTGACATCTTGCCCTGATCTATGCAGTGTTTAATCCTCGAGCATTCATAACCATCCTTGTCGTATTGTATTAAACCCATCCCGCCACATATTCAATATCATATTTAACCCAATTTAACCCTACTCGCGTTATGTTTACCCAGAGTGCATGCGTCACGCGTTTATCATTTTCATATCTTAAAGCGATTAGCATCTTCACACCCTCTCCACAGATGCATGGTGACAAAGCACACGTGCTCTTTGCCATTGAAAGATGACAACTTGGATTCGTTTTTATGTTATTTATGGAAAAAGGAAATGCGATGGTGGACCTGAAAACCAAGAAAAATCTATAAAAGTGGTGAGGCTGACTCCGAAAAAAGAGTTCATGAGGGAAAATCCCTGAAGACTTTTTGTTTTTTTCGTCAGGTTAAAACTGATTTATTTCCACAGCATGTCAAGGAGATAACTCCTACTAAAGGTGGTTCTCATCCCAAGGGATTAAGCGATTTCGTCGCTCATCTTTGTTTAATTATAATAAAAAAGAGAATCCATTTAAACGTGACTTTTTCGTGATGTGGATTAATCCGTTTTAATCATTGAATTAACGATTATCAAAACTTAGGGCAAAACAGATTATAATACCTAAAATTACCAATAACACCAGGGGAAATATATGTAGAGCTGGTTGTAATGGTGCGCTGCGTCCTCCCAAGGAATCCAGTCATCCTCACCAACTGCCACTGCAGCGCAATAGTAACATAATATCTCAGGATCAATCTTCATTAAAAATTCACAGCAGGTTACAAGTTTATTGTTTTTCGATAAACTCATTAAATGTAAATACTAATTTATTTTTACAATCACTAGTCGTAGCTCTGTGGGATTGGATTCGTTTGTTTTCGCTTTTGCTGTTGTTGGCCTTTTACAGCTTTTGTCATTGACTATGCGGTGGTATAGATATTTTATAGTATGTTTCACGAGTTCTATTGAATCGTAGTATTATTTGAATTCGTTTTTTATTTATTTTTATTTACACATTTAATTTGTGATTCGATAAATTTGATTTTATGATGTGCACGATTTATTTCTTTATCCTGTGTACAGTTTTGTGTTGCAATGGTGCAACTGCCGAGCGGTATTCTGCCGTGAAACAAAGCAAAACTCAATATCCAGCTAAACAGATCACTCGTCATGTTCATCCCTCGATCGATGGCAGTTGTGAATGTTCATAACAAGAGCAGAGGCGCGGTTTCTAGCGGCACGATCAGTTGTCAGTGGAATGATGTGTAGCCATCGAGGGCATATTCACTTCTCAAAGAAGCATCTTATTTTTGTGGTGAATTTGTTTTCAGAGTCATCTTATTTATAAGTTAATTCTACAGAATGCAGAACAGGCGAACTAAGATAAGTCCATTCAATATGAGGTATCTAGCTGAAATACTTAGTGAATTAGATGGCACTACAGTCCGGGTGGACCTGGTCCTTAACCAACAAACCTCTCCAACCGGCTTGGTCATTAGCCAGCTGCCTTCAGTTGCACGCCAAGTTGGTTGAGGTCTTTTCCCAATTGTTCGCGTCACCTAAGGTGAGGCCTTCCTCTATTGCGTGGTTCCTCGGGAATGGATTTGAGGAATTTTCGGGTCCGGGCGTTGATGTGCATTCGCTCTTGATGTCCTAGCCATCTCAGTCGCTGTATGCATACTCTTCTGACTAGGTCGATATCTCTGTGCAGCCTGTACAGTTCTTGATTATATGTTCTCCTCCACTCTTCATAAATCACTCTTAGAACCTTTCTCTCAAAGTAGCCAAGGGCATCCTCATCCGATTTCGATAAGATCGAGCAGCGTGAGTTTTCCATTGTCCCCCTGCATAGGCGATTAAGTTTAGCAGGAATGTCCAAACTAGACATAGCTCTGTATAGCTCTTCTTGATATAAACTTTCATAGGCGGCTTCGAAATCGATAATGAGGTGGTGGGTATCAATTTTGTCTTTCTGGGTTCTTTCCTAGATCTGTCGTAGTGTGAATATTTGGTCGATAGTGTGCCTTCCTGGTCTAAAACCGCACTGATATGGACCAATCAGCTTGTTAACAAATGGCTTCAGACGTTCACACAACACAACGGATAAGATCTTGTAAGCAATGTTAAGGAGACTGATGCCCCTGCAATTGGCGTAGTTTACGGGGTCTCCTTTTTTGAGTTGAAATGGGTTCTCAAATTCCTACAAGCTGGCATAAAATGTATCATTTCCATATGGCTTACTTGAATTTAGACACATCCATACTATGTCCCAGGATATATCTAAAGGTTACCCACTCGTTGACCTCATGATTTTTCTCCTCAGGACTTTGACACTGTGTTAAGAGAAAGAATCCGCTAAAGGCGGCTTCCCTTACTGACCACAAAGAGGAAGAATTCGTGCAACGAACTAACGGATATCGTCGAATGCTATAAAGAAAATGCGACAGACCTCCATATCAAGAGCAATTGCTTGTGATATTTTCTGCGGAGACCAATGCCTTCATTAGAAACTGATATTTGGGGCAGTTCCACTACATAGGTTTCATTCGTGCTTATGACCTTAGATAAGAAAGAATATACCAACATAGATTATTTGTTCGATCTCCTCAAGAAGATTTGGGAGCAATGCATAAAAAAGGAGTAAAAATCACACATGCACTGAAACACGAGGTTCCGCCATTTGGGCTTCTGTCGGCCAACATTGACGAAACTGACGAAAAGCAATTTATTGGATGTACGAAAGTTTAAGTTAGTGCTTCAAATTACTAAAGTAAGGTTCAATCCCAGAAAATACCAAAGAAAGTTGTTGCCTCTGTTGCTCGTCGCAAAAATGAATTGCCCTTCCGATATGGAATAATATCTTTGGTAGCGGACACAGTACGAATAGTGGCATGAAGGTAGACTCTAGGCTTTTTATAGTCTATTTCAGTCAAACGTACAAGTGTATATAAACGGATATACTATTTAGGAATCATTAGTTATTACGGCAGGCAAATTGAAAATTTGTACTTTGAGCTATAAGCTGAGATGAAACGAGATATCAGCAAAGGCCCTGAGTAGAACAATTAACTGTCGTTCAGCTTTTTTAAATCTTGTGGTTTGAAAAGTAGTTCGAAATTTACAGATCAATGTCACTTGTTTGAATATGTTAACGACGACATTAATATCATCAGCAGATCGATGTAAGCAGTTATGGCGAGCCTTCCTTATACCGTACAATTATATGGGGTCTAAAAAAGGTCCTTTATAAGCGAGACTGTAACTTTGGTGGTAGTTTGTCCCAGTTCTTTTGTGTGCTTGAAGGCTTCCATAGCAAAACTCTCCCGCAATCTAACTATAGATGAGGAGGAAGATTTTGCTGGGCTCTTCAGTAAACGGCCACCATATCTTGTCTACTTTTTGGAAAGGCCAGGAATTCTTTCAGTAATTTGTAAATTTTGGGACTCCACTTAACGCTTTTAAATTTTCAACTAACAATAGCTAATATGCAGACAAACTTTTGATCATAAATTATACAGTTAAATACAAGTGCCCCTATTATCACTAGTCTCCATCCTGGTCAACTGATTGTACCTAGCAATATCTAAAGAATATATAAGTTCACCACAACGTTGCAGCTCCTCACCTTTGCCATCAACTAAACTGTCACGTTGCATGGCATTCAGTCAGAAGACATACAGAGTTTAAATCAAAAACAAGTCTGCGTATGCAAAGAGCCTATCCATCTGACACAAGATGCGTCCACAAAGGTAAACAAAAATCAATTGTTTCTTCCCTTCCTTTTCTGCGGCCCAATTGTTTTAAACAGACCAAAAGGAAGGTCAAAATGATACGTATATATTTTATGACATTTCTTAGACCTCAGCTCAGGCAGCAAAATCTGGACCTGTGCCCACTTCAGGCATAGGTAACAATGGCAGTGAAAGGATGTCCAAGGTAAGAAAATTATGAATGTGACTATCAACAGTGTATGTACGTACTTGAGTGAGAATAAAATTTATTTTATCTTTCCAGCTTTAAGGCCTGAATATGCGATAGGACATAATACTCAACACACAGGACATGCGCTATTTATGGTGTTGTTGCTAATCACTTCGGGGATACTCGTATGTATATAGGTACATTTGACTATGATGCTTTGTCTTCATGTAAAATGTGCACAGGAGCACCAACAAGTATCTTTTAGAGCAGTAAAAACTTATTACTTGTTGCTCGTTGAGAAGTGAAGTCTACAGGGGACGGTAGCTGTTTTAATTCATGAATGGTTATAACAATTCGTTTCGCTTCTCCAGAGGAAACCCATTAATATATAATTACTTGTCTTAGCTATTTCGGGATTATAAATTATAAGAAATGTACTATTGCGAATAAGAAGGTAGGTCTCTTCTTCATTTCCAACTCGAATCTTGTTTAAAAAATCAATTTCATTCTCTTCATGTGGCCTTATCAAGGTCATTTGATTTGGTTTTGCTATAATGACTAGTAAAATGTAATTCATAGCAGACACTCGTACATGGTGCCTTCAACCGATTGAGAGTAGTTTCAGTTTCAGTTTATTATGAATAATTTAAAGGAAAGGTACAAATAAGACTTTGTCTTTTATAGTACTAAGGTTTTTTTCAGATTAATGAAGAGTGAAAAGCAGAATATATGTAATAAAAGACATAAGTTTCACTTATATTTATCGGGGATTTATTTAGCAGCGTCTCCTCTTGCACGTTATGCCGATTGAACTGCGTTTCGGTTTTAGTACGATAAAGATAAGATATGTACATATGTGTGCACTTTTACTTGTAAGTTACACTTTTCAGTTTCGATTGAAGGAGATTAGAATAAGAAAGTTAAGCACAGCTAGCTTCTCGCAACCACTCATGTTGTGTGCGTTATATTTTTCACACGAATGCAAGGGACCTACAGTTTAGTGCCGTATCCGAACGGCGATTTGAGAACCTTTTTTGTGACAACAATACTCTCGGATGTTTGTCAGACGCTCGCGAGAGATGGGACCGTGAAAAAAACTTTTTGGTGTTTTTCCGGGATTTGAACTTGGAACCTCATGCGTAGTGATCCGACACACTAACCACTTACGCCACGGAGCCCACAGCACAGATTAATATTAAAATTAATATTAACAAAAAAAAAATGTATATGCCTCATCCACATACCTAAGCACATGATTGAAGTGAAACTTCAATTCAAGAAAACGTGTTATTTAAACGCATAAGCCGTACACGCACATGGAGCATATAACAGCTGATGCATCTACTAAGTATACATGACACAGAATTGAGTTTCGATTCGCGTTTTCGCTTAGAATCGGAACGAGAAAGGGTTGAGTTTGACACTTCTTTCCCCATACGCAAAGTTCGTTTTTTATTCCTACTCCCTCCTCTTTCTCTATCTGTCAATCTTTAGATCAGCGTTAAGATAGAAAATCTCAACTCGAACCCAGAAAACTTTGTGATTGGATCGAGTCAATCTTATTTCAATCCGATCTTTATATGGTACTCGAACCGTATTGAATCCGGATTCAACCAGGCATATAGACGAATTAATTGACACCGACCTAAACTAGTAGTTGACTTATGGGAATGCGCTACTCGTCCATCTTTCTCTTATACGTACATACATCTGCTCATCGCTCTCTCACGCATATAAAAACACAGATTCAAACTTACGCGCTGGCTCTGGTCTTTCACTTTTCAGATAATGGCTCAGATGAGTACCTTGTGGGAAATCAGAAGTTACTTTTAACACGCGAGGTGTAAAACTTTCGACCTTTACCAGTTCTATCACTTAAATGATACGAAAATCATCTTTGCATTGAAAAGCTAAAAGTCAGGTGTGATATACTCTATCAAAAGCTTTTGTAAAGTCTGTGTAGAGTATGTACATCAACTTATAAAACTAATATCGCCCGACGTTGCTCGATTTCGTTGATCGGACGAGCTTGGATGATTGTTTCATGTTTGGGTTTTGTGTCGAGGTCATTCCGATTCACTAGTCTTGCTAAGGAAGTTTCACTTAAAAACGTGTTTTTGTATAAGAGATTCACTAAAGAATATAACACATTCGATAAAGCTTTCCCTTCCATAAACGTATAGCGATATAAACAAAACAGTTGTAAGATGTGGATGAAGTTGCTTTAAGATTCGGTGCTTTTGTTTTTTAATTCAAGCTTAATACAAGCATTTAATAATAACTTAAAGCTATGGTCAAAACTAACAAAAAAACTTACTACTAAAGACTAGATAGCGGACAAAGATGAGTAGGAGTGACTTAAATTAACGGAAGGGCTTTTCAATAAGACTACCAGAAAATGGTAGCTTAAAGCTAGCTTAAAACATTTCTTTTTTTTGCGTTATTATTATTTTTATTTTTAATACTTAAACTATAATACTTAACTTAAGCTTAAACTAAGAAAAGTGGGGGAAGGCTAAGTTAAGGGAATTTCACAGTGCAAATCAGCTGCAAAGAAAATGAAAAAATCTTTGTATTCGGTTCTCCATGCGTAGCATTCTTCACATTGGCTCGTTATGACCATAGTTGGCGCGAGTTATGTACGCATAACGTACCCTGTATTAAATATTATTCTATATTACTCCTAATGTTATTATTATTATTATTATTCTCAATAAAATTATAGACACCCTGTGAAAACATCCACATAAAAACATATACATATAAATATACTATACTTACCAATAATCAGTTAGACTAAGTACTATACATAAGAACACATAGACCGCATAGCAACATAAAATACATAATGAAAACATTATACTTAAAAACAACGCTTGACAACAAGCAATGATCTTCAAACCTAACTCTCTTTTTAAGAAGAACGGTTTAGTAGTCTCATTTTCTATTTCAGTTGATTTCTTGCGGTCAATGTTGACACATGCAAATTTGTATAATTTGTATAACATTTATATAATATAATAAAAATAAAATAAATTTGTTATTAAGAAAATAAAAAGGATTGTGTTTGTGAAAATTAATTACCTATAACTCGCGGTAAAAATTAAGACGGTAGGTTGGTACAGACCTAAGGTTGCGTAGGTTCGTGTCGAAGCAGCGCAGGGCAGTCAATGTTTGTAGCTGATGGGCAAAGACTATGTCAGCTACTTCTCGACTATTCTGAGTGTTTGTACAATACATTGATCAGTTTTAAACGATCCTCATATGGGGGTAAGTTATATCTGAAGTTTCATTGTAGGTCCTGTAGAACGAATCGGATGAATCTGCGTTGAATAGTTTCAATTCGGAGAGAATCGTGGTAGAGAGACCACACTGGGCTATCATATTCCAGAATTGGCCTGAAAAAAGTGACGTTGAAGTATTTCGTGACATAAGGGTTAGAGTTGGACCCTAGATCAGTTGGGTCTACTAATAATACATAACTACTAAAATAATTTGATTGATGTGTTAACGTAAATTGAATTCTTTGTCTCAGATAATACCCAGATTGTGCAGTAGAGAGACTGAGGGGACCAGCTCTTCAACGATGAAATATGAAAGAGGGACTGGCAGAAGACTCTTACCGAAATATATGATAGTTTGACATTTATAAACATCGAGTTGAAGAAAAAATTGTTTGTGCCACCATGCTGAAAAGTTATTCAGTTCAACTTGGAGTAGGTGAGAGTCCGCGGGGTTTAATATGTGACTGAATGTGTTCATGTAAATAGTTGAGCCTTTAATGATACGGTCAACGTCATTAATTGACAATATGAAAATAAGCGGAGTCAGGTGGCTACCTTGAGGAACTCTGGAGGTGGCTGTATTGTGGCCAGATATAAAGGATCTAAATAGCACTTTGTATTGTAGTGCTTCGAGGTATGATTTAGTCCACATAGTGAACGGCGATGAACAAATTTTCATTTTCATTATTCGGAAAATGAAAGCAAAATAAAATTAAGAACTGGATATGATCAGCATGCCGTCGAATTATGATTTTATTACAGCGCCATAGCACACTCGTAGCGGCAGAGTTTCTTGGTGTCGTTTCTATAAATAAAGATTCAATATTTTCCAGTCGTATTAATAAACATGAGTTATCTCTAACTCATGGTTTACGTAGTAGATATGTTCAAATCCTTATTAATAAAACAAATTCAGACTTAACTGACGTTTGTTAACTTGTGGTTAATTAACTCGCTGCTGGACAATTATTATGACGTTTCAATAGAATGTAGTAGATGTTGTTTTCTTTTTGGTACAATTAAGGACAGTTGCTGCCATTTGCAAACTCTAGATATAATTAAAACCTCAGATAGCTCTTGCATGTAGAAAACATTTGTTTTAATTAATAACAAAATTTAACTAATGGACAACCTCGCTAATTACGAGTTAGTTAACTCATTGGTTATGGGTGTGTTAGCTATTTTTATTAATACGGCTGTTTATGTTTAAAAAACTGTTACCTGAAATAACTCGATTTATAGTCAAAAAAACAGAACAGTGGAGACAGGTCTTCTTGATATAATTTAGTGAAAACTCCCATTATGTATAATCGGGTACCGATAGACATCAGCCAAGTAAGTCAAAATAGAATAGAATAGAAAATAGTAAATAGTCCGGTTGCAGTTTATAGAGACAACGAATCAGTGATGGATGACATTTTTTGGCTCGTCCTGCCAAACACATATACTTCTAATTATGGTTTATTCTTTAGTGAGATGAAAAGAGAGAGGGTCAATCATAATTAGTCAAGCTTCCAAACCATAGCATAATTTTTCACACGAATATCCTAGCAGTAACGATGATATAACATTTTTCATTTGCGGCAAATCAGAAACAACAGCAATTTTTGCCATAAAATTAAAGCTTGAGAAGTGCTGTGTCGAAGAGCATTGCAAGGATACTAGAAGGCCTATGGACTAGCGGCAAAGAGATCTGCGCTAGATACGTTGTAAATTGATGTGGAGTTTGCTGAAAAAAAACAGGACCGAAAGACAACTGGCGCAGAAATCAAGCGAAGAATAACTCTTGCCAATCGCTGTTTTTTTTGGCTTATAAGGCAATTCAACAGTAAAGCCCTATCTCAAACAACTAAGGAGACTCTGTATAAGACCCTGATCATACCAGTCCTGCTTTACGGCGCTGAAACATGGACTTTATTAAAAGAGGATTTTTTTTTTTTTTTTTTTTTTTCGTGGGTGGGTGAAAATCTTCATGAGACACTATGAGACCGTGTACTCATAGTAGTGTCAGATTTCTACTGACTAAAAACACCCTTCCCTTCGTTTTGTTTACTGCGACTAAGTTAGACCTTATCAAGTAGTTTAAGCTTCAGATTTATATTCGCGTGAGGCAGGTAGATTTTCAATAAAAGCACCTGCTGAAACCGTCATGACATGCGGCTTTTTGTCTTATTGCGTTAATTCGAACGGTTTCGTTCTTTGAAGTCGGCGCGTAAGATTTGTCACATCCAAAGTTTGGAGTATGGCACAGTTGCAATGGCCATGAAGACGAATACGAAGCTTGCGAGCGAAGTTTTTTATTTCGTCCTCCACGGTAGCTATCCCTAAGTCTCTGTGGATATCATTGTTTCTGATATACCAGGGAGCGTTCACGATTATTCTTAAAATTTTATTTTGGAGTGATTGTATGAGATTCCTATTGGTTGGTTTGGTACAACCCCAGAGTTGTATACCGTACGTCCACACGGGTTTAAGCACTTGCTTATACAGAAGCAGTTTGTTATATACGCTTAGTTTGGAATATCTTCCAATTAGCCAATACATTTCTCTAAGTCGATTTTCGACTTCGTCACGTTTCTTTTTAACGTGAGGTTTCCATTTAAGTTTCGCGTCTAGTGTCATTTCCAGATATTTAGCTTCGTTTGCATGCCGATTTAATGAAAACGAGAAGGTTGATTATTTTCTTGTAGGTGAAGTTAACATGCGTCGATTTGGTCTCGTTAAGAACAATGCGCCAAGTTTTTGTCCACTCACAGATTTTATCCAAAGCTCGTTGGAGTTTTATGGTTGCTGACTCGATTGAACTTTCCGTTGCCAGAATAGCCGTATCGTCCGCGAACGTAGCTACAATAGTGCCTTCAGTTTGTGGTATGTCCCGAGTGTACAGCGAGTGTACAGCAAGAATAAGATAGGCCCAAGGACACTTCCTTGCGGAACTCCGGCGGCGATTTCTTTAAAATCAGAATATTCAGTTCCGTGCTTGACACGAAAAAGTCTGTTTTTGAGGTATGATTCTAAGATCTTATGAAGTTGCTCCGGAAGGATTCGTCTTAGCTTATAATTCAATCCATCGTGCCAAACCCTGTCGAAGGCTTGAGATACGTCAAGAAAAGCGCTAAAACAAATCTTTTTCTCCTCAAGGGCTTTTTCAATTTCGTCGGTTATTCTATAAACCTTGTCAATTGTGGAATGCTTGATTCTGAACCCGAATTGGTGGTCAGGTATTAGGCGTCTCTCTTCAATGACCGGAAGAATCCGTTTCAGAAGGAGTTTTTCAAATACCTTCGATATTATTGGTAGTAGCGATATCGGTCTGTACGATGTTCTGTCATTTGGAGATTTCCCCGGTTTCGGAACCATTATGACTTCTGCGACTTTCCATTGATTTGGAACGTATAATAATTTAATGGAAGCATTTATTAAATAAAGCAATTTTAATAGTGCCTTTTTCAGTAATTCCTTGAGGATTTGTCCGGTTATTAAATCATAGCCAGGAGCTTTATTATTTTTCAGGTTTTTTATTGCCTGGCAAAGTTCTATAAGTGACACACTTTTTATTCTAAGGTTGTCAGATGTCGTAGTCGTACCGGTAAAATCGTCTACCAATGTTTCTCCATCAAATGGCTTAAAAGTCTCTTCTAAGTGCTCGGCAAATAGATCCGCTTTTTCTTTGTCACCTTTTGCCCATTCGTCGTTGTTTTTTTTTTATCGGGGGCGAATGTATTTTGGATTTTTTAATTCTTTTGACAGCTTTCCAGAGCGAGTAATTAGTGTTTTTTTCGGCGGTTAAACCTTCAAGATAAGCTGAAGTCTCTCGGTTTTTTAAGTCTTGGATCGCTTTTTTAAGCTTATTGCATAGGAAATTCGAGTGGGTGTTATGCTGGGTAGCGCGAGTTTGTTGCCATATTTTGCGTGCTCTCCTCTTTTCTCGAATAAGTTCTTTTATTTTCGGCGGATAATTAGCTTCATTGCATGGGAATTCTTTCCTCCTTAAAGGTGTATTTTTCCACGCGGCGTTCTGTATTGATTCAATAAATTTGCCGAGTTCATCTTCTATTTCGAAGGGTGTTTTGAGCGATACATTTAAGACAATATTTTCTTCGCAATCAGTTCTAAAGTCGCGCCAGTTAGTTTTTTTGTTAGTTAATCTAGGCACACCTTCTACTGTCATTAGTCGGTCACTTATTGTCAAGACTACCGGCGAGTGATCTGAGGAGAGATCAAAGCTTTCCTCTACTTTCGCAAAATTTGGAGATACTCCTTTTGCTACGAAGAAGTCTATTAGGTCTGGTGTTTTTGCTGTATCAGAGGGCCAATACGTCGGTTTCCCCGTCGAAAAGAAATCAACCCCGAATTGCATACCGGCTTCGTACAAAAGTCTGCCTTTCCGTGAATTGGATCTGGAACCCCAAAAGGTGTGTTTTGCGTTGAAATCGCCACCTATAATGAAATTCGGTCCAAGTGAGTCAAGGAGACGTACAAAGTCGTTACTTCTAAACGTGCATCGCGGAGGATAATAAATGGACGCGATGTTGAAATACGAGTGCCTATTCTTAACTCGAACTGAACTTGTTTGCATTGTATCGATTTCAATCGTTGTATTTATGGAGTGCTCAATGCAGTCTTTAATGAATAAGGAGGATCCGCCTCTAGCTCTTCCGGAAGGGTGGTATGCGTGATAAGCACGATACCCTCTTATTTTTACTCCGGATTCCTTTGTCAAATGAGTTTCAGAGATCAAGCAAATGTCAATGTTGTCATTCCGTAAGAATACTTCTAATTCTGCGTTTTTTTTTGTAGAAGGCCGTTTGCGTTCTATGTTAAAATTTTTAGTAACTGATTCATATTCATATGCGAGTTCTTTTTTGGCGAGGTTTTAACTCGAGCTTGCTCAATTTATCAAATATGACTTTGTTTACCTTCGTTTGCTCCTCAAGTTTCGCAAGAATTATAGAGAAGACTTGGGAGACTGGGTCTACCGTAACACCGCGTTGCTTGTTTTCTAGCTACGCAGCTTGAGCATATGTTAGCGTCTCTGGAGATTGTGGCTTTTCCTTTGATTTTGCCGAAGGAACTTTACTTTGCTCGAAAAGAGGATGAAGATATCTTTGGTCGTTTCGAGAGAAAAATTCTTCGTAAGATATTGGGTTCCGTTTGCATTGACGGGTTTTGGAGGAGAAAATTCAATCACGAACTATACAAACTGTACAGCGAAACCGACCTAGTCAGAAAACTGCGTATTGGACGTCTGAGATGGCTAGGACATGTAGAGCAAATGGGTACCAACGCTTCGGGCTGCAGAGTCTTCGAATCTAACCCTGAGGGACGACGCAGTAGAGGATCTCCTCGCCGTAGGTGGCGCGCACAAGTTCAAGGGGACCTCGACCAACTTGGAGTGCGCAACTGGAGGCAATTAGCTAAAGACCGAGTTAAATGGAGAGGCTTGTTGGTTGAGGCCCAGCTTCACCTCGAACTGTAGCGCCACCTAAGTAAGTAAGAAAGACAACTGGATGAAGACAGGAAATTTCTTTCCACGATACTGTGTCATTTGTAGTGCAAATGTTTACTTGGAGTTAAATTAACCTTAACCTGCCTCAAGGTTGCAATCATCAGCGACATTCTGTAATTGTCTGTAGTATTGTTGCTCAATGGTTCAATATCACTTGCACCTGGCGAAACCCCACAGGTGGATCAGTAGAAATGCGGTGAAGTGGGAGGGTTATGATCCCTTGTTTTCGGATTATAACCTCGCTGATAAAAGGAAGAAGAAGATCACTTGCACCTGGATGGACGTATTGAACGTAATGCCATTCGTGTTAACGTTCGTCCTGCGAGTGAGGTACGTATCTAGAATATTTCTGACGAACTTTTCCTAAACTGCATGAAAATCTTGTGTATCGGTGATCTGCCAGTTTTGAAGCCACGGTGGTTCATGACACTCTTAGGACATTCACACAATACTATGGATTTGCTTCGGCAGTTCTTGAAAGATATTAGATCGCCTTTTTGTATGAGCTCAAGAGTATTTTCTAGCTAATTTCGTGCATCAAATTAAAATAATTTTACTTTCCTTCGTAGTCCCAATCCCAAATGACTGATAAGCCTCCCGTCCAAGACGACATGAGAAAGAATCTTAATTCCACCGATTAGAATTTTATTCATTCATTTCATTTGTGCAAAAAAGATTATACGAGTCCATAAAATATTATTATTTTATTTTTATATCCAAGTAAAATTATCAAGTTCACCTTCTATCCTCAAGCTATCGTAATTGGAAGCCATTCGATTGTTACAGATGTTGCCGAGCTCAAACACAATTTCACTCCCAAAGAAGGTAGACTTTAAAAAAATCTCTGCAGCACCCAACACGCATTAATGATGCTGCACTATAAGAGGCATGGTGCTGCTCTTGCCACCCTATCGCACAGACTCGTCCATGTCCACACCACACACACGGTTTACTCAACACACAGATATACACATTCCATGCGAGAGTAGCCTGTGGAATCGCACGATGCAATTATGCCGGTGAGACAATTTATGACATACAACGGACGGAGATCTTGTTTTATATATCACACATCTCCTGCACTCGTTCGATTATATATGCGCTTATGAAAATCATAAACTTCCTTCATGTGACATCCGAGCAACGAATATGCATTTCAATAAAATACGATAAAAGCCATATAAATCACTTAAAAGGTTCCCCTGGTCACGCTTTGGGCCACGAATGTGTGGAGCGTAATTGTAGGAAGAAAGGACTCTCCGCGTGATGGCCCCGAAGGTGCTGGCTGATGGGTACTCCGTGTGGTTTGTATTCGTCGTGAAATGCTAATTCGCTCTGAGTAAACAAACAATTTACAATAAACAATCAAAAGTTCTGCAACTTCTGGATCCCGAAAATGACCACACAACACAGTTACTTACAGTGTATGATCTCTTGCTGGAATTTCATCCGAATGGGCCGTCTAAAGTGCAAAGACAAAACGAAAAACCTATGACGATGACGAATGACGATGGCGTACGTTGGTGGCAAAGATAGGCAATCTGCGCTTATAAGGTGCGAACGTCTGATTACTGCACACACGCATTCTTAGCGATCATACCTTGTCACTTTAGATCAAGATCGCGAGCTAGTTTTTTTTTCCTTGTATTGCAGGAGCCACAATACGTCGCACGCATACGCGTCTAATAACTCAAACCTAAACGGAATGTTTGTCCTATTGCCACATAATGAGAGCGCACCCAACTGGTAAGTGGTTAGAGTGAACGTGTCAATTTGGCTGGAAAAATAATTTGATTCACTGTACCTGCATCTGGTAGCCATGCCAGTGTGCATTGTGCCATGATTTCGAGATCAAAACTTGATATGTCCTCAGGTTAGTAAAGTTGGTTTGCCCAGCAATCATCAAACCGCAAAACTAAAGAAATTCACCTGAAACCATCACACATTCAAAATTAATTGCGTCGGATACACAATTATGGTATTCTCTGGAAGATATGTCATAACTAATTGCCATGTTGGATTTTAATTTTGAAAACTTCTGACACAAGATCGCAATTTGCATCCGGTAATCTGGGAGTTTTGATATGGAATGCGGTGTGGAGCTCTGCATTCGTTAATTTCATTGATCGAATCAAAAGAGTCTAGACAAAAACTGTCAAAAAATTGCTCCGTTGTTAAGTGTACTATATAGATTCATTTCTTATTCAGATATTAAAGTGGTGTAGATAATTGTAATATTTTGATTGACAGATTAAGCACAGAATGGTTTCATTGGAAGGGTGTGTTATTATCTCTTATTTCTGCTGTGTTTGTTGTTGATGGAGTTGGAGAATGTTGCGAAATTTGTTATTTTCGGAAAAAAGAGATGTCAGAACTGTTCATTGAGCTGCAATTAAAGTACTTTAGGATCGCGTGAGTTATACAAGAGAAATCAGGTCAATCTAACATAGAGACTACAATAAGCCAATTCATAGACAGTTTGATATTAGTTTGATATACGCTATACATATATACAATACTTAAATGGCATATTTTTGATATATAGACAGATGTCTTTAAGTGCTGGGTGATGCTTGCTATAACCGCCTACATAGGAATGTACTTGATTTGCAAGGTTCCTAAACATTTCGGTAGAAGATCCTTAAATAGGTGAAATTATTGCGTTTCTTTTGGTGATCAACAAAAAAATCATCATGTGGTTGACTGGCCGGCATCAATCGGATCTATAGGTAGATTTTGTCAGTCATAATTGTTTATATTATAATCCTGTCCCTGCAAAACAAGTGGTTTGACTCAAAACAGATCTATAGAGTTATAGCATAAATGAGGAGAGTTGGACTTTGCCTTGATTTACTATGGCTTGCATGAAAAAAGGAAACATTATTATAAATGTTTTTCTTTGTGGAGAATTGTTTTATCTTTAATTTGGTCATAGCTATTGTCATACTTACGTACTAATGTCCTGTATCCAATTGTGGGTCGTAGGGCTTCTACTACGCCCACTCGCCATCGTACATGGTTTCTGGCAATGTGTCTTAGCTCTCCCAAACATTTCCCAAACTGCTATGCCTCCTTCTCGGCTGTTCTGCGCCTTGGACGGTCAGGTATTCTGCCATCCTTGGTAAAAGGGTTTCATGGCATAGCAAGGTTCGCTATAGAACTGTCACCTTTTTGGAACATGCAATTAATCCACTACCACTTCCGTCGTTGGATGGCTGTGCTTATTGGTTCCTGACATGTTCTCTGGTAGAGTTGTTCGTTAGAGAAACGATTGGGGCAAAAATTCCTTAAGACATTGGGCAGGCACCCATTAGCAAACGTTTGCTGCTTTCTAGTGATACTAATGGTCACTTTCCACGTCCATATTATAGCACGGATTCAACGTTGGACCGGAACAGTCTTACCTTAGTGTCCAAACTGATTCCATTGTTTCGCCGTATTTTGACAACATCCCGAACGCGAACTTTGCTTTGGCGATCCTGTTGCCTATATCCATTTCGGTTCCACCATGGGAAGATACTGAAAATCGTCTACTGTTAGCTATTGTCAATACTAACTTAAGTGGCGTTATACTTCGGGGTGGACCTGAGCCTCAACTAACAAACGTCTTCAGCTCGGTTACGAGCTAGCAGTCTCCAGTTGCGCATGCCAAGTTGGTTGAGGTCCCCCTCCACTTGCTTGCGCCACCTACCGCGAGGTTGTCCTCTACTGTGCCGTCCATCCAAGATGGATGCGAAGACTTTCTTGGCTTGAACGTTGGACTCCATCCGCTCTGCATGACCCAGACATCTTATTGCTGTATGTGAACTCTTCTGGCTAAGTAGATGTCCTTATGCCGTATAGTTCAGCATTGTACCTTCTCCTCCACTCACCGTCTATACAGACGGAACCTAAGACCACTCGAAGAACTTTTCTCTCAAAGTAACCAAGGGCATCCTCATCCGATTTTGACCATGTCCATGCTCTGCGCCATACAGTAGGACTGGGATGATTAGTGTCTTATACAGATTTACCTTAGTAGTTCGAGATAGGGCTTTCTTCCTCAATTGCCTCAATTGCCCATAGAAACAACGATCAGCAAGCGTGATTCTTCGTGTGATCTCCCCACTGGTGTCAATTGTGGAGCTCACCATAGAGCCTAGGTAGACAAAGTCCAAAGCAGCGTTCCTAATAGTGTTGCCGTTTGCCAAGATTATATATTTAATATTTTATCATATAATGTAGCTGGTTTAAGAAACAAATCTAGTACCCTGAATTTTTTTAATTTTGTAAACAAATTTGAATTATTCTTTTTATTTGAAACATTTATTACGGAGGAACATTTTGAAAAATATGAAAAGTTCTTTGATGATTATAGATTACTATGGAATGCCGCGATTAGAGTTAATAGTGTAGGAAGAGCTAGTGGTGGTATGCTATTTGGGATTAAGAGAAAGGTCGCGTCAATATTTGAATGTGCCTTTGTAAGAAGAGAAGAAAGATGGCTAGTTGAAATAAGAATTGGCAATAAAAGTGTGAGAATTGTACCAACATATATCAACTGCAGCAAATGGCGATCGTATTACGACGAACTGTCAGATTTCTTACTTAGCACAGGTTGCAGTGACACATTACTACTGGGAGATTTTAATGCACGAGTGGGAATTGAACAAGTAACACCTATCACAGACACCAGAATAGGAAGCTTTGCTAGTTTACGTAGAGTTTCAAAAGATAAAACGTTAGATGTGAAGGGCAAACTGCTCATTGAGTCTTGCGACTCCTTTGACTTATGCCTATTAAACGGCAGAAGTAAAAGTGACCCAGATGGCGAGCTAACCTTTGTCAAAGGCAATGGTTGCTCTGTAATCGATTATGCGTTAATAAACGGCGAGTGGCATAATATCGTAAAGGATATGAGAGTCTCGGCGCAAGAATTCTCAGACCATATGCCGCTTGTAATTGAATGTTCACTATCGACGCAAATGCCAGTTGTAAAAGAGTTGGACCTGCTCCCAAAGCTCATTTGGAAAGACCGCAACATTCACCGTTACCACAACAATTTAAATGAGTATATCAGAAGGCTGTCCCCAGAATGGAGTCATGCTTTGCTATCCCCGGTTGTTCTTACGAATCTTATAAGATTGTCCGCACAAGAAAAAAATGCAAAGAGGTTTGAGCGAAAGCAACCCTGGTTTGAAGGCGAATGCTATAAAGCTCGGAAAAAGACCCTTGCCACATTGAACCTTTTTAGAAAACACAACACCGCAGCGGCTAAAGCCCTGTACATAGATACAAATACATTCTACAAAGCCCTGTGTGAGTTTAAAAAACAAATGCATTTCAATGAAATAGCTAGAAAGCTAGCTGAGTCTTCTAGCAGCAAAGAATTCTGGTCCTTGGCAAAGAAACTAAGTGGAAATACTTTTAAGGTTGGGAGCCAAATAGGAATATCCAGTTTAAGGACGCATTTTAAATCAATGCTCAACCCACAGGAACCCTTAATTGCTTTTCATTATGCATTACCAAGAATTTGTAACGAGACTCTAGATACACATTTTAATGAGAATGAACTCTATGAAGCATTGAGGAAAGCTAAACGGAATAAAGCTCCGGGAGAAGACGGAATCCCGTACGAATTCTTCCAGTACGCTACAGAATCCTTTCTGAAAATATTGCTGATATCTTTCAACCAAATTTATGATGTAGGGAAAGTGCCAGGAGAATTTCAAAGGTCGATTGTCTTCCCAATATTTAAGAAGGGCGACCCAAACATGGCTGCAAACTATAGGGGCATATCCTTTATGAATGCAATCACTAAAATCTTCACAAGCTTGTTGACAGCAAGGTTAGCTAAATGGGTGAACGAGAACAAAAAACTCAATCAATTCCAGGCTGGTTTTAGAGCGGGCTACTCAACAGTTGATCAAATATTTAATTTAACGTCAATAGCGCAAACATATTTAGACCAAGGCAAGAAATTATATGCATTTTTCATCGACTTTAAAGCAGCTTTCGACACTGTTAATAGAAATTGCCTTCTCTACAAGCTATCGAATATTGGAATATCGTCTAAATTTATAAATATCTTAAAGGACATGTACAGGAATAATAAATCGGCAATATGGGATGGCAAGGAACTGTCAGATTGGTTTGAGGTAGAGAATGGAATCAAACAAGGATGTCTCCTCAGCCCGCTTCTATTTGCACTATTCCTGGATGACATATCTGACGCACTTCCAGCAGGCATACAGGTCCAACAACTAAAAGTTAAGGCACTGCTTTATGCGGACGATATTGTTATTCTAGCAGAGACACCTAATGCATTACAGCTAATGATTAACAAAGTTGAAGAATATTGCCATATAAACTGCCTCTAAATAAACATTACGAAATCGAAAGTGCTGGTTTTTCTAAAAGGAACTGGACGCTACGCGAGTAACGAACATTGGAAGTACGGTAGAGAACCGCTAGAAGTAGTAAGAACCTACAAGTATCTTGGTGTAACCCTTACCCATAACCTCTCCATGAAACGACATCTTGAACTTAAGCTTGTAGAAGCAAAAAAAGCCATAAATGCAACATGGAGAAATGTAATGTCTAATACTAAAGTCGACATTCATGCGAAGGTGAAAGTGTTCGAGGCTGTTATGCGTTCGGTAATGTGTTACGGAGCCCAAGTATGGGGAAGTAAACCGTATGATGAAGTCGAAAAATTGCTTAAGTTTTTCCTGAAGAAACTGTTCCGACTGCCATCAAACACACCTAACTACATGTTGCATATCGAAAGTGGAATTCCACCGTTATGCTTATTTACATTGAAGTTAAACATGCAGTATGTAGTTAAAGTTATGAGTGGAGAAGACGAGATGAGGCTTACCAAAATTCTGGCAACAAAAGCGTTGAGAAATCGTTCGCAATTTTATAGAAACTGGGAGGATTTAGCGTCTAAACATAGCACAAGTTTTAGAATGACGGAATCAAACCTTTCAGAGTGGAGAAGATCTGCACAGGAGTTTATATATAATGTCGGCCAGGCAATAAAAAGGGACCACGCAATAGCAGCAAAAAACTCAAGTGCACGATTAATTTATAAAAGACTTATACATGATGACATCACCTATCTGAACGCCAACCTCAGCATCTCCCAAATTTCACTGATCTGGCGAGCGAGAGGAGAACTACTTAGGCTGAATTATATGCCACATCGCACTGACCTTTCGTCAATTTGTAGCCTATGCAACACATCGGAACCAGAAGATACTGCACACTTTATTGGCACCTGTCCAATTCTGAAGGAAATCAGACGATTACATCTGGGAGTTGAACGCCTTGAAAGTAATGAGGTTGAGAATCTGCTGAATGGTAGTAACGTGAGTTCCCTAGTAGCATACTGTCAGGTAGCATATAATTATAGAAACAGAATTATGGAAGAAAACTTTTAATTTTAATCAAAGTAATAAATAGACATGTTAATAATAATTTATAGTCACAATTGACAATTATGGGGGTGGCAATGGTGTAGTGGTTACGTCGTCAATTGCCACGCTAATGGTTCATGGTTCAAATCTTGATGTCAGCAAGCATTTATTTATTTCTCATGAAAGTCAGTCCGATCATTTGCGAAAGCTTGTGTGAACACTACTGCGAAGGCATAACACTGGCAGTAGCTTGGCCATGTGGCTGGAAAAATTGTTCGCTCTGTTGATGATGATTTGCCCTTGACATCGATTATCGGGAAAAAAGTACTGTGAATCAGAAGCAATGACAATAGTAACAAAAAATCTCCCCAGTTATCTGGACGCCACCCCCGGAGAATAGCTGAAGCATAAAACAACTGAGCTTCAAGAACCACAACACCAAAATATTTCTCTCTCTCTCTATCCATCCTTTCCAACGCCCGCACTGTGTGTAAGCATGTTAAAGGTATTCATAACCCTTTGAGTGCGCGCAAATTATAAAAAAAAAAAAAAAAAAATGTAGTCAAATTATTCAATTGCCAATACACGGCAGGCGGCTGAGCCATTGCTTAAATTGTACTATTTTTATTGTAATTTGGAAAATGAATTGGAAAATAAAGTACCTTTAACTAACTAACTAAAAAAAACTAGACAAAGTCCTCTACTACCTCAAAATTATACCTGTCCATTGCGGCGTTCTGTCCACGACGCCGATGTTGGGTGTCCTTTTTTGTAGACAGTATATATTTTGTTTTGCCTTCATTGACAGTTAAACCCATCTTCGGTGCCTCTATCTCAATACTCGCAAATGTCCCACTGACATGACGGTCCGCTGAGTTCTTCCGACTATGTCAATGTCATCGGCATAAGCGAGTAGTTGTACAGACTTGTAAAAGATTGTATCTCCGGTGTTGGCTTGTGAGTTTCGTACATTGTTAAAGAAATCGCATGATAGCGCGTCACCTTGTCTATGACCTTTCCTGACATCGAACGGTTCGGTGGTGATCTAACCGACTTTGATGGAGCAGCGAGAGTTCTCCATTGTCATTCTGCACAAATGGATGAGTTTGGGAGGGATGCCAAGACTAGAAATGGCTCTATATAACTCGTCGCTATACATGATATCATATGCAACTTTCAAATCGATGAAGGGGTGATGCGTATCGATTTTATATTCGTGGGTTTTTTTCAAGATCTGCCGTATTGTGAATATTTTGTCAATGGTGGACTTTCCCGACTTAAAACCGCATTGATAAGGACCTATCAGGTTGTTGACGATCGGTTTTAGGCGTTCACATAATACGGCAGACAAGATCTTGTATGAGATGCTGAGAAGACTTATACCTATGTAGCTGGCGCAGTTCAGAGGACCTCCTTGCTTCAAGATTGGGCAAACGATGATGCGGTTTCATTCATCGGGCATACTTCCGTCCGACCAGATTTTACAGATGAGCTGGTGCATGCTTCTTACCAACTCATCTCCTCCTTCCTGGAAAAGTTCGGGGGCTAGACCGTTGGCTTCAGCAGCTTTGTTGGAATTAAGTTTAGATATCCATATCCTGAGTTCATTCTGATCGGGTTGACAGGAAACTTGACTATGATCGTCATTGTTGAATGGCTTATTCTGCCTGACAGCGGAATATTGGCCATCATCGCCGTTTAACAGTCTGCAGAAGTGTTCCTTCCATATTTTCAGTACAGACTGCGATTCTATTACTATGTTACCATTTTCGTCCCTGCAGACTTCTGTTCTGGCTTTAAGACACTGGAATGTTCTTTTTACATTTTGGTAACATTTTCGAACATCATTCCTGCAATAAAGTCTCTCAATCTCCTCGATTGAGCGCTTCTTATGCTCCGTTTTCTTCTTTCTGAGAAGTCCTCTTTCCTCCTCCGCTCGTAGACCCCGCGAGCAGCTCCAGTCCTTCTACGCAGCGCCGCCTTGTACACTTCTTGCTTTGCTGCATGTGCTTGCCGGCATTTCTCATCATACCAAGCGTTTCGTTGTGGTGGCCGAGAGAAACCCAGTACATCAGAGGCGGCATCTCTGATGGCTTGTTGGCAACGTTGCCACTTGTCTTCCGCATTTGCCGCTGGCGGCATATGACTTTGATTGAGATTAAAGGAGACTCGATCGGCAAATGCTCTGGCAGTCTCTTGCGATTGCGGCCGTCCGACGTCAAACTTTCTCACAGTATTTCGTTGATTTCGCTCCATTCTGGATATATGCATCCGTACCTTGGCTACAACTGGTAGTGATCCGAGTCCACGTTGGCTCCTCGGAAAGTCCGGACTCCCAAAATACTGAAAGTGTGCCTTGCGTCGATCGCAATGTGATCGATTTGGTTGACGGTTTTTCGATGAAAAGAGAGCCATGTCCTCTGGTGAATATCAGGACGTGGGAACCGCGTACTAGCTACAACAAGGTTTCGTTCCGCCACAAAGTCGACTAGCCTGAATCCGTTGTCGAATATGGTATTGTACAGGCTGTGCTTTTTGACAACGCTAATAAAGACGTCCCCTTTTCCTAAAAAAGCTTTTCCTAGCTTTGCGTTAAAATCACCGCAGACAATTTTAACGTCGTGACTAGGGCATTGCTCATACCATCCAAGAGCTGGTATAAGTCATTCTTCGTCGCGTCGTCCATCTTACCGTGAGGGGTGTGAGCATATATGGTATTAGGATAATGTTGGCGAATTTAATCTTGATACGGATTGCTATAAAACGGTCGCTCACATGTCGGAAACTAAAGATTTCTCGCATGCACGTTGTTTATAGAGGGACGTAACATTCCACGTGCAGACACGTTTGGTCGCGTCTGTATTGGTTACTTGGGAAATATTCCAAGCTTAATATAGAGAACAAACTGCTTTTATATAAGCAAGTGCTAAAGCCTGTATGGACATATGGTATACAACTCTGGGGTTGTACCAAAATAAGTAACATTCAAATTTTACAAAATTTTGAAAACAAAGTGCTAAGAGGTATTGTAAATGCGCGATGGAATATCAGAATTAGCGATATCCACAGAGATCTTGGCATTAAAACAATCGAAGACGAAATCAAAAACTACGCGAGAAAACATAAAAGCCGACTAGAAAGTCACGTCAATATAACAGTCCTCCAGTTTTGGATGAAAGAAACTTACTACGCCGTCTACAAAGAACCACACCTTTAGACTTAGCGCGATAAGTAACCGCGTCTAAACTGCGGAGCTAGCAGGAACTTCTAATGGGAGGGTATCTGCAAAACGTCCTTATATCGTGAAATGAAAACTACTTGATAACTCGAATACTTAGTTGTAGTAAAAAATATAAACAAATTTGTTTTGAAGGGAGGTTTTCAAGTGGGTAAGAATCCCACACTACTATGAGCACGCGCTGTCGAGCCTCATAGTGTTTTGTTGAAGATTTTCACCTACGCTCGGAAAAAAAACGTTTGCTCATATCGTCATCATCCGTATCCGAGGCTGTTGGCTGCTTCGTAACCTGTTTTTTTTTTTTTTTGTTTTACGTGGTAGGGAAGTTAACACGACGGAACAACCCCTAACGTGGAGGGCCTGTTCCTTTTGTTATACTCCAAGGACGCGAGGCCGAGTACACCGGTGCCAGCAGTCCATTATTGGCTATGAGCGCTGCCGTTGGCCCACTAAGGCCTCAACCGCCACCATCTATATTCTAAGGTCCTGATTAACCTTGGAAATTCCTTACCGACCTGTGATCCGAATAAGTCGAAGCAGCCCGCGTAAGGTATTCACTAAGTTTAACCTAACTGGAACTGTAGGCGCCACAATTGTCTCCATCTAGGGCATTCGTCTGCTGCAGTCGGGAATAAGAGGAAGTGCTCTAGTGAGAGAGAACTCTTCCCCCCTCTCTCATCTACTGCCACCAAAGATCCTCCAAACGGGGTTGGTTACCATTTTTTGGATCAAGGTACTAGGCTCCCAGCGGTCACCACGTTGAGGCTGAGAGTAGTTTGTAGGCCTCAGCTGAGTGAAAACGCTTATGTTTTCATATAATTGCATACACTACCGTTTGACCACCATAAGACTAATAAATTGAGGTATATTGTAGAAAACTGACTTTTTATATTTTACAAGCTGTGTAATTTTTTACAAAGTTGGTAAATGTTGACCTTACATCTGTAGTGATTAAGTTAAAGATTGTTTCAAAATTCAGCACATTGGGCCAGACGTACAAAGAAAATTGCACCAAAATCTGTAATGGTTTAGTAATGTCCGCTACCATTTTTTAAATTCACAATTTTTCAAAACAGTCATCAATCTTCATCAAAATAAAATATATCATCTAGTTGCAGTTTCGTGTACTTGAAATACAAAAAAGCTAAAAAATTGTTTGTCTTTTAAAATGCTTACATAGACACAAATGCGATGTTACTAAATTTGAATACTATTCATGACGGTTCGCTTGAATCAACCCCTTTTTGGTTCAATGGTACTTTGTAAACTTCTGAAGAGTTTCCATCAAGCGTACAAGTGCCCTTAAACGTTCAATTCATTATGTAAATTTTGTCATCATCATTTATGTCATCACAGACGTCCTTGTAGATGATGATCGATGAGATACTGTCGTTCGTCAGTTTGTCAAGTCATTCAGTTGTAGCGTGGCGGTACTTATCATGTGAAGTATATTTTGTTTCTAAGCTTGTTGGATTATGTAGCTTATATATGTGCGTTGTTCTATGTATTATAATTGCAGATATTTTAAATATCATTAAATAATCTTATTTTAAACTTCATGTTAATTGAATTAAATCTCTGAAAACAGCTCCATTAATTTCATAATTTCCCACCCTCTATCGACCGAAAGGTAGTCGTAAAAGAGAACTTAAGTACAACAAAGCCAATTACTTCTGTTCTGATCCATAAAATCTTTTGATCTCCTCGCAGTCGTATGCTCTACCCCAAGTGTTAAATTTAAAAGCATTTTTAATTTTCCCCTAAAAAATGTAAATTCCATATCGCTACAGAAACGCCCGCATCCACTGAAATCTGTCAACCAAAAGCATCTGTACAGCCTAGTAATATGCAAAAATGTCTTTTTAATGAAATTAACATATAAAACCCATGAAATTGCTGAAATTATTAAAATGAGCGAACGACACCCTCTTAAAATCGCAAAGCCGTGTGTAACCTATGCAGCGGATTATTGCGATATGACACTGTTCGTAGTGCGTTTGCCTTATTAACCCTAGTAGAGCTCCTGGGTGGAGGTGTAAAAGGCAAACGCTTGAAAGATTGCTATGGTGAAATCCACCCTTGGGGCTTAAGCCATGACAAACAGGG
Organism: Brachypalpus laphriformis; assembly: GCA_945910035.1. Lineage (NCBI taxonomy): Eukaryota > Metazoa > Arthropoda > Insecta > Diptera > Syrphidae > Brachypalpus > Brachypalpus laphriformis. Next base: position 166,939,213 of record OX246755.1, on the reverse strand, counting down.
AAAATATTAAAACGAGGGTGAAATTATGGAAAAGAGTTATTAAGGGATTAAGTGTAATGTGATTTTGCGTAATGGGAAGATTGCAAGTGTTCACTGGCGTTGGTTGGTATTTAGACACCCATATCATCTATGGGGGAAACATTTTGTAAGCGGATATCCTGTGTGGGATTCACTTTTTTTTTATTAGAAGGATAAACATAATTATGTTTACGAAAATTGTATATAATATTTTCGAAATTGAAAATAAAAACATGAGTTTTCGCGCTACAAAATGCAGCTTCGTAAAAGGTTTGATACTACCGTTGATGAAGCGATTGATTGCAATTATGAGGCTTTTACGTAGGTTGCTACTTAAGTTTTGAGATAGACAAGTAAAAATAAATATTTATCATCGAAAATGGCTTTATTGTTTTTCAAAATATTCTCCATGCATGCGTTCGAACCAATTTTCGAAGCACTTTTTCCACTCCGATTGAGATACCTCCAAAACATGTGATTTGATGCTTCTTCAGGCATCGAAAAACGTTGACCTCGCATTTTATTTTTGATCTGCGGGAATAAGAAGAAATAACTGGGTGCCAAATCACTACTGTACGGCGGATGACCCGTCAATTCGATGTTTTGAATGCTTACAAATTCACTTGTTTGAGCCGATGTGTGAGAGCTTGCATTGTCGTGGTGGAGAATGATTCGTCTTCTGCGATTGAATTCCCTTATTTTTCCGAACACTTCTGGCAAACAAATGGTGGTGTACCATTTAAAATTGACCGTTCTACATTGGTCTAATGACACGGTGGCGACATGTCCAATTATTCCGAAAAAACAGGTGACCATTTGCTTCGAAGTGCTTTGTGCCTGGGCAAATTTTGTTCGATTTGGCTCGTCTTGAAAGACCCATACAGTCGATTGTTGCTTAGTTTCGGGTTCATATGCATAGATCCATGATTCGCCGCCTGTCACGATTTTATAGACGTCTTTTGAAGCACCGCGATTGCATTTTTTCAACATTTCTTGGCACCAATCGACCCGAGCCTTTTTTGAGCGATTGTCAAATTATGCGGTATCCAACGCGAACAAATCTTTTTGACGGTCAAATGTTCATGCAATATTGAATGTATAGAAGAAGAACTAATGCCCAAGCATGCCTCAATCTCACGGTATGTCACATGATGATCTTGCAACATCAGTTCACGCACAGCACCAATTTTTTGTGGCACAACAACCGATTTTGGACGACCTTCACTAAATTCGTCCTGTAGCGAAATGCGACCACGATTGAATTCAGAAAACCAGCGAAACACGGTGGGTCGAGATGGGGCTTCATTACCAAAAGTCGAAGTGAGTTGATCGGCACACTGTTGTTGGTTTAATCTTCGTCGAAAGTCCTACAAAATCATCGCGCGAAAATGTTCACGATTTAATTCCATTTTTTGACCAAAATGAATATCAAAAATCAAAATCAAAATCAAGTACCTGTAGATAACACAAATAGCATTCGTATGACAAAACATAACTCTTTTGTGTTATGGTAAATAACTCGAAGCCGAAAATATAGACGGTATCACCAAAGTTGGTACGTATTTTACAAAATGTTATTTTTATAAAAAAATATCTAGGAAAGGGCGCCGCTCTGTCTGTTTTGACGTAGTTATTAGTTTTTGAAAGCTTGTGCAACTGTTGTCTTAACCTTATGATGCTCCCCTGCACTAGACATTAGAAGATCTTAGATCAAGACTACTTAGAAAGTTCGCAGGTTTGGAGTTGTAGGTCTAAGTGGCTCCAGGTGGCGCGTTGTTCTTTTGTTAGTCTCTACCACATAGTGAGCATGTGCTGCTTTTAAATGACTTAAGCAAAATCGTCGTACATTTTGTTCGCAATATGACTCGCAATGGGCAATAGTAAAAGTTAACGAGGAGTGGGTCTAAAACAGATTCTCTCATTCCGTCATTAATAAAAAATTGGAAAGTGAGATCACTGAGTATGCTGTTCATGAACAAAACTTTAGATCTGGATGTGGATTGTGGCCGATATATTGTATATTTTGACCGAACTGACTCAGTCAGTGCTACAAGGCGGCAATATACAGATATACAATGAACCCAAATATCTAGGAGTAATTCTTGATAAAAAAAACTTTTTTGGTATAAACATGTAGTGTCGAAAACACTCAAGGTGCTCTCAGTTTTCTGGCAGTGGAAGGATGCTTTTGGTATGATATGGGGCTTATCACCGAATAATGTTCTCTGGATCTACACGGCTATGATAAGATCATTCCTCGCAAATGCGTCGGTTGTTTTGTGGAAGGGGTTTTTGCGTAAATACGAGGGCAAGGTGAAAAGTTCTCGGCCTGACAATGGAAGACTGCGATTTTCAGTTAAAAAATGATTTCATTTTTCTACATAATCCCCCTTGACTTCAACACTAGCGTTTCTCCAACATCAGTATTCCTTCTCAGAAAGGAGAGTCTGGAAAGCTGTGAAAATATTCATTTACGGCCCTCTCAACTTCTGCATTGGATGCGAAGCGCTTCCCAGAAACAAATTTGTTCAAGTTTGGGAACAGATGGAAGTCTGAGGGTGCCCAATCAGGTGAATAGGGGGGATGGCCGAGAAAATCGTACCCCAAATCCCGCAGTTTTCCCATCGCCAACGCATACTTGTGTACATGTGCATTGTCCTGGTGAAAGATGATTTTTTTCTTCTTTAAGCCAGGCCTCTTTTCGCGAATTTTGGCATCCAGTTGGTCAAGAAGGTTGGAGTAATATTCGCCTGAAATTGTTCTGCCTTTCTCAAGGTAATCAATTAACAGGATCCTTTTCGCATACCAAAACACACTGGCCATGACCTTTCCAACAGATGCGATCGACTTCGCATTTATTTCTCAAATAATAGAGGCCTGGGCAGTAGCAGAGAAAGTGGGTGGTGTCCTCTTGAGCCTCCTCGTCGCCGCAGCCTCTACAAAGATCTTCGTTCCTCACACGTAGTTTTTTCATGTGTTACCGCATGGTATTATGCCCCGTAATGACTCTTGTTAGAGTAGAGACGGATTTTCTATCCCTCTGTATGAGTCTATTGGTTCACGCTCTATGGAATGCAGGCCATAGCTTTCTCGTGGTGACACAAGTATCTAAAGAGGTCCACCTGTTGTTGCCTCCGTTAGAGCTTTGTTCCTGCTTCGAGTTTGAGTGCACAAGGCGGGATGTGCACCGAGGGGTCGGATTGGTCCGAGTTTAGTGCTGAGCCTCTTCTAGCCAGTTCGTCGGCTTTCTCATTCCCTGGTAAGCCCTCATGAACAGGGACATCTATCACCGTAGGTGGGGTGGTTTTTGGTACAATACACACTGAAGTCAGAAATGGAATATAGTCGTACTTTCAGGGGTGGCTCCAAAGCCAGTCAAAAGTGAGCTGGTGTTTTCGTAGAAGACGAGAGCATTAGGTTGTATTTCTCCTTAACTATAGTGTAAGGAACAAGGCCCAAATAAAGACTTCGCAGGACGAGATTCCGTAGAAGGTCTTCCTACGTCCTCGGTTAGGGTTGTTCACGAACCCCAACACAGCTTGCTTGACTTTCTTAAAAAGACAAGAAAATTGCATTCAAATGGGATAACGAGGATTTCTGCTTCCTGGTAGTACAATGGACCAGTTGCGTCTGGGTGCTTCAGTGGAGCGTTTTCCTCTCCGATGAAAAAAAAGGATGCTCTAAAAAGGACTTTTGCCTAAAACTTTGTAGATTATAGCAGTACTCGTACATCAGATTGTATAGCATGCTGGGTCCTTGTCGCCTGACTTTTACTGCTTTAAGTATCGATACAGCTTTTGGTTTTTTGAACCCCTTATCATTATTCTGGATGATAAGATGTCTTTGAAGTATTATTCGCCAAACTTTCGAGTTTTCAACATGATCTTCTAAATTTGCTGGTTGCAGTCTTTAAAGCTGAGGTTTTTAATCAATCGTTAAGAATTGTACATGGTGCGCCATCTTTAATGTCGGTATGTGAATATTCAATAACTTTAAAAAAAAGACAATCTACTTATTTCCATATATGAGGTTTTTTTATTTAATTTGATCCTTTATAATTAATTTGGACTAGTTTTCGAATACAAAATCAATGAAGTGGCCGCCTCTATCGACAAAAGCAAAATGTGCCCTTTTTGCTGCGTTTTCCATCACATTTCCGGGCATCTCAGGCGGTATGATTTCAGCACGAATGTTTGCCTTGAGCTCATCAATGGTCTGAGGCTTTTTGGTGTACACTTTGCTTTTCAAATAACCCCACAAAAAGAGGTCCGGATGGGTCAAATCTGGAGATCTGGGTGGCCAGTCAATGTCGCCATTCCACACGTCCAGGGAATTTTCATTGCAGAACCTGCATTGTTTGATTTGCAGTGTGGCATGGCGCACCGTCTTGTTGAAACCAGTAACCGTCCAGACCTTTTTCACACATTTGTGGGCAGACATAATGAGCCAACATCCACCGATATCGATTCCCATTGACTGTTTCGTCTTCTCTGAATAAAAATCGCCCAATGATGGTTTTGGCCCAAACAGTCACTTTTTGGTCATGCGATGGTGTTTCATGGATCTCGTGAGGATTCTCCGTTCCCGTAATGCGGCAATTTTGCTTGTTAACGGCGCCAGAGAGTCTGAAATGGCCCTCGTCGGACATTAAAATTTGCTTCCAAAAATCAGGTTCAGTGTCGATCATTCGAGCAACTGTTTGGCCATATTCCAAGCGACGAGGACGGTCTGTCGGCAATATTCTTTGAGTCAGATGCAAATCATCCTTCAAAATGCGCCGCAAGGATGTTCCACTGGCGCCAAAATGCTGAGCGCAGTGATGATACGACACATGTGGGTTCTCGGCAACACTCTCTCTCTTCAACCAGTTCATTGGAACGTCTTGGGCGTTGATGAACGGCATGTCGAAGATCTCCTACTGTCCCGTGCTTAACAAAATTCGGCACCAAACGACGAATAGTGTTGTCAGACGGTGCTTGTTGGCCACGATATTTTCGACGATATGCACGTTGAGTTAACACAACTGAACGACTATTTTCAATGTACAATGTCATTATTTCGGCGCGTTGTTTCGGTGTGAAGCGATTCATGGTTAAAATTGTACTGAATTCACGTTTCAAAAATATGTCTACAATGTCAATCGGTTGATAAATGTCAAAGTTATTCAATGTTTACATGTCGAGATAAAATATGGCGCACCCGTTACGCACGTTTGAACAAAATGGGGAGGCAAACATATCATTATTCGCTTTTTAACAATGAAAAATAGTAAGATAATAATATGAGAATTGCCTGCTTCAAGGTTGTTTCAAAATATCAATAAAATCAAAAAATCTGTTTTAAATGAAATTCTATAAATATTTGAAAAAGTTTTTCTTCACGATGCGCTGTATGTCTTCATATATTCCACGACAAATATTCCCCATACCTTTCAAATTCAAATATCATCCACACGACATATTTTCGACTGCAACAAAGTACCACATTCGATTCGTTCTCTCACTCGATAATAATTTTAAAGTACATTCTCTTAACATCGTTCTTCATCCCAGCACGTCTAAGGCGTAGAACATGATGCATAGCAACATTGTGCAATCTTTCGGGATGGTCTATAAGAATGGTTGCACTTAAAATACATTTCACTTCGATAAAATTATCTCATTAAGGTCACGGTGACAACGCGGCAGCAGTGCATTTGCATATCTTGGCGCGTCTCTAAACCATCTCTCTCTCATTCAAAATGAGTCATTTCACTGTAATACAGCCTAAAAATAAATAATCGTTCACTATTCGCGCAATGGACTGTTGAAAATTAATTTATAAGACATCCGCTTTTGGACATTTGTCCTCTGGGAATATGTAGTTACAAGTAGATAAATCAGTGCGCCTCAACTGGGTAATCCTGCGGAATCACATTTTCTTTTTGACATATCTCTCCAAGGCCCTTTTGTGATATAATTTCACACTTTATTGTCCCTCTGACAGATGCCACTTGTTTTCCATTATTTATTATTTATTTGTTAAAGTTACGATTTTTTTTTATTTCATATTTCAACCCTCGGTGTTAAATCCGCGATGAGTGCGCTCTTACTCTACATTGTCAACAGCGAGTTCTTTTTGTCAAAATCTCAATTCCTTTTTTTTAGGGCGAATTTTTCACGCATACACCCCACCATTTCGAACGTATAGTAAAAATTCCCCTGAGGGCGACGGAAACAAACAAGGACTCAGCGAACGAACGACTGCTGAACAAACAAACATTTATATTGTCACCCTGTATATTTTCTACACTTTTATTCATTATTGCAATGTATATTTTTTTTTAAAACGTTCTGTCCTGCCACCCCACTGAATTTTAATATAAACAAAATAAAAAAAAATCTGTAAAGTTCAAAATTGAGATAATATTACGATATCGCTCAGGATGGTCCCTTGTGATTGTGACAAACGTGTTGGTCCTGTCGGTACGGGGAAAGAAAAATGATTTCCCTTGTTTGCCTACACGTAGGGTGTACTAGTGACGGAGTATTTTAAACAAATTATGGTTTAAAATTTACACCGCTTTGGGGTTGCAAACACTCCGGGACGTTGTTTATGTTTATTTTTATTCTTCGTGTTATTTTTCAAGTTTTTCTTTTACTTGTTTTTATGTGCACTGTAAGAGGGATCTTGACATTGCTGACAATAGAATATATTCGATTTTAAAAGAAAGTGTTGCATTTTGAACACTAGACGACTGAAGATTAAGTTGCGTTGCAAGGACAAAATAAGTAGACTTGAACATCTCTCAAATTAACAAAGGATTTTGCAATATTTTATTAAGGGAGGTAGGGTAGCGACGAGAAGGCGAAGGAGAGGCCTCTCAGAAAATTTCGATCTCATTGAGATTTTTAGGCTATCTCTTGGGAAAAGCGTTGTGTGCGTTTGCTGAAATAACGTTATCGAAAAAAGCTTTGGATTTTCTTGAACTGAGGAAGAAAAAATATCAGATAGAGGGGTAAACTCTTTTTGAAAATCTTAAAATCTGGCTCGAGAAAAAGCAGGACATTCGCACATAATATGCTTGCCAGTTTTAGTATCTTGGTAGAGATGGTCTAAGTCGTGAATATGCATTCACAGTTGTAACTGTGAATGTGATTTCTTATTCAATGCGAATATAAACTGCTAATACGAATTCGTAATGGAGTCATATAGGTACCTGTCCGGCTATTTGGTCGGAGTCAGACAAAATTAAATTTTCTTCTATAAGCGAACTTTCCTTTTATGGTGCCCCAAATCATTTTACAACTTTTAAATTCCTACCTATGTATATATTTATTCCTACCTATGTATATATATATATATTTATATATCTATATTTATGCATACGTATCTATGTACAGTGTACATACTCGTATATAGGTATATCCTTTTATAAAAAAACTAAAGACACGGTAGGATGCTTAATTTCAATGCGCTTCCTTAAATTCGTTGTATTAGTACTGAAGCTCCCTCTAGGAAATCGCATTCACAACGCAATAGTAGCAATAGCAACTTAGCAAGTATAATCTCTGTGCTGCTATATACCAATCCACTAAACTTTCAAACCAGCTGCGACTGCAATAGCAACTTAGCAAGTATAACTCCTGTGCTGCTATATATGGTATATACCTACCAACCAAATTTTCAAATCAGCTGCGACTGCGACTTAAATTCGTTTAGTGCCTATTGCCGCATCATACAAATATTCGCACAGCCAATGGCACATGTTCGAAAAGAAAATTGGATGAGACGTTCAGCAGATAACGTGCAAAAAGGGTATTTTAGTTTTATAATTTTGTTATACCTCTTTTTTTGAGACAAACACACATTTGTGTGTAGTGCATCGAAAATTAAATTGTGACTCGTGAATAGAAGCCAGATGAATTATTATTAGCAATAGCAGTTTATTTATAAGTTGTTAACATGTTGCGAATGCGAATTTCATTAGCAGCGAATGATTAGCAGGTTGCGATTTTTTCCTCATCCCTATCAGGTGCTCAGATTGGCTCTTATCAATTTTTTTGATGCTATTTCACCGAACAATGATTAGTTAGTAAGTCAGTAGATCTTGAAATTATTATTTTTGTTCGTGAGTTTCAATATGACAATATGAAAGGCGAATGGGAGAGTAATTTGCCTAGTTCGTCTACAATGTACTCTCGTACCATTGAGACCAGAGATCAGAAACTATAGTGAGTGTGAGGTTATTGTAGACAGAAAGGGGGTTTGAAGGGGATTTCTAAAATAGCTTATACTTTGAGGAAAAGAAATAACATTAGAGATTTCTAATAAAGTTGACGAAGATGTGGTAATTCAGGAATGATATTACACAGTTTGAAACGAACATACAAGGAAAGCGCTACATCTACAAATTAAAGAAGAATAAAAAAATACAATACAATCAAAACATCCATGCCCTGTTAGTAGGAATTGCGTTAAGTTAAAATCAAGTTCTCCATGGCGTCTATCAATCCATGTCTGGATTTGGTATATTAGCCTATGAATCCATCTCCTTTCTCAGAAGCATTCCAGCGTTCTCGACATTCTCTTAGACTTTCTGTTCCATGTACCTGGTTTTCGCTGGGCTCATTTCTTTCTCTTCTTGCGTAGTACTGACGTTGCTGTTCTACTGCCAGAATATCTATTGGGAGCATTCTCGCTACCACGCAGGCTGGATCGCTAGAAGTAGTGCGAAATGCACAGCTAGCTCTCAATGCACATATTCAGACACAGAGATGTGATATGTGATCTGTATGTTTTAATTGCAATGGTCCCGGCCCAAATCGGTGCGGCATATACGATTATGGACGTAACCGCTCTAGCCAGCAGTAACCTACAGCGATGTCTTGGCCATTTTCGTTGTTATAGAACATTTTCGGCCTACGTACTTAAGGTGATCTTTAAATGAGAGTCTCGTATCTATCATAATGCCTAGATATTTTATATGTGGTTTAGATGTGATTTCATGGCCGTCGACTGTAATGGTGACAGTTTCCACCTTTTTTCTACTGATTATCAAGACTGCTTCAGATTTATACTCCGCCAGTGTTAGATCAACTGAGGTAATCCATTTTCGTATTATCCTTACTGTCGTATTGCTTATCTCGTGCAGGGACGGGTTGAGAATATCACTGCAGCGCCCCCCAGCAACTAGCGCTTGTCGTAAAAGGCGACTAAGGGGACAAATAAGATCTAGGCAATATAACACCCAAGTGAGCCTAGACACATATACTACCTTAAAAACCCTCCCACAAGTGTGCATGCGAGTCCGTGGGTTGATACGACTGGAGATCACCGGTGTCATAGAAGAAAGATCAAACAACAAAAGAACAGGAGCATGCACGTGTCAAACAACAAACACCATCGCAATATAGTAATATTGCAAAACTGTATCATTATGATAATACTTGCTAAAAGGAAAGGCACTACCGCGCCAGGCACTACCACTGCTGTGCATGGTGCTGATCCTGTACCGAGCAGAAGTGTTCGGGTCAGAGCTATACGGATTCCGGGGGTTAGCAAAATAATGAAACAGTTTGGTTGAAATTTGAGAGTCGCGAGTTGGAACGTTGGAAGCATGACCGGTCGAAGTGACGAGCTGGCAGAGATGATGAATAGAAGGCTGGTGGATATCTTGTGTGTCCAAGACACGAAATGGAAAAACACCGGAAATCGGGCGCGTTTCTTGGACGTTAGGACAAAAGATTACAAGATGTTCTATTACGGAACGGAAAAGGCTAGGAACGGAATCGGTATCATCCTTGCGGCGGAGCTACTTGGTAACGTCTTGAGCATTGCGAAGTCCAGCGACCGTTTGGTGTCTCTCAAACTAGTAATACAAGGAGAGGTGTGGAATATTGTCAGTGCATATGCTCCCCAAAATGGGTGCAATCAGAGAGATAAAGATGCACTTTGGGTAGATTTCCACAATCTCCTTAAGAACATACCAAAGGAAGTGTTTTTGTTTGTTGGAGGAGATTTGAATGGACATGTCGGGAAGTCAAACGAAGACTATGAAGACTGCCATGGAGGACTAGGATATGGCACCAGGAACCTTCCTGGTGAAGACATCCTAAGCGTGTGCAAATCACACGGTCTTATCGTGTTAAATACCATGCCATACAAAGCCGACACTTGATCACTTTCAGAAAGTGGCTTTCAAAGCTTGGTCAAAGTGTGAATATAGATGTTGCAAGAAAAAAGCGAAAAAGAAGTGCGCCCAGCTTCAAGCAGAGAGTACGGAGGGCCTGTATCGGGAGCTGGGAAAAATATCTTCCCCGGTTGCTGATGCAAACCAGACTATCCAGGAGCTGCGAAGTCGAATAAGAAGTTCGATTCTACCTCGTAGGTATAGAGTCGCAGTACGTCGTAATACATAACGTTCAGAACAGTGTGCCAAGGACTATTGTAGGACATTTAGATGAAGATATGTACGTAAATGCATATGTATACATACATGTGCAGATTCGTCTACTTCTGTTACCAGTTGTTTATCCCTTTCACCTTATGACACATCTTTAAGCTCGGCTATCTTTTGGAGAGGATCATCTATTTTATCTAAAAAGTTCGGATTTATTACATCAGATAAACAGCTAATGAAGGTTAACTTATCATTATCAGTACCGCGTCTCAAAACTGTACTATAAAGATTGAGTTTAAAAAAAAAAACATACAATGCTTCCGTTTATAAACGATGCTTCTTCTCAGTTACTGCAGTTCATATGTTTCTTGTTAGATAAACTGCAGTTTTAGAAACAAAAAACAGTGAAACCTATGTACAATACATTCCCATGATTGCATTCAAAGGCTAATCGTTCCAGAACACAATTAATGACTTCCATTTGAACCATAAATTCTCAATTTCATGTCAGCTATATGCACGTACATATGTATACACACCGTAGCTATTATTTATCCATACTGCATATGTATATCACAACGAATCTAATCAAGTAAAAACTCCAACGTTTTGGGTAGGAAATCAAAAAAAAAAAAAAAAAAAAAAAAAAATTGCCTTCAACACGGAAAAGATATATTTCCTAAATACTAATATTCAAGGGTGGATACAGACAAGTATTTAACTTCTCCTCTTTCATCGCACTTGACCAATCACCCATTACATTGCTTGATGTTCAATTATATGCTGGGGAAATCAACGGCGATGAACAAAACGACATCTGTGACCTTTTCAATCCATGAAATTACAATTACACTTCCAACACTCTCCGCACCACTTCTACCTCTAGCTCAAGTCACCCCGACAGATTCCCTCAATTTGACGATTTTCGATTCATGTAAAAAGAAAAAAAAAAAAACAAAAATAATTGGAAAAGCAAAAACGGAATCCGAAATTAACCTGCAGTAGCCATGGGGAGAACGCGGCGGGTCAGAAGGTGTTGCTTCACGTACCTAACCAAACTACCCTTGGATATCACAAGAAAAAAAAAAATAGAAATTTGTAATAAGAAGCTAGAAATGCTAAGCATCCTGTAAACGCATTAAATCAATAGTGAAATGGACATAAATTATCTACAAGATACTTTTTGTGATGCCCCACTCCCGTCTATCGGTGGATTGCTTCATGACTCTGTTGGCGGTGGTGTTTCATCCCTTAATTTTGCATAGCTACATGGAACATTATTCGGCTTATTAAGTCTCACGCTCTCTCACGGAGATCATGGAATTTCGTATCTTTTGCGTTTGGGGAATGACTTTTGTGAGTTTTAATTTTTTTGTTTGGGGTTTACATTTTTTTTCTTGGTGACGGATGACGAAGAGAATCCTCAGCGGGGTAGGTTGAAGGTTGAATCTATGATTATAATTGCAAAATAAATCAATCAATTGTGTTTAGTCCTTAATAAGAATTGACATTCAAAAGCGAATAGGATAAACAAAAAGCATGTCCTGCTGCGGAATGTCTTACCGAATTTCCTGAGGGCAGATTTTTCTTCGCAAAGAAAGGTAAAAGCGTGGAGGTAAATTTCCCTAATTTTCAGCGGAATAAATGTAGAGATATGTATGAACTTATTTTTGTCAGAATCGTGGATTGATTTACAGAATGTGTCAAGAAAATTGTCAGAAAAATAATAGAAAATGTGTAAGTAGCTAAGTGGAGGATAATGAATAAATAATCGAATTGATGCATAACAAACAATGTTGGGGTTATATTGAGTTTACTGGTGTGACACAGCAAAACATGATACATTTTGTTTACACAATTATTCGGGTCATACTCAGAATATGGCTTGAAATTGAGCTAGTCTCAGATGTGTTGGGTACGATTGACTGCGTTTTAGAATCTCGTTTTTAAAATCTCGCATTGTTAAAACCTCGCATTATCGAAATCTCGCATTATTGAAATCTCGCAAATCAAAATCTCAAAAACTAGAATCTCGCATTGCAATAAAATATTTATTAATTCGCGCGAATTAATAAATATTTATAGTAGCTATGTAGGTACCTATTCTAAACTCAAATATGTCAACAACTGCCAGGCAGGCGCCTGGAGCTAAAGCTTTTAAATATGTACATATATAGATGGGGACCAACAGGGGGTAAGTGGCACGCTTCGCGCGATCAATTTAATAAACTCGGCTTTCCGGGCGGGCTTAGCCGCTCACGCAACTTCGTCGCTCCGCTACGGGTATATAAACAACTGCTAGGCAGGCGCCTGGAGCTAAAGTCTATTTTCATGTATGCATTCACTTCCAAAACCTTATAAATTTCAAATTTCATTATGAAATAGGAATAACTCCTAACTTTCGATAATGCGAGATTCTCCTGTATTGCGAGATTGTTATCTTTCAGAGCGAGATTTTGACATTGCGAGATTTTGTTATTCAGGATTTATTTAAAAAACGCGAGATTTCGTTATTAGAGATTTTGGTTTGGGATCAATCGTACCGCTCCCGTCTCAGATGCACTACCTAAGAACCTCGGGTCAATAAGCTGAACCTCTTTCCTGTCAAATGTTTGTCGATGAATTCAATACATACGAGAGTGGGTGATAAGTTCGCGGCTTGAGGTACCCAACTCATAATTTTGAGCAACGCTCCGGGTGAAGAAGGCACCTCGTGAAAAAGAAGAAAAGAAAGTTGCCTAAAGAAAATTTCGAAGACTTGTCATCGACTCTTCAGGATTCTGGTTCTTCGCGTACCATGGTCAAAAAACAGTCTCGCTTATTTCAACAAAGGCGAGACAGCTATGAAGGCGACCTCCGTCCAGGGCGTCCTGTGTCAGTGGTCACTGAAGAAAACGTCAGAAAACTCGACAAATTAGTTGTGGCCAACCTAAAATAAAATTGTGGCAGATAGCGGACGAATTGCACATTAGATAACAATGGGTTGGAGAAATTTTGCACGAGCATTTAAACATGAGAAAAATCTGTGCGCGCTGGGTACCGAAAATGCTCACGCAGTGAAACGAGTACGACGACGCAGTCGTATGGAAGCGACACGTGGGAAACAGTGGTATTAAGGCACTGTATGCCCGATGTGAGAAATGAATTTCACTCGAGCGAGATTATGTTTTAATCGTTTTTTAATCGGATCTCTTCTTTCACTCAATGCAGAAGGCATAACACTGGCAGTAGCTTGGTCATGTGGCTGGAAAAATTGTTCGCTCTGTTGATGATGGTTTGCCTTTGACATCGGTTTTCGGGACAAAAGTACTGTGAATCAGAAGCAAAGACAATAATAACAAAAATCTACCCAGTTATCTGAACTCCACCCCCGGAGAATAGCTGAAGCATAAACAACTGAGCTTCAAGACCCACTACACCAAAATCTTTCTCTCTCTCTCTCTCTATCCATCCTTTCCAACGCCCGCACTGTGTGTAAACATGTTAAAGGTATTCATAACCCTTTGAGTGCACGCTTATTATAAAAAAATATGCCTTAGGCTGTGAACTTATCAGCCGCCCCTTGTACACTGGTAGAGATGGATAGGGAGCAATCAAGTCAAACGCGACTCAGTAAAGTTTATTGCAGTGGAGAACTGCGCCCATGTTTTGACGAGAAAACTGAATCGTCAATTTCAACGTATTCTGGGTATCTACTTACTTTAATGGTGCTACATTTCGGGGTGAACCTGGGCTTCAACCAACAAGTCTTTCATTTAGATCGGTCTTCAGCTAATTGCTTGTTGGTTGAGGTCCCTTTGAATGAATGCGCGCCACCTACGACGAGGAGACCCTCTACTGCATCCTCCCTCTAGGTTAGATTCGAAGACTCTGCGGGCTGAAGCGCTGCTGTCCATTTGCTCTGCATGTACTAGTCATATCAAACGCCCAATACGCGGTTTTTTTACTAGTTCGATGTCGCTGCACAGCTCATATAATTTGTCGTTGAATCTTCTTTTCACACTCGTTAACGCATCCGGGACCGAAAATCTGACGAAGAATTTTTTTCTCGAAGCGACCAAGGATATCTTCACCATCATCAATGAAGTCCATCCATTAGTGCAGTGAAACAGGACTTGGATGATCAGGGTCTTATATAGAGGCTCCTAAGTTGTCCGAGATAGGGATTTACTGTTCAATTGCCTTGCGATTGGCAAGAGTTATTCTTCTCTTGATTTCTGTACTGATGTCGTTTTTGGAATTAATATCAGAGCCAGTGTAGACAAAGTCCCTTACTGCCTTGATTTAATGCTGCCCACTGTAACGGTCTGTCCAATTCGTCGGCGTTGATAGTCCCTTCTGAGTTTTTCCCTCGATTTTGGTCGCTTCTGCTTCAAATGCTTGCAAACGCTACAATTCACTTACTCTGTAACTGCATATATCCTTCCATTGTCCATATCTGAGTGAAATTTGAGATGCCAATATCAATAGTGCCAACAAGAGGATCAACTTGAGGAGTGAATATGAGCAGCTCATTTTGCTGGTGCCACCCAGTTTGTCAAGTGAGCCACATATTTCGGGTGACTGACTGAGCATAAAAGTGTTCCAATTCATACCACTACAATTGAGGCAATACAAAATTGACGAAGACGTTCATATAAGGAACATGTGATGGACATAAACTTGTTTGTTTTATCGTTAAGAATTAGGTGCGCGAGTAGGTATCTTGCAAATGAGTCTAAGAGTTCGCTGATTAAATGTCGGCTCTTTTAAAGTATTCTTCGAATCAACTCATTGAAGTGAGTAATTAAAAAAGAGTCGACTCGCCACAAAGAGTTGACTTCCGGTTCAAAAAAAAGCATTCATATGGTAAACGACGTTTGCTTTGAGCCCATATTAGGGGATATACGCACTGGCTTTGGCTATTAATGATGTATTGGCGCCCATCTTCTATTACACTATACAATTCAACGTTAAAACTTCCCACTGATTTATCTATGGACTGCAAAAAAAAGATTGCCACCTTCTAAAGCAGTCATCTCAAAGTCTTCCTGACCTCATACCCACTATTCTCCCCCCCCAAAAAAATATTCGCTTTCAATTGCTCGCATTTACATTCGTAGCTTAGGATGAAAACCATTTTATTTGACAACCTTGTATATCTGCGCCAAGTAGCATAAAAAATTCAAATATAGCACTCACTCGAATAAAATAAATACCAGCAATATTGAAGCTTTTTTTTTTACTAATTCATTCATTTTTGTCACCTCTTCCTCCGCTCCGAACAATCTGCCTAAACACAATAACAAATGCAAGCAGTTTCCTGGATTGAAATAAAAATTTGAATAAAAAGGCACAACTACAGCAAATCCTTACAGAAAAATACTACCAAAATAAAAACGAAGTGGAAAAATATCAATACGCCGTAGTAGCAGTTCCGTTCGGTGTTTTTGTATCTTTTATTTGCACATTTTTAGCAGATGCATTCAGAAGGATTTCTGAGTGGCTGTGGAGCTAGTAGCTGGATGCATGACTGCATATCGCATGTGGAGCGGATTTTGAATTTTGCAATTTATTTGCAAACATCGTTCCGATCAAATTGAATATGTTCATTCGGGGAGTTGATTTTCATCTGTCAATTTGAGAATGACAGTTGTGTTCGTTGTTTCATGTTTTGTATATTTTTCTGTCGCTTTTTTTCCAGCAAACTTTTTTTATGTTTACTTTCTTTTACTGCAATCAATTCTTATTTTTGGAACACGAATGACATCTACGTGGATGAATACGCTTGGTTGCATGTTTCATTTTTTATTTTTTTGTTAATGTATATTATTCAAGAGCGCTCGTTAAGTTGACAAATGAAATGCACTTTACCCGGAAGAGTTTATTGTTTTATGTCGTTTCAACTGAAATGGAAAATAATTAATATGATCAGAATGAGATATGAGGTGAAAGCTTATCGAATTTGTACCCAGAGGTATTGTCTACATTTGTTCAGGTTTTTTTTTTTTTATGGATTGCGAGGAACGTTCTTCGTACTATATACAAAGAGCTATCGATGGTTTTCCTCATTGGGCTTAATTTAATTAGACTGTTTAAAAGTAGTTACCATATTTAGTAATGCACTTCGTCGTACGTATAAATCCATCATCAAACCAAAATGTGTGTTACCCCATTGGTATCGAATTATACTCTGCCAAAAAAGTCTCTTCTTCGGTAAAATATGATGGCTTGTAGCATTAACGTCTCTGATCCTGAAGAAAAGAGAGCCTCTGAACTGCGCCAACTACAAGGTATAAGTCTTCTCAACATCGCATATAAGATCATGTCTGCCGTATTATGTGAACGCCTAAAATCGATCGTCAACAACATGATAGGTCCTTATCAGTGAAGTTTTAGGCCTGGAAAGTCCACAATTGACCAAATATTCACACTACGGCAGATTTTGGAAAAAACACACAAATATCCTGTCAAGCTTGTCCGTTTGTGCAGGATGACAATGGATGACTCTCGTTGCTCCATTAAAGTCGGAAAGAACACCACCGAACCGTTCGATATCAGAAAAGGTCTTCGACAAGGTGACGCGCTATCATGCGATCCCTTTAACATAATACTTCAACGAATTGTACGAAACTCACAAGCCAACACCGGAGGTACAATATTTTTAAAGTCTGTACACTCGCTTACGCTGATGACATTGACATAGTCGGAAGAACTCAGCAGGCGGTCAGTGGGGTCATTTCCGAGTATTGAGATCAAGGCAGCGACGATGGGTTTAGCGGCCAATGAAAGCAAAACAAAATATACGCTGTCTACAAAAACGGAGACCCAACATCGACGTCTTGAACAGAACGCCATAATAGACAGACATAATTTTGAGGTAGTAAAGGACTTTGTCTACCTCGGCTCTATAGTGAGCTCCGCAAATATATGCTGCTCAGCAAAACAAAATATATTGTGTCTACAAAAAAGGACACCCAACATCGGCGTTTTGGACTTTGTCTATCTCGGCTCTATGGTGAACTCCGCACATGACACTAGTGGGGAGATCAAACAAATAATAACTCTTGCAAATCACTGTTTCTATGGGCTAAGAAGGCAATTGGGTAACAAAGCTCTATCTCGAACTGCTAAGGTAACTCTTTATAGATACGAGTACTAATCATCCCAGTTCTGCTGTATGACGCAGAGGCATGTACTTGGTTATTTTGAGAGAAAAGTTCTTCGAGTGATCTTTGGTTCCATCTACATATACGGCGAGTGGAGGAGAAGGTAGAATGCCCAACTATACGGCCTATATAATGACTTCAACTTAGCCAGAAGAGCGGATGTAGCTCAACGTTCCAGTCAAGAAAGTTTTCGAATCCACCGCGGATGGACGGCACAGTAGATAATGACCTCGTGATAGTTGGCGCGAACAAGTGTAGGAGGACATTAACCAATCTGGCGTATGCAACTGGAGGCAGTTGGCCTTTCACCGGGTTGGCTGGAGAGGTCTGTGGGTTGAGGCCCATGTCCACCCCGGACTGTAGCACCACCTAAATAAGTAAGTGTGGCATTAACGCAGATGAACAAAATGTGATGCCTATGTATACCCGTGCTCCTAAGAGCCTAGAGTAAGCATAAGAGATACAATCGACGGACCGCCTGGATGGAGCCTGTGTGGAATGCGATGTTAAAAACGTTCTATGCGACTTTAATGCCAAAATCAGTAGCGAAAACAACTATGATGGGCGACAACTGACTCCAACTTCGTTTTATCATGGTAAGTAGCACTATGTTGGTCATACAATAATCTACCTTTGATCTATATTTATTCAGGTGGTAAAAACACCAACCAAGTCAATCAACCTTGCTAATGCAAGGTACTCATCAAATATTTTTTCGTATCCATATTTGGGGGGCAAAAGTCGGACTGTTTTATATTTTTATGTGTTGTGTGTATTTCAAACCTGGATTCTCTAACGAGAGAAACGAGTGAACCATCCTGAAAAGAAGATTGAACATTGAACGCATTAGTGCACCTGTAGTAGCAAGTGAATACCGAGAGTGACATATCGAGATGCTTTGCTCTAAGCCACTAACTGCCCAAAATACCAACCAATGGTGTAGGCAGCCAATACCATGCAAAACAAGAGTTGTGAGAAAAAAATGTCGAGTTAAAAGACCGGATGAATAAAGAATATAGTAATCGTGACCTTCTAGTTTAATTGGCATCTGGTTGTAAGCCTCGAAATAATGAAACCAATTGAGAGAACAGCTATTTCTAAAAACGACGAATCTATGCTTTGCATAACATGTAAGAAAAGACACAATTTTAATAAAATAAAACATCGACAAGACCAATCTAACCTAACTAATGACAAATTAAAAATATTTAAAACATCTTCAATCTGAAGAATAAACTGTTCTTGATCTTGATCTTGTGATCTATAGTCTTAATTAAAATTATTGATTACTGAGGTACGTAACACAGTACTGTATATCGTCACCACCCACCCTATATGTAATACATATCCTCGAGTTTATAATTAATTGTCCAATACTGCAGGTCCTCTTCTTTATTCACATAGTCATCACTAGTCGAGTAATTTTTATATTCCAAACAATACTCCCTGTACAATGGGCAAAAGGGCAATTGAAAATTCGCAATGGAATTCAGCTACTCCACCCAACATTCATCCGGTAAGGGATTCCAAACAAAGTGTTTCACTACAGCAGGAAATCATCATCATAGATTCATTTTATTGTTGGCCATTTAAAATCTCATCGCGTACACCATGAGAGGGTAGCTTAAAATGAAAATTCATCTATAAGGGAGGAGAGTAAAAAAAAAAAGAAAAAATAGAAAACATTTTTGCAACAACTCGAGCTGATGTTCTATACAAAAGACGAGGGTTACTTTGCAAAATTAATCATTTAAAAGGAGGTAATTATTTCACTCGAGATACCATTGCCAGTTGGCCGATGTTGCAGCCAATTTTGTTCCTCTTATTTTGGTTCATGCAATAGAATTACAATTTGGGGTCAAGTTTCTGATGACACTTTGTTTTTGTTCTCTGTTTCATAGGGTAGATCACTGTCAGTTCAAAGTTGAAAAAAGGCGGAAATACGTTTGAATTGTTAAAAAATTGTAAGTTATTGCTGAAATATGGCCTAGGCTTGGAAGAAGTAAGTTTGCTTTTAATTCCAAAGTGACAAGTATAACCAACCTTTCAAGGTGTTTCTCAAAATTCTCAAATGACAATTCAATGGCTATTCAAATCAATATTCTCTAAACCTTAATGTTTTCTTTTAATAATCTGGGATCTACGCATTTTAAGTCACAAATTAATTTGAGCAAAAAAAAAAAAAAAAAACCTGACATCTGTAGCCTGCTATAGCCCCTGTCTATAGTGTTCCTCAAGTGTAACAAAGTAATTGCAAACATTTTTAACCAGAAGCGTAAGATTATATCCTACACGATTGGCTTACGTTTTTATTTTTCATAAAATTGAAAATAAACAAAGAGATGTTGCGTGTTTTGATAAAGTGATAACTGGTATTTTCACTCTTCGGTGTTTCAACATACATATGTCAGTTCACAGATTAATAAGCGCAGATATTACGCGACATGCATACTGAATTTTACGCATTTCACCCCTTAACGGAGCACTCCTTTCATCACTGTACCATCCCTTGGCAATAATTGATATATCATGTGGAAAATTCTCCACATGTGATACATCCCCTTATTAAGTTGTCATAAAGGGACATTTTATGTCAGAATCGCTTGGATAAATGACAAGGAAATGAGCTGGTGTGAGCTATATAAGGACATGATAAAATGGCGAAAACTCATGTCTTCAACAGTAGAAAAATACTGTTATAATTGTAAATGTAGACATTCAATGAGTAAGAGGCTGGTCTTGGCCCACATTAACTCCCTTCAAAACTACAACTTTCAAGACCAAAGTAGCTCTTTGGTGTGTGTGTAGTTTGTGTATTCAAATAACTGAAAACCTGAAAGTCCTTCAGAAAATCATTTTCACTATCTTGGAACTTATAGCAGATACAGATTGCATTTTCTCGATGTCCAAATCTACTTGGATATAGCAGACGCACCGCTAGGTCCTTTATAATGCATTGCTTAATATATTTTATATTGATATCAATCTAATAGAACATGGAACATACGAGTATGTACAAAACCATACTTTTCTGAATAATATGCGCATCTTACCCATTTGAAAGTCAGCAGGGTTAGGTGCTGTTCTACTCGCTAAAAATCAGGAAGCTTAGAATATCGTAACTTGTCCGGAAATAATTCTCAGATTTAGTGCGGGTTGGTTTCAGTACACACAGTCACTGGATGGAAGTTTCCACGTTCTATACAAAGTTCCTAGCCATTCAATTAAAAGGCGCCCCTAAATGTACCACAATTATACAGACCAAAACTTCGTGTTTCTTCTCAATGAAATCGAAACTTATAAAAAGATGTAATGAGCCTAAATCATAACGCCTTATTCTGTTGGGTTCCGGGACACAAGGATGTGTGTAGAAACGAGAGGGCCAATGCAGAAAGTCCTCCGAATTGGACCAATTAATGGTCAATAATTCAGTCTTCATGGTTTTTTTTATACGGTATATAATTTGCGCGCACTCAAGGGGTTAATTCATAACTCTTAACATGTTTACACACATTGCGGGCGTTGAAAAGTATAGATAGAAAGAGAGGGAAAGATTTGGTGTAGTGGTTTGAAGCTCAGTTGTTTATGTTTTTGAGAAATTCCGGCGCTGGCGGGCAGAAAACTGGATGATTTTTTTTTTTTTTGTCTTTGCTTCTGATTCACATTATTTTTTCCCGATAACTGATGTCATAGGCAAATCAACAGAGCGAACAATTTTTTCACCCATATGACCAAGCTACTGCCAGTGTTATGGCTTCCCAATAGTAATGACACACGCTTTCCCAATTGATCGGACTGACTTTATATATTTCATGACAAATAAATAATTTTTGCTGGCATCAGGATTTGAACTATGAAATTCAGCATTGCAACACAACTTTTTGGTGGACCACCTAAAATGAAACCGCTTGCAGTATATCTATACTGATGCTGTCACAAGACCTTAGTAAAACCAGATAAACGGTCTTCGAAGAATTCAATGATCTGGGCAAACAGTCCGAAAAGCTAATGGAACGATTCTGAAATTCATCCTTAGGTTGGAATGGTTCCAGGAGATTATCATCAATAACCAGAATTAAACCGTCCTCATATTCATTCTTTCAGGGATGGCATCATACCTCTATTTTGTTCCGTAAGGAACTGGTTGGGGTTGCTACAGAGGGGAGGGCCCACGATAAGTGCAGCATCGACCCTTTCCTAGCAAGCTTGTCAGTCCTTTCGTTACTTTTGATATCCATATGCCCTGGTATACGCCAGGGAGTTTTTTTTTTCCTTTTCGGAGAGGGAAGAGGGGTCTTTGCGTCCAGCATCGACTTGACATGTGTCGCTCTACGGAACAACCGAAGTCTCATCTGACCTGGAGAGACCTTCTAATATCCTTCTTCTAATAGATATTCGCCCCACCTGAGCCGTCATGCCGGGGTAAGGCATTTGTTTTACACAGACCTCGCCAGGGCATCTGCGAGAGCTCGATAGTGGTTGGTTTTTTATCTCCCCAAACTTTCATCTTTCGGCACGGTTTTATATATGCTCACACCACCGGTAGAATTAGGGAGACTAATCTTGCTTGTTTGGACCTCAGGGATTCCAGGAGTTACCGGCAATCGCCGATACATCTCCGCAGAAAATCTTCGGCCCTACTTAAGCCCCAGCACCACGACAAGGTGGATAGTCATCGCTCGGGGAAGTAAGTACTTACTAGTGTGCAGTGCTACGAGTATGTCTTAAAAATAAAATGGATGAAAATTATTATGGTTCTAAATCGTTGTATTAGGGGATATGTAAAGAAGTTGAAAAGTGTAGTTGAACTAAGTGTAGTTGTTTCTGACATACAACTCATAAGCTGTAAAGATTTCATGATGATCGGTAGAGTAGCCGAGTGCTATTTGGAACATATATAATTTGCTTTTATTTACATTTATCATTTAAGAATAGTTGGTCAGGCTAATTTATTTATATATCTTAAAACTATTGATTTGGTTATCTTATCTTTAAATAGAGTAGAAGGTGGGAATATGGAACGTGCTGTTAAATAAAAACCCCCTTCTAGAATCAAAATTGTTAGTGCGGTCTTTTACTAAATAGCTACACGTTGCGAAGACTTAAACCAAATACTCATATTACCCAGATACACAGCTTTCGCCTCGATCATTTCGCCGTAAAGTTATTTCCAATAACCGAGCGAAATGGAAAACTTTTTTGCATTGTTTTTGTTAGTCTGGAACGTTCATGGCGGCTCGTGCTGTTGTCCTGTAGAAACTTCACAAAAATTATTTAGTGTTTGGATTAACAATTTTTCAGGTAAGAATTTTTTAATTTCTTTGAATAAGTGATAAAAAACAATGTTTTTATTAAAATATGAAGTCTTATAATATGGAACTCGTAGAGGAACCTAATATGGAACCGGGTTCCATATTACCATTACGTCTTTTTTATTTAGGTACCTAAAAATGTTTTTACCCAGAAAAGTGATCCGCATAATAAAGCTTAAGAAAAAAACATCAAACAGAGGACGTAAGGCTTCATCTTCTGCGCTTTTGACAGGGTCCCCATACAAAGCCGACATTGAACAGTCAATATTAAATATAAGTCAAAGAGGAAGGGGAAGAGGCCGAGGTGGTGCAAGAAATACCAGGGGTGGTGGACGTGGCGTAAGTGGTTAGTGTGTCGGATCACTACGCATGAGGTTCCAAGTTCGAATCCCAGAAAATACCAAAAAGTTTTTCCACGGTCCCACCTCTCGCGAGCGTCTGACAAACATCTGAGAGTATTGTTGTCACGAAAAAGCTTCTCAAATCGCCGTTCGGAGTCGGCATTAAACTGTAGGTCCCTTCCATTCGTGTGAAAAATATAACGCACACAACATGTGTGGTTGCGAGAAGCTAGGCCCTGGCACTTTAAAGAGCTGTTGCGCCAAATATTTGTTTTTTTTTTTCGTGGACGTGGTGAACGCGGTGGACGTGGTAGACGTGGTAGACGTGGTAGACGTGTTGGGCGTGGTGTGAATACTGGAAACAGAAGTGGTCATCAATTCGAAACTTTATCTGAATCCAATACAGCAATATCTTCTGGCGATTCTGTTCTTTCCGAAAGCGGCAACGGACGCATTCCAGCAAAAGCAGACAATGATGTCAGTTGAATGTTCTGCTCTCAAATGTATTCAGACGATCATCGTGGTGAGGTTTGGTAATTGCGCAGGATGCGATCATGATTATTATGTTAGCGATTTTTGCACACAAAGGTAAAATGTCATTTTTACATACATTTAATATGGAACCCGGGGTTCCATATAGGGAACATAAAAATGAAAAATGTAAAAATTACTTTTTTTGAATAAAGTATAAAATTTAATACGAAAAGTATTCAGAACATGTTTTTTTTCCAATATATAATGCAAAAATATATACTAAATATTATTGAATAAATTTTAATGTCTTTAGCTAACGGGTATGAAAAAAAAATTAAAAAACCAAATGGGGTTTCATATTCCCACCTTCTCCTCTACTATAAAAGCAAAATCTATTTTCCTTGTGAACACAGTTTCTCGAAAACTACTAGATGTAGGTACCTAAATTAAAACTTTAAATTTACACAGTTATTCCTTATTTTGCCTAGATGCGAGATAAGAAGGGACTTTCCGAAATTCAAGGTCTAAGTGGCATAAAGGGGGTTGAGATCGAATTTTCCATCTGTAAATATTGATTCCACAGCCGTAGCTTAGTACTGGCTCTCCGGATTAAAAAAATAAAAAATAGGTGAATTTAGTAAATTTGCTGCTGATTCATTTAAGGTATAAAACATCCTTCTGCGTTGTCCTGAAGCTGAGCAATGCTAAAAACAATTAATCAAATCATCGCCCACAATTTTCCTTCAGTCGAGACCACGGCCAGCAGTTATTCAGCAGTGGCTATCGTTGCAATAGTATGTGAGTGTGAGTATATGGGCGCGCTATCCCATAATTATGTTTTGATCTTCAGTGAGCGATCTCTTCTAGAGTTAGAATTGAAAAAAAAAATCATTCATGCCAAATCTAAGATATTGCAAATTTTATTAATTAAGATATCCATGTGCTGTTAAAACTTCATGCAATTAAGAGACTTGGGGATATACGCGTAGTTATGTACATATTTACATGCATATGCATGTGTAGACATAGAACTATTGCAATATTTTTCCATTTTGTTAGATGAGATATTGTTGATCGTTGGATTTGTCCACACTTTAGAATGCTTTAATGAATTTAAAATAAATTGTGTGTTGAAAGCGGGTTTGCGTATGCTCTGGTGGGATTCCCACGGGAGAAGTTGTAATTGAGTTTACACATTTTCGGTATTGTATTCAGTTGGCAATTATATTTCAAGAAGTAAATAACCGTCAACTAAAATACGGGCGAAGCAAGGCGAGCACTGGTCAGCTAGTAAATTAATAAAACATCAACAAAAATTGCATGTATCAAAACGGGATTCAGATCTTGGTCACCGTTATAAGAATTTTGATCAATCTTTGTATGATAGAGAAACTCTATTATCTCTTCCGCTTTAAACTTCTATAAGTATTGAGCACCCTTCAGGTCAGATATAATACTTTAAGGCATTGTTATAGTGTAGTTTTAAGTTTATTGGTATTGCAAGTGGGGACAAATAAACGACTTAAAAAAGAATATATACTGTCGACTGCAGCTTAAGCAACTGAACGGATTTGCTTCAAAATTCATATCTGAGGTCTGTGGGGTCACAATTGTAGACGAAATTTACGGCACCTACTACTTAAAAAATTGATTCTGGTAGAAAACGTTTCTTACGGTTTGGCTTCATTTGTTGATTAGATTAGACATTTACATATGTATATGTCATTAGATGACGTAAAACAAATGTATAATGGTACCTTACTAATTAACAGTTTTCGAAAATATATTCTTTCTCTGCTATTTCTCAGTCGATTTGGTTAAAAATTGTTAAAGCATATATCATATAATGTATCCAACAATATAGAATGCAAGGTTTTGCAAAATTTAAGAATATTTTTTTGTTGTTAATTGGACGATTTCAGGTTTGAATCTAAATAAAACGAATAGCATACGTGTAGAGGCAACTACGTGCGACCCACTTACACCCTTTATTTTGATTGGTTGTGCTTGTTTATATTTTTTAGGTAAGATATATGGCCTTGTGACACAAGTTATGCTCACTTAGACCAGTAAGGGTCCACTGGTCGAATGCTCTTTCATTACCCAGTATGCCCTTGTGCCCTGGTACCCAGCACAGGGTAACCCTATTGGCTTATGATACCTCATTTAGATGTCGTCCGTAGATCCTGACAAGTTTAGATCTGATTACGGTAGATTCAATGACCTTAACAGCTGCCTGGTTGTCGATGTAAACATTAACCGATTTGCCCATGATGTTGTTATTGGTGACAACTTTCCAGGCCTGTGATTTCTGCTTGAAAGACACCGCATTCGTTGTTAATTCTGAACCCCAAGTGTTTTCTATTACACCCCAGCTTCTACACCAATATCCGTTTTCGAACCATCAGTGTAGAAGGCCAATTCATCATTACTAGTAACATGTTTATGTCAGGAATTCTGATAATGAATCTCAGCCTCGGAGTCAAGTAATCGGTTGTTTAGTATATTAGACCAACGTAAAGTGCAGACAAAATTTCACAATTTTAAGACGTATTTGAATAACGTTCGTGGGCGCCGTGGCGCAAGTGGTTAGTGTGTCGGATCACTGCGTGTGAGGTTCCATGCTCGAATCCCAAAAAACACCAACACGTTTTTTCACGGTCCTACCTCTCGCGAGCGTCTGACAAACATCCGAGAGTATTGTTGTCACATGTAAGATTCCTTTAGGATACGGCACTAAACTGTAGGTCCCTTCCATTCGTGTGGAAAAATATGAGGCACAAACACGAGTGGTTGCGAGAAGCTAGGCCCAGGCACTTAAAGAGCTGTTGCGCCAAATTTTTTTTTTTTTTTGATAACGTTCAGTTTCAAACACAAATTTAATTAACTTAATAGAACTTGGCATGGAGCTAGTAGCATTAATCAGGAACTCGTTGCCTTACTCGAAGCATATGGTCATAAAGATTAACAGAGCATCAGTGTTATCTGAGACGAAAACAATTGATTTGGTTTATTAATTAAAGAGATATTTAAATGCAAAGTAGTGGTATTCTACATCATACCCCTTGTGGGGCCGTATTACAAAATATCAGCTGACTTACCAAGCAAAAATTCCGATGCTTCAAATATGAAAGAGTTACAAACTAAATCTTTATAATGTCGAGTATTTTATATTAAAATATACATAAGTACCACCCCAGATTTATTTTCTAAAGCTATAAAGGCAAGGGAATATTCCAGATTGCAAGTTGGTAGTGCGGGAGATGAAAGGTAAGTCACAATTTCACAGATTCCATCAGAAAAGAGGTTATCAGGTCATGCATCTGGCTGTATTCAAATTTATACAACTTGCCAAACTGGCTTAGTGGCTTCACATGTCATGCTACAACAGCCTTCGGTTCATGGAATGCATTTATCCAAAGTAGCAACCACCACTACGTAGATAAAGATAGCCTCTTACTACCATTATGGCTTAGCTGAAGGACAGTAGAAAGAAATACGTAATATCTACTTATGTTCGTTTCCGCTCTTTTTATCATAGTTTTATGAAACAAATAAGTTCCATCACTCAAATGAAGACCATAGATTAAAATAAAGTAATATTATCACATTTTGATTAAAAAAATATAACATACCAAGCACATGAAATAAAAAAAATCGAATTTTAATTAAATCTCGACATCTCAAAAAAAAAAAAGTTAATCGAAATAAATAAAATTTACATCGTCCTACATTTACAAATTTCATTCGAATTTTCCGTTAATTAAAAACCAATCAAATTTTAAGTCGTTTTGTGCATTCCATCTGTAACTGTGTTGCTCTTTGAGTGAAAAATAATAAAAATTTAATCAATCGCCTGATTGACGACACGTCGATCAATTTGATTGTTACAGGATGGAAAGGAAAAATTCGACGGCAAAAACAGAGGGCACTGGAAACCCTGAACATTACGTTTATTCTGCACAATATGTGGTATGACGTGTATGAGTATTTCTTTTTTGTTTATTCGTAAATCCTTTTTAATAAAATATCGTTTGTGCATATTTAGAAAAATAGAGGAATAATTATTTTTTATACGTAGTCTCGCACATGCATGTATGCGGGTGCATGAAGCGGGCTTACTTTGCTTAAAGCTATTGAAAAGTAAAAGCTTCATTTTATTTATTTAAGCTTAATACCAACAACAACTTAAATCTAAACTTAAAAACTAACAAAAAGGGAACTTAACGCTAAACTTAAAATTATTAGCTCTTAAAAAACTTTCTTAAAAACTAGGGTCTGTAGGAAGAGAAGGGAGGAGGTAGAGGGGGAAAACAGGAAGGCAAAAATGTCGGTATGGAGGATGGCAAAATCAAGACATGGTTAGATGGAATTGAAGCGGAGCTGAAGATTGTTTCGAAAGGTGGTTCCGCTGCAGTGGAATTCAAAGGTGTTTTCCGTATAGTTAGTCAAGCGCAACATTTTGGACAGTGGTGGGTTTTAACCATAATTGGTTCTATGATAAGTAAGACGGACGAGGGGAATGGACCTTCGGTTACGGGGATTGATGTTAAATGAGACTAATTCAAGAAGCGCAAGACAATCAATTTGATCAGTAATTAGCTGATGAAGTAAGTCGGCAATTTCGCGACGAGTTTCGAGGGGCTGAAGATTGATGTGTTTCAAACGATCAGAGTAGGGAGGCAAGTTGTATCTATCAATGCAAGGGAGACCTCGTAGGGCGAAGCGGATAAACCTGAGCTAGATGGCTTCAATACGTCGGATGTAGACAGCATAGTGTGGCCACCAAGCTTGGCTAGCATATTCGAGGATAGGTCTAACGAAGGTGATTGGGGTGGTAATGGTGTAGCAGTAACATCGTCAATTGCCACGCTAATGGTTCATGGTTCAAATCCTGATGGCACCAAGCATTTATTTATTTCCCATGAAATATATAAGGTCAGTCCGATCAATTGCGAAAGCTTGTGTGAACATTACTGCAAAGGTATAACACTGGCAATAGTTTGGGCATATGGCTGGAAAATTGTTCGCTCTGTTGATGGTGATTTGCCCTTGACCTCGGTTATCGGGAAAAAAGTACTGTGAATCAGAAGCAAAGGCAAAAAATAAAAAAAATCTCCCCAGTTATCTGGACGCCACCCACGAGAATCTCTGAAGCATAAACAACTGAGCTTACTTACTTATGTCCTGTATCCCCTTGCGAGTCCTAGGGCCTCTACTACGCCTACGCGCCATCGTGTACGGTTTCTGGCAATGTGTCTGAGCTCTCCCCAAACTTTCCCTAACTGCCGTGCCTCCTTCTCGACTGTTCTGCGCCATGTTCTCCTCGGACCGTCAGGTCTTTTGCCACCCTGAGTTAGAGGGTTCTATTGCATAGCATGGTTCACTATGGAACTGTCACCCTTTTGGAACCTGTGACCAATCCACTGCCACTTCCGCAGTTGGATGGTAGTGCCTATTGGTTCCTGACCCGTTCTCTCGTAAAGGTGTTCGTTAGAGATACGGTTGGGCCAGAAAATCCTTAAGATATTGCGCAGGCACCTATTAACAAAAGTTTGCAGCTTTCTGGTAATAGTAATGGTCACTCTCCACATGCTGCAACCATATAGCAGCACGGATTCAACGTTGGAGCGGAACAGTCTTACTTTGGTGCTCAAACTGATTGCATTGCTTCGCCATATTTTTGACAACATCCCGAACGCGGACTTTGCTTTGGCGATCTTGTTATCTATATCCAGTTCGGTTGCACCATCGGTCGAGACAATACTCCCAAGATACTGGAAATCCTATACTCTCTCTACCGGTTGTCCAGCAATGCATATTTGAGCCGATTAGTTAGTGCCAAGGCTGATAATTTTAGTTTTTGCCGTATTCATTTTCAGCCCGACGACACCTGCTGTCATTTGGTGGATGTCCATAATTCTGTGGGAGAGTAAGCATACATCGTCAGCGTAGTCAAGATGATTCAATTGAGATGTAAGAGTCCATAGAATTCCTCCATTTCCCGTCGACAAAGCTGCATGAAGCACATCGCTAATCACCAATAGGAATAATACTGGTGAAAGGATACAGCCTTGTTTTACCCCAATTTGGACTTCAAATTCCTCAGACAATCTTCCCCTGTGCAGAACGTGACATTTGGAGCCTTCATATGAAGCTTTGATAATAGCAATTAGTTTATCGGGAATATCTCTCCTGCGTAAGGCACGCGAAATAAACTTCCTGTTGACACTATCGAACGCCTTCTCAAAATCGATGAACAGCAGGTGCAGTGGCGATCGATATTCAACACACTGTTCGATGATAATCCGCAGGGTGTTGATGTGGTCGACACAGGAGGATCCAGAGCGGAAACCTGCTTGTTCGGCATCGAGTGTGTCTTCGAGATGTTGTCTAATTCGCTCCAGGGTGATTTTAGCTATTATCTTAGCTACAGCAGGCAGCACGCAGATACCCCTCCAGTTTCCGCACTCCATTAAATTTCCTTTCTTAGGAAGCTTGACGATCATTCCCTTTTTCCACTCATTAGGAAAGCTCTCAGCTTCCCAAGCTCTGTCTATAAATGGAAGCAGAAGCTCAGCCGATGTTGTGGGCGCTGCTCGTAAGAGCTCTGCTGGAATACCGTCAAGTCCTACGGCCTTGTTGGTTTTGAGTGCCTTGATGGCGGTAATGATCTGATCTTTACTGGGAGTGGTGGTGCGTATTCGGGAGCTTCTCACCTCGGGCATCTCAGTCCGATTTGGGAGTATATCGCTAGCGAATACACGGTTCAAAACCGTAGCAAATTGCTCTTCCCATCTCTTGAGCTGGTCCTCATCCGAAATGAGCAAGGAGCCGTCTCGGCTTTTCACTGGGTATAAGCTGGAGCTGCGGCCACCTGTCAGCTCTTTGGTGATTCTGTAAACCAAAAAGTTTTTTCACGGTCCCACCTCTCGCGAGCGTCTGACAAACATCCGAGAGTATTGTTGTTACGAAAAAGCTTCTCAAATCGCCGTTCGGATTCGGCATTAAACTGTAGGTCCCTTTCATTCGTGTGAAAAATATAACGCACACAACATGAGTGGTTGCGAGAAACTAGGCCCTGGCACTTTAAAGAGCTGTTGCACCAAATATTTGTATTTGTAATGGTCTTGGATGGTTGCGGGCATAGAGCTGCTGATTGCTTTCACACCTTGCGAAAAGTGTTCCGTTAATTGTTGGCGTACTGAGGGATCACTAAGTCTATCGATGTTGAACCTGGGCATTCTTGTGTTGTCGTGGGATCTTCGAACCACATCTTCCCCTCGCCTGTTTCGGACGTCCAAGAGACTACTTCTAAAGCGGCGGCTGATGGCAAAATGGTCAATTTGGTTGGAGGTTGCTTGCCTGTCATTGGAAACCCAGCTGACTTTGTGGCAGGTCTTGTGCTTAAACATGGGGCTACCTATCACAAGGCGGTTGACATTGCAGAAATCGACAAACCTTTCGCCGTTGTCATTGCGGTTGCCTAGTCCATACTTCCCGATTACATGTTTGAGCCCTTCGTTGTCGTTGCCTACCTTGAAATTCAAATCCCCCATCACTATGACAATCTCTCCATTTGGTGTTGTGTTGAAGACGTCACTTAAAAGATTGTAGAGGCTCTCCTTCTCGTCCTCAGACGAACTATTCGTTGGGGCATAACACTGTATGTTGGTGACGCGTCGCACTCTAGTCCGGAATCTGGCCGTCAAAATCCTATCACCATGAGGCTGCCAGGTAATTAGGCCCTTGCATGCTGTTGTTGTTAGCTCCATATTCCCGCGGACTTCCGGATGGCCTTCCAGAATAGAGTAGTACAGTGTTACGCGTTGGAGACTGGTACTCACCCGCTTCTAACCATCTTACTTCACTTACACCCAAAATGTCCAGTTTAAATCGCATGAATTCATTTTCCTATTGGATGAATCTGGCATTGTAAGGACCTTCGCTTCCCGAGTCGAGGAGCGTCTTTACATTCCAGAAACATATCTTTGTCCGGGTACAATAGCCAAAAGTCGTCAACATGTGATCATTCCTTATCCGAGGCATAGTGGCGGTTTCTGTAGCGGCCAATATTCGGTAACTGGCCCACGTTACCTAGCCTAGAATCAAGGCCCTAGATAACCCGCACTTACAATTTTAGCCTACACGCAAAAGGGTTTATACGTATAGTTGCCCGGGGACCACCACTAGGTAAGTATTAAAGGACCAAGGTGACTGCCTTGAGGGGACCCGAAGTGGCCTTAGTGGGGTTAGGGACATAAGATCTAAATATACCCTCGTATTGTTGACCTTCCAAGTAGGATTTGATCCAATTGATAAAACCGGGTTGAAAACCAAGAGCTTTTAATTTAAGAATAATAATTCCATGCGTGATTTTATGAAATGCTTTACTGAAGCCAGTGGCAATTACATCGATTTCGCTGCCATCGTAAGTTATTTGCGTCAAATAACTTTCCAAGTTTCACAACTGTGAATTGGGTGTAGGTAGACCCACCGATCCGCCTTTGAGTTCTTCATCTCTTTGTCTTTGGAAACCATACCCCGCTGGATGGTTGGATAAAATCTGGAACACCCTCTAATAAATAAATTTGCCTTTATAAATAATTTTACTTTTGCTAGGCTGGCTGTTTGGTTTTCTTTATTGGAAGGCTTTCATACACTCAAAACCGTTGAATCTATATATGGTCTCTCTTTATTATTTTTACCGAAAAAATAACCTCAAATGACTTTCTGTCTCAATTAATATTACTCCCAGGCTACTTGAGAACTATGAAATACTTCACCTATGAGTAAGAAAGAAAGTAAGAAGAAACTTGAAGACTACCAAATGCTTTCTTCTACAGAAAATGCATTATAATCAGGTTTAAGAATATACTAATCCTGTCCTTCAAACAAGCCATTATACAATATTTCTAATTTTTAAGAAAGGCCACTCGTCAGAGCCTGCCAATTATCGTTGAATATCAACCTAGAATGTTTTGCAAAAATCTTTACAAGTGTTCTACAAAGTGGCCAGTAAAACCCACATCTAAGAGAATTCCAAGAAGGTTTTCGACGTGGATATTCAACGTTAAATCTTATCTTTATGTTACGTAATATAGTAGAACGAAAAAAAAGTTACATATATGCTTTTTTTTATCAATTATATGTACCATAGACCAGCAGAAATTATTTTACAAGTTCTATCAATGCGGAATATCTCGTAAATTTGAAAAGGTTATGGAAACTTTGTACAACGGCACAAAAGCAGCAGTATCGGACGGAGATTGATTGTCCGAAATGGTAAGAGGTAAGGGCTAGATTAGGCTGCAACGCGAGTCCGTCATTATTTGCCCTTTATATCGAATACATCATTGGTCAGCTTCCAGGGGGAATTCTGTATATGGGCAGATTATTAAGGCTCTCTTAAATGCCTATGATGTGGTTCTATTAGCGAGATCATTAGAGACCCTGCGAGAGTTTTCGATTATTGTGTGCCGTGGAGTTTATAAATTAAATTAAAATTAACAAGTTGAAAGAGGTAGGGTCGGGGTAGACAGGCAAAGGTGGAAACATGTATTGTTGCTTGTATTGTTTACCTTGAAGCTATAATTATTAGCAACTTATGTATGGAACCGCACTTGGCTGTAAAGCTTTGGCAGTTCAAAGAGACAGGTTCAAAACAGCAGTATGCTTCACAGGTGGAGACACAAGAATGTGATCAAAGCTGCTTTGATACAGTAGAAAACGTACAGATACTCTACCTGCGAAGAACATTCTGATTACCAGCAACCACACTCCGCTGTTCCTGCAAACACCCAACCTGAACGTTGACTATATTCTTAGTACACTCAGGATGGGAGAAGAGCGATAGCCAAAGAAGGTTGCTAAATACGCAGCAAACACGCGAAATCTGCGGTGGAAATAGGTACTAAATTTGGCGGAGAATCACAAGTATCATTTGGAATCGGACTGCGATGCGTCGTTTATGACTCCCTCCTTGTCGCATTTAGATACACGCATTCGGCAAAAAATATATCGAGCAGTCGGGGGGAGATCTACAAAGAACTACAGCTTAATCTGGGCTATCTGAACTTCTCTGAAGACACGAGTAAGGTTAGATTCATCTCTATAATCTTTTGCGCAAGTGGAGGGCTACTTCCACAAAACTTTATACCGCATAGGGAACACCTTCAGGTTTTAGGTTCATTATGTAATATGTCACAAAGAGAAAACATCATACATTTCATGGGGAATTGTCTATTTTGCTCGAATGTATGTATATACATAGATACCTAGTTGGAAGTATGTCTGTTACCAAAGATGTCACTCAAAACTCATTCTTTATATGAACTGAAGTTTTCATATCAATCAGCAATAGATAAAATAAATAAAAAAAGGAATGGTAGGCTTTAAAATTCTATGCTAGACGTGTGAATCTACTATAACGACATAGTTTGTTAAATTGTTAAAAATGTTGAATAACTTTTAAGTCACGAAAAAATTGATTATTTTGCTTTATATGAAATCCAAACGAATGCATTGAAACTTTCCAATTAATTTTTGTAAAGGATTCTTTCTGAACAAAAGACGGGCGCATAATTGGATCCCGTGTTGCGTTTACGCCAAAATGCATTCCAAAAGCATCAACAGATATGCATATGTGCATATATGCATGTATATGAAAAATCATCAACTCACCAAAGGAACGGATTACGTTGTGGGGAGTGAATGAAACACACAAAGTCCTTCACTACTGGCTGGCGGGGCTCACTTCCCGTAAGGATATTTTTCTGATTAATTCCCATTTTGATTTTGTCAATGTGAATGAGCGATGCAATGGTAATCTCTTCCCACTGACACTTTGCATCCAGCCTCTGTGCATATTCCTCCTTTTCAATATGCCTTTTGAGAGAATTACAAGTGACCAGTTTACCTCAGTATGCTGATTGAACCGAAAAGGATGTATTCGGCAGGCTGCCTTTCACTTTGTACATTTTTTTATTTTCATTTTTTATTTTTTTTATAAACTGACACAAAATTATTTATGAGGCCTGAATTTAATTCACAAAAGAGTTGAAGGAAAAAAAAATCGTTTACTTAAAATTCTGGCCATATAAACCGCAAAGCATTCATTTTATACACATATTTGCTGTTAGATCATGGGAACAATGGTGCAAATAGTGGTGTTGAATTGAAATTGTTAAGTTATGGGGTTTTCTACCTCAGCGCTGCTGATCTACTCTGAAGTTTTTCCATTTTTTTGGAATTTAATCATTTCGGGGTTTTGTGGTGGGAATTTAAATTTTTTTTTGGGGCACGATTACAGTGGCCCCGCACCGAACACTATACTTGTGTAATATATCTTTGCTTTTTGTATTTCGGCCAGATTAGCGGATAAATAAATTTAACATGTAAAGAAGTCGTCGGCGAGAGAAGTGACATGGATGAGGTCGTTGATTAATAGCAAAACATAAACATGGAAGTTATTGTGCAATGTGGCAGTAAAAATGAGGAGTAAAATTCAATTGTAGTGAATGATAAGTGCGCGTTTTCGCCTAGAGATTCATTATTCAACATTTTATCGGCAAATTGTGAGAGTTTGTTTGATTTGAGGATTAGATATGATAAATATTTGGCGCGTTTTTCAAATGTAGGAAACATCGGTAACAAGTAGGTGCCAATGAATAAGGAGGTACTTAGGTCTTTATACCTATTCGGCATGTGCGAAAGATGAGATCTGAATTAAGAAATACTACTCAACTACTTCCTTTTTCTTTACATTGATTTTAAGCTGAATACAATAAGTGTATTGTGTAATATTTGTATATACCTGATGCTAGTGAAGTTTTTTGGTACGATAGGGGCAGATGCTTGAAATGGTTTTTAGTCAGCTAGACCTAAAAGGTAGTAAAAGCGATGCATTTATGCATTTAACTCGATATCTGTCTGTTAGTCTGCCACAGCCTCGTAACTTTAGAAACGTTTAGCAAAGATAGCTGGGACTTAAAGGTATATTTTGATGGTCTACAAAAGCGTTAGATACTCCTTATTCTACAGGATAAAATTGTTTAAGATAGATGATTAGAGCCCAATGATCGAAAAGTGAGATAAAACAAAAAATTCTAATCAAAAACTACTAGATTTACATATTCCTTCCACAAACATGGGACAACCATTGAACTGCAGCGAAATTTGTCTAGTTCGTGTCGAGTACAGGGAAAGCGGTGAACCCCACATCACGATGAGCATTAAGATATTTCTTCGTCTCCAGCGTCCGTAATTAAATTCAACTTCCATCATCGAAGTAGAATTTGAAAAAAAAAAAAATAACTAAAAAAAGGGCACTATCCAGAACTTTGTATGAAGCATTGTACATTTTTCAAGTCCTGCTACTGACGTTGGTCTCCGCGCAAACAGCACCAAGTTTTACTTACCACTCTTATAAAACGCGGTAGTGGAGTGAGCACTTTTGTATAATCTTTATGAATTCGGAAGAGA
This sequence comes from Brachypalpus laphriformis, assembly GCA_945910035.1. NCBI lineage: Eukaryota > Metazoa > Arthropoda > Insecta > Diptera > Syrphidae > Brachypalpus > Brachypalpus laphriformis. Next base: position 166,903,056 of record OX246755.1, on the reverse strand, counting down.
CCACACTAATCAACTTTTGGTGTATTGGTGTATTTCCGTCTTACAATGAGGTGTTCAAATAATATTGTGGGTGTGATTGCTGCTTCATACACGGCATCTGTGCGGTACATCTCATACTTATCTTCTGTCGATGTATCGAACATTTTAGACGATCCAATACCACTTTCATAAGTGTATCAGTGTATCAGTTGTTCGTAAGAGATACATATAGGCCAGAATGCCCATAAAATATTTACTTCAAACAAACGATTCACAATCAAATGCAAGTGATTGATGCCGCTTATTTCTCTATACTGCACCCGCATCATCACAGATTCAACAATGGATTGGAGCATTAGGTCTGAAATCACTTCTAGTAAATATCTAAAAACAGTGAAATCGAGGCATATTTCTTGAAGATTCTACCTTTATTACTATACCATTATGCAGTGACATATGGGTTAATACATTAAAAAAAACTATAAAAGTACATGGTATATACATATCAAAAAACACTACAGTATCCCATCAAATAATTCAGTCTTACCCATCGAATAGGAGTGAAACAAATCCTTAGCTTTAAACAATAGAACTAATAATGTCTCCTTTTTTTGAAATATAAAAAAACCAACCCTCCGTTATAAACCGTCATAAATATTCATACCTCAATTAACTCCTTCGGCGCGAAATATACGGCAAAATCAAAACCACAACCTTTTGCCTAACCAATACCGCATGTTCACTGAGCCTTAAACTTCAACAGTAATTATCGATTCAACCTACCAAAGTTTAAAAATCAAGATAATAGCTATTGCTCTCAAAACAAGTCCCCATACAACACAAATACTGTAAAGTCAAAACACTGAAAAGCCAACTCAAGTCAAGTCGAAAGCCCGAAAACCCAAGACATCTAAGATAGCACCCATCAGCACACCGCACCTCACCACAAATACCAACAACAATAATAACACCGAACTACTCGAACAATTGCCGGATCAGGATAAGGCAGTGGGGCAAAAATCCTTGAAGCAACTTAAATACCGGAAACAATTAATTCCACTTGAATTAACATATACATTCAGGAGCCAGGAGCCAGGAGGCAATTAAATTTTCTGTCTAAAATTACTTATTACACACGCAAGACATGACTTTCATCGCCTGATCCACCACTACTGTGTGTGTGCATGTGTATGAGTACAGACAGACAGACATCCATCCGCCCACCACCTGGTATCCTTTAAAGTGTGGTAACCTAACCTCAAGCTCTTCACAATTCGAAAAGAAAATGATTGCAGCATAGGGTTGAGGAAGTTCTTAAGTGTATACAATACATACTTGTAGTATCCCTTTTCATTATGAAAATTTTGATACTCTCTCTCAAGGAGCCTCTTCCACCACCAACCCCCATTATAAGTAAAGTTAATTATTTACGGGCAAGCAAATCAAAATTACCTCACTCACCCACTACAAGTAGATCATGTAAACAAGTGACTTTCAGGCAGACGACTATCAATGGTCGCAACACGAAAGGACATAATCATCAATAGAGTTTTGCGTACTAAAACAAGGCATGGAGGGTGATATCTTTGAAACTTCGTATTTCCAACCACACGGACTCAAAGCAGGAGGCAAATTAAGGGCAAAGATTAGAGTACGCGTGCCGACATTTAGGCGTAACAAATTGCCGCGAACTGGGTACCGCTGTAATTATCGGCACTGCGATATGAAACCACTCGCGTTGCAAGGATACGAATACTACCGCGTAGTTATTCAACTAGAACTACCATATAACCCTTTTTCCCGCTCTAATTTGAAATTGAAGTAGGTTATGCGGAAACTCATACCATCCTTGGTTAATTTTTATAACTTTCATAATTGGTACGGAAAGGTGAGCGTATGGGCTGCCGTGCGAATTGGTACCACCACGGATAAGTTTATTGCTACAACCGTCGTATCCTGGGAAAAGAAAATTTAAAACAAACTTTCATTATACACTTAGCGTTGAGATATTATCCCTGCGATTAAAACGGAAAGCGATTCTACGATGAAATTGAAAGTAAGGACTAACGCGTGACCTAAAAGTCTTATATCCGGTTCTATGGGTTTTTGTTGAGACGTTTTGATTTTCGACCTGCTATTGGAGTGGAGAGGGAATTTTTATTGACAGTGTAAATATGTGAATTTAAATATCGTGTTTTTAGCACGAAGAATTTCCTCAAGTTATACTTGTTTTACTTGTAATTTGTTGTTAGTATTAAAAGGTCATAGAACTAATGTACACATTGTTATCTTCGCTTATCCTGTCTACGAGGATTCAAGCATAATTTTTGACAATAAGTGCATCAAATTGGCTACGTCAGAAGGCTTTATGATGGTTCCTTTACTTGCGTACTTACTTACTTGGCACTAGAGCCCGAAGTGTACCTAGGCGTCAACAAACAAACCTCTTCAGCAAGCCCGATTATGAGCCAGCTGCGTCCAGTTGCGCACACCAAGTTGGTTGTGGTCCCCTTCACTTGTTCGCGCCACGTGCCGCGAGAACATTCTCTACTGCGCTGTCCATCCGGGGTGGATTCGAAGATTCTTCGGGCTGTAACGTTGGACTGAATCCGCTCTACATGACCCAGTCATCTTAACCACTGTATATGAACTCTTCTGCCTAAGTCGATGTCATTGTAGAGGTCGTATAGTTCGGCATTGTATACTCTCCTCTACTAGCCGTCTACGCAGGTGGGACGTAAGATCACTCGAAGAACTTTTCTCCCGAAATAACCAAGGGCGTCCTCATTCGATGTTGACAAAGTCCATGTCTCTGCGCCATAAAGCAGGACTGGGATGATTAGTGACTTATATAGATTTACCTTAATATTTCGAGATAGTGCCTTGTTACACAAGTCCTTTACCGTCTCAATATTATATCTGTCTATTATGGCGTTCTGTCCAAGATGCCGATGTTTGGTGTCCTTTCTTGTAGATGGCATATATTTAGTTTTGCTTTCATTGCCGTTAAATTCATCTTTGCTGTCTCTGTCTCAACACTCGCACTGAGGACCCACTTAGTTCTTCTAACTATGTATGTAAATGTCACCAGCGTAAGCAAGTAGTTGTGTAGACTTCTAAAAGATTCTACCTTTGGTGTTGGCTTGTGTGTTTCGTACAATTCTTTCAAGTATTATATCTATAAGAGAGATCACATGACAGCGTGTCACCTTGTTTAAGACTTTTCCTGACATCGAACGGTTTGGTGGTGTTCCTACTGACTTTGATCGAGCAACGATAGTTCTTTATTGTCATCCTACATAGGCAGATGAACTTGACAGGGATGCCGAGACTAGACAAGGCTCTGTATATAGGTATGTACATAACTCGTCTCTATACATGCTAACATAGGCAACTTTGAAATTGATGAATGAAGGATTCGTATCGGTTTTATATTCATGGGTTTTTTTTTCAAGATCTGCCGTAGTGTTAATATTTGGTCAATGGTGGATTTTCCCGGCTTGAAGCCGCACTGATATGATGGTTCCTCAGTGCCCACAAACCAGGCCAAGAGTGTACTCGTATAAGTGCCCGAGTTTGATCTAGGATTGCTTCTGTCACCAAGCGCACGTAGAGACCTAATTTCGCGGAACCTTTTAATGAGCGGCCTTTGGTGATCAGATGTAGTACGAGAGCATCATCGCCATCCAGTATTACAGTTTAAATCCCGTTTATAAGGTAACAAGAAGTGAAGATATCGTTATTTCGACAGAATCTTTAATGTAAAAGTGGATGAGAACAACATTGCCTTTCAACGTGGTATAGTTACGGCAGTATTGTAATTATGTCGTACTGTGCACAGAAATACTTTAAAGTTCCTTTGCAGGCATCCATGCAGAAATAGAAGTGAACTTAAGTCCTAGTACCGTAGAGAAAAATAAGAGCTAGACCATAACGAACGCAGTTATTTAAACGGCCTTACGGAAATAACTGAAGAACCCGCCGGTACAAGCTGAAGGAAAACCGCCTTTATAATCAGTATATAGCTCAGTACAGAGCTAATACAGTATAAGTGAAAAGTCATAATGGGTTTAAAAATTTAATAACTGTTTGGTCTTTATACTTTTTCCATTTACCAGATTGTATGAATGCAGGGATTCACAACTGAACAAAGGACTTTCATTTTCATTTTCATTTCATTTATTTAAGCTTAGATTAAAATGACACTTCAAGAAATTCTTACTCATAATTAAGCATCTAGAATTCAATTACATACAACTGTAGTGAATACCATTAAAAAACAAAAAGAAAAGTATTTATGAACATAAAAAAGTAAACACACTGACGAGTACGTAAATATTAAATATAATTGAATTCCGATATAATTGTTAAATACTTTTAAATTTGTTGCGACATATATAAGAATAGCCTCCCCCGAAATACAGCTGACTAATCAATCCATTTTTTGGTGGGCAAAATCGCATTATCACCTCCCCGTGGTACCCGCTGGATAGCTATCTGATAGTGAACTAACGATGAGCATATGCTGAGTCTGACGATATATGTATGTGCAGCTGAACACTCAGACCTGCGTAAGCACATCTGGGTGAACTTCAGCGCGCATATGTCTAACCGGACGAGGCATCGCTTGTTGACCTGATTGGCTGAAATATGCGCCTCAGAAGTCTAGCAAGAGCTCCTCAGAAGGAGGACGTGCGGCGGATGAATTCTCTCTATGGAATCAACGGTGACGTCTGCAGACCAGCGGATACCTTACCGGAGCTACTTCAACATATTTGGAGCTGGGGTCTGTAAGGATTTTCAATACTACGTCAGGGTATTGAAAAAGAGATGGTGGCGGATGGACACTTAATAGGCCAACGGCAGCGCTCAACGACAACGGACAACGATCTTCGTGTCTGCACATGGAATGTTAGGTCCCTCTACAAACCACGTGCAGCCGAATAACTTGCGGAGGCCCTAGAGTGTCTCAAAGCAGACATTACCGCCATCCAAGAAGTGCGGTGGGATGGACCGGGCAAAAGGAGTATGAAAAACTGCGACATCTACTACGGCGATTGCTACAGACAAAAAGGACAGCGTCTATTCGCGTGCGGATTTGTCATTGGAGGCAGACTTAGACAAGAAGTCTTGAGTTTCCGGCATGTGAACGAGCGCCTTATGACTATCTATATCAAGGCTAAATTTGCCAACATTAGCCTAATATGCGTTCACGCTCCTCACGAGGAGAAGGAAGACGGGACAAAGGATGCCTTCTACCAGCTCTTGGACAAGACGAATAAGCAATGCCCTTGCCACGACGGCAAAATTATCCTAGGTTATTTCAACACAAGGCTAGGAAGAGAGGACATCTTTAGTAGCGTGGTCGGAAAGCATAGCCTGCACGACATCACATCCGACAACGGACTCAGGCTAATCGACTTTGCGGCAGGGCGAAACTTTGTCGTAGCTAGTACGCGGTTCCCACGTCTCGACATTCACAAAGGAACATGGCTCTTCTTTGATCGAAAAACTGTCAACCAAATCGGTCACATTGCGATCGACGCAAGGCACTCTTCCACTATTCTGGGTGTCCGGACTTTCCGAGGAGCCAATATGGACGCGGATCACTACCTACTTGTAGCCAAGGTACGGATGCGGATATCCAGAACGGAGCGGAATTAAACGAAATACTGCGAGGAAATTTGACGTCGGGCGGCTACAATCGTAAGAGACCGCCAGAACCTTTGCCGATCGAGTTTTTCTTAATCTTAATCTAAGTCCTATGCCACCAGCAGCAAATGCGGAAGACCAGTGGCAGCGTTGCCAACAAGCCATCAGAGATGCCGCCTCTGATGTACTGGGTTTTTCTCGGCCACCACAACGAAACCTCTGGTTTTATGAGGAATGCCGGCAAGCACATGCAGCTAAACAAGAGGCGCACAAAGCGGCGCTGCGTAGAAGGACCAGAGCTGCTTACGAGCTCTACGTGCGAAAATCGACTTCTTAGGAAGAAGAAAAAGAAGCATGAGAAGCGCTCGACCGAGGAGATTGAGAGACTTTATTCCAACAATAATGTTCGAAAATTTTACCGAAAGGTAAAAAGAACATGCCAGGGTTTCAAAGCCAGAACAGAAGCCTGCAGGGACGAAAATGGCAACATAGTAGTAGAATCGCAGTCGGTGTTGAGAATATGGAAGAAACACTTCTGCAGACTGTTAAACGGCGATGATGATCAATATTCCGCTGTCAGGCAGAATGAGCCAATCAACAGTGTCGATGACAGTCAAGATTCCCGTCAACCCGATCAGAATGACGTGAGGATATGGATATCTAAACTCAAATCCAACAAAGCTGCTGGAACCGACGGCCTTGTCGATGAACTTTTGAAGGCAGGATGAAATGAGTTGGTAAGAAGCATGCACCAGTTCATCTGTAAAATCTGGTCGGACGAAAGTATGCCCGATGAATGGAACCTCAGCATCGTTTGCCTGATCCTGAAGAAAGGAGACCCTCTAAACTGCGTCAATTACAGAGGTATAAGTCTCCTCAGCATAGCATATAGGATCCTGTCTGCCGTATTATGTGAACGCCTAAAACTGATCTTCAACAACCCGATAGATCCTTATCAGTGCGGTTCCAGGCCGGGAAAGTCCACCATTGACCAAATATTCACAATACGGCAGATCTTGGAAAAAAACCATGAATATAAAATCGATGCCCACCACCTCTTCATCGATTTCAAAGTTGCCTATGATAGCGTGTATAGGGACGAGTTATACAGAGCCATGTCTAGTCTTGGCATCCCTGCCAAGCTCGTCCATTTGTGCAGAATGACGATGGAGAACTCTCGCTGCTCCATCAAAGTCGGTAAGAACATCACCGAACCGTTCGATGTCAGGAAAGGTCTTAGACAAGGTGACGCGTTATCATGCGATCTCTTTAACATAGTACTTGAGAGAATTATACGAAACCCACAAGCCAACACCGAAAGTACAATCTTTTACAAGTCTGTACAACTACTCGCTTATGCCGATGACATTGACATAATTGGAAGAACTCAGCGGGCCGTCAATGGGGCATTTACGAGTATTGAGATCAAGGCAGCAAAGATGGGTCTAGCGGTCAATGAAAGCAAAACAAAATATATGCTGTCTACAAAAAAGGACGCCCAACATCGGCGTCTTGGACAGAACGCCACAAAAGACAAATACAATTTTGAGGTAGTAAAGGATTTTGTCTGCCTAGGCTCTACGGTCAGCTCCGCAAATGACATCAGTGGGGAGATCAGACGAAGAATTACTCTTGCCAATCGTTATTTCTATAAGAAGAGTTCATTTAGAGCGGATGGAGCCCAACATTCCCGCTAAGAAAGTCTTCGAATCCACCCTGGATGGACGATGCAGTAGAGGACGACCTCGCGGTAGGTGGCGCAAATAAGTGGAGGGGGACCTCAACCAACTTGGCGTGCGCAACTGGAGGCAACTGGCTCGTAACCATGCTAGCTGGAGAGGTTTGTTGGTTGAGGCCCAGGTTCACCCCGGACCGCAGCGCCATCTAAATGTCAAACGTAAACGTAATCAATCCATTGTATTGTAAATGATGTGGAAGATTATTTCACAACCGAATCGCTCTAACAAAATAAGACCGCTCTCCCACTGCGTGCGTGAATCGTGGCAAAATTAGTCGAAGGTCTCTTGGTGACTGTACAAATCTAAGATACCCTAGTAAATACTCAGGGTATTTTTTGTGGATTATGTTACGGAGTTTAAGCATAGATCTGAAGTCATAATACTCATCCAAACTCATACATTGGGATGTTAAATATGCACTGTATGCAATCATTAAAGGCGACATTGATTTTATGCTTACATTCATCGTCAAGACAGGGATATTTTAAACAATTATAGGAAAAAAATGGTAGTATTAAACTTTTTACAAGATGCAATTTTATTTTCGGGTGCAGTAAACTCGAAGAGGCTCTCAAACTGCACAATCCACAGTAGATTTTACTGATTATATCAGATGTGGCATCGCAGTAACTCATTTTTCTGTTTTTTAGGATACCCAAATATTTGACATGCTCTACATAAGTTATAGTAACACCATTTACAACAAGAGGAGGAACATTGAGTAAGCATACTTCACTTCTGGCTCATACCATACCCACAGATTTAAGTGGATTAAGAAAAGGTTTATTTAGATCAGGCTAGATCTGAATGTGTGACAAATCTTCATTTATTCTAGCCGCACAGTCATCTATTAACCCCAGTCTTATAGAAAGATAAATAACAAAATCATCTGCGCAAAGGTGTACATGACAGTTCACAAGAATATCAGCGAGATCATTCACAAATACAGAAAACAGGAGTGGTCCCAGGACCGATCCTTGTGGAACGCCTGTATTCACCAATACGGACTAGAGCTTCCCTGATCCGTTTGAACCGTCTGTAAACGATTACTCAAATAATGGAAAACCAGTTCAAGGGCAGAGCTAGAAAATTGGAAGTTATTTTTAAGTTGTGCAGTAGCAATGAGTGATTAATAGAGTCAAAAGCTTTTGAAAAATCTAATAGTACCATCACACTGATTTCATCTAGATCCAATGCTGCCATTAAATCGGTGGTTAACTTGCCATTTCCGAAAGCCTAATTCCCACTTAGAAATCTTATTACGTCTATCCAAGTCTTGAATAATAGAATTGAAAAAAAGAAGCAAATTGAAGATGAAAGTGTAGTTAGGGTTATTGGGGAGCGGTATCGGTTCATAATAGAAAATGTGTACATGAGTCCTGCTGTTGATAACAAGTCTGTGATGTGGTTTCAGCAGGATGGAGCTAATTCTCATACTGCACGAGCCACAGTAGCACGTTCAAGGGTAACTTTTGGAAAGTGAATGTGTATGTGAACAATGCCGAGACAATCCAGGAGATCAAGGCCAACATTGAAACAGAAATTTGAGCGGTTCAGTCAGAATCTGAAAAATGTTGTCATCATTGCGAAGCCGTGAACAGCGAGCGGTAATTAAACTTATTTCTGATATCTAGTGTACAAAATTCCCAATCCGTATGTTTTATTGAATGGAGAAATAAAATCAAAGTATATATATAAACGAAAAAGTTATTACGCTTTTAAGTTCTATGGTGACTTATGGGGAACACCGGGAAAGGAATTTAAGAGCTTCTTGTCTGGTTTCGGATGATGATCAGATGAGAATAAGAAAGGAGCATTTTGGTGGGATAGGTAAACCTGGAGGGCTTAAAGATCAAAGTCCTGAACATAAAGGGTTACAAGCCTTTCGATACCTTGGGAGTATTTTTCGACTGGTCGACTGGTATTGAATTGGAATCGATTGTCAAAGCTGCGTTTCCATTGGATTATGTGTGCATTACTTCGAAGGGTACAACCAATATCACAAGAAACCTGCAAGCTTTGGCCAATCGTTTTCTTAGAGGCATATTGCGATAATTCTGGTCAAATATTTTTTTTGTTATAAAATTGACAAAATTTCCTTGTACTACAACTAGTTTAGACTAACGAGTAGTTTTCATTTGTTATATAGTATATTATGTACGTATACTATATATTTTACAGTAAATAAATACATATTCATTTTACATTTCTATTTTATCTCATAGATAACGTTATTACCAGTTGGCTCGTGTGGTTTAATTCGCTTTAACCTTCGAGTAATCCTAGTTGTATCGCAAGGCTTTGCTGCTTCTTGGTTAATATGTTGCCTAAGTCTGGTGTAAGGGGCTGTTGCAAATTCACGAATCGTTTCTTCTACTGTTTTTAGCTTAAGGTCAGGATGTAAGTCGGAGTTTCTGACATACCATGGGGCAATTACTATGCATCTTAAGACTTTGTTTTGGAATCGCTGAATTATTTCTATGGGATTTTTAGCAGCACACACCCAGAGCTGAATGCCTTAGATATGTCCACAAAGGTCTTAATGTTTGTTATATTATATTAGGAGTTTCTAATGTATCGACGAAATAGATCTTCTGCCGATGAGCCAATCCAGTTTTCTCAACTTAATATTAAGTTCTTCTCTTTTCTTTCTCATCTGTTCCTTCCATTGTAATTTAGTATCCACGTTCGCTCCTAAGTATTGTACTTTGCTGTATTGGAATAAGGAATTTGTATCCCATTAACAATGATTGTAATATGTTGTTAGTAAAATTAATATGGATCAATTTTATGCTATTTCACTTTAAACCCCATTTATTGGTCCATTCCAATAAGTACAATAACTACAACATTCTGTAGGATTTGAGTTGATTTTACTTCATTTTTTCCAACTAAAAGAATGACTGTATCATCAGCAAACGTAGCAAGTGTGCAATTCGAAAAGGTTGGCATGGTATTTGTGAAGAGTATATTATACATTGTTGGGCCTAGTATACTTCCTTGGGGAACACCGGGTTTGATCGCTTTCAGCACAAAATAGGCATCTTCTTGTTTTACTGCAAAATATCTATCAGTGAGATAAGATTCTAGATTTATCTCTAGAAAAAAGAGTTTTGAGGTCAAATAATATGATAATCGAAAAGTTGTATCACGACTGGACTGGATGGCTGGACGACTGGATGGCAAGTCAGGCTCCACAGTCGAATCCGCAAACCCAATATGGAAGAAAAGTATAACAACGCTCCAGAAGTACGGCAGTTCGAGAAAATCTGGAGACAATTGAGACATATTCTAAGAAACCTAGCACGTGCAGACGTGGTAGATGCCTTAACATCCACAAGGGGACACAGGAGGTCAGTAGTAGAGGCAAGGCAGAGCCGTATCCTTAAAATATTTTAGATAAGATGAAACGATGTACTCGTAAGTATAACGGTTGCTTCCATCTGTCGAAGAGTTGGACTAATTATTCACAAAAGAAAGAATTTCATGTTATGAAAATAATTGGACTTATTGAAGCAGAAGACATGTAAAATCGAAGAAAATTTGAGCCACACAGGTCAAAATCGGATTCTCATTATGTCCTTTCTGCAAAGATAAACAACCATAATTAAATGATTATGTCCATTCGTACCAATCTGTAACTAATTGTGATGAAAAAATGTTTAACCAAGCATAAAAGGACATTTATAATTACTTCTGGGTATTGGGGAATTTTTATCTTCAACATCGCATACAGCCACACCCTTTTGAAACGACAAAAAGGGATGAAAAAGAAGTTCTGCATCCTTGAACCAAACAATAGATCTCATTTAACATCCGTTGACCCCCTTAAATGAAGAAATAAATTTTTTTTTCTCTTTCATAACAATACACGCAGATGCTGTGGGTGGAATTACTCTGAATCTTCTTTCACTGGAGACCAATTCGAAGAGCCTTGAAAAAGGATACTATCCACAGATACAAAACAAAAATATAATAATTAAAAATTCACCCCTGATAGACAATGGGAGAGATGTTATAAATAATGTCGCCGACGTCAAGGCTGGAAAATACTTGCTCATTTTGCCATAGATGGTTATTTTGTGTGTCGGTTTGCCACCCTTAACCAGAGGATAGAGACAGTGGGTGGACGTGAGGGTGGTTGCGCCGCATTAATGTGCATCGAAAAATGGTTTGTTTTGTGTGCGTCTATGTTTCTTAATTAGTAGACTTGTATCTATGTGGGTATTGTTTCATTTATGAGAGACGTTGTTGCTAGAAGAAAATTTATTGTTGCCGCCAGCGGACATAAATAAGTAAAAATATTCGTTTTATTTTGCTACGACGGCAAATGGTAGACGTCTGAGATGTCTGGTAAAGAATTGACTATAGAAAGGGGATGGATTGAGATACTATGCCTTTGGAATGTTATAAAATTCTTGTTTATTTCTTCTAATGATGGATTTGGGTTATCGCTGTAGACTGTGCTCTTGGAAATCTAATAAAGATACATACCTACTGCCGTCCTAAGATAAAAGGGCACAAACGCCAAAACTCCTAAATTGAGTTAGCAGCATATTTGGATTCGTTAAACAGTGCTTTATTTTTGTGTGAAGCTTAAAATGCATATTTTCAATTGCAAATGGCTCAAAATCACGAATGGAAATAGACACATCTCTCTTTTCCCAAGTAAGAAAGGTAAACCAGAAACAGTAAAATGCATTTATCTCAAAACTACTAAAATGGAGATGCGCCCTTTCTTCTTAGGAGGGCAGCATAGTGTGCATAAAGTCAAAGGACGGATACTGTTTCATAAAGTAAGATTCGATATGAAAGCTTTATTTTCTCATACACCACAACGATTTTTCACATTACAACAAATATACGTATCTGTAGATAGATAACAAATAGTTATAGATAGATTTTATCTATAACTTACCTTTTTATATCTTTCACAATCTCTTCGACTAGGTATTTATATTATCACAAAAGGGGGTAACAAAACAAGCTCAAAGCCGAAGAAATTCGAACTGCATCCTCTACCACTCGAATGGATTTTTACTCAACTCAACAATCCACTCCATCCGTAGCCATTCGAAAAGTTCGAAAGTAAAAAAAAACTCAGTGAAACTGCAATGAATGGTCAGCAAAATAACAAATCGATAGGGGAAAGATACAAAAGAGAATATGAAGGGGAAATTCTCGCTCAGTCGCGTGAAATAGACTCCGCCTTTTTATATCATATGATATCTCATGCGATGTATAGTTAGTGGATTAAGTATCCGATACATTTGATATTGTAGTTTGAGAATGTGGGAGTACATGTGCAAGGTGTAAGGTTGGATTCTTTGGTGCTTCATTTTTGCTCGCAATTGCGAGTCGGGTCGTAAATTATATACGTATACAGCTGTGTGTACTTATTAAGTGTGTCTTCATATGTGTGTGCAAGTTCACTTTAAAATTAGATGTGAGTCTATATTTGGGAGACCTTAAATATGTTTTTCTGAAAATAACTGTGTTGTTTGAGGAGATCATAGGCGGAACACGGAGAGCAAATTTGAACATTGTGAACTTTTCTATACATCTTCTTTCATTTTTACGTATGTACCTATCTCTTTACCTGTCAATTTGAAAAGTACCTACATACATATTGTCTATCACGTTTTTGTTTGGAAAACCTCAAGTCATTGCTTAAGCAACGAATATCTAGAAAGGTGCACATACCTTTCTAGATATTGAGGTTGATAATACCGCATATGGAGATATTGGAAATCAAGCTAATCAATACTTTGTACATATCTCTGACGGTCCCCACACTGAAAGGCTGCCCTCAAAGAGGTTTTCTCTGACCCCTCATGCAATGTGCTCTTCAAATAAGTAATATTCGTGCCACAGTGAATGAATATCGATCAATGCTACAAACCCAGTACTCTTTGTAAAACCTTAATTCTCCATTGCAGTTAAATATGTTGGTATTAGTTTAGATAGAACGCTAAATTGGAATAGATACTTAAACTATAAATACGATTCTTAGGCTAAAAAAGGTTATGTCGCTCTGTGTGGTAAAATATGGTGTCTGTCCCCAAAGTTGAGATATTGTCTATACACCCAGATCAACAGGTTGATTGCTACATATGCATTTGTTGTATTCTTTCTTGTTACCCCAAGGTTCAAAGAAATACCATATTCTCTAGGCCCCAACTACTATAAATGCTGACATATCTTAGAATCAGAACTCATATTTTTCTCCGCTTTTCCAAACGACGAAAGACCTTGCTTATGTAGAGGATAACCACCGAACATCTAGCAGTTAATGATCAAGAAGTTAGATCAATACTACATTGTATGGAACCTTCAAGTAAACATCGTCAAAACAAAAAGATGGTTTTCGTAGGGCGGAGGCATATATAACTGCGAGGAAAAGTAGAGATGAATGTTTGGAATTCTTTAAACAATATTGATACCTATATGTCGCAGGATTCGATTTACCGTGATTTTTAATAAATTTATAAATTTACTGCTCCACTGCGTTCGAAATACAATCTGCTGGGAATTTTCTGCGTATTCTCTTATATACTTCTTCAAAGTTTAATTGCCTGGAGAAAAACAAATAAGAAAAAAAAAGCAACAGATGTGTTTTGTTTTGTTTTCATTTATAGTAAAAAAAATCAAATCTATAAAATAATAAAAATCTAAATATGATATTAGTTGAACAAAATGTTTGGAGTTTTCTGAAACCTAATATCACCTGAGTCTCAAACTATTACACCAATTTTTCTTCCTCTGTTTATCTTTTCCAACTCCTGTAGTTAGTTAGTTTAGTTTAATTGACTATTTATTTCATAAAAAGAGATTGTTAACAATTTTGAATCCTTAGTCTATATTGTTTGGCTTAAGGCCGTCTACTAGATTGGCAATATACATTTTCTATTTCATTAATCTTGTACGAGTATATAGTCAATCAATTTTATGTTTATTATTAAAAGTTTTCGTCTATAATGCATTTTCTGTAGCGTAGTGCGCTGGTTACGTATTTGTACAATGGATTCCAGCCGCGGTTACCGTGAGTTCCTGTGCTCCAAAGAAACTTTAGCGGAATTCTTTGAGGATGGGGCATATAGCGATGAAGTGGAACACGTCCTCTCGTTCCTTGCGATTACAGAGGCTACACAGAGGCCATTCCACTGTTCACCTGGTGTAACTAGCAGATTGAGGTCACATTGCGATGTTAGGTTTTCCCAGCTCTGAACGCATTTTCCTCCATTAAGGAGCATATGGTTAAGCCCTATCTTGGGTATCCTGCCTTGTTTCATCCCCATGACTTTTACCACATAGTCGAGATGAAGTTTAAGAGTATCCAGAAATAGGGGTGCTAATCCAGTCTCCAAATAAAGCACTTTGAATTTGCTTGCTCATATTTAAGCTAGGCGTAATCAAGACACCGAGATATTGTACTCCCGCACAATCTCAATAAGTTCTCCTTGGAACTTCCACATTTCTTAAAGGGAGTATCTGCCACCACCGTCCCTAAATATCATAATCTTTGACTTCGATAAGTTTACCGATAAATTCCAAGTTTTAAAATAATCGCCCAGCCTGTTGATCATTAGCTGCATTGTGTCCACCGCATCTACGAGGAAAACAATGTCGTCTGCGAACATGAGAGCTGGTATTATAGTTTGGTTTACCACAATCCCCCCCTTAACGTGATCTGTTATGTCATTTAGATATAAAATAAATAGCAGTGTACTCAATACGCATCCTTGCTTCACCCCCATCGTTGTATTAAATTCCTCTGATAGGTTATTCCCATCCTAGACACATGTTATGTTGTTTTCATACATAGCTCTCAATGCTGTGATGACCTTAGTTGAGATGCCATATCTGTAAAGCTTGTAGAAGAGAGCTTCACGTGCTATAGAGTCAAAAGCCGCACGAAAATCAACGAAGAAGGCATATAACTTTTTATGTTTCCTCTTATAAGACTCTGCGATGTTTACCAGTGCGAATATTTGATCAATAGTGGAATAATTTTGCCTGAAACCAGCTTGGAATTCGTGTAGGATCTCATTCTTTTCCACCCACTATGTAATTCTATTAAATAGTACACCAGCAAACAACTTGGTGGATGCATTCAAAAAAGATATTCCTCGGTAATTAGCTGGATTGTTGTAATCCCCCCTTTTGTGCAGAGGGAAAATGATCGAATACTGAAAAGTTCTAGGAACATCTGCAGTTTCGAATATTCGGTTAAATTCCTGGGTTAGCACTAGAAGAAATTCAGGCGTACAATTCTTTTAGAACTCTTATAAGACTCGAACGGAATACGGTCGCTTCCTGGGGCTTTGTTGCTTTTGCACTTTTCGATAGCATCTTCTATTTCAGCTCCAACTTATGTGTGTCGTGCAGTCATGTAACTGCATTCAACTTACGTACACATGTAAGTTGATATTTAAAAAAATAACAGCAGCAGTGAAATAAATCCCCATAAATGTAGAATTATTTCGGCAGTTGATCTTCAAGCTTTTTCCTTCAGATATAAGCGTGAAGCTGATTTTAAAAGATTCCAAAAACATTTTGAACTTATATACTACTCGATGGCTGACGGCTCAAGCGGCTGTAAATAGGACTTCATACCAATGGATTTCTCTAAAATATTATTTTGTTAAATTTCCCTTTGCAGAGACTATTCTAGAAGGACTAAATGATTTTAATTATTTATTTTTAAAGCTTCTCTTAAGACTCCCAGCTAATAAACCAACATAAGTAAAATACGTAAAAATCGGACTACTTATCCAATACCTATGTGGTCGGAGATCATATTTTAAATATGTTTAAGGCCTTTGGACCTAGCTTTCAAAGATTGGGAATAAGTAAACAGCTTGAGGTAATTTTCATGCTACGTACCCACCTTCTAGGCAGTTGTCATGCGCTATTCACGTGACGTTGAACCATAAAAAGATTATAACAGCGTTAAATCGATTAGGCATTAGAGGCATACTGGCTGACTGGTTGCAAGACTATCTAAGTGAAAGATCTTTTCGAGTGAAGGTGGGAGACAGTTTCAGTAATGATACATCGGTTCCTTTCGGAGTACCACAGAGATCGAAACTGGGACCAATAATGTTCATCCATTTTACCAACGAGCTGCTTCAGGTTTTCAAAAACAGCACACCTTTTACATTCGCCGATGACACGGTTCCAGTCGTCTAACGTAAGTGTCTTGATACTGCTTGGAGAATAATGCATGATGAGTTTGATAAAGCTGTGGAATGGTATCACAAAAATGAACCAATATTGAACACCTCCAAAATCAAGATGGTGCATATTCGGGGGCCACATCATAGATTAACTCAACAGAGGATTCGTTTTCGTAGCAGTATCTGTCAAAGTGCACTTCCGATCCGAACCAGACCATCGAAGCTATCGAAAGTTATAAATACCTAGGAGCCACCATAGACAGCCATTTTATTTGGGACCAGCACATTCACAAACTACGCTCAGAATTTAAAAGGGCGCTGTACGCTCTGTACCATCTGGGAAATTATTCCACGCTACAGGCCCAGAAGCAATTTTGCTATGCACTAGTCGAATCAAAATTGAGGTACGGAATACTTGCTTGGGGCAACGATTCAAGGCTTGGGGCAACGCATCAAAGCAAGAAAATTCCGCTAACTTCTGTGACAGAAAAATGTCACCTAAGTTGAAAGAAAGGCTCTACACCGCAGTTGTGCGTCCAGCGCTCACATACGGCTCACAATGTTGGACGATGTACAAAAAGTGTGAGAGTAAATTAACGGCAGCTGAGATGAAGATAAGAAGTCCGAAGATCCGTGGAAGCCTTCAAGTCAAGGAAACCATCGTACAAAAGATAGAGCGCAACCGGCTGAGTTCGTATTGCCACGTTCAAAGAAAAGATCATTTGAACCCTGTTAAAACGTTAATCATCAATGAACGTTCCAAAGACATCGCGATGTATGAAAGGCAGCCGTATATATGCCTGGATCACACAAACGCGACGACATCGGCCTTTCATTGGCCTCAGTAACCGAGTGATTCAAAATCGGGAAGCCTGAGGTCAAATAGGCGTACCCCACAGGCGGATCAGTAGAAATGCGAAGTGGGAGGGTAGTGATCCCATATTTTCGGATCATAACCTCGCTGAAAAAAAAAAAAAATTAAAATAAAGGAAGAAGAAGAAGAAGATAGATATTATAAAATTCGGCTAATAAGCGCCTGCTATATAATGCAGGATTTGGTGAATGATTATAGACTGCTGCGGAGAGCTATATTAATCAAACATAGACGAGAGGACACAAATTATGACTGAAGACGAAAACATTGAAATAATAACTGTTTACTTACAACTTAATTTAAGTAATGCAATAGCTGTGCTTCCAAGTTTTAACGCGAGGATACAAAAAAAAAAAAAAATACACGCATTAAGAACAGCTCACTACCTTGTGAAGTACGTTGACAAGATGATTCCCAAAAATAAATATAAATTGCAATCGACGTCCCTTAGTCTGTCAAGTACAGCCATTCAATTCAATTAGGAAACTTTTCCTTAACTGCTTACATATGCCAGACTCAATAACTTGTTGCTGCATGACTTCATTTAAAATGTGTGTTGGTTAGCCCACACCATAGAAATTACCCCAGAGGCAAAGTAGCCCCGTCAAAGGTGTTCCAGTTCTAGTTCTATTTTTTTAAACCAACAAAACACCACCACTTGTGTAGTCAGTCTATCATCATCCCCTGGCGTTCAATATAAATTTTTAATTTCTTTTTTCAATTTGCAATTCGTGGGGGTGAAGTAACACGACAGACAGATACGCCCTCCAAAGACACGTCGCCTGCGGGTGCTCAGGTGTTTTTGTTAAACCAAATTATAATTTCAAATAAATTTATCGTTTGTTTGTCGATAAATGCGGGGGCGTTGAATCCTCTTTATGCATTTGACAGTTGTTCCTTACAGCACACGCACGTACCCATCGCCCTATGTAAAGTTCAGAAGCCTGTTGAAGGTTTCCCGCATGTCGCAATATGAAACTCCAAGTATTCGAAACATTCTTTAAAAAATGGAAAAATCCTAAAATATTTGTCATCACCTTCTCAGGAAACCGCACAAAAACCTGCTGCGGAAATTCTTCGACGGATGCGAGAAATATGCCTCAAAATATGCCTCTTCGAATTCCAGAATCCCCTTCGGATCTTCACACACACGGATACTCCTCACTCAAATCGCGATCACATAAATAACATCGTCCGGCAAAAATATCATTGCGATCATAAATATTATTCTGCGATATTCCGTTTATCGCACCTTTTGGTGGCATTTGGCAGAGGATCTTCTTCGTCAGCGGCACCATACAACAAAAAGCGCACCTTCTTGCGAAACAATAACACTCGGGATAAAATAAAACAACAAGCTGTGAAGAACAACAACAACCAAGAGACACTCTGTCTGCGGATGCTGGCCATTTTTTTTTTGTTCTTATATTCATTTTCTCGTCGTCGCACCTGAATCACACTTCTGAAACAAAAGACTTCACCAAGTCACATTCGGCGTGCCCTTCAAACATTTATGAAACACCAGAGGCCGCTTCAGGATGCCCATAACGGAAAGATGATGATGATCATCATCAATGCGTCCAAAAATGGCCAAAACATTAAAGAGTTAGTAAAAATTCCTATGCAAAGTGTGAAACCAGTAAAGGATAATGTATCCGTCGTTGCAGGACTTGAATGGACAAAAGGAGTGAAGGAAAAAAAGGAAAAGATGAAAAATATTGAATACATGAATAAATTGGTAAATTTTGTTTTTTTTTTTTTCGTTTGATGTAGTCAAGGTGTAGAAATATGATTGCTGGTGCGCGCGGATGCATGAGCATCGTGTCGAACATGGGATAGTGTAACAAGCGAACGATAGATCCTATCGTACGCGCAACTTTATATTCATTTATTCTTCTGATTGTTCTCATTTCATTGTGTGAGTGTCGGTATGTTTATCTGGATTTGACTCCTTGGAGGTGACAGATTTTTGACTTGTGTCTTTTGAGTGCCAAGTCATATCGTTTGGTATTATTCGATTGTAACGCAGAGAGGAGTGTTTGTTCGAGATATATTCGTAGATCTGGTATCTGAAGTGAAGTCGTGTTGTGCTACAAAATGGGTAGAGTGGCTTAAAAGGAAACTTGTAGGCTTATCGCATAATCGGTGCGCAGGTTTAAGGCAATTTGCAGCATATTGGTTTCAGTAATGGGTAATATGCGGGAACGGATTTGTAGGTGGTAGTTTGTTTGAAATATTTTATCATCGCTTCTGAAAGTTATTTCCGCGAGCAAAGAAGAAGAACAGATATAACTGAAAGCTCTGAACGAAATTCCTTACCAGACTTAACTAGCCCATCCTGTCTCTCAGGCTATGAAACTGCAGAACAGAATTTTTGTGGAAATTCTTCCACCGCCCATAGTAGATTAAATAACTTTGTTCCACCGAGTCGTGCAACATAGTTTTTAGGAAACTATATATTTAAATTTAGATTTAAACAGCTTTTACGAATGGAAATATTTTCCCATTTCCGAAACGCAATTGTTCATGCAGTGTCAACATCCATTCGAAGTATGATTACTAGATAATCGAGGAGTAGATTTCCTACGGGATCATAACTCTTAAACAGATAAGGGGACGTCCTTCGCAAGCAATTAGCAGCTCAATGCTCGCCACCAAAATTGTTTTTTCATCTGATGCCGAAAGTAAAATAATCGCTGGGAAGACATACTCGTTAGCATATGGGATGTGGAAGCCTGCAGACGGATCGAAGAATGAAAACAGATGATGATGATGAGATGCTCGCA
This sequence comes from Brachypalpus laphriformis, assembly GCA_945910035.1. NCBI lineage: Eukaryota > Metazoa > Arthropoda > Insecta > Diptera > Syrphidae > Brachypalpus > Brachypalpus laphriformis. The sequence continues at coordinate 166,882,847 of OX246755.1, read as the reverse complement.
TTGCAGCTACTCCAGCAACGTAAAGGAGCGAGCTAGGGTCTCTGTATCGCATGAAGATGAAAGAAGCACAGCATAGCGTGCGAGGCGGCAAGCGCAATTAGATCTATATGCTGGCTACAGAAGCAGAGGGTGCTGTAAGCAGAAAGGTTTACAGAATCAATTTTTTTATTTATTTATTTATTTATTTATTTATCTACGGAGTTGATCTCTTACAGATTTTATAAATTATGTACATATCTGGTATAAATCAGACTAAGAGCTTGGGTACTTCTTTGACTATTTCGGATGAGGATCAGCTCAAGAGATGGAAAGCCCACTTTGTTATGATTTTGAATTGTGTACTTGCTAGAGACATGTACCCACATCAGCACCACAACAGGCAGTAAGGATAAGATCATTGTCGCGATTAAAACAACGAAGATCGGCTGAACTTGACGGTACTTCCGCGGAGCTTCTAAGAGCACTGCCAATAGCATCAGCTAAGGCTATTGCTCCCACTAGAATAGAGATCTTGGCAGGCCGATAGCTTTCCTGACGAGTTGAAGAAGGGAATTACGTATATTGTTAAGCTCCCTAAGAAAGGAAATCTAATACAGTGAGAAAACTATGTAGAGAAGAATTTGCGTGCTGCCTTCTAGTAGTTATAATAATCCTCGAGCTTATCAAAGATCACCTCGAAAACATACACTCAATGCCCAACAAGCCGGTTTCCATTCTGAATCCTCCTATGTAGACTACAAAAAAAACCCTACGAATCATCATCGAGCAGTGCGTTGAATACCGATCGCCATTTCACCTACTGTTTATCGACTTTAAAAAAGCGTTCCATAGTATCAACAGGGAATTTATTTGATTTGCCCTGTGCAGGATAGGCATCCCCGATAAATTAGTAGATATTATCAAAGCCACATATTGTGGATCTTCATGTCAGGTTCTGTGCGGACGAAGGTTGTCTGATGAATTCAAGATCCAAAGTGGGGAAAGACAATGCTGCTTTTTACCAATATTGTTTTTATTGGTGATTAATTAGTGATGTGCTTCGAGCTGCTTTGCAGACTGAAAGTGTAGGAATTAGATGGACTCCTCACATCTGACGACGTACCAAATGACAGCAGACATAGAGAGGGAGGTTGGTGTCGTAGAGCTTATAATTAACATGGCAAAAACGACAATTTTCAGCATCGGAACAAACTTATCAGGGAAAGTATACATTGTTGGACAACTGGTAGAGAGAGTAGAGGATTTCAATATCTTGGGAGTATTGCCTCGACCGATGATGGTACCGAACAAGACATAATCAGCAGAATTGGTAAAGCAAGTCAGCGAATCAGTTTGCTGTCTAAAGTATGGCAAAGTAATGCCAAGTTATACACACTGTGAGTGCCAAGATATTGCTTGGACTAGGTTAAAATACATTGAAAGATATTTCTTTAATAACTTAGAAAAGGCTATGTCTTTGAACCATAACAATGATTTATTTAAATTCTGTAGGGAAATTAAGTGTATTACTGCTCTGCACTCCAGAAGGTGCAAAGACTAGCCTGTGTAGCTATTACGGGCACAATACGCACCTGCCCAACAGTTGCGCTGGAAGTTTTAAACCTTCCACCCCTACACATGAATGTTATCTGCGGCTGCCAGTGCTCAAGCTTCACCTTTTATGCAATAGTGCAAACTCCAATTTAGTTGGTCACATGAAGACCCTTGGGAAGATTCCGCTACTATCTTCATCAGCAGTATGCATTTCGCACTTCATGCCAAAAATAATCCATCTCAACCACCAATCTCCTCCCATTGTACCTAAACCTTTCTGCGGTTTACCTACCAACCCGATAAAGATAGAGCTATATCATCGGGAACGCAAACAAATGCTTTCACATTGGAATGTACAATCTGGCCTAAGGCATTCCAAGAAATTTATTAATTTCTCAAGAAATAGAACCAGAGACGTTTTAACAATGAGCAAACACAATGCTAAGATTGTATCTGATTTCCTAACTGGACTTTTCTCTCGCATTTACCATCTCAAGAAAATGGGCCGCGTTCAATCGGACACGTGCTTCTCTGTCAATATCTTGAAGACATCGAAATGTGATTGCCTGGCCATAGCCCGGCTTAAGCACTTTAACAAAGGCTTTACATTACCTTTTGATGTCATCTCTTCCTCAGTTCGAACTATCCTTGGCTTCATCAATGAACTAGATTTCAGCTAACTAACAACTACTTCTTGAACAACCAATCAGGGGACAGCACAAAAGATCGTAGTGCTTCACGGGTCATTGTTTGCCCTGTCACCCCATCTCACCAAGAAAAAAAAAAGGTATTACTCCATTACTAAGCATATATACAAAATTCAAAGGCAGTACCAGATATTCAACTGCATTAGTCTTGGCAGCTGATGACTCTCTTGAGCATTGGTCCTTTTCTAAAATTTCTCCGTCGTCAGTGACGTCTATGCATGTATAGGTCCAACATTTTTAAAAGAACAAGGAAGTGTAATTTATTGGAATTATGTAAGGTAAGCCACTGATAGCACATTGCATAGTACGGTCAGTTCCCTATAGCCAGTACTGGATCAATATACTGCTGAAGGAGAAAATCAAAATCAGTGCCATAATTAGGTATGGCTTCTGTATAAGCTGCAAGAGAATAAGAAATCATGAACTTTTTTTATTCATTACTAATTGAGATCTCATATACCTATAATATCATTGAAATTCAACAAATTCATTTTTATATTCTTTCCTCAAATTAATTACATTCAAATATTTAATAACTCTAACTGTTTCCGTGGTGTAGCGGTTATCACATCCGCCTAACACGCGGAAGGTCCCCGGTTCGATCCCGGGCGGAAACACACTTATTTTTTATTTTTTCTTTCAAATCATTATTTAATTTAAACATTTGAATTTTTCCAAGAATAGTGTTAAAGATCTAAGATCTTACAATTTAGCTAATATTTATGTTGATATTGAAACCCTATAGCGAAATGTATATAGATATATCTTAAAGCAAATCTTAAATATTTAAATTACATCTTTGGAACTGGAGATGTACCATAGGCGTTTAAAGGGTGATGTCACAAATTTACAAAAAGGGTGATGTCTACCTATCAACCTATCTCCTTTATGAATTCAATAGCGCAAATATTCTCTTCTATACTTCTTATTCGCATAGTGGCATGAATCGATAGAAACAAAATACTTAGTGAATACCAGTTAGGTTTCCGCAAGGGATATCTAACAGTAGATAACATTTTCACGCTAACCACGATTGCTCATAAATTTCTAAGGCAAAATAAGTAACTGTACACATGTTTTGTCGGCTAAAGAGCCGCGTTTGATTCTATAGATCGAAGAGCATTGTTCTACAAACTTTCGATGAACGGAATGTCAACAAAAGCTCTAAAAATTCTTAAGAATATGTATACAAATATACGTAAACCAGTTGGGGATTGTAAAACTATAGACGATGTCTGGGGTAAAGCAGGGTTGCCTTCTGAGCGCAGCACTCTCCACGATATTCATTGATGATATAACTACGTATCTCTCTGCAGGAATCCAAAGTGCTGGCTTGAACATCAAAACTCTGATGATATTACATTGCTCGCAGAATCGCCTCAAAGCTTACAGTTCATACTTCGTACTTAAGTGGCGCTACAGTTCGGGGTGAACCTGGGCCTCAACCAACAAGCCTCTCCATTTAGATCGGTCTTTAACTAATTGCCTCCAGCTGTACACTCCAAGGTCGAGATCCCCTTGAACTTGTGAGTGCCACTTTCGTCGAGGAGGTCCTCTATTGCGTCGTCCATCCGGGTTAGATCCGAAGACTCTATGGCCGGAGCATTGGTGTCCATTCGCTATACATGTCCCAGCCATCTCAAACGTCTAATAGGCATTGTTTTTTGACTAGGTCGATGTCGCTGTACAGCTCGTATAGTTCGTTATTGAATATTCTCCCCCGAAACCCGTCAACGCAAATGGGACCGAATATCTTACGAAGAATTTTTCTTTTGGCGCGACCATGGATATCTTCATCCGCTTTCAATAAAGTCCATGTTTCAGTGCCATAAAGCAGGACTGGAATGATTAGGGTCTTATATAGAGTCTCCTTAGTTGTTCGATATAGGACTTTACTGTTGAATTGCCTTATAAGCCCACTAATAAGCAAAATACCTACTGCAAAACTTGGAACCTCACTGCTAACCTTGAGAAGTCAAAAATTATGATAGTACGAAGTAGACAAACCAGGCTAGGAAGGAACGAAAAATGGTCCCTTTTCGGTGAGTCAATAGAGGTAGTGACTTCTTATAAATACATTGGAATACTTATGGTACCAAATATGAAACTAACCCATCACCTCGAAACGAAATTAGATGCGACAAAAAGTTTAGTAAATGCTTTTTGGCAAAATATAATCGCTAAAAGAGAGATAACTTCCTCTGCGTAATACAGAGTGTCCAGAGCGGTAATGCGCTTCGTTATGTGTTACAGCTGCCAAACTTGGGGATATAAGCCATAAGAGGAAGTTGAAAAACTCCGAATATTTTTTATTAAAAGATTATACCACATGGCACCAACAACGCCTAATTACGTGCCAGCCCTTGTGAAACCCCTTCCGTCATTCTTCATTCATACGCTCAAGCTTCATTGCGATTATATCCTAAATAAATAAAAATTAATATTTGGCGCAATAGCTCTTTAAGTGCCAGGGCCTAGATTCTCACAACCACTCATGTCGTGTGCATTCTAGTTTTCACACGAATGGAAGCACCTACAGTTTAGTGCCGTATCCGAAGGGCAACTTGTTGTGAGAAGCTTTCTCGAGACAACAATACTCTCAGATGTTTGTCAGACGTTCGCGAGGGCTGGGACCGTGAAAAAGTTTTTTGGTGTTTTCTGGGATTCGAACTTGAAACTTTACATGCAGTGGTCCGACACACTAATCACTTACGCCACGGCGCCCACAAATATATCCTAAGCGTATTTAAATTTTCATCGGACAGAATACCCCTTGTCATAACAAAATATATTTTTGATAACAATGTAGTGTGGATTAATGAATTGAGGTACTGGGCGTTGAAATGTGGAGTTGAATTGGATATCCAATACGTACGAGTATATAGCGATGTCATAAATAACTGACGTGATTGAGAAAGCTCTCGAAGAAAAAAAAAAAATTTATTGTGGTGTATTTCTTGACGTCTCACAAGCTTTCGATAAGGTTTGGCACGAAGGTTTGGAGTATAAATTGCAACGACTACTGCCACGGCAACTCGTGTTAAGCACGGAAATGATTACTCTGACTTCAAGGAGATTGTGCCGGAGTTGCGCAAGGAAGTGTCCTTGGCCCACTTCTATATGTACACTACACGCGTGATATTCCGCAGAAAAGAAATTGCGTCGACGCCACCTTTGCGGACGATACGGCAATGACCATGGGCGATACTATTGAAGCAGCAACTGGAAAGCTTCAACATGCTATTAATAAAGTCCACGCTTGGACGAATTCTTGGCGTATTGTGCTGAACGAAAGCAAATCTACTCACGTCAACTTTACTTGAAAAAAAGTGGATAGATTGCCCTTATATCTAAACTCGGCTCAAATACCGTTTGCTAACGAAGCAACATATCTAGGAATGACTCTCGATATTAAGCTTAAATGGAAATCGCACGTAAAAAAGAAACGTGAAGAGCTCGAAAACAAATACCGACAAATGTACTGGCTACTCGGAAAACATTCGAAGTTGAGCCTACATACCAAACTGCTTATCTATATAAGCAAGTGCTAAAGCCAGTGTGGACGTATCTTCTCTTAGATCCTTTAACCCCTCGGGGGGCATAGGGCGTCAACCACGCCTGCGCGCCTCCAACTCATTCCTAAAGAGCTCGATTCCTCCTCAACTGTTCTGCGCCACGTTTGCCTAGGGCGTCCCGCTATTCTGCCTGCCTGGGTGAGCGGATTCCACTGCATGGCGTATTTCGCAATGGAGTTGTCTTCGCGCCGTAGGGTGTGTCCAATCCATTGCCACTTTCTTCTTCGTATAGTAATGCTTATAGGTTCTTGGCCCGTTCTCAGATAAAGTTGTTCGTTAGAGATGCGGTTCGGTCAAAAAATCCTCAATACGATTCTTAAGCATTTGTTTACGAAGACTTGCAGCTTGCGTGTGTTAATGGTGTCCACTTTCCAAGTACTGCACCCATAAAGCAGCACTGATTCTACGTTGGAGCGGAACAGTCGCAGCTTGGTTCTTAAGCTGATAACATTGCTTCTCCAGATTTTAGATAGCATTCCGAACGCAGCTTTAGCCTTCCCGATTCTGCTGCACACATCCAGTTCGGTGCCACCGCGATTAGCCGAGACCACACTTCCTAAATAAAGAAAGTTATCAACTTTCTCGACTTCCTGTCCGGCAATGTAAAGTTGAGCGCGGTTGTTAGAAGAACTGCTCAGGGCTTTTGTTTTGGCTGTGTTTATTTTTAGTCCCACTTTGTTTGCCTCAGCTTCTAGATTTTGGGCCATCAGATGAAGATCCATTATCCGATGTGAAAGTAGACAAACATCGTCAGCGTAATTTAGGTGTTTAGGGTAAGATGTCATAGTCCAACGAATTCCATAGTTGCCTTCCGTCAATGCTGCACGGAGTACATCGCTGATAACCATCAAAAACAATAGTGGTGACAGTATGCACCCTTGACGTACTCCACTTTGGACTTCAAAATCCTCCGACACCTTACCATTGTGCACGACGTGACACTTACCGCCCTCGTATGTAGCCTTGATAATAGCTATAAGTTTTTCTGGGATGCCTCTCCTGCGCAAGGCCAACCAGATAGCATCTCGATTCAATCTGTCGAAAGCTTTCTCGAAGTCGATAAACATTAAATGTAGCGGAGACCTATACTCAACGCATTGTTCGATTATGAGATCCGTAAGGTGTTTATGTGGTCGATGCAGGAGGATCCAGCGCGAAAGCCTGCCTGTTCGACATCGAGAGTTGAATCTAAATGTTCTTTAATTCGTTCTAGAATTATTTTAGCTATTATTTTAGCCACGGCTGGAAGAACGCATATACCTCTCCAGTTACCGCAATCCATCAAGTTTCCCTTCTTTGGAAGTTTAATGATCATCCCCCTTTTCCACTCCTGTGGAAATTGTTCGCTATCCCAAGCTCTCCGTATTAGCGGATGCAGCAAATCTGCCGATGTATTTGGCGCCGCTTGAAATAGCTCGGCAGGGATGCCATCAATATCGACCGCCTTGTTCTTCTTGAGGGACTTGATTGCTGTTATTATCTCGGTTTTACTGGTAGGTGCGGTGCGAATTCGGAATTTGTTGCTTCGAACTGCTCATTTAAATTCGAGATCATACCGCCATCGTCTATGTGATTTAGCACTGTAGCAAAATGTTCTCTCCATCTAGTGAGCTGATCCTCATCCGAAATCAGAAGGTTACCGTTTAGACTCTTCACTGGATGTTGTTTGGAGTTTCGACCACCGATGAGCTCCTTAGTGATGCTATAAACAGTCCTACTGTCGCACCTACTCGCTGCTTCTTCAGCCCTTGAGGCCAGTGAGTTGACATATTGACGTTTGTCACGTCTCACACTACGCTGCACTTCTTTCTTCTTCGCACGGTATTGGGTTTCAAGCTCGGTTCTCTTTACTGCTGAGGCCGCTGCAATCCGAGCCTTGATTGCTGTACGCTCATCGATCCGTCTCCAGGTGTCTGTAGAAAGCCATGTGCGGTGCAGTTTCTGCTTTTTACCGACATACGTGCGTGCCCCAGTCGCAAAAGCATTTTTCACAGCACTCCAGTGGTCATCCATGTTCTCTATGCTGCTGATTGCTTCTGCTTCTAAGGCAAGATGGTCCCTCAATTGTTGGCGCACTTGGGGAACCTTGAGCCTGTCGATATTAAACCTGGTGATGTTAAGTAGGTTTGAGCGGTTGCTGTTGACGGATGCAGTACCAAGGCGTAAATGAGCTACCATAAGATGGTGATCTCGTTCTAGTCCGACGTCAGCTCCACGTCTGTTTCGGACGTCCAGGAGACAATTTCTAAAGCGGCGACTGATCGCAATGTGGTCGATCTGGTTGGATGTTCGTTGCCTATCAGTAGAGACCCAACTGATTTTGTGGCAGGGGTTATGCTTAAACAGCGTACCTCCGATGACTAGGCGGTTGGTATTGCAGAAGTCCACAAACCGCTCACCGTTATCATTACGGTCTCCCACGCCGTGAACTCCCATCACGTGCTTAAGCATGGTGTTGTCGCTACCCACCTTGGCATTGAAATCTCCCATCACCATTACGATGTCCCCATTAGGCGTTTGGTTGTAGGCGGCGCCTAAGTGGCTATAAAAATCATCCTTTTCATCCTCAGTCGCATCTAGAGTCGGAGCATAACACTGTATGATGGTAATTTTCCTAACTCTACTCTGGAACCTAGCCGTCAATATCCGGTCACTATGGGGTTTCCAGGATATGAGGTTACTACGTGCTGTTGGAGTTAGCATGAGTCCTACTCCGGAACTCCGTGCACTTCCAGCTGGTTTACCAGAGTAGAGCATGACAGTGCTTTTTGTTGGGGAGATGAATTCCCCAGCATCGAACCATCTTATCTCGCTCAGCCCTAAGATGTCTATTTCATATCGTGCGAATTCGCGTTCTAATTGGAGGAATCTGGCGTTATAAGGCCCTTCCTTGAGTGAGTCCAGGAGGGTCTTAACGTTCCAGAATCCGATCGTTGTCCGTGTCCGATAGCCAAAGGTCGTCATCAAATTATCCGTCCGTATCCGAGGCGTTGGTTTCCGTTTCGGAGCAAGATTTGTTTTTACGGTTGCGGCTCGCTGGGCCACAGACCAACCGACACTTATCCTGTTTTTTGGCGCAGGAAGCTCGCCATTCGTCCTCTCCCGTTAGCAATTTCCGAAGAAATCCCCAGATGGCACCACGAGGAGGTGGGAGTAGGGCTTACTAACAGAGCTGCTAGGTTTTCGGCTGCAGTGGCTCTTTCTCGTTACTTAGCGGACCAACACCTATCGGGAGATGCTGCCCCTACGAGGCCATTGTTAGTCGTTTGCCATCCAAGTGTGGACGTATGGTATACAACTATGGGGTTGTACCAAGAAAAGCAATAGAAACATCATAAAAACTTTTGAAAATAAAGTTCTTAGAACGATACGAGTAGTTAACGCACCGTGGTATGCACGTAACGAAGATATTCATCGAGATCTGGGAATTCCCAGCGTCGTCGAAGAAATAACAAAATTTGCGCGTAAACACAAAGATCGTGTCCACGGCCATTGTAACCGTACCGTCATTCAACTACTAGACGAGAACAATTCAATTCATCGTCTGCAAAAGACAAAACCTTTTGACCTCGCGTCATAGTATATGCCGGTCTTGAAAAACGCAGGAACCTTCATTGGAATTTAACCTGTCTAAAATTCTACATCCCTTTTTAATTACATATGAACCTCTTTTTCTAAAAATCACGAGCCTCGTAAGCGAAAATAAAACTGCTGGATAAGCGTCGGCTTAGTTGTAGTATTAATTTTAAAGAGAGGTGTTTTTTTAGTGGGTACAAATATCACACAACCATAAACGCGCGCGGTCGGGCCTTATGGTGTCTTTAGAAGATTTTTCAGCTGCTCTCGGCAAAAAAAAGCGATATCATCACGCTAAAAAAGCAGCTGTATGTATTAGTAGAAACGGCCGATATTTACAACGTCCAAATACATTAAATATGATGGTCATGTGGTTAATTAAATAGGAGCATACAAATATATTAAAGATTAGTAATTCTATACTGAGGGAGACATAAAGTTTAAACCTTTTATTTTATTGTACACTTAAAAAAAATGTTTAACGTAATATTCATTGTATCATATCTAATTACATACGGAATCCGGTTTTATTTTTTTGGAAAGACAATATTAACCCTCTTTGCCACTAGATGGCATTAAAGTAAAAAAACAACAAAACAAAAAGTCGATGAAATCCTAAAAAAATGGTCGATGACCGGCACATAAGCAGTCGTGACATCGCTTAGGAACTAAACATCAGCCACGCAATAGTTTCAAATCATTTGGAGAAGTCTTCGCTGGTGCATCGAAACGAAATAGAGACATTTTTGAAAAGATTGATTGCTGGTGATGAAAGTGGATCAAGTCATGGTTGAAGAAGTGTGACGCTCCCCAAATTGTTGCAAAGCCGGAACTGACGTCAAGGAAGGCGATGCTGAGCATTTGGTGGTGTTGGAAGGGACCCATGCATTATGAGCTGCTGTCGCTTGGCCAACTGATTAAGTCTGAGCTGTACTGTCAGCAGGTAAAAGGTAGGAAAAGCGCCCGGAGTTGATCAACGGAAAGAGCGTTGTCTTGAACGATAATGCCATACCACATACATTCTTTGGTGACTCGCTAAAAACTGAGAGGGTTTTCCCGGGAAGTTGTGATGCCATATAGTCCAGGCATTGCCCCTCGGATTACCATTTGTTTCAGTCTATGCAGAAATGTCATCGTGGTGTAGGGTTGAGTTTCATAAGGGACTGCCAAAATCAATTGTCAGAGTTTTTCTTCAAGAAATTCCACAAGCCCTATGAGAATGCATGGCCAAAATCAACAATATTTTCTTTCCCGTATTATTTTTATGGCTCCATTTTCACGTTAGGCTTTCGACTGTTTGACTCAATTTAAATTATGCAAATTACATATTTTAGTCCAGGCGATGTAGCCCTGTAGCTAAGTTTAGTCTCTACTTAAACTTTCGATCTGTAAATATTTCTGCAGGCATTTAGGTTTAGAGGTAACTGTCAGCCGAAAAGTTTCCAAAAATCCTCCAGGATTTTCATTTGGTTCATTGGGGATATACTTGCATACATACGTAACTATTAAAGGTACATACATTTACATACATACATACACTATTAAAGGAAAGTAGATATAAATAAATTCATACGTAGTAGGTATGTGTGATTTAATCCATTATTTTGTAACCGTTATAGTTACCAACCAATGAATATGATTTAATAAATTTCACCTTCAAGTTGGTACCCATCTTCCAATCAAAGTGTTAAGACCGATGATAGTGGATGTTTGATTTATTCATTAAGATTAAATTCGTTTCTATCTATTAAATTATTTATGTAAAGAATATAGTCACACACTGCCATGTGTGGTCTCATAAGAAACGCAGAAACTTCCTTCCAAGCAATCTTTTTAAGAGATGACAAAATCCCAAAAGCCTATGTCAGTTGCCAGTCGGCATTATGCTAATCACCTACTTCTCTTGAGTATTATAATTTAACAAGTTCCCTTTGCTCCATTTTTGCAAATTCTATCTTGGTTGGTGGTGAGGCAGTATGTACTCCCTCCAGCACGCAGCAGCACAACTTACCACACAGCAACGCCGACGACGGTGGCAATAAATAAGAGGACTGTCGAGAGGATAAGATCATTTTCTTCATATTAATAACCAAAAACCAACATTTTTCAATATGAAGACCAAACTATCGTGAAAGGAAGGAAGGCCAATGTCGGCCGCTAAGAGTCTATCTACGCTATTGGCTAGCCGCCGCAGCAGCAGGAGCTGGGGGCAGCAAAGTGCAACGCAACTGCTTGTGGTGTAGGTTCTTATCGCTGAACTTCAGCAAATGAATTCCATGATAAGCATGAGAATGGAGATTGTGCAAGGGGTAACTAATAGGATTTGGTGCTGGGCACGACGACAACGGTTGGCGACTAGAAGGATTCATTAGTGTCGTGAGATGTAAATATTGCATGCCACCTTGTTGACCAGTGGAATGGTTTTCATAGGCTGTGGGTTCGCATAATTATGGCACATTCATACTTTATTATTTTAAATATGCTTTATAATTATTTCGTAGAAAAAAAAAAAAACAATATAATAGTCAAGGTCCTTTGATGAATATCTGCCTAGAACGTCTAAGTTGCTAAATTTGTCCAGCTTAATTATTAAACGTTGTGTTTAGCGCAGGTGTTAGGGTCGAGGTATCGTATTCGATTGTTACCGATAATTTGAAATTGCTTCAATCATAAGTTCTCATGAGATTATAGTGCAAAGCATTCATACCACTTAGAAAAGTAATCCATCACGATATTGATTGCACTGCATTCAAACATGCTAGCGAATGATTACCCTATCCTACAATTAAGCTCAAACGTGTCCCTTTACCTTTAGTTCGTATGCCTGTGTCTGGATCTTGCTAGGGTCTGTCTGTTCTTCTGTTTAAACAATATTTCAATACAACATGCTATTTTTATCACAAAAAAGAAGAAAAAAAAAAATGCATGGAATGGACTTCAAGCTTAACTCCCGTTGACTATAGAGTGCGACTTCTACATAAATTGGTGAGATTGTTGGAAATCCACAGGATCCAATGATGTGGTATTTGATATAAATAAAATCCTTTTACAAGAAACTACTTAACCATGGCTTATAATGGCCTTTCATATGTAGTTATGGACGGAATTCTAAAATTAAACACCGTCTGGCTTGTGTGGATATCTCGGGGGCAATGAAACGAAAAAGCTAGTGATTTCACGAGTATCTGAGGATAGTAAATCGCTTACGTAACGAACCATTTCTCAAAATCCCAGATTCAAAGCTTAAAAGATTTAATTTCTAAAAAAATAAAATAAAAAAACTTAAGGAAGTCATTAAGGTCGCATATTTTTACTGCAATGGCAGTAGTGGCGCTGGTGTTTTTGGACCCAGGTTCTAAAGGGTGGTCGCGTAAGGATTGCCACCCTCCATATCTCAACCCTAAGACCACGCTATGAAACTATGTGTACGTGAGTGCCCGAGGAGAAGCATAAATGGTGTCTGCATCTTAATTTTTTTTAGCCAAGTAGCACTCAGGGCTCTTAAATCCTACACAGTAGTGTCGAAACTTGATTGGGATTACCTGAAAGTCCTTATGACTTTAGCAACCTAACTAACCTGGTTTCGAGGGGAATGAAGGAACGGATTGTCTAGCTCGAAGAGGTTCATCTACCGCATATCTACCGCTGACCAATGCTCACTTTAAGATAAAACAATGGGCGGTGGATAACTTTAGTAATATGTAATTGGGAGTCTGAGAATTAGAGAGAATTAGAACTGAGGATCTTGGCAGGCTTATGGGACATTATCCGCTTAGGTATCATCTGAACAAGATTGATCATTTTGAGTAAGATACCTGTCGACTTGGTAAAGGACAGCAAAAATAAAAGGCCAAATATATTCTCTGGACTTGCGACAGCTAGAAATACAGAGATGAGTGACATACTGAGGTATACCAAGTGCCTCAATCGAGCTCTGGAGTAAATTTAAGGCTAACACAATCTTTTTAGGTTATTATTGCAGCACATATTTGTGTTGTTTCAACGCCCAGAAAAAGAGCCGCGTTGATGGGACGGTTTCACAACGCTTCCAGACGTAGGGCGGTGAATTTGGCCGGACAGATGATTAGGTGTTGCATATTGTGCAGACCTTTCATACAGTCTGGCCAGTTGTTTTCGATACTAGGGTTGCGACGTGATCGGTAGCTATTTATTAATCGGCATCATTCCGAACGTAGTTGGACTAAGGTTGCCCTAGTTTGGCGTGGCAGATGATGTTCCTCATTGGCTATGTGAGGAGGACGGCCACGGACAATATTCGGACGATGTCCTTGTAATGCTGCGGTTTGAAATTCGAGAGTTGAATGTAGGTGTCGATATGTGGATGCGCCGGAGTGGTGCTGCTCTTGCAGGTAGCAGGCCAGATTTACTGGGCATGGTGTTGTGCTCTTCAATTGACAGCATTTCCGCGTTCCGTCTCCGCGTTGAGGTGATCTTCATGTGCCATAAAGTGGCAACCAGTGATAACCCGCATGGGTGAGTTGTGGCGCGCCTGAATTCGTAATTCATGACGGATCGGCCGGCTAGGTCTTCCAACAGCTGTGGAAGCAAAGATTGTAGGTTTTGTTGACAGCATTGCCATTGTCGTTAGTATCAAACTGTTAGGCTGTGCAAAGATTTATTCATGCAGTCTACTAGGTAAATGTATAATTTGTTGAAGAAATAGTTGTTTTTCTACTGCTCCTACCAAATTTTGCACAAATAACAGTTCATCGATCAATACTGCCCTCCGAATCATCTGGCTATATGAAACCAAGTATTAGGAGCTAGGTATCAATCAAAAGAAGATCAATTACCTTAACTCTAAGGCAGAATCACAAATTTGTATTCCTCATCATTTCCAATGTTGTACTACATTCAACCCCAAATCTGTGCTCCAGCAATTGTCCCCTCACAACTTTCCCGTCATCAAGTTCTAATGTTATTCCCAGCTTTAAGATTTACAACCCACATGTAATTTATTAAAAATAAATATATCTCTAAAAATGGAAAATTCCGCTTCGCTTTGTGCACGACCAATGCCGCCAAATGAGCGCACCACTCGTCGGAAAGCACAGGAGGCGCAGAGAGCACACAGAGTCTGCCGACTAGGATAACACTCCAATTAACACAATGATGAAGAATTATGCTCGCCCGCGGAATTAAAGCAACAGATTCATCTCATTCTCCTTGCAGGAGGCACTCCAGTTTTTGCACATTGCGCACCCCTCCCACTTAGGAGTAGATGAACGGCCTAGATCATATTTACATGGCTAAGGATGGCGCTGGTCTATCTCCCGCGCGTGTGTGTGCACGCGGGTCTCTCTGTACTCCCATATATATTAGATTTGAGCTCAACAGCAGCCCGGCGGCAACTCACAGATCGATGACTATTCGGCCGCCAGGGCATATAAGGCCACGTACCACATTTGTTGGTGCTATCGCAAAATTCATAAATCAAGTGACTAATTAATGGCAGGTAACTTTTCTAGGTCTATCGTTGTGTTGTGGTGGCGGCGGTGGCGTTGAACAATTTCTTCATCACTAGGCAACAGCAGTGGCCGTGAATAGGAAGGAAGCAGCAGCAGCACTGGCTCGGCTGGCGTGTGGTGACGACGATGGCGGCAGTAAGCTGTGGTCAAATGGACATGGAAAATATTTTTTATTGCTCCAAATCTGTTGCGGATGGACGTAGTCGTCGGAAGACAGACGACGATGAAGTGGACGCGATATTAACGTGTGGCTTAATGGCCTCGTTGGTGTGTGATCTTATGAATCAACAATCGGACAGTAATTAATTTCTAGAATAGCTGGAGGTTAGTCTCCGATGAAAGGAGACAGATCTTTGGGAGTAAAAAATGACACAATATGTACGAGTATATCCCCAGGGAATGTATGGATAGAAGAAATATTTTGCTTTATAGAATTGATTAAGAACCGGATTCGGAAAATTAAAGCGAGGGAGGCTAATGATGGACTTTTTATTTGTAAATATCTACACATGCTTGCTCGTAAGGATATGGTATCTGAGAATCTTAATTCTGCAAATTTTAAACTTTAAGGCATTCGACGGAAGTTTGGGAATGGAGAGAAAATAAATCATGAACGCTAATTTTGAGAGTCATTTAGTTGTGTACATACAAATACTTATATATTGTCTAATACTCGCAATGTACGAGTAAACAATTCTTTCATGGATGATAGCACTCTTGACTTTGACTGTTCATTAACGACACTGAAGTTAAAGCTCCAAGCTGTGAAGCCACAGACACAGCGAATTGCGACCAAACGAATCTTTGACATTGATGGTATCATCAATTGGGATTCAAAAAACCGGCTTGTATCAGTGCTGTTTCTTGTCTCTGAAGCTGGGCACTACGGTAGCGAAATCAAATATATATGAAGTTGACATTAAAGAAACTAATAACTTTTTAATGTTCGGTATGCATATTAGTTCAAAATTCAACAAAGCTGCTGGAGCCGATGGCCTTGCCGCTGAACTTTTCAAGGCATTAGGAGATGAGTTGGTAAGGAGCATGCACCAGCTCATCTGTAAAATCTGGTCGGACGAAAGTATGCCCGATGGATGGAACCTCAGCATCGTTTGCCTAATCCTGAAGAAAGGAGACCCTCTAAACTGCGTCAATTACAGAGGTATAAGTCTCCTCAACATATAAGATCCTGTCTGCCGTATTTTATGAACGCCTAAAACCTATCGTCAACAACCTGATAGATCCTTATCAGTGCGGTTCCAGGCCGGGAAAGTCCACCATTGACCAAATATTCACAATACGGCAGATCTTGGAAAAAAACCATGAATATAAAATCGATGCCCACCACCTCTTCATCGATTTCAAAGTTGCCTATGATAGCGTGTATAGAGACGAGTTATTCAGAGCCATGCATACAGTCTTGGCATCCCTGCCAAGCTCGTCCCGTTGTGCAGAATGACGATGGAGAACTCTCGCTGCTCCATCAAAGTCGGTAAGAACATCACCGAACCGTTCGATGTCAGGAAAGGTCTTAGACAAGGTGACGCGCTATCATGCGATCTCTTTAATATAGTACTTGAGAGAATTGTACGAAACTCACAAGCCAACACCGGAGGTACAATCTTTTACAAGTCTGTAGAACTACTCACTTATGCCGATGACATTGACATAATCGGAAGAACTCAGCGGGCCGTCAATGGGGCATTTACGAGTATTGAGATCGAGGCAGCAAAGATGGGTCTAGCGGTCAATGAAAGCAAAACAAAATATATGCTGTCTACAAAAAAGGACACCCAATATCGGCGTCTTGGACAGAACGCCACAATAGACAGATATAATTTTGAGGTAGTACAGGATTTTGTATAGCTAGGCTCTATGGTGAACTCCGCAAATGACATCATATCTTCGGTGTCCTGTTCGGGATTGAGCAATTCTGAAAAGTGCTCGTTCCATCTGCGTAAGATATCCTCCTCATTGAAAAGAATTGTACCGTCTGTGGATTTGACTCCTTTCACGATATTCAACTTTCTTCCTCTAAGTCAGCGGATGGTCTGCCAGAGCATCTTATTTGCAGATCTGTGATCACATTCCAATTTCTCGCCAAACTCCTTCCAAGATTGTTCTTCGCTGTTTTTACAGCTAATTTGTAAGTTCTTTGCAACTCAGTATACCGATTCCGAGAATTGGTGTTCTTAAAGTGAATCCACATCTTAAAGGCTCTCTTCTTCCGTTTGATGGCTTCTTTAACTCCGAGTGTTTTGAACCAAGCAGTTCTTTTCTCATCACCAGCCGCCACCAAACCAAGTCATTTCACTCCACAAACATTTCCCGCAGACGCAATAACCGCTGTTGAGAACAGTTGCCATTCTTCCTCTGCATTTGATGAAATAGTTGGAATTCGTTCAAACCTTTCAGATATTTGCCGGGCAAATGCTTCCCGTATCTCATCGTTTTGTAACCTCTCTCATCGTATTAGGCTACCATCACGACAATGCTCCCACCTTCGGATTTGTAGTGTATTCTGATCGTCAATTCAGGCAGTTCCTTTCGTAGATGTATTCATCTATGTATGTCCCGTAAGAGTTTTAATCAGAGTTTAAAGAGTTTTGCTTTTATCTTTCCAAACTGGTCAGCCTCCTTATTACTTTGCACTCTAAAGCCACGCACCGAGTACAGGATAGCATTGTTAATCTCACGAAGGTTGCTGTGCCATCTCAGCAGTCAAATCGTAGCGGAGCAGAATTCTGAAGGTAGTTTGGATGTCTGACATAATCGCAATGATAAATAAAAGAATTGAAATGTTGAAAACTGTCGGTTTTCCGATACACATATCTGCATTCCTATTCCGCCTGTCCGCTTAGCAGATATTTGCTATGGCTTCTAATAGAAAGACATGATAAATACTTAACTTCATACCTACAATTCATGTTTTTTTTATGAACTCAGCCATTTCAATTTCAACACCCAAGCTACTCTTTCGAACCACAGGCGAAAACCACGTCACATTCATCACAGCAGTTATAATCGCCTATTTGTATCGAACATGATTTTAACTAACAATTACGATAAAAAATTTAATGCAATTTCACAACAATGCACACAGTAAGGCATATTAAAATATATATTTTTCCAATGCTTCCATTAATAATAATCACAGCAATGAAAGTTAAGTAGGTGAGTATGATTTCATCCATAAATCTGTATAAAAAAAAAATACATACTTTTGGGAGTTTTAAATGTAGCAACACGAATTTATAGTATACATATGCGGTGTATGGCCTCTTACTCAATCCCAAAACCGATCCCTACAATGCTCTAATATTAATACTTTCATTTAAAACGCTTTCAATTTAAATCAGCATTTTGCTGGGTACCCATTTGTAATTTAAATGTATATTATAATTATGCAAATGCTGCGGAATGTTTAAATATTAAAAATATCAATTTGAGAACATTCGTCTGTGGCAAATGATAGCGTGTACGAAATTATAAAACAAAAAAAAAATATTGGAACCCATTTTTATACAAAATTGATACAAATTGGTAAATTGTGTTGGTTTATGTGGGTGCGGCAGAAAGGATTATTTATTAACTCTTAAATTTATGGGCGCACTTTTTCATTTCATTTTGATTTATAGCGTTAAAGTACAATGACTGAATATGTGTCTAATAAATGCCTGTACCACACCAGCATATTATGACAAAAGCGAAAAAGTTCAGTCTTCGGTCATTATGCCGCTTTCTGTGCAATTTTGTTCAAGGTTCGAGTAATAATTAGTTTTAGTGGTGATGTGAGTTTTTGTACGAATAAATTCTTACATTTTTTTTTTAAAAGGAAACCAAAATCCCAGAGCACTCAGACTCTCCGGTCCATTGTACTACCAGGCAGGAACCTTTCTTTTGATGCAGTGGTTGGACAAACTTCGATGTTATTCGTTTTCCATTTTATACTAGGGTGGCTGACGATTGCTGTTCCCCGCTGGGGCTTGCACTTGCACACATTGGTTAACGAGCAATCACACTATCTACTGCACCATTGCAACCCCTCTCACATACACATATTCAATTTTCTTACTTAGTTAGATGGCAATACAGTTCGGGGTAAATCCGGGGCCTCAACCAACAATCCTCTCCATTTTTGCCTCCAGTTGCGCACTTAAAATTGGTCGAGGTCCATTTGAACTTGTGCGCGCCACCTACGGCGAGCAGGTCCTCTACTGCGTCGTCCCTCCGAATTAAATTCGAAGACTCTGTAGACCGGAGCATTAGTATCCATTTGCTCTACATATTCTAGCCATGTCAAACGTCCAATACGCAGTGTTTTGACTAGGTCAATGTCGCCGTACAGCTCATATAGTTCGTCGTTAAATCGTCTCCTCCAAAATCCGTCAACGCAAACGGGACCGAAAATCTTACGAAGAATTTTTCTCTCGAAGCGACCAAGGATATCTTCATCCATTTTCAATAAAGTCCATGCTTCAGCGCCGAAAAGTAGGACTGGGATCATCAGGGTCTTATACAGAGTTTCCATAGTTGTTCGAGTAGTGCTTTACTGTTGAATTGCGTATAGTCCAAAAAACAACGATTAGTAAGAGTTATTCTTCGCTTGATTTCTGCGCTGGTATCATTGTTAGAGTTAATAGCAGAGGCGAGGTAGACAAATTCCCTTATTACCTTGAAGTTGTAGCTGCTCATTGTAACGTTTTGTCCAAGTCGTCGGTGTCGATTGAACCTTCTGGTTGACAGCATATACTTGGTTTTGCCCTCGTTTATCCCTAAACCCATTTGGCCGCTTCTGCTTCAATGCTTGCAAACGTATGGTGACAGTCCACTGAGTTCTTCCAATAGTGTCAATATCGTTGGTGTATGCAAGCAGTTGTACTGACTTTTGATAGATTGTACCTCTGATGTTGGCATGTGAGTTCCGCACAATCCGTTCAAGTACAATATTAAATAAGTCACATGACAGTGCGTCACCTTGTGTTAAGCCTTTTTTTGATATCAAATGTCTCAGTGAGGTCATTACCGACCTTGACGTAGCAGCGAGCGTTCTTCATCGTCATCCTGCACAGACGAACAAGTTTGGCAGGTGTGTCAAAACTAGACATGGCTCTATATAGCTCTTCTCTATCGTTGCTGTCCTAGGGGCCTTGACATGGATAGAGACATGATGAGTATCGATTTGGACTTCTTGGCATTTTTCCAAGATCTGTCGAAGTGTGAAGATTTGATCGATGGTGGACTTTCCTGTAACGCACATACGGACACTACCCGTCGAATAAACACGGGGAGTTAGGAGGCCTCGTTCTGGACATATCAAAAGTTTTTGGTAGATTATGGCATATAGCCTTAAAAAGCAAACCACCTTCCTCTAGACAAGCCTCCTAGCTCTGCAGATAGAAGGCAAACGATACCTTTGCTGTAAATGCTGGAGTGAGTCGACAAATAGAAAGAATTTTAAGAACTGTGAATGCAAATACCTCACTTCTAAAGTTGTGTGAAATCTTGCTCTGGGGACAGACTTAGTCGACCTAATCGCCTTTTCCAAAAAGAAAAGATCACTTTATTACAGCTTTTAACGGCCAAACAAAAAATACAACCCATTGGGACCATATGTGATTATCTTCTTGGAGTGATACTTAAGTGTGGTGTAACATGGAGCGATCATATTCAATATTGCAGAATCTGTTTAGACACAGCTACTTCCCATTGGTGCAGCTCTTTCTTCTGTACAAGCACAAGTCATTTCTACATCTTCTCAACACCATCTAGCGACGAGCAGAAGACCTACATAGCATTAACATTAAATCTCCAACCATCGGCTTAACTAAAGAGTAGAGTTATCCCGCGACCACAACTTCTACAATTGCCGGTTTTTTTGAAGGTCTTAACGGAATGATCTTTAGATTTCATTAGGGAATACGCTAGAAAACAAGTTGTCTTTGCAAAACCTTAATCTGGTCTCAAGCTATTTAAGAAAAGAATCAACGGACATCTGCGTGCATTTAAGAGCTGTGCGCTGTCTCAGCGTTAATTATTCTAGATTTGTCTTTTCTGAAAGGGGTTTAAAAAAAATTCAGTTATCTTGGACTTTCGAAGGTTACTTAAACAAAATCCATTCTACCACTGTAGGGTTGCATATCTTATCAATCCGATCAAATCAATATTCAGATTCAGCTTTACCCAATAAATTTCTATAAAATAATGACTACCTAAGAACTCCGTAACCGTTTAAATTGCCCTTAATAAATATACAATGCAAATTGACAGGAACCCCCAACAAAAACACATGACACACACACACGCACAGCTATCAGTAGCAGTATTCAAATTTTATCCTTAAAAAAATAAACAAGAAACTCCCTAATGAGTCCCATTCTCATTCAGAGAAATATTTTTTTTATTTTTTTATTTTCTTATTCCTCCCTCTCATATGTGTGTCCTTTCCGTGGTTCGCATCTTCAATAATAATTTTCTGGAAACTCAAAAATCTGCATGTGCAATCATCAATATACTCCGCACCGGGTATCGAAGGACAAATCCGCACAAAAACCGTCTTCTGGTCGATCTTCTGCGTCGCATGTTGCATGCAGATCAATCGGAGGATTTATCTTTCGAACCATATCGTAAAGCAGGCGGACATGCAGATCTGTCAATATATTATTTAGGTTTTTGGTGATTTAGTTTTGTTGAATTTTATTTAAATTGGATGAAGGTGGATGAAGATGACCAAGAAGAACATGCAAAACAATTTTTTGTCATTGGTTCGATGAATGTAAAAGAGAATATGTGCTGTTTTTCGTTTCATGCAGGGATGGTAACGAATCTTGATATGAGGAACAAATAATAACCAGAGACGTTTAGATTGAACCTTCATTAAAATAGATTTTTTAACTTACGAGTATTTAAAGATTTTGAAAAAGACACTGTGCGTCATTATTTGTTTAGGTTGTGTTAGTTTTAAATATTGGCAAGCAAAATTGGTAGACGCAGAGTTTTTACAAAATCGTATTTATCTCATTTTCGACAATTTCGCACGATTCCACTACAATGATTTGTAATTAAGCATATTCAATTCCATACCCCAACGTCACCAACGGACCTTCAGACTCCAGCAACTGATTAAACGGCTTATTTTCTCTCTAATTGTTTCCACAACTACAACAGACCCAACAATGGAAGATCCAAAACTACCAACAGAAGGCCCATTGTCATCAGAAGATGATCCGACTCTATCAGCACCAAACGTTTTTCTCACGGTCGCATCTCTCGCGAACGTTTGGCAGACATTCGAAAGTATTGTTGTCACAAAAAAGATTTTCAAAAACAAAATAGAAATTGCATTTCGGATACGGCACAAAACTCTAGGTCCCTTCCATATAACGCACACAAAACAAGTGATTTCGAGAAGCTGGGCCTAGACACTTGATGAGCCGTTATATAGCTATACATGTTCCCACAACAACAATTATAATTTCAAGTATAACCACATCACCAGCAGGAGCTCCGATACCATCAAGTGAATAAAGAGGAAGCATGGGAAGTTAGATTTGTACCTAACGCAAATGATAATCGGACATGGATTTATCAGAACATACCTACATACGTAGCATACCTATATACGTAGCATACCTACATACGTTCGGGTGCAATATTTAATAATAATCTTTGAATGACCGCGATATGCAGTGGCGAGAGGAGTGCTTAAAGTAAACTCACTTAGGGCGCTAGTATTTTTCCTGAAAATATAGTCGAGATTATGTTGGCAGCAGAGGATCAATGGGATGTAATCAGAGCTTATGTTATGTTCTTATGTTATGAAGGAATACCGACACCAAGAGCGATGGAGAAATATTGAGGAGCAAAATGTTAGGTTAGGTAAGTGGGCTGGTGTGGGGGATAGAAAACCTCTACACCACACTCGGGTCAATATAGATCCATTGTGATACCCATGGGGGGAAAGGAAATAGATTAGAGAATTCCTTCCTCGTGAAAAAATATCATCTTTGTACATATCCTAAAAAAAGCATTTAGTACTTACTGTGCCCGAGATACAAACCATCCAGAGGATTTGATGAAGTTTGCGATGTCATATATAGGACTGTTGGACAACTCTTCTAAATCCTTAAAGAAGTGTTGTCCAAGGAACTTATTTCTCAAATGATAGAGGCCTGGGCAGTAGCAGAGAAGGTGGGTGGTGTTCTCCTGAGCCTCGTCGTCGCCGCAGCCTCTACAAAGGTCTTCGTTCATCACACGTATTTTTTTCATGTGTTACCGCATGGTACTATGCCCCGTAATGACGCCTATTAGAGTAGAGAGGGATTTTCTATCCCTCTGTATGAGTCGATTGGTTCTTACTCTGTCGAATGCAGGCCATAGCTTCCTCGTGGTGACACAAGTATCTAAAGAGGTCCGCCTGTTGTTCGCCTCCGTTAGGGCTTTGTTTCCTGCTTCGAGTTTGAGTGAGCAAGACGGGATGTACACCGAGGGGTCGGATTGGTGCGAGTTTTGTGCTGAGCCTCCTCTAACCAGTTCGTCGGCTTTCTCATTCCCTGGTATGCCTTCATGACCAGGGACCCAGCAGAGCTTTACCTCGTGCTGTGTTCTAAGAACCTTGAGCTCTTCTCAACAACACTTCACAAGCTGCCTGGCTGTCGATGAAAAAGGTGATATCCTCTCGTGGTATTGCCCTCATCGCAGTCTCATGGACTGCTATTGTCACTGCTAGGACCTCTGCTTGGAAAACGCTGCTGTAGTTCGGAAGCCGTGCGGACATGGAGAAACCAAAAGCGTTTCAGAGAAGATGGCTGCACCTACACCTATTTTCTTTTTGGATCCATCGGTGTGCACAGCTATGGATCGCTCGTTAGGCGTTCTGTCATTTTTCCAGTCTTCCCTGCTCGGATAGGTGCTTAAAAATGGTCAAATCGGCAAATCAGCAAAATGTTCCAATGGACGAGCCGACAGCATAAGGCACTCCTCGCGATGAAATGTTTAGAGTATCGCGAGGGCAAAGAGCAGAAGAAATGGAAGGTGGTTTTGCTATACGGGCTCAGTTTCATCTTTAAAATATTTTTAGCTTCCAACAGAAATAAAAGAAAACACCATCGACAGATGAAACAACTCCATCAATAGATGCCCCAACTCTATTAACAGAAGGTTAGGTTAGGTTAGAGGGAAGTGCACCTAAGTGCTTATCACGAGGGCCATTTGGTCCATTGTGCTTCCTTTTGTAGTGTGGAACTTGAACTTAAACTATTATCTTGCGGTCGGTTCTCTTGTGAACCAGCCTGTGCTCTTTACGAAACCTATCATGTTCCTTAGTGGGACTTGTATGAGATCCCCTAGTTCGTCAAAAAACCTGTTTCCCATATTACGGAGGAGGCGATTTTGAAGATTTGTGCAATCGCATAGCAGGTGTTTGATAGTTTCTGTCTCCTCTATATCTTGACAGCTCCTGCAGTTGTCGGGTGTGTTGACGCCTAATCTAGCAGCCATTACGCCTATCGTGGAGTGTCCTGTTAGCGCACCTATCAAGATGCGAATTTCTTTTTTATTCATCGCCAAAAGGTTTTTAGTTCTGTTTTCATCCACTGTTGGCTATAAGCTGCGAGATATGACACAGTCGCTTTTGGCGTACCAAGCGGAGTTAATCAGTTCTCTTGATTTAAGGTCTATTTTTCTTTTCAGTTCACCATTTGGAGTTTTTACTGACATCCGAGTGTATTGAAAATCCAATGCTGCTCCCTTTTTGGCTAATTCGTCTGCTGTCTCGTTTCCTTTCATATTGCTATGTCCGGAAACCCAGCAGAGAGTTACGTCATGGGTGTTGCACATTCTGTTCAAAGTGTTAATGCATCTGGAAGTTGTTTGTGACCTGACTAGTGCTTTGATTGCCGCTTGACTATCCACGAAAATCTTAATCTTGGAAGGATTTAGTTTTTTGCTATGTATAGTCTGTGTAGCCCTGTCAATGGCGAATACCTCAGCTTCAAAGATGATACAGTCATCCAGGAGTCGCAGAAAACTCCAGAGCCGGTTCCAATATCCATTTTAGACCCGTCAATTTAGAGTTGAATATCTTGTACATTAATTAATATATTGGAGTCCCACTCTTGTCCTTCGGGTATAAAAGTGGAGTAGTTCTTGTCGAAATCTATCTATATATCTATCTATTAACAGAAAATTTATTATCATAAATAGATGCATGAATTCCATTAGAGAAGCTATAACTCCTTCAAAATATGTACCAACTCTATCAACTTTTGCATCAAATCTATTAACAGATGTTTTACCACTTTCAATAGGCATCTCAAGTTCATACAATGCTAGTTGGATGAACTGTCGCAGTTTATGTCGCGGAAACATGCTTCGACGGTTGCGGGAACTCTTTCAACAATTGTCGCCACTCGCGGAAGTATAAGCGGGAGTATTGGAGATGGATGGATTCCCCGCAAGAGTAGGGAGCTGTTGTAGTTCTCTTAACGCATTATACTCGTACCCCTCGTCTGATGTTGGTAAAAATCACCAATATCAAGGATATAAACAGATCCTTTAATATTGTCCACACTGAAGTAAAGGCTGTTTCTGTAGAATTTCCTTTACAGTAAGCATAGGAAGTACCCTTGAATGCAGTCTAAAATTATAAACTAATTCCAGCCAACTTTTAGAAATGAGATTTAGCCAAAGGCGGATTGAATCCGAAGTCAGCTTCATTTTCATCCAATTCTACCCAGTTCAATTTTTTGAAGCAAGAAATTAGGTATTTTTGGACAACTAAGAACCGAATTTATAACAGGTCAAGGAACTATTACGGTGCTGGGATAGTCGATCTGCCGGAAAAGACCTTCTGCCGATGGACGTTAATTTCACTCAGCTTTAAATATTTTGAGGCTAAGTTCCAGTTTATATCATTCTTTGAATTTTTGACGTGGTTGAATAACCGCCAACAGTCCCTCCGAAAGGATGGTGATCTTTGCGTATTTGCAGATTTTTCTAATTGGCAAGATATAGCCATCGCATTGTTAGGTTAGGTTAGGTATGTGGGCTGGCAGGAAGAGTTGCTCTCTACCATACTCAGGTCAGCGTTGGCCTATTGTGATACCCATAGGGCAAAAAGTAATCCCTTACCCATTGAGGCCTAGTGAAAACCGACAAAAACTATACAAAACTCAATCATTTACTTCGTTTCTGCTTTCAAACCACCATGATGATTTGATGAAGTTTAGCATCTTTCCTGTCGAAACGTCGGAGAGCTCGTCGAGATCCTGGAAGAAATATTTACCAAGGAACTTTTTCCTGGAGTGTTGAATACCCGGATAGTGTTACCCGCATTGTTAGAGCCACTTCTAAGCATTTTAACAGAGTTGTCGACATGCTTCTTGGAGAAGCTGGAGAAATAACGTGTTCATAGATTTAGCCCAGTCGGTATTCCTATTATTTTTAAGGAAAGGAGATAGGATTAGATACATTCTATCTAATGATTTTAAATTGAGAGAGTTTACAAGATTAAAAAAAATAATTTTGTGTAATTTATAATTACTAGTCCAACATGTGCAAACATAAAATCCTTGTTCAATTTCCCCAACTGTTTAACCATCAAAAACATCGTATTACATCTCATTTAAGAACATGCACATTGACGCCCTTGTTATAAATCAATTGAATTAAACTGGCGTTAAATACGCTGCCAGTTTATCATTCCACTTAACTCAGCCTTTGGCCTGTTGTAAATACCGCCACAGGTTAGAAGAAAAAAGGATCTCCTTCAACGAGCCCAATTTATTAAAAAATGGAAAATAATTCATTGTTGACTGAAAACATGACACATTCGAATGTTATACCCGCATAAGCCCAGAAGCTACACTGTGAATGCGCATTAAAAGTCTTGAGTGCGCGCTCGCGCGCTCACTTATAAATGAAGTCGAAATTAATTATGACCCCTCACAACTGGAGACAGAAGCCCAAAAGGATATTCTTCACTCAGTGGGGCAGCACAGCATACAAAAACGGTTCGTTTACCCACCAGATATCTTGATTATCACACGCATTGCATTCTACCACACTATGTGAGAGGCGAGAGGATCTTCAGGGACTTCGTGCTGGGCCCCCTCGTTTTTTAACAATTATCACCTGTTTGGACAATTTATCATATGTTTAACATTAGTACGGAAATACCTCCGTGTGTCACCATGTGGTGGATACAACGTGTATCTCGAAATTGCCCTGTTTCCGATCTTCGGTTTGTTGGCTCTTAACACCTTTTGCCTGGGGATTATGAATTATTTATGATGACCATGTTGTGTGTGTCCTCCCCCATTTTAAGATTACGTTCAATTGAATTCATTGGGGTAAAGGATATGCTATAAGTCAGCTTACAGAACTCTGAATCCTTTTGCAGATGTTGCGAAATAATTGCCAACGAACGAACACACACAAAAGCTGTTGCGCACTGAGTAATTGGTGGAAAATTACTTCGGTTTATTGGCGGACTTCTTCGGCATAAATGGCCCAATTATCTGACGGAACCAATACACGGTGTTATTGCATCCAGGAGAACATTGTTATTGTTGTGGTGCTTCGCCATAGTTAAGTCTTCAATGCGTTCTCTCCCGATGTGGGCCACCGATCGCGAATTATTTACGCGAGCAGTTTGATAGTGACATGTGAGTAATTGTTTTGTTGGATTGTGAATTGGCTATAGTCAGTGCGATTGTATTTTAAAATTAACTTCGCCATATGAAGGTATGCCTATAACTACAACGACATGTGTGATGATGGGTGAACATTTTTTGGGTAAAATATTTTTAGAATGAAAACGAGTGCAGTGAGATTCAAATCTATGGATATTAACTTCTTATACGAAAAATGTTCAGAGACATGAGTAAATAGTTATACAATTATAGTGACTAGACGTATTCCTTCTAGGATTGTAATTCTTCTCTCCATCTTTGTACTTCAAAGAAGTTATACATGCTTTCGTCGATTAGGTAAAAAACATACATAGTAGATTAAATTGCAATGACGGCGTGCTCTCGCTACCAGTCCATTGATCCAATGGGATATGCGAGAAGTTAGCTGCCGGTTTGTTTGACGTTTCAACTTGTCTATAATTACCATTTAACCATGGAAAAGTACACGCTTCAACAGCGTTTACAAACTGTCCAAATTCGTCATTTAAGTTCGTGTTCGGTTGCGACAAGAATACTTGTGCTTACTCCAGTTTTCAGTCGTCGCACTCATTCAGATAAACGAACAATTGAATGTGGAAATTTTAACTCTCGTGTCTTTTGACACCTCTAGACTGTTGTGTTTGGGGCTATGTCAAACCCGTGGTCTATACCAATAAGCCAGAGATTTTAGACGACCTTAGTACCAATATCTAACGCGAAAATGTCGGCTTCAGCGTATTCATTCCACAGGCGTTTCCATGGAGGACATTCGAATAATGTTGTGTAATGACATCGATGGCATTTTAACCCGACTTAATTTTTTGTTCTTAGTATTTCAAGCACTAGCTGTTTTATTAAAAAAAAAACAAAATGGGTCTCTCTTAATGAAAAATCCGATATTAATTTACTTACGGGAGAGTTGATGGCTTTGAGGCAGTATGAGTAGAGGCATTTGCGCGATCTAGTACCTAGCATCATATTGGATCCACTAGTATATCAGCAAGATAGTGCTGTAATGAGTGTGGTCCGAATTTCTATGTGAACTTCAGGGTAATTGACTCAAAAGTTTTTACTGAGGCATTGCTTGAAAGCAAAA
This sequence comes from Brachypalpus laphriformis, assembly GCA_945910035.1. Lineage (NCBI taxonomy): Eukaryota > Metazoa > Arthropoda > Insecta > Diptera > Syrphidae > Brachypalpus > Brachypalpus laphriformis. The sequence continues at coordinate 166,854,200 of OX246755.1, read as the reverse complement.
GTATGCATGTGGGACTAGCATAATAGATCTTATAGGTCGCAGTGCGTACAAGGCCCTAGTAAAGTATGATATATGATATATGTAGGACTATAGGTGCCGCTTAATGTAGAAGATATTTAACACATATTTAAGTCATGAAGAAAATTTCGAGGTTTTTAGCCTCACGGGATATTGTCTGATGCCAACACTTGATATACAGGTACATGTCTACGGTTAGTCGAAATGATTGTGAACATATTGAGCTGACGCCGTCCACAGTTATAGTAAACCCTCGAGAGCAGTTCCTTGCAAAGAAATCTAATAATGAAATCTTTCTTATTACCATACTTGAAAAATGTACCATCTATCGTTCAAAAAATTTCTCGCAAATATCTTTTCGGTGTATTCTCAGTGTTCACTGAAACATCGCATCCACATCGTACTCCTTTGCAGATTTTAAAATCTGTTCGGCCTAATAAAACAGACCGGATAGTGTCTTAAGATCTCAGTTTACTGCTTTCCATAAAATGAAAATTCTGACAGTTATGCATTGAAAGTGCTACCTTCCAGCACAAGACATTTAAAATGCATCCAACTGCGAACAGATCAGTGATTATGATTGATTGCCTCGCTGTCAATTGTTGTCCCATTGTTCACCTCTCAAGAAGTTGATCAGTTTCACTTTTCGTTTTGTTTTGATCAGTCACCGCATACTTTTCCAAAGTAAAATGCGCGCGCGAAACAGATTGCCGGTAGCGGTTGCAGCAGCAGCATAATTCCGCATTTTGTATCTTTAGTATTCAGATACACACCACCCCTCGGGGCATCACCACCTCCCAACAAACAGTAGTGGTCCAGCAAAATCCCAGCAGCAGCAGGCATCGTGATACAAATGCTCCGACTGGCTTGCTTGCCTGGTAGCTTGTTTATACCTGCTACAGATACCTGCCTCGTATATTCGTGTCAACCGTTTTTGGATCTGATATGAGATTTATAACTTATGCCATCGATAGTGTTAGCTGGCCATATTTTTGACATTGTCAATTTGACATCACACATTGTCGTCGTAAGGGGACATTGAGCGGGACGACGCGACGACCAAGTCATCGTGTTATGTCGTTGCAAATGTCCTCGCGCGTATCGCCATCGCTCCATGTGAGCTCCTTGCATTCGATTTTATTTATGGAACGCTCCGCATCGGTACGAAAAGTGATTTTGGTCGTATATATGCGTGACGATCAGTACGAGTTGGACGACGAGTCAAATCTGTTTTAATGAGCTGATTTCTGGGAAAGATATCGATTTTTGTTTTTTCGGGAAGAATAATAATATTTGTGTGCTCCAAAAGGGCCAGACAGGAAGGACAGCATCAGAAGGACATATGCTGCAACTAGGGCACTGGAAGAAAATTTGCTTATGCTGTGATCATGTAAGACGATTGGGTAACATTGTAGTTATCTGGTGCATGGAATCTAGCAATTCCGATCGGGTAAATTTGCATTCCAAATGGATCATAGGGGCTTGGGAGCGGAAATTTGTTTTGCTCCTGTATGACTATAATTAATCAGCGGTTTGACGATTTGGTGTTTACTCTAAGAAGCTCTATTTTGTGTTTTTCATTTGGCCTAAAAATGGTTACGAACTTATAGGGCATTGGCACCACCTATGAACTTAATAAAATCCGGTTGCTTTAATATTTTCTTTTAAGGACATTTAGTAAGTTTTCTCCCTCAAAAATGTCTTAGGTAGATATTAGGCCCGGAGAATGATAAGTACTCAAAAATCACTTTGCTATAACCTAGTAAAAACGAAGTTTTTATTCAATTTGAGGTGAAGTTTATGCGGTCTGTTAACTTCTCAAAAAGTACACGTAAGGATTTTCTCTATCTCGACAAAAAACAGTATTTCAAATTTCATACGAGTGCTCAATAATCGCAATTTTGGGCACTCAGTGACTGACTGAGGTTGCCTTTAGCAAGGAATTTTGAAAAGATTTCTGCTTCAACTGCTCTAAGAGGAATCTGAACTGATTTCGCAAGTGAGCTGTGGTGGGCACAGCCTGCCTAGTCAGTCTATCAGCAAGTTCTTTTCCATAATCGTTACTGTGGCCTGGAACTCAAATTAGGATTATCTTGAATTGGCCCCCTAGCTCATATCGGCATTCAAGCACCAGTTTGGAGGATGTAGTAACCGAGACAATGGCTTTGATGGCAGTCTGGCTATCAATGAAAATATCGACGTTTTGCCTTGGCTTTATATTTCTGTGTAATTTGATCCCGCGACAGGCTTCTAATCTGTTATGGGCAAAACGAGTTCTACCGACAGAGTGTCTAATATGTTACTACGCCCATATGCTTCGTAGTTCAGCACCTAGACCCCCTGAATCTAACCGCACTGTGTGCTGTGATGTTTGTTATGTGTAGGTCCAAAGGATGAAGATTGGGTGTGGCAATGGTGTAGTGGTAACGTCGTCATTTGCCACGCTAATGGTTCATAGTTCAAATCCTGACGTCAGCAAGCATTTATTTATTCATTCATTCATTCATTCATTTTCAATGGCCCGCTAATCCTTCATGAGGGTCGCGTAGGATGCTCAGGTGTACTCTCCATCCTTCTCGATCCTCCGCCATTGACTCCAATTCATCAGGGGGAATCCCTAAGCGGCTCCAGGAGAGATGTCGGACTTGATCCAACCATTTATTTCTAGGCCTTCCGCGAAGTCGCCTACCTGATGGCACGGCAACCATGGCGCATTTATTTATTTCGCATGAAATATTGTGTATAAAGTCAGACCGATTAATTGCAAAAGCTTATGTAAACACTACTGCGAAGGCATAATACTGGCAATAGTTTGATCATATAGCTGGAAAATTATAAAAAAACAAAAATGCAGAAAGATTATTTGAGCATCAGTTGGGGTTGACCACCTGTGGTGCCTATACATGTCATTTGTTGTACCTTGTTAATGTACTTCTTTTAGAGCCGGCCACTATACTATTGACCCATATGTGAGAACTGGTCGTACCACGGCTGTGTACATAGTTAGGTTAGGTTAGGTTGGCTGTCCACACGAGAGTGCAGACACACTTAGACCAGTGTAGGTCCTTTGTGATACCATGGATCAACCATAAGGCCACTCAGGGTCTATCAAAACCAACCGGAGCTTTTGATAAAGCGATGGATGCACATGACGTCTAAGGACGCCAGATCGCTGATAGTCAAGAAAGTGGGACCCTAGATGGAGCATTCTTTTATTTATTTATTTATTTAAGCTTAATACAAGCTGGTACTTAAAGCTAAGACTTAAAAACTAACAAAGAGGGGGACTTAAAACTATTTTTTCATTTATTTATTTTTTTTTTTATTTTTCTTTTTATTTTTTATTTTTTTATTTTTATTTTTTTTTATTGTTTTCGGCTGGGCCCCCAAGGGCCCACATAAGCAACAATTAACTTAAAGCTAAGCTTAAAAACTAACAGAGAGAAACATAACTAAGCTAAAGGGCCTTATTTTAGTTTTTTTGAGGACATAAAGAAGAAAGTGTGGGGAAAATTATGTGGAGCTTTGAAGGAGCATTCTAAGGGAGGATCGGATGAGATGAAAATCAAGGGCCATATGTGCGCTATTGGCCAAACGCAACATTCTGGACATGGGTTCAAAGTGGCCATAATTGGTCCGGTGACAAGCGAGGCGAAAGAGGGGTACAGATCTAAGGTTATGACGGTTAGTATTTAGGTAGACCGTATGTAGTAAAGCGGGAGAATCAATCGAACCTACTAATAGTTGATGCACGAAGAGTATATCAGCGAGATGACGGCGATTTGCAAGAGTTTGTAGATTAATCAGTTTTAACCGATCTTCGTATGGAGGCAAATTATATTTATCATCCCAGGAGAGACCACGTAGAGCGAAACGGATAAATCTTCGTTGGACAGCCTCAATTCTCGAGGAATGGGTAACTTGATGGGATGACCAAACTTGACTAGCGTATTCAAGGATGGGTCTGACAAAGGTAACATACAGGGATTTAGTGACATAAGGATTCGAGAATTCTTTAGACCAGCGTTTGATGAAGCCTAGGGTGGAGTTGGCTCTGTTAATTATGTTATCAATGTGCGAATTAAAGTTGAGCTCTCGGTCACAAATAATACCTAGATCGCAGATTGAATTGACTGAGGGAATGGGTTTGTTATGGAAGAAGTAGATCCTAGGAGGGGGAGGAACACGCTTGCGGGAAAAGGTAATAGCTTGGCATTTACTCACATTCAGCTCTAGGAAGTTAAATTTGCACCATGTGAAGAACAGATTCAGGTCGCTTTGTAGTAGGAGAGAATCCGAAGGGGAGGCAATTATCTTAAAGATTTTTTTATCATCCGCGTACACAGATAGGTCCGACTCCTTTAAAATGGAATCAATGTCAATAATAGTAAGGATAAAGATCAAGGGTCCGAGATGACTACCCTGAGGAACCCCGGAAGTGGCTTTGATAGGGTTGGATACAGAACATCTGAAAAGGACTCTATAATGGCGACCCTCTAGGTATGACCTAAGCTAGGAAATAAAGGAGGATGGAAAACCTAGGGCTTTGAGTTTGAGGTAACTAATTTTGTGTGAGATTTTGTCGAACGCTTTGCTGTAATCTGTAGAAATTACATCGACTTCATTCCCGTTCTCTAATGCGTGTAATGCTCGGGAAACAAATTCAGTTAGGTTGGTCGTGGTAGATCTACCTTTTAAAAAAGCATGTTGAGATGGGGAGAAGATTGGTTTACAATGAAAGTACAAAGAATCGTAAACAATACTTTCAAAGAGCTTTGGTGTGCATGACAGTTTGGCAATGGGTCGGTAATTTGAGATCTCGCTTTTACTGCCTTTTTTGTGGATAGGGAAAATGAAAGAGTCCTTCCACAGAAAAGGGAAGACGGATTGAGAGAGTGAGAGCTTGAAAAGGGCAGTAAGAGGCTGTGATAAGGCACTCATACATTTCTTAAAGACAATAGCGGGCAGCCCGTCAGGACCAGGAGATTAGTTGTCCTTGAGCCTACTGATCTTTTCAAGAACCATGTTTGTCGTAACCTCAATTGAAACAAAAGAAGTTTGCGCACAATTGTTCAAGTAGCTGAAATAAACAGGATCTGGTACGTGCAAGTGATCAGTATAGGACTGGCTGAAAAAGGTTGCAAAGAGATTGGAGATCGTTTCAGGGTCGGCTGAGGATCTGCTAGATAGTTTTAAAGCGGAAGGGAGGCCATCGGACTTTCTTTTAACATTAATGAATTGGTAAAACCGTTTGGGGTCAGAAATTAGACTCCGTTGCATTCGGTCGAGATATTCATGATAAAGAGATTCACAGAGAACAGAAAAACGTTTATAAGCAGTGATGTAATTGGAATAGTCACTAAAAGACCTGGTGGATAGAAAAATTTTCCAAAGCTTATTCCGACTATTACGAAGTGCGCGGATTTCTTTATTATACCAGGGCGGGGATGAGGAGCAGTGTTTACTGAGCGTATAAGGAACCGATTGGGCTATGCAAAATAAGATTTTTGAGTAGAAGGTTTCAAGTGCGGCATCCACATTAGAATTAACGGAGATAAAGTCGAAGTTAATGTTACTAATAAGATCAGTAAGTTTATCGAAGTTAGCTTTTCGAAAATTAAAGTTGGAAGAACCGACAGGGTCGATATAAGTATTCCCATTTTCGTAAGAGAAGGCAAGAGATAAGGGGGGGATGAAAGCGATCTAAAGTAGATAGAAGATGAGTGCTCGCTGATACGACACAATTGTCAGAATCGGAGGAGAAAACAAGATCAAGATACCTATCCATAAAGTTGGAATTTTTTTTTTTTTTTTTTGTTTTTTTTTTTTTTGCCGAGAGTAGGTGAAAAATCTTCTAAAGACACCATAAGGTCCGACCGAGCGTGCTTATGGTAGTGTGAGATTTTTACTCACTAAAGAACGACCTTCATATGCTATGACGCGAGGTCAAAAGAATTTGTCCTTTGAAGACGACGAATTGAATTATTCGCGTCAAGTAGTTGAGTGATAGTACGGTTACAATGGCCATGAACACGATCTTTGTGTTTACGCGCAAATTTTGTTATCTCTTCGACGACGCTGGGAATTCCCAGATCCCGATGAATATCTTCGTTACGTACATACCACGGTGCGTTAACGATCGTTCTAAGAACTTTATTTTCGAAAGTTTGTATGATGTTTCTATTGCTTTTCTTGGTACAACCCCATAGTTGTATACCATACGTCCACACTGGCTTTAGCACTTGCTTATAGATAAGCAGTTTGTTATGTAGGCTCAACTTCGAATGTTTTCCGAGTAGCCAGTACATTTGTCGGTATTTGTTTTGAAGTTCGTCGCGTTTCTTTTTCACGTGCGATTTCCATTTGAGCTTGACATCTAGAGTCATTCCTAGATATTTTGTTTCGTTTGCGTACGGTATTTGAGCCGAGTTTAGATATACAGGCAATATATCCACTTTTTTGTACGTAAAGTTGACGTGAGTAGATTTGCTTTCGTTCAGCACAATACGCCAAGAATTCGTCCAAGCGTGGACTTTATTAATAGCATGTTGAAGCTTTCCGGTTGCTGCTTCAATGGTATCTCCCGTTGTCAATATCGCCGTATCGTCCGCAAACGTGGCGACGACACAGTTTCTTTCTTGCGGGATGTCACGCGTGTAGAGTACATATAGAAGTGGTCCAAGGACACTTCCTTGCGGGACTCCGGCTGCAATCTCCTTGAAGTCAGAGTACTCGTTTCCGTGCTTAACACGAAAGAGTCTCTCGGTGAGGTACGATCGTAAGATTAAAAAGAGTTGCCGTGGTAGTAGTCGTTGCAATTTATATTCCAAGCCTTCGTGCCAAACCTTATCGAAAGCTTGTGAGACGTCAAGAAATACACCACAACAAATCTTTTTTTCTTCCAGAGCTTTCTCAATCACGTCAGTTATTTTGTGGACTTGGTCAATTGTAGAATGTTTTATTCTAAATCCAAACTGATGGTCAGGAATGAGACGTCTTTCGTCGATTACGGGCTGTAGACGTTTGGAAAGAAGTTTTTCAAATATTTTTGAGATAACCGGCAATAGGGAAATAGGCCGATATGATTTCTTCTCATTTAGCTGTTTGCCTGGTTTCGGGACCATTATAATCTCGGCGACTTTCCATTGCCTCGGAACATAAAGTAATCTGAACGAAGCGTTGATCAAATAGAGCAGTTTGATCATAGCTTTATTCGGCAATTCCTTGACTACCTGCGCCGTTATCAAGTCGTAACCCGGAGCTTTTTTTGTCTTTAAATTTTTAATCACTTCCCTCAGTTCAATCAATGCAACTTTTTTTACTTTAGAGTTGTCAGATGTCGTGACTGGTGAGTCGGGCGTTAACGAAGGGCCGTCGAACGGCTTAAACGTTTCTTCTAAGTGCAAGGCAAAAAGTTCTGCCTTTTCTTTGTCGCTCTTGGCCCAGTTTCCACCGATTTTGCGAATTGGCGGTGCTTGCATTTGAGGTTTCCGGATGCCTTTTAGCGCTTTCCAAAGCGAATAATTTGATTCTCTTTCACCGGAGAGATTTTCAAGATAGGTCGCTATCTTTTTGCTTTTAAATTCGCGAATACTATCTTTAAGGCGATTGCATAGTCGGTTAAGGACCGTTTCGTGCTTTTCGTTTCTCTCTCACCAGTTCAACGATTTCCCTGGGATACTTTTCGTTGCGGTTGATCTTATAGCTTCTAGAAGGAGTGTTTCTCCATGCCGCTCTTTGAATTGCTTCCACGAAACGATCAATTTCGTCCTCTAGTTCACAAGGTGTTCTAAGTGATACATTTAAGGTGATATTTGTTTCGCAATCATTTCTAAAGCCCTTCCAATTTGTTCTATTGCTAGTGAGTCTTGGAGGTCCTTTTTTTTTGCTCAGCGCTTCTCCAAGTAATAAAATTACCGGGGAATGGTCAGAAGAGAGATCAAAACATTCTTTGACTGTAATAAACTTCTCGTAAATGCCTTTTGCAACAAAAAAATCGATAAGATCGGGAATTTTTTGTGAGTCAGTTGGCCAATAGGTCGGTTTTCCAGACGAATAAAAACAACAACCGAATTCATATGCCACTTCGTAGAGAATTTTTCCTTTAGAAGATGTACATCTTGAACCCCAGAAAGTGTGCTTCGCGTTGAAATCTCCACCAATAAGGAAATTTGAACCAAGGTCATTGAAGACACGAAAGTAGTCATCTTTTTCTAGTAAGCATCGCAGCGGACAGTAAACAGATGCTATATTGTAGCTCAGGTGTTTATTTTTAACCCTTACCGCGCACAACTGCAGTTTTTCCAGCTCTATGCTTATATCGACCGAATGTTCGATGTTAGTTTTAATGAATAAGGACGAACCGCGCCGCGCTCTATCAGAAGGATGGTAGGCGTGATAACCAGCGTAGCCTCTTATCTGTATTTGCGACTCCCTTGTTAGATGGGTTTCGGAGATCAAACATATGTCGATATTTTCTCTTATTAGAAACATTTCTAATTCGTTAGATTTTTGTAAGAGTCCGTTTGCATTCCATGTTACTATTTTAAGCAAAGCGTCCATATTTACTTAGATTTAGATATAAGGTTAGCCATACAAAAGCTTTCGACGTTACTAAGACGTTCGAGAATCCGTTTGTTAACTTCACATTGTTCCTCGAACTTAGCGTAGATGCAGTTCAGAATTTCATTCAACGGATCAGAAGGTGGGCCGTCGTTTCGTTTGGTTGCTTTGATTACAGCCTGAGAATACGTCAGACGTACGGGGTTCGCTGGCTTATGCCAGTTGGAAATGCCATTTACTTGCTGGAGTCCTGAGTCAGAGAAGCAGTGTGTTAGGAGGACTTCTTTGTCGGAGGAGGCATTTAAAGCAACGAAATGGGACTCATCATCACAATGAGCCCATTTCAGCCGAGGGAGATTAAAGTCGCCCTTAACTAATATCACATCGTCGGGTTGTGCGACATCGAACAGGAAGTCAATCCCATCAACGGCAAGTTGGTAGGCCCCGATGGGTTGGGACGGGCGAATGTAACAGCAAAGAACAAAAAGGCAGAAATTAGAGAGTTTAATCTTAACACATACGAATTCGAAGTCTTGCGACAGGGCTGGGCAAGTGCATAGGAAGTGAAGGATGGTTTCCTCCTCCTCCTCGTCCGTACAACTTCTGCAGAAGTCGTTGGAGAAGAGGCCAAGTCTTTCAGTGTGTTGGCCTATAAGACAGTGTCCAGTGAGAACACGGACAACGCAGCTGATCTCGTTCGCTTTAGCTTGACCAGCTCGGCACTTCGTTATTTGATCCAGCTTAGGCCAGATTTGTTTTGAAATGTGAAACTTTGAGCCGTTTTCCCATTTGAGGTTGATCATGCTAATAGCGTTCAGCTTTGGTAGATGCTTTCCTGTCAGGCAGAATCCTTAGACGTACCCTGTCTGGCGAGCTCGTCAGCCCTGCAGCTTTCTGGAATGTCACTGTGGCCCGGCACCCAGCATAGGTGAATGTTGAACTGCTCTGTCATCTCCATAAGAGATAAACGACAGTTGAAGGCAGCCTCTGAAGTGAAGGAGCACGATTCCAGGGACTTGATTGCCTCTTGGCTGTCAGTGAATATGCTAATATCCCTGCAAGATAGTACATTACACTTCAGCCAGGAGAGGACTTCCTTAATCGCCAAGATTTCCGCCTGGAAAACGCTACAATGATCAGGGAGGCGGAAGGAGATGCTGTGATTAAGCTTTCGGAGAAAACACCACAACTCACCCACCCTCGGTCTTAAAGCCATCTGTAAAGAAGTGAACTGAACTACCATCGACAGGAAGGGAGGTGTCCCATTCATCCCGATTTAGAATGCTCGTACGGAAGTTTCGGCGGGGTGTAGTCCGTGTTTTCGTGTTTAAAGTTGAGAAGATCAAGGATCGAGGAGTGGAAAAAACGATAGCTAGACCACTGAAAGGAGGATTTAGACGGATGGCCGCACAGCCAGCCATATGTTTGCCGAAAATATCTAAAGATAACAGGTTGAAGTTGGTGTAGGGGCCTAGTAATGGTCAAGGATTCTCGGGTATTTCCCCAGATGAGACACGAAGCCAAGTTGTAGTCGTCCTAATCCCTCCCCGTCATATCCTTTCCCTCCCTCTCTCCTCTCCAGTGGGCCGGATCAAGGTGTAATACGACCCGTGCCGAGGATCAGCCTGGCTGGGGGCCCACTTTAAATAATAGTCCAGTCGCTAACGGAGTATCCGGATACCTGGCGACCTCCGGATTAGCCTGCCTTGCCTGCACAATGCGGATCTCTGTGCAGGTCGACCTCCCATTCTCCGCCACTCGTGGGTCCAAATATGAACAAAAAAAACAAAAACATACAAAATATAAAAAAGATAAAGAAAGAGGACGGTCCACTTAAAAAACCGTCTTCCAGCCTCCTGGGAAGCATACCCGCAAGCTCTGCTGTGGCAATCCCATCTAGCGCATTGGCCTTGAGGCCTAGCACTAGCGTTGCAAGCAGTTGCAAGCAGGTTGACGCCCCCAGGATTGCTGAACGCGCGTCTGGTACACTGGCGGATAGGACAGTGGTGTCAACACCTGGTCCCATCGTAAAGCCAGACCTTGAAACGCGAGGGGCAAACCCCTTAACATCTCTGCCCCTTCAGGGACAGCATACTGTTCGGCCTCGAGCTTACAGCGTGCTGTGCCCTCCACCTCGAAGGATCCACATCCCCTTCTCAAATCTCTTTCGGGGGCGACGGATGGCTCGGCTTCGAGCTTGCCGAATGTCGCTCTCCCCAAGATCTCCTACCAAGATCGCCGGCTAGCTTATAAGCTAATTCGCCGCATCCAGGTAATTCCTGAACAGGACAGGACCCAGAAGCATAAGACTTCTCTAAGCTGGGCACTCAAACGTGTCCAGCTCCCCCCTGACTCATCCAGCAAGGACTTGCCGTCCAAACGCCAGAGGTCTCAAGATGAGTCTCCCACCCTTGCCAAAAAGACCAAGGTAGTACAGTCCATCGCTACTACCAAGCCCTTCAACCAAGTGCTTAAGGCACACTTGGAGATTGCGGTCGTTGACCATAGCGATCCGGATGGCAGCATTACGGCGGATAAGTGGAGGAAGGTGGAGATTAAACTCGCCACCAACTGTCTCCAAATCCTACGTGACCATCCCGGCCCTGATGTTTCCTGCAGGGATGGTGGCTGGCATCAAGGGCATGTCAAACTCATTACCTGCGCTGACGCTGTCTCCAGATTAGGACAGGTTTGGCCAGGTGCACAGTTGGAGGTCGTGGAAAAGGACCAGATTCCTAACCGACCAAGAACACGTGCTACCATTCCGGCTGAACCCTCTGATCCTAAAATCATCCTGGATATTCTGAAGGCTAACAACAGCTCCCTTCCTACCCATAATTGGAAGATTGCCAAAGTGGACGAGCCGAGAGGAGACTTCAGAAGTGTGATCATTGTCATCAATGAAGAGTCTCTGGCCCCCCTGGCATCTTCTAAAGGGGTAGTAAATTATGGTTTCAGCTCCATCACCCTGAAAGTCTACAAATGTGACGAGAAGGAGCTCGAGAAAGTACCTCCCAAGCAGGTTGCAGTCCCTTCTGCACCAGCTAAGAATACCTCTCCTTCCGAGCCCCTTCCCTCGCTCCCTTGCGTCGATCCATCTTTTTCGGGGGTTGACTCCTCGTCGACAGACACCGAGATGGTTGACGCTCTTTTGAAACTGGACTTTTCTGATCCTCCTTCTCCCTCTCCATCACTCCTGGACAGTGACCCATGTGGCCTCTCTCTCGAGGATGACCTTCTGTCATCAGATTCAGAGGAAGCCAATAATACCGTGGTAATGGTATCTGTAGCGAGAAGTAGCCCCAATGCTGCGGATCCTACAGATTAACCTGCATCACTCCATCACGGCTTCGGCCTCCCTCATTCTCCGACTCAGCAAATACGGGGAAAACTTAGTCTTGATCCAGGAACCATGGGTTGTTGGAAACCGGGTTTGTGGACTCAAGACTCCAAACTACATATTAATCTACGCAAGAAAGGAAGGTAAGCCGAGATCCTGTATCCTTGCGAAGACCCATCTAAACATTCATTTACTCTCTAATTTCAGCAATCAAGACATAGTCGCTACCAACCTGGAATTGCGATCAAGAAATTACTGGTTGGTATCGGCTTATTTAGGTCACGATCTTGCGGGCCCACTCCCCCCGGACATCTTGGGGAGCTTGATTGCTGTAGCAGAGAGCCGAAACACTGGTCTCATCATTGGCTGTGATGCGAATGCCCATCACTCAATCTGGGGCAGTTCCGACATAAATGTAAGAGGTGAGCAACTTTTTGACTTTATCCTTAGTACTAAACTCCTAATCTGTAACAGGGGGTCCAAACCGACCTTCATTACTCGAAACCGACAAGAAGTCCTGGACATCACTCTTGTCTCCGATCATTTATATAACTTGGTTAAGGACTGGAGAGTCTCTGATGAGCACTCCTTTTCAGACTACCGTTACCTCAAATTTAGGAATTTGGAATTTTTTTTTTTTTTTTTTGTTTTTTTTTTTTTTGCCGAGAGTAGGTGAAAAATCTTCTAAAGACACCATAAGGTCCGACCGAGCGTGCTTATGGTAGTGTGAGATTTTTACTCACTAAAGAACGACCTTCATATGCTATGACGCGAGGTCAAAAGAATTTGTCCTTTGAAGACGACGAATTGAATTATTCGCGTCAAGTAGTTGAGTGATAGTACGGTTACAATGGCCATGAACACGATCTTTGTGTTTACGCGCAAATTTTGTTATCTCTTCGACGACGCTGGGAATTCCCAGATCCCGATGAATATCTTCGTTACGTACATACCACGGTGCGTTAACGATCGTTCTAAGAACTTTATTTTCGAAAGTTTGTATGATGTTTCTATTGCTTTTCTTGGTACAACCCCATAGTTGTATACCATACGTCCACACTGGCTTTAGCACTTGCTTATAGATAAGCAGTTTGTTATGTAGGCTCAACTTCGAATGTTTTCCGAGTAGCCAGTACATTTGTCGGTATTTGTTTTGAAGTTCGTCGCGTTTCTTTTTCACGTGCGATTTCCATTTGAGCTTGACATCTAGAGTCATTCCTAGATATTTTGTTTCGTTTGCGTACGGTATTTGAGCCGAGTTTAGATATACAGGCAATATATCCACTTTTTTGTACGTAAAGTTGACGTGAGTAGATTTGCTTTCGTTCAGCACAATACGCCAAGAATTCGTCCAAGCGTGGACTTTATTAATAGCATGTTGAAGCTTTCCGGTTGCTGCTTCAATGGTATCTCCCGTTGTCAATATCGCCGTATCGTCCGCAAACGTGGCGACGACACAGTTTCTTTCTTGCGGGATGTCACGCGTGTAGAGTACATATAGAAGTGGTCCAAGGACACTTCCTTGCGGGACTCCGGCTGCAATCTCCTTGAAGTCAGAGTACTCGTTTCCGTGCTTAACACGAAAGAGTCTCTCGGTGAGGTACGATCGTAAGATTAAAAAGAGTTGCCGTGGTAGTAGTCGTTGCAATTTATATTCCAAGCCTTCGTGCCAAACCTTATCGAAAGCTTGTGAGACGTCAAGAAATACACCACAACAAATCTTTTTTTCTTCCAGAGCTTTCTCAATCACGTCAGTTATTTTGTGGACTTGGTCAATTGTAGAATGTTTTATTCTAAATCCAAACTGATGGTCAGGAATGAGACGTCTTTCGTCGATTACGGGCTGTAGACGTTTGGAAAGAAGTTTTTCAAATATTTTTGAGATAACCGGCAATAGGGAAATAGGCCGATATGATTTCTTCTCATTTAGCTGTTTGCCTGGTTTCGGGACCATTATAATCTCGGCGACTTTCCATTGCCTCGGAACATAAAGTAATCTGAACGAAGCGTTGATCAAATAGAGCAGTTTGATCATAGCTTTATTCGGCAATTCCTTGACTACCTGCGCCGTTATCAAGTCGTAACCCGGAGCTTTTTTTGTCTTTAAATTTTTAATCACTTCCCTCAGTTCAATCAATGCAACTTTTTTTACTTTAGAGTTGTCAGATGTCGTGACTGGTGAGTCGGGCGTTAACGAAGGGCCGTCGAACGGCTTAAACGTTTCTTCTAAGTGCAAGGCAAAAAGTTCTGCCTTTTCTTTGTCGCTCTTGGCCCAGTTTCCACCGATTTTGCGAATTGGCGGTGCTTGCATTTGAGGTTTCCGGATGCCTTTTAGCGCTTTCCAAAGCGAATAATTTGATTCTCTTTCACCGGAGAGATTTTCAAGATAGGTCGCTATCTTTTTGCTTTTAAATTCGCGAATACTATCTTTAAGGCGATTGCATAGTCGGTTAAGGACCGTTTCGTGCTTTTCGTTTCTCTCTCACCAGTTCAACGATTTCCCTGGGATACTTTTCGTTGCGGTTGATCTTATAGCTTCTAGAAGGAGTGTTTCTCCATGCCGCTCTTTGAATTGCTTCCACGAAACGATCAATTTCGTCCTCTAGTTCACAAGGTGTTCTAAGTGATACATTTAAGGTGATATTTGTTTCGCAATCATTTCTAAAGCCCTTCCAATTTGTTCTATTGCTAGTGAGTCTTGGAGGTCCTTTTTTTTTGCTCAGCGCTTCTCCAAGTAATAAAATTACCGGGGAATGGTCAGAAGAGAGATCAAAACATTCTTTGACTGTAATAAACTTCTCGTAAATGCCTTTTGCAACAAAAAAATCGATAAGATCGGGAATTTTTTGTGAGTCAGTTGGCCAATAGGTCGGTTTTCCAGACGAATAAAAACAACAACCGAATTCATATGCCACTTCGTAGAGAATTTTTCCTTTAGAAGATGTACATCTTGAACCCCAGAAAGTGTGCTTCGCGTTGAAATCTCCACCAATAAGGAAATTTGAACCAAGGTCATTGAAGACACGAAAGTAGTCATCTTTTTCTAGTAAGCATCGCAGCGGACAGTAAACAGATGCTATATTGTAGCTCAGGTGTTTATTTTTAACCCTTACCGCGCACAACTGCAGTTTTTCCAGCTCTATGCTTATATCGACCGAATGTTCGATGTTAGTTTTAATGAATAAGGACGAACCGCGCCGCGCTCTATCAGAAGGATGGTAGGCGTGATAACCAGCGTAGCCTCTTATCTGTATTTGCGACTCCCTTGTTAGATGGGTTTCGGAGATCAAACATATGTCGATATTTTCTCTTATTAGAAACATTTCTAATTCGTTAGATTTTTGTAAGAGTCCGTTTGCATTCCATGTTACTATTTTAAGCAAAGCGTCCATATTTACTTAGATTTAGATATAAGGTTAGCCATACAAAAGCTTTCGACGTTACTAAGACGTTCGAGAATCCGTTTGTTAACTTCACATTGTTCCTCGAACTTAGCGTAGATGCAGTTCAGAATTTCATTCAACGGATCAGAAGGTGGGCCGTCGTTTCGTTTGGTTGCTTTGATTACAGCCTGAGAATACGTCAGACGTACGGGGTTCGCTGGCTTATGCCAGTTGGAAATGCCATTTACTTGCTGGAGTCCTGAGTCAGAGAAGCAGTGTGTTAGGAGGACTTCTTTGTCGGAGGAGGCATTTAAAGCAACGAAATGGGACTCATCATCACAATGAGCCCATTTCAGCCGAGGGAGATTAAAGTCGCCCTTAACTAATATCACATCGTCGGGTTGTGCGACATCGAACAGGAAGTCAATCCCATCAACGGCAAGTTGGTAGGCCCCGATGGGTTGGGACGGGCGAATGTAACAGCAAAGAACAAAAAGGCAGAAATTAGAGAGTTTAATCTTAACACATACGAATTCGAAGTCTTGCGACAGGGCTGGGCAAGTGCATAGGAAGTGAAGGATGGTTTCCTCCTCCTCCTCGTCCGTACAACTTCTGCAGAAGTCGTTGGAGAAGAGGCCAAGTCTTTCAGTGTGTTGGCCTATAAGACAGTGTCCAGTGAGAACACGGACAACGCAGCTGATCTCGTTCGCTTTAGCTTGACCAGCTCGGCACTTCGTTATTTGATCCAGCTTAGGCCAGATTTGTTTTGAAATGTGAAACTTTGAGCCGTTTTCCCATTTGAGGTTGATCATGCTAATAGCGTTCAGCTTTGGTAGATGCTTTCCTGTCAGGCAGAATCCTTAGACGTACCCTGTCTGGCGAGCTCGTCAGCCCTGCAGCTTTCTGGAATGTCACTGTGGCCCGGCACCCAGCATAGGTGAATGTTGAACTGCTCTGTCATCTCCATAAGAGATAAACGACAGTTGAAGGCAGCCTCTGAAGTGAAGGAGCACGATTCCAGGGACTTGATTGCCTCTTGGCTGTCAGTGAATATGCTAATATCCCTGCAAGATAGTACATTACACTTCAGCCAGGAGAGGACTTCCTTAATCGCCAAGATTTCCGCCTGGAAAACGCTACAATGATCAGGGAGGCGGAAGGAGATGCTGTGATTAAGCTTTCGGAGAAAACACCACAACTCACCCACCCTCGGTCTTAAAGCCATCTGTAAAGAAGTGAACTGAACTACCATCGACAGGAAGGGAGGTGTCCCATTCATCCCGATTTAGAATGCTCGTACGGAAGTTTCGGCGGGGTGTAGTCCGTGTTTTCGTGTTTAAAGTTGAGAAGATCAAGGATCGAGGAGTGGAAAAAACGATAGCTAGACCACTGAAAGGAGGATTTAGACGGATGGCCGCACAGCCAGCCATATGTTTGCCGAAAATATCTAAAGATAGCAGGTTGAAGTTGGTGTAGGGGCCTAGTAATGGTCAAGGATTCTCGGGTATTTCCCCAGATGAGACACGAAGCCAAGTTGTAGTCGTCCTAATCCCTCCCCGTCATATCCTTTCCCTCCCTCTCTCCTCTCCAGTGGGCCGGATCAAGGTGTAATACGACCCGTGCCGAGGATCAGCCTGGCTGGGGGCCCACTTTAAATAATAGTCCAGTCGCTAATGGAGTATCCGGATACCTGGCGACCTCCGGATTAGCCTGCCTTGCCTGCACAATGCGGATCTCTGTGCAGGTCGACCTCCCATTCTCCGCCACTCGTGGGTCCAAATATGAACAAAAAAAACAAAAACATACAAAATATAAAAAAGATAAAGAAAGAGGACGGTCCACTTAAAAAACCGTCTTCCAGCCTCCTGGGAAGCATACCCGCAAGCTCTGCTGTGGCAATCCCATCTAGCGCATTGGCCTTGAGGCCTAGCACTAGCGTTGCAAGCAGTTGCAAGCAGGTTGACGCCCCCAGGATTGCTGAACGCGCGTCTGGTACACTGGCGGATAGGACAGTGGTGTCAACACCTGGTCCCATCGTAAAGCCAGACCTTGAAACGCGAGGGGCAAACCCCTTAACATCTCTGCCCCTTCAGGGACAGCATACTGTTCGGCCTCGAGCTTACAGCGTGCTGTGCCCTCCACCTCGAAGGATCCACATCCCCTTCTCAAATCTCTTTCGGGGGCGACGGATGGCTCGGCTTCGAGCTTGCCGAATGTCGCTCTCCCCAAGATCTCCTACCAAGATCGCCGGCTAGCTTATAAGCTAATTCGCCGCATCCAGGTAATTCCTGAACAGGACAGGACCCAGAAGCATAAGACTTCTCTAAGCTGGGCACTCAAACGTGTCCAGCTCCCCCCTGACTCATCCAGCAAGGACTTGCCGTCCAAACGCCAGAGGTCTCAAGATGAGTCTCCCACCCTTGCCAAAAAGACCAAGGTAGTACAGTCCATCGCTACTACCAAGCCCTTCAACCAAGTGCTTAAGGCACACTTGGAGATTGCGGTCGTTGACCATAGCGATCCGGATGGCAGCATTACGGCGGATAAGTGGAGGAAGGTGGAGATTAAACTCGCCACCAACTGTCTCCAAATCCTACGTGACCATCCCGGCCCTGATGTTTCCTGCAGGGATGGTGGCTGGCATCAAGGGCATGTCAAACTCATTACCTGCGCTGACGCTGTCTCCAGATTAGGACAGGTTTGGCCAGGTGCACAGTTGGAGGTCGTGGAAAAGGACCAGATTCCTAACCGACCAAGAACACGTGCTACCATTCCGGCTGAACCCTCTGATCCTAAAATCATCCTGGATATTCTGAAGGCTAACAACAGCTCCCTTCCTACCCATAATTGGAAGATTGCCAAAGTGGACGAGCCGAGAGGAGACTTCAGAAGTGTGATCATTGTCATCAATGAAGAGTCTCTGGCCCCCCTGGCATCTTCTAAAGGGGTAGTAAATTATGGTTTCAGCTCCATCACCCTGAAAGTCTACAAATGTGACGAGAAGGAGCTCGAGAAAGTACCTCCCAAGCAGGTTGCAGTCCCTTCTGCACCAGCTAAGAATACCTCTCCTTCCGAGCCCCTTCCCTCGCTCCCTTGCGTCGATCCATCTTTTTCGGGGGTTGACTCCTCGTCGACAGACACCGAGATGGTTGACGCTCTTTTGAAACTGGACTTTTCTGATCCTCCTTCTCCCTCTCCATCACTCCTGGACAGTGACCCATGTGGCCTCTCTCTCGAGGATGACCTTCTGTCATCAGATTCAGAGGAAGCCAATAATACCGTGGTAATGGTATCTGTAGCGAGAAGTAGCCCCAATGCTGCGGATCCTACAGATTAACCTGCATCACTCCATCACGGCTTCGGCCTCCCTCATTCTCCGACTCAGCAAATACGGGGAAGACTTAGTCTTGATCCAGGAACCATGGGTTGTTGGAAACCGGGTTTGTGGACTCAAGACTCCAAACTACATATTAATCTACGCAAGAAAGGAAGGTAAGCCGAGATCCTGTATCCTTGCGAAGACCCATCTAAACATTCATTTACTCTCTAATTTCAGCAATCAAGACATAGTCGCTACCAACCTGGAATTGCGATCAAGAAATTACTGGTTGGTATCGGCTTATTTAGGTCACGATCTTGCGGGCCCACTCCCCCCGGACATCTTGGGGAGCTTGATTGCTGTAGCAGAGAGCCGAAACACTGGTCTCATCATTGGCTGTGATGCGAATGCCCATCACTCAATCTGGGGCAGTTCCGACATAAATGTAAGAGGTGAGCAACTTTTTGACTTTATCCTTAGTACTAAACTCCTAATCTGTAACAGGGGGTCCAAACCGACCTTCATTACTCGAAACCGACAAGAAGTCCTGGACATCACTCTTGTCTCCGATCATTTATATAACTTGGTTAAGGACTGGAGAGTCTCTGATGAGCACTCCTTTTCAGACCACCGTTACCTCAAATTTAGTCTTGATGACTATCTGCCTGACCAGAAGGCTTTTAGAAATTATAGAAAAACCAACTGGTCCCTTTATAGGAAACGTTTATTAACGCTTATTCCCTCCCATCTGCCTACTGAACCTTCTTGCACTGAAGACCTCGACGATTTAGTCAACACCCTAACATCGGCACTAAATGGTGCCATGGCCGAGGCCTGCCCACTCCGCAAACCTCGAGGTAGAATGAAACCTCCCTGGTGGAATGCAAATCTCAGTACTCTTAGGAAAGACAGTAGGCTCCTTTTTAATACTGCTAAAAGCTCCCGTGAGACGGCCGACTGGGACTCCTATAAACTGTCTCTGAGAAAATACAAAATCTCACTGAGGAAGGAGCAACGACGCTCCTGGAGACTTTTCTGCGACAACATTGAAGAGTCCTCGGAAGCTTCCAGGTTGCGGAAAATCCTCTCTAAAAGCCCTGCTACACCCAGCTTCCTTTTGCATCCGGATGGTTACTGGACCTCCTCTGCGGAGGAATGTATTGACATCTTACTGGATACCCACTTTCCTGGTAGCTCCCCTGTTGCTATATCGCGAGAGGGAAATCCCCCCCCTCAACCTTGCAGCAACTCGCTAGTCTTGATAACTACAGAAAAGATCCGTTGGGCCATGCGCAGTTTCAAACCCTTCAAGTCCCCAGAACCTGACGGTGTTATTCTAGCTGAATTTCAGCAATGCGAGGACATTGTGCTTCCATGGCTCAAAGTCATCTTGTCGGGCTGTCTAAATCTGGTCTATATTCCCAAACTATGGACCGAGGTTGAAGTCATATTCATACCTAAGGCAGGAAAGAGCTCGCACGTGGAACCAAAGGATCTCCGACCTATCAGTCTATCGTCCTTTCTGCTCAAAACGTTAGAAAGGTTAATTGATATCCATCTTCGGCAAAGTATTAGCCCAGCTCTGCTCTCGCCGTCCCAACATGCGTACTGCAAAGGCAAATCGGTTGAGACTGCCTTACATTCGCTTGTGCGCATCATCGAATCATTGAGCATCAAAGAATATACCATGGTGGCTTTCCTTGACATTGAGGGAGCTTTTAACAATGTCAAACCAAAGGCAATTACCGACGCACTTGTAAATCTGAAAGTGGATACCTCGCTCGGAGTGTTGATCAATCAATTGCTTACATGCAGGATTATTAACACGCAGCTGGGCGGAGCATCGGCCAGAAGAATTGCTCGCTGCGGTACACCTCAAGGTGGAGTCTTGTCACCTCTTCTGTGGAACCTGGTAGTTAATGAACTACTGTTGGACCTGGATACGTCAGGTTGTAGAGTGATCGCCTATGCTGATGACATTGCTATTGCTTCCTCCGGTAAACACCCGGACACTCTCAGGGATATCCTCCAATATGCTCTTCTTCGGCTCACCAAATGGGCCTCCAATTGTGGACTGGGGGTTAACCCCCATAAAACGGAACTCGTTCTCTTCACGAGGAAATATAAAGTTCCCCTCATAGACCCTCCTTTGATAAATGGCACCAGTCTCACCTTCTCTGAAAACGCAAAATATCTGGGTCTTATTTTGGATAGGAAATTAAACTGGAAGGCCAATCTACTAGAGCGCGTCAAGAAAGCTAATGTAGCTCTCTATTCCTGTAAAAAGGCTATAGGTAGGAGCTGGGGTATTAAACCTCAAATCACCTATTGGCTATACGTGTCCGTTATCAGGCCTATACTACTATATGGCGTGATCGTATGGTGGCCTGCTCTTGAAAGGGCTGTCCACCTCACTCAACTAGCTAAGGTGCAAAGATCTGCATGCATCTGCATCAGTGGTGCACTTAGAACTACTCCCTCCGCGGCACTGGACATCTTGTTCAACCTGCTACCCTTAGATATTTTCGGCAAACAGATGGCAGCCTGTGCGGCCATCCGTTTGAAAGCCTCCTCTCAGTGGTCTAGCTATCGCTTTGGCCACTCCTCGAGCCGCGGAGGGAGTGGTTCTCAGAGCACCACTGATGCAAATGCGTGCAGATCTTTGCACCTTAGCTAGTTGAGTGAGGTGGACAACCCTGTCAAGAGCAGGCCACCATACGATCTCGCCATAGAGTAGTATAGGCCTGATAACGGACACGTACAGCCAATTGCCGTGTTTTTTTTAAACCTAGCCAGCCAGTCGTTCATTTAAACGATTTGCCAGCCAGCCAAAGCCAGCCGATTTTATACGAACAATTCCCAGCCAGTACCTTTTTGTTGGGGATAAAATCAAGAGTAGTAGCCAGCCGGTTGTTGTATCTGTTTTATGTGTAAAATTTTACTTTACTAGCAACTACTGGCTGGCTAGGTTTCAAAAAAACACGGCTAATGAGTGATTTGAAGTTTCATACCCCAGCAAGCCGTTGAAGAGGTGTTTACGGCAATTAAAGAGCAGGCGAAACGAGTAAGTCTTAAAGTAAACGAGCACAAAACTAAGTACCGGTTTTCAACAAACAAGAAATTATCTGCTCAAAACATTGGACAGAAGGTCACTGTTGATGACTTCAACTTCGAGGTAGCTAATGTGTTTACCTTCCTCGGAACAAACATAAACCCCATAAATGACACCTTCGCGAAGATTCGACGAAGAATAACCTTAGCAAATAACTGGGTTCAAAACTCCTTACTCGACGGACCAAATTAATGCTCATCTTACCAGTCTTGGTTTATGGCGCCGAATACTGGACGATAAGTAAGAAAGCAGAGCAAATATTGGCTACCCTTGAGCAAAACATACTTCGTCGGATATTAGGTCCCATATGCGAGGATGGCGAATGGAGGAGAAGATACAACCGCGAACTGCATGAATTGTACCAGGATCTGGATGTTTTCCAAAGAGTCAAAACATGCGTGCCCGAGATCGCAGAGGATGAACGGCAGCCGTGTCTCAGGCAGAAACTCTTCAAGGGTCGGGAGCCCTTTAAGTAAGTAAGTAAGTAAGTAAGCAAGTTTTGCGAAAAAATTCCATAGAAGCTAAGATCCATCTTGGTATTGAAGTCATATGAAAAATTGAGAAAGCGAATTTAAAATAATACAACTGTAAGAATGTAACTTGTTCCCATGAAAGGAAAAATAAAATTTACATCGTAAATATTCCCCCTTAAGTCCAATTTGCTTAACCAGTGGTTCCACTTAGTTGCATCTCTCCCAACATGTAGCGATCCCCATTGTCCAATCGGAATTGAAAACATTTTCACACCGAAAACATAATTTTCATTTAAATTAAACTGAAATGAGTGCCGGCTTATTCATTGGAAGATATGAGCTCCTAAATATGTCCCCGTATAAGGGGTCTACCATATCTCCAACAACGAGCATTCAATCCCCAACAACCGAACAACAACAAACCATGTAAAGTATTTTCGTAAACACGAAAATATCTTGAATATTTCCATCTCCATTTCGGACAATTCTCCGTGGCTGCCCATTCGTCGTCATATATACGACCAGTTGGCCGGCCTGATGATAATAATGATGATGGTCACACACTGAACCGAACCCAACCGCTTTGCATTGTTCCGTAAACGTATCTGATGACGATGATCGTAGAGCTGATGCATGAGCGCGGTATCTATCTGTAGTATCGGTGGTATTTTGCGCTTTCGGTTTTGGCGATCATCGCCAACGAACAAAATTGTCTTGTTCACATAATTTAAATGTCAGATCGACCGTATTAAAAATTGTATCTTGCAGATACAATTTATTTGTTAGTCGCTTATGCACCGTGTGGTGTGTGCGAAAAAAGGTAGAGAAACGTCTCCAATATGATTACGACGAAGACTCATCATCACAATGAGCCCATTTCAGCCGAGGGAGATTAAAGTCGCCCTTAACTAATATCACATCGTCGGGTTGTGCGACATCGAACAGGAAGTCAATCCCATCAACGGCAAGTTGGTAGGCCCCGATGGGTTGGGACGGGCGAATGTAACAGCAAAGAACAAAAAGGCAGAAATTAGAGAGTTTAATCTTAACACATACGAATTCGAAGTCTTGCGACAGGGCTGGGCAAGTGCATAGGAAGTGAAGGATGGTTTCCTCCTCCTCCTCGTCCGTACAACTTCTGCAGAAGTCGTTGGAGAAGAGGCCAAGTCTTTCAGTGTGTTGGCCTATAAGACAGTGTCCAGTGAGAACACGGACAACGCAGCTGATCTCGTTCGCTTTAGCTTGACCAGCTCGGCACTTCGTTATTTGATCCAGCTTAGGCCAGATTTGTTTTGAAATGTGAAACTTTGAGCCGTTTTCCCATTTGAGGTTGATCATGCTAATAGCGTTCAGCTTTGGTAGATGCTTTCCTGTCAGGCAGAATCCTTAGACGTACCCTGTCTGGCGAGCTCGTCAGCCCTGCAGCTTTCTGGAATGTCACTGTGGCCCGGCACCCAGCATAGGTGAATGTTGAACTGCTCTGTCATCTCCATAAGAGATAAACGACAGTTGAAGGCAGCCTCTGAAGTGAAGGAGCACGATTCCAGGGACTTGATTGCCTCTTGGCTGTCAGTGAATATGCTAATATCCCTGCAAGATAGTACATTACACTTCAGCCAGGAGAGGACTTCCTTAATCGCCAAGATTTCCGCCTGGAAAACGCTACAATGATCAGGGAGGCGGAAGGAGATGCTGTGATTAAGCTTTCGGAGAAAACACCACAACTCACCCACCCTCGGTCTTAAAGCCATCTGTAAAGAAGTGAACTGAACTACCATCGACAGGAAGGGAGGTGTCCCATTCATCCCGATTTAGAATGCTCGTACGGAAGTTTCGGCGGGGTGTAGTCCGTGTTTTCGTGTTTAAAGTTGAGAAGATCAAGGATCGAGGAGTGGAAAAAACGATAGCTAGACCACTGAAAGGAGGATTTAGACGGATGGCCGCACAGCCAGCCATATGTTTGCCGAAAATATCTAAAGATAGCAGGTTGAAGTTGGTGTAGGGGCCTAGTAATGGTCAAGGATTCTCGGGTATTTCCCCAGATGAGACACGAAGCCAAGTTGTAGTCGTCCTAATCCCTCCCCGTCATATCCTTTCCCTCCCTCTCTCCTCTCCAGTGGGCCGGATCAAGGTGTAATACGACCCGTGCCGAGGATCAGCCTGGCTGGGGGCCCACTTTAAATAATAGTCCAGTCGCTAATGGAGTATCCGGATACCTGGCGACCTCCGGATTAGCCTGCCTTGCCTGCACAATGCGGATCTCTGTGCAGGTCGACCTCCCATTCTCCGCCACTCGTGGGTCCAAATATGAACAAAAAAAACAAAAACATACAAAATATAAAAAAGATAAAGAAAGAGGACGGTCCACTTAAAAAACCGTCTTCCAGCCTCCTGGGAAGCATACCCGCAAGCTCTGCTGTGGCAATCCCATCTAGCGCATTGGCCTTGAGGCCTAGCACTAGCGTTGCAAGCAGTTGCAAGCAGGTTGACGCCCCCAGGATTGCTGAACGCGCGTCTGGTACACTGGCGGATAGGACAGTGGTGTCAACACCTGGTCCCATCGTAAAGCCAGACCTTGAAACGCGAGGGGCAAACCCCTTAACATCTCTGCCCCTTCAGGGACAGCATACTGTTCGGCCTCGAGCTTACAGCGTGCTGTGCCCTCCACCTCGAAGGATCCACATCCCCTTCTCAAATCTCTTTCGGGGGCGACGGATGGCTCGGCTTCGAGCTTGCCGAATGTCGCTCTCCCCAAGATCTCCTACCAAGATCGCCGGCTAGCTTATAAGCTAATTCGCCGCATCCAGGTAATTCCTGAACAGGACAGGACCCAGAAGCATAAGACTTCTCTAAGCTGGGCACTCAAACGTGTCCAGCTCCCCCCTGACTCATCCAGCAAGGACTTGCCGTCCAAACGCCAGAGGTCTCAAGATGAGTCTCCCACCCTTGCCAAAAAGACCAAGGTAGTACAGTCCATCGCTACTACCAAGCCCTTCAACCAAGTGCTTAAGGCACACTTGGAGATTGCGGTCGTTGACCATAGCGATCCGGATGGCAGCATTACGGCGGATAAGTGGAGGAAGGTGGAGATTAAACTCGCCACCAACTGTCTCCAAATCCTACGTGACCATCCCGGCCCTGATGTTTCCTGCAGGGATGGTGGCTGGCATCAAGGGCATGTCAAACTCATTACCTGCGCTGACGCTGTCTCCAGATTAGGACAGGTTTGGCCAGGTGCACAGTTGGAGGTCGTGGAAAAGGACCAGATTCCTAACCGACCAAGAACACGTGCTACCATTCCGGCTGAACCCTCTGATCCTAAAATCATCCTGGATATTCTGAAGGCTAACAACAGCTCCCTTCCTACCCATAATTGGAAGATTGCCAAAGTGGACGAGCCGAGAGGAGACTTCAGAAGTGTGATCATTGTCATCAATGAAGAGTCTCTGGCCCCCCTGGCATCTTCTAAAGGGGTAGTAAATTATGGTTTCAGCTCCATCACCCTGAAAGTCTACAAATGTGACGAGAAGGAGCTCGAGAAAGTACCTCCCAAGCAGGTTGCAGTCCCTTCTGCACCAGCTAAGAATACCTCTCCTTCCGAGCCCCTTCCCTCGCTCCCTTGCGTCGATCCATCTTTTTCGGGGGTTGACTCCTCGTCGACAGACACCGAGATGGTTGACGCTCTTTTGAAACTGGACTTTTCTGATCCTCCTTCTCCCTCTCCATCACTCCTGGACAGTGACCCATGTGGCCTCTCTCTCGAGGATGACCTTCTGTCATCAGATTCAGAGGAAGCCAATAATACCGTGGTAATGGTATCTGTAGCGAGAAGTAGCCCCAATGCTGCGGATCCTACAGATTAACCTGCATCACTCCATCACGGCTTCGGCCTCCCTCATTCTCCGACTCAGCAAATACGGGGAAGACTTAGTCTTGATCCAGGAACCATGGGTTGTTGGAAACCGGGTTTGTGGACTCAAGACTCCAAACTACATATTAATCTACGCAAGAAAGGAAGGTAAGCCGAGATCCTGTATCCTTGCGAAGACCCATCTAAACATTCATTTACTCTCTAATTTCAGCAATCAAGACATAGTCGCTACCAACCTGGAATTGCGATCAAGAAATTACTGGTTGGTATCGGCTTATTTAGGTCACGATCTTGCGGGCCCACTCCCCCCGGACATCTTGGGGAGCTTGATTGCTGTAGCAGAGAGCCGAAACACTGGTCTCATCATTGGCTGTGATGCGAATGCCCATCACTCAATCTGGGGCAGTTCCGACATAAATGTAAGAGGTGAGCAACTTTTTGACTTTATCCTTAGTACTAAACTCCTAATCTGTAACAGGGGGTCCAAACCGACCTTCATTACTCGAAACCGACAAGAAGTCCTGGACATCACTCTTGTCTCCGATCATTTATATAACTTGGTTAAGGACTGGAGAGTCTCTGATGAGCACTCCTTTTCAGACCACCGTTACCTCAAATTTAGTCTTGATGACTATCTGCCTGACCAGAAGGCTTTTAGAAATTATAGAAAAACCAACTGGTCCCTTTATAGGAAACGTTTATTAACGCTTATTCCCTCCCATCTGCCTACTGAACCTTCTTGCACTGAAGACCTCGACGATTTAGTCAACACCCTAACATCGGCACTAAATGGTGCCATGGCCGAGGCCTGCCCACTCCGCAAACCTCGAGGTAGAATGAAACCTCCCTGGTGGAATGCAAATCTCAGTACTCTTAGGAAAGACAGTAGGCTCCTTTTTAATACTGCTAAAAGCTCCCGTGAGACGGCCGACTGGGACTCCTATAAACTGTCTCTGAGAAAATACAAAATCTCACTGAGGAAGGAGCAACGACGCTCCTGGAGACTTTTCTGCGACAACATTGAAGAGTCCTCGGAAGCTTCCAGGTTGCGGAAAATCCTCTCTAAAAGCCCTGCTACACCCAGCTTCCTTTTGCATCCGGATGGTTACTGGACCTCCTCTGCGGAGGAATGTATTGACATCTTACTGGATACCCACTTTCCTGGTAGCTCCCCTGTTGCTATATCGCGAGAGGGAAATCCCCCCCCTCAACCTTGCAGCAACTCGCTAGTCTTGATAACTACAGAAAAGATCCGTTGGGCCATGCGCAGTTTCAAACCCTTCAAGTCCCCAGAACCTGACGGTGTTATTCTAGCTGAATTTCAGCAATGCGAGGACATTGTGCTTCCATGGCTCAAAGTCATCTTGTCGGGCTGTCTAAATCTGGTCTATATTCCCAAACTATGGACCGAGGTTGAAGTCATATTCATACCTAAGGCAGGAAAGAGCTCGCACGTGGAACCAAAGGATCTCCGACCTATCAGTCTATCGTCCTTTCTGCTCAAAACGTTAGAAAGGTTAATTGATATCCATCTTCGGCAAAGTATTAGCCCAGCTCTGCTCTCGCCGTCCCAACATGCGTACTGCAAAGGCAAATCGGTTGAGACTGCCTTACATTCGCTTGTGCGCATCATCGAATCATTGAGCATCAAAGAATATACCATGGTGGCTTTCCTTGACATTGAGGGAGCTTTTAACAATGTCAAACCAAAGGCAATTACCGACGCACTTGTAAATCTGAAAGTGGATACCTCGCTCGGAGTGTTGATCAATCAATTGCTTACATGCAGGATTATTAACACGCAGCTGGGCGGAGCATCGGCCAGAAGAATTGCTCGCTGCGGTACACCTCAAGGTGGAGTCTTGTCACCTCTTCTGTGGAACCTGGTAGTTAATGAACTACTGTTGGACCTGGATACGTCAGGTTGTAGAGTGATCGCCTATGCTGATGACATTGCTATTGCTTCCTCCGGTAAACACCCGGACACTCTCAGGGATATCCTCCAATATGCTCTTCTTCGGCTCACCAAATGGGCCTCCAATTGTGGACTGGGGGTTAACCCCCATAAAACGGAACTCGTTCTCTTCACGAGGAAATATAAAGTTCCCCTCATAGACCCTCCTTTGATAAATGGCACCAGTCTCACCTTCTCTGAAAACGCAAAATATCTGGGTCTTATTTTGGATAGGAAATTAAACTGGAAGGCCAATCTACTAGAGCGCGTCAAGAAAGCT
The DNA here is from genome assembly GCA_945910035.1 of Brachypalpus laphriformis. Taxonomy (NCBI): domain Eukaryota; kingdom Metazoa; phylum Arthropoda; class Insecta; order Diptera; family Syrphidae; genus Brachypalpus; species Brachypalpus laphriformis. The sequence goes on along the minus strand of OX246755.1, from coordinate 166,825,888 downwards.
AATGTAGCTCTCTATTCCTGTAAAAAGGCTATAGGTAGGAGCTGGGGTATTAAACCTCAAATCACCTATTGGCTATACGTGTCCGTTATCAGGCCTATACTACTATATGGCGTGATCGTATGGTGGCCTGCTCTTGAAAGGGCTGTCCACCTCACTCAACTAGCTAAGGTGCAAAGATCTGCATGCATCTGCATCAGTGGTGCACTTAGAACTACTCCCTCCGCGGCACTGGACATCTTGTTCAACCTGCTACCCTTAGATATTTTCGGCAAACAGATGGCAGCCTGTGCGGCCATCCGTTTGAAAGCCTCCTCTCAGTGGTCTAGCTATCGCTTTGGCCACTCCTCGAGCCGCGGAGGGAGTGGTTCTCAGAGCACCACTGATGCAAATGCGTGCAGATCTTTGCACCTTAGCTAGTTGAGTGAGGTGGACAACCCTGTCAAGAGCAGGCCACCATACGATCTCGCCATAGAGTAGTATAGGCCTGATAACGGACACGTACAGCCAATTGCCGTGTTTTTTTTAAACCTAGCCAGCCAGTCGTTCATTTAAACGATTTGCCAGCCAGCCAAAGCCAGCCGATTTTATACGAACAATTCCCAGCCAGTACCTTTTTGTTGGGGATAAAATCAAGAGTAGTAGCCAGCCGGTTGTTGTATCTGTTTTATGTGTAAAATTTTACTTTACTAGCAACTACTGGCTGGCTAGGTTTCAAAAAAACACGGCTAATGAGTGATTTGAAGTTTCATACCCCAGCAAGCCGTTGAAGAGGTGTTTACGGCAATTAAAGAGCAGGCGAAACGAGTAAGTCTTAAAGTAAACGAGCACAAAACTAAGTACCGGTTTTCAACAAACAAGAAATTATCTGCTCAAAACATTGGACAGAAGGTCACTGTTGATGACTTCAACTTCGAGGTAGCTAATGTGTTTACCTTCCTCGGAACAAACATAAACCCCATAAATGACACCTTCGCGAAGATTCGACGAAGAATAACCTTAGCAAATAACTGGGTTCAAAACTCCTTACTCGACGGACCAAATTAATGCTCATCTTACCAGTCTTGGTTTATGGCGCCGAATACTGGACGATAAGTAAGAAAGCAGAGCAAATATTGGCTACCCTTGAGCAAAACATACTTCGTCGGATATTAGGTCCCATATGCGAGGATGGCGAATGGAGGAGAAGATACAACCGCGAACTGCATGAATTGTACCAGGATCTGGATGTTTTCCAAAGAGTCAAAACATGCGTGCCCGAGATCGCAGAGGATGAACGGCAGCCGTGTCTCAGGCAGAAACTCTTCAAGGGTCGGGAGCCCTTTAAGTAAGTAAGTAAGTAAGTAAGCAAGTTTTGCGAAAAAATTCCATAGAAGCTAAGATCCATCTTGGTATTGAAGTCATATGAAAAATTGAGAAAGCGAATTTAAAATAATACAACTGTAAGAATGTAACTTGTTCCCATGAAAGGAAAAATAAAATTTACATCGTAAATATTCCCCCTTAAGTCCAATTTGCTTAACCAGTGGTTCCACTTAGTTGCATCTCTCCCAACATGTAGCGATCCCCATTGTCCAATCGGAATTGAAAACATTTTCACACCGAAAACATAATTTTCATTTAAATTAAACTGAAATGAGTGCCGGCTTATTCATTGGAAGATATGAGCTCCTAAATATGTCCCCGTATAAGGGGTCTACCATATCTCCAACAACGAGCATTCAATCCCCAACAACCGAACAACAACAAACCATGTAAAGTATTTTCGTAAACACGAAAATATCTTGAATATTTCCATCTCCATTTCGGACAATTCTCCGTGGCTGCCCATTCGTCGTCATATATACGACCAGTTGGCCGGCCTGATGATAATAATGATGATGGTCACACACTGAACCGAACCCAACCGCTTTGCATTGTTCCGTAAACGTATCTGATGACGATGATCGTAGAGCTGATGCATGAGCGCGGTATCTATCTGTAGTATCGGTGGTATTTTGCGCTTTCGGTTTTGGCGATCATCGCCAACGAACAAAATTGTCTTGTTCACATAATTTAAATGTCAGATCGACCGTATTAAAAATTGTATCTTGCAGATACAATTTATTTGTTAGTCGCTTATGCACCGTGTGGTGTGTGCGAAAAAAGGTAGAGAAACGTCTCCAATATGATTACGACGAAGATGATTATAGTTGAACTTGTATTCAGTGTTCGCTCACATTTTACTGGAAATTGCTTTGTTTTATCCCCGTTGTCCCAGTTGCCCCTACTGCTCTGCCAGCCGCACCAATGCGATCAAACTGTGAACGATCATTCGCGATGTTGATCACGATGAAAATTTGCAAAATTTGCTAGCGCACTAACGCTGCATAGCATTACCAAGAAAAGGAGGAGAATAAAAACAAATTTAAATGATTTTGGATAATTATCGAGATGAAACAATAACGGGCTATTATATTGTTTGCGAACCGGAAACGAAATGTTTGATCGTGGCTGTCATGTCGTTGCAGTTTATGCCGTCAGTCAGTCATTCGGACAGTCAGTTGGTTGGGTTGGTTGGTTTGGTTTCGCGATTCAGAGTTCGTCCTGCGGGTTGTAATTACTTTAAATGCCGAATGCCCTCAAATGCACCTCGAATCGCGCCTCATTTTGTGACATGTGTGAGAAATATTTTTTGTTAGCTTAGTTGGGGAACATTTTTTAATTGACTCGATAGAATTCAATGAAGTTTTTGGTATTTTTCGACTTGCGGTCCATTGGAATTTTGGAAAAAATTGTAATTTGTGGGAAATTTCTGAGCGGAAATACTTAAAAGTTTTGAATACTTATTACGCATACATAGTTTCATAATTTTTGGCATTAGATTCACTCTTCTGTTGTTAGGATAGGATTTAAAAATGTTAAAACAAAAAGAAGTCAGAATACATCCGAAAAGCACTTAACGACAATGACGAAGCCATAGGGTTCAAGGTTGGTAATGAAATGTGCAAGTCAACTGATAGTGGTCATTAGCCATGTGGTAAAGCTATGTTTAAAGAGATAAGACCGCAAGGCATCATAAGCAGTTTTGATTCCACCTTGTTACAGAACTGGGTCTCTGAGACCGAGCGAGACTTTTTTAAAAACAAACGTACTAAAACCCATCAATATATATAAATAAGTTACTTCGTTTCCATTTAATGAAAAACGGACAAAAAAAAATAATTATAGAAAGTAGCTATAATAGGAAATCAGCACTAAATACAATCGAAGAATGTGCATGGTTACTATTAGACTGTTTGGAAGATACCGTTAAATATTGTAATCCAGAAATTCTTCTTCTTCTTCTTCCTTTTTTCAGCGAGGTTATGATCCGAAAATAAGGGATCATAACCCTCCACTTCACCGCATTTCTACTGATCCACCTGTGGGGTTCGCCTATTTGACCACAGAAAATATCGGCAGGCCTGCCGATTTCGGATCACTCGGTTACTGAGGACGGAAATTGTTTGTGCCAAACTGTTGGCCCTTTTTCGTTTGGCCAAATCCCTGCCAAACAGCTTACAATGATTACAGCGGTCCCATGTAAACTGTGAAATACCTTATCAAATTTTTATTTGACATGAGTTATTTGTGAGCAGGACATTTGTGTCCAAATCAAACCGTTGGCAAGGCGTTTTGCCCCAAAAGTGTTTGACAGCATTTGGCAACAAACCCTAATTTAAAAATTTCCCAAATAATATTTACACATATCCATCGAGTAAACAACTGTTTGACTGTGATTTGGATCAAATTGCTTGCCAAACTGCATAGAAAATTGGAACTATTTTTCAAAATACAGTCTGTTTTGTAATATTTATGAAAAACTAGCGGGCACCCGGCGTGCGTTGCTGTGCCTAACAGAAAAAAAAAAAAACAACTGTCAGGCGGGCACCTGGGGCTAAGTCTGTAAGAGAACAGTTTTGTACCGGGTAATAGTAAGTAAGTGGTCCAACCTTAAATATATATGTATATACATTTTTTTTTAGTACCTAAGTACTATAATGCGAAAGTAGTGGGTAGTCTGCTGGACCAAGGGTACCCGTCGGCGTGCATTGCTGCACCTAACAAAAAGAAAAAAAAAGTTTAGTACTCAAGTACTTTACTACTAAATTACTATTAAAGTAGTAGGCTGATTTCTACCAAACACAGGAACACTCTCGAGATAATACCGAATATTGCCTGAAAATTTGAGCTCAATCGGTTCAGTTGTTTCCGAGTAGATAACATACAAACAAACAAACAAACCACAACGGTATCGCACCCAAAAATGTTTTTGTAATTTTTATTTTTTTTGCCTATCACATTTGTACCGTGAATATCTACAATTGGAAAAAAAATCAACTAAACTGGTTAAAAATTATGGGCGGTAGAGGGACACATATGTACGTATTTTGCCACTTAGATTTATATATGTAGAATCTACCTCTCTACATACTTGAAGTTATTGTTATATGCACATAAGGATTTCTGCTACCCTGATTCTGTAAAGTTCCTTCGCAGTGCACAGTTCTGCATTTTGGGATTTATAATAGGGAGTCATCATGTTCAAAGACTCGGTAATAGCTGTGCCCTGTTTGCAGCGTACTGAGGTTATCTGTGAAGCCTGTTTTTTTTTTCTATATCTATCGTTGTATCAGCAGATGATGTGCCAATCTTCAGTTTGTAGACTGCTTTTACTACAAGATTTGATGATAACCTTTTTGTTATTTCAACGCTCCAACGTACGGGTATTCAGTGCTACACATTTTCTGGAGTTCATCAGCTAAAATATTGACTGGTAACATTTTCAGTAATGCATACCGCTATCTAGGTGCTAGGTACATTGATGTTTAATAATAAGGTTAGGGAGAGAGAGAGAAAGATTGGTGTAGTGGTTTTGAAACCCAAATATATGTATGTTTCAGAGAAACTTTTGCTTCTGATCACAGTATTTTTTCCCGACTGGCTGATGTCATATGCTTCAATAAATAAACAGAGCGAACAATTTTACCAACCATATGAACAACATACTGCCAGTGGTATGCCTTTGCGATGGTGTTCACACAAGCTTTCAAAATTGATCGGACTGACTCTTTATTCATGAGAAATAAATAAATGCTGCTGACATTGGTATTTGAACCATGAACCATAAGCGTGACAATTGATGGCGGTACCTTGACTCTCAGTCTTCGATTTCATGAACAGTCCCCTTTTCACCTCTGGCAATCAGCTTAAAAACTTTCATTGGTATCTTCTCTGGTCCATCAGGATTTTTTGTCCAAAACAGGATTTATGTTTATAGTAGATGCAATAATTATATGTGATACAAATGTTTGCTGGACCTGACGGCTTACTCTTACCAGCCGAACTTTTCAAGGCAGCTGATAATAAATTAGTATAGAGCATACGCCAACTCAACCCATAGCATAGAATGGAATCTCAGTCCGATCCACAAGAAAGGAGACCCCCGCAACTAGGCCAATTATAGAAGCACCAGTCTCCTCAATATCGCATACAAGACTTTTTCTGCGATATTGCGACAAACGCCTGAAACCTTTTATCAACAGCCTGATTGGCCCCTATCAAAACGGTTTCAGGCCAGGAAAGTCTACCATCGATCAAATCTTCACACTTCGGCAGATAGTGGAGATAACCCAAGAACTCCAAATTGATACTCATCACCTCTTTATCGATCTCAAGGATGACGATGGAGAACGCTCGCTGCTCCATCAAGGTCGGTAATAACCTCACCGAAGCCTTTAACGTCAAAAGCTGTTTTAGACAGGGTGACGCCTGGTTATGTGACTTCTTTAATTTCGTACTTGAACGGATTGTGCGGAACTCACAAGCAAAAACCAGAAGTACAATCTATTAAAAGTCAGTACAATTGTGGGCATACACCGATGATATTGATATTATTGGAAGAACTCAGCGGGCTATCAACCAGTGTGTTTGCAAGCATTGAAGCAAAAGCGGTCAAACTGGGTTTAGCGATAAACGAGGGCAAAATCAAGTATATATTATCAACAAAAAGGGACAATCAATACCGACGAATTGGACAGAACGTCACAGTGGGCCGCTATGACTTCGAGGTAGTAAGGGACTTTGTCTACTCTGCTATAAATTCTGAAAATGACACCAGCGCAGAAACCAATCAAAGAATAACTCTTGCCGATCTCATTTTTTTGGACTAATAAAGCAATTCAACAGTACATCCCTATCTCGAACAACTAAGGAGACTCTGTATATAACTAAGATCCTGATCACCCTAGTTCTGCTTTACGGTGTTGAAACATAGACTTTATTGAAAGCAGATCCTTGGTCGCGTCGAGAGAAAATTTGTTCGTAAGATATTCGGTCCCCTTTGCGTTGACGGTGTTTGGAGAAGAAGAATCAATGGAGAACTATACGAGCTGTACAGTGACGTCGACACAGTCAAAAAAAAGACTGCGTATTGGACGTTTGAGATGGCTAGGACATGAAGAGCGGATAAACACCAACGCTACGACCTGCAAAGTCATCGAATCTAACCCGGAGGGACGACGCAGTAGAGGGTATCCTCGCTGTAGGTGGTGCGCACAAGTCCAAGGGAACCTCAACCAACCTAGAGTCTGCAACTGGCAAATAGCTAAAGACCGATCTAAATGTAGGGGTGTGTTCGTTGAAGCCAAAGTTCACCCCGATCTGAGTGCCACTTAAGTAAGTAAGTAAATAATTATTCACAACTAGAGGGTACCCGGCGAACCTTGCTGCGCCTAACAAAAAAAAAGAAGAAAAACAACCGTCAGGCAGGCGCCTGGAGCAACAACTGTCAGGCAGGCGCCTGGAGCAACAACTGTTAGGCAGGCGTCTGGGGCTAAGTCTATTAGAGAACAGTCTTGTGCATGCCAATAGTGGGCAAATGGTCCAGTCTTAATGGCAACCGGCGCGGCGTGCTTTGCTGCGACTAACAAAAGAGAATTTTTTTTTTGTACTAAAGTACGATAATCCAAAAGTAGTGGACCGATTTTGACCAAACTTCACAGGAACACTCTCGAGCCAATAATAAAGTTTGTCTGAAAATTTGAGCTCAATCGGTTACGTGGTTTCGGAGTCCATAGCACACAAACATAGGTACACACATTTTTTCCTATGGAAAAAAAAAACACTTTCAGTTTTTCCCGAATTTTCCAATTTTCCGGGCAACTTTTCCAATTTTCCTTACTCGGACTATTACGAACATTTTAAAAGAAAAATGAGCCAAATCGGTCAGCCGTTGTTGGAGAGTATGAAATTGGAAAGCATGACTGTCAGCGAATTTAGACTATAGAAGCCTGGAGTATGTATCTGAAACAGAGGAATATCGGCAAAGAAAGAGAAACAAAGTGGATATCAGGAAATGTCATGGGAAAGCTTGTACGTGGGCCACCTAATGTGCAACAGACCACTTGTCTTTAGTTCAAGCTCTCGTGAATAGATGTATACCTCAACTTTCATTAAGTCCTTGTGGCCTCGGTTGAGAAATATAAACATTGGATTTTGGTAATGTAGGGAGCTGATAACCTTCTTCTATATGGTATTATACATTTCTTCACAGCCAGGTTGAATTTAATATGCATATGCAAAAAAATCGTCATTTCACGAAACCAATACATGCACTATATGGTATAGAGGAAATGAAAATGTATTGGTGATGATTTTTCGTAATAGAAAATTTCCCATGCAGTTTGTGATTTCGATTGATTAGCGTGCCAAACTGTTAATTGATTGTATTTATATATTTCCTTTTTATTCTATAATTTATTGCAAAATAGTTGAAAATAAATAAATCCAACACATGCTGTTGAACTCCTACCGTCTGGCGGTGTGGGAACTTAATTTTTCACAAGCCTGCTTAAAACAAATACTGGTTTTCAGGTCTGCTTATAAAATCACGGCCATATCAAATGGTGCATAAAACGTTCAAAATTAATTAAAATCGTTTGTAATTTGTTGCATCATTAACTAGGGAATAACACAAATAAATTTCACATAAAGACATTCAAAATTATAAAGAAATTATATTTTTGTTTGCGTACGGGTAAATAAGATGCAAATGGTCAATATCCTTTATAACTTATGAAGTGATTTAAAACATGTGTTTGCTTGTTTATAATTTAATATTCCTATTTATAATTTTAAATTCATTTTCACATTGGTATTCGATTTTGGGACCACTTCTTATGTTACACAATTGAGTATTAATCAATTAACTAGTTCTTACCATGTATGTGAGTGGGACAGCAGGAACAGAATGCAACATTACACGAGAATGACCGGCCAGAACTAATTTGAAACCAGGAAATAAAAATATAGTTCAACAAAAAATGTCCCACATAAAAAAGTTTTATTATTACCTCTGCACATAAAACTTGGTGTTATGAAACAATTTGTATAAGCTTTAAAAAAAAAAAGCAAGGCGATAGATTAAAGCATATACAAGGAGTATTCCCATCTTTATCTGAAGCTAAACTGAAAGAAGGCATTATATTTGTCCCTGATATAAGAAAACTGATGAAAGATGAAGACTTCGATAGGAAACTGAATGCTACAGAATTGGCAGCAAGGTAGTCGTTAAAGGAAGTAATTAGGAAATTTTTTGGAAACCATAAGAGCCCAAATTATGAAGAAATAAAAAATAATGTGCTTTAAAATTTCCAAAAATAAGGTGGTCTGATCAAACTTCACTTTTCTGATAACTTGTGAGCTGTAAGTGGAGAGAAAGGTGAAAGATTTCATCAAGATGTACAAGAAATGGAACGTAGGTATGATGGGAAATGTAATACAAGCATGATGGCAGACAACTGCTGGATGCTAAAGCGTGATCATCTAAACAAGGCTCACAAGAGGAAATGGCTCCAGAGAAGCTTCCATGAAAAAAGATAAGGTTTCACAAGCCTTTGTAATGTTATAAATACTCATTTTTATGTATGCAGCGTATATAAATAAAAAAATATCAACTACACATTTAGTTTTTTACTAAGCCTTTTTTTTTTTAGAAATTACCATTATTGCGTAATTATCAAAATTTTGTATCGTGAAAAATCGTGACGTGATAGAAAAAAACCGAGATTTGTACACAGGAGGTCCCCATAAGGAGGAGGTATTTGTGTTCTTCCAGTCGTGGCCAAAATAACAGCTAGAATAATTCTGGAACGAGTCAAAGAGCTTTTAGATTCAACTCGCGACGTCGAATAGGCACGCTTTCGCGCTGGATTCTTCTGCATCGACCACATAAACACCTTACGGATCTCATAATCGAACAATGCGTTGAGTACTGGTCCCCGCTGCATTTGCTGTTTATCGACTTCGAGAAGGCTTTCGATAGCTTGAATCGAGATCCTGTCTGGTTGGCCTTGCGCCAGATAGGCATCCCAGCAAAACTTATAGCTATTATCAAGGCTACATACGAGGGCGGTAGGTGTCACGTCTTACGCAATGGTAATGTGTCGGAGGATTTTGAAGTTCAAAGTGGAGTACGTCAAGGGTGCATACTGTCGCCGCTATTGTTCTTGGTGGTTATCAGTGATGTACTCCAAGCAGCATTGACGGAAGCTAATTATGGAATTCGTTGGACTATGACATCTTACCTTAGACACCTAGATTACGCTGATGATGTTTGTCTACTTTCACATCGGATTGTTGATCTTCATTTGATGGCCCAAAATCTAGGAGCTGAGGCAAACATAGTAGGGCTAAAAATAAACACAGCCAAAACAAAAGCCTGAGCACTTCTAATACCCGCGCTCAACTTAACATTGCCGAACAGGAAGTCGAGATAGTTGATAACTTTCTTCATTTAGGAAGTGTGGTCTCGGCTAATCGTGGTGGCACCGAATTGGATGTGTGCAGCAGAATCGGGAAGGCTAAAGCTGCGTTCGGAACGCCTGGAACACGCTACAATGATTTGGAAGACGGAATGAGAGCTTAATATTAAGCCTGTCAGAGAAAACACCTCTACCAACTCCATCTTTGGATTTTGAGATAAGAAGAGATAAGAAGTGGATTGACCCGTCTTCTAAAAATGCATCATCATTCCAGAGTGATCTTGAGAGGTTTTGTAAATATCTAGCGCAACTAGTCTGCATTCACATTTCTTTTTATAAGTGTCCACTTATCCGGAAAGATGCCTATGGACTCTGAATGGTGAAGGAGCTTAAGCAGAGGTTTCGGCGGGGCAGAAGAACACGTTTTTTTTAAATCTTAAATGATCGAAATTCCATCTGTTGTGGTTTTCATTTGTAAGGAGTTAAGTTATTGAACGGATTCAGAAAAAGGTTTGTTACAGAAGATATTGAATTGGGGTTAGTATAGAGGAGAGAGCTAGCCGATACCATTGAAGTCAGGAGGTGGGATGATAAATCAGGCAAAAACTCTTATTTCTTCCGGTTGTCCTCAGAAGACGTTTTGTCACGAAACGATAGAGTTTCTTCTTCCTCCGAACGGTGATCGAATGATTAAGATTGAATCACAGAATATCCCTGTCGAAGAAGCACATGGACAGAACGAAAAAGGATTCCCTAGGCTAAAGCTGCTCATCTAACGTGATAAGCAGGACTTTTCCATTAGGATTAAGAAAATGTATGGCTGCAGTTGGAGTACTAAGAAGTGTACATGAGTTGGGCCGTACATTCCATGCTCACGTTTTTTGGAAAAATATTTGTTATATAAAATAATGAATTGGGGTCTGGTCGTATGGAGAGAATCCTTTTGTAATTAAAAATTTGCAGAGAATATTGTAACAGTTATCACTGCAGACAAGAGCTGGGATGTTAAATCAGGCAGAACCTTTAGTTTGTTCAGAAAATATCAAAATGTAAAGTTTAGGTTTAGGATCGGCTTTGTTGAAATTTGTCATATCTTAAGATGATGTAGTTCGTAGTTGATGTAGTTAATCACTCCTTTTATAGAGCGGTTATCCCATAAGTCAGATTGTACCACAGAAAGAATGCGTTTCAAATATGCCTACGATCATGTCAGCACCGACATTAATGTCCCTATCGAGGAAGCAAAGGGACAGAATGAAAAATAATTCTTCAGGCTCAAGTCGCTTATTTAACATAACAGTTATGTTAACGATCATCATATGGGACTAGTTAAAAAATCATGAAAAATGTCTGTTTGATGTTTTACGCCAATACTACACATTCCATGCTGTGGATTTTTGCTCTAATATTTGTTAAATGTACATCTATGTACGAGTATATACACTAACAATTATTTGAAGTTCCCTAACCCCTCTTAAACTCTCCACAGCTAATGAATTTCTTCCATTAACCGTGTCATGTTATTTTACACCTTAATTTGGGACATTAACATCTTACCCACCGAGAAACTCCACATCACAGCAGGTGGCAATGATAAAATTAAAAATAATTTCACACCACAAAAAGACAACAAAAACAAGAGCATTCGGGTCAGGCCAATGACTTATCAAGTCTCGACAAATGATGTTTTATGAAAATTTCGAAAGGCTTCCACCTTCGACCGACAACCCACCAGAGCGGAACTTGCTTTTTGCTTGCATAGTGTAATTTATTATTATGCCAGTCGCAGTAGATAAAGCCAATGGCATATTCTAGATATGAGTTTAAGAGAGAACACTTTCCCAACACTAACAAGGAAACTATAGATACATATGTACGTACAACTAGAGACGGAGTTGTGCTGTGTGACAAGTCAATTTAAAATGAAGCCTCCCGCCGTGAAGAACCACGCCTTTGCGCGGCGGCTGCCTCTCAACTGCACACACAATGGACTTATGCAAATCACTTTTTCGAGTGCCTCCTTTTTCGTTATGAAGGCATACAAAATGATTATGTGCCCTCTATTCATTATGATTACCATCGTGGAGAAGTCGTAGTCCAAGTAGTCGCCACCGACGCCGGTTGGCCTTATACAATTCTGTTCGAACTTGGAAAATCAGCCAACCAGGAATCATTTTAAATTCGCCATTTATTCATATATGGAGTCTTACCTGGCATGACCGGTGTACCAGTGGGGTGGAGGTGGGCTACTTTATAGACTGAGAGGGAACAGAAAAAAAAACTAATTTATGAACAACCGACCAGCAGTGAAGTTGGCCACTCTCCTCTAGCCATCCGACCGCCAACAGCCCCCCGTAAAGTTCTGATTAATGATGATTTTATACGACTGCATTCGTAATGAAACCTGAATCGTACACCCGGGGAAGCAAATCGAAAGCACACTTCGTAGGGGTTGAAAATGTCATCCACAGGAGCGAAAAATCGCAGTAGAAGCAATAAGAAAACACAGCCTCCGGGCATGAGCAAATAAATCACAAAACGTTCCGCCAAACGAATCCAGTAGCATCTCCAGCTCAGCGGGAGATTTCGCTGAATCGGAAGATCAGTTGGCCGACTGCCTTCAAGTCCTCACTTTGTGCAGCAGTCAAATGCAGTCGCGCTCGTAAGGTACCACGAGCCTCGCACTCACTACGGGCGGAAGACCAACTTCAAAGTGGAAAGACGAAGAGCCAGCCAACATGGGCACCATGGAGGCATTGTCTTGGCCAGTTGCAGTCATAACCGAGAAAATTCAAAATTCAATAAATTTTTATCACAATATCTCGTGAGCAGGACATCATAACAGTGACCGTTTATGATGATACTGCATTGGAACTGTCATTTTGCGTTGCGTCGTCGTTGGCTCTATCAAGGTTGCATGGCATTATTGCAATAATAATCGCACTACAGCACCGATATAAAACTCAATGGAATCATAAATAATTCGTTCAATGGCTGTCGGTGCAGATGGAGGATGCGTGCGGTCGCATATCGCCACATTTGGCATGCCACATAGAGTTCGAAACTGCAAGTCACCTCGGGACATCAAGACCATAATTAGGTTGCGCGGCAAATGGTATTGGCGCGCAGCTCGTTACGAAATAAGATCAATTTTTATTGAAATGCAATCATTTTTATATGGAATTCGAGATCATGATTATGACTCGCTGTTAGCCATATACTAGGAGCCTGTGGTTCATAGAGGACGGGGAGCCGTGGTCGGCGCGCGGCCGAAGTCGGAAAGTTGAATTTTTTTTTGCGATTTTATTAATTAATGAGATTACTTGCTGATGATGAATTTATTGTTGCCGTCAGAATTATGGGATCGGAATTCCAATTGCCAATTGATGGTTAAGTTTTCGATAGCATTGTTGTGGGCAATTGGAGAAATTACGTTGTGTGGTCTACAGTAAATGGGGGTTCGAGTTCCTTCTTTTTTTTTTAACCAACGGTGGTATGCAATTATGATATATCTGTGATGTATCTGTAGGTAGTGGTAGGTGGGCTATACGTGATGGGAATGTCAATATTGTCCAATGGAATTTAATATAATACTTAACAGGTAAATACAGTCCAAACGATATTGATAATGTGAACTTTCTGTTGCGTAGTTTTCCTTTAAAGGTATGCAGTCGAATGTGTGATGCGCAATTTACAACACAAGGATGGGTGGCTAAGGTTTTAAAGATTTAGATACGATAAAGAACTTTAAACTGAGTGAAAACAGTGGGTGAGACTTTAAAGATTGGCAAACATGATGCGTGATACGGGTTTTGCGTCTATAATGAGAGAAATAATTTGCATTTTCCACGCCTGCCCCTTTAAATAAATTAATATGAAAGAAAAAAATATCCTTAACATTACATTGTTGAATATTTTTTGTAAATTTCTTTCTAAGCTCATGGAACAGAAGTTAGTGCATATTGTCGACCATACTCGTAACTATCGGGCATTTATAAAGACAATGAACAAGGGATTCGTTTTTAACATCATCTTAACAGCTACATCAAAAGTTGTTCCAAAAATATCTGAGTTAATTGCCGGTATCTATATGAGTCCTGATAGTTCTGATTTCGTTGTATTATAGGAGTAATTCTTTCTAGATGTAATTGTTTGTAGATTTCCAGCTATGGTTGTCAATTTTTTAAAGTCTTTCTTCATATTAGTTAACTTCTACTTGTTAACCTCAACTCGTACCTAACTTTTGTTCCAGACTCAGAAGCGACATTCTTCTATTGCCTTGCCAGATGGGAGGATGTGGATCTATGGGTTTGATAGCGGGTAGGAATGAATATTAAAAAAAATGCTTCAATAATGTTTGAAGGCCTTTTAAGAGCTCTGTTTGGTATACCGCCTAGAACAGAATTCTTAAAATTTTCTGCAAGTCATTAGCTTAACATCTAAGGCAATTGAATAAAAATGACAACGACTCACAGACCATACTTTATTAATTTCTCGCTGAGGAGAAATTGCCTTCCATATGTTTATTTCATTTCATTTATTTATTACTTCAACATTTTTTACAATAGACCTCCAGTTTTTAAGCGCAAAATAAATGTTATATGTTACTATAGTTTGTGCATGTGAACCTCGGTTGTATGTTTACAAAGGAATGATTAGACATTGACAATTCAATTTTCTCATAGAGATAATGCGGTTCATTGGTAATAATTAGCACGATATTGAATGTCTTAAGGACGCAGTATTTAATATATATGCAGGTTACATCCTAAAATAAAAATAAAATAAATATTTGGCGCAACAGCTCGTCAAGTGCCTGTGCCCAGCTTCTCGCAACCACTCGTGTTGTGTGCGTTATATTTTTCGCATGAATGGAAGGGACCTTCCATCAACCCCAGAAAACTATACTTGTACCCTTTTCCAGGAAAAGAAGTCATACTCTTAAACAAATTACACTGGAAAACGTCCCAATCGACATATCCAAAGAAGCGAAATACCTAGGTGTTATACTTGATAGGACGCTCATCTGGAATTCAGACCTGAACAAAGTTACCGATAAAGCGATAAGAGTAATGTTTATGTGCCAGCACCTACATGGTAAAACTTGGGTGCTAAAACCCAAGATAATATATTGGACGTACAGCGCCATTATCAAACCCATGGTCACCTATGCATTGCTAGCTTGTTGACCAAAGACCTTACAAGCCAAAACTCAGGAACAGTTGAATAAAATCCATCGCCTAGCCTGTCTGAGTATCACAGGAGCAATGAGAACGTGCGGCACGGCAGTAATGGGAGCAATGCTTAGACTCACACCGTTGCACCTTGCAGTACAAAAAGAAGCTATGCTGAGTGCTCTTAGACTGCTCAAGATCTCCGACCTTAAAATCGGCAACTTTACAGGCCATTCGAAGATTCTAGAGTATATTCAAAATTATCTTATTCTCAATTATCACAAAGGACCTTCGCTGGTCTAAGTGTGTCTACACTCTCGTGTGGACAGCCAACATAACCTAACCTAACCTATTCTCAAAATCCCAGATACCATGCCCTAGAAATACCGGTTCTCCAGGAAATTCAATGTGATCATAGGTGGCCACCACACATGGAGGAATGAAGGGCTTGTAGTCTTACCAAACTCTCAAGCTTGGTATACAGATGGTTCCAAATTGGTAAATGGTAGCACTGGCGCAGGGGTTTATGGACCCAGGTTCCAACGAGCAGCAGCGCTTGGGAAATCATTAACAATATTTCAGGCGGAAGTCCATGCAATTGAGTTCTGTGTACGAGAATGTCTGTGAAAAAGGGTCGAGGGTACTCGTATCTATATCTTCTTATGAGCACTAATGGCTCTGAAATCGTATACGGTAGGATCAAAACTTGCATGGGACTGTCTAAACCTACTCGAAGATATCGCTTCGAAAAACGCCGTCACTGTGGCCTGGATACCAGGACACGAAGGCTTCGAGGGCAATGAACGGGCGAACTGCTTAGCGAGAAGAGGCGCTAGTCGCCCACTAGTTGGTTCTAAACCCTATTTTGGATTTGGTGGGGTACATTGAATTTGGGCAAATTCAACATTAAGAGTATCTGGACTGACGTCTTCAGAACACTCTTCTTTTGGCGATCAACACCAAGCTCCCGTATGTTTTTCCCCAAAGTTTTTACTGGCAAATTTCGGCTAAGACGTGTTGTGTAGAGTCGAGTTTTACATTCCCTAATATTAATGCAGAGCCTGAAGAGCTTCCAATTGTTGTATGCCATATATCTGTATGCTTCACCATTCCGTAAATTACAGGTGAAAGCCATACACTTCTATCACTTGAATACATTTTGATTAAAGTGGCACATGTGTGTTAGTTAAACAAGTTGTTGAAAGAATTTTGTAGAAAATTGACCCGATCATTAGGCGAGGTTATAAGGTAAATTTGCTGCCAATTCACACAAAAAAGATGTTCTTCCAATCGATTCAAGTCGAGTCTTCGAAAGTCTTTTTTTTTTTTTTTTTTGTCGGGATAGGAAACGCTCAACTGGAGTACTCAAATGCAACTGGTCCATTGTATTACCAGAGAGCAAACCCTGATTTATCCATTTTATTGGAATTTCCTTGTCTTTCTAAGAAAGCCAAGCAAGCACTTCAGTGATGAGGAGCTTACAGTACCAGCACTCACCACATCCGCACCGAGGATCTGCCACCTGATACGAGCAAAAGCCGGACACTCACATAGATAATGTTCCGCGGTGTCGTCGCTCTCTCCACAAGCGTCGCAGATTGTAGTTTCACTGAAGCCCAACACGTTAAGCAGCTTGGCAAAAGCAAAGCGGCGTGTCAAGACGCTAATAAGTTCTCTACAGTCTTTTCTACTGAGAGACAGCAAGAATGCTGCTGATTTCTTACATACGTCCGGGAGCATGCGTTTAGTCAACCTGTATCCTGGAGAGTCATGCCACACACAATTGTGCTCGTGAGAGACCCAATCGTCAATGGAAGCCCTAACCGAGGATTCAGGGAGACCCAACGCGGGTTCGGGACCGGAAAAAGCCTCCTCTGAGCCTTGTCTAGCAATCTCATCGGAGATCTCGTTCCCCAAGATCCCAGTGTGACTTGGGACCCAGATAAGAGACAGAGAATTCAGCCTTGCGACCGAGTTCAAAGAGTTTTTCGTTTCACGATCTATTTTGGAAGTGATTAAAGGGTTAAGCAAGGCTTTAAACGCAGCCTGACTGTCACTACAGACACAAATGCTACGTCCCTTACACCTGTTCTTCACAACATAGTTCATGGCCATTAGGATTGCATAAGTTCCGCTGGGAAAACAGACGCATATTTGCCTAACGAGAAAAGAAGTCTAATGTCGTCGACTTCCACGAAGACACCAGCACCAGACCCTTGACTGATTTTAGAACCGTCCGTTAAAATACGACTGCATTCCATTCCTGGCACAGACTCTGGCCGAAGCCAGTTCTGAGTACAAGGCAAGTCGAATCTGAATTTGTGCATCAGCTGAAGTTCTGGTGTCATTGCGTCAGACGGCATATCCATAAGACTGGAGTCGTAAGATACGAGTAAGTGTCGCGTAAGTTCATCAAAATTCCAGTGTGGAGTATACAGAAAATCACCCCGCCTGAGACGATGGATGGCTTTGATAGTGCAAACCATGATATAAGTATCGAGAGGAAGCAAGTTCAGCAAAGCATCTAGAGCAGAGCCAGGCGTACTCGGAAAAGCTCCCGTGCAGTCGAGACAAGCATTTCTTTGGAGTTTGGTGCAAAAGGCAACCACATATTTACGCGAGAGCCCCTTCCACCAAACAACCGACGCATTTGCGAGGAATGGTCTTATCATAGCCGTGTAGATGCAAAGAACCTTATTTGGTGATAAGCCCCAAGTCTTGCCAAAAGCACCCTTACACTGCCAGAAGACTGGGAGGGCCTTGGATGTTTTTGACTCGACGTTTTTAGACCAATGAAGTTTCTTATCTAAAATCACTCCCAGATATTTGGCTTCATTGGAAATGCGAATGGTGACGCCTTTTAGCACTGGCTGAGTCAGACCGGTCAAAATTCTCCTTCTCGTAAGGAGAACAACCTCAGTTTTAAGAGGATTCACCGAAAGCCCACTCCTAGTGCACCATTCATCGATCATGTCCAGCGCCGACAGCCCGTTAGCACAGACCGTCGCCAAGCATGGCCCGACAGAAAGTATGGCGACATCATCCGCATATGCCTGAGCGTAGACGTTAGAACTATTTAGAGTGTTCTTACTTACTTACTTAGGTGGCGCTACAGTTCGGGGTGAACCTGGGCCTCAACCAACAAGCCTCTCCATTTAGCTCGGTCTTTAGCTAATTGCCTCCAGTTGCGCACTCCAAGTTGGTCGAGGTCCCCTTGAACTTGTGTGCGCCACCTACGGCGATGATTCCCTCTACTGCGTCGTCCCTCGGGATTAGATTCGAAGACTCTGCGGGCCGGAGCGTTGGTGTCCATTCGCTCTACATGTCCTAGCCATCTCAGACGTCCAATACGCAGTTTTTTGACTAGGTCGATGTCGCTGTACAGCTCGTATAGTTCGTGATTGAATCTTCTCCTCCAAATCCCGTCAACGCAAACGGGACCGAAAATCTTACGAAGAATTTTTCTCTCGAAGCGACCAAGGATATCTTCATCCTCTTTTAATAAAGTCCATGTTTCAGCGCCGTAAAGTAGGACTGGGATGATCAAGGTCTTATATAGAGTCTCCTTAGTTGTTCGAGATAGGGCTTTACTGTTGAATTGCCTTATAAGCCCAAAAAAACAGCGATTGGCAAGAGTTATTCTTCGATTGATTTCTGCACTGATTTTGTTTTTCGAGTTTATAGCAGAGCCAAGGTAGACAAAGTCCCTTACTACCTCGAAGTTATAGCTACCCACGGTGACGTTTTGTCCAATTTGTCGGTGTTGGTTTTCCCTTCTAGTTGACAGCATATACTTGGTTTTGCCCTCGTTTATCGCCAAACCCATTTTGGCCGCTTCCGCCTCAATGCTTGCAAACGCACCGGTGACAGCCCGCTGAGATCTTCCGATAATGTCTATATCGTCGGCGTATGCAAGCAGTTGTACAGACTTGTAATAGATTGTGCCTCCGGTGTTGGCTTGTGAGTTCCGCACAATCTGTTCAAGTACAATATTGAAGAAGTCACATGACAGCGCGTCACCTTGTCTAAAGCCTTTTTTGACATCAAAGGTCTCGGTGAGGTCATTACCGACCTTGATGGAGCAGCGAGCGTTCTCCATCGTCAGCCTGCACAGACGGACAAGTTTGGCAGGGATGTCAAAACTAGACATGGCTCTATAAAGCTCTTCTGTATAAATGCTGTCATAGGCGGCCTTGAAATCGATAAAGAGGTGGTGAGTATCGATTTGGAATTCTTGGGTTTTCTCCAGGATCTGTCGAAGTGTGAAGATTTGATCGATGGTGGACTTTCTTGGCCTGAAACCGCACTGATAGGGTCCAATCAGGCTGTTGATAAAAGGTTTCAGGCGTTCACACAATATCGCAGAAAAGATCTTGTATGCGATGTTGAGGAGACTGATGCCTCTATAATTGGCGCAGTTGAGGGGGTCTCCCTTCTTCTGGATCGGGCAAACGATGCTGAGATTCCATTCATCAGGCATACACTCGTCTGACCAAATATAAGAAATGAGTTGGTGTATGCACTCTACCAATTCATCACCAGCTGCCTTGAAAAGTTCGGCCGGTAAGCCGTCAGGTCCAGCAGCCTTGTTGGATTTCAGCTTGGATATTGCTATCCTCACTTCGTTTTGGTCAGGTGGACGGAAATTTTGACTATCATCGTCCATGTTGAATGGTTCATTCTGCCTGACAGCGGGATGTTGGTCTTCGTCGCCGTTATACAGTCTGCAGAAGTAGTTTTTCCATATTCTCAGCACCGACTGTGATTCTACTACCAGGTTCCCATTTTCATCTCTACAGGTTTCTGTACGGGTATTACTTCTCTGACACGTTCTTTTTACCTTTTGGTAGAACTTCCGTACATTGTTCCTGGTGTATAGACTCTCGATATTCTCAAACGCTCGCTTCTCATGCTCTTTCTTCTTCTTTTGGAGAAGCCGATGTTCTTCCCGTCTCTTTTGCTCGTAGAGCTCACGAGCAGCTCTCGTCTTCCTTTGCAGCGCCGCTTTGTATACCTCTTGTTTTGCTGCATGCACTCGCCGGCATTCTTCGTCAAACCAGGGGTTTCGCGGTGGTGGGCGAGCGAGACCCAGCACATCAGTCGCGGCGTTTCTGATGGCATGTTGGCAGCGTTGCCACTGGTCTTCGGTACTTGATGCTGGCGGCAAAGGGGTGATTGAGAGATTTCGGGATACGCGTTCAGCGAAGAGTCTGGCGGTCTCTTGCGATTGTAGCTTTTCGACGTTAAATTTTCTCACAGTGATTCTTCTTTGTTGCTCAGATTGGGATATCCGCATTCGTACCTTGGCTACAACAAGGTAATGATCTGAGTCTATGTTGGCCGCTCGGAAGGTCCGGACATCCAGAATACTGGAGGCATGCCTTGCGTCGATCGCAATATGATCAATTTGGTTGATCGTGACATGATCATTGGACCGCCATGTCTGCTTATGAATATCGAGATGAGGAAACCATGTGCTTGCTATGGTGACATTTCGCTCCACAGCGAAATCAATTAGCCTTAGTCCGTTATCAGACGTGGTGTCGTGTAGCCTATGCTTACCGACTGCCCTACCAAAGACGTCCTCCTTTCCTATTTTGGCGTTAAAATCGCCCAATACGATTTGAACGTCGTATTTAGGACATTGCTCATATGTCCTGTCGAGGAGCTCGTAGAAACACTCTTTGGTGGCAGGGTCCTTTTCTTCCGTGGGGGCATGAACACATATTAGGCTTATGTTAGCAAATTTAGCCTTGATTCGGATAGTCATAATACGCTCGCTCACGTGTCGGAAGCTTAAGACTTCTTGCCTAAGTCTGCCGCGTATGACAAATCCGCATCCGAATAAGCGCTGCCTGTTGCCTCTGTAGCAATCACCGTAGTAGATGTCACAGTTTTTCATCCTATTTTTGCCCGGCCCATCCCATCGCACTTCCTGGATGGCGGTAATATCTGCTTTATAGCAGTCTAGGGCCTCTGCTAGTTGTTCGGCTGCACGTGGTCTGTAAAGGGACAGAACATTCCACGTACAGATCCGAAGGTCGCTGTCCTTATTTCGTTTGCTGGGGTCGTCATTAGTTGAGTCATCCTTATCCGAGGCTTTTGGTTGTTTCGGAACCATCGATTTTTTACGTGGTATGGAAGTTACCCCGACGGTACAACCCCCAACCTGGAGGGCCAGTTCCTTAATTATTCCCCTAGGACGAGGGGCCGGGTACACCGGTGCCAGTAGTCCACTACGGGAGTATGAGCGCTGCCGTTGGCCCATTAAGGGCTCCTCCGCCACCATCTCTATTCCAATGTCCTGACTAACATTGGCAATTCCTTACCGACCTGTGATCCGAATACGTCGAAGCAGCTCGCGCAAGGTATTCGCTAAGTTCAACCTAACTGGAACTATAGACGCCACCGTTGACTCCGTCTAGGGAATTCGTCCGCTGCCGCCTGGAACAGGAAGAAGTGCTCTAGTGAGAAAAGCACTCTTCCCCCCCTCTCTCATCTGCTGCCACCAAGAATCCGCCAGAAGGGGTTGGTTACCCATTTCTTGGATTAAGGTACTAGGCACCCGGCTGTCACCGCGTGGAGGTTGAGAGTAGGAGTTGGTTGGCCTCAGCTGAGTGAAAACGCTTGTGTTTTCGTATGATCGCATGCACTACCGTTTGACCAGCCAGTCGAACACCATGCACCATAACAATGGACACAGAACGCCACCTTGCGGACAGCCCCTGTTTACCCCTGTCATAACACATTGGCCACAATCCACATCCACTACCAAAGTTCTATTCATTAGCATTGCTTTAATCCATAACACTAATGTTTCATCTACCCCGTGTTGTCTGGCCGAGTCGTACATGCAGTCAAAAGTCGCGTTGTCAAAAGCACCCTCAATGTCGATGAAGATACCCATCGCGTATTCTATGAATATCAAGCGCGCATTCAATTCTGGCCAGTGAATTTATAAGTGCGGTCTCACAGGATTTCCTACGCTGATAGGCATGCTGCATCTCCGATAGTGGATGCAGATTCAAAGCAACTTTGCGCACGTAAAATTCTACCAGTATCTCCATACTTTTTAGTAAGAACGATGTCAAACTTATAGGTCTGAAACTCTTGGGGAGCAAATAGTCTTCCTTACCAATTTTCGGTATGAAAGCTACTCTGACTGTCCGCCAAGGTGTAGGAATATGGTATATGCCAGCGCTAAAGTAGCGGCGAAAATTCTTTTCAGAGTTGGCAATAGCTAATCTATACCCTGTTGCAACATAGCAGGATATATTCCATCAGTGCCAGGCGATTTGAAACCATCAATAGATGCCACAGTATATTTGATGGCCTCATCTGTTACCACGGCTGATGCAATATACCAGCTGCGCCGAGTTTTCTGACTTAGATCAAGCTCAACCTGGGTAAGCGGACCAAGCTGCGGCCTAGTGGTTATCTGATTGCCAGGAAATTGAGTCTCCAGCAGAAGACTAAAAGTTTCCGCTTTCGTCTCAGTAAACTTGCCATCACACTTTCTCAGTGACTCCGGTTTGGTCGGCTTGCCCCATTTGAGAGCCTTAACCAACCTGCTGGTTTCACCGAGTGTCTCGATTTTTTCACAAAAATCTTTATAAGAAGCACTTTTCGACAACCGAATTAACTTCTTATAGTCTTTTTGCTTCGATCTGAAAAGATCCTAGTCACCTTCTAAATTTGTCTTAAGTGACCTATTTAGAAGTTTTCTGGATTCTTTTCTAAGTCGCTGCAGTTCTGGGCTCCACCAGGGAACCGGAGTTCTGCAGGGAGTTTTTGTCAATGGGCACGTTAGTTTAAAACAGCTGGTAAGGACGGTAGTCAGGTTTTGAACAGCATCCTCAACCTTTCGTTTCGTTCTGAGTTTAGTTGGGGTTTTGACAGATCTGTCTAGCTCTTCCCTAAACCGCACCCAGTTGGTTTTCCTCGGATTCCTCCTCTCCTGCAAAGTTATGGCCTCGCATTGGATTTGGAAAGCGATGTTTTTATGGTCTGACAAGGACACTTCCGGCAGTACCATCCAGTTATTAATTGACTTGAAATACCTATTAGATAAAGTCAAACCAATTACCTCCTGCCTCCTTGCCGTAACAAAAGTTGGCTGGGAGCCAATATTGTTAATTACCATGCCAGACGATAGTATAAAGTCGAGGAGATGGTTTCCTCGTATGTTACATTTGCTGCTGCCCCAGACTGTATTCTGAGCATTAGCGTCGCAATACATGACAAGTCCCATCTCCCGAGTGTATGTACTTTATGAGTTCGGCAACCGCCTTCGGTGGTGGACGCATTACCGAATCATGAGGGAAGTAAGCCGACGCAACGACGAAGGTTTTCCAACTTCCGGTCGTTTCGTAGCTTACAGCTGCAGCAACCAGGTCCTGTCCACAGAATTGTCCAAGCTTGGTTACTGAGAGGAAATGATGGAGGTTTATCTGCGAAAATATCAAAGATATAGTCGGAGTTTTATTAGTAGAAGGGCGCGCACCTGGTGCGCACATGTTTCCGGCAAGGCGAGGCTTTGCCTGCGTCAGCCATTTTCTGTCCGCTAGTGCTGGGACCTTTAGGGGTAACAGCACTAGCACCCACCAGATTTTGTGCGCAGATAACGCCACCGGTAAGACTGTGCCCGGCAGAAGAGCGCGCATCAGATGCGCACGCGCTTCTACCAAGAAGAGCAGGCGAAAATTGCTCCGTCAGATTGGACCTGTTCGAGCCGACCGAAAAGGAGCCAGCGTTAGGTCTGAGGGAATGATCCGCTCCAGTTGGAGTACTTTCTGTCGACCTAGGCTTCTTTCCTGTCGCAACTGAAGGATGACTGCTTTCGGCGCTTTAGTTGACTCTGCAGCCTCTTTGCACCGCGCCATCGCCGCCTTCCTTCTTCTCCTTTTCAGTTGACTTTTAGTCAGGAGCTTATCGGAGTGCGCCGCTTCAGGAGCTCGTTCAGCCTTATTGGTTTTCCGAGTCAAACCGTCACCGACACAACTTCGATCAGCTACCCTTCTATTGAGACAGAGATTAGACGTTCCAGCCGAAGCCTTTCCGCCACTTTCTTTGTCATTCCAGCCCAGTCTACCAAACGAGTCGGAGACAGAGCTGTGAGTCTTCTGAAACAAGCGTCGCTACTACTTCTGATTCAACGCCAGAGGCGGGGTGTAAAAGTATGGTGGTTGGGACCTCCATAATCCTCGTCCCGGCCGTAGTCGAAAAGACCGCGGGTGGATTATGGTTTTCACGAGTACCACCTGGAGTGGACAACACATTTGTTTTCTCCATCATACTGTATAACAAGTTTTACGTCACAGTCAAGACGTCTTCAACCTTTAGTTCGATGCCTCACCTGGGATCCTTTCGGATCCTTAGGGTCATTGACTCTTAAGCAGCTGAAGACTGTAAGCGGGAAAAAAAATCTTTATACTCGTATGTGATAGGCCTATTTTGCACATTCATTTTAAAAATCGCAAAAATGAGGTCATATCTTGAAAATACATGCGCTGATATGGGAGTAAAGCAAGGAATCTTGCGGATTATTTATAATACAAAACACAATAAAGTGAGTTGAATTATCAAAATTAAGGGTAGTCAACTCAAGAATAGTAATTTTTTCCATAAGTGACATTGAAGTCGCCCTCTTAAGTAGGTTACAGTTGAAGTCACCGCATATAATAATTTGTTCATATAATGAGAATTTATTTTCAAGAGTAGAAAAGAGAGGTGACAAGTCAACGTTTTTACTAGGCCTATATACAACTCCGAGCCAGCATTTACTTTCACTGCATAACATTTCAATAAAACTATATTCGATTGGAGACGCAGCATCCGACCAAACCATAGGCTTCACGTTAATGTAGTTACGCACGTAAGTCGGGAAATGATTTTCGTTTTGCTTACATAGTGGTTCGAAAATAAATAACCACTTCATCCTCGAAAAGTGATACTTTCTTGAAAATATAATTTCCAAAGAAAACATGATTTCACAAGGCCTTACCAAATTCCAGTTAAGGCCAATGTATCAATTCCCGTAGTGTGCCAGACCATTCATTTTACATAAAATAACATTACGAACAGTAATTAAATGTGTTTTCATATCAAATAAGCGAATAAAAACCTAGATGTATGGCCAAAGTCAACAAATATTACTTCAGAAGCGAACAGAAATTAAATAGTAATAAATATTTTGTTGCTTTTTTAAGGATCATGGGAAGCCCGCTGCTAGAATAACTGCCAAAAAATTAATTACGCACTTGAAAGCATCTGCATTTGGGCTATCTCTAACTCATATAGCACACACATTTCCAATGTATCTCTATGTATCTATCGTCACCTGTGATCTCAGGTGGCGAGATGTAAGCGCCCACAAAATTATAATTTTAAATTGCTGTCCCCTGCTGTGGGTAGAAGAGCTACTAGCTCCATTGGATGTTTGTTTATTTGAAGTTAATCGGATTAAGGCATAAACCAATAAATGCATTGGCACAATGGAATTATTTGTCCAAAAAAGAATTATGGGTATAGCCACCCGTTTGGGCCTTTGGTACCGGAGTTGGCTAGACGGCGCCGGTATGAGAGAATGAGAGAAAACTATTAATTGGACATAGTGGGGATAGAGATGGATGAGTAATAGTACCGCCTAACCAGAATTACCTACTGTATTCTCACAATGCCCCCAGATAGATCGATTTCGAGTACATCCTCCCTGCTGTGATAATCGCTTGATTAAAGACGCCTTAATTGCTTATTATAATCACAAGAAATTGGAATAAGCTATTGATTCACGGATATACGTAAAAGAATAGTGTAGTGGTCGCAAATCGAATATACTCCTTCCTGTTTGTTTTCGTAGGCTAGAGTGTTAATGAATTTCGCAATATAAGCTGTTTTTTATTGCAAGTTCGATGTAGTAAATAAGTGGGAGTTCGTTGAGGAAGTTCACTTGGTGCAGGAATTAAGTGGTACCCTTAGAAAATTGTATAGCTTATAGTTTGTGATACATAATATCATTTACAGAGTATATTAACAGGCAAATTGAATGCGTACGATACTAAGCAAAGCAAAATGCCAGAACAATGTTCGAAGATGTCTGTAAATTCCTGTGGATACTGCTCTTGAATTCAGAGAGAGTTGCAAAATCACCAGGACATACTTTAAAATGTAGTACTTTTAGGCACATGTTTCGGATGGGAGGTTGCGTTTTTGACAGCTTCTTTTGGAATAACCTGATGCAGGCCCCTGTAGAATATTTTTTGGGGTAGAAGAATCTGAAAGTCTCCGTTCTCCCATGCAGCGTGTTTCGGGTTTGTTATTTCAGAAGGATTTTTGCAGTTAATTGTATTGTTCATGAAGCCCAGTAACATGAGCTGCATCAGCAAATAATGGCATCGAACTTACGATCCAGAAGTCTACCTGAGAACGAAGCTAGGGAAGCACTTGTGGTTGTTGTTTTAAGCTTTGGAATAAATGCAAGACTTGCTTAATGCAATTTGAATTATGCTAGATAGTTTAGTTTCCTAGTTGAATCTTACTTACTTACTTAGGTGAGCTATAGTCCGGGTTGGACCTTGCCTCAAGCAACCAACCTCTCCAGCCAGCACGGTTACGAGCCAGCTGCCTCCAGTTTGCACGCCAAGTTGGTTGAAGTCCTCCTCCACTTGCTTGCGCCACCTACCAAGAGGTCGTCCTCTACTGCGCGGTACATCCGGGGTGGATTCGAAGACTTTCTTGGCGGGAACGTTCCAAGCGGCTCCATCCACTCTAGATGACCCAGCCATCTTACTCTCTGTATGTGAACTCTTCTGGCTAAGTCAATGTCCTTGTACAGGCCGTATGCAGACGGGACCAAAGATCGCTCGAAGAACTTTTCTCTCAAAATAACCAAGGGCATCCTCATAGAAAACCCAAAGCCCATAGGAACAACGATTGGCAAGAGTAATTCTTCCGTGTGATCTCCCTACTGATGTCATTTGCGGAGCTGACCATAGAACCTAGGTAGACAAAATCCTTTACTACCTCAAAATTATATCTGTCTATTGTGGCGTTCTGTCCAAGACGCCGGTCTTGGGTGTCCTTTTTTGTAGACAGCATATATTTTGTTTTGCTTTTATTGACCGCTAAACCCATCCTTGCTTCCTCGACCTCAATACTTGCAAAAGCCCCATTGACGGTTCGCTGAGTTCTTTCGATTATTTCAATGTCATCGGCATAAGCGAGTAGTTGTACAGACTAGTTGAATCTATGAACATAATTAATGTGAATAGTTTGCATTATATATAACCTCGGTTCTCGGCATATCTGGAGCCCTATGTACTATCTCAATCTCTGTCATCTGCTTGAGCCACTAAAAGCAAATTCTAGTTACATGAGCCTATTGAAGCATCACAGGCTAACGTCCAATAAGAACTCCAGTTGTAAGTCACATTTAATTTCAGTCCTTTCCTATTTCTCTTACTATTATAATGACCTTTGTGAGAGTTACTATCATTCCTCTTTTCTGCATATTACATCACCTGACAGTACGAAATCTTGCAGCGTTTCACTTTCCGACAACTTCTCCCAGTAGAATATTTGCGAAAGAATATATAAATGTCTGCGTCAATTAAATGGCCACAGTGGCGAACAATTTGACAGTGGGGTGGTTGCAGCACTTACGACGCCTGATTTCACCAAAAGGTTTACGTATCAACGACGCTGAAACTGAGTTACATGCTTAACTAAACAAATTAAACTACTGGGCTGGTTTTCATCCAATATCAGCAAACAATCACATGGACCTAACAGTGGGATTGACTGTACTCATCGTTGTTTTATTGTTTGGTTGCATCAACTGAGCTTTTAATTGTCTTGGTCCTTTGGTAGTATGGCACGCAAATTTTTGATGCACTACCTTATGTCAGTGCTTGCGAATTGAATTAATAATAAGAGACCTACTAGATTCCTTACCTTAATACGACACAAAATGAATCCTCCTTGTAGTTGTTGCACTGAAAACGAAGATTGCTTTTGCATATTTCCATTCCAACTAATTGACTTGTTACAAGTTGTAACTTGAGTAAGTACAGTTTTTATCTCAAGCGATTCATCGTTTCCCTAAATAATGCAACTCACAAAAAAACTCCCCATTCAATGCCACAAAATAAGAAAAGGACTTGTGCAGTACACATAAAACAAAGACATTCGTTGTTTCCTGTTTTGAAAGTTTTAATAAAAAGAAGTATATATTCCTATATAAGCAGATGGAAAGATTTGATAAACAAAACTGTAACGTCTGCCCCTACCTACCTGAACCACGAATTCATATCACCAAGTCAGGTAAGCAGCCATTTGCATACCCTTCGATTTTCAACGCTTCCAAATCACAAGGGATTCAATACTTCGGATTCTGATATAACCATTACCATTCGAAGGATAATACAGAGGCATCTTATTATTTTTTGTTTTTTCTACTTTAACCGTTCTCTTACCTTCTTTTCTGTTGACCATATGTTTGGAACTTATATCGCTATGGGCATATTTCAAGGCACTCAGAAGGAACCACCACCACCAACACTGTCTGGTGTTGGCTACTGAGCTGCTGGTGGTATCTGTTCATAGTCTGCGACTTTATACGGCTGTGCTGTTGCTGCTACTTTGCGGATGTTCCTTGGGTGCGCTGTCTTCTGACTCAGTTTGGGATTCTTTATGGTCCTAAAATACATTTGTTTATGCTAAAATCATCCAATTAGCAAGATTGTTATTTTTTGTGTTTCACTGATTTTGTCCGGCGATTGCATAGCTCAAAAGTTTCTGCTTTGCAAACGAGCCAATATGTTGGTTGGGTTGAGAGCGAGGGTGGGGCGATGTGGTGGTGTGCAGTGTGACTTTGTGGAGCCTAAATCCAGATCTCTATGGACTGAATTTGTTGAAAATGTTTCAGTTTTGTATTTCGATTTGTGGTAAACAATTGTTCTCAACTACCAATACGGGCGGCGGCGGCATGGTCGTGGTATTTACGTTTGGAAAGGCGCATATTTTACCTTGTGCAGTGTCGCCCTGCCATGGGAATTGCTAATAGGTTTGGTGAAATACCGTCTTGTAGTGACTTATGGATTTTGATTCTTGATTTGAATAAAAATGTATATATATGCTTGCATAAGGGAAAGGATAGGTAACCTCGGCAGTGCAATGATAGCCTCAAGGATATAAAACCATCCTGAGTAATTAATAAATAAATATTTGGCGCAACAGCTCTTTAAGTGCCAGGGCCTAGCTTCTCGCAACCACTTATGTTGTGTGCGTTATATTTTTCACACAAATGGAAGGGACCTACAGTTTAGTGCCATATCCGAAGGGCGATTTGTTTTGAGAAGCTTTTTCGAGATAACAATACTCTCGAATATTTGTCAGACGTTCGCGAGATGTGGGATCGCGAAAAAACTTTTTGGTGTTTTCTGGAATTCGAACACTAACCACTTCCACTAACCATCACCATCCATCCTGAGTAATTACTTAAACAATGCTTTGGCTTTTGAAACAGGACAAGAAAGGTAGATTTGTAGGCCGGGGCCAATGTAATTAGAAGAAACTTTATGAGATAGTCGCTTGTAAATGAGCAAGGATAGGTTAAACGAAAAGATTGGTGCGAAGTTTTTTATCTCTGCGGTCCGAGATATGAACCCTAAAAGAAATCCACGAAGACATTGAGTCTGTAGTGTAAACAAAGAAATCAACATGTTAGGATTCATAAAAAATTCTACAACCCTATCAAATAATTCACGTAATAAACTGTCTGCAAAAAAAGTCAAGGTCGCCATTGTGTTTCAGACATTGATTTTAACTGGTAAAACCTGAAGGATATGGGAATTCTCCAGAACTACCCACAGAACCAACCGGAGCCTGTAAAGCACTGAAGGCGCCTGATGTTGATGTTTGTGAGTTTGCTGAGGTTATTCTAGAAGTTCGCTCCAAGATGGGTTTTCCTTCCATTGAAGAGGGTCGGATACGTGTAGAGGAGGTGAACGATCGTTTCCTTCTCCTCATTGTCCAAGCAGCTATTGTAGAAATCATTTAAAAGGAGTCCGATCCTATTGGCATGCCTGCCAATGATGTAGTGTCCTGTAAGGACACCTACTTTAGTACGGATGAGATTCCTTGCCTGATCCATCTCAGGCCGGATATATCTAGTGATGTAGTGATGTGATGATGCACGTAGCACCATTCGGTGGTGTTAAACGCATTCTGTTTGAGTTACAGTTTGCATGTAACAAGAGGCGTGTCGAGATCCTCCTGTTCCGGTAGAATCGATAGAGTTGTGCCATACCTGGTTATTTCTGTCGGTAAAAATGGTGACATCTCGCCTAGATATAATATTATATTTCAGTCAAGAAGTATTTATTTTCGTCTGGAAAACGCTACAGTAACTAGGGAGGCGGAAGGAGATATCTATGCTCAAGTTTTAGGAAAGGTACCACATACCACACCAGATTCTATTTTAGAGCCATCTATGCAGAGGCATATAGATACCCTTTGCAGCCTAAGATCACCCCCCCCAGTCAAGTCTGGAAGCGATTGTGGTTTCAAAGTTTTTCCATGAAAAGAAGACGTGGTAAAGTGTAGTTAGTGTCTTGTGAGAGAAATTCTTAGTCATGAGAACAGTAGAGTGTCCGGTATGTAACCTGGCCCACCAAATGATCACGCCATACGTCAGTATTAGCCTGATACACGGGTGCATAAGGCTGGTATGCAATTCGTGCCGGTAGTCCCCACTTGCTTCTCATAGCTTTTTGCAGCAGTGTAGAGCTGTAGGGGTTTTCTTTATTCGCTCTAGGATATCGGGTTTCCAGGTGAGATTCTTGTTTAGAATGCCATCCAGATATATAGCCTTATCTGTAAGTCAGTTTCGGGGTCAAAACGGGGAATTTAAAATTTCTAAGTGAAGAGGGCTAGTTCAGTACTTTCTTAGAGATAGCGTTTTACAGAAGACCACTGATGGAAGTGAGGATTTTCCTCGAGATATCTATAGCAAATTCGTCTGCGTAGACAATTGCTTAGAAGCGCTCTAGTCTTCCTCACCGCCGAATATATGAATGCGAATAATCTGAAAATGAGATAATATGTAGACTTATTACCAGGTTACAGGAAAACTATAACAAATCCACTGGTTCACACACTTTTTTGAACAAAGTGACAAATGCGATGTACAATATTTACTCATCTCACCATATCTTATCCCAATTTCCTCGCAATTAAGTGTCTTTTATAACTTAACACAAAATTCAAGTATCATCAAAATCTGTTTAGTAGTTTTTTATATAAGCCCGTTAAAATGATTTAATGACCCACGCGCTTAATTCATTTGACTTTGAATTAACAATGTGCACCTTAACAGACTACATTAAAACATTTTTGGATTTATGCATGATAAAAATTACTGCACTGAAGAAAAATTCACCAAGTGGAATTCCGAAAATTTGTCTACTGTTGAGCATTGGCCGGTAGTCTTCCAACATATGGACGCTTGCCTTTCGTCGAT
Source organism: Brachypalpus laphriformis (assembly GCA_945910035.1). NCBI lineage: Eukaryota > Metazoa > Arthropoda > Insecta > Diptera > Syrphidae > Brachypalpus > Brachypalpus laphriformis. The sequence continues at coordinate 166,794,413 of OX246755.1, read as the reverse complement.
TTTTCTCAAATCATTGAGTTCGCCATTTGCTCCCCGGTTCGATGCTAAAAGCTATTCTACTGTGAAAATCCATTTGGAATTTACGTGCATCGGTTTTTATATTTTTATCAAAACTCAACCGGAGCTGCTACAAAAAATTGCGAGCTAGGAAAAGCACAATTTCAAGCCAAGAGAGGAGTCAAGCCGAGGCAAGGCCGGGCGCAATGTCAGTTGATGTGGATGAAAGCCGATAAATTGTTTCGATTTTCATTTTCAATTCATTTTTGATGATGTTACACACAAATGTTTCGCTGACATACATACATACATACATACATTTTCAATGGCCCGCTAGTCCTTCATGAGGGTCGCGGGGGTAGGATGCTCAGATGGACTCTCCATCCTTCTCGATCCTCCGCCATTGACTCCAATTCATCAGGAAGAATCCCTAACTGGCTCCAGGAGAGATGTCGGACTTGGTCCAACCATCTATTTCTAGGCCTACCGCGAAGTCGCCTACCTGATGGCACGGCAACCATGGCGCGTCTTGGAAGCCGGTCTGGGGGCATACGCACTACGTGACCAAACCATCGAAGCATAGATCGTTCCGTTCGGAGAAGTATCTGCTCAACATTGCGCGCCTCGCGTACTCTGGTGTTGCGCACTCGATCCCTACGAGTTATTCCAACAACACCGCGAAGTAACCTCATTTCGGCAGCTTGTATCCGCGATCTTATTCTTTCGGTCACTACCCAAATTTCATGACCATAGGTGAGAGTTGGAACATACACCGAGTTAAAAACCGATAGCTTAGCTTGAACACTAAGTTCGGCCTTCCTTATAACAGATTGGCCAAGCTCTCTCAAAATTGTTCCAGCCTGACCAATTCTACAGGATAACTCGGCATTGCTCCTCCCATCACTCGTGAATAAGACCCCGAGGTACTTAAACATATCCACCTGCTTCAGTGGGACTCCACTAACATGCAGAGTGCACTGAATGGGTTTTTTGGATATGACCATTACTTCCGATTTGTTCACGTTGATCTTCATTCCAGCATCATCACAAACGGCTACAAACCTTTCGAGTGCGCGCTGAAGTTCGGTTTGAGAGGACCCAAGGATGACCAAATCATCCGCAAAGAGCAGATGACTAATCCTTAGGTCTCCCACATTCCCCGCCACGGCTGCGCTGCAACATCCAATCCATCGTATCTCATCGTCCTGTAACCTCTCCGATCGTATGCGTGTAACCATCCTTGGTTTACGCTTTGTTAGGTGAGGCACTCTCTCGCTAAGATACAATTTGCACAGCACTAAGTGATGATCAGTTGACAGTTCGGCCCCTCTCAATACGCGAACATCACAAACCATTCGCTTCAGACACGATGGTACCACAAAGAAATCGATTAGCGACTTCTGCAGAAGACTCTGACAATACCACGTGTATTTGTGAATGTCTTTGTGTGGAAAGATAGTGTTCATGATGGATAAGCCATTTTCACAACAAAAATCCAACAACCTCTCTCCGTTCACGTTTTGATCAGGATTACCGTTCCTCCCAATCACACTCCCCCATGTCATAATATCTACACCCACATGAGCATTGAAGTCACCTATCAGGACAAAAGAATCCATATCTTCAACCTTTTCAAGGGCAGCATCAACTTTATCTAAAAAAGCTACGTACTCTGACTGAAGGTTCGGTGCATGCACCTGCACCAATGCCAGTGTTGATCTTTCAAGCTTGAGCTTTAAGATCGCAACTCTCCCTCCTGATGGTATCCACCCCAATACTCTGTCTGTCAACCTGGGACTTGTGAGTATCCCCACCCCCGCCCGAGCAGACATTGAGGGTGCGACTCCTGACAGGAAGAGCTTCCACCCACCCGAAAAGTCCACAGTTTTAGAACCTCTCTGCTTTGTTGAAGAGACGCCAACTATATCTAGTCGACTTTTAACAGCCTCCCCAACAAGCTCAAGATCCTTCGCTGTGAGCGATGAGACGTTCCATGTGCCTATCCTAAGTCGATGCCGTTGCCGAATCTCAGAGAGTCCATCTGTGCCCCTATCGGTGCACAGCGCGCTCACCCCCTGACCCCCGTCATGGTTCGCGAGACCATTGACAGGAAGCTGAAATACATGTTCTTTTTTATTCTTTGTTTTTAACGCAGCTATATACTTTTTTTTTCGCTCAAAAAAAGTTGGTAGGGCTAGGTAAGATAAAGCCGACGCAAAATTATTAACATCGCACCCCTGATATCTTACCCCATTATGATAAATAAATTTCATAAATTTCGGCCAATATTACCGTCGTACTCGTACAATAGCGTATCAGACTGACAGCGAGACAAATCCATAAGTGTGAATCCGTTTATAATTTTCAGATCCAGAACTCTAGAAAGAAAAAATGTTCTAAAAACACTTCTCCAAGCTTCAAAAAAAGCAGAACTTGAAAAAATTCCAAAATTAAACTTCAAATAAAATCGTTTATTATCTAAAAAGGCGAATAGAAAATTGTCCCCTTAGCCAAAGTCGTTGACTGATTTTTTTGTGCGAATAATAAAACTTACCACCAATCAATAGCACATTCAAAGAATATCGAATTATCTACAAACGTATATTTATATAAATATGGCCGAAGATCTAAATGAAGAACAGATTGCCGAATTCAAGGAGGCTTTCTCACTATTCGACAAGGATGGTGATGGTACCATTACAACAAAGGAATTGGGAACAGTCATGCGATCTTTAGGTCAAAATCCAACAGAAGCTGAGTTACAGGATATGATAAACGAAGTAGATGCCGATGGTAATGGAACAATTGATTTTCCTGAATTTCTTACAATGATGGCACGCAAAATGAAGGACACCGATAGTGAGGAAGAAATTAGAGAAGCATTTCGGGTATTTGATAAGGATGGTGATGGGTTCATTTCTGCGGCCGAATTACGTCATGTGATGACAAATCTAGGCGAAAAGCTAACAGATGAGGAAGTAGATGAAATGATCCGTGAAGCTGACATGGATGGTGATGGTCAAGTCAATTACGAAGAATTCGTTACTATGATGACATCGAAGTGAGTTACTAAATTGCGCGATCTTAAGCGTATCTACATAAAAATATATGAATAATTGTTAAATTTATATAAAAGAAACGCTTAAGAAATAAAAATAGAGGGAAATAAAAAAGGGTATCTCAGTGGGTTCTTCCTAACCGTAAAAGAATCTCGGTGTAAGTTTCGCGCCCTCGTGAATTCTGGCAGGTATCAAATCGTTACGACAAGATTTTTGAGTTAGGTACCTTGTTTTATTAGTATCTCTATGCTTTGATGATCTTTCAAGTTTTAAGTAGTTTACCACAAAGTCGGAAAATAAACAAATAATTATTGTTAAAAGCCATACTGCGTCATCCCGAGTTCATAATGAATTTAAGAATGGATTTCGGTAGCTAGGCCTTGGCATTCATAACGTTATTGCCCTGAGCTCGGCTTAGATCTGTTGACTTTGTTGCAGCATCAACCATATTATTTCAAAACCATATCACACACCTCCTCGCGGTGCCCGCTGGATAGCTATCTGATAGTGAACTAACGATGAGCGTATGCTGAGTCTGACGATATATGTGCAGCTGAACACTCAGACCTGCGTAAGCACATCTGGGTGAACTTCAGCGCGCATATGTCTAACCGGACGAGGCATCGCTTGTTGACCTGATTGGCTGAAATATGCGTCTCAGAAGTCTAGCAAGAGCTCTTCAGAAGGAGGACGTGCGGCGGATGAATTCTCTCGATGGAATCAGCGGTGACGTCTGCAGACCAGCGGATACCTTACCGGAGCTACTTCAACATATTTGGAGCTGGGGTCTGTAAAGATTTTCAATACTACGTTAGGGTATTGAAAAAGAGATGGTGGCGGATGAACACTTAATGGGCCAACGGCAGCGCTCATATCCCCGAAGTGGGTTACTGACATCGGTGTATTCGGCCTCTTGTCCTAGGGGTACAAAAAAAAGGATCTGGCCCTCCATGTTGGGGATTGTGCCGTTGGGTTAACTTCCCTACCACGTAAAAAACCTTTGATTACGAAGCAACCAACAGCCTCGGATACGGATGATCTTACTGTTGACGACCCATGCAAACGTATAAAGGACAACGATCTTCGTGTCTGCACATGGAATGTTAGGACCCTCTACAAACCACGTGCAGCCGAACAACTTGCGGAGGCCCTAGAGTGTCTTAAAGCAGACATTACCGCCAACCAAGAAGTGGGATGGGATGGACCGGGCAAAAGGAGTATGAAAAACTGGGACATCTACTACGGCGATTGCTACAGGCAAAAAGGATAGCGTCTATTCGGGTGCGGATTTGTCATTGGAGGCAGACTTAGGCAAGAAGTCTTGAGTTTCCGGCATGTGAACGAGCGCCTTATGACTAACCGTATCAAGGCTAAATTTGCCAACATTAGCCTAATATGCGTTCACGCCCCTCATGAGGAGAAGGACGACGCGACAAAGGACGACTTCTACCAGCTCTTGGACAAGACGTATGAGCAATGCCCTAGCCACGATGTTAAAATTATCCTAGGAGATTTTAACGCAAAGCTAGGAAGAGAAGACGTCTTTAGTAGCGTGGTCGGAAAGCACAGCCTGCACGACATCACATCCGACAACGGACTCAGGCTAATCGACTTTGCGGCAGGGCGAAACTTTGTCGTAGCTAGTACGCGGTTCCCACGTCTCGACATTCACAAAGGAACATGGCTCTTCTTTGATCGAAAAACTGTCAACCAAATCGATCACATTGCGATCGACGCAAGGTACTCTTCCAGTATTCTGGGTGTCCGGACTTTCCGAGGAGCCATCGTGGACTCGGATCACTGCCTAGTTGTAGCCAAGGTATGGATGCGGATATCCAGAACGGAGCGAAATCAACGGAATACTGTGGGGAAATTTGACATCGAAAAGCTACAATCGCAAGAGACCGCCAGAACCTTTGCCGATCAAGTTTCTTCTAATCTCAATCTAAGTCCTATGCCGCCAGCAGCAAATGTGGAAGACCAGTGGCAGCGTTGCCAACACGCCATCAGAGATGCCGCCTCTGATGTACTGGGTTTCTCTCGCCCACCACAACGAAACCCCTGGTTTGATGAGGAATGCCGGCAAGCACATGCAGCAAAATAAGAGGCGTGCAAAGCGGCGCTGCATAGAACGACTAGAGCTCTACGTGCGCAGAAGAAAAGAGGAACATCGACTTCTCAGAAAGAAGAAAAAAGAGCATGAGAAGCGCTCGATCGAGGAGATTGAGAGACTTTATTGCAGGAATAATGTTCGAAAATTTTACCAAAGGGTAAAAAGAACATGCCAGGGTTTCAAAGCCAGAACAGAAGCCTGCAGGGACGAAAATGGCAACATAGTAGTGGAATCGCAGTCGGTGCTGAGAATATGGAAGGAACCCTTCTGCAGACTGTTAAACGGCGATGATGATCAATATTCCGCTGTCAGGCAGAATGAGCTATTTAACAGTGACAATGGCAGTCAAGATTCCCGTCAACCCGATCAGAATGAAGTGAGGATAGCGATATCTTAACTCAAATCCAACAAAGCTGCTGGAGCCGACGGCCTTGCCGCTGAGCTTTTCAAGGCAGGAGGAGATGAGTTGGTAAGGAGCATGCACCAGCTCATCTGTGAAATCTGGTCGGACGAAAGTATGCCCGATGAATGAAACCTCAGCATCGTTTGCCCGATCCTGAAGAAAGGAGACCCTCTGGACTGCGCCAACTACAGAGGTATAAGTCTCCTAAATATCGCATATAAGTTCCTGTCTGTCGTGCTATGTGAACGCCTAAAACCGATCGTCAACAACCTGATAGGTCCTTATCAGTGCGGTTTCAGGCCGGGAAAGTCCACCATTGACAAAATATTCACACTATGGCAGATCTTGGAAAAACCCTCGAATATAAAATCGATGCGCACCACCTCTTCATCGATTTCAAAGTTGCCTATGATACCGTGTATAGAGACGATCCCCGTGCAGGGACGGGTTAAGAATATCACTGCAGCGCCCCCCCCAACAACCAGCGCTTGTCGTAAAAGGCGACTAAGGGGACAAATCAGATCTAGGCAATATAGCACCCAAGTGAGCCTAGCGACACATATACTACCTTAAAAACCCTCCCACAAGTGTGCATGCGAGTCCGTGGGTTGACACGACTGGAGATCACCGGTGTCATAAAAGAAAGATCAAACAATACTAAAACAGGAGCAGCACGTGTCAAACAACAAACACCATCGCAATATGGTGCAAAAAATTGTATTGCAAAACTGTATCATTATGGTAATACTTGCAAAAAGGAAAGGCACTACCCCGCAAGGCACTACCACTGCTGTGCATGGTACTGATCCTGGACCGAGCAGAAATGTTCGGGTCAGAGCTATACGGATTCCGGGGGCTAGCAAAATAATGAAACAGTTTCGACGCAATTTGAGGGTCGCGAGTTGGAACGTTGGAAGCATGACCGGTCGAAGTTACGAGCTGGAAGAGATGATGAATAGAAGGCGGGTGGACATCTTGTGTGTCCAAGAGACGAAATGGAAAAACACCGGGAATCGGGCGCGTTTCTTGGACGTTAGGACAAAAGATTACAAGATGTTCTACTACGGAACGGAAAAGTCTAAGAACGGAATCGGTATCATCCTTGCGGCAGAGCTACTTGGAAACGTCTTGAGCATTTCGAAGTCCAGCGACCGTTTGATGTCTCTCAAACTAGTAATACAAGGAGAGGTGTGGAATATTGTCAGTGCATATGCTCCCCACGATGGGTACAATCAGAGAGATAAAGATGCATTTTGGCTAGATTTACACAATCTCCTTAAGAACATCCCAAAGGAAGAATTTCTATTTGTTGGAGGAGATTTGAATGGACATGTCGGGAAATCAAACGAAGACTATGAAGACTGCCATGGAGGACTAGGATATGGCACCAGGAATCTTCCTGGTGAAGACATCCTAAGCATGTGCAAATCACACGGTCTTATCGTGTTAAATACCATGTTCATCAAACAAAGCCGACACCTGATCACTTACAGCAGTGGTGGAGATGAAACTCAGATTGACTACCATTTGGTAGGCAGTTTCATGAAGCCCCGGGTAAAAGATTGCAAAGTGATCCTGGGAGAGGCAATCGCTCGGCAACACCGTCTCCTGCTAACAGAAATTTTTATGAAAACACCGAAGAAAAGCAAACAAACAAGGGTCTCTGAGAAAATCAAGTGGTACAATCTGGACAAAGAAAAAGGCGAAGCTTTTGTTTTCGTAATGAAAAATTACCTCTCTCACACCATCAACGGAGCTGAGGATGAAGAGTGCAGAGCACCAAATATGTGGGATTCCCTACAGCGAACTTGCTTAAAGAAGTCCAAATCACTGCTAGGAGCTTCAAAAGGCCACCATCAACACGCCAAAGAAACATGGTGGTGGAGTGATGAAGCTAAGAAAGTGATAAATGAGAAGAAAGCGGCTTTCAAAGCTTGGTCAAAGTGCCCCTCTAATAATAATGACGAAAAAGCTCGCCTCGAAATGGAATACAGATGCTGCAAGAAAAAAGCGAAGAAGAAGTGCGCCCAGCTTCAAGCAGAGAGTACGGAGGGCCTGTATCGGGAGCTGGAGAAAATATTTTCCCCCGTTGCTGATGCAAACCAGGCTATCCAGGAGCTGCGAAGACACAATATGAACAAGAGCGCCACTATCTTCAAAATAGCCGCCCAAAGAATGAACAATGCTCAGGAGATTCGTTCGCCAAAGTTCATTAGCAATGCTCATGGCCAGCTTCTTGTGGATGACGACAAAATTCTGCAGAGGTGGCGACAGTATTGTGAAGAGCTTTTAAATGAACAGTTTCCCCGGCTATACTTTCCAAGAGCCACCCCTAACTGTGAAGAAATAGCCGACATTACAGTCGAAGAAGTTAGTGAGCCGGTCAAATACTCCAAAAAACGAAAAGCGGTTGGGCCAGACGAAATACCCTCTGAGTTCTGGAAAAAGATGGGAGACATCGGGTTCAGATGGCTCAGAATTCTTATCTCCAAATGCGTGAGAGGTGATCCAATGCCGAATCAATGGAGGGAAAGTTACCTCCTCCCTGTATACAAAGGGAAGGGTGATACGCGAAACTGTGATAACTACCGTTCGATCAAGCTGATGTCACACACCATGAAGATCGTTGAGCGGGTATTAGGTGGCCGACTGCGAAAAATAATACGGCTATCTGATGATCAGTGCGGGTTTGTCTCGGGTAAATGAACCACAGATGCAATCCAAAGTATAAGGATCATAATGGAAAAACATCGTGATTCCTTAAGGGATTTGCATATTGTATTGGTTGACTTTGAAAAGGCATTCGACAGACAACCACGAGATCTGATATGGGTGGCGCTAAGACATCGAGGGGTTCCAGAAACCTATGTGCAGATGATCATGGACATGTACGAAAGAGCAAAGGCAAGAGTAAGATGTCCCGCTGGAGTAACCGAAGAGTTCCCAATCAAAGTCGGGGTGCACCAGGGAAGCGTTTTAAGTCCTTTGCTCTTTATTACCGTCCTTGATTATCTGCTTGAAGGTAAAGTGATGGACCCCAAGGTACATCAGTTATTCTTTGCTGACGATGGAGCCATCATAAGTGAGGATCCTACATCCCTGCAACGAGCACTTGATGTGTGGGTGGACGTTTTGGAGGGAAATGGGTATCGCATTAGTTCAAAAAAGACAGAGTACTTGTGCTGCCCGTTCTCTGATCCACTCAGGCCTATTCCAGACATTTATTTGAATGGAACAGTGCTTCCCAAGTGCGAAAAGTTCAAATATCTGGGATCTATGATCAATAGCAAAGCAACTTGTGATGACGACATCAATCATCGTGTAAGCGTAGGGTGGATGAAGTGGCGAGAAAATTCCGCTATCTTCTGTGACAGAAAAATGCCCCCTAAGTTGATAGGAAGGCTCTACACCGCAGCTGTACGTCCAGCGCTCACATACGGTTCACAATGTTGGACGATGTACAAAAAGTATGAGAGTAAATTAACGGCAGCTGAGATGAAGATGCTTCGCATGACAGCAGGAGTGACCAAGCTTGATCGAATAAGAAGTTCGAAGATCCGTGGAAGCTTTCACATCAGGGAAACCATCGTACACAAATTAGAGCGCGACCGGCTCAGCTGGTATTGCCACGTTCAAAGAAGAGATCATTTGAACCCTGTTAAAAAGGCAATATCTATGCACGTTCCAAAGACATCGCGATGTAGGAAAGGCAGGCCTATAAACGCCTGGATCAGACAAATGCGACGACATCGGCATTTCATTGGCCTCAGTAACCAAGTGATCCAAAATCGGCAGGCCTGCCGATATTTTCTGAGGTCAAATTGGCGAACCCCACAGGCGGATTAGTAGAAATGCAGTGAAGTGGGAGGGCTGTGATCCCTTGTTTTCATAGCCTCGCTGATAAAAGGAAGAAGAAGAAGACCGTGTATAGAGACGAGTTATACAGAGCCATGTCTAGTCTTGGCATCCCTGCCAAGCTCGTCCGTTTGTGCAGAATGACGATGGAGAACTCTCGCTGCTCCATCAAAGTCGGTAAGAACATCACCGAACCGTTCGATGTCAGGAAAGGTCTTAGACAAGGCGACGCGCTATCATGCGATCTCTTTAACATAGTACTTGAGAGAATTGTACGAAACTCACAAGCCAACCCCGGAGGTACAATCTTTTTCAAGTCTGTACAACTACTCGCTTATGCCGATGACATTGACATAATCGGAAGAACTCAGCGGGGTGTCAATGGGGCTTTTACGAGTATTGAGATCAAGGCAGCAAAGATGGGTCTAGCGGTCAATGAAAGCAAAACAAAATATATGCTGTCTACAAAAAAGGACACCCAACATCGGCGTCTTGGACAGAACGCCACAATAGACAGACACAATTTTGAGGTAGTAAAAAATTTTGTCTGCCTAGGCTCTATGGTCAGCTCCGCAAATGACATCAGTAGAGAGATCACACGGAAGAATTACTCTTGCCAATCGTTGTTTCTATGGGCTAAAACGGCAATTGAGTAGCAAAGCCCTATCTCGAACTACTAAGGTAACTCTTTGTAAGACATTAATCATCCCAGTCCTGCTGTATGGCGCAGAGGCATGGGCTTTGACAAAACCGGATGAGGATGCGCTTGGTTATTTCGAGAGAAAAGTTCTTCGAGCGATCTTTGGTCCCGTCTGCATAGACGGTGAGTGGAGGAGAAGGTACAATGCCGAACTATACGGCCTGTACAAAAACATCGACTTAGCCAGAAGAGTTCACATACAGCGACTAAGATGGCTGGGTCATTTGGAGCGGATGGAGCCCAACGTTCCCGCTAAGAAAGTCTTCGAATCCACCCCAGATGGACGACGCAGTAGAGGACGAGCTCACGGTAGGTGGCGCAAACAAGTGGAGGGGGACCTCAACCAACTTGGCGTGCGCAACTGGAGGCAGCTGGCTCGTAACCGTGCTAGCTGGAGAGGTTTGTTGGTTGAGGCCCAGGTCCACCCCGGACCGTAGCGCCATCTAAGTAAGTAAGTAAGTATAGAAATCACGAATAATCATACCAGTTACTATTAAGCCAACCTGCTCTAATTCATCTGACTAATTCTAACCTGATGCTGTTGGACTATAAGAGTCTTACCGGGTTTGGTTACTTTAGCTATTGATAATGTAGGCTATTGACTCTATTCAAAGCACATTTTCTGGTTTCGTATTATTTTAAGACTCTATTAAGCTATCCCCATTCAGCCCAAGTGAAGTCAATGTGTCCATTGGTCTAGAGGGACAATTTCCCAAGACCAGATTTGAGGTGATACACGTGGATTTTAAGAAAGTTTGTCTTAATTACTGTGACTTCATTAGCATTTACAGAATGATTGGGGTTATTTAGTATCGTGTGAAAGCATTGTAACGGTTGCACGTAAGAGTCGTTTGCAGACTTTACCCCGATTAGTCCCACCGCAAAAAGTTTTTTTAAAACACTACATAAAAAGAATTAATAATGCACAATCATTTGTATACAATTACTAATTCTGACTTGTTGTAGTAATTGTTACAATTTTAGTTCTGCGACTCTCTCCCCAACTGCATACATTTTTTCATCCACGTCATTGGAGTCAAATGTGAAATGTCAAACGCTATTCACTTTAAACAAACACAATTTTTGTTTTTCCTTCGTTTTGTAGTTTTCATTACATGTTATGCATTTCTTTTGACAACTACTATATGGCTTCGTTATCTGGTGCTAGACAATTCATCTGCTTTCTCCTCCATATGGCTTCTTTCTGCAAAACTACCCGAAATACAAAAACACTTACTCCACGTCTTCTTCCTGTTTTCCGCTTTCAAGGCAAAAACAGAGAAAATGTACATTTCTTCATAGCGGCGAATGAAAAATTTCAAAATGTCAATCAAATTCATGTGTATTATTATTCCTTCGGTGGCCGTTCCTGTCGTCGTTGTCGTTGTCCTCAAAGTTTCTCCCTCGCGGCAAGACTAACACAAATATTGCCACGTGCGCACCACTTCCATCTGTGTGTCCTTGGTACCCGTGCCGTTACGCTCCTTGTGGATCATTAATTCCCTGACACAGTGTATCCGATTTCATAAAATTGAGACTCTTTATCAAATTCTATAAATATTTCCGTAAACGCTTCAACTGGCAGACACATAAACACACACATACATCATCGTCGCTCTTTAGAAAAACAATAAAGGGCACGATATTCTGCGAGTAATATTTCAAATTTGAAAATTTATTTTCACTCACTTATTGCCCTGTCCATTTGTTCGTAAACGGGGGTATCCACCCCCTTTGCCACTCGATCGTAGTTGAAGAGAGAATGCGTGGTGTATCTGGACTACGTTGTCCTTTCGCCTGACCCAAGTGTGTGTGTGTGTATGCGTGTTCAATTCGGTGGCACTTTGTATTGTCAAATTATTGATCAGAAAAAGGTGTAGCCTCCGACCTCGTTTTTGACCTCGTAAAATCTATAACAACTCAATATATGCGAGAATAGCTTCGGGGGCGAAATTGTATGGATTGATGTTCGTCGTCTACTCGAGTGTCCTTTTTCCTGGCCAGCACCAGCAAACAAAGAGACCCACAGACACACGGGCCGTATATGAAAAGGAATCCAATAAATGTCATCGAATTTATTGCTAAGTTCACAATTCCATTGTTTGCAATTTTCAAAAGAGGACATTATTTCCGATTGTCCTTTAGGACGTTGCGTGCAATGTGTGTAAAGAGTGTATGTGGGACCAATTGAACCGACCGGTTGAGGTTTGATATGCGTGGACAGGGGTCAAGCGGAATTTTGAACACAACAACGATGCACTGCACGCAGATGTGAATAGATTGCAGGAATTGAAAAGTGGGGTATATCCTTTTTAATGGTTATTCGATACTTTTATTTTAAGCGATTAGCAGGCATGAGGGTGACATATTAATCGGATAATTCCCACTTGAGGATGAGAGAATTGACTGCATTCGGTAAGGTAAGGAAAGGTGTCCTGTTGTTTAGTCTAACATCAGCAGGGCTTACTGATTTAAGTCCTGCCGTAGAACATAGGTCGTCAACAATGCCTGGGCGATATTGTGTTTAGATTCTGCAACGTCCATCATCCTTCTTTAAATCACTTTCAGTTTCCTTGATTTCTCCTTGACAGTTCAAAACCACGTTTGTTTAGAACTGTATTATGGTCTTTGATCCCCTGTTTGGAAAAGCTTGACAGAGATCTACCGTTTCATTTTTTCTTGAGTGCTGCTGGAATCTCTGTATTACTGGGAGGACCCACACATATTTTAGAATTTTGCTTTGAGCTGATCCTCATCCTAGTTTAGCAAGGGACCATCTGGACCATAGGGTGCTTGGAACTTTGAGCACATACGAGTACCAATACTTTTAAGATCGTTATTGTTTGTAAAGTTAGAGGGTTGAGACAATTGGAATCATCACGCTTCCTACCACGTTGTATTTTTTTTTTCATGCGGTATTAGGGTTCTAGCTGAGTTCCAGCCCCTTACTTTTTCAGGCCACTGCGAATAGTTACTATATGCTATGATAGTTTTGCATTAAGCCTATAACGCGTCCCACTTAAGCTATGAAAAGTGATCACTGTGATCGGGAGGTTTTGTCGATATCGAATTTGTATTATTATACATATTAGGGCAACCTGAACTGCCCCTGCAGAGTGTTCGCCACTCGTTCCCTTGCATTCGCAGATTCTGAAGAAGTTTCCAGTTGGTACCACGTGAAGGTGTCAATAACTCTCATTGTCAAAGCTGCAACATGCTTAGCTGTAGTATTGTAGATCTTCTTGGTATACGTTTATAACAACCCAACATCTATCGGGAGATGCAACTTTTAGCACGCCTTTGCTAATTATTGTAATTTAGATGTCTATTTCACTCTTGTACTAAACATGTAAAGACTATTTTCGCCTAACCTCTCAAAGTAGGCTAAGATGTATCCAGAATCAAAATCTCAAGTTAACTGAACTGACTTCCAATGAATTATTTCTGAAAACCATTCCCACAAGATTCGACCTTAACAAGGCCACTCCATCGATAAGAATCCGCTTCTCGATTCACTCCACTCACGTCCTCAAGTCTACGCATTATCACGTCCTCTGCGTATAACAAGAATAAAGCTAATATGACCTTGCCCACTGAATAGGAACCGTACAATTTCTCACTCACCTACAACGCAGTTGTAAATAAATATCAAATTGATATGCAGACACCGCAAATGACCATGCCATAAATTCTCTAGAAATAATTCAACAGAATTCTTAAATTAATATGGGTTAACATCAGTTCTAACGGTACGACTGACGGCGCGGTATTGGTAATTATGCACTCACAGTAGGTATTCCTACTGTGTCCACACTATCCGGTTGCACCTGACAAAAATTTACAAAGATACTTTTGCTCTTGTGCAAAAAAAATACATAAAAAAACTCTCCCATAATTCATAGATACGTACGGATACATGCTGCACTCGTAGTCTCGGTCAACTGGCGGCGGCGGCGGTAGCTTCTTCGTTCTTGTCGATCGGTGCTATCGCGATCGGATTAATTAGTAATTTCGCTGTGAATACAACCGAATTCGATGTCGTTTGACAAACGGAACATGGAGCTATCTCACAGTATGGAGTATGCTTCATAACAAAAAAGAAATAAACATAACACGATCTTGATTATTGATGCAAGTGAAATGGCAAATACCTGTACAATACACAACACGGCTATGCGAACCTAGTGACCGATATTCATATGCGAGAGGTATGGACTGACAGAGGGATCGTGAGTGAGACTTCGTAGCCCAGAAGCCTACAGTGGATATGACACAGGGAAAGGGGAGTTGGGGTTTGATGACAAAATTCGCGATAAATAATAAAACCATAAACATACTCAATTTGAATGCAAAATGAAGTACATCTTTCTTTTCAGATATTACCGTACATGATCGTGCCGTGATTGCTGTGGGCAAATGCACGCATTACTGGCTGGGCACATACGCACTAAGCTATCTGTGTACACTGCGAAAAAAAATCTTTACAAAAGTTGCCTGGTATTCATTTACTTTTTATCTTCAACTGCAGAAAGTCCTTCAAGTTTGACAGGAAACATTAAGTGGATCGTAGTTTTTTATTCCACTTTCCAGATGAGAGTTATTGTCTTAGCCTCTTAGTTAAGTTCACCACGGTATAGTAAATAAGCGATATTAGTTGACGAATAATGGCTTTGAAAGAGCCTTGCTGCTAGTACCAGCTGTCCCTATTATGAATTGTTTGGAGAGTCACTTTCTTAGGCAACCGGTCGTTGTTCATATTGAGGACTTTCAAGATATAATCAACTTGTAAGTTAAGTGTTTTGATAAACAGTGGAGACAATCCCGTTTCCAACATAATCATGTAGTTGGGGGTGCTAGTTGGTAGCTGAAATACTCGTTTGACGTAGTAGCTCAACAACTTTTCGACTGTTTCATAGTGTCTGCAACTCCATACTTGCGCCCCATAAAACAAAATGGCCTCAGACGCTGGCTCAAAAATTTTGTACTTCCTGCTGTGCGCAATGTTTTTATTGGCAAAACATGGTTTCCATGTGGCATTGATAGCGCATTTAGCCTTGAGAAGTTTCTCCGTGCTTAAATTTTTCGTGAAGTAAACGCCAAGGTATTTATAATCATTGACTAATTCGATGCTCTCGCCATTAAAATTCCACTTTTCATTTAAGCAATTTCTCCCTCCGCCTCCTTTAAAAATCAGTACTTTGGATTTCTCCAAATTTACTGACAGATTCCACAATGAGCAATATTGATGCAGGCGTTTGATCATCAATTGAAGAGACTCGGGCGTATATGCAAGTAAAACTACTATGTCGTCCGCAAAAAGCAAGCCTTAATTTGTTGTCCGACCTACTCAATACCACCGGGCAAGAAATGAATTACGTCGTCGATAAACAGTGAAAATAAAGACGGGCTTAAAGTACATCCTTTTTTTTTTTTTTTACCGAGAGCAGGTGAAAAATCTTCCAAAAACACCATAAGGCCCGACCGCGCGTGCTTATGGTAGTGTGAGATTTTTACTCACTAAAAAAACACCTCTCTTCAAAATTAATACTACAACTAAGCCAGTGCTTATCCAGTAGTTTTATTTTCGCTTACGAGAATCGTTATTCTAGAAAAAGATGATCGTATGTGATTAAAAATAAATGTAGCACTTTAGACAGGTTAAATTCCAATGAAAGTTCCTGCCTTTTTTACGACCTTCATATTCTACGACGCGAGGTCAAAAGGTTTCGTCCTTTGAAGACGACGAATTGAATTGTTCGCGCCAAGTAGTTGAGTGATAGTACGGTTACAATGGCCGTGAACACGATCTTTGTGTTTACGCGCAAATTTTGTTATCTCTTCGACAACGCTGGGAATTCCCAGATCCCGATGAATATCTTCGTTACGTACATACCATGGTGCGTTAACGATCGTTCTAAGAACTTTATTTTCAAAAGTTTGTATGATGTTTCTATTGCTTTTCTTGGTACAACCCCATAGTTGTATACCATACGTCCACACTGGCTTTAGCACTTGCTTATAGATAAGCAGTTTGTTATGTAGGCTCAACTTCGAATGTTTTCCGAGTAGCCAGTACATTTGTCGGTATTTGTTTTGAAGTTCGTCGCGTTTCTTTTTCACGTGCGATTTCCATTTGAGCTTGACATCTAGAGTCGTTCCTAGATATTTTGCTTCGTTTGCGTACGGTATTTGAGCCGAGTTTAGATATACAGGCAATCTATCCACTTTTTTGTAGGTAAAGTTGACGTGAGTAGATTTGCTTTCGTTCAGCACAATACGCCAAGAATTCGTCCAAGCGTGGACTTTATTAATAGCATGATGAAGCTTTCCGGTTGCTGCTTCAACGGTATCGCCCGTTGTCAATATCGCCGTATCGTCCGCAAACGTGGCGACGACACAGTTTCTTTCTTGCGGGATATCACGGGTGTAGAGTACATATAGAAGTGGGCCAAGGACACTTCCTTGCGGGACTCCGGCTGCAATCTCCTTGAAGTCAGAGTAATCGTTTCCGTGCTTAACACGAAAGAGTCTCTCGGTGAGGTACGATCGTAAGATTAAAAAGAGTTGCCGTGGCAGTAGTCGTTGCAATTTATATTCCAAGCCTTCGTGCCAAACCTTATTGAAAGCTTGTGAGACGTCAAGAAATACAGCACAACAAATCTTTTTTTCTTCCAGAGCTTTCTCAATCACGTCAGTTATTTTGTGGACTTGGTCAATTGCTTGATTCTAAATCCAAACTGATGGTCAGGAACGAGACGTCTTTCGTCGATTACGGGCTGTAGACGTTTGGAAAGTAGTTTTTCAAATATTTTTGAGATAACCGGCAATAGGGAAATAATAGGCCGATATGATTTCATTTAGCTGTTTGCCTGGTTTCGGGACAATTATAATCTCGGCGACTTTCCATTGTCTCGGAACATAGAGCAATCTGAACGAAGCGTTGATCAAATAGAGCAGTTTGATCATAGCTTTATTCGGCAATTCTTTAACTACCTGCGCCGTTATCAAGTCGTAACCTGGAGCTTTTTTCGCCTTTAAATTTTTAATCAATTCCCTCAGTTCAATCAATGCAACTTTTTTTACTTTAAAGTTGTCAGATGTCGTGACTGGGGAGTCGGGCGTTAACGAAGGGCCGTCGAATGGCTTAAACGTTTCTTCTAAGTGCAAAGCAAAAAGTTCTGCCCTTTCTTTGTCGCTCTTGGCCCAGTTTCCATCGTTTTTCCGAATTGGTGGTGCTTGCATTTTAGTTTTCCGGATGCCTTTTAGCGCTTTCCAAAACGAATAATTTGATTCTCTTTCACCGGAAAGATTTTCAAGATAGGTCGCTATCTTTTTGCTTTTAAATTCGCGAATACCATCTCTAAGGCGATTGCGAAGTCGGTTAAGGACAGTTTTATGCTGCGGTGCACGAGTGATTTGCCATTTCTTTCGTGCTTTTCGTTTCTCTCTCACCAGTTCAATGATTTCTCTGGGATACTTTTCGTTGCGGTTGATCTTATAGCTTCTAGAAGGAGTGTTTTTCCACGCCGCTCTTAGGATTGTTTCCACGAAACCATCAACTTCGTCCTCTAGTTCACAAGGTGTTTTAAGTGAAACATTTAAGGCGATATTTGTTTCGCAATCATTTCTAAAACCCTCTCAGTTTGTTCTATTGCTAGTAAGTCTTGGAGGCCCTTTTTTCTTGATCAGCGCTTCTCCAAGTAATAAAATTACCGGCGAGTGGTCAGAAGAGAGATCAAAACATTCTTTGACTGTAACAAACTTCTCGTAAATGCCTTTTGTAACAAAAAAATCGGTAAGATCGGGAATTTTTCCTGAGTCGGTCGGCCAATAGGTCGGTTTTCCTGTCGAATAAAAACAGCAACCGAATTCATTTGCCACTTCGTAGAGAATTTTTCCTTTAGAAAATGTAGATCTTGAACCCTAGAAGGTGTGCTTCGCGTTGAAATCTCCACCAATAAGAAAATTTGAACCAAGAGCATTGAAGACACGAAAGTAGTCGTCTTTTTCTAGTGGGCATCGCGGCGGACAGTAAACAGACGCTATATTGTAACTCAGGTGTTTATTTTTAACCCTTACCGCGCACAACTGAAGTTTTTCCAGCTCTATGCTTATGTCGACCGAATGTTCGATGTTAGTTTTAATGAATAAGGACGAACCGCCCCGCGCGGTTGATAGGCGTGATAACCAGCGTAGCCTCTTATCTTTATCTGCGATTCCCTTGTTAGATGGGTTTCGGAGATCAAACATATGTCGATATTTTCTCTTATTAGAAATATTTCTAATTCGTTAAATTTTTGTAAGAGTCCGTTTGCATTCCATGTTACTATTTTAAGCAAAGAGTTCATATTTACTTAGATTTAGATTTATGGTTAGCCATACAAAAGCTTTCGACGTTACTGAGACGTTCGAGAATCTGTTTGTTAATTTCACAATGTTCCTCGAATTTAGCATAGATGCAGTTTAGAATTTCATTCAATGGATCAGAGGGTGATCCGACGTTTCGTTTGCTTCCTTTGACTGCAGCCTGAGAATACGTCAGACGTACGGGGTTCGCTGGCTGGTCAGAGGTTATTTTTCGTTCAGCCTTTTTAGTGGACGACTTTGACGTACGTTTCTCGGATCTCAAATGGATCCATTGTGCTCCCCTGACGTGGAGTTTCCTGGCTGAAGAGGACCACTTCTGTTTTCGCTGGATTAACGTTCAGTCCACAACTTCTCGCCCAGTTATGGAGGGTATTCAGGGCCGATTGCAGAAGTTCGGTGATAGTGTCGAGAAATTTGCCGGACATAAGTTGGACGATGTCGTCTGCATAAGCAACAACTTTTACTCCGCTGAGTCGGTCCAGTGATAATCTTATTCATTCGTTTTTCACATTGTTAAAGGCTCCTTCCACGTCTAAAAAGGCCGCTAAAGTGATTCTTTGTGGTAGAGTGGTTGCTCGATTATTGCTACCACTTCGTGCATGTTGTGCTGGGGACATGTCTCTAGGGCTTAATTTGGAGCGAATGTGTAGATCTATTAGTCTTTCAAAAGTCTTCAACACGAATGAAGAAAGGCTGATCGGCCTGAAGTCTTTTGGGTTTGTGTGGGTCGGTTTACCAGCTTTAGGTATGAAGATGACTTTAACCTCCAGGTTTCAGGTACAAATTACAGTTTAGCCACCCGCGCAAAGTGGTCGCTAGCCGAGGAATGACGTATTCCCTACTGCTTTGTAACATCATGGTGAAGATACCTATTGCCCAATTCAGTTTGTATTCATCCACAATTTCGGCGAATAGAGAGTAATAAACGCTAACACCTGCCTTTGCTGATAAGTGGATTCTTCCTGGAAACTATTTCATATAATCCTCTAGCACCTACACATTTTATATTAGCTTTTAATTGGTCTCCCTTATCGGGTGTATTTTCAATGTGTTCGGTTGATTTCTTGAAGTACCTATTTAGGCTTAGCTGAATTAAGAAAATCTCTTATTTCATACCCAACTTCACCCATTACATTCTTTACTATGATTTTGACCATTACTGAACATTTTTTTAATAGTTTTTTTTTTAGAAATTCATAGTAACGCTTATTCTTTTTTCTCACATTGCTATTTAATTTCGAACTTCCAAAGGAAAACGCTTTTATATTCTCCATCTGTGCTAATTTTTCTACCACAAAATCGTACAGATACCTCAGATCAAAATCGATGATTAACGAATATCTGAATGTTATGAATTATTTTGTAATTTAATAATTTTAGTCTTAGCCGCTGTTCTTAACCGTGATCTTTCTAGTTTTATGATCTCCCCAGATTTCCTGCGCTCTAACACAGGCTACAAAGCCTTATCATATTTCACTATGTGTGAGCTCTGCTCCTCTTTTGGCCAGTGCGCCGGCCTTTTGGTTGCCTACAATATCGCAGTGTCCAGGTATCCAACATAATCTGACACGGTTCTGCGTACAAAATGTCTTAAGCATTGTGCGGAAATTCCTGACGATTTCAGATTTGGTGATGTAAGGCTCTAGCGTCTTTAGCGCAGCCTGACTGTCAATGTAGATGTCGATATTCTTATCGGCTATTGATCCCATCTGAAGTAATTCCACAGCTTTAACTACAGCTAGAATTTCTGCTTGGAACATACTTCATGTGTTCGGAAGTCTCAGAGCCACCTGTAGGCTAATATCGCTCGAGTATATACATGACCCCGTATCCTATCTGGTCTTAGAACCATCTGTATATATGTTATTGCAATCTCGTAAGCTAATATTTAATAGAAACTAGAAAGGTCTCTACACCGGGAGTTAAAGCACGCTGCTCAGGTAACAAACATGTGTGATACGTTCTTCTTACGGTCCAGTGTACTCCTACTCTACTGACAGCCTGCATTCCCTGAAAACTGCAGTGTTAGGATATTGTGTACTACATTATCGGTGTCATACATGACTCCAGTTTTTCATTGGTTTCAGCATTGACAGCGGAATGAAGGTAGATATCAATTAAGCGCTTCCATATACTCCCTGAACAACTACGGATATACATATACGGATAAGATTGAAAGTGCAAGCTATCTAGTGCCTTAATACGTTCAGCGCCACCATACGACTTTTTTTTCCTCACCAGGGTGCCAAGTGTGTTGGTTTTGTTTAAAAGTATATTTAAGGGTTAATAAACAGTGTCGTGTTTTTGTTTTACTAGGGCAAGGTGAAAAGTTTACGGCCTGACGCAGAGATAGCGTTCCAATCAGCAAAAATGTATGTTTCCTGCCTCCTTCGTTTTGGATGGGTTAACCCATAAGGAAATTCATCGAAAGTTGGCAAAAGTTTACGGGGACTCTGCTCCTTCCATGTCAACCGTTAAAAAGTGGGCAGCTGAATTTACAGGTGGTCGCACGTCCCTCGAAGATGACCCACGTGAAGGACGGCCAAAAACCGCAACCACACCCGAAACCATCGCAAAAGTGCATGATATCGTATTGGACGATAGGCGAGTGAAGGTGAGTGAGATAGCTGAGGCTGTGTGTATATCGGAAGAGAGGGTGCGAAACATCTTGCACAAAAACTTAGGGTTGCGAAAGTTCTGCGCAAGATGGGTGCCGCATTTGCTGAATGCCGTTCAAAAGCAAATGCGCAAACGATTTTCGCGGCAATCTTTGGACCGATTCAATAGGGATCCGACCGATTTTGTGCAGCGATTTGTCACCATGGATGAGACTTGGATCCACCACTACACACCAGAAACGAAACAGCAGTCGAAGCAGTGGGTGAAAGCCGGTGGTTCAGCGCCAAAGAAAGCGAAGTCATGGCCAGTGTGTTTTGGGATGCGAAAGGGACCCTGTTAATTGATTACCTTGAGAAATGCAGAACAATCACAGGTGAATATTGACCAGCCTTCTTGACCAGCTGGATGCCAAAATTCGCGAAAAGAGGCCTGGCTTGAAGAAGAAAAAAATCATGTTTCACCAGGACAATGCACCTGTACACAAGTGTGCGTTGGCGATGGGAAAACTGCGGGATTTGGGGTACGATTTGTTCGGCCATCCCCCCTATTCACCTGATTTGGCACCCCCAGACTTCCATCTGTTCCCAAACTTGAAGAAATTTATTTCTGGGAAGCGCTTCGCATCCAATGCAGAAGTTGTGAGGGCCGTAGATGAATATTTTCACAGCCTTCCAGACTCTCACTTCCGAGAAGGAATATATATGTTGGAGAAACGCTGGACTAAGTGTGTTGAAGTCAAGGGAGATTATGTAGAAAAATAAAATAATTTTTTAACTGAAAATCGCAGTCTTTTATTGTCAGGCCGAGAACTTTTCACCTTGCTCTCGTATGTTTTCGTCTTGTCGTTTTTTAATTCTGCAGTTTTCATACAAAAACTATCATTACGCGGCACTGAATGTGATAATTCAAATCGACCAGAAAAATAAAATAAAATCTATTTCGTTCAGTGTATTATAAGTTTTATACAAAGTTCTCTGGAATAATCGCTTGCAATCGAATATGCTTCTCACAAAGTTCTAATAGTCAACAACATTACATTTTAACAGTTAAGTAATGCAGGCCATACAGGATATACTATGCTACACATTGTATGTCGCCCCAAAAAAGGTGGCTCCTTATCTAGATACAACGCCACATCACATAGAGATACTTTATTAGTTATCCGAAATGGTAATAAATTGTAACCGATTGATCGGTGCATCGGCAGCCAGTGACAATTGTACCAATGTCTACCCACCTAACCTAGTCGCACATGCTTGCATGCACTCAGCAATGCGTTGTATCTGTATCTTTTTGTTAGCAAGCAAGCAAATCCGTAATGCTTGCGTTCATCGTTGTCGTCGTTGTTTGAGCTCTTTCTGGCTTGCAAAAGGCAGACGTGACCATCGCGATGACACATTATTCTTCGCGATGGACAATTGAAGTTTTGTTTATCTTTATTGTTATTATTATTATTTTTTCCTTATTTTTTAATATCACAGAGGTTGAAGTCGCCATTATATTTGCTATTGACTGTTGCTGTCGCCTTCCTTGAATCGGGTGTAGTTATACCAAAAGTGGGGAAGGTATACGTAATGCAAAGGAATTCCTTGCATTTTTTCCCACATACAAACGGTACGGTCATTCTAAGGTGTACCGTTGTTAATTATATATTTTCAGTATATTTTTTGCCTTTGCATTATTAATTCGGATGAGGGAAGAGGGTTACTCCTGACATAGAGTTCCGATTGCAGTCGTGCGTGGAATATCGCCAACGAATGGCGAAAGATCAAAAGAAGAAACATTTTGAACATTTGCATAAAACTGACCGAGTGGCTTGTTAGGCTTCTGATGTTCGCTGTCATGTTCTGCACGAAAAGTATCTTTTATTGATTGTTTTCGTTTTTTTTTTTGCGTGACACAGAAAAGTATGACCCATTTATGTAGAAACATGCAGCGCATTTCTGATGCGCTTTGTTTTGTCGACAGCAACATAGCATGATCATAAATCAGAAATTATGAAATGCGAACCATTTTCATGGCCTTGATACGATATGTTGGTGATATTTTTTCTGGAAAAAAAGTGGAGCTGTGCCTCAGGATGCAGAGTAGAATAATATTTTTTTTTTCTCTCTGGGAAGAAAATAGTGTTTATATTTTTTTTAGGTGTTAACCGATGAGAGTGAGTGCACCTAGTATTTTGTAAACTTTGTTCTGTTAGGATGCGTATAATAGTGTTCTTTCAGATTTGTGCTGAACTCGAAAATATTATCTTGAGCAAGATTCTCCGAACTGATTAGATGAGCAGATTTTGAGACGGTTTTTTCAGTTACTTGACTGATGATTCCAAACCTATGCTAATGATTCGGAAAAGATGAATCTAGCGACAAATGAGGGTAAAACAGAACAAATGCTGTCAAGAAGAAAGATCGATCAAAAGTGCTTAGATGTCCTTATACAGAATGTCACAATAGATATCTACCAAAGTAATCTCAAACTACGCACTTAGTTACTCAGGTGGCGCTACAGGTCGGCGTGAACCTGGGCCTCAACCAACAAGCCTTTCCATTAACTCGGTCTTTTGCTAATTGCCTTCAGTTGCACACTCCAAATTGGTCGAGGTCTCCTTGAACTTGTGCGCGCCACCTACGGCGAGGAGGACCGCTACTGCGTCGTACCTTCGGGTTATTTTTCTCTCGAAGCGACTAAGGATATCTTCCTCCTCTTTTAATAAACTCCATATTTCAGCGCCGTAAAGCAAGACTGGGATGATTAGAGTCTTATACAGAATTTTCTTAGTTGTCCGAAATAGGGCTTTACTGTTGAATCGCCTTATAAGCCCAAAAAAACAGCGATTGGCAAGAGTTATTCATCGCTTGATTTCTGCGCTGAACTTATTTTTACAGTTTATGTAGAGCCAGGGTAGACAAAGTCCCTTACTACCTCGAAGTTGTGCCAAATACAACAGGGTAAAACTCAGTTGGGTACCTGGACACCAAGGGATTGTGGGCAATACATATTCAATTGCACAGAGAAGTAGGTATATCTTATATTAAATAAAAGGAGAATACTAATAAGAGGAGCAAACATTTTTACTTAATTTGAATGTATTTGCAATCGATAAATTTTATTTAAACAAAACCTTGCCAACTCCTCAGAAGGATCAAATATTGCCTCACGTTTTAATAGCTCTTTAGCCAGTAAAATTCAGTCCACAGTTTCTGAACTTAGCCGATTTCTCAGATCGTCTTTTATCATGTTTAATTCAGAAAACTTTCGTTCAGTGCAACCACTGCTGTGGGGAAGTCAACAGAAATTTAGCATATAATTAGCCAAGGATCTAAGTATCTAACTATTTGTGTCTTAGAGTTTTTCAAATCAAATCTTTGATGTAGCTGCTTGCATAATTCAATATAAACTTTTATTGCATTTGAATGTACAATATCTATTAAGTTTTTATTTTAGATGATTGTACACATACTTCAAATTGCATACCGGTATAGCAATTTACCGATTGTAAATGATAAAAATCATTTTTAAAATCAATATCTATATTTAAATATTGAGGCTTAGTAAAATTTTTATATATTTCGATTAATAAATTTGTTACTTTTTTATTTAATAAATGTATTTGTACCTTTTCTGTTTGAAAACATTTATTTAAATCGTTAAGTTTTTTCTAATAAATACGATAAAAACAGTAAATAAAGTTTATTCTCCCTATTAATAAAAAAATCGTAAATAAGCTTTTCATTTTCGTCCTCAATTGATGCCAATGTAAAATAGTGAAACAAGGAACTCCATTGTTCTAACGCTCTATTTATTACGGCTTCCAAAGACAGCCAATGTGTTGTTACATGCCCCAATGATTTATGCCCATGACAATTAAAATGTTCTTGAAAGTCTTTGAACTGGCCTTGTCGCTTGGGACTATGTGCAAAATGGGCATATGTAGCTTTGATGCAATTTACAACATTGGCACCACGAGATCTGATATGGGTGGCGCTAAGACATCGAGGTGTTCCAGAAAGATGATCAGATAATCATGGACATGTATGAAAGAGCAAAGACAAGAGTAAGATGCCCCGCTTTTAAGTCCTTTGCTCCTTATTACAGTCCTTGACTATCTGCTTGAAAGTAAAGTGACGGACGCCAAGGTACATTAATTATTCTTTGCTGACGATGGAGCCATCAATTATT
The DNA here is from genome assembly GCA_945910035.1 of Brachypalpus laphriformis. Taxonomy (NCBI): domain Eukaryota; kingdom Metazoa; phylum Arthropoda; class Insecta; order Diptera; family Syrphidae; genus Brachypalpus; species Brachypalpus laphriformis. Next base: position 166,769,121 of record OX246755.1, on the reverse strand, counting down.
CTTTGCTGACGATGGAGCCATCATAAGTGAGGATCCTACATTCCTGCAACGAGCTCTTGATGTATGGGTGGAGGTTTTGGATGGAAATGGGTATAGCATTAGTTCACAAAAGACAGAGTACTCTGATCTACTCTGGCCTATTCCAGACATTTATTTGAATGGAACAGTGCTTCCCAAGTGCGAAGAGACGAAATAGCTGTGATCTATGATCAATAGCAAAGCAACCTGTGATGAAGACATCAAAGGAAGGGTCTACACTGCAGTTGTGCATCCAGCGCTCACATACGGTTCACGATGTTGGACGATGTACAAAAAGTATTAGAGTAAATTAACAGCAGCTGAGATGAAGATGCTTCGCATGACAGCAGGATCGAATAAGAAGTTCGAAGATCCGTGGAAGCCTTCACGTCAAGGAAGCCATCGATAAAAGATAGAGCGCAGCCGGCTCAGCTGGTATTGCCACGTTCAGAGAAGAAATCATTTGAACCCTGTTAAAACAGCAATATCAATTAACGTTCCAAAGACATCGCGAGGCAGGAGAGTGAGGCCTATAAACGGCTGGATCAAACAAGTGTGACGACATCGACATTTCATTGGCCTCATTAACCGAGTGATCCGAAATCGACAGGCCTGCCGATATTTTCTGATGCCAAATAGGCGAACCCCACAGGCGGATCAGTAGAAATGTGGTGAAGTGGAAGGGTTATGATCCCTTGTTTTCGGACCTCGCTCGAAAAAGGTTCTTCCTTGATGAAGAAAAGAAGCGAAATCAAAAAACAAAAAAAAATTAGGTAGACACTTCAGAAATATGTAGCATAATGAGGGATAGATGTAGCAGTTTTGCTCCATATGTAGCAAAAGTGACATCGCTGGCTCTGACCCGAACATTTCTGCTCGGTCCAGGATCAGTACCATGTACAACAGTAGGTAGTGCCTGGCGGGGTTATGCCTTTCCCTTTTGCAAGTATTACCATAATGATACAGTTTTGCAATATTACCATATTGCGATGGTGTTTGTTGTTTGACACGTGCATGCTCCTGTTTTAGTATTGTTTGATCTTTCTTCTATGACACCGGTGATCTCCAGTCGTGTCAACCCACGGACTCGCATGCACACTTGTGGGAGAGTTTTTAAGGTAGTATATGTGTCGCTAGGCTCACTTGGGCGCCTTTTACGACAAGCGCTAGTTGTTGGGGGGCGCTGCAGTGATATTCTTAACCCGTCCCTACACGGGAAATTCCATTCCAAAATATGTAAACCATGTACTCGTAATGTACGAGAATTGTATCTAACCAGAAAAGCTGGGAACTCAGCTCTCTTCAAGATCATTGACTGCAAAATAACAAATTAAAATATTACTTCACTAATTATTACTTCCTCCTTGTACACGTTATTTAAATGATGCCGGTTGTGAATGCTTCATGTAATATTAAACTAAAAAAAAAAAAAACACTAAATTAAAAACTAACACTAAGTGCATTGTAACAGAACTTGGAACAATAATCTGAATTTGATAAATTGTTATCTGCTGGCCGCAATTCCACCTGACTATACATAACTTCCTTGTCCGATGCTCATGGTTGATGGATTCAGCGGGCACATTGCGGAACTCTGGAATCGCCATCGGCGTACAATGGTCACAGGGTGTAACATGTTGCAAACAATTTTACATGAATTTGTACTTTAGTGCGATGGTAAGACAATGGGCACTTTGGTCTCGTTCTGCTGGTATGAGATTTTTAGACCTGGGTTTAGGTACATATTGTGAGAAATCAAAATTTCCAAATAATGCTGGTTGAAGGGGTTATGGTTTACAAATGGCACTTCGTTCCGCTAATGCTGATGATGACATTTGTTACAAATTGCAATCAGTAAACCGATAAAAAAAATGTTTGCTTTCTAATACCATTGTGTGTATAATGCAATACTTACAATCATTTTTCATTTCAGATTCATTCTTAAATCTACTTATGTATGGGATTGTGTATCGAGAACACAGCACGAGGTAAACTAATGATTGTCCCATCCTAGTGGTAAATTCAATGTAATCACTGATGAAATGAATGAAAAATAGTTTTTTAATTTATTTACATATTCGCAGTGAGGGACGTCGCTGGGGAATCAGCTAGTATGCACACACGTCCTTTTTGATACTTTCTTCTTGTCATGCTATATTCGATGCAGACGACTTATGTCAGGAGGACTATGATAAATCGATTTGTCTTTGATGACAGACAAAGTCTTAATTGCTTTAGAAACTTAGAGCGGTAGGTAATCGTTGTCATAGTTTTATGTTAAATGACTAAATCCAGAAATGAATGATTAATGTTTAAAGAAAAAACTAGTGCATTACACAAGTTTTAACAAGATTGGGAATAATACAATTAAAAATCTTTTCTGTTTCACTAAATGTAAATCATAAATACATGGTGAATCTCGGTTTTAGTTTATTTTATGGTATTAGAACCCACTCGTACCATGTGTTCCGTGAGTGTCTTCGAAGCGAAAGCGATGGGCTTTTCATGGCCATCTGGATATACGTGGGAGATGACTGCTCCTATACCATGTGATGATGCATCAGTTGCCAGGGTGATTGGCAAATCATCCTGGAAATGCACTAGCCGATAGACGTTCATGATAATGTCCTTAATTGCTTGAAATAAGTGTTGTTGAGCCTTTCCCCGCACAAATGGCACATCGGTGGCTCAAAGTTGATTCAATGGAGCTGCTAGTTGGGCGAAATTTTCGACAAATTGGTGATAATAATTCAACTTACCGGTGAATGCTTCCAGATCTTTCAGATTCCTTGGTGTTGGCAAATCACGAATAGCCTTGATTCGTATCTCTGATGGTCGAATACCATATTGGTCAATTACATGACCCAAATACTCGACTTCGCGCATCGTAAACTGGCACTTCTCGAGTCGGTACCTTAAGCCATGATGCTCCAACCTCTCCAACAATGTCTTAAGATTGTTAATATGTTCCTCGTTCGCCTTACTAGACACGACAACATCGTCCAGATACGATGCACAGAACTCCAAATCGGCAGTGAGCTGCTCCATATAGCGTTGAAAAATGCCCGTAGAGCTGGCGGTTCCAAATGGAAGTCGTTGGTACTTGAACAGTCCGATTTCGGTGTTGACTACGCACAGTTTCTTCGAAAACTCATCCAGTGGGACCTGGAGGTAAGCGTCAGACAAGTCCATCTTCGTGAAAAATTGACCGCCTTGCAGCTTATGGAAAAGTTCTTGAATCCGAGGAACGCAAATTGCCGTTCGCTTTTTGGACCAGAACGATAGGTGCTGCCCACTGACTGGTCTGCACAGAGCGACGGATACCTAACTTCTGTAATCGATCGATCTACATTCGAACATTTTCCTTTTGAGCAAACGGGACTGGCCGATGCTTGAAATACTGTGGCTGGCTGTTTGGTTTAAGCGTACTATAAGATGGGCAACGAACACCTTGCTGCACCCCAATTCTCGCAGAGTGCCTTCGCTTCAGCCTCAAGTTTCTCTCTCGACTCCCTAGCTATTTGCAGAACGAGGTCCCCCTCATCAAGAGCTATTTTACCTTGGAAAGCGTAGAACCAATCCAGACCCATTATGTTAGATCCCTGCTGACTGTTTACGACTAACAACGGCAATCGACAGGTCTTGTTCCTCCAACTGACATCAACTGTGGTAACCCCTTTCACTGGAACATTCACATCTCCATACGCCTTCAAATTGCACTGCGTGGGAGTGTAACACGGTTCTCCGAGACTCAGGTAACCACCAAGCCCCACAAGAGAACACGTAGCACCTGTATCTAACTGGAAAGTAAGGGGTTGTTGATTTACCTGGAGAGTGATGAAAATCTTACGATCTCCGGGTTCGAAACTCGCTGTTGATACTTCGTCCAAAGTAGAAATGATAGCTGGCACATCTTCCTTTAATTGGTAGGTGAAATCTGTGGGCTTAGATCGTGTGCCCACACCGGAACGTCCCTCACGCCTATACCTACGCCTCCCTTGGTTTTTGCCTTGCATGCGAGTGTGACCTTGTGACCCAGGGCCTCTCTGCTGCGTTGACAAACAAACGGTCTTGATATGCCCTCGACGTTTGCACACGTCGCAGACCGATTCCAAGTGCTTACAACTGTTGCGATCATGGTGCACAAAACAACCTGGACAAGATTTCCTGGTGAGGAACTTAATGTTGGACTTACTTGTTTGCTTAGATACTCCCAATTGGTGAACCTCGCTTGCGCTCGTCGTAACTGCGGAAGTGCTGCTTCCCTTCATAATCTCCGCCGCTAATTGGGTAGATTCGTATGCAACGACGAGCTCTTCGATTTCTTCTAGGGTTGGATTCTTCTTTTGAGTCGCTGAACTTCGAACGGAGTCATGTGGAGTGTAGAATACCACCATATCCCGAATCATGAAATTGGCGTACGATTGCCCACATCCTTCCTTCGCACATACGAATTCGCAATCCGTAGCTAATTCTCGTAACTCAGCAATCCAGTTCGCATAAGATTGTCCTGGCACCATCTTCTGACGTAGAAACCGGCACCTAGACGCCAGTACGTGCAACTTTGTCCGAAAATGCTTCCTTAACTTTTCTGTAAGCTCCTTAAATGTATGGTTGCTGACATCATCTTCTTGGAAAAGTTTCCGCAGGACTTCGTTGAGATAACTTCCACAGGTTGAAAGAAAATGTGATTTCCGTAGCTTGTCACACTCCACAGTATTAGCGGAAAAGTGCTGCTGTAACTGAAAAAGATAACTGTCCCAGCTTTCCTTTTCAACGTCAAACTGTCGAAACGGTGCAATTGACTTCGCTGTTGAAGTGGTTGATACTCCTAATGTCAATCGTTCGATGAACTCGTTATTTGCCTTCATCATTTGCTCAACCCAAAGCTTTTGCTGATCAAAAACCTTCTGAATAGCTTCGTCCATGGCTTGCAGAAATTTATTTTCACTATCCTCGTCGCCAAAGATGTTGTGATTGTTCCAACGAATAGGGAAAAAGAAACTCTCCGTTCACTAACTCAATCCAGAATATTTTATTTTAAGAAAAACAGTAGTCTTATATACTAAAAGTTTCCACTGATAGCTTACATGCTAACAGTGGTTATGTACTTGACAGCAGTGTTAATTATCATTGGTTAGCGCGACTGCTGTAGTGATGACTGCTGTTGGGAAATATTCCTTTCACAGATATATCAGTTTGAAATGTAGTATTTTGTAGATAAAAAAAAAGGCGGCAGCATTCGATTATTCAATTAACTCATAATGTCCCTTCCAGTCATTAGCATCATCTTTCTTGGCGTCAGTCTAGGCTTAGAGCATCGCTCTTCCTTGCCCACGATATTTTTCACACCACATTATCGTATCCACTTTTCATCACTAGAAATCAATCTTTTCCAAAAGGGCACGATGTCTTTTCGATTCACCAGTGATTTACAAACTGAAATTCTGTTGACGACTTTTTTTCAGTCTGATTCTATGGTACCCGAACTTTGAGTTTCTTTGTGTAGCCAGCCTTCTCCAAATGATTTAAAACTGTTCCGCGGCTAATGTTTAACTCCGAAGCGATGTCACTACTGCTTATGTGCCGGTCATTTCCCACTTGATTTACGATTTCATTGACTTTTTCAATCGTTGGTCGATCAGAGCGAGGTGCATCTTTAACACCAACATTTCCAAATCAGAATCAAGCGAACCATCTTTTGGCAGTTGCTTTTGATAAAATACTTTCACCATAAATAATACTAATTTCAGCAGCATTTTCGTCTTTTTCGAAGTAAAATTGGAAAATGTATCGAATATTCTCAAAAATTTCACTCATGCGTATACGCGAAAGCAGCTGATTGAATGATCAAATTTTGCCGGCTTTCTTTTACAAAATGCTACATTTCAAACGCTGGTGAGAGCGTTCAGATCTGATCAATATTACCATCGATTTTTCACGTTAATGCCATTTAATGACGAAGGGGTTCAACATAGTCTTTTCAACATACTATACTCGTAATAAAGAAGGTACCCGTGCATTGAAAATATAAAGTACATATGTAAGTGTAATATGCAATATTAAAATCCTAATTATAATTATGAGAATTGGAAAAAGTAGCCACAACGGTGGACTCTTCCGATATATCTGTTGGTGTGGAGCTTGTAATTAAGAATTGCGTGGTTGGTGACGTAGCGGTCTTTGAATTGTCACAAATCGGTTTAACTTCAAATATTGCATCATTTATAATTTTCTATAAGCACATAAATTCAAATACGATACTTTGACAAACCTCTTCCAACTGTAGTCGAAAATGAGAACTGAACTGAAACTTATTTACGCATTAGTTTAACTCACAACTGAACTGAAAACTGATGGGAATTCCATAAGTTTAAGTTTTAGTTTTCGCATTTACGAATACACATCAGTTTAACTGAAAGCTCGACTTATAGCTCAACTGAAAGTGAAACTTTTTTTTTCTACTTCTTCCGTGTAGGGAAGGATTTGAGAGTCATAAAAGTATTGAAGATCAAATTTATATTTACTTGGTTTGAAGCGTTTCATTTACGCAGATCAACAGCCCTCCTTACATAGCAGTGTCTCTAAACGGAGATCACAGCATTAACGAAAATTGACAAATTAGTCTCAATGATGTTAATATTGTGCGATATTATCATTTTTAATGGTAGCCAGGTGTCTATAAAAGCAGTTTAGACGCTGTTCAACGCTGGTGATTTCCAGATTTTGGGTCTCCTTTCCATCTAAGCTATCTGATCAATCAATCGGAGTTCAATTCTGCTACCATATGTGTACCAAAAGATTCTGGAGGGTGTATTTGAAGCTATTGCTTGAATGACATGGATAAGGTATATCTCACATTCAAATCTTCACAAGAAAGCCTTTAAAATAATCCATATAATAAATAGAGAGAGGATAAATAATTCTAGATTTTTGGAGAGTTATAAATTATGATTTTGTTATGACCAAGAGAAACCGCGCATTGATATTGCTACTGCATTCGTTTTCCTTTAGTATTTAAATTCATCAGAAAAGATGGTCTTTATCCTAGGTTAGATTAGGTTATGAGTAGGGTACCAAGGTAGGCCCATCGCGATCCCTAGGGAACCTTCACGGCAAAAAGACCTAAACCAATTCTCCCATACCCTTAATATCCCTACAGAATTTGAAAAGGTCAATGTTGAGGTTCAAGGACCTTACCTCTTTTAAGTTATTAAAGAAGTATCTTCCAATGTACTCGTATTTGTGAAGGTATCTTTACTCAAAGGCTGAGGTGGGCTCGCCGGCCCCAGGGTCAACCCAAATGAATACTCTAGACTTTGGAAAAGAGGTACTTTATTTTGTCTGCTTATATTGGTTAGTAACAATGGTTAGCTTGGAACTATTCAAATACGGCTTAGCTAACAATTCTTATACTTAACAATGTTGATATAAGCTTAACACTATTGTAGTCGTCCGGCGGCTGGTTCTGGTACGGGTTGATGTCCGGCTCGGCTCGGTGCGTCGTCTCGAAGGGTTCTAGTCTGCACTTAGGGCAGGCTTGGAGGGTAGCAGTCCATATTTAGGGGAGGCTTAGGAGGGATCCAGCCGCACTTAGGGCAGGCTTGGAAGGTAGCAGTGCGCACTTAGGGCAGGCTTGCGTAGACCCAGTCCGCACTTACGGCGGGCTTAGGAGGGATCCAGTCCGCACTTAGGGCAGGCTTGGAGGGTAGCAGTCCGCACTTAAGGTAGGCTTAGGAGGGATCCAGCCGCACTAAGGGCAGTCCGCATTTAGGGCAGGCTTGCGTAGACCCAGTCCGAACTTAGGGCAGGCTTAGGAGAGATCCAGTCCGCACTTAGGGCAGGCTTGGAAGGTAGCAGCCCGCACTTAGAGCAGGCTTGCGTAGACACAGTTCGCACTTAGGGCAGGCTTGGAAGGTGGCAGTCCGCACTTAGGGTAGGCTTAGGAGGTAGCTTTTAAAAAAGGCGGCAAATCCGCTATGCTTTGATCAGGTTGTTTCCCTCAGACGGGGAGAAACCTATCGCATGAACCGGCTATGGCTAATAGCAGACCCGTGGGTTATTGCCCAATCACCGGGTGAAACGTCCGAAAACTATTTCCTTCAGAGGCTGTCAAGAGTACACTTGCTTGGTACTACCACTGCTTGAGCAGACTCTGCCGAATGCCTTTCATGCACTCTCCTTTATGCAAAAATCCTGCAAGACGAGAATGTGAATCAGGAGCCAATGCAAAATTCCCTTCACATTCTCGTGTGCGACCTTTGTATTTACTTTGTTCAAATTGCATTTTCCTCCCCTTCCTCAGTTTCCTCTGTTCGCGCTGAGGATTCGGAGTGTTTTCGAAGTTCGCTACCTGCCAACAGATGGCGGCCTCCTCATTAAGTGTTTAGTGAGGTGCGCGCAGGGTGTGGATGATCGCTGGTTTGTATTTCTGTGGCGGTGGATTATATCACTTCGTTACATATTTCAGCCTTGTCCTGGCAATACCTTGACAATCACAGAGTGTCTGTGTTATGTCCTCTGAGACATGTAGGTCATTGTAGTACCTATAAACATCCGTATTTGATAATCATAGTCTCATGGCATGCTTCCTTAGAAGGCAATGGCCAGAGAGTATTCCTATCGCTGTTCTTAGACCTGACATTTCTAGTTTTATGATCTACACAGATTTTCTGCGGTCTAACACAGGCCACAAGGCCTTGGGCACCCTATGACAACCTAAGTTGGACCATCTTGAATTAGCCATGTTGATGATTCTATCAGGAATAATTTCTCTAGCCGCTCACCCTGGTGGTTTGATACTACCAATTATGTTGTTATGCAGGAGCTCTGCTCCTCTTTGGGTCAGCGCATCGGCTTTCTTGGTGCCTTCTATATCGCAGTGCCTAGGTAATCAACATAATCTGACACGGTTCTGCATACGTAATGTCTTAAGCATTATGCGGCAATTCCTGACGATTTTAGATTTGGTGACGTAAGACCCTAGCGCATTTAGCGCAGCCTGACTGTCAATGCAGACGTCCATATTCTTGTCGGATATTGATCCTACCTGATGTGTCACTTTCATTCTTCTTCCTTTCATCAGCAAGGCCATGATCCGAAAACAAGGGATCATAACCCTCCCACTTCACCGCATTTTTACTGATCCGCTTGTGGGGTTCGCCTTTCACTCTCACATTCTTAAAAAAAAAAAACCACAGCTACGAATTGGAATTTTGAGAAATCGTACTAAATTATGTAGCATTAACCAAATCCAAAACAATGGTTTCAGAAGGACTCACATTGAACTTTAAGCAGGTTACTTCCTTAGGAATCACTTACTAGTATAACTTATGTGGTTATACTTGGTACTAATCGTTTTAGCAAGAATTTATTCAAATTCAATTTAAATTTATTATAATAACTTAACATTCAGATATTACTTCCCGCGTAATCACATGTCATCCCTATTGATGCCTCCTTTTAGAAAATTAGTCACAATCTGAAAAATGATACCATATAGCCCCACAAGCTCTCAGTGCCATTTCTCATTCCAGCAAACCCACAAAACACACATAACCCCATTAAAAAACAACAAATAATCCATCTGTCATAACTCACACTCATCGCAACAACGAAACCAAACCTCCAATAATCATAAAAAATTCATAACAATTAATATCAAAAACCAACACCAAACATCTATCAAAAGCCAAAAAGCTGCTCAAGTCACAAAACCAGTCACAAAGTATTTCTTTCATCTTGGCCGTTGCACCAACTTCTTGTATACTAGCACTCCCTCCATCAGCACACCGTGAAATATGATGTTTAATAAACCCACTCAGAGCGTAGCATTCAACAAACGATTAATCATCACATTAACCCCTTCAAGTCTGTTTAATACCGTCAATTAGTTGAGTGTCGGTTGTAAAAATTTTCAAAATATTTTTTGACACCCACTTTGGGGGCGCAAGCATGTGAAACGCCCCATTAGGTGTTGAAGTCACATGAAGTAGATGTTCCACGCAGGTACTCAAGAACACCCTTTATAGCAGGGGCATAGCATCCACCAACGATTTATCATTGAAAAGTGGAATTTTTACCTCATTCGATATTTGGGGGCAACAACCATCTTCAGCATTGGAGCCTCACGCGTTTAACAGGTGACAAAGAAATTTTGAACCACATAAGTGAGTCGTTCTTTCAAAATTCCACAAAATTAATTGGATAGAACCAGAGAGGAAATCAACGCAGAAGAACCCTGAAGAAGTATCCAAGGGATTATGGCAGGTCAATTAATTATTAACAAATGGTGATGGTGGTGTTGCGGCTGCAACCGTGCCCCATTATTGTGGCCATTTATGATAGTACGCATGCATCTAATTTTCATAAATTTTCCAATTCAAATCAAAGTGAGAGTGTTAGATGGAGATTGAAGTTCCTTTCTAGTTCCCAATCTATTTCTGTTATTAGATTAAGAAAAATTCACTGTTCAACGGAGAAGGAACATCGAGATGCATCCATAGTGGAAGCAAAGTAAAAATAAACACATCTCTCCCGATTAGGGAAGAAAAAAAAAATATAATTTGATATTTTTTGAAGAAATTTATGAACCAGAGAAGAAGAAAAGCTGTTCTATGAAAATGAAGATATTCAAACACTTATTTATTACAGATACGAATATATTTTTGTTAAGATGCCGATTGGGGTGGGGGAGTTTTGGTCGGAGAATAAAGCAAAGTTGTTTATATCGTGTATGGCGATCACACAGGAAAAGAAAAGAGAAATGGATCTAATAGATATATTTCTATTCTATTACGTTTTTCCGACTTAGTGTAAACAGCGGATGGTGAATTAATGTATCTTCTTCAATTTTAAAATGAGAAGATACATTTTCTTTTCCTTCATCAGTGATGGTGGTTGGTGTTATTCTTCGAGGAATAACCAAGCGGTAGAACGAGATACTCGGCTAATGGATTTATGTTTGAAGATAAAGTTTGAATTTATGAAGATTTCCGTTTTTCGTTGCTCGAATAAAATAAATGCTTTATATTTATTGATTTTCCTTTCATTAAAAAATTATTAGGATATTCTTTTTGTGGGAATATTAAGTAAGTTTAGTGAAAATAGTATTAAGAATTAAAATAATATGAATCTGACAGTGAGCGATGAATATTTATTAATGTGTAGATTTGCATGCGATATGATATCATAAGAAGATATTCCCATATAAATATTTCTCAGATACGGGAATGTATTATATTTAGTACTTATGTGATGAAAGCTAAACTTGTTGGTACAATTCTCGCTTTTATTTCGGTTTTGGGGGTGAACTTAGACGATAGAACCGAGAAAGTCTCCAACATTACACAGCTATGCCTTAAAAATAGCAATATTTGAAGAGCGATGAATCACTGGTTCGTGCACGTCACGCTTTTTGCACTCACTTCAATATTTGCCGATTAAGTGATGAGCCGAGCACGCAACTAATCTGGTCGTGGGTGCAGAGGGTCGGATAAGAAGGGACAATTGTCAACAGAACTTCTCCGGGACCGTCAATGTCAGCAGCGACAACAGAACATGTGGCTGAAGTACGAGACGAAACTACGCGCAATCCGCGTAAATCGTTTAGGAAGATTGCAGCCTCTATTGGAATTAATAAATCAACAGTGCACGTTATTTTATAAATTTATTTCACCCATGCAAGATGCAAATCGTGCAGGGTCTTAACGAAAGTGACTATTTTTTGCGAGAAACCTACTCAAGAACAATGCTAAAACGTTTTCGAACAGTAAAAACGCTTGAACGCTGTTCAGTGAGAAAGTACATGTTTATATCCATGGCTACGTGAATAAGCAGAACATGCGTTACTGGTGTCTCAATAACCCTTGAGAACGCCATGGAAAACGTTTACATTGTCCAAAAACTACAGTTTGGTGTGCGATTTGTGTTCTTATTTTTTTAATCAGGGAGAACCAATGACTACTAAAGTGTATAGCTGTATGATCGACGAGTTTCTGTTGCCGCAACTGCAACTGTTTCCCGGGTACAACAACAGAATGTTAATTCAGCAAGACGTTGCCACTCCACACACCGCTAGATTCTCAATAGAGAAGCTGACGACAATTTTTCCTAGTAAATTAAATAGGAAGTATGAAGACATTCTCTTTTTTTTAGGAGTCTCCCCAAGCCGAAGGTTTACAATAACGTTCCTTCAACAATTCAGACCCAACAGGAAAATATTTGCCGTGAAGTTTCAGCCACTGCACCGACGACGTTTTGCTCTTCCATATTTGCGAATGGAGGATCCGGCTGCAAGAATGCCTTAAAAGAAATAGTCGTCACTTAGACGATATTGTATATGTGTATATTTAATTTAAGCTTAATACAAGCAGCAATGACTAAAGGCTAAGAACTTAAAGCTAATTACAAGTAATAACTTAGGGCTAAGAACTTAAAGCTTTTTTTTGCGACCATATTTTAAAGCAACTTAAACGACAAAGCAAACTTAAAAATTAAAACTTAACATCTAATAAGCGGGAAGGGAATTAAAGGAATTAAAGGTCTGGACAGTCAGGAGAGCAGGGCATTACGAAGTTTAATTTTATTATTATTATGGTATATTGCGTAGCATTCTCGACATAGGTTCATGGTAGCCGTAATGTGCGCAGTGATAAGCAAGGCAAAAAATAGGTACAGACCGTAGATTGCGGGGGTTGGTGCTGAGCGAAATCTTTTGCAGCAGAGCAGGACAGTCAATATTCCCAGCCAACAACTGATGGTCAAAGAAAATGTCAGCAACATTGCGACGTTCCACCTACGACTGAAGGCTTAAGACTTTTAGACGGTCTACGTATGGAGATAGGTTATTGTTATTGGTCCGCGTAAGGCGAAGCGGATGAACATACGCTGCACAGCTTCGATTCTCATGATATAAAATTCATGATAAGGTGACCAAACTTGGCTGGCATACTCAAGTAGGGGTCTTACAAACGTGATATATAGATCCGAGAATTCCTTGGACCAGCGTTTCACAAACCCTAGGCCTGAGTTAGCTTTGCATATAATGGTATCGATATGAGAACGGAAGTTAAGTTCACTGTCACAGATAACACAGAGATCACGTGCTGAGGTAACTAAGGGAATAAGCTCTCCTCGAATGTGGTAGGCTCTAGGATGTGGTTAAAGGCGCTTTGGGGAATAGGTTATTGAATGAATGAGGTTAGGTTAGGTTAGGTTGGTTGTCCACACGATAGTGCAGACACACTTAGACCAGTGAAGGTCGTTTGTGATACCATGGATCAACCATTAGGCCACTCAGGGCAACCAAAACTCAGGGCAAAACCAACCGGAACTTTTGATAAAGCGATGGATGCTCATAAAGTCTGAGGACACCAGATTGCCGAGGTCTTCAAGGAAGGCGGAGCCTAGATGGAGCATTCTTTTATGCTCTTTTCCTCGTCCCTACAACTTCTGCAGAAGTCGTTGGAGAAGGGGCCAAGTCTTTTGGCGTGTTGGCCTATAAGACAGTGTCCAGTGAGAACATCGACAGCGCAGCTGATTTAATTTCGCTTTAACTTGACCAGCTCAGCACTACGTTTTTGATCCAGCTTAGGCCAGATCTGTCTCGAAATGTGACACGTTGAGCCGTTTTCCCATCTGAAGTTGGTCGTGCTGGTCCATTGTACTACCAGAGAGCAAAATCAGATTTACCCATTTTGTTGGAATTTCCTTGTCTTTCTAAGAAAGCGAAGCAAGCACTTCAGTGATGAGGAGCTTACAGTATCAGCACTCACCACATCAGCACCGAGGATCTACCACCTGATACGAACAAAGGCCGGACACTCACAGAGATAAAGTTCCGCGGTGTCGTCGCTCTCTCCACAAGCTGTTTCTGCTGAGAAACAACAAGAATGCCGCTGATTTCTTACAGACATCCGGGAGCATACGTTTAGTCAATCTGCATCCTGGAGAGTCGTGCCGCGCACAATTGTGCTCGTGAGAGACCCAATCGTCAATGGAAGCCCTAACCGAGGACGCAGGGAGACCCAACGCGTGTTCGGGACCTGAGAAAACATCCTCTGAGCCTTGTCTAGCAATCTAATCGGAGATCTCGTTCCCCGAGATCACAGTGTGACCTGGGACCCAGATAAGAGACAGAGAGTTCAACCTTGCGACCGAGTTCAAAGAGTTTTTGGTTTCACGAACTATTTTAGAAGTAGTTAAAGAGGTAAGCAAGGCCTTAAGCGCAGCCTGACTGTCACTACAGACGCAAATAGTACGGCCCTTCCACCTGTTCTTCACAACATAGTCCATGGCCATTAGGATTGTACAAGTTTCCGTTTGGAAAACAGACGCATATTTGCCTAACGAGAAGTGAAGTCTAATATTGTCGACTTCCACGAAGACACCAGCACCAGACCCTTGACTGGTTTTGGAGCCGTCAGTGAAAATACGATTACATTCCATTCCTGGCTCAGACTCTGGCCGAAGCCAGTCCTGAACAAAAGGAAAGTCGACTCTGAATTTAAGTTCTGGTGTCATTGCGTCAGACGGCATATTCATAAGACAGGAGTTGTAAGCTAGATGATGATGACGTTAAGTTCGAGGCGATTCTTCTGACACCATAAGAAGAACCTGGTCAGGTCATCTTGCAAAAGGCGAGAGTCGGCAGGAGAACTTATGTGTCTAAACATTTTCATATCATCGGCATAGTTGGAAAGACTAGTGTCGTTGATAATAAGCTCGATATCAGTTATTGTCAGGATGAAGATTAAAGGTCGAAGATAGCTGCCTTGAAGTACCCCAGAAGTTGTTTTGAAAGGATCAGATACTGAGGATTTAATGATTTAATCCATGAGGTGAACTTCGATAGAAAACCAAGAGATTTAAGCTTGAAAAGAATAATTTTGTGGGTGATTTTATCAAAGACCTTACTAAGATCTCTCGCGATAGCATCTACCTCTTTTCTGTCCTCCAATGTGCATAACGTATTAGATACAAATTCAGTTAGGTTGGTGGTGGTCGATCTGCCTTTGAGGAGTTCATGTTGCTTAGTAGAGAAAATTGACTTGCAATGGAAAAACATTGCATCGCACACGATACTTTCAAAAATCTTGGGTATGCAAGAGAGTTTTGCTATACGCCGATAGTTGGAAATATCACCCTTGCACCCCTTTTTATGAATGGGGATGTTGAACGAATCTTTCCACGATTAAGGGAAAATTCGCTGAAAGATTGAAAGTAAAAAAAGGACAGTGAGTGGCTGGATCAGATGGTTTACACATTTTTTTTCGAAGTATGGAGGGCAATCCATTGGGACCAGTAGAGTAATCGTCTTTAAGATTGTTAAATTTGTTAGCCACCATTGACGAGGTAATATAAACAGAGACTAGAGAAGTATTATATGTGCATAGCTATTCAAGTAGGAAAAATAATTAAGATCGCATTCAACAGCGTGCTTTCACGAATGACTGGCTGAAAATCGGATTTAGGTTTGCTATTAATGGATTGTTAGAAGCGCTTAGGGTCAGTGATTGAATTGCATCCTACTAAGATATTCGAGATAGAGAGTTTCACAGAGTTTTGAATATTGTCTTAAAGGAATTAAATCCGCGTTGTTAAATTCTAATAATAAAAATAAATATTGAAATTTTCCGCTATACATCGCTCTGTCTATATACAAACATATATTCGGGCTTGTCAGATAAATTTTTTAGATCAGAAGATCAAGTATCTTCATTCTGACATAAAAAAACTATGTAACTCCATTTTCAACAGAAATTTAGATGTTAACGTCCTCTGGCAGGTACGATTGAAAAATTATAATTATAAAACGCCTGCGGTGTACAATACTTTGGATTTTATTTACCTTGAAAGCATAAATTATAAAACCATTTTCTTTTTCGTTTTATATGAAGAAAGTAAACCTTTATGCGTCTCCTGTAAAATACAAACTACAGGATATGGTGATGACATGGTCGGTAGCTATCCGTCAAAACTAATATATTTTGTATGTAAGGAGGAAAAATTATGATACAGACAAGGTCGTATTTTTATTTTAACTCAATTACTATATTTTTTGAAGATTCAGAAAGAAATATTTAAGGTTTTTCTGAACTTTCTAACTATCATATGTTGTTCGCCAAAGATGGTACTCTGATTTTGTAATTTTATGTTTCATAGGAACAAACAAAAAAAAACAAAACAGTTCACCACAAACTGTAAGTACGAACAAATTGATGGAGAGACCAATTTCTTAATTCTTAATTCCTCTATTATTTGTATTCTGCACAATCGGCTTGGTGTTAATTATCAACCCTTAAGCGCTGACGACTCGAAATAAAAAGCAGCTGCTGACCACAAGTCTCAATCAACAAAATAAACAATTGGACACATAATTCACCGAATGACAATGGACCAATCTTTATTGGATTAAACACATAATGAATGAATACACTCTTGGCGCAGCAGCGTCCTACACCCGCACACGCGTGCCACAATCCTTCGAGCACCTTGAGTATCTAATTCCCATTTTTCCATTCAATTCCCTTCGACGACCATTACAAATTGTTGTGGGCGTTAAAAATCCGATTGAATTGGAAAATTAAAAGATTTCCCATTGTGCTCTCCAGGCGGGGGTGCCCCGTATCCTGACCGTTGGTCAGATACTTTTTATTGTCCTTCGATATGGATTTATTGTAGGTAGTAGGTAAAACCATATCCACACTAGACAAGGGTGTTGACAACCCTTACTCGCTCTGAGTGACATATGGATTTTCATTGGCATTTCCTACAGTTTACTCACATACATATCATTACGGGACACAATCGAAACTTGATTAAAAGTGTATCTTTGTATCTTTTCGATGTTTAATTAAATTTATTGAAGATGCCACCACCACCGTACCGCCACCATATCGAGGTCTTGCAGCGAATCGAAAATTCATTCCATGCCATAGCTTCTTCTTTGTTAAGTGTAATGGTCTGACAGTACCACCTTTAATATTTGGTCGACGCAGTCAGTAATTTGACTTTTATGGTAATTCTTTGCCATAGTTATTTTATTTGATAGCAGCCAGAAGCATAGTAGGTGGGTATTTTGAGCCATTTTTATGCATTAACAATACACTCGCCACCGTGTTGGTGGTATGTTATGACTTCCATTGACCCGGTATTACGATTCTGGTCACGTTCGAGCGATATATTTACCTAAGCACTTGAAATTTTACTCAAAATATAAAAAAAAAGAAGTCAAATATGTGACGCACCGACAACTAACGCAAACGAAAAATGCTCATGGGAAATTTGAAATTACAATTTCGTTGTATATTATGGTATAAATAAATTGTTGTCTTTTTTCACCTTTGGTTATTTCTTTTCCGTTTTAGAAAAAGTTTTTGTATTTTCAATTCATTTATTTTATTTGCATTTTTACTTATATACATGTGTGTAAGCATTATTTCAGTTGAATGTATGTAAAATAAAATGTATCATATATTAACAACAACTCGTAAGAAAGTATCACTACATTTAGATGTTGTCTTGACGCATTATGTTCTATAGTTTTGTATATTTCTATAAGAAAAATACAAAGATCCTGTATTCCATATGTCGACATTTCATTACATAATTTTGCTTGCAATTCTTATATTAAATTTAACGACGAATTATTTAGTATGGCGGTATATGCTTATTATTAATATGTACTCGTATCAAGATAACGATCAACTACACCCCGACATCTTTTTCAAATTTACCTGGTAAGTATACTGGGGATCCTAAGAAGCAAATGAACTAAGAACGGACCCAATTAAGACCTAACTATGTAGTTCTCTCTCTAAATAAGTTATCAAATCTCAAAGTACATTTATAGAAAGGGGAAGAATACACTAGGTATCTCAAAATGGCATCTCAACGCATCTTCGAAGCGGAAATCTTAGTCATTAGTCAGAAGTTAACCAAAGGATGAATTCTTTCGGTATATATAAGAGATTGTCTCTTTTTTTTAAATTAAAGATATTCGTAACTCAGCGAGACGCAGAATTTATCCCTTTGGCTACATTAGGGTTCGGCCGAAATGCTTTGCTAGCAGATGTTCTCGTAGGTATTTACTTAAAGTCAGAACGCCGGGAACATTCCTCATCAGGTGGGAATATAGCTCACGCTCAAAATTAGCAAACAAAAGGTGTTTCAAACACCAAGCAGGCTTTCTGTATCCGTTTGTCCCTGGTTGGCATTAGGACGCAACATGTGAAGTAAGCAGTTAGATAGATAGATATTCAATTGTAGTGAGGTGCAAGTGCATTGCGACCTTTAACAGATCTATTGTGCTCCACACACTAGGGCTCTAGTCAATGATATACTCGGTCTAGAGCACTTCCTCCAGTCCAGCTGCTATTACGAACGGACGTATCTTGAGTAGATGCACCGAATGTAAATCCATTTCTGATAAGAGGTATACACTTCGGTGATTTCTTCTATTGTGGATCAGTGTTTCGCATTGCATAAGAAGGTCTGCTGGTGTTTCTGTGAAGTCCCTACAGAAGCTGCAGTGTCCGTCTTCCTCTGTTCCCAGTTTCCTAAGGTGCTCCTTGAGTCTGCAGTGACCCGTTAACATGCCCATCAATGCGAAGTCGATATTTGCAAACTTTTAGGAAGGTTCTGCTTCTTTTCTGGTTGTATTTCCCCAGAAGTTCATTTGCCTGCCTTAATTGGGGGGATATCGTTCCAATGCTTGGCCCATTTCTTCTCTTCCTCTTTCCCTAAGTCTTCCCGTAAAAGGGTTCTGGTTCAAGGAACAGCGTGTCTGATCCGCTTCTAGCTAGTTCATCACCTGTTTCGTTCCTCTCCGCTTTTACATGTCCTGGTAAAATTGGAGAGGAATTGATGGTCTCGCGAGGCAAGTATCTGCCCTTGATTTTTCAAAGGAGGTGAACGTCACGTTGTGGGTCCTTAAGGGAGGCATCTTCGCGCACTATCTGCTAAATGCTGATAGCAGATGGCAGGGGGTGCGGAACTGTGTCATCTCCAGGCAAATGTGGCCCAAATACTCCCGGAAAAGAACGCAAGATCTACTAAACAGAAACCGTGCAGATATCGCAAGAGTTCTGGCAGTTAGTACTGGCCACTAGCCCATCGGGGTTCATGCGGCCAGAATAGGCATTACATTTAATGCACACTGTCGCAGCTGCAATTCTGCTGACGAGATAGAAACAATCTTACACTTCCTCTGCAAGTGTCCGGCTTTAGGCAGGCAGACACAGCGCACCTTAGGTAAACCCTTTTTCGACAACCTTATAGAGCTAGCGGAGAATAGCATTGGGGATATTAGCAGTTTTCTCAATGTAACGGGGTGGAATTGAATAATCCTCACTCCTTTTTCTTTTCCTTTTTCCACCTTTTTTACATTCGGTAGGTCACTTCAGTTGTGGTATTAAAACGGCGCTTCTACGCTAATTAAGTCTCGGCATGGTTTTGCTGACACAACCACTTCTACCTATCTACCTACATGTCCTAGTACCCAGTAGAGAGTTACTTTGTTTGTTTCTCCCTGTTTGTTGATCCTGGTGAGGCATTACCATACCATTTTGGATCTGATCTCGTGCGAGGTCAGTGCTTTACTGATACATGACATAAGACTGCCAAATTTATTAAGTGCTAAATCACAAAATTCACTGATATATAGAGGATTTAAGTTATTTAATGAACTGCCTAATAATGTGAAAAATGAATTGAATTTGAAAATATTTAAAAAAGCAGCCATTGAATTCGCAAGACAAACTTATTAAAAAATATATATATTATGAAATTGTTTTTTTTTCCTTTTCTGTAAAACTGTACGGTAAAAATATAATTATAATAACATGTAATACAATTGTAAATTGAATATGAATGGCTTTCAAAGCCAGTTAATAAAAACTATCTCTATCTATCTTGCGATGCATGCTCCTCTCTCGATGCCATCTTTGCTGATGCTTAATATGGTCTCCTTGGCGATTCCTTCTAACACTATGTATAGCGGAGGTTTACCTACGATTATCTCTAGTGCTGCTGTGGGACAGGTTCGAATGGCTCCTGTTATACAGTACATATGCAGGCTAATCTTTGCATTAGCATTAATAGTCAACACAGGTGAGTATTTTATGTTATTATAACATCTGCAGAGGTTATGGTGACCTTGAAGTAGAAGAGTCACCTGCCATTTCTTAGGTAAATGGACAGTGCCCTAGCTTAATTAGGATTATGATGCGAAATGTACCTATTCGAACCAAGCGGCGCAGTTCCTCTAATCATCCCACGCTAGCAACCCTAATGGCTTCATTTACCTTTATATTTTGCAGATTTTTAAACAGAGTAAAACTAAAGGCCCTGCGAACAAAGTAGCTGTACTAGATTTGATGCCACAAATGTCCTGTCTGAAGAGCTTAATTGCTGCGGTATATATGGGTATGTGTAGCAAGTGAATGCACACCGT
Organism: Brachypalpus laphriformis; assembly: GCA_945910035.1. Classification (NCBI taxonomy): domain Eukaryota; kingdom Metazoa; phylum Arthropoda; class Insecta; order Diptera; family Syrphidae; genus Brachypalpus; species Brachypalpus laphriformis. Next base: position 166,748,648 of record OX246755.1, on the reverse strand, counting down.
GAGGCCTCTACAATAGCTTTCTTCTGCGTTTGGGTCTGCGACGCCACGTCAGAGATATGCCATGACTTGGGGTATGGTAACCCATCTTGGTATCTGCTAATCATTTACTGAGTAAGACACAATAACAGAAAAGATAAAAAAAAAGGTATTCCAATATAACCACATAAAAATTCCACCTCACTTTAGAGTCCAGACACAAACCAAAAAAAAAAATTTTAATTGATATTTTTCCATTTATCTAAATAATTTATACAAATTTTTGTTCGCTACATAAATTATCCACAATCACCATACATGCACTTACGCATGAGCCAAACGCGTGTCATGCCGAATTCCTCGATTCGAAAAGTATCGCCTAATGTGTTTCGAAAATGGAGAAATTCCATCGTATTTGGTGGGAGTAATTTGATGATATGCAATAAATTTCATAAATACCCTCATTACAGCTTCATATGACGGCAGACCGAGTGTCATCTCTCCTATCCCGACGTGATGCCTAAGCAGGAGAAACTTATTCCGAAAATAGCCAAAAACCAATTTAAATAGCATCAATGGCAATCGATTGTCGGTCCTTGAGCGCTAGGGTGCACCGAAACAATTTTTAATGACCATTTAAATTTGGAAAATTTTTCAATGACATCACAGATATTAAGAAGGTCTCATTGACGCCCTCTTCTCCAAGTTCCATTTTCACCGTGGCAATCTCTCTAATGTGATGTGTTCATTTTTGAACCCATATACGAGTATGATGGCCGGGAAAAATTCGACTGTCAAGGGCTAAAAACACTCATAAATAATGTGCTCTTTGGTGGTGTCATGTCAGAGAATGCCATTTAACACCAGTGAAGTGCATATGATGTATAATTTCCATGTGCGCAGATTACCACTAGTTTTCAGATTGAGGATCAGCTAGGATTAATGAAAAACCAAGAAAATATTTTTCAATTGTGGTTGCTCGTAAACGAGAGAAAGAAATTTTCAAAATATGAGCTTAGTGTAGTACTTGGTAGGGTGCAAAGTTTGTGAGTGACCTCCTACAATATGGACATTCGTGGGTGTTGGCAAGACTCCTTTCGCCTTTTTAATTAAAGTTTCTAACGAGTGTCTTGGGTCGCCTTAAATGTGAGAGTATGGCAGAAGAGTAACAAATTATTGGTAAAGCAATATTAAGTCTTAAGGGAAAATAGAATGACATGCGATTGATTACTATAGATTACGAGATTGAGTGCTACTTATCATACGAGTATGTTACGCTAGCTTTGAGCTGTATTTTGGGGTATTGATTTTAAATGGAAACGACTAATGCGTAAGACCCATTTTATGAATTTTTTGTCAAAATCTAATTTAAATATGAAATCTTAACAAAATAATTGGAACCATGTTTGGACAGCTTAAGAACTAAGCTGCGACTGTTCCGCTCCAACGTAGAATCTGCTGCTGCTTTATGGGTGCAGTATCTGGAAGGTGGACACCATTAACACACGCAAGCTGCACGTCTTCGTAAACAAATGCTTAAGAATCATCTTGAGGATTTTTTGGCCCAACCGCATCTCCAATGAACAACTTTATATGAGAACGGACCAAGAACCTATAAGCATTACTATACGAAGAAGAAAATGGCAATGGATTGGACACACCCTACGGCGCAAAGACAACTCCATTGCGATATACGCCATGCAGTGGAATTCGCTCAGCCAGTCAGGCAGAATAGCGGGTGTCCTAGGCAAACGTGGCGCAGAACAGTTGAGGAGGAATCGAGCTATTTAGGAATGAGTTGGAGGCAGCTCAAACGCGTTGCAGAACTTCGAACACGATGGCGCGCAGGCGTGGTTGACGCCCTATGCCGCCTGAGGGGTTAAAGTATCTAAGTTGAGTTAAGTTATGTTTGGGCAAAATCGATATTTATGAAAATGAGAACATCCCAGGGCATCGAAGGCAGAAGTAAGTAATATAGTAGTAGAATCACGGTCGACGCAGAGGATATAGAAGGAACACTTCTGCAGACTGCTAAACGGTGACGGTGGCCAATATTCCGCTCTCAGGCAAAACGAGCTATTCAACAGTGATGATGATGGTCAAGATTTCCATCAAGAATGAAGTGAGAATATGGATATCTTAACTTAAATCCAGCAAACCTGCTGAAGCCGACGGCCTTGCCGCCGAGGAAATAAGTTGGTAAGGAGCATGCACTAGCTCATCTGTCGTTTCGTTTGCCCGATCCTGAAGAAAGGAGACCCTCTGTACTGCGCCAACTACAGAGGCATAAGCCTTCTCAACATCTCAAATAATATCCTGTCTGCCGTATTATGTGAACGCCTAAAACCGATTGTCCTTATCAGTGCGGTTTTAGGACGGGAAAGTCCACCATTGACCAAATATTCATACTACGGCAGATCTTGGAAAAAAAAACCCATAAACTCTTTGTGAACTCCGCAAACGACCAAAGTCGGGATATCAAACGAAGAATTACTTGAGCCAATCGCTGTTTTTTGGCTAAAAAGTCAATTGAATAACAAATCCCTATCTCGAACTACTCTGCAAAAGACACTAATCATCCCAGTCCAGCTCTTTGGCGCAGAGGCAAGGCCCTTGGTTACTTTCTTCTTCGAGTGATCTTTGCACCCGTATGCATAGACGGCGATTGATGGAAAATGCGGAACTATCCGGCCTATAAAGTGACAAACACAGAAGAGTTCACATAGAGCTACTAGGATGGCTTAGTCATGTAGAGCGGTTGGAGTCCAACGGTTCAGCCCAAAGAATCTTCGAATCCATCCCAAATGGACGACTTCGCCTCAGGTGGCGCGAACAAGTGGAAGAGGGACTCAACCAACTTGTCGTGCATAATTGAGCAGATGGCTCGTAACCGAGCTGGTTGTAGAAGATTTTTGGTTGGGGCCCAGGTAGCGCCACCTGTACACCTATAATACCGTCAATACTAGGGGGTGTTATGAGGATTATAGAACTTTATGCATTAGCTGGCTCATCCTTACTAAGCGTCAACCAAATTCTACTAAAAATTGTAACATAAAGGAAGATAATATCGCATATCAGCGATTCACATGCAGTGCATGCGATGAAAGGAAGTTAACGCCACCGAAAGAAGTATCTCACTGTCAACACCTTTATACTGACGTAACGTCTGCTCCCACGGTAGATGAGAGGTTTCATTAGAACAAGTTATGTTTGTATTTCTAGTCTTTAAGATAATTGCAAATAATAAAGTTGAGCTTTTCTCGATGATGTCCCTTTCCAAATACGCACCGTTAGTACAGTATTCTTTTACCACGCCATTTCTCCTGGTTACATTCCAGCAACTCGCTTTGGTTATTTAGAGGAGTGCCGAGTGGCGCATATTTTTACTAATTGGCACAGCAATCTGTGTTCCGTTGTTGGATTTTTATCTTGGTCCACCCACCTGAATATCATTTGTCCACCTACCTGAATATGTCCTTTAGTTAGTTGGGTGTGCAGAAGCTAAATTAATTTTGAACAGAACCCTTAGGCCACCACAATTGAAAAGTATGGTAGATGTTTGGTGGTAGATCTTCTAGGGATGAAGTGATTGCCATTTAATATTTGTAAATCTCATTTTACTCTACTATTTTCCTAAATCTTCTAAAAAAAAAATGTGTAACCATAGCCACACACAATTTTGGATTAATACTAACCAAAGCATTTTTTAATTGAAATATCTTAATGGACAGATAAAATTCACATTAGTCAAATTTTTGCCATAAAATAAATTTAGTTCACTGATTTCCAGCTGTATGTAAATGTACCTATATATACATATATCTTTTAATAACCCACGTGTGCTAAAAGCCTGATTTAAGACTCTCCCACTCTCTGCTTCTTAGAGTAAAGGAAATTAAAAACCTTGAACCCCACTTGAACGTTATAATTTATCAATCATAATGCTTCAGAATAATATATGTTGCTTAAGGCGCCAATTTGGACACAGATTTCAAAACACTCCGGCGACAGGCCCGTCTACATTGACAACATATCTAAAATAGTCATTTCATTTATTTATCGTTCGCCAATTAATGAATTTGAGAAAAGGAATCGAAATGTTAGCCACATGGGAATGTTGAACTCCCTAGAGCTTCCATTCACGTTATTAAGAATTCAGAATATCAATAATGGCAGCCATACCATAAGAACCCTCGTGTGCCATAACTATGAACGAATAAAAAAAAAATAATTAAACAAATTGGAATTTCAAAATATGTATTGCAGTCAAAATAGAAAAAAAAAGATATATAAATAGTATTTTTCGGAGATTTATCTGTGAGATATACAAAACGAATACGGTTTGACTGGCTTTATTTTTTAGTGTTGAGCGTATGTGTCTGACCATAAAATTGAAAGTTGTGTTAATTAATTGAATTAAAATTGGTATATTGGAAATCGACGTCGAAAGGCTGTTTTTCATAAAATTTGCTTTATTGAAATATTTTATAGATTTACTGGTTTTTTTCTGTCGATGATTGAGATGTGGGGAGCGTAGAGTGTATGTGCGTTTGCATAGGGTGTGGAATAGTTTTGTAGTATGGGATATTTTTTTGTGTTTTTGTGGCGGTAATTTAATTATTGAAAATCGACATTTTTGTACGATTTAATTACATTTTTTTTTTTTTAGTTCAACATGAGTGTTTTTTTTTTATTTCTATAGGTCGTGGCTCTTTTACGACAACCTCGGATTTTAATATATGCTTTTTTCTGGTTGTTATTATTGATTTAATTATTTATTATTTAATGAAATTCTAGTGTTCACAAAAAATGCGTTTAATTTGCGGTTATATTGGCATAGATACAAATTGGAATTTTTCTATGAGGTTCTTACGAAAAATTGTAGAAATTAAAAATGGTCTCGTGCCTTCAAGGCCAGACGGTCGTTAAAAATGTAGCTACGATTAAAGAAATTGTCTATGATAGGTCTTAATTAAAGTGCTACGTGATTAAATGGTTTATAACTAGCCTCGTGCCAAAATTATCACAACTAAGTCTTTATAAAATATTTCCGGTCAAACCTGCAATTTTGCTTACAATGAGTAAGATATTTGTGCCAGGTTTTCTGCCATCCTGAGTTAGAGGGTTCGCTATGGAACTGTCACCCTTACAGAACGTGTGACCAATCCACTGCCACTTCCGCCGTTGGATGGTTGTGCCTATTGGGTCCTGACCCGTTCTCTCGTGAAGGTGTTCGTTAGAGATACGATTCGGCCAGAAAATCCTTAAGATAATGCGCAGGCACCTATTAACAAACGTTTGCAGCTTTCTGGTGATAGTAGTGGTCATTCTCCACGTGCTGCAATCATATAAAAGCACAGATCCAATGTTGGAGCGAAACATTCTTATCTTGGTGCTCAAACTGATTGCATTGCTTCGCCATATTTTGGACAGCATACCGAACGCGGACTTTGCTTTGGCGATCCTGTTGGCTATATCCAGTTCGGTTCCACCATCGGTCGAGACAATACTCCCAAGATACTGGAAATCCTCTACTCTCTCTACCGGTTGTCCAGCAATGAATATTTGAGCCGATGAGTTAGTTCCAAGGCGAACCCTACAGGCGGATCAGTAGAAATGCGGTGAAGTGGGAGGGTTGTGATCCCTTGTTTTCGGATCATAACCTCGCTGATAAAAGGAAGAAGAAGAAGAGTTAATTCCAAGGTTGATAATCTTAGTTTCCGCATTCATTTTCAGCCCGACGACACCTGCCTCCCTCTCCATATCTGCTGCCATTTAGTGGGGGTCCATAATTCTGTGGGAGAGTAAGCATACATCGTCAGCGTAGTCAAGATGTTTCAGTTGAGATGTAAGAGTCCATCGAATTCCTCCGTTTCCCGTCGACAAAGCTGCATGAAGCACATCGCTAATCACCAATAGGAATAAATTGGTGAAAGGATACAGCCTTGTCTTACCCCACTTTGGATCTCAAATTCAATCTCAGACAATCTTCCTCTGTGCAGAACGTGACATTTGGAGCCTTCATATGCAGCTTTGATAATAGCAATAAGTTTATCGGGAATACTTCTCCTGCGTAAGGCACGCCAAATAAACTCCCTGTTGACACTATCGAACGCCTTCTCAAAATCGATGAACAGCAGGTGCAGTGGCGATCGATATTCAACATACAGTTCGATGATAATCCGCAGGGTGTTGATGTGGTCGGCACAGGAGGATCCAGAGCGGAAACCTGCTTGTTCGGCATCGAGTGTGTCTTCGAGATGTTGTTTGATTCGCTCAAGGATGATTTTAGCTATTATCTTAGCTACAGAAGGCAGCACGCAGATACCCCTCCAGTTTCCGCACTCCATTAAATTTCCTTTCTAAGGAAGCTTGACGATCATTCCCTTTTTCCACTCGTTTGGAAAGCTCTCTCTATAAGTGGAAGCAGAAGCTCAGCCGCTGTTGTGGGCGCTGGTCATAAGAGCTCTGCTGGAATACCGTGAAGTCCTACCGCCTTGTTGGTTTTGAGTGCCTTGATCGTGGTAATGATCTCATCTTTACTGAGAGTCGTGGTGCGTATTCGGGAGCTTCTCACCTCGGGCATCTCAGTCTGATTTGGAGCATATCGCTAGCGAATACACGGTTCAAAACCGTAGCAAAATGCTCTTTCAATCTCTTGAGCTGGTCCTCATCCGAAATGAGCAAGGAGCCGTCTAGGCTTTTTACTGGATGTTAGCTGAAGCTGCGACCACCTGTCAGCTCTTTGGTGATTCTGTAGACGGTCCTGCTGTCGCACCTTCGTGCAGCTTCTTCTGCTTCTGTAGCCAGCGCGTTGATGTAGTTGCGCCTGTGACGTCGCACGCTACGCTGAACTTCTTTCATCTTCATGCGATATAGGGACTCCAGCTCGCTTCTCCCTGCTGCTGGAGTAGCTGCAACGTGAGCTTTCAGCTATTTTCGTTCGTCAATCCGTCTCCAGGTATTCTCGGAAAGCCACGCCCTATGTCTTCACTGCGATCGACCGACAATACTTTCAGCACAAGATGTAAAAACATTTTTCACAGCATACCAATGGTCTTGGATGGTTGCGGGCATTGAGCTGCTGATTGCTTCCACACCTTGCGAAAAGTGCTCCCTTAATTGTTGGCGCAGTGAGGAATCATTAAGTCTATCGATGTTGAACCTAGCATTCTTGTGTTGTCGTGGGATCTTCGAACTGCAGCAGTGCGTAGTTGGAGAGTAGCTATCATAAGATGGTGATCACGTACTATCCCCACATCTACCCCTCGCCTGTTTCGGACGTCCAGGAGACTACTTCTAAAGCGGAGGTTGATGGCAAAATGGTCAATTTGGTAGGAGGTTGCTTGCCTATCGTTAGAAACCCAGTTGACTTTGTGGCAGGTCTTGTGCTCAAACATCGTGCCACCTATCACAAGGCGATTGGCAGAAATCCACAAACCTTTCGCCGTTGTCATTGCGGTTGCCTATTCCATGCTTCCCGATTACATGTTTGAGCCCTTTGTTGCCGCTGCCTACCTTGGCATTCAAATCCCCCATCACTATGACAATGTCTCCATTTGGTGTTGTGTTGAAGGCGACACTTAAGAGATTGTAGAACCTTTCCTTTTCGTCCTCTGATGAACTATTCGTTGGGGTGTAACACTGTATGATGGTGACGCGTTGTACTCTAGTCCGGAATCTGGCCGTCAAAATCCTCTCACAATGAGGCTGCCAGGAAATTAGGCCCTTGCGTGCTGTTGTTGTTAGCAGTAGTCCGACTCCATATTCCGCCGGACTTCCGGATGGTCTTCCATAATAGAGTAGTACAATGTTACGCGTTGGGGACTGGTACTCGCCCGCTTCTAACCATCTTACTTCACTTACCCCCAAAATGTCCAGTTTATAACGCATGATTTATTTTTTCCAATTAGAGGAATCCGGCAAAAAATTTCTTGATGTATAATCAGTCATTCCATAAAAATTAAAAAAAAGAACTAAGGACTAGTTTGTCCTGCGTCATCTACTACGGCGATTGCTACAGACAACAAGGACAGCAGCTATTCGGGTGCGGACTTGCCGTTGGAGACAGAGTAAGGCAAGAAGTCTTGAGTTTCCGGCATGCGAACGAGCGTCTCATGACTATCCGTATCAAGGGTAAATTTGCCAACATTAGCCTAATATGCGCTCACATCCTTCACGAGAAGATAGACGACGCGACCAAGGATGACTTCTACCAGCTCTTGGACAGGACGTAGCCACAACGGTAAAATGATTCTAGGTGATTTTAACGCAAAGCTAGGAAGAGAGTAGCGTGGTCGGAAAGTACAGCCTGCACGACATCGGACTCAGGCTAATCGACTTCGCGGCGGGGCGAAACTTTATCGTAGCTACTACGCGGTTCCCACGTCTCGACATTCACAAAGGAACATGGCTCTCCTTTGATCGAAAAACTGTCAACCAAATCGATCATATTGCGATCGACGCAAGACACTCTTCCAGTATTCTGTGTGTCCGGACTTTCCGAGGAGCCAACATGGACTCGGATCACTACCTAGTTGTAGCCAAGGTACGGATGCGGATATCCAGAACGGACCGAAATCAACGAAATACTGTGAGGAAATTTGACGTCGGGCGGCAACAATCGCAAGAGACCGCCAGAACCTTTGCCGATCGAGTTTCTTCTAATCTTAATCTAAGTCCTATGCCGCCAGCAGCAAATGCGGAGACCAGTGGCAGCGTTGCCACCAAGCCGTCAGAGATGCCACCTCTGACGTACTTGGTTTCTCTCGGGCACCACAATCAAACCCCTGGTTTGATGAGGAATGCCGGCAAGCACATGCAGCAAAACAAGAGGCGTACAAAGCGGCGGTACATAAAAGGACTAGAGCTGCTTACGAGCTCTACGTGAGCAGGAGAAAAGAGGAACATCGACTTCTCAGAAAGAAGAACAAGGAGCATGAGAAGCGCTCGATCGAGGAGATTGAGGGACTTCATTGCAGGAATAATGTTTGAAAATTTTACCAAAAGGTGAAAAGAACATGCCAGGGTTTCAAAGCCAGAACAGAAGCCTGCAGGGACGAAAATGGCAATATAGTAGTAGAATCGCAGTCGGTACTGAGGATATGGAAGGAACACTTCTGCAGAATGTTAAACGGCGATGATGACCAATATTCGGCTGTCAGGCAGAATTGGCCATTCAACAGTGATGATGACAGTCAAGATTCTCGTCAACCCGATCAGAATGAAGTGAGGATAGCGATATCTAAACTTAAATCCAACAAAGCTGCTGGAGCCAACGGCCTAGCCCCCGAACTTTTCCAGGAAGGAGGGGATGAGTTGGTAAGAAGCATACACCAGCTCATCTGTAAAATCTGGTCGGACGAAAGTATGCCCGATGAATGGAACCTCAGCATCGATCCTGAAGAAAGGAGACTCTCTGAACTGCGCCAACTATAGAGGTATAAGTCTCCTCAACATCGCATATGCGATTCTGTCTGCCAACAACCTGATAGGCTCTCATCAGTGCGGATTCAGGCCTGGAAAGTCCACCATTGACCAAATATTCACACTGCGGCAGATCTTGGAAAAGACCCATGAATATAAAATCGATACGCACCACCTTTTCATCGATTTCAAAGTTGCCTATGATAGCGTGTATAGAGACGAGTTATACAGAGCCATGTCTACTCTTGGCATCCCCGCCAAACTCGTCCGTTTGTGCAGAATGACGATGGAGAACTCTCGCTGCTTCATCAAAGTCGGTAAGAACATCGCTGAACCGTTCGATGTCAGGAAAGGTTTAAGACAAGGTGACGCGCTATCATGCTATCTCTTTAACATAGTACTTGAGAGAATTGTACGAAACTCACAAGCCAACACCGGAGGTACAATTTTTTTAAATTTAATTTTTAAGTATTTTCTTCTTATTATCATCCTCAAATCTACTGTACAACTACTCGCTTATGCCGATGACATTGAAATAATCGGAACAACTCAGCGGGCCGTTTATGGGACATTTACAAGTATTGAGGTGGAGACAGCGAAGATAGGATTAGCGGTCAATGAAGGTAAAACAAAATATACGCTGTCTACAAAAAAGGGCACCCAACATCGGCGTCTTGGACAGAACGCCACAATGGACAGATGTAATTTTGAGGTACATAGTATAGGACTTTATCGCAAATGACATCTGTGGGGAGAGCAAACGAAGAATTACTCTTGACAATTGTTGTTTCTATGGGCTAAGAAGGCAATTAAGTAACAAAGCCTTATCTCGAACTACTATGATAACTCTTTATAAGACACTAATCATCCCAGTCCTGCTGTATGGCGCAGAGGCGCAGAGGCATGGGCTTTGACAAAACCGGATGAGGATGCCCTTGGTTATTTTGAGAGAAAAGTTCTTCGAGCGATCTTTGGTCCAGTCTGCATAGACGGTGAGTAGAGTTGAAGCTACAATGCCGAGCTATACGGCCTATATAAGGACATCGAGTTAGCCAAAAGAGTTCACATACAGCGACTAAGATGGCTGGGTCATTTAGAGCGGATGGAGCCCAACGTTCCCGCTAAGAAAGTCTTTGAATCCACCCTGGATGGATGGTGCAGTAGAGGACGACCTCGTGGTAGGTGGCGCAAACAAGTGGAGGGGGGCCTCAACCAACTTGGCGTGCGGAACTGGAGGCAGCTGGCTCGTAACCGCGCTAGCTGGAGAGTTTTTTTGGTTGAGGCCCAGGTCCACCCCGGACTGTAGCGCCATCTAAGTAAGTAGAAAAGAAACCTTATTGCCGGGCGCTTACTCCCCTGGGGGTCACTAGTTCATTAAAACGTAACTATGAACAACCTAATACAACCGCAGAAAAAAACAAAGCTAAATGTCGATCTGATTTAAAATTCTCAACCTGATCCTAAGCCATTGTATAAAAAGATCCCCAACATGATTCACTTAAAAAAAAAAGAAATATTCTGCCGCAATTCAGATAGTCCAACTTTTTATCTAAAGCCTGGTTTCTGACAATCAAAACCTGACAGGATCATTTATCATAACTTCTTCATTTTCGTTTGTGAAAAGAATCACTAATTCAACTACTATGAGCTCAGAGCAATCCTCTATAAAAGGCAATTCATTAATATCACTGACGACATATTGGGTGGTCTTTTGAAATTCTCCGACAGTCATTGTTGTTGAATAAAAGAAAACTGTGGTCTTCAATCAACCACTGATGGGATGTCATATTTTTGATGATTCTTCGCCAAAAAAGTTTACTAAATTTGATTGGTTTTTAAAGAAGGAAACGTAATCGCACAAACTATCAGCTAATGGACAGCGAAGTTCTAAATAAAGACGGTCAACCTACAACATATGTACGAGCACGTAATAGTTGAGATAAACATGCCAAGCCAGTTGAATTTGATTACAGCTATAGTTTGTAAAACTTTATGTAGATTCGTTTGATTGAATTATTTTGGTCAATTATAGTAAATTTGTTGGTTATTGATATACAAATATAGACGTACGAGTATATGTTTGTATGACACATAAAGTGTTTCTGAGTAGAAATATATTTATGTTATTTGTGGTTTAACATTTCAGTTGATATATGGTTTTATGTGAAATATTGGAATCCCACTTAGCAGAGTAGTTTTTGTGTGAATGATTTTGTGTATATGGTAATGTAGGCGCCAATTCAGCTTAAATATGTATACTTGGCTGCATTTAAATTTGTGTTTATTTTTTCGCGCGTGTGGTACATGATTATAATACAACACAATACAAGATTTATATTAAATTACCGTATTGTAAGAAGGCAGGTAGTCTCAAGTGGGTTCTAAATAAGGTAGAGTCATTGTGAAGATGGATCTGATGAGTTTCTATTCAAGTATATACAGACATTTATTGCTATTCTTGATACTCTTGAGGTTAATGATAATTTTATTTATTATATACATACATACTTATATGATTGAGGCAATCGAGAGTTAATCATCTACAGACAAAGTTTGTGTCTTCTCCTTCTCCTCGTTTCTGCAGCTCATATACGAGTAAAGTATGAGTACAGTAGAAGAATTTTAGCTTACAAACAGCTTAAAGTATATACCGAGAAGCCCTCAGAGAAATCCGAAGCTGTCAACTCAATTGTTGTAGAACTTACCAGACTTTCGACAAATAAAGTTCCAGGGACGAACTGGAAATTTTGGAATTAGCCCGAAAATCTAGAGTCGCATATAAAAGGAGGTTGCCAGAAGTCCAGTTTTGAGTTCTGTTTTGGTCAGCGACGACAGCGGCTATTAGAGACGTGCAGAGTTTAAGCCAAGAAAAAATTGTAGTAGATTTTTTTCTGTAATGAATCTAATTTAGATGAAAACAATTTTAATAAAAGAAGTTTAAAAAGCCCTCTCGGGAACCAGAATAATTCTCGTTTTTTGTCTCCATCACCTGTCGCAACTTTTAAAGTATTTGCCTTGATCGGCGATTTTTGTAACACTACCTTTGAGTAGGTTCGCATGATGCTTCTACTAACGGGCAGCCATTTCAAGGGGATAAGACTGTAAGGGCATCGGATCCAACTAACACACAACAATCACTCACCCTTAGCGGAGCAACGAAGTTGCTTACATTCTGCGGGGAAAAGGGTGAAATCTTTTTAACCCGCAAAGATTTTCTGTGAATTCCGGTATTATATAATGGTGGAAAATATCCTTACAAAAGCAAAATGTACTTTATAGAATTGCAGTGTCTTTACGTATTAAATGAATATTTTGTGTTTAGGGATTTTGTGCTTGGGAATTTACTGCCTGTACATTTTTCAAAAGTTGAGGAGTTATTAGTTTCGTCATTTTAATTTTGTACATTTAGTAGATTTCCCCCATGTCAATCATCACCTTTTTTTCCTCTTGTACAACCCATGCCCACGTGGCAACGACACTTCGACCTGAAAGATCTATTGTATCGGAGGTTTGGAGTTATTCTAACAGACGTACTACCTCCCTTATGAATGTGAGTATGTCTTTAGTAGTAGAGCATTTCAGTTCCACTGAAGTAACTATCTCCTTGTGGAGAATACGTTTCCTTAACCAGTGTAGAGCCGGGCATTCACAAAGAATATGTTCGGATGTTTCATCCTCCTCTAAACAAACACCTAGTTAAGGTGGTATCTCAGGGCGTAGTGGACAGTAAGAAAGCTCACAAGCTTCTTAATGCTTTCCCTATCTAAGTTAAGGATTTCCTTATGGGAGTAAGGCTTGATTAATCGTTTGGATTGTCTTAGACCTGGCCCACTAGTCCAGTGGTCTAGACGAAGTTTGTTTTCCCATTCGTTAATCAGCGTTGTAGCTCTCGCCCAATTGACGCCACAATAAGGTTCAGGACCTATGAACGGAGATTCTGAACCAGCCCTAGCAAGCTCATCTGCAGATTCATTGCCAAAAATCCCTTGGTGTCCAGGTACCCAACCGAGTTTTACCCTGTTGTATTTGGCAAGGTCTTGTTATGCATCGTAGCAGCATTTCACGGTTCTGGAGTCCATTAGGTTGGACGATAGTGCCATAGGTGCTGCTTGGCTATCTGAAAAGATATCTATTCTAGCGCCCTTGATCCCCTTGCGGAGATTGTGTCTGGCGCAGATCTCAATGGCATGGATTTTAGCCTGAAACACAGTGGGAGTCGAACCTATAGGTACCGAACTCTTTGTGTTGGGTCCAAAGACCCCAGCTCCAACTCCAGAATCCATTTTTGAACCGTCGGTGAACCAGACCAGACTTCTACGGTCTAGTGTTAGAGCACCATTGGACCAATTTCCGCGGTCCAATAATTCAACCTCGAATAACCTACCGAGCAATGATACCTGACCACAAAATCTGGTATAGAGCAGAACATGTCTCTTTTAGGGATTGAGTTGAGTATCTTTAAATGTCCCACAAGGTCACCTGGTTTGTATTCATAATCTAGTTGCAGCTCGATATCATATCTTGCAGCCATCTTTCTAATGAAGATTGGTAGGGGTGTTAGCCCGACAAAGCTTCCAGAGCTGTCGTAGGGCAGGTGCGCATCGCATCTGTAATGCCATGACAAGCAATTCTTTGCAACTTCTGCAACTTATTTTCCGTTGTCTGCTGGAGAGTTTTTGGCCACCAAACGATGGCCGCGTATGAGATAATGGGTGTAACCATCAATATGTACAGCCAATGTATCATCTTAGGAGAGAGACCCCAAGTTCTGCCGTATAGGCGTTTACTAGCCCACAGTGCTCTAGTAGCGCGCTCTGTGGCGGACTTGATATGTGAATTCCAGTTAAGTCGTTTGTCAAGAATTACACCAAGATATTTAACCTCGCTGGAATAAACTAGTGTCGTGCCTCTGATTGTAATAGGTTCAAGTTTGACCTGTGTCTTCCTTGTAAACGGCACCAGAACGGTTTTACTAGGTTTGATGGATAATCCTTCTTTGTTATACCATTCTACAAATTGAGATATTGCACTTTGCATAACGTTGGAAATTGTCGTGCCGTACTTACCTCTAATAATCTAATAAAAACAGCCAAGTTATCAGCATAACTGACGGTGGTGTAGCCTGATCTATGAAGATCTACTAACAAATTGTCGATGACTATTGAGGACAGCCTTTGGGTGCAGTTATAGACCCCGAAACCTCCCCGGGGGAGGAGGTAATGAATCGGTTTACCAGCATGGCCCTAATCCATTGGTTGGTCGATTCTTCGATACCTCTGCTACTAATCGCCCTTGCTCTCGAGTCGTAACCAGTTTTATCGAACGCTCCCTCGATGTCAAGAAGTGCACACAAGGCTATCTCCTTTGAACTGAGTGTTCCTTCAATCTTTTTGGCGAGATAATGAATGGCACCTACTGTAAATTTTCCTTTCCTCTATGTGTACTTATTCGAGTGGAGAGAGATCTAACCGGTCTTTAATATGAATATCTAGGAGTTGCTCCATTGTTCAAGGACGAATTATGTTAAACTTATAGGTCTCTATGATTAAGGTAACTCGCTAGGCCTATTGCCTGGCTTAAGAATGAAAACCACGTCTACATGTCTGCAGGTGGGTGGTATGTATCCCCAATTGTAGCTGGCTCTAAACAAAGTTGTTAAACCCGCCAGGACGAGGTTAATTGACTTTTGAAGAAGAGCTAGAAACAGACCGTCACCGCCAGAAGCCTTAAAAGGTTTGAATGTGCCCACTGCCCATTCAACTTTCTCTGGATTGAATATTTTTCCATATAATCCATTAACTCTACTGTCCACTGGCGGGTGGCAATGGTGTAGTGGTAACGTCATCAATTGCCACGCCAATGGTTCATGGTTCAAATCCTGATCTCAGCAAGCATTTATTTATTTCACATGAAATATATAAAGTCATTCCGATCATTTGCGAAAGCTTGTGTAAACAGCGCAGCGAAAAATTGTTCACTCTGTTGATGGTGATTTGCCCTTGACATCGCTTCTTCTTCTTCTTCCTTTTATCAGCGAGGTTATGATCCGAAAACAAGGGATCACAACCCTCCCACTTCACCGCATTTCTACTGATCCGCCTGTGGGGTTCGCCTATTTGACCTCAGAAAATATCGGCAGGCCTGCCGATTTTGGATCACTCGGTTACTGAGGCCAATGAAATGCCGATGTCGTCGCATTTGTCTGATCCAGGCGTTATAGGCCAGATATTTGACCTTTTCGCACTTGAGAAGCACTGTTCCATTCAAATAAATGTCTGGAATAGGCCTGAGTGGATCAGAGAACGGGCAGCACAAGTACTCTGTCTTTTTTGAACTAATGCGATACCCATTTCCCTCCAAAACGTCCACCCACACATCAAGTGCTCGTTGCAGGGATGTAGGATCCTCACTTATGATGGCTCCATCGTCAGCAAAGAATAACTGATGCACCTTGGGGTCCATCACTTTACCTTCAAGCAGATAATCAAGGACGGTAATAAAGAGCAAAGGACTTAAAACGCTTCCCTGGTGTACCCCGACTTTGATTGGGAACTCTTCGGTTACTCATCATGTACATAGGTTTCTGGAACCCCTCGATGTCTTAGCGCCACCCATATCAAATCTCGTGCTTGTCTGTCGAATGCCTTTTCAAAGTCCACCAATACAATATGCAAATCCCTTAAGGAATCACGATGTTTTTGCATTATGATCCTTATACTTTGGATTGCATCTGTGGTTGATTTACCCGAGACAAACCCGCACTGATCATCAGATAGCCGTATTATTTTTCGCAGTCGGCCACCTAATACCCGCTCAACGATCTTCATGGTGTGTGACATCAGCTTGATCGAACGGTAGTTATCACAGTTTCGCGTATCACCCTTCCCTCCATTCATTCGGCATTGGATCACCTCTCACGAATTTGGAGATGAGGATTCTGAGCCATCTGAACCCGATGTTTCCCATCTTTTTCCAGAACTCAGAGGGTATCTCGTCTGGCCCAACCGCTTTTCGTTTTTTTGGAGTATTTGACCGCCTCACTAACTTCTTCGACTGTAATGTCGGGTATTTCTTCACAGTTAGGGGTGGCTCTTGGAAAGTATAGCCGGGGAAACTGTTCATTTAAAAGCTCTTCACAATACTGCCGCCACCTCTGCATAATTTTGTCGTTATCCACAAGAAGCTGGCCATGAGCATTGCTAATGAGCTTTGGCGAACGAATCTCCTCAGCATTTCTCCTTCTTTGGGCGGCTATTTTGAAGATGGTTTTGCTCTTGTTCATATTGTGTCTTTGCAGTTCCTAGATAGCCTGGTTTGCATCAGCAACCGGGGAAGATATTTTCTCCAGCTCCCGATACAGGCCCTCCGTACTCTCTGCTTGAAGCTGGGCGCACTTCTTCTTCGCTTTTCTCTTGCAACATCTGTATTCCATTTCGAGGCGAACTTTTTCGTCATTATTTTTTGGAGGGCACTTTGACCAAGCTTTGAAAGCCGCTTTCTTCTCATTTATCACTTTCTTAGCTTCATCACTCCACCACCATGTTGCTTTGGCGTGTTGATGGTGGCCTTTTGAAGCTCCTAGCAGTGATTTGGCCTTCTTTAAGCAAGTTCGCTGTAGGGAATCCCACATATTTTGTGCTCTGCACTCTTTATCCTCAGCTCCGTTGATGGTGTGAGAGAGGTAATTTTTCATTACGAAAACAAAAGCCTCGCCTTTTTCTTTGTCCAGATTGTACCACTTGATTTTCTCAGAGACCCTTGTTTGTTTGCTTTTCTTCGGTGTTTTCATAAAAATTTCTGTTAGCAGGAGACGGTGTTGCCGAACGATTGCGTCTCCCAGGATCACTTTGCAATTTTTTACCCGAGGCTTCATGAAACTGGCCACCAAATGGTAGTCAATCTGAGTTTCATCTCCACCACTGCTGTAAGTGATCAGGTGTCGGCTTTGTTTGATGAACATGGTATTTAACACGATAAGACCGTGTGATTTGCACATGCTTAGGATGTCTTCACCAGAAAGGTTCCTGGTGCCATATCCTAGTCCTCCATGGCAGTCTTCATAGTCTTCATTTGATTTCCCGACATGTCCATTCAAATCTATTGCCCTTGACATCGCTATCGGGAAAAAAGTACTGTGAATCAGAAGCAAAGACAAAAAATAACAAAAATCTTCCCAGTTATCTGGACGCCACCTCCGGAGAATCTCTGAAGCATAAACAACTGAGCTTCAAGAACTACTACATCCGTCGTGTAGGTTCCGTCATTCTTCTTCAATAGCCCTATACACAATTGACATGATTGTTTACGAGCGATATATGGATTCGTGCCGCTGTAGGTATGTCAGCAATCTTTTCGTAGCATTTCCTCCAAGCAGCTCGTTTAGATCGTCTCAATTCTAAATTGTATTCTATGAGAGCAAACTTGTATTCGTCCCACCTCTTCGTTCGCTTTGCAGAGTTGAAAAGTTTTCTGACTTTCTTCCTAAGTTTCGCCAGTTGGTCATTCCACCAGGGCACTTTACGTTTGCTAACATAGGTTTTGGGGATGCAGCTGTCGTGGTAGGAATCAAGTAGTATATTGTTAAGCTGGTATGCAGGTTCAACCAGGTCCTCTATGGACTCGATAGATGTGAGAAGCATATCTTTTTTTGAGAACACAAGTTCACGATATCCATGCCAATCCGTAGATTTGGGATCGTATCTGTCAGAGACATATGAGAGTTGGCCAGGTATGTCAAACCTGATGTGCTGATGGTCTGACAGAGAGGCCTCATCTGATACGTGCCAATTTTCAATAAAATTAGAAATGAACGGACTAGCGAGAGTTAGGTCAAGTACCTCCTCGCGAAACGCATTTATGAAGGTGGGTTTAGAGCCTTTGTTTGAAATATCTATATGACTACTTACAGGGTATTCTAAAAGACACTCACCCCTTCTGTTGATGTTGCTACTACCCCAGACCTCATGATGTGCGTTTGCATCGCAACTGATGATGTAGTCATCACTAAGTTAGCGTTAGTTATATACATCCACTAAATCCAGCTCAGGACGCATCATAACCATGTCATCAGTCGATTGTTTATTGGTCCTATTTAAAGAAATTTGCAATAAAATAAAATTTATTACCATGATTCATAATATAAATATTGCGTTAAATGTAAAAATAGCAAACTTTACATTTTATTGCAAATACTTTCATCCAAAGCTAAAACAAAACAACTGTCATATCGAACGCAGTCAATAAAACAAATCACCCCAATCGCACCTAAAATGTCATCCCGTCCGTTGTCGTATTTTCGTTCGACTTACATAGATGCATCCCATAAAAATACCCAAAGAAGCTGTTAAATATTATAAAGCAGGCGATTTAAAATCATTAAAAATACTGAAAGACCGCATTCAAAAGATACAACGACAAAACAGGGTCGGCCACCAAAAAGCAGATAAACCAGCAAGCGGATGGGACACAGACACCTCAACCTTTTGCAAAAAAAAAAAAATAAATAAAATCAGCGAATGAATATTGGCTAAAATGCCAATAACTCATCTGTGATGCCTGCACATGAACGTAGGCTTCACCAGATATACGAAGAGACTCCAACCACCGACGACCAAGCCCCCGGATACTGCTTCGCTGACAACAAGATCTCCTTTATTTTGCGAGTTCCTTTT
Source organism: Brachypalpus laphriformis (assembly GCA_945910035.1). Taxonomy (NCBI): domain Eukaryota; kingdom Metazoa; phylum Arthropoda; class Insecta; order Diptera; family Syrphidae; genus Brachypalpus; species Brachypalpus laphriformis. The sequence continues at coordinate 166,729,575 of OX246755.1, read as the reverse complement.
TTTATATTATTTATTTTTAATGTCCACTCGCATATTTTTTAAACAGCGACACGATTTTACATTTGCACCGTGTTTTAGTTCTTGCCACAGAGTATATCATCTGACAGGATATTCCTCGTCCAAAAGGAACTTGTTTTGCAGGAAAACACCGAACCGTCCGCACAATATGAATAAAAGAGAGTCTCAGCGACCACCACATACAGATACAGAATGAAACTGATTCAAAATTATTAACGAGTCAAGGTGAAAAAATAAAAATGCCTCATTATGAATATTTTCGTTGAAGTCGTTAATTTTTGATCTTTCATTTCTGATTATTACACTGGGTGTCGCCGTGCCAACAGAAAGCGGTAGGGATTGGGAGGGACATTCTGGAAAAAAAAGAAGTTAATTGACACTTGTTTAGTATTTAAATGTCCTCCCTGAATCGGGGAACATTATTTGTTAATTTTTATTTATTTATTTTTTTTTTTTGTATTTTTATTTTATTTTTGTATCTGATTTTTCGGAAATAATCGACAGTTAGTTTATGGGACTCTTTGGGCGATAAGATATCGTGCGCGTATAACCGGAGGAAGATGGTTATCGTGAGTAGATTTTCTTTACGACTGTCATCCTTTTTTCATAATTCTACTCATTTTTACGAATGGAACAGGAAAATGTTTCTGGAATTTCATTCACGAAATGAGTTGGAGTAGAAGAAACGAGTTCTTTCATTGAAAATCCGTTAATAATTTATGGTTGGGAAAGAAACTTGAATGGGTTATATTCTTTTTTGTTTTAGTTGGTTATCAGATCTTTATCATAGATATGGGTTTGGTTAAATGAGGTAGAGGTAGACTTTTGGGCTCTACAGAACTCACTCAGACGTAAAGGAGACTTTTTGAATGAATGTTGGTTGTATAATGGTTTTCTCAGAATAAGATAACCTTAAGTTAAGTTAGGTTAAAGTGGCTGCCAGCTAAGAATCGCCAACACACATGGACCAATAATAGGTCCATTGTGATACCACGTGGATCATGGGAGAAAATCTCTCTACCTACTCGCTAAAACCATTTTGAGCTTCTTATGAAGCGTAGGGGCTCCTAATATCAATATCTATTAGGTCGCCTAAATCATTGTAATAGGGAGCTCCTAAGTAAAGCTTAAGTAAGGCGCAAAGCCTAAGTAAAGCTTCCACAAAAGTCGTTCGCAAAAAGGCATAGCCTATTAGATAGTGTCCAGTGATGACACCTATTATAGCGCCGATATGCAATCTGTTGAGAGAAATCAAATTCTTAGGCCGTGTTAGATCCAGCCTCGGCCAAATCTGTTTTGTCACTAGACATGTTGATCCACTAGTCCACCTAAGATTTGTACTCTCGACAGCATCTAGCTAAAATTTAAGTTTGCGAGTAGCGATTGGTACATCTAAGGTGCCTTTTCCGGCAGGATGAGTATAGTTGTTCCTATTCTGGTGAGTTCATCGGCCTTACAATTCCCAGGAATGTCCCTATGCCCCGACACCCAACACAGGTGAATATTGAACCGGTCAGCCACCTCCTCGAGAGACGATCGGTAGTCTAGAGCTATTAAGGAATTTATAGAGGTGGATTCCAAGGATTTGATTGCTGCTTGTCTATCTGAAAAGATGCGGATATCTCTAGCAGATATCACGTTTTTCTTAAACCAAGATAAGACTTCTTTACTCGCTATTATTTTCGCCTGGAACACGCTCCAATGATTTGGAACTAGGATGGAGAGCTTAAGATTAAGCCTGTCAGAGAAAACACTTCCACCAACTCCGGCCTTGACGAATTGACACATCTTCTAAAAATGCATCACCTTCTCAGAGTGATCTAGATGGGATGGTGAAGAGGAAGTTCTTAGCAAAATTTAGAGGTCGGATGGTGAAGTCCGTGTTCTCGGGAGAGATTTTGAATTTATTCAGAATAGAAGTGTGACCAAATTCTTTTCTTGACAACCGTTGAGTAGCTTTTAGGCGAACGGCTGCATTCGCTGTCATTTGCTTGCTAAATATATCGAGGGGTATCAGATGAAACATAATGTACAGTGCTACAGAGGGAGTTGCACATAGTGCTTCGCTTATGCACAGACAAGCTGTACGCTGGACCTTAATTAGATAATCGACGATGACTTTGCTGCGAAGGCACAATGCACCAGAATTTAAAAATACAATATTATTATTCTTTTAATAGTGCGGAACATTCCGGCACTCTTTTTTTTCTAGTCCTTAAGAATGCAAAGGATGTTTCTAGCTCTGAAAAGGAAACCTATTGATGAAATTGGTTTTGTTGATAACATTCTAATAACTAAATATTACGGTTATCATTGTCTTTCATATCTTTACTTCACCTGAGTCCAGCATTTATTTGAGGGTATTTTTAGAAATGTTAAAAAACACTAAGCTATGAAAATTGACCTATTAGTACCTATTGTACTTGTAGTAGCATACCACATGTGGGTGGCATATTTTCTGGTAATTTATTAGGTTATTGAGCGTAGGTTGTTGGTTCGAGTTCAGCCATAACTATTTAATTATTCTAGTAATAAAATTAAATAATCCTGCCACACATGACCAATGTAAACATGGTGTATTTATTTAACGACCAAAATAACAATTGAAACTTTATAGCATTTTTTTCGAAAAAATCCGACATTTAAAAAATGTTAATATATTTTATTATATTTATTATATACATATATATAGAATTATAAATGTTTTCAGTGTGGAAATTGAGAATGCTTCGGATCAATTAGTAAGATATGTATAAAACGCGCTTGAAGAGAACTGATAATAGAACTTCCAACTTATGGTTGGTTGTTTCTTCTTTCTCGGCGCCTTGTTTTGTATCTATCAATCAAAATTTACATAAATCTTATAAAGATTCGGCAACAAATTATTTCAATAAAGCTTTATCACATAGTAAAGAAGAATTATTACTACTACATCGAGAAATGTTAATGTACACATGATTTATTTAATCTCTGCTACGTATGCATTTTTGTAGAACCAATTCACAGAGGGGTAGCTATCCTTGCTATTATCTTGTGTTTCAATTGGTAATACTATTTATAAGAAAAGCTGCTAAGAAACATTGTACGCAAATATATACAAAATTAGATATATTTTCTTATATTTATACGTATTAACACCTTCAACCTTAAGTATCACGAGTGAGCTGCGGAGTACAGGACTTCCAGTTTCTTAGGACTAGACACTATTTCGGTCGAGGCATTGAATTTACTGATGGTATGTTTTTTAAAAGCTGGAAATAAACAGACAAAGAGAGCATAACATCTTTTAAATACAAGCTCTGTGAGTGCAGTACTTGGAAGATGGTCACCAATTTTATAAGTACGAGTATGCTAAAAATCCTTGCCTTAGAAGCATTTTTTTTTCCTTTTTTTTGGGATAGGAAACAGGCGACTGGAGCACTCAGATGTAACTGGTCCATAGTACTACCAGAATTTCATTGTCTTTGTAAGAAAGCCAAGCAAGCACTTCTGTGATAAGGCGCTTAGAGTGCCAGCACTCACCACATCAGCACCGAAGATCTTCCACCTGATCTGCCGTGTTAAGTTGAAACGACGTATCTATATTTTTGGTGTTTAGGAGTTAGGGTTACTTTTGGCATCTTTGGGATGGTTATTATTTTATTCTTATTTAAAAAATAATAACTACTCTTACTAATTATGAAAGACATTGGTCAAAACATAAAAAAATGCAGATAAAAACAGAAAACCGCATTTATCTTAAAATGGCAAAAACGCAGATACGTCAATTCACCTTAACACGGCAGTGATACGAACAAAGGCCCAACACTTACAGAGTTAATGTTTCACGGTGTCGTCGCTCTCTGCACATAAGCGTCGCAGATTGTAGTGTCACTCAAGCCCAGCATGTTAAAGTTCCTGGCAAAAGCAAAGTGGCCTGTCAAGACGCCACTAAGTTGTCTACAGTCTTTTCTGCTGAGAGACAGCAAGAATGCCGCTGATTTCTTTCGCACGTCCGGGAGCATACGTTTAGTCAACCTGCATCCTGGAGAGTCATGCCATACACAATTATTCTCGTAAGAGACCCAATCGTCAATGGAAGCCCTAACCGAGGACGCAGGGAGACCTGAGATAAATTCCTCTGAGCCTTGTCTAGCAATCTCATCGTTGATCTCGTTCCCCAAGATCCCAGTGTGACCTGTGATCCAGATAAGAGACACAGAATTCAGTCTTGCGACCGAGTTCGAAGAGTTCTTGGTTTCACGAATTATTTTGGAAGTGGTTAAATGGTTAAGCAAGGCGCTAAGCGCAGTCTGACTGTCACTACAGACACAAATGCTACGGCACTTCCACATTTTCTTCACAACATAGTTCATGGGCATTAGGATTGCATAAGTTTTACGCTTGGAAAGCAGACGCATATTTGTCTAACGAGAAAAGAAGTCTAATGTTGTCGACTTCCACGAAGACACCAGCACCAGACCCTTGACTGATTTTAGAACCGTCCGTAAAAATACGACTGCATTCCATTACCGGCTCAGACTCTGACCGAAGCCAGTCCTGAGCACAAGGAAAGTCGACTCTGAATTTGTGCATCAGCTGAAGTTCTGGTGTTATTGCATCAGACGGCATATCCATAAAACCAGAGTCGTAAGATAAGTGTCGGGCAAGTTCACCAAAATTCCAGTTTGGGGTATACCAAATATGGACGGCTTTGATAGTGCACCCATGATATAAGTATCGAGGGGAGGTAAGTTCAGCAAAACATCTAGAGCAGAGCCACGTGTACTCGGAAAAGTTCCCGTACACGTGTACTCGGAAAAGTTCCCTCACTACAGGTATAGATGCCGCACTTTTTTTTGATAAGATGCCGCATGTCGAATTTGTTTATTCAAAAGAAGAACGCCAAGTCTCCGAAAGCCCAATCAGAAATAAAGGCTTCAAAAAGAAAGATTGAGCCGGTTGAAAATCCTAATGTTTGTGCCGAATGTTGGGAAAATTATTTTTCGAGCAAAAAACGGGAGGATTGGATCCAATGTACGAAATATAGCAAATGGCTACATGAAAACTGCACACGCTACAAAACACCAGAATCTTCCCTTTGTACAGATTGTGGACGTGACGAAGAGCGAAAAAAACACACTGGACAATAAAAAAAACTAAAGCTCAACGAATTTAACATGCGGCATCTCTCCCGCAGATGTTGGGAGAGATGGCACACCTAACATATTTTATTTTATTATTAATATTTATGAAAAAAGTTTTATTTTCTTATTTAAGTAATTTATTATGGTAGAAAATAAATCCATATTTAAGTTTTTTACTTTTATAAAAAAAATTACATCGATTTTTAAAAAAGCGCAGCATCTCTCCCGCAATTACCCTATTCAATTCAGCATACCTTTCATGCTAACAAAACGCTAAAGACAAGCTTAATCAACTTATCTATACTATTCTGTCTCACTGATCCCATGCCGGCGGTCTAAGCTAAATCTATTATATATCTTTAGACGTAACCTAAATTAAATTTATTTATTAACTAAACGATATAACAAATTGTAGAATTAAGAAAAAAATGCTATTTTATAAAGCTTAGTAAAAGGGTGGTTAGGTTAGGTAGATAGGAGCATGTGACAAAGAGTCACTGCTCACTCAGACCAACAGTACGGGTCCATTGTGCCCAATCATTTAACCGCTGTAAAGAAAGTCCGCTGTTAGAACCATCCAGAAAGTAATATGAATCTCAGGAGGGCCATTAGCTCAACATTATCCAAGTCCTTCAGCTCCGAGAAGAAGTAACTACCAAGAGTCCTCATTTTTCTGACGGATAGGGCAGGACAGTCACACAACAGATGACAAACAGATTCAATTCTTTCTTCGTCACTGCAACTTCTGCAATAGTCGTTGTGCAGCACACCGAGTTGCTCCACGTGAATGCCAATGGCACATTGTTTGTTGCATTTGCTCGACCGGTGGCTTATCTTCTATTTTCTTCCGTAAGGAACTGATTGGGGTTGCTACAGAGGGTAGGGCCTGCGATAACTGCAGCGCTCACCCTTTCCTAGCAAGCTAGTCAGCCCTTTCGGGGGGTCACCGCATTGGCTCTAGACATCTCGTTTAAGAGTGATTTGCATCTTCTCTCAAGCCTCGACCTTATTACAGCTAGTAGGTAGGTAGGTAGGTAGAAGTGGTTGTGTCAGCAAAACCATGCCGACACTTAATTAGCGCAGGAAGCGCCGTTTTAATAATACAACTCAAGTGACCTGTCGAAAGTAAAAAGGACGTTAGCTGCTAGGGAAAAGGGAAAAAGAAATGGCTAGTAAATGGGTGTGTTTTCTTGTGTGTATACATAAAACTTAAGAAATACCTTAAAATAATCTTAAAATACCTTAATTGCCTTGCGTAATTAAATTCAAATTTTTTATTACCAAAGTTCTATAAGTTGATCTTCAGTTGATCTGGTGTGGGCTTATACATTCTTGCTGGTAAGGCTTTTATCTGCTTTATGAGATTTGTGAGGGAATGTTGGCGCCTTCCTCTCTCTTTTTGGATCTGAGTACCGTCTCGATGAAGGGAGATATTTTATTCCACGTGCCGGTACTCGAGGTCATCTTGCTGATAGCAAGGGGACAAATCGCCTATTTCCGACTCCAGTCTACTCCTCTGCTCTGTCCATCTGCTACAGACGATACCAGTTTAGTAGCGGCATGTATGGTATCATTAGCCAGAATCATGTGATTGTGCTCAAACAACTTAACCAGGGCTCTATGGATCACTTTTTCGAATACCTTGCTGACGTTAAGAAGGACACTTAGCGACTGGAGATTACGCGGATGGAAGCTGTCTTTACTTTTTTTTTTATTAGGATGCACCACGGGTGTTTTTCAATAAGGGATAAAGGATATTATTCACTGCATTGTTCAACAGCGTGGTGTAGATGTCCACCACTTCTGGAGGGAGATGTCAAAGCACAATGTTGAGTAAGCTATGGATTCCTACGGATTTCTTTCTTCTCAGTGATCGGAAGATCGTTTGGAGCTCTGCCTTCGAAATGAAAGAAGGTTGTACTCATTTATCGGCTACTGCATAATTTGCTATAGTTTTGCCATTAAACACAGTAAAAATAAATGCTTTCAGATCGGCAGTGCTTCATGTCATTGCGAAGGTATCGACTGGGTACAAGTCGCAGTTTTGAAGGTCGTGGTTCGGGCCAATGCTATTCACCTTATATACGTTCTGGAAAGTTCCTCCTATACCTATGATGCGTACGCACTGCTTAAGTGGCTGCAGATTGTTTCGCTCCGACAGGCGCGGGAGGGTAGGTGGTAGAGTAGCTATATACATTCGAATTGGTATAAGCGGAAAAGTTGTAATGAATAGCGAAGATGGTAGTCCTATAGATTACTGTTTCATCGAAATTATCTGCGGAAGAGAAAAATGCCTTGAATGCGTGGGTTATCGCCCGAACGCTAATGTTGATTTTGCTACGCTCTACACGGCTTTAGAAAATATTTCACCTAATTTTGCTAAAATAATCATCTGTGGTGATTTTAATTGCAATAGTATGTTTAATAGAGAGACATATAATTCATTTATCGAGGCAATGAACACCATTGGTCTCTATCCCGTAAATACGTCATCTCCCACGCATTTTACTAACACCAGCAGTACTCTACTAGACCTATTTTTCGTAAACGACCCGGAAGGCGCTTTATGCTATGATCAGTTGTCAGCTCCAGCCTTTTCTAAACATGATCTCTTGTTCGCCAGCTTCAACATCAGTCCATCTTTTTCACCTGTGACTAATGCGTACAGAGATTTTAAACACCTGAACACTAATCTTCTTGAACAAGATATTTTAAGTATTGAGTGGCAGCAAATATATTACATGGCCTCAGCCGATCAACAAGTCGATTTTTTACAAAACAATATACGCAATTTGTACAATTTGCATATACCTATCAAAACCAAACATTTGAAAAACCAATTTACCTCTTGGTTCTCCAGTGAAATCCTAGAAATTAGGAATAGTAGGGTAGCAGTTTTATAACACCGTCCGTCATCTCAGAAATAAAGTCCATTCAAAGATAAGGCAAGCAAAAAAATTGTTTTACGCCGATAAACTTAATGTAAACTTATCATCTAGAATGTTGTGGAAGAATTTAAGTGAGCTTGGACTTGGGAGAAAAAAGAAGGCTGATTTTGAAAATGTTGACCCAGATAAATTAATTGCTGAGTTTATTAATGTTCAAACATCTTCTTCCGTTTCTGTCTAAGGTCATGGAAAAACTAATGCATTATCAAATAACAAGCTTTCTTCGAAGATATATGGTAAGCTTCTTTGTGACAATCAGTCTGGGTTAAGACAGGGACATAGTTGTATTACTGCCTTGGTAAAGGTCAGCGACGATCTAAGAAGTGCCGTGGATAATGACTTGGTTTCCTTTTCTAACTCTCTTAGACTTCAGTAAAGAATTTGACACAGTGAATCATTCTGAGCTTGTTTTGAAAATGAAAAATACGTTCAGATTCTCTGCCGGAGCTGCAAAATGAATGCACTCCTACCGGGAGAAAACAGGCCGTTTCAATAAATAATGTGCTCTCCCAATACCTTTACACGTCAACAGGTGTTCACCAAGGCTCTATCCTTGGACCATTATTATTCACCTTGTTTATACATGACTTACCGCTCTCCGTGAAATATTCATCAATACATATGTACGCTGATGATGTCCAGCTCCACTTAAGTTGTAAACTAGGTTTGATTGAAGACGGAGTGAGTAAGTTAAATGATGATCTTCAACAGATTTTACTTTGGTCTGAGAAAAATAGTCTACGGCTGAACCCAAACAAATCCAAATGCTTGATTATTTCAAAAAATAGACTAGATATAAGGTGTTTTCCTCCAATTTTTCTTGGAACTACTCCAGTTGAGTACATCGAAAAAGCAAAAAATCTAGGTATCTGGTTCAGCAGCACTTTTAATTGGGCTTACCATATCCAACTACTAATTGGAAAGGTATATGGATGTCTAAGAAACGTGTATACTTCGCAGCACTTTACACCGCTTAACAGGAGAATAATGCTAGTGAAAGCCCTTATCATTCCCATTATTACATATGGATGCCAAATATTTTGTAGCCATAGTGCAGAAATCGGGAAAAGACTTAAGGTCGCATTTAATAACGTGGTTCGATATGTTTACAGACTTAGGCGTAGTGATCATATTTCTAGTTATGTTAACGACCTACTTGGATGCAGCTTACATACATACATTGAATACTGTAGTTTAAAATTTCTAAACAATATAATCGGAAAGAAGCAGCTCATACCTATATAAAAAATTAGTATTTGCAAGCTCGGCGCGATCTTTTATGCTCATTCAACCATGATTTAATTTTCAAGCCTCCGAGCGGCAATTTTTCGTTCATACTATTCGGCTTTGGAATTCTCTACCCATCGGCATAAGGAAATTTCGGGGCTCTGATAAGTTTGATGAAGCTCTATTTCTATATTTGGCTGTCTCTCAGTAGTAAGTTAGGTGAATTAGAGTCTATTTCTTTTTTTCTTTTTTTGAATTTGTCTTTAAAACTTATTTTATTGCTAACAAATATGTATAAAGCTATTCTATTGAAACACATGTGATATAAGAATTAAATTATTTTTTACTTACTTTTGCACCTAATGGATTATTGTAGTCTACTGTAAAAGATATAAAAGATATACAAATAAATAAATACCTCTAAGAACTCCTGCATAATCCTCGATCACAAAAAAGTTGTCATTCTCTGCTGCATTTCATGGATCTATGGTATGCCTGCTGTCAAACCCTCCTTTGATACCCATGTTGAGGAAGTTGTGAAGAAAATGGTAAGCCGTTATCTTGGAGCGTCTGTCATATTGGATTTAGAACGATATTAGATACAGTATATTGCATTGTCGCGGGAGTTATACACGTGTGCAAAAATTCAAAGCTCTAGCTCAATTAGAACTAGTTGAAATTTTGATTGCAAGATTTGTAGCAGACACATAACAAAGCAAGTTAAATAAAATCTTTAAAAAAAGCCGAGCCGCTCAAAAGATAAAGGGCACTGGGTCGTACGTATCTAGTCGCATGCACCTGTGCTGTATGGTGTTTGTCTGCAAATAGATTTTAAGCCTATATACATAAGTAATATCGATAAAAGAACGCCCATTTGTTCTCAAGGTTAAATCCAGATATGAAGTTTAAAGCAAATCCATCCAGATAATAGTTAAATATTACCACAAACGCGGCGCGTATGCGTGGTAGATGCCACAAGACTCATAAGGGGATACATGGGCTAAGCTGAAATAATCTACTTAAGCTTTTTATTCCACCTCCACTTAATAGCCTATCAAATAATTTAAGGATAGTTCCACTTCAACTTAGTGAATAAAATATGTGTGTACGTATGTATACATGATCTTTTGCAGAGGAATCGATATCATCCTCGCTTAAATAGTATATCAAAACGCACAAGTATATCCAATTAAGATATATTATCCCTGCCACTTACATTTTTCCATTTCGCATTTTTCTTTTTACGTTGACTACAAACATTACCTATTCCCATGTCCTGCATTTCCTCTTCACTTAATCTCTGATGAAATTAAGGCCTGCAACTGATAGATAATGACCCCGGTTTGTGAAACAATACGAAACATCAGGAAAAAGAAACTTTTTCATGATTTCGGCTAATAACTAAAAATGATTTTATTGTGCTCTGGCCAACTCTGGTAGTGATGTTATCTCTCCAGGGAGGGATTACGTGATTGAGGGTGAGCCATAGTTAGTATGTCCATCAGCAGCCCCCACATTGGTACAACGAAACACCATCACTTTATGTCGGTGAACTCAATCAAATGTCGATTTGTTCGGATCACATCTTAGTTACATCACACATGTGTCCGCATCTTGAAAATGAAAAGGAATTATTAATCTGTATGGGAGAGTATATTCGCCAGGGAATTGTTCGCAATTGATGAGGATAAAATTCTATTATTAGGGTGGATCGACGTGTTATTAGTTTGACATTGCTTTGGTATTTCAAAAGTCGATTAGAAGAGAGTAAATTCTAGTTTATATGGGCGTTAAGTGTATAGATGAGGTATAGTGCTGCTGCTAGATTTATCTCAAAATTCTTGTTATTTCGAGAATCAATTAAGGTCGATAAGCTTTAAAATCAAACCCAGAATTGTTTTAATTTTGAAAGTATTTTCGACCATTAATTGGTATCATAACTATGATGTGTACTGAACTTTTGTTGGTGTTGAGGCCCTTTGTCGCACTGCAGTTGTCGCTTTCTTTAGATATCTAACTTCTTGAAAAATCCAATGTTATGTATTTTCTTTAGGAGTAACTGTTCCAGGTTTTGGTTGATAGAAAAGTTATACACATCTCTTAATGTATGAAGCGTTTTCACTGCTTGATGATTGCTTTCATAAAGGGGGCTCCAGTTCAGTGGTTCATTCGTAAGTGGTTTCATTGCTTTCAATACCTATGAATTGCACTTACTTTGGTATCCATTAGAGCTTTACTTTGAGTGGAAAAAGTTTGTAGCTTGTTATACCTATAAAAGCAATTAACTATCTTCGAGTTGAACATTCAGAAATATCAGTGCTACCTGTTTCCACAACAAAATTTGAAACGAGTTGACCCTTATATTAGTGATTATCTTGATACAGGTCGATATTTCAACATATTAAAGCTAGAAAACACTGAAAAATGTACGGATTTTGTACTCCATTATTGCACAAAAGTGAACGCCGTGGCACAGTGGTTAGTGTGTCGGACCATTGCGCGTGAGGTTCAATGTTCAATGTTCAATGTTGAGGTGCAAAGTTACCTCTAGCGAATGTTTGACAAACATCTGAGCATATTGTTGTCATAAGAAAGCTTCTCAAAAACAAAATAAAAATTGCCCTTCGGATACAGCACAAAACTGTTGATCCAACAACACAAGTGTTTGCGAGAAGCTAGGCCTAGGTCCTTATGGGCTGTTGCGCCAAATATGAGTATGTATTGCACAAAAGGTCCAGGTGACCATACATCATTTTCGTAAGTTGTCCTGAAGCTGAGAAACAGACACCTATTCTGCTTCAATATGAAATCAGTATTATTTGAAAGATCATCGGCACTGCCATTCAAAATGTCTTCGTATCAATCCGCGCATTTCCTGATTATATCGTATCTCGCAGTAAGAACAATGTATGTACGAGTCAGGAATCTATAGACATCATAATTCGATGCAGAAAGTAGCAATAGATTGGCCATACTCGTACCTTTTAGCGCTAATGACTGTTATCTTTTGAAAACAGACTATCGGTTTTTTACACTGCAGGTTAGCCTATATAAATATGAGAAGTATTTACTATAGAAACATATAAGCCAGCACTACTGTGTACCTTTATACATACCTATTTACATATATGGATACATGAATAAAACCATCACTTGCTTCTGATTCCAACGCTCATATCCCTTTCAACATATTCTCAAATCCTCTTATTTCTCCAAAAATAAAGATAACAAGTAAAAATCGAATTCAAATATTGATCATCCTGCCTCTCCAAACCACTGACCACAAATTCTGACCACCGTCCATTTACCCTCATATATATCACCTTTTGTCACTTTTAGTCAATTTTCGTTTCGGCTGTGTCTCTTCTCGCACTTCTGTATTCCGTAAGCTGTTGTGTCACAGCAATTTTGTTTGGTTTTTGTTTTAAAAGGAACCCGTTTTATTTTTTATTGGGACTCACACATGGTCCGATGACCGGTCTAGAGGATCGGATTCATTGCCTCTCCATCTCTTCAGTTCATAACGAGTATAATTTCAAACATTTCCGAACATTATCATAAATTTTGATTCTCAAATGTTTGTTGATTTTTCAAAAATTTATGTTTCATATAAATGTGTATAATGGGCCAGTGCTGGAGAACAAAGCGAGAAAGAAAAATGAAAATGTTTCGGTTCCTTTTGTGTCTCCTTTACCGTTGATGGGACATTAATAATTTTGAAATTTCGACTGAGGGTCTGGTTTGTTTTTTCTTGTACTTTCGGATTTCTGAGATTCATTGATCCGGCTGAGGTGTAGATTATTAAAGGTCCCCAAGAGAAAAAAAAACAAAAAAAAAAGTCAAGGAACAAAAAAAGGACAGAAATCAAAACAGAGTGGACATAAAACATTGATAGTGAAACAGGTAATCATCGTCATATCTTTGTTGGATTGCCTGTGAACGAAGGTGGAGACCCTGATCTTGAAATCGATTTGGTGGGTTTGTTCATTAATATAAAAAACAACAAAAAATAAAAAGCAAAAGTAAAACAACAGACTAGGAGAGATGATGACAAAGTCAATTATTTACGCATCACATTAAAATTGAGAGAGGATGATAGGTTCTACTGCAGGAATTATGTTCTTAATTAAGATAGGATATGTTAAATGTATCCATAACTGAGACTGAGTGTTTTCTGGGTTCTATCTTCCCACCGATTCTCATATTTTATGATTTTAAAAAGAAGTATTTGTACCGCATATTGTCCCACACCGGATGCCTCTTAATGAACTCATCTTTGATTATTTTAATTATATTGATGGAATCTGATTGATGGGCGATGAATCTATTATCAAATTCAGAAAGGCAGAAATGTGTTATATCAGTGTCTGATTGATCGGTAAAAGCAGTTCTATAAAAATATTTACTACCAAAATTACGTGGTTTGCTGCCGTTGACCGTTAAATATGAAAGCTGTATTAAAAACCAACACAACATACATAATGTTGTTGTGCTACTTCCAACACTCTCATTCAAAAGTTTGTTAGACGTGGAGATGAAGAGGTTATTTTCATCGTCTTAGGGTTGACAGTTGCATGGTTGAAGCTTACTGAAGAACGGTCAATTTCCTCCTCCATCGTCATGTGCATGGAAGATTATATTCCATTCTTTCTTCTGCAATTATTGATGTTTGCATAAGTAGCTCAAACTGTAATAACCAACAATATGAACCTAAGTCGATTCTTTTGGGACCCTTACGAAAGTGCTGCACTTCAATAATACTGCGTATCGTTCGAAGATACTAAGAAAGAGTACGGCTATCAGTGCTCAACTTAAATATTTTCTTCGTTCATTTGATATTTGTATTCATATTTCTTGTTTATTACATATACTCGTATTTTTCTAGATTTATTTATGAATTGCTGAAGAATTTGTGGCCTTAACCCTCACATGTTCTTTATTAACCAGGGTTAATATGAGCACTTTCATTTTATCATACCTTGGATACTTTCGAAGTAAATATCTTTTCGCCTAGACTCAGTGGCTAAATATTTGATATATTTAGAAAAATAAAGAAAAAAGAAAATATTGACAGTTTTTGGACTGATTTTTCGTGAAATTGTAGCAAACGTACCTTATTAACCCAGGTTAATATTTCAACTTTTGTATGAAAGAATTCTAAATTTGTGCTACAACTTCGTTTTTTCTTGGAATACATGCATACATACATATATACAAGTTCGTATAAACATATGTATAAAGATATGGATGTGTTTGTACATATGTATATATACATATGTAGATATGTTTTTACATAAAATATATCTTCCACGGGCAGTGTCATTTGGGTGATACATGTAAGATTAATTCTCAAAGTACCATATTTGTGAATGAAAGAAAATAATTTGTTCTTTATTATATTTGTTGTTTATTATATTATATACATAGAGTTGCAATTTTGAATTAAAAAAAATAAAAAATTACGATGACATGTGGCAAGTTTCGCTTTTCGTCATTGCAAAACTGTGCATCTGGCAAATTGGTGCGGAAAATTATGCATGCCCCTAAACCAGCTATATCTAAGATGTTGTAAAATAGAGCCATAGGCCAGCGGTTTGTTTTCCTTTTAGTTGTGTATTGACCAAGTATTTGGTTCATCACATCCACACCTCCCTTTGTTTTGTTATAGTAAATTATAATATACGGTTTATTTTTTTCCCCCGAACATTTGGTGTCGTTATGAAGAGTTTATAACGAAATAAATATTGATAGGCGGATCAGTAGAAATGCGGTGAAGTGAGAGGGTTGTGATCCCTTATTTTCGGATCATAACCTCGCTGATAAAAGGAAGAAGAAGAAGAAGAAGATGAAGAGTTGATAACAGCACAACCCACCTCTTCTTCCTAGGCACATATGAACAAAGGACCATCTTGTTATTGAAACTGAATTCGCTGCTAAGTACCGTTCATCTGTTCGAACCTTTGAACTCTTCGGGAACGCAGAGCCTGCTTTTTTTTATGGTTCCCACCATTGACAAGTTCCAGTCCAGTAATTGTTGTCCGAGTGAAATGTTGTAAAAAAATTGTCCATCGTGATGTTTCTACCAGTGTTTTTATATGGAGCAACGAGATCTTTGATAACTGGCTCTCCTTGGTTGCCGTCTCTGGCCTCATTTATTTTCCCAGTATATATTTAGCCTTTGAGGGGATAACCAGTTTCGGAGTCACATGCCTACCACAATTTAATGCCATATTTCGCTGGCTTTGATGGAATATACTGGGTAAACTTTGTACGGCCTCTGTACGGGAAAAGTTGTTCATCAACGGTGATACATCCATACGGCCTGAAGTTTGTTCTCAAATTTGCAACCACCATTTTAAAGATTTCACTTATGGGAGCTGGTTTGTCGGTTGTCATTGGAAGAGAGCGAGTGGCATTGGTAGTCGAAACGAAGAAATCTGCATATGGCCTTAAACCATTTTACAGACATTGTTGCGCGGAAAAGTGGATAGGAATTTTTTTTATAACTCTGCAATCGGTGCGTAATTCGACTTACGACATCCAATAACCAACAAGATTAAAAAAAAATGCCTAGAGCTCTTCTTCATCTAACGGCTTCCACACCATGCTGGTTTGTTACAATTTTTTTTTTGATAACTTCGTACACTTCTTGTGCTTTCCTGTTTGTGTGCCTGCATATTATCGCTTGAATAGGTGGACTCATTAAAGAACAAACAGGACCAACACCGGTAAGATGTTTTGTCTCTGGATTTGGACCAAAAAAACTGCTGTCTTTCAATATGCTATGAGCACAAGCACAAGCATATAGTTCCATCTTTTCCAACAAAAAAAAATTATTATCTTTCCCCTGGCAGTGTAAAACAACAATGAACAATTTAAAAGTAGAGAGGAAGTAAGAATTTTGTTTTTGTAAACGGAAAACCTATGCAAAGACGAAGGAAATAATAATATTAACCTGGGTTAATAAGGTACTGATTAAGGGGCAAAAATTGTTGCCCATGTGAGGGTTAAACTCCAAAAACTATACTTTTCGCCCGGATGTGGTGGTTGGGTTCATCACAACCAACAGAGTCGGCCGAAACGCACTGTTTGCCTATTGTACACCGAGGTCTTATAACCAAAAAAATGTATTTACAGCATCAACCATTACTAGTTGAAATGTAAAATCTTTAAGTGGAGTGCCTTTTTTGATTATATGAAGCCTGGCCACGGGCTATTATAGTCGTCCACTTTACAGTCTTTTTCCAAAGACGAGTTGCAGCTTATAACATAAATTTGCTTAAGCACTACGAGTACTATGCTATACTACTTGTATACTAGGGCCTTGTACTTATTGCAACCTTAGAGATCTATTGTGCCAACCCGATGTTTAGCAGATAAGTGGGTTAAGGCTCTTGATAAACCTCAACAGAGCTCCAGGCTCAGGCTCCCCAGCGATGACTATCCACCTTATCGTGGTGCTAGGGCTTAAGTAGGGCCGAAGGTTATTCTGCGGAGATGTGTCGGCGAGCACTGGTGACTCCTGGACTACCTGAGGTCCAAAAAACCAAGAAATAGTCTCCCTAATTCTAGCGGTGGTGTGAGCATTTTTAAAACCGTGCCGAAAGATGAAAGGTTAGGGGGATATATATAAAACCAACCACTAACGAGCTCTCACAGATGCCCTGGCGAGGTATGTGTAAAGTAAATGCCTTACCCCGGCATGGCGGCTCTGGCGGGGCGAATTATACTTTCCGGCCATACTCGTGGGAACAACAAATGATGAATGAAAATAATAACAAAATGAAAAAAGAAAAAGACTACAACACCAGTTCGGAAGCTGACACGGTACCCGTGCAGCTACCATCGGCAGCTAGCTCGGATCAGGAGAAGATCTCTATGGAGATGGAGGAGCAGCTTTTAGCAGATCCATCCGAGGGTGCCCGAAAACCGAAGGGGGGAAGAAGGTCTCTCCAGGCCAGTTGAGACGGCAGTTGTTGCGTAGAGCGACGCATGTCAAGTCGGTGTTGGATGCAAAAGGTCCCTCTTCCCTCCCCGAAAGGGAAAAGAACTCCCTGGCCTGGGCTATTGATACAATAGCAAAGGACGCTCTGACGAGGCCTGCGCCTAAGCAGAGCGTTGCTGAAACCAAGGCCAGCCGTAAGATTGCTGCCTCTAAGGCAAACCTCAGCGAAAAAGGAGCAGACGCAAAAACGAAAACCACGAAGACCGCTGCCGCTAAGGCAGGTCCTGCTGCTGCTCAACCAGAAACCTCGAGGGCCGCTGAACATCGTCATAGGATGGCCGAGACCAGGAGGGAGGATTTTGTGACAAAGTCATAAATGCTGCCTGGCTGTCCGAAAGGATGTAAATACGGGTGCCCTCGACCCTTCATCACAGGCATTCTCGTAGACAGAGTTCGATTGCATGGACTTCCGGCTGAAATACTGTTGATGAATTTCTATGCGCTGGTGCACGTTGAATCCATAAACCCCTGCGCCAGTGTTACCATTTTTCAATTTGGAACTATTTGTGTACCAAGCTTGAGGGTTTGGTAAGACTACAAGCCCGTCATTCCTCCCTATGACCACATTGAATCTTCTGAAGAACCGGTATTTCTTAAGCATTGTATCTGGGATTTTAAAAATAAGGTCGATTTACACGTATTCTAGAATCTTCAGATGGCCTGTAAAGTTGCCGATTTACAGTTGTTTGTGGTGCAGATTTGTACTACAGTTGTGGTGCAGTTGCGGTGCAGTTGCGAGGGTGCAGTTGCAGTGTTGCTGGGTGCAGGTGCGGTGCCGTTGCTTTTACGAAAAAAAAAAATTGGAAAAGTTGCACAGAAAATTTGTAAAATCGGGAAAAACTGAAAGTGTTTTTTTCTATGGAAAAAGGGAAATATCCAAAAGTTGCTTGTAGTTTTCGAGGCGTTAGGGCTTCTTATGACTATTAAATTAGGCACTACCTAAAGACATCAAACATTTTAAGCAAATTATTCACATACATTTCGCAGGATTATCAAATATACTGAAATATTTTCGTTGTACATGCAAAATTCAAATTCTGGAATTTTGTAAAGCTGGTTGATTATTCCCACGATAGTTAGCTCTCCACACTGCTTGTGAAGTTATGTCCCTTTAAATTTTCCAAAACATAGCACCATTTAAGCATTCTTTAAATCTCTCGAAGTGCCGAACGCGTCGGTTTAATTTACGGGTTCATAATAATTTATCGAAATTCCACTCGAAGAAATGAAATTATTCAAAGTCCCTCTGACAGTGTCACATATAACAAAACTCCATGGGATAGTGGTCAGCGAGATGATGATGATAGCCCATAATGACACAAAAACAAAAAACCCAAGTAAGAACACATAAGGGATAAGTTAAAGACAAAGGAGAGGATAAGGTAAAAAACCTGAATCAGTATCGATACAGAAAACGAAAGGAAAACCTAGCCCGTGAAGTTGCCAGACTTTGGACCTGCACAATGCGCGTACACTTCAACAGCTCCACAAACGACGCCGCAGTGTCTGGCTCGGAAATATGTGCCAACAATTTCCGATGATGGTGATGGAGACAAAACCTTCCCTCCACCATCGACCAATGCCAAGAACAAGAAGAAGAGCCCCTGAGGGGAATTACGTAGATACAATATTGCCATATAACATGTGATCAATATCCTATACACAGAAGGAAGGTGGGGTGGTGGATCATCGTTGGAGCGACTGGTCGGTGCGGGTCTCCACTGACCATAAGAATCTCAATCAGAATTATTACAGAACAAAATGAAGAAAATACGAGGTGCGCGGTGATGTGGTAAGATGCTGGCACACAAGAGGTGGATTGTCACAAAAACAAGTTAAGTTTTATGGCTTGTCATCAGGTATAACTCTCAGTTTTAAGGATCTTGTCACTGCATTTGGACTATAGAAAGAAATATAGACCAGTTAAAAGGTTTTATTCTTAACATCCGTTTGGTATACACATTCGTTTATTTTTTATAATAAGACCCTGAGAACTACAAAAAGCATAAGATACGACTGTAAATAGATTTCAATAATTAAAAATTTATATTTTGCAAAATGTTTGACGGCTTCCTATATATCGCCGAGCGCCCTGTCGATAAGAAGTGGCGACCCAGATTATGCTGGCGATGTTTGTCTACTATCGCACAGAATCATAGACCTGCATCAAATGACCCCTGGTTTGGTGGCAGAGGCAAACTTAGTAGGATTGAGGATTAACTCAGCCAAAACTTAAATTCTTAATATTCCAAATCCTCAACAACACATATCAGCATTGCAAGGCAACAGGTTAATACGGTATGCATCCCGATACCTTGAAATGATCGTTTCGACTGGTGGTGATAAGGAATTAGACGTTAGCAGCCACATATCTATAGCTAAGTTGTTTGCTGCAATTAATTATTCCCGAAAATTAATTTAAAAAAAAACAAACACAAAAGCTAAGTCGGCTGCGTACGCGAGGGAATAAAGCGAAAGTGACAGATAGCCACACATACTGCAAAGAGGATCGGGAAAGAGCAACAACAGCAGCCTGTAGGATGCTGCTCTCCCGGTTGCTCAGCTAGGGGTGGGATTACTTCGATTAGCGAAATTGGGTATTTACACACGATATGGAAAATGGGCGGCACCAGATCTTTCAAAGGGATCTAGAAACCTTTTAGAGAAATTGAATAGGGTGGGAATGCTGAAACTTTGGAAATAAAAAAACAAGGAACGTGCGCTACAAATGCTCTATAATTCGGAGCACGGCCAATTTATTTAATTTAGAGTAGATTATATCAACAAAAGGTTTGAAAATACCGAAAGGTAAATAGCCGTTGGGGGTGGCCCGCTATCACCGGTTCCGAACACAGTTGAAAAAGATACGTATTGCTAGCG
The DNA here is from genome assembly GCA_945910035.1 of Brachypalpus laphriformis. Lineage (NCBI taxonomy): Eukaryota > Metazoa > Arthropoda > Insecta > Diptera > Syrphidae > Brachypalpus > Brachypalpus laphriformis. The sequence continues at coordinate 166,709,371 of OX246755.1, read as the reverse complement.
GTCGCGTGTCCCGCTTTCACCGGAAAATATACGATATGAGACCCTACCGGGATTTATCACATACAAAATCCTACACTAATCGAATAGGAATTCAAAATGTTATTCTAACAACTTATCTGTTTTCTTCCTTGAGTTCGAATCCTGCTCCCTACTCCTCGTCTCCCGAAAATGATTTCTCCAATCTTCCTAAAGCTCCTTCCTTTTATCCTCCTCCTCGAGTCGTTCCTTCTTCTCTCCTATATTGTTTCCTAGTAGTCCCCTTCTGGACTTTTCAGTCAAAGAATTGAACTCGTTCACTAACTCGCACCAAAAACTCCTCAATTACTAGCGTGCTCTTCTGCTCACTTTCAACCAAGAAGTGCTAAGCTTCCCTCAGTACTTTGTTTAACCGACCAAGAGCCTCTCTCTCCAAATTGGCCTACCGCTTATTCAGCCATCACAAGTTCAAGGACGGCTTTATGTGCAGTACCTACTCCGCTCTTTTGCTGAAGTATGAAACCGTTCCTTGAACGCCGCTATCTATCAGCTCTTTCCTGTTTTCCAATGGCTCCCTCTCTCCGAAATCGCCCCAACAACTGGGAGTTCAGAGGGTCGAGTTATGCATTTCTTGGGTTCGTTCTTTACCCTGGTGCCACGTCCACAGCAAGCGCTCGCAATTAAGGGGCTAGTGAACGCAAAATGAAATATTCAAAAACAATATCACGAAAAATATAAAAGCGAAGAAGGAATATGAGACGAAAAAGGAAATTTGTCAAACAACGCTTGGCGTTGGACCTAGCGTGGAAGAAAAGAGGTTATTGACTCTAAAATATTAAAGCGTCAAACAACGAGCTACCTAACCCGGTGGAATTCCACGCAGATCTGGGGAAAAGGGACTAGCCGATGACGCTGCTTCATTACCTCCTATTCCGACATGACTCCATATCCAATAGATGGTTGCTTCACATGTTTTTTCCGCCCAATTCGTTATGCTTGTGCAGGCATTGCCACACAAGTTTAGTCTTAACGACATGGGCGTCATGTGCCTTGATGGCTGCTGGGCTGTCTGACACTATTCCTATAACGCGATATTTATTTGTAGCATTTGTTGAGGTACACCAACTGCAAAGGGTAAAATAAGTAAAACGCTTCTTATAAGCTGCGTGTTATATGTCCGTCCCCCTTATGCAGGAACCGTGAATGTGCAAATTTTAAACTTTTGGGGAATGACGTTTGAACATTAATCGCTGTCGTGTAGTTACTATTCATTCACCCAATTGGCATAGTTAAAAATAGCTGTTTCCAGACTGTCTGCACATTCACAATTCCAGCACAACATAGAATACAGAAAGTCTTATCAGTCCGACTACTAAACCAAAAAATAAATTTGCACATTCATGGTTCTGGCATGAGGGGGACTAACAAAAGTTCGCTTAGTTGGTATTAATTTAGTAGTTTTTGAAAAACAAAGATGCATTTCTGTAGCTTATAATCTAACAATATTTATTTTCAAATATCAGAACAATACGTAAATTGGAGACGAGAAAGAGAACAATTAGTGACGTAAGCTCGATTGAAGTTCCACCGCCAACACAGGAAGAAATTCGTTTTGCCATTCTCTTTGGAATCCGACGTCAACTCACGCCAGTCAAAATTCTGCACGAATGTCAAAATGCATACGGGATAAATGTACCATCTCTTGTTACTATTTCAAAGTGGTTTCGAAGATTCCAGACTGGCCATTTTTCTGTGGAGAACGAATCTCTTGAAGGTTGGCCCAAATCCTCGACCGACGATACAAATGTGGCCCTGGTGAAGGCTAAAATTGACGAAGATACCAGGATGACGCAGGAGATGATAGCGGATGAACTGGGCTTGAATCCCATGGCTGTGTCACGAATTTTAAATTATCACCTGAAATATTCGAAGAAGTCAGATCGATGGGTTCCAAAAAGTTTGAATGGAGAGCAAAAACAGCCTCGTGTTCGTTTTGCTCAATATTTCCTGGATAAGTCTGAAAATGGAGAGTCAAGCTACTTCAATAACATCGTTACAGGTGATGAATCTTGGTTTTACAAGTACGACCCGGAAACCGAACAGCAGTCCATGGTATGGAGCCCAGAAGGTGCAAATCGTCCAGTAAAGGCCAAACAATAAAAGTCAGCGACAAAAGTTATGATGTCGATGTACTTCACCAGGGCGAAAATGGTCGCCGTCAACCCGCTTAAAACTGGTCAGACATTCACTGCTAATTGGTATACTGAAACTTGCTTACCACAAGTTTTCCAAAATCTACTAGGACACTGACAAAAAAGAAAAGCTGCGCCGCTACTTTTTGCACCATGACAATGCGCGTGCGCGCACTGCTGAAAAAACCAACAACTTTCTTGCGCTCTCGGGCATCAATGAAATTCGTCCAGCACCTTATTCCCCGAATCTAGCGCCATTTGACTTTTGGCTGTTTCCGAAAATAACAAAAGATTTGAGGGGAACAATTTTCGCATCTAATGAGGAGATTATTAATGCAGTCAATGTCGAAATCGAAAAGCTCCAAAAAGAGGATTTTGAAGAAGAAATGTATTGAAATAAATGGCAATTATATGGAGAAATTAAAAAAAAGATGAAGATTAAATATCTAAAGTTAAAATTATTTTTGTGTTTTATTATTCAATCAAGTAAGCGAACTTTTGTTAGTCCCTGCTAAACCTTTTTTGTAGACCTTCATATTATCTTCTGTACATCATTTCGATATTTCCTTTACAGTTAAGCTAGAGTAAGTTTTAAGAGCCACCTGAACACATTTTTTTTAGACTTAATTCACTTTTACCTTACAGTTCAGCCCTCTTTCCATAGGGCGTGGATTTCTGGAGACAATACCTGACATACTTATTATAAAATTAAACCCAAAGCCCAGAGCACTTAGAGTCTCCGCCCCATTGTACAACAAAACAGGAATATTTCTTTCGTGCAGTGGTTGGAAAAACTTCTATGTTATTCCCCGCTGAAGCTTAAATATGGTATGTACACATTGGTTAACAAGCAAACACACTACCCACTGTACGGCTGCCATCCTCTGTATAGAAAGATACTCGTAGCTAGAAACGATATTTTTAGTGAAGCAAAACTATTTGCTCTTCGCCTTTTACATGTCTGTCATCCGTGTTCTCAGTGTATATCGAGCCTTTAGTGTTTATGAAGCAGTCATTTATGGTCATTATGTTATTAAGGTTTACTTGTGCCTCAATACCATCGGAGAAGATCTTCAGATCATAATATCATTTCAAGCATCAATTTAAATAGTGATATTTACAATCACCCTCTCCAACATGTCTCCTAGATTTTATCGTTATCGATTCAGTCATTTTCTTCTGATACACCTATCAAGAGGCATTTAATCAATTTGATTTGTGTTTATACGCACTCATAAAAACAGGCATACCATTCGAATGACATTAATTATCAACTTAATGCATTGCACTATCGCAAGTCGTTAATAAGAAATTAATTTGTTGCAAATTCTCATATTGCATGCAATCAGTATTCAAATGAATGCACGCATTATGCCCAGTAGCATATGTTAGTACTATTAGTAAAGCTTTATGTTTGACTAATGGGCGTGTGGAATAGTTTAAGTGGTGCTTGCATGCTTTAAATTTATATAGGATTGTTTCATAATACATAGTTTCCCTGGCGAATAAGGAAACGACAAGAGCGACACTTAAAGAAAAAAAAGGAAAGCAATAGCACAGGTTACAGTGAATAAAATACATGAATCTACATATTATATACAAACCAGAAAATAAAATAAAAATCGTCAGTAAAGCGTGTTGACTTCAAAGAATGCTTCACGGTTAAGATTTCATTCTTTATGCTACTGTAGATTTTATCTCAAGGCACACCACCAAGCAAACATTGTTTGTTATTAAACAAACATGTATCTACCATGCACATACGGATATTTTGCATATATCCATCTATATATCTATCCATGCACGCGCCACCGTTGTTGCAACCAACAATTTGCTATCTAAAGCTAACACTACCTAGATATCCAAAGGTTGGCAGAAACCGTTTGAATATATCACTCAGGTGTCTTGTATCGATTGCTGATAGTATGCGCTGACTCAGTGACTGCATACATTTATGAATTTTTGAAATTCATAACTTTCATTGTATTACACACCTTCACAGTTTCGTAGATGTAGTTTTGCATATCGCTTAGATACTCTTTGCCTCCTATGAATAAGGCATTATTGGAGATCGGTGGGGCAAAATTATGAGCATATGGTGGATAGGACCGCAATTTTCACATTTGTTCAATGTTCAAAGCATTTGTGATAAGATCTGCTTAAGTTAGTGACATGGACAAGATTTGAATTACTTTGTGGTGTACTCGTATGGTAGGACTTTACTTTTCTATTATACTCTTAATTTTGTTGGTTCTGATAGATGGGAAGTAGAATAAAGTCCGGTTGTACAATAATATTCTGAAGAAGAGTCTTATATTAAAATCTCTTTTAAAATACGTAGGGTAGGATGCACAATAGCATGTGTTGTAAATTACTGAGGTTTTAAGATTTGGGATGTATGTGGAAAAAACATTTTACTATAAATACTATGCATACTATGGAGGTATTTATTCTCGGAATGAAGCTATACTTTCCCGGCTATACTTTTAGCTAATAATCAGCACCAAGTAGAAAGAAGAAATCCATTGAAAGCAATCACTTTATTTCTACGACACACATACATATGTATTGTACATATCTACGATATCAATGCCTTAAATTGGTTCAGAGCCATAGATTGTAGAATCTTGTAGGTAGTTCAAGTTCCCCGTGGTGTTAATCGTACCATGGCTGGATTTTTTGTATAAGCTGATACGTCCTTGCAGTTCTCAGAAGCATTCCAGCATTGCTTTCTGCTTAGTGTTGCCGGTTTGCTGAACTCATTCCCATTTCTTCTTCATACACAGTATTGACATTATTGTTCTACTGTCCAAATATCTTTTGGGAGCATTTTGAATAGTATATAGTAGTGCGAAAAGCGCAGCTAGCTCTTAACACACACTCCATACACGGATGTAATGTTAAATTTTAAGTTTTCATTTTCATGGCCCCGGAAATAAGGGCGACATAAAGGATGATCAACGTAACTACTCTCTCTAAGAGCAACCTGCGTATATGTCACAGCCCTTGATGTTGGGCCTTATACGCGCCAGTGCAGCTCTTGCACTTGCATCTTTCTGGCTTACATACTTAAGATAATCTTTAAACGATAGCCTCATATCTATCATGATGCCCAGTTATTTGATATCCGATTTAGATGTAATTTTATGTCCGCAGACTGTAATGGTGAGTTTTTACTGTTTTTCTACTCCCTATTAGGTTAGGTTAGGTAAGTGGGCAGGTGTAGGGGGATAGAAAACCTCCACACCACACTCAGGTCAGTATAGACCCATTGTGATACCCAAGGGGGGAAAGGAGATAGAAAAGGAAATCCCTACCTCGTGGAAAAATACCGTCTATGTAAATATCCTAAAGAAAGAACTAAGTACTCACTGTGTCCTAGATACAAACCATCCAGAGGATTTGATGAAGTTTGCGATGTCATTTATTGGTCTGTTGGATAACTCTTCTAGATCCTCAAAGAAGTGTTGCCCAAGGATCTTATTTCTCAAATGATAGAGGCCTGGGCAATGACAGAGAAAGTGGGCGGTGTCCTCCTGAGCCTCCTCGTCGCCGCAGCCTCTACAAAGGTCTTCGCTAGTCACACGTAGTTTTTTCATGTGGTACCGCATGGTGTTATGCCCGTAATGACTCCAATTAGAGTAGAGAGGGATTTTCTGTGCCTCTGTATGAGTCTATTGGTTCTTACTCTGTCAAAAGCGGGCCACAGCTTCCTCGTGGTGACACAAGTATCTAAACAGGTCCACCTATTGTTAGCCTCCGTTATGGCTTTGTTTCCTGCTATGAGCTTAAGGGCGCAAGGCGGGATGGACACCGAGGGGTCGGATTGGTCCGAGCTTAGTGCTGAGCCTCCTCTAGCCAGTTCATCGGCTTTCTCATTCCCTGGTATGCCTTCATGACCAGGGACCCAGCAGAGCTTTACCTCGCGCTGTGTTCCAAGAACCTTGAGCTCTTCTCTACAACACTTCACAAGCTTCGATTTTATTTCTATAGCAGATATTGCTTTTATCGCTGCCTGGCTGTCGATGAAAAAGGTGATATCCTCTCGTGGTATTGCCCTCATCGCAGTCTCACGAGCTGCTATTGTAACTGCTAGGACCTCCGCCTGGAAAACGCTGCTGTAGTTCGGAAGCCGAGCTGACATGGAGAGGCCAAGCGTTTCAGAGAAGATGTCTGCGCCTACACCTATTTCCATTTTGGATCCATCGGTGTAAACAGCTAAGGATCGCTCGTTAGGCGTTCTGTCATTTTTCCAGTCTTCCCTGCTCGGATAGGTGCTAGAGAATGGTCTTAAGAAGTCTAGGTAAGGCGTTAAGTAGTCTGTATTAGATACACTGCCTAGATATCTCTGCAGGATCGTGGTGTGACCCATTGCATTTGGTCTCCAGCTATCTGTTTGGCTTAATCGTACGGCACTATGGGCTGCCGATACTTGTATAAAGATGTCTAGCGGAAGCAGATTGAGAATGGCCTCGAGTCCTGCTGTAGGTGTCGTTCTCATCGCACTGGTTGTGGCGATGCACGCTAGTCTTTGTACTTTTGTGATAGCAGCTAGGTTATTTATTTTGCTGGCTGCCTGCCACCATACAAGGCTGCCTGCCACCATACAAGGCTGCCATACGTTAGTATTGGCCTTACTATAGCTGTATACATCCATAGGATGATTTTGGGGTTCGGTCCCCAAGTTGACTCTCTCGTTGATGTTTAGTCTCCAGTTCAGTTTCCTGTCGAGCACCAGGCCAAGGTATCTCGCACTATCGGAGATACTCAGGGGAACCTGTTTTAGTTTAACTACTCCCTATTGAACCTGTTTTAGTTTAATTTATCGCTAGTGACAGTCAGGTAAACCACTTTCGTAGTAGCCTTAATGTCACATTACTTATCTGTTCCACTTCCTCCCATAGTTTACCAGTGACGACAATGACGATATCGTCAGCAAATCTCATTATTTCTTGTTTTGTCGGGTACAGAGAGTCGAAATATATCATCGTGCATAACGTTCCAAAGTAATGGGCCAAGCACCGAGCCCTGTGGTAGGCCGCCGGTAATCTTGTAATCCGCCACTGTTCGTATTGTATACTTGTATACCCGAAGTAGTCTATCATCACTTCTATGAAGAAAGAGGTTAGAGACTCTTTAAGTACTGGATCACTCTGACTTAAAAGTGATCCATTGTACTACGGGTTCGTCAAAATTTTCAAACACAGAACATGTAAATTAAAAGAATTTTTTTTTTAAGTAATAATTCAATAATCGGAATTCGCTAAATTCAGCTAACTCTTATAGTAGTCCCCCGCCCCACCATAGACAATGACCAATAATTGTGCCTTATTGATTTACCTATTTATGCAGCATATGCACTCACATGAGTAGCATAGGTTTAGTTCGATATCTTACTGCAGCCGGTCCCACCTATTTGCACGTCCACTCCATTACATGGAATCATGTCCGTCACATGAATGAATAAATGTATGAAAATTTTGAGCATAATATCTACAGCCGATCGTTGTTCACAATTTTTTTTTCATTTTCCTTTGGCTGGGTTTTGTACGAGTATCTTTGCATATTGTCGCAGGCAAATTCGAAGAATAAGAAACGGACAACGGACGACGGACGGGGGTAAAACGTTTTCTAGATCAAAACTATCCGATACATGATTCAAATCAAAAACGAATATTATGTTTCCGCTGGCATAAATCCGCGCCGCCCGAATGACGGGCTGATTTGAATAAAATATGAGACCGCAAACAGCGGGCCCGGTTGTTATACTGGCGGTGTAGCAGTGGCGATCGATGTTTGAATTTTTGTTTTTAGATTGGGACAGTTTTTCCGCCATATGCTACTACTGGCAGGGTTTTATGTACGATTGTAATAGGGTATATTAATATTTGCTTAATATAGAAGTTTGATAGAAGCGGTAATACTTAATGCATGTAATTATAAAGATTTCTACAGCATTTTGTGGATTGCAAATTGTTGGTTAATACGAAGGACTATGTGTTGCCAAATCGTTTACTGAAACTGTCGAATTGATATTTTTTGCTCTAAATTCACCCAAATTGTTTACAAAGCACATGATCAAGGTAAAAGATTTCCATTACTTCAGTGTCTTCCGTTGAAATCACCTAAGATAAAATTACTGGTTGTGATGAGTACTCATGTGTTAGATGCTTCAATATTTGAAGAAACGAAGGCATAAATCATTTGCTCTTCTAGCTCTGGAAAAACCTACACGAGTAGCATGTCTCAATATTACTAGTGGAAGCAACTGGCCAGCAGATCAGCATTAAGAGAGAGAGAGAAAGACTCAAAATAATGAAGATAACTGCATATTGGCCGTCATCTTTCCACCTTTACCGATCACCTACCCGCCGAACTAAATTTTGTTGTAGACTGCCGATTGTCGCCTGCTACCGTGGGCGCCGTGGCGTAAGTGGTTAGTGTGTCGGATCACTACGCATGAGGTTCCAAGTTCGAATCCCAGAAAACACCAAAAAGTTTTTCACGGTCCCACCTCTCGCGAGCGTCTGACAAACATCCGAGAGTATTGTTGTCACGAAAAAGCTTCTCAAATCGCCGTTCGGAGTCGGCATTAAAAACTGTAGGTCCCTTCCATTCGTGTGAAAAATATAACGCACACAACATGAGTGGTTGTGAGAAACTAGGCCCTGGCACTTTAAGGAGCTGTTGCGCCAAATATTTGTGTTGTTTTTACCGATTGTCGATACCGCACAAAACAGAGTGCATGCGTCCCGATGTCCTACACAATGAAGCGCTGTCAATATTCAGCGATGAGTCTAAAAGGACGGATTCAGTGCCATGGTCAAACCAGAAGAAGATCAAACCATTGCATATTTCCTATGCACGTGTTTTGCGCTCACAAACATCAGAAAAACTATGCTAGTCGAGGAGTCGCCTACCAGATGGCACGGCAATCATGTCACGTCTTGAAAGCTGGTCTGGGGACATACGCACTACGTGACCAAACCATCGAAGCATAGATCATTCCGTTCGGTGAAGTAGCTGCTCAACATTGAGCGCCTCGGGTGCTCTTGTATTTGGCACTCGATCTCTACGAGTTATTTCAGAGGCACTGCGAAGGAACCTTATTTCGGCAGCTTGTATCTGCGATCTTATTCTTTCGGTCACTACCCAAACTTCATGATCGCCTTAGTACACTCAAGGACAGGACCAAAGACGGCGGTTTTGATTAAACAATTTTGCAAATCAATTAATCCACCACTCGCACTCGCCCTAGCTGCCTGATCGTTAGTTTTTTGAAAATGCTTAATAGCAGTAAGCTCTGAAGAATCTAATTGCCAAAGATGTAGGACAAAAGTAAAGACTCAGCGCCCTCAGTAACTATAGATCTAAGACCAGAAGTATTATCTTACTTCATTCAGAAAAAAATCAGCTGGTATTGCCACGTTCAAAGAAGAGATCATTTGAACCCTGTTAAAAAGGCAATATCTATGCGCGTTCCAAAGACATCGCGATGTAGGAAAGGCAGGCCTATAAACGCCTGGATCAGACAAATGCGACGACATCGGCATTTCATTGGCCTCAGTAACCGAGTGATCCAAAATCGGCGGGCCTGCCGATATTTTCTGAGGTCAAATAGGCGAACCCCACAGGCGGATCAGTAGAAATGCGGTGAAGTGGGAGAGTTGTGATCCCTTGTTTTCGGATCATAACCTCGCTGATAAAAGGAAGAAGAAGAAGAAGATTCAGAAAAAAATTCAAATGCGCTCACTGTTGCAGCAGCAGGACAATCAAAATTCATTAGATCTTAGGTACAAAAATCGGTAGATACAAATATTGAAAAAGTCACAGTAAGCCGCGTTAGAATTAATAATTTGCCCAAACGGCCAGATCCGAATGTCATTAGATAGAAGATCTCGGAAGTTTTCATGACTGGTCGGAAGATCTGAAGTAGATTTATTAGATCTTCAAATTTAATTGGACCCGATTTATGTAAATATACACTGGTGTTTGATGGTCTATAGGCATCGTTAAGGTATCGGAGTATTTCATTTATTTACGAGTATAGCAAATAGGGTATAATACACTATATAAGATATTAATCATATTTTTCTACATGTTTTTCTGAAGTTATTTTTTCAATACGTCCAGACTCACTAGAATACTTCGAATCCTCTGTTGACATGATTTGAATTTGCACTTTAATTGGGGTATTGTCATAGCAATTAGTTTCCAACTCTGTCTTTAGATCATTTGTCTTTGGCGCCTTTCTAATCTGATTACAAATCAAATTGAGAACTGACCGCACCTACTTAAGACCCTCAGGCAGACATACATATGCATCTGTATATATTTTTGCTGAATTAAAGACCAATTTTTGCGTCATTTGCTAACGAATATCATTTATAATCTCATTGTACACGCGCCAGACCCCATTTGCATGAGGTCTTTCTTCTTGCATTGATTTACATGAATGAAATCCTTGCGTGGGCCGCAAGCCGTTCGCCATACTTGCCGAACCACACGAATCAAAAAACGCAACTGCTTTGAAACGATGTAAATTTCTGTTCATGAATTATGACCACTGCACATGTAATACACTGAGGCTTGACGACATTGGGATGGTGAGTAAGAAAAAGAAACCGGATGGCATGCGTATGCAAAGCAACATGTCTACTCTCTTTGGCCAGGTCCAATTTCCTTTACATGGCATTGATTCATAATCATGGACGCGTTTATATTTTGTATTTTATTTTTCCTCTATTCTCCCATTTGTGTTTACAGTTTTGTTTGGGTTTTAGGAAGGAAAATTGTCCATGGTCGGAACGATGTGCGACAACAACCTACGCAAAAAGGTTTTACTCAAAGAGATGTTGAATGTTCTGTCTGTTTGTTGCCATCGTAATCGTTGTTGGTTAAACTAAGAATATCGTATTTCAGTTTTGATGTTGACAATCAAAAAATGGCAAAAGATGTTAAATGACCTAGAGGACGGGAAAGAACAAGGCGAACATATCATGCATAGGTCTACGTATTTCAAATGTATTGTAAGCTGACAGCTTAGAACGTTAGCCCCTATCAATAGAGAAAACTTTAAAACCATGTTACATAATCTAAATTTTAACGACATCATGATTTACGATGATCTAAGAGGTTGTATTACCGTAGTGGACACAAATACAAGTTCCTATTTTCAGACTTTTTAATGTTGTTTCCTATTTTTATTGAACTCTAACATTTTCACGGAGAATTGCTAAATTTGGAGCTTCAAAAAAGCCGACCATGGTTTTCTTAGAAAGTGTGTAGACAGGATTCAAAACTGAAATTAAATTCCGATTGACCATTCTAAGAATTAATATAACCTAAAAGAAAATATTTTCAGATTTTGTGCTCCATAAATTTCTCTTTTTGTATGGTTTTTAGGTTTAATTTATGCGTCTAGTATAAATGTTTAAGCTATATTAGAATGTATATTTTAATTAACTCTTAATATAGTATTAGCCATGATGAAAAGACAAGAACGAAACTCGAAGGCAATTGAAAAAGCCAAGGGATTCGCTTATCCAGAGACTCTTAAGATAAACGTTCTACTGCGGTGACCAGAACTAAAATCACTATATCAAGTTGTCTAGTAGCAGTGCTGTCACTTGAATTTTGAATAAAGTGGTAGATTGGACAAACAAATTTGGTAGATCTATAAAAAAGGGTGGTAGATTTGATATAACATTGACATTGGTATATGGCATACCGTTTGCAAAAACTATTTGTTCATACCAAAGAAAACTATTCAAATATATGGAATATGTTCTAACGATCATTGCATCAACGAAGGAACGAATACATTGCATCAAATGATGAAGATGACGAGAGAGGGTTTTCATACGTATGGAAAAAAATTAATTGAAAGGGGGTTTGTGTTGAATTTTCGGGTTGTGGAGGAGAATATTCAATCGCGAACTATACGAGCTGTACCGCGACATCGACCTAGTCAAAAAACTGCGTATTGGACGTCTGAGATGGCTAGGAGATGTAGAGCGAATGGACACCAACGCTCCGGCCCGCAGAGTCTTCGAATCTAACTCCAAGGGACGACGCAGTAGAGGACCTCCTCGCCATAGGTGGCACGTACAAGTCCAAGGGGACCTCCACAAACTTGGAGTGTGCAACTGGAGGCAATTAGGTAAAGACGGAGCTAAATGGAGAGGCTTGTTGGTTGAGGCCCAGGCTCACCCCGAACTGTAGCGCCACCTAAATAAGTAAGTAAGTAAGTAAGTATATGTGGCGTGGCAAAATCGCATCATCACCTCCCCGTGGTGCCCGCTGGATAGCTATCTGATGAGCGTATGCTGAGTCTGACGATATATTCAGATATACTTCAGCGCGCATATGTTTAACCGGACGAGGCATCTCTTGTTGACCCGATCGGCTGAAATATGCGTCTCAGAAGTCTAGCAAGAGCTCCTCAAAAGGAGGACGTGCGGCGGATGAATTCTCTCGATGGAATCAACGGTGACGTCTACAGACCAGCGGATACCTTACCGGAGCTACTTCGACATATTTGGAGCTGAGGTCTGTAAGGATTTTCAATACTACGTCAGGGTATTGAAAAAGAGATGGTGGCGGATGAACACTTAATGGGCCAACGGCAGCGCTCATATCCCCGAAGTCCTAGGGGTTGCAAAAAAAGGACCTGGTCCTCCAGGTTGGGGGTTGTGCCGTTGGGTTAACTTCCCTACCACGTAAAATACATTCGGTTATGAAGCAACCAACAGCCTCGGATACGGATGATTTTACTGTTGACGACCCAAGCAAACGTAAAAAGGACAACGATCTTCGTGTCTGCACATGGAATGTTAGGTCCCTCTACAAACCACGTGCAGCCGAACAACTTGCGGAAGCCCGGGAGTGTCTCAAAGCAGACATTACCGCCATCCAAGAAGTGCGATGGGATGGGCCGGGCAAAATGAGTATGCAAAACTGTGACATCTACTACGGCGATTACTGCAGACAAAAAGGACAGCGTATATTCGGGCGCGGATTTGTCATTGGAGACAGACTTAGGCAAGAAGTCTTGAGTTTCCGGCATGTGAACGAGCGCCTTATGACTATCCGTATTAGGCTAATTTTACCAACATTAGCCTAATATGGGTTCACGCCCCTCACGAGGAAAAGGACGACGTGACAAAGGATGACTCTACCAGCTCTTGGACAAGACGTGTGAGCAATGCCCTTACCACGACGTATAAATTATCCTAGGAGATTTTAACGCAAAGCTAGGAAGAGAAGACGTCTTTAGTAGCGTGGTTGGAAAGCACAGCCTGCACGACATCACAGCCGGCAACGGACTCAGGCTAATCGACTTTGCAGCGGGGCGAAACTTTATCGTAGCTAGTACGCGGTTCCCACGTCTCGACATTCACAAAGGAACATGGCTCTCCTTTGATCGAGAAACTGTCAACCAAATCGATCACATTGCAATCGAGGCAAGGCACTCTTCCAGTATTCTGGGTGTCCGGACTTTCCGAGGAGCCAACGTGGACTCAGATCTTTGCCTAGTTGTAGCCAAGGTACGGATGCGGATATCCAGAACGGAGCTAAATCAACGAAATGCTGTGAGGAAATTTGACGTCGAAAAGCTACAATCGCAAGAGACCGCCAGAGCCTTTGCCGATCGAGTTTCTCTTAATCTTGATCTTAGTCCTATGCCGCTAGCACAAATGCGGAAGACCAGTGGCAGCGTTGCCAGCAAGCCATCAGAGATGCCGCCTCTGATGTACTGGGGTTTTCTCGGCCACCACAACGAAACCCTTGGTTTGATGAGGAATGCCGGCAAGCACATGCAGCTAAATAAGAGGCGTACAAAGCGGTGCTGCACAAAAGGACCAGAGCTGCTCTACGTGAGCAGGAGAAAAGAGGAACATCGACTTCTCAGGAAGAAGAAAAGGAGCATGAGAAGCGCTCGATCGAGGAGATTGAGGGACTTTATTGCAGGAATGATGTTCGAAAATGTTACCAAAAGGTAAAAAGAACACGCCAGGGTTTCAAAGCCAGAACAGAAGCCTGCAGGGACGAAAATGGTAGTATAGTAGTAGAATCGCAGTCGGTGCTGAGGATATGGAAGGAACACTTCTGTAGACTGTTAAACGGGATGATGACCAATATTCCGCTGTCAGGCAGAACGAGCCATTCAACAGTGACGATGACAGTCAAGATTCCCGTCAACCCGATCAGAATGAAGTGAGGATAGCGATATCTAAACTCAAATCCAACAAAGCTGCTGGAACCGACGGCCTTGCCGCTGAACTTTTCAAGGCAGGAGGGGATGAGTTGGTAAAGAGCATGCATCAGCTCATCTGTAAAATCTGGTGGGACGAAAGTATGCCCGATGAATGGAACCTCAGCATCGTTTGCCCGACCTTGAAGAAAGGAGACCCTCTGAACTGCGCCAATTACAGAGGTATAAGTCTCCTCAATATCGCATATAAGATCCTGTCTGCCGTATTATGTGAACGCCTAAAACCGATCGTCAACAACCTGATAGGTCCTTATCAGTGCGGTTTCAGGCCGGGAAAGTCCACCATTGACCAAATATTCACAGCACGGCAGATCTTTTCAAAAAAACCCATGAATATAAATTCGATACGCACCACCTCTTCATCGATTTCAAAGTTGCCTATGATAGCGTGTATAGAGACGAGGTATACAGAGCCATGCCTAGTCTTGGCATCCTTGCCAAGCTCGTCTGTTTGTGTAGAATGACAATGGAGAACTCTCGCTGCTCTATCAAAGTCGGTAAAAACATCACCGAACCATTCGATGTCACGAAAGGTCTTAGACAAGGTGACGAGCTATCCTGCGATCTCTTTAATATAGTACTTGAAAGAATTGTACGAAACTCACAAGCCAACACCGGAGGTACAATCTTTTACAAGTCTGTACATGTACTCGCTTATGCCGATGACATTGGCATAATCGGATGAACTCAGCGGGCCGTCAATGGGGCATGTACAAGTATTGAGATCGAGACAGTAAAGATGGGTCTAGCGGTCAATGAAAGCAAACAAAATATATGCTGTCTACAGAAAAGGACACTCAACATCGGCGTCTTGGACAGAACGCCACTATAGACAGATATAATTTTGAGGTAGTAAAGGATTTTGTCTACCTAGGCTCTATGGTGAACTCCGCAAATGACATCACTAGGGAGATCACACGAAGAGTTACTCTTGCCAATCGTTGTTTCTATGGGCTAAAATGGCAATTGAGTAGCAAAGCCCTATCTCGAACTACTAAGGTAACTCTCTAGAAGACACTAATCATCCCAGTCCTGCTGTATGGCGCAGAGGCATGGTCTTTGACAAAACCGGATGAGGATGCCCTTGGCTATTTTGAGAGAAAAGTTCTTCGAGCGATCTTTGGTCCCATCTGCATAGACGGTGAGTGGAGGAGAAGGTACAATGCCGAACTATATGGCCTGTATAAGGACATCGACTTAGCCAGAAGAGTTCATATACAGCGACTAAGATGGCTTAGTCATTTGGAGCGGATGGGGCCCCACGTTCCCGCTAAGAAAGTCTTCGAATCCACCCCGGATGGACGACGCAGTAGAGGACGATCTCGCGGTAGGTGGCGCAAACAAGTGGAGGGGGACTTCAACCAACTTGGCGTACGCAACGGGAGGCAGCTGCCTCGTAACTGCGCTGGCTGGAGAGGTTTGTTGGTTGAGGCCCAGGTCCACCCCGGACTGTAGCGCCATCTAAGTAAGTAAGTAAGTAAGTAAGTAAGTAAGTGTTGAAATTTCGAAACGGATTGGAAAATGTATACACTTGTGAATGCTTATTTTCCAAGTGAACCGAGTTGAATTGGTTGATTCAATATGGGGAGGACAGAATTCAAAAACGTGGTAAAATTTTTGCTTTCCGTTGTAGATGTGGTAAATTTGAAAAACGTGCAAAATTGTGGTAGATCTACCATAATTGTGGTAAAGTGACAACACTCTCTGGTAGTCCTTATTTGCCTTACTACCAGTTTGCTGAACACCTCTAATCAAGGCAGCCATGGCCGAGTCTAAATCAAACAAAGCTGCTAGCTTAGACAGGGTGAATTCCACGTAGAATCTTACGTTTCGTACTACAAATATGACTATCATGCGCACATGCAGCTGATGTGCAATAGATACATACGAGTACTCTACATACCATATTTCTGAATAACACATCACTTTGTGGGATGTGCGGATAACCGCCCAAAACAAAATCGCCCAAATTCGAAAAATGAACAATCGCTAAAAAAAACCTGAAGTTTTTTTGGGCGAACATTCTCTTTCATTTGGGCGTTTATGCATTTTTATATGTTGGGTTATTGATCATAGTGAAAGATCGCCCAAACTGCCAAAAGTGAAAATACCATATGTCAAAATGTTATGTTATGTTATTATATATTTGTATTTGTAAAATGTTATGCGAATAATCGCCCAAAAGTTTTTAAGCAATTCTTTGCAACGCAGGTCCAAATAAAAGACGTCCATAGACCAAAATGAACACCCTCAGCAGTGCGACGAATAGACTTAGCCTCAGGCGCCTGCCTAACGTTTGTTGAAATACCCTTAGCGTGAGCGGCTAAACCACTCCAGAAAGCGGAGTAGATCAGGATTTGCACTCTGGTAGTACAACGGACCGAACGAGCGTTTTCTATTCCGACAAAAAAAGTCGTGAATGCCCCCAGTGTAGAACCGTTTGTTGCACTCCGCAACTATGTGGTGGGTGGGATAAGCCCCGCAGTCACAAGCTGAAGAGTTAGCCCTTCTCCAGTGGAACAGGGAGTCTGCACACCTTCTATGATGTGTCCGGATTCTGTTGAGCATCGATTAGAGTTTGCGGGTAGTTCAAATCCAAAGAGTCGGCATGATGGTTTCGAGAACGTGATGGCGACAGCTTGTATGGATGCAGCCCATTTTACTGACCCAGCAGAATTCAGACTAAATGCATCATATGCTAGCTCTTCAGCGAACTTTATACTCGGGTGCCGAGACTTAAGTCAGAGCTGACGTTACAAGAGAATTGCAGTGTCATTGTTTTTGGGTAGTTCAGCGTTTACCTTGCTGGATGCCATTAGTACTATGCTTAATTGCCCTTAGGTGGGGTGGCACAATGCTGCCCAGTTGCTGTTCAGTTGTGAGTCGGCTGTTAAGTAAACGAACGCAGTACGAAGAGTTGAACCTCAGGCTAATGAAGTGAGTTTTTGAAGTTGGTTGGTTAGGTGGAAATGGCAGACCTCTGTTTAGGACATACATATGTACTTAAACATAGTCTCCATTGTCTAAAATATTCCGTAAATAGATCTAGGGTTTGAGTCCTTTCTGTATTCATATGTCCTTATCCTGAGTAGCTTGTTGGTTGAGGCCCAGGTCCACCCCGGACTGTAGCGCCATCTAAGTAAGTAAGTATCCTGAGTAGCAATTGCCAGGTCATCCTCATACCCAAATTTCTTCGATGTGGTTGGATAATTGGTAATTAGTTTTGCATAATATCTTTTAGTAAGTAAATCAAAATGGTCTCAGGCTCTGAAATGAGGTAGCAAAACGTAAACTATATGCACTCTCACCCTTTGTCCTGACATTCCTATTTTTGTATTAATGAGTCTTACTTTTTGAAGATACTGATACAAACTTAATTCAAGACAAGGATAAAAGCACATTTACGTTTTCATATTCATTACGAAATTAGTCTAATTTCTTAGAACCCTGTAGAAAGTTTTTTTTTTCTAATTAATCTGTCTGAAAAAAAAGGACATCTTACCTTTTCTTGAAAACAACTTTCGCAAAGCTGCCATATTTTCATCTTGCCACCACCTACCATTTCTGCTTTAGATATCTCCTAAGAATACAAAAAAAAATCACATAAATGGCCAGCAAAAGAAGATTTTCGTAATTAAAGCTTAATCAGCTTGAAATAACTTCTTTTATCTTAACAGTGGAAGCAAAAAAAGACAAAAAAAAATCACGATTAAAAGAAGAGGAGTAATATCTTTGTTGGTCAGTCCACACCTTTATGAAAGTCCCTTTTGCCTCATCGTCTTTTTCTTTTAGTAATTATTTTAAGCTTAGCATCTAAAGAAAAATCTCATTTCGCTAAGAATGCGATTGCCTTGCCTCAAGGATTCGTGAATGTAGGAAAGTGAACCACAGTAAAGGACCAACCGACGACGACGTAAGAAATGAAACTTTTCTAATCACTTTACTTTTTATTCTTTCTGTATTTTAAATGCGCAACTCTGCATATCCCTCCATGCTTAAAACGGCAGAGGGTTAATTATGACTTTGAAAAGGTGAAATGGAAAAGTAACAGAATGAAAGAAAAAGGTATGTTTTTGTAAAAAGAAATTAAAACAGGAAATACTATAAGGATTCCTTCTCTCACTTGAATAGAGTCTGAATTTATTCATTTTAAATTTACATTCGTAAGAGTATTAGAAAAAGAGGATAACCTTATGGGTGTTGTCTTTCTTCTAAGCGGCTAACGAAGAAGTAGATTTCATTAATCATTCTCGTCTTCTAAATTTGTCGTAATCCTAATAATCCTTTTGAATATTAGGAACATTCTTACAATGCTAATTGCAGCAAATATTTTTAAAGAACTCGTATCCTTACCTGTTTGAGGATGGAAGTGGCTTTTGCAAATTTGCCAAAAACCATCTACAGGTGCTGCCTTATCTATTGAATCCCTTTCATAAAGCGGATTGCACAAAAAAAAATGCTAACAATGATATCCGTTCCCTACGGGTAAAGGTGAAACAAAACAAATATTATTTATGAGCATTGGTTCATTATTCTTTATGTATCCTTCCACAAATTTATGACAAACTCAGGATTATACAAAAGGGTATCACAGTATGGCAACTCAAGGTCATACTTGTAACTCACCTTGGATGAAACTAATAAAATTTTTAACTATTACCACTGTGAAATATGGATAACTGTACGATAGGATTTCTAAAAGGATATCGCCAGCATGAAATATGAAATTATTCTCAATTTCATATATTTTTGAACAATTAGTGGTGCGCACAGTCCGCAGGTATGAGGTAGTTATTTGAAGTATACATTTTTGTTTTCCTATAGATAGGGATGTACTTTGTCCTTGACAATTGTAAGTCCATAACCGTATTTGTTTCTTCAATATTATTTGAATTGATTGGTTTGTTACGTAATATCTGCAATTTTAATGCAAAAATATGATCTCTTATTAACTATCACAGGGGAGGTCATACCTTCAGTTTGGAAATTCTTGCATGACTGGTGTACAAATGTAATTATAGACTTTGTTTTTATAAATACAAACGACTTTAACGTTAATGTTTTTGAAACTCCGCTTTAAATTTATGTTATAATTGAGATGTATACTTATTTTTAGAGGGATACGATTTCAAACAGGTCTTTTAATTTGTTAGAATTAGATTCTGGTTGATTAAATACAAATTTCAATTCATTTGATTGGGATCTTGAATTTGAAAATCTATGTCTTCCTGAAATATACAGTCGTTTTTCTGCCATTATGAAATTTGGATTTACCACGTTTGTTCCATGATCGGCGAACCCCACAAGCGGATCAGTAGAAATGCGGTGAGGTAGGAGGGTTGTGATCCCTTATTTTCGGATCATAACATTGCTGATAAAAGGTAAAAGAAGAAGTTCCATGATCGGTGAAGGGAAACATTTCGAAATCCCCATGGTATAATAGGCGGCTTCATCATTTTAAGAAAAGAAGCACATAAAGGATTTAAAATTTCTGTAAATGAAATTGATAAAGATCTGTTTTGGAAGCTATGCAAGGATTTGACTGTCCTAAGCAAATTCTTGCACAATCTAAACATTAGCAGTGCGTAAAATAAACTTAAACGCAATTCCAAGTGTTTCTGCTCATTTACAAATCATAAAAGATTTTCTATTGTGTTGCCAAAAACAATGGTTTATAAAAATGTTGAATCCAATGATACTTATATAATAGTTGAATTATTTGCGCAAAATTTCGAATCCGTTTTGTCGAAATGCAGTGTAGCCAGTAGTTTGGAGCTGTATTCAATGTCTATGATTGGTTTTGGTCTACTGGTTTTAGAGTTGCAGGATGTAGAGTCTGCACCCTCAAGCCTAATTCTAACCCTGGTGCCGACGGTATCCCAGTAATCACAATTTTGAATGCATCTCTTTCATTTGGCATTTTTCTCGACTATGCAAACAAATTTTTGATACCATCGTTAAACATGAATTAGAATTTCATGTAAATAAACATTTGTCTGAGTTTCAGCATGGTTTTGTTTCTGGTCGTTCGAAAATATCAAATTTAGCCCATTTCACATCATAAGTTATCAACGCTCTTGAAAATGAATGCCAAGTTAATGCTATCTATACGGACTTTAGAAAAGTATTTAATTTAGTGAATCATAAGATTTTGCTAAAGAAACTGGAACATTTTGGATTTCATTCTGCAATGCTGAGGTGAATTTCATCGTGTTAAGTTGGTCGGTTCCAAAAAGTTTACGTAGATAACTGTTACTCAAGATTAATCTCCTGTGCATCTGGAGTTCCACAAGCTAGTCATTTGGGCCCATTACTTTTCATAGTTTGTATTGACGATATTGTTCAATGTATAAAATTCTGTCAATGTTTAATGAATGGGGATGATGTTAAACTATTTCTTAAGATAAAAGGTTTAGATGATTGTAGAAAGATGCAAACTGACCTAAGCTTAAAGCTGAATATTCAAAAATGTACGGTTATTTCTTTTTTAAGATCGCAAACGCAATACACGTATGACTATTGCATTATTTAAACTCATTTAAAAAGGGTTAATCAAATGAAGGACAATGGTATTGATATCGATAACAAGCTAACTTTTGCTCCTCACGTTGAGTACATTCGAGTAGTTGCCAAAGCTAACTCACTTGTTGGCTTTACTTACTTACTTACTTAGATGGCGCTACAGTCCGAGGTGGACCTGGGCCTCAACCAACAAACCTCTCCAGCTAGCACGGTTACGAGCCAGCTGCCACAGTTGCACACGCCAAGTTGGTTGAGGTCCCCCTCCACTTGTTTGCGCCACCTACCGCGAGGTCGTTCCCTACTGCGCCGTCCATCCGGGGTGGATTCGAAAACTTTCTTAGCGGGAACGTTGGGCTCCATCCGCTCTAAATGACCCAGCCATATTGGTCGCTGTATATGAACTCTTCTGGCTAAGTCGATGTCCTTATACAGGCCGTATAGTTCGGCATTGTGCCTTCTTCTCCACTCACCGTCTATGCAGATGGGACCAAAGATCGCTCAAAGAACTTTTCTCTCGAAATAACCAAGGGCATCCTCATCCGGTTTTGTCAAAGCCCATGCCTCTGCGCCATACAGCAGGACTGGGATGATTAATGTAAAAGAGTTTATAAAGAGTTACCTTACCTTACCTTACCTTTGCTACTCAATTGCCGTTTTATCCCATAGAAACAACGATTGTCAAGAGTAATTCTTCGTGTGATCTCCCCACTGATGTCATTTTCGGAGTTCACCATAGAGCCTAGGTAGACAAAATCCTTTACTACCTCAAAATTGTATCTGTCTATTGTGGCGTTCTGTCCAAGACGCCGATGTTGGGTGTCCTTTTTTGTAGACAGCATATATTTTATTTTGCTTTCATTGACCGCTAGACCTATCTTTGCTGCCTCGATCTCAATACTCGTAAATGACCCATTGACGGCCCGCTGATATCTTCCGATTATGTCAATGTCATCGGCATAAGCGAGTAGTTGTACAGACTAGAAGAAGATTGTACCTCCGGTGTTGGCTTGTGAGTTTCGTACAATTCTCTCAAGTACTATATTAAAGAGATCGCATGATAGCGCGTCGCCTTGTCTAAGACCTTTCGTGACATCGAACAGTTCGGTGATGTTCTTACCGACTTTGATGGAGCAGCGAGAGTTCTCCATCGTCATTCTGCACAAACGGACGAGCTTGGCACGGATGCCAAGACTAGACATGGCTCTGTATAACTCGTCTCTATACACGCTATCATAGGCAACTTTGAGATCGATGAAAAGGTGGTGCGTATCCATTTTATATTCATGGGTTTTTTCCAAGATCCGCCGTAGTGTATATTTGGTCATTTGTATATTTGGTCAATGGTGGACTTTCCCGGCCTGAAACCGCACTGATAAGGACCTATCAGGTTGTTGACGATCGGTTTTAGGCGTTCACATAATACGGCAGACAGGATCTTATATGCGAAGTTGAGGAGACTTATACCTCTGTAGTTGGTGTGGTTCAGAGGGTCTCCTTTCTTCAGGATCGGGCAAACGATGCTGAGGTTCCATTCATCGGGCATACTTTCGTCTGACCGGATTTTACAGATGAGCTGATGCATGCTCCTTACCAACACATCTCCTCCTGCCTTGAAAAGTTCAGCGGCAAGGCCGTCGGCTCCAGCAGCTTTGTTGGATTTGAGTTTAGATATCGCTATCCTCACTTCATTCTGATCGGGTTGACGGGAATCTTGACTGTCATCGTAACTGTTGAATGGCTAATTCTGCCTGACAGCGGAATTATGGTCATCATCACCGTTTAACAGTCTGTAGAAGTGTTTCTTCCATATCCTCAGCACCGACTGCGATTCTACTACTATATTACCATTTTCGTCCCTGCAGGCTTCTGTCTTGGCTTTGAAGCCCTGGCATGTTCTTTTTACCCTTTGGTAAAATTTTCGAACATCATTCCGGCAATAAAGTGTCTCATCATGCCCCTCTTTCTTCTTTCTGAGAAGTCGATGTTCTTCTTTTCTTCTGCGCACGTAAAGCTCGTAAGCAGCTCTAGTCCTTCTATGCAGCGCCGCTTTGTACGCCTCTTATTTAGCTGCATGTGCTTGCCGGCATTCCTCATCAAACCAAGGGTTTCGTTGTGGTGGGCGAGAGAAACCCAGTACATCAGAGTCGGCATCTCTGATGGCTTGTTGGCAACGCTGCCACTGATCTTCCGCGTTTGCTGCTAGCGGCATAGGACTTAAATTAAGATTAGAAAAAACTCGATCGGCAAAGTTTCTGGCGGTCTCTTCCGATTGTAACCGCCCGGCGTCAAATTTCCTCACAGTATTTCGTTGATTTCGCTCCGTTCTGGATATCCGCATCCGTACCTTGGCTACAACTAGGTAGTGATCCGAGTCCACGTTGGCTCCTCGGAAAGTCCGGACACCCAGAATACTGGAAGAGTGCCTTGCGGCGATCGCGATGTGATCGACTTGGCTTACGATTTTTCGATCAAAGGAGAGCCATGTTCCTTTGTGAATATCGAGACGTGGGAACCGCGTACTAGCTACGACAAAGTTTCGCCCCGCCGCAAAGTCGATTAGCCTGAGTCCGTTGCCGGTTGTGATGTCGTGCAGGCTGTGCTTTCCGACCACGCTACTAAATACTTCCTCTCTTCCTAGCCTTGCGTTAAAGTCGCCTAGAATAATTTTAACGTCGTGGCTAGGGCATTGCTCATACGTCTTGTCCAAGAGCTGGTAGAAGTCATCCTTTGACGCGTCGTCCTTCTCCTCGTGAGGGGCGTGAACCCTTTATCATAAGAAATTCGAGAGAGTTTTCTGATCCACACTTTTTAGTACGTCTATTCATCTCACTAGTTATTTCGATTCTTGAATACGCTATCTGGAACCCCATTTATCAGACCCACTCGGATGGTATAGAGAGGCCGTTCACAAGATATATTTTCTTAAAAATGCGTTGGAACTTTGAGCCCTCTTACAGCGCACGTTACCATTTACTGGGTATACTTACCCTTAATTTGAGAACATATGCCCACGAAGTAATATTAATTTAAGATGTTTTGTGTTACCCCATAAATAGCCTTGCCCATTTATGCTCCCGAAAGGCGCCTAAGGATTTGAATTTTCTTTTTCAACCATTATATAGAATAAACTACGATTGTAATGACCTTATGTCTTTTAATGAAGTCAGTAAAGATGTAGATTTTCATTATTCTAGAGATCGCTTTAAAAACATTTTGTTTGCTTTATTAATGAATTAATTTCTTTTCGCTTTCCTCTTTCTCTTTTTAAAAGGCTTTATTACGATAATCATGCAACATTCATTAATTTATCTATATTTGTTTTCTGCTTATAAATTTTCGTAATCTGTAAAGCTATGTGCAAATGCTTATTGAATGCAAAATTAAAAAAAAGGCTTCATCGCATCGCATATGTAATTATTTTACCTGCATGGTGTTAATTTTCAAATTATTTTGAAATAATTTTTCTATCATATATCATATTTTGTTTAAGAGTATTAATTTAGAAATAGGCAAATCGCCGATTTTTCGATAGAATTCGTTAAAGTCAAAGCCATGTTCCGCACATATGTAAAATAAATCTGACTAAAAACCAATCTGAATTCATCACTTTTGCATGACAAATATGCAGGTCACCTTAGCTCCTAGAGAAGGTACAATAAAGAATGCTTGCCCTGAAAGTAAAAAACGGTACAGCTTCCAGAAATAATCACAAAAGTTCCCTTAACACCAACAAAGTAAATGTAAGTTCCTTTAGTAGTTACTGTTCAATGAGTACTCTTAATGGTGATGCCAAGAGCATTATAAAACGAATTCACTCCACCTATTGTTCGACCATTAAATATTTTCACACTGCCTTCTTCTTAGACTCATCCCTGATAGATAAAACAAAAACATCTCCTTAATCATTCTTTACAATTCCTAGAAAAACCAATTACTAATCAAACGCAACGGAGTCTCTTACATCCACCTATCATCAACTATCTACCTTTCATTAATGGACATCTTACCAAATCTACGTCTATTCACCCTTGCTACTGAATTTTTTATTACAATAAAATACTTCGATCAAAAAGGAATATACACATGCCTATAGGAGTTTTATTATTCAATTAAAGACAAAACATATTTATGATCATCGGGTATCTAGCATAATTAAAAACAAAGAAAAAAATACTTATTTATATCGTAGATAAACTTAAGGCCTTTGTGCGTATAAAATCAATTAATGTACTTTCACAGAATTTCTATAAAAAAAAAATTAATTTAACTTTTCTTAGAAGACAAAGGAATAGAAGAAGAAAAGTCATAAAGATCTTAGTTTCATTTTTTATTTTGTTAAATGAGCAATTACATGATCGTTTTTTTTCCCCCGGAGGGATTATTATGTGAATGTGAACTGCCGATTCGCAATTGAAATATCTTCGTGCGGTAATTATTATGAAATACTCATATAACTAGTTGACCCCTTTGATGAAGCATTTAAGGTACCAAAGACTTAAGATTTAAATCACTTTAAGAGGTCTTTGACACAGCTATCTTCAAGTTAATTAGTTTTTTTTTTTAGATCTAGTTAGGTGAAGATTTTTGAGAAAAAATGAATGAAAGCACAGGGATACATATACCAGCTAGACATGTTTTATAGAAGATGATTATCTAATCCGGGTAGCGTTTTCAATGGTAGTCAGTGAACCAAGCTCTGGTGTTTGACCCCAGCAAGATGTTGATGTAAAAATGTAAGGAGATTATTAAATCATTAAGATTTTAAAGCTCAAACTATGGAGCATACGTAGGTTAAGTAGCGGCGTGGTGGGGGAAGGAAACATGATCTATCATTTGCACGACTCATTACAATAAATAGCGTCGGCGATCAGGAGTAAATAGAACAGTAGTACGATTTTAGTGATAGCAAGTACGTTGAATCTTTATTGTTGGCAATATCTTACATCAAATTGTATTTTACTTAGTGTAAAAATTGAACTTCTAGTATAAACAATTTTCTATGTATCCCTCGTACGCGTTTTTAAATTCAATCAACTAAAAAAAGCAAAATGTGTCTCACGGGACTTTTAAGGGATAATCCAGTATGAAGTATATATATGGTATATATGTAGTAGGAAATTTTGCCTTAGTAGAACTTTGGATAAAATACATCGTCCGACTTTACTTGGTAGAAAGGCTGAAAACGTTATTCGAAATGCTTCAAACAAATTTCCAGTGTGATTGAAACTAAATCTCTAATTTCTAGTATCATAGAATGTCTCACCACCTTTTAATTATCCTTTTTCAAGTAGAGATGGGGTAGACTATTCTAATATCCCGAACTGCTTACCACAGTTGAACAGCTGTTAGCTCTTGAATAGCTTGTATTTCCATGGAACAGACCAGTATTTTACATTCTTTGCCTGAGAAAGAAATTATGGGGTGGTAAGATCCAGTGATCTAGCTAAAAAATGTTGTACGTAGTAAATAGAGCTTCATTCGTCCAAAGCAACGATTAGTTTTGCTAAAAGAACGTCCTCGGCACTCACAGAACTGGATTGTCCTCGGACTACTCGTAAACGCAACATGGTTCTTTCGTCCATCCTATGGTTTCTCTTCTCTGACAAGCAATGTGTGCCGTATTGTGCAAAACATTTCGTATGCATTATACTCGTAGAACTCCCTCTTGCGAGGTGGACCTCAGTCCGCGTAGCAACTGCAATATTCCTTTTAACCCATACCATACAGAAATATTACACTTGCTTTTTTAAGTACATTTATATTACTTGTAGTCTAGCTCGCTCCATGTAATTAGCTGGGATAAATTTTCATTGCATCGCACTTAAAATAGAAACTATTTCAAGAGAGCATATGCCAGATTGCCAAGCTGATTTTCTTGTACTAAGCTGCTTTGAAATCAATGTTAGTTAGTTAGATTCCCATAGGATATTGTTTTCTCACAAAAGGCCTTAACGAGCTGAGTCCCAAAAGAGCCCATCTTGTAAATTCTGTAATGAAATGAAGGAGCATTGATCCGCGAAGCACTGTTCTCCAATATCAGATCAGTGTCAAAGCAATAAAAATGCATCTATAGGGTCCTAATTTAGTGCTGTTCTTAGTAGTCAGAAATAAATTTCAGGCAGAAACAATGCTAACACAAGAATATTGAAAATAATAAATACGAGTCACTAAGATCATAATATAAACTACTTCAAAATATTTTCTAAGACTAGCTTTACTAAAATTAAAATGATCAGAACTAGAGGTATGACTACGTACATAAAGCAATAAATCGATCCTTGTGCACCGTGTAAATAAATCCAAGCAATGGAAGCTGTCAAGCTCTCACAAAGATTGAATCCAATCGAGGAACGCAAGTTAGGTGTATCTATAAATAGATAGACCCACTCCACATACTTGTGATTCTAAAAAAAAAAAAAAAACAATAAACTGGAGGAAGTATTTTCTAGGTATATAATATTCAAACCGATTTCAATGATTTTTATGTGATACTAGAACGACCTTATGCAAATCTTTACGTATGTATGTTAATGGCTATAAACGTTTTATTCTATTTAAATATCTTCCTTTACTTCGAACAGTAGATTATAAAAGCTATAAGTAATATCAATTTTGTTTGCTTCTATCAACATATATACATAAATAAATGAACGGCAGTCAAAGTGTTGATTATATTCTTTTATTAATTATTTATTTGACTTAAATGCGTCAATCGAGAACCACCTGCTTTCGGGGAAATACTATTTTGCATATATCTCCAGTAATACAACAATCTAACGTGATCAATGCCAGATTCAATCTGTGAACTATCTTGAATGTGTTCATTTCATTACTATATAAAATAAAGATTAGCCTACAAATTGCATGAATTAACTGCAAACGCGGTTAACTTGACGACGAAAATGATTATAGCCATTTTTTTACTAACAAGATTTTAAGCTAAAATTTTATGCAAATTATCGTTTACTGTTTGTTTTTTGTTTATGTTTTTTTTTTGTACAGTAAATAAAATAGTAATGTTTCAATTTTAAAAGAATGTTTTAGATCTAAATGCAGATAAAAAGTGGATAATTAAACTAAAGAGGGCATTTAGCAAATTGAAATTATTGAACAAATTAATTGAACTTTTTTTTATTCTACTTGAAAATTATATAATTGTATAAATGGTCTATTGCTGTAAAAATTTGAAATAGTTTTTAAAGCAGTAAAAAATGTTATGGTCTACCAGTAGGAGCTACAAAAACTTTAGTCTTAATCAAGAAAAAAGATTTTGTTTCCGCAAGTGCCCTAGAGTTGAGTTTTTATTAGCATCTTCAAAACATAAAAGACGCATTGAAGTGTACCGATACTTAGTGCATTTCTAAGTCTAGAATTTTAATTGAGTCTTGGAATCACAGATGTATCTACAATTGTAATTGATCTTACACAAATAATTTTTGGTTGTTTTTTTTCTGCCTGGGAGGTCTGCCTGTAATTCTATTATTTATAATAATAATTGAATTGAATTTATTTTCATTGAATTATGTTAATGTACATCGGTTTACAAATTCTTTTAAAGCAATGGCAAAAGCCGTCAGCCAGAATGACAGTTATAATTCGAATAATAAATCGGTTAAAAGAAAAAAAAAAAAATAATAATAATAATAATAACATAAAAATAAAGTTAAACGTGTAGAGCTATATTTCTAAATATTGCTTTCTGTACTCCAATGCAGCCGAGACGTAGTAGAATAGTACTTTCCAGATACTACCATTCAAGATTTGAATTACCTCCTCCCACGATAGCACGGACTGATTCCAATAGAGTCTCCTCAGTTCCTGCAGAATAGGACATCTTCCCAGAAAGTGGTATACATCTTCTCTCTCCTTTAAATTGCACAGTGAGCAAAAGATTGGCAAATCGTTCCGGTGAGGTCATTCAGTTGTAACAACTCTCCTCTCGCTTTAAAAGCTACGCTCATCTGCTGTACCGTATTTTTTTCGTTGAAATAGTTGCTCTCCTTCAGGCTATGATTCAGAACTCTATATATACTGCAACTCCCGGATTGAGTAGCCCTTTCCATGAAAGTTGCAGGTTTCCTTTCATCAAGGGTCCTTAATATAACATTCATAGCTGCACTCCAGCTACTTTTGTCTTCCCATCTTAATGACATATCCACACTGCAATATTCACTAAGTTCTTCCTACTTACGGAACAGTAAAGCTTTCCTGTTGAGATGATAGCGAAGCATTATTTTTGGAAGTCGATGGTCTGGCATATCTACTACTTTTAGTATATATTTAAAGTGCAATCCCAAGGCATATAGGCTCAATATAGGCAGTCCTGTCTCAACATATAGCATATAATTTGGGGTATTTAGCGGAAGTTTGAAGATGTGCTTTAAAAAATATCTTTGCAGCGCCTCGACTTCATCATAGTCCTCATAACCCCATACTTGGGTTGCGTAGCACATAATAGATTTAGCTGTGGCTTCAAAGAGTTTATTTGGGGGCGCCGTGGCGTAAGTGGTTAGTGTGTCGGATCACTACGCATGAGGTTCCAAGTTCGAATCCCAGAAAACACCAAAAAGTTTTTTCGCGGTCCCACCTCTCGCGAGCGTCTGACAAACATCCGAGAGTATTGTTGTCACGAAAAAGCTTCTCAAATCGCCGTTCGGACTTGGCATTAAACTGTAGGTCCCTTCCATTCTTGTGAAAAATATAACGCACACAACATGAGTGGTTGCGAGAAGCTAGGCCCTTGCACTTTAAAGAGCTGTTGCGCCAAATATTTGTTATTTGTTTTTGTTAAAGAGTTTATACTTTGCTTTCATTGATACATCTTTTCTTCCGAAAACCCTTTTCCAGGTTCTGCTTATGACTCTTTTCGACTCTTTCAGCTTCTCCTTTAGGTGACTTGCATACGATAGCGATATTGCTAAACTACTTCTATTTGCTCATGAGCAAACGACCATTTCTTCCCTCTGGCGTATCTTCCTGAATTATTTCGAAATATTGTTACAAAATTCGCCGATCAAGCCGAACACTTCCAAAGCTGCGACGGACGGTGGTGACAAAAAGAACAGAATTTTTCTGGTTCCCGAGAGGGTTTTTTAATTTCTTATTTATTTCAATAAAATGTTTTTTAACTAAATTTACTTTAACAAAAAAAATAAAATCTAGTACATTTTTTTCTTTAGGCTCATAATCTGCGCGTCTCTAATGTCGGCTGTCAACGCTGACCAAAACAAAACTCGTCGCTGGGCTTTTGATAACCTCCTTTTATATTTGGCTCTGGCTTTCCCGACAAATTACCAACTTTCCAATTCGCCGCTGGAATTCCATCCGCCAAGAATCTGGAAAGTTCTGGTACCTTCAAGTTGACAGCTACGAGATGTTTCTCAGGGCTTCTCGGTGGTTTATGTTTCTTCGTCGGCTTGTGCGCTCGCGTAACATTACCCCCTTCTTAGGACTCAAAGCTCCTGCTGAGTTCCACAAAGGTAATAGAAGAGCGCTAATCCGAAGAACTTTTTCCCTTGCTAATTTCTCTGGACTTTTCTTCGAAAGGTCTTGAAGATGTCTGTCCGTAGGTTGAGTTGGTTGTGAGTCCTTGCATCGCTTAGCTGCGCACACGCGCCTGACGACTAGTTCACTAAAATTGGGAAAGGAGCCCATCCTTTGTCGCGGGTTTACCTCTGGTGGCTGCGTTGTTCCTTGTGTTGCTTGCGATGGCAGATGGATTTCTGAATCAGGACGACTATCAACCGGGCTTCGATGGCGGTGTCAGACTGTCAGACTGTTTAACGAGTAGTGCTTGGCTATCCTGAATCGTTGATGGTTCCGCTCGATACTGCAATCGTGATTGACCTTCGGCGTCCATACTTGTTCTGGGACGGCTGCTTTCCTCTTTCGTCTGATCGTCTAGATTCGCTACCGCCAGTGCGGAAGCTCTGTGGGACTCTTCCTGATCATCCACTGGCATAACTCGGGACGACGAGTTCGCAGGTACTGCTGTGGTAGATGCAATTTGGGCTAATTTCTCCTTTAGTCCATCTAGCCTTCGTTCCAAACCATTCTGGAACTCCGCCATCTCCGTCATC
Organism: Brachypalpus laphriformis; assembly: GCA_945910035.1. Classification (NCBI taxonomy): domain Eukaryota; kingdom Metazoa; phylum Arthropoda; class Insecta; order Diptera; family Syrphidae; genus Brachypalpus; species Brachypalpus laphriformis. Next base: position 166,678,325 of record OX246755.1, on the reverse strand, counting down.
ACCCTTTCCATGAGTTGGTTTTGCTTCCGGGTGACCTCCTCGAGTATTCGTCTTACATCGTCAGCGTCCATTTTGATTTACGTGGTGGGAATTATGCTTAATTCTGTCCGCATAACCCCACATCTGACACCAGTGTTACAAAATTCGCCGATCAAGCCGAACACTTCCAAAGCTGCGACGGACGGTGGTGACAAAAAGAACAGAATTTTTCTGGTTCCCGAGAGGGTTTTTTAATTTCTTATTTATTTCAATAAAATGTTTTTTAACTAAATTTACTTTAACAAAAAAAATAAAATCTAGTACATTTTTTTTCTTTAAGCTTATAATCTGCGCGTCTCTAATGTCGGCTGTCAACGCTGACCAAAACAAAACTCGTCGCTGGGCTTTTGATAACCTCCTTTTATATTTGGCTCTGGCTGTCCCGACAAATTACCAACTTTCCAATTCGCCGCTGGAATTCCATCCGCCAAGAATCTGGAAAGTTCTGGTACCTTCAAGTTGACAGCTACGAGATGTTTCTCAGGGCTTCTCGGTGGTTTATGTTTCTTCGTCGGCTTGTGCGCTCGCGTAACAATATCAAGACTTCGAGTTAGCGGTGTTTACACTGAGGTTCCATAGCTTGCAGTGCTCCTCCAGCTTGTTGCTCATAAGCTGCAGCATATTTGGCGATTCTGCTAGAATGACGATATCGTTAGCATAGAAGATAACTTTAATGCTACAGTCCTCGAACTCAATTCCACCTGGTAGGTAGGATGCTAGATCATCTAGGTATAAACTAAACAATAGCGGACTTAACATGCAACCTTGTTTGACATCTGTATTTGTGGAAAACCATTCTGATAGCGTGACACCGTCCCATACTGCCGTCTGATTATCGTTGTATAGGCTTTGTCCTTAACATTTTCGACGATATACCCAGTAAACTTTGCTTGTAAAAAAGCGATTGCTTCCGTACCGTATCAAAGGCAGCACGAAAATCCAGAAAAAATGCATACAGTTGTTTCCCCTTGCTGAGATACAATTTTGCTAAGTTGATTAATGCAAATATATTGTCGAACGTTGAGTAGTTCGCTCTAAAGCCAGCCTGAAACTCACTCAAAAGTCCTCTTGATTCTACCCATGTGGACAACCGTCGCAGCAAAACACTCGTAAACAGTTTCAAAAGAGTGTTCAGGAAGGAAATACCCCTGTACTTACCTGGGTTGTTAGCATCTCCCTTTTTAAATATGGGGAATATTATATTCTATTATTTATATACTTGCTTAAATGGCCCTACAATCCTGGGTGGATCTCGCCGTCAACCAACAGAGCCTCTAGCTGGCTCAGTCATTAGCCAGCTTACTCCAGTTGCATTTCTAAATGGAGAGAGCTGACATATTCAATGCGTACACATTTTACGGATGCCGCATAAGGCTGAGATAAAAAAAAAAAATTAGGAACACTTTTTGGGCACATTGCACGTGGTACGAGTAAAAGAACGTTTATCTTAAATACTATAAAAGCAAAGACGAATTTCCGTTTGAACGTTTCTCCAAAACTGCTTGACGTAGGTACTTGAAATTTTGCACAGTTATTCCTTATTTTGCCTAGACACGATAGGAAGGCATTTCCAAGATCTAAGTGGCATAAACGGGGTTGAGATCGAATTTTTCTTCACTTAAAGTTGATTACACATCATCGGATTTAACAAATAAAAAATAGGTGAATTTATTACATTTGCCGCTGATACATTTAATGTATAAGTTATTCTTGTGCGTTGTCTTGAAGTAGAGCAATGCTAAAAACAATTAACCAAATCATCGCTCACAAATTTCCTTCAATGTCGATCACTGCAAGCAGTCATGCGTCAGTGACTATAGTTGCAATAGTGTGGTGTTTTTTTTTTTTTAGGTTGCGCCAAGGATGTGTAATCTTCATAGATACTAATAGCCCGAGTGCTACTATCATGCACGATTCGCAAACCTGAGTAATCGATTCCAGGAATACGCCTACGTACTAAGCACACACCCTACACACTTCAACCACTCTCCCCGCGGTATTACCGTTGGGTATTTTTTCGCGGGGCTGGTTAGCAATTATGCTCTAGTCTCCGAGGCCGCCTCTTGGGTTCTCCATAGGGCTTCTGCTCTTCGCAGCGCACTCTGCACACATACTATGAATGAGCAGATCTCCATCCACTCGCCCTCTGATCGTGTCATGTGACTTACAAGATTTTCTGGACTTGGCAGGTTTGCTCTATCTTCTGCAAAGCGTCTGCAGTAGAACACTGCATGCTCCGCGTCCTCCTCTTCGGAACGCCTAAGGTATACCCTCTGCACCTCATCAGCGAGGATGTCGATTGGGACCATCCCGGCTAAAACACAGGCTGCATCGTCGGAGATAGTTCGGAAGCCGCTGACCACTCTGATTGCGCAGAGTCTGTGAGCTGATGATAGCTTCTTTCTGCACTCATTTGTAGCCAGTGTGAGTATATGGGTATGCTGTAACATGATTATGTTTAAAACTTTAGTGTGTGATCTCTTCTAGAGTAAATATTTAAAAAAAATCGGTATTAGTGCCAAATCTGAGACATTTTAAATTGTATTAATTAGAATATGCATGCTCTATCAAAACTTCGTACAATTAAGAGAAACATTGCAATAGTTTTCCATTTTGTTAGATGAGATATTGTTGATCGTTGGATTTATCCACATTTTAAAATGTTTTAATAGATTCAAAATAAATTATTAACAGGATGCCGAAGGTAGTATATTGCAGCTGGAATACTCATACGTTACTCGTAAGTCTGTTTTCCTACTTTGTAAACCAAAAATGGAAAAAGTTAAAATGGATATACACGGACGGTTCGAAGATGGACTGCGGAGTCGGCGCAGGCATCTTCTCTCACCAGCTGAATATATCAAGGTCTTTCCGTCTCCCAGACTCTCCTAGCGTTTTGTAAGCGGAGCTTCTTGCGATTCGAAAAGCCTGCCGCCTGCTAAACAATCTTCCAACATCTAACCACAACATCGCTATTTTTTCGGATAGCCAGGCTGCCATCAAGGCCATAGATGCAGTATGGTAATATTGCAAAACTGTACTTACTTACTTAGGTGGCGCTACAGTTCGGGGTGAACCTGGGCCTCAACCAACAAGCCTCTCCATTTAGCTCGGTCTTTAGCTAATTGCCTCCAGTTGCGCACTCCAAGTTGGTCGAGGTCCCCTTGAACTTGTGCGCGCCACCTACGGCGATAATTCCCTCTACTGCGTCGTCCCTCGGGGTTAGATTCGAAGACTCTGCGGGCCGGAGCGTTGGTGTCCATTCGCTCTACATGTCCTAGCCATCTCAGACGTCCAATACGCAGTTTTTTGACTAGGTCGATGTCGCTGTACAGCTCGTATAGTTCGTGATTGAATCTTCTCCTCCAAAACCCGTCAACGCAAACGGGACCGAAAATCTTACGAAGAATTTTTCTCTCGAAGCGACCAAGGATATCTTCATCCTCTTTTAATAAAGTCCATGTTTCAGCGCCGTAAAGCAGGACTGGGATGATCAAGGTTTTATATAGAGTCTCCTTAGTTGTTCGAGAGAGGGCTTTACTGTTGAATTGCCTTATAAGCCCAAAAAAACAGCGATTGGCAAGAGTTATTCTTCGATTGATTTCTGCGTTGATTTTGTTTGCTGAATTTATAGCAGAGCCAAGGTAGACAAAGTCCCTTACTACCTCGAAGTTATAGCTGCCCACGGTGACGTTTTGTCCAATTCGTCGATGTTGGTTTTCCCGTTTATCGCCAAACCCATTTTGGCCGCTTCCGCCTCAATGCTTGCAAAAGCACCGGTGACAGCCCGCTGAGATCTTCCGATAATGTCTATATCGTCGGCGCATGCAAGAAGTTGTACTGACTTGTAATAGATTGTTCCTCCGGTGTTGGCTTGTGAGTTCCGCACAATCCGTTCAAGTACAATATTGAAGAAGTCACATGACAGCGCGTCACCTTGTCTAAAGCCTTATTTGACATCAAAGGTCTCGGTGAGGTCATTACCGACCTTGATGGAGCAGCGAGCGTTCTCCATCGTCATCCTGCACAGACGGACAAGTTTGGCAGGGATGTCAAAACTAGACATGGCTCTATAAAGCTCTTCTCTATAGATGCTGTCATAGGCGGCCTTGAAATCGATAAAGAGGTGGTGAGTATCGATTTGGAATTCTTGGGTTTTCTCCAGGATCTGCCGAAGTGTGAAGATTTGATCGATGGTGGACTTTCCTGGCCTGAAACCGCACTGATAGGATCCAATCAGGCTGTTGATAAAAGGTTTCAGGCGTTCACACAATATCGCAGAAAAGATCTTGTACGCGATGTTGAGGAGACTGATGCCTCTATAATTGGCGCAGTTGAGGGGGTCTCCTTTCTTGTGGATCGGGCAAACGATGCTGAGATTCCATTCATCAGGCATACACTCCTCTGACCAAATATTAGAAATGAGTTGGTGTGTGCACTCTACCAATTCATCCCCAGCTGCCTTGAAAAGTTCGGCCGGTAAACCGTCAGGTCCAGCAGCCTTGTTCGATTTTAGCTTGGATATTGCTATCCTCACTTCGTTTTGGTCAGGTGGACGGAGATTTTGACGATCATCGTCTATGTTGAATGGTTCATTCTGCCTGACAGCGGGATGTTGGTCTTCGTCGCTGTTATACAGTCTGCAGAAGTAGTTTTTTCATATTCTCAGCACCGACTGTGATTCTACTACGAGGTTTCCATTCTCATCTCTACAGGTTTCTGTACGGGTATTACTTCTCTGACACGTTCTTTTTACCTTTTGGTAAAACTTCCGTACATTGTTCCTGGAGTATAGACTCTCGATATTCTCAAACGCGCGCTTCTCATGCTCTTTCTTCTTCTTTTGGAGAAGCCGATGTTCTTCCCGTCTCTTTTGCTCGTAGAGCTCACGAGCAGCTCTTGTCTTCCTTTGCAGCGCCGCTTTGTATGCCTCTTGTTTTGCTGCATGCACTCGCCGGCATTCTTCGTCAAACCAGGGGTTTCGCGGTGGTGGGCGAGCGAGACCCAGCACATCAGTCGCGGCGTTTCTGATGGCATGTTGGCAGCGTTGCCACTGGTCTTCGGCACTTGATGCTGGCGGTATAGGGGTGATTGAGAGATTTCGGGATACGCGTTCAGCGAAGAGTCTGGCGGTCTATTGCGATTGTAGCTTTTCGACGTTAAATTTTCTCACAGTAATTCTTCTTTGTTGCTCAGATTGGGATATCCGCATTCGCACCGTGGCTACAACAAGGTAATGATCCGAGTCTATGTTGGCCGCTCGGAAGGTCCGGACATCCAGAATACTGGAGGCATGCCTTGCGTCGATCGCAATATGATCAATTTGGTTGATCGTGACATGATCATTGGACCGCCATGTCTGCTTATGAATATCGAGATGAGGAAACCATGTGCTTGCTATGGTGACGTGTCGCTCCACAGCGAAATCAATTAGCCTTAGTCCGTTATCAGACGTGGTGTCGTGTAGGCTATGCTTACCGACTGCTGTACCGAAGACGTCCTCCTTTCCTATTTTGGCGTTAAAATCGCCCAATACGATCTTAACGTCGTATTTAGGACATTGCTCGTATGTTTTGTCGAGGAGCTCGTAGAAACACTCTTTGGAGGCAGGGTCCTTTTCTTCTGTGGGGGCATGAACACATATTAGGCTTATGTTAGCGAATTTAGCCTTGATCCGGATAGTCATAATACGCTCGCTCACGTGTCGGAAGCTTAAGACTTCTTGCCTAAGTCTGCCGCGTATGACAAATCCGCAATCGAATAAGCGTTGCCTGTTGCCTCTGTAGCAATCACCGTAGTAGATGTCACAGTTTTTCATCCTCTTTTTGCCCGGCCCATCCCATCGCACTTCCTGGATGGCGGTAATATCTGCTTTATAGCAGTCTAGGGCCTCTGCTAGTTGTTCGGCTGCACGTGGTCTGTAAAGGGACAGAACATTCCACGTACAGATCCGAAGGTCGCTGTCCTTATTTCGTTTGCTGGGGTTGTCATTAGTTGGGTCATCCTTATCCGAGGCTTTTGGTTGTTTCGGAACCATGCGTTTTTTACGTGGTATGGAAGTTACCCCGACGGCACAACCCCCAACCTGGAGGGCCAGTTCCTTAATTATTCCCCTAGGACGAGGGGCCGGGTACACCGGCAAAACTGTATCATTATGGTAATATTTGCAAAAAGGAAAGGCACTACCCCGCCAGGCACTACCACTGCTATGCATGGTACTGATCTTGGACCGAGCAGAAATGTTCGGGTCAGAGCTATACAGATTCCGGGGGCTAACAAAATAATGAAACAGTTTGGATGAAATTTGAGGGTCGCGAGTTTGAACGTTGAAAGCATGACCGGTCGAATCTACGAGCTGGAAGAGATGATGAATAGAAGGCGGGTGGATATCTTGTGTGTCCAAGAGACGGGATGAAAAACACCGGAAATCGGGAGCGTTTCTTGGACGTTAGGACTGTGAAGAAATACCCGACATCACAGTCGAAGAAGTTAGTGAGGCGGTCAAATACTCCAAAAAAACGAAAAGCGGTTGAACCAGACGAGATGCCCTCTGACTTCTGGAAAAAGATGGGAGACATCGGGTTCAGATGGCTCAGAATTCTCATCTCCAAATTTGTGAGAGGTGATCCAATGCCGAATCAATGGAGGGAAAGTTACCTTCTCCCTGTATACAAAGGAAATGGTGATACGCGAAACTGTGATAACTACTGTTCGATCAAGCTGATGTCACACACCATGAAGATCGTTAGGTGGCCGACTGCGAAAAATAATACGGCTATCTGATGATCAGTGCGGGTTTGTCTCGGGTAAATCAACCACAGATGCAATGCAAAGTTTAAGGATCATAATGGAAAAAACATCGTGATTCCTTAAGGGATTTGCATATTGTATTGGTTGACTTTTAAAAGGCATTCGAAAGACAAGCACGAGATCTGATATGGGTGGCGCTAAGACATCGAGGGGTTCCAGAAACCTATATACAGATGATCATGGAAATGTACGAAGGAGCAAAGACAAGAGTAAGATGCCCCGCTGGAGTAACCGAAGAGTTCCCAATCAAAGTCGGGGTGCACCAGGGAAGCATCTTAAGTCCTTTGCTTTTTATTACAGTCCTTGATTATCTGCTTGAAGGTAAAGTGATGGACCTCAAGGTACATTAGTTATTGTTTGCTGACGATGGAGCCATCATAAGTGAGGATCCTACATCCCTGCAACGTGCACTTGATGTGTGGGTGGACGTTTTGGAGGGAAATGGGTATCGCATTAGTTCAAAAAAGACAGAGTACTTGTGCTGCCCGTTCTCTGATCCATTCAGGCCTATTCCAGACATTTATTTGAATGGAACAGTGCTTCCCAAGTGCGAAAAGTTCAAATATCTGGGATCTATGATCAATAGCAAAGCAACCTGTGATGACGACATCAATCATAGCGTAAGCGTAGAGTGGATGAAGTGGCGAGAAAATTCCGCTATCTTCTGTGACAGAATAATGCCGCCTAAGTTGAAAGGAAGGCTCTACACCGCCGTTGTGCATCCAGCGCTCACATATGGTTCACAATGTTGGACGATGTACAAAAGGTATGAGAGTAAATTAACGGCAGCTGAGATGAAGATGCTTCGCATGACAGCAGGAGTGACAAAGCTTGATCGAATAAGAAGTTCGAAGATCCGTGGAAGCTTTCACATCAAGGAAACCATCGTGCAAAAAATAGAGCGCGACCGGCTCAGCTGGTATTGCCACGTTCAAAGAAGAGATCATTTCAACCCTGTTAAAGAGGCAATATCAATGAAAGTTCCAAAGACATCGCGATGTAGTAAAGGCAGGCCTATAAACGCCTGGATCAGACAAATGCGACGACATCGGCACTTCATTGGCCTCAGTAACCGAGTGATCCAAAATCGGGAGGCCTGCAGATATTTTCTGAGGTCAAATAGGCGAACCCCACATGCGGATCAGTAGAAATGCGGTGAAGTGGGAGGGTTGTGATCCCTTATTTTCGGATCATAACCTCGCTGATAAAAGGAAGAAGAAGAAGAATGATATAAATTAGTAGTATGTACGATTAAAATACTTTAAAAATATAAATCTACATATCTAAGAATTTGCAACTAAAATAGTTTATGGCCACGACCAAACCCGGATGGGTCAGCTAGTTTTTCTTTTATTTCCCATAATGTGTGTTATAACAAATGAAAGGATGTCAAGTAGGTAAAATATATATTCTATTTTTTGTAAAATTTGTTCAATCAAAAACTTGAAACCCTTTCAAAGATGATGCCTCTCCCTCTGTGCCAATGCGATGTAATCTGAAGAAATAAAGGTTATGCAAAACTACAAGTAATGCAAAATAGTATTTTTGTACATATGTTTTTCTTTTTTAGTATGAAAAATAATTTCTATCTTTGGAAAACTTTCCACAATGTTGCCCACAATTCTCCGTCCTTAACATCGTCGTTTCAGTTCTTACTATCTAAATTTTCCTTTGATTTCTTTCTTCTGGTGGAATCCATTTCGTTCATACCTTTGGTCTTGATTCTTAAAAATCATTTGTACCTGTAATTTCTGTTAGTTTTCTAATAATTCTCGGTTTTTAAGTAAATTGGAACATCGGCCTAAGGTTTGACGATCGTATGCCGTTATAGAAAAAATGATCTTTTCGATGACATACATATTTTTCGTCATATTTCGAAGACAAAATATTTTTTTTTTGTTTATTTAGTATGCTAAGTTTTATGTTTTTGAACCTGTCTGTAACGATTTCTTTTTTGCCGAAAACCTGATACACTATCCCTCGTCGTCTATATGCCTTAAGCAAGCTATAGTTAATTTTGGGGTGGAAATAAAAATACCAATTTCATTCCAAATTGTACTTGTTATCCCCATTGACCTTAGAAAAGAAGTTTGAAATAAATCTGTTCGGCATTTTGATAGTTGTCGGATGTCCACGACACAAGAATTTGCCCTGTGAAATATCTTTTTGGTGTCTTCGGACTAAACATGCACTAAACATTGAGCTATAGCTTGGCACACAAATAAATTGCATGCATAATTTGATAGTAGGCCAATGTAGTTCTGACAAGTTCTGAAACGATTTTCTATAACATTTTAAAAATTCTCTCATAGTTAAAAAATCAACTCAGTCCAGCGTTGGACAGGTGATTCAGTCAATCCACGAATGTAAATTCCATCATTACCAATAATTAAACGTTAATTAAAATTTTTGTTTTAATATCCGCTCCAGATGAATATTCCTTCTGTCAAAGCCACTACCCAGTAAAAAGCTTAAACAATCCGTAATGAAAATTGCGGTCAACAAATCTATCAGCGGGTATTATTTTTCTACTCCACTACCGACTGGCATCAATGAACCTGTCAACGGCTTTTTTTTCTGGATTTTTAACCTTTTTTATCGCCCGGTGGTGATGTTGTTAATTAATTCGCGTATAATGATAATGCACTTTGAATTAAAAAAAAAAAACGAGAAAAAAACAAAGAGAATTACCACTCTCTCCGGTGCAAAACCTCCACCAATTGACAATTGTTTTGCGGTCTGATGATGCATCAAGGACATCTCATGCGTGCCCTCAATTGGTGTCAAATTTTTTATTCCAACACAACACACTGACATATATGTTTGTGCGGGAGTATAGAAAATACCCTAGAGTTGACCACTTTTATGCGCGAGAGGTTTTTTTTCGCCCACCGTGTGCTACGGTTTACCCGCTGCGTGTTTTGCTAACCGCGGTGTTAATTTTTATTGTTGTAATAAAAACAAAGCTCTACAAACTACTAATAGTATGTTTGATGTTGTATGTTGTGCTTCCTTTTTTTCTTCTTCCCCATTCGTGTTCCAGGAGCAACATGTGTCCAAACCGCCCACATGGCCCGTAGAATAGCCTGCTAAATGCTGGTTAATGCACAATACACCGGCTATACGCTGTTGATCCTTGTTTTTTTTTAGGTGTCCTTTTTGCGTTTTTAGTTTCATAGAGAACGAGAGTTTTTTGTCACCAATGATGTTTTTATTTTAAATGACAAAGTGTTAAAGCAATTAAGTTCCCCTGTGCGAGTCGGACTGTGTGTGTGACTGACTGTGATAGTTAATGGTGATTCCTGTTTTTCACGCGCTTGCTAGGAAGGACTTAGTGACATAGACACAGGGCGCTAGTGGGCATTTGTTAGTGCAATCAAGTGGTCTTTTCCTCTCCTCAACCAAATTCCTACACCAAAGCGATGCATTTGATTTGATACTGTTGAATCGGAATCAAATTTGCATATTGGTCGCGTTCGATGCTGCTGCTGGGTGGCTTACTAATTTAGACAAATCTCGATGCCGACACATGAGACATCTATCCGGATCACACCTCCTACACAGCCGGTGGCACTGCGATGAGTCTGACATGTGAACGAGTGTAATTTAACAAATTAAATTGCCAACATAACGATAATTAGTTGATCACTCAGGCAAAGTGGCATCGTATAGCACACACACTCAGGATTGATTTAAATTGCTAATTTGACAGTAGCAGAAACGATCTGGTCCGATAAGGCATCTCGCTTCATTTTGGGCGATCTCTATTTTCGGGGCGCGACAGCATATTGTCGCACAACAGTCAACAAACATGAATTGACGGCTAATTTAAGACTTGTGATGGGTCTACGGACGCGCCCGCCATCGGTGAAATTTTTCTTATTCTGCCAGATAGAGCGTTAAGCGTCAAATATTTATTACGTTCATTAGGTGGCCTGGTTTGTTGGTTGCTGATTTGTTTGCTGTGACTTAGAGTTGTATTTTTATTAAAATTTATTCTTCGATTTGTTGTCAAAGATGGCATTAACAAGTTGTATTCATCGACTGTTAATGATCTTTATGGGGCAGATATTTATTATCCTCGTTGATGTAAGCTTAATGAATTTTTTGAATGGACTCATCAGTGTGAGAACACTTTGTTGTGACAATTTGAATTTAATTCAAATTAAACTAATGAATGTTGCAATCAGGTAAAATTTATTGTACCTGCATTAATATTTTTAAATGTATCTTCTTTTTTTGCAATATTAAAGGAACATGAACTTGACGCTTTTGTCAACCTCTAGAGGGTAAGTGCTTACTCGGTTTGAATAAGTAAGGTGAATCAGAAATGATGCATTAAAACAGTGAGACTCACGGTCTCTCGATATTGAGAATAAATAGTGCCTTACAATACTTCCTTTCGTTTGGCGGTTGGGGCGGTTGTAGAGACCAGTATCTTTAAATATATTTGGATACACAGGTAACTTTTTCCTTTTTTGTTGATCCTACTGCAGAACTTCTTTTTTTGTTAAATAGAACAAAAGAGAGAAAAGGCAAATGCACTCGTGATGAACATGGATAGACTGATAAATAGAAGATGTGAACAACTGATACATATTATATCTGTGATGCAACGATACCCTGGAAGGTACATGGTTCAATATGAGGTTAGACTAGACTCGACCACGTATAAGGGAGGTTCTGTCTTAATTCAGTGAAGGATCGTGATGCATGGTATCGTCTTAACAGTTTTTTTTTCTTCTTCCTCCCTCTATCACAGAACGTGCTGCTCAATTCCCCAAATTTGCGCTGCGTAAAGCATTACTGATCTAGATGTCGCTTCAAATAGTTTAAACTTAGCGCTTGGGTTGAGAGTTCTTGTGCTCATACAGGCTCTCCATGTTGAATTTAGAGTAGCCTTGGCTACTTTTATTTTTTTGTCGAAATGGCTTTTCATACTTAAATTTGAAGATATTTTCATGCCAAGGTAGTCGTACTCCTTCACGATTTCTATATCTTCTCCAGCAAACTTCCAGCTTTCATTGCGACAATAGCGACCTCCCTTCCTGAATATCAGCACCTTAGACTTACATAAGTTCACAGTCAAATTCCATTTTATACAATATTCTTCAAGGACTAAAATCATTTGTGTGAGACCATGAGGAGAGTCCGAAATCATGACTATGCCATCCGCATACATGAGAACTCTGATTCTTCTGCCGCACCATAAAACACCTCCACATAGCACATCGTTCAGATCATTTAAGAATAAGATAAATAAATTGTGCTCAAAATACACCCCTGCTTTACCCCCATTGTTGTTGCAAACTATTCCGAAAAACGTTCGCCATTCTGTGTGCATATATAGACGACTTAGGATGTTCATCATCTTTGTTGATAACCCCATGAGAGAGAGTTTGTAAAATAGCGATCGTCTGTCGATAGAATCGAACGCTGCTCTGAAGTCTATAAAGAAGGCATATAGAATCTTCTTCCTTTCCTGATCCTGATACGATTGCGCAATATTTGTAAGATTGAAAATCTGGTCGATAGATGAAAGATTTTTTCTAAAGCCTGCCTGGAAGTCGTTCAGTAAGTTAGAGCTATCAACCCAAGACATAATTCGATCGTACAAAATTGAGGAGAATATTTTTAATGAACAATTTAAGAATGATATACCTCTATAATTCTGCAACATTTGTGTCTCCTTTTTTGTGCAGCGGAAAGAGAATTGCCTTACGAAAGCTCTGCGGTAAGATATCAGAGGAAAAAATTTCATTACACGCATTCGTTAGCTGCTGAAGTGCAACCGCTGTTAAGCACCTATAAAATTCAAATATTATTTTGTTAACACCTGGAGCTTTGTTTAATTTTGACTTTGCGATTGCTGTTTGTACTTCCTCTAAGTGAATGGCACTGTCCAGATAGTCATTAATTATGAGAGGAAGGGCAAAATGTATCGGGGGACTGTTGTTTACAGGTTTCAGAAGATTACAAAAATGCTCCTTAAGAACATTAGAGTGTAATCGAACTCCAATTGAAAAAGAGCGGCCATTGATTGTTCGAATTGCCCTCCAGAACAATTTTGGGTTTCTTACAGTTGAGGCCTTTTCCACCAATTTAGAAATATATTTATTTTTGTTACGCAGGCAGATGCGCTTAAAATGTTTATTAGCTTCTAAATATAATTCCCTGAAGATGTCCACTCTAAATTTACTAGTCAGCTTTAAAAGTCTGAAAGTTTTTTTCCTTGCCTGTTCGCATTTTTGGTTATACCATTTACTTTTGGGGACGAAGCTATGACCAAAAGATATTCTTGGAGCTGACTTAGCAATGATTTCATCCAGTTTTTCCACATTTAAATTTATTTCTGTATTTTGCAGCGCCTGATTCAGTTCATTGGCTAAGTTTTGCTGGAATGTACTAATTTGACGATCTTTCAAAACTAACTTTGGTAGCAGCTTTAGATCTGATTCACTAACACTCGGCTTAGAACCATGAATCTTCTCATCCAAAACCCGTCAACGCAAACGGGACCGAAAGTCTTACGAAGAATTTTTCTCTCGAAGCGACCAAGGATATCTTCATCCTCTTTAATAAAGTCTATGTTTCCGCGCCGTAAAGCAGGACTGGGATGATCAAGATCTTATATAGAGTCTCCTTAGTTGTTCGAGATGGGGCTTTACTGTTGAATTATCTTATAAGCCCAAAAAAACAGCGATTGGCAAGAGTTATTCTTCGATTGATTTCTGCGTTGATCTTGTTTGTAGAATTTATAGCAGAGCCAAGGTAGACAAAGTCCCTTACTACCTCGAAGTTATAGCTGCCCACGGTGACGTTTTGTCCAATTCGTCGGTGTTGGCTTTCGCTTTTTGTTGACAGCATATACTTGGTTTTGCCCTCGTTTATCGCTAAACTCATTTTGGCTGCTTCCGCCTCAATGCTTGCAAACGCACTGGTGACAGCCCACTGAGTTCTTCCGATAATGTCTATATCGTCGGCGTATGCAAGCAGTTGTACAGACTTGTAATAGATTGTGCCTCCGGTGTTGGCTTGTGAGTTCCGCACAATCCGTTCAAGTACAATATTAAAGAAGTCACATGACAGCGCGTCACCTTGTCTAAAACCTTTTTTGACATCAAAGGTCTCGGTGAGGTCATTACCGACCTTGGTGGAGCAGCGAGCGTTCTCCATCGTCAGCCTGCGCAGACGGACAAGTTTGGCAGGGATGTCAAAACTAGACATGGCTCTTTAAAGCTCTTCTCTATAGATGCTGTCATAGGTGACCTTGAAATCGATAAAGAGGTGGTGAGTATCGATTTGGCATTCTTGGGTTTTCTCCAGGATCTGCCGAAGTGTGAAGATTTGATCGATGGTGGACTTTCCTGGCCTGAAACCGCACTGATAGGGTCCAATCAGGCTGTTCATAAAAGGTTTCAGGCGTTCACACAATATCGCAGAAAATCTCCTTTCTTGTGGATCGGGCAAACGATGCTGAGGTTCCATTTATCAGACATACACTCGTCTGACCGAATTTGTTTACCATATGTCTAAGCTCGGTTCATGACGTTTTGGATATGTCGAAATCGACCACCACTTACTGCCATCTATTGACAAACAGCGACCACTTAGTTGCGCACGTTATTTCGACAGAAATTTACAGCTTTTTATTTTTGAAAATCACAACATTTTGTTTGGGACAGTTCGGACCGAATGACTCTCTTCCATTCGATTTGTGTGGTTTTAGCTTTTTTTTGTGCTCTACTAAGCGGGGATTATCCTTTTAAGTTTTGAAATAGATTCGATATAATACGGGGATTACCCCTTTCGATTTGATGTAATGCGGGGATTGACCCTTTTAAAGTTCTAACTAGTTGATAGTTAATCGGTGTTGCCAGAATACTATTTTCTTCTACTAAGTTATTATAAGGGAACTGCCGAGGGCGTACAATTGCTAAGTTTTACTACAAAAGAAACAATTGAAATTAAAAATTTTAGAGAAACTCGAGAACATTTTTATTGATGTAATTATGAGAATAGTGGAAAAGCTACCAACAACCTTTAGATATGAATTTATAAACAGTATATCCCAAATTTTTTTGATATTCTTGCACTTTCTGATAACGTCATAATTCCTATTTCTGAAAGAAGGCTTTTGCCATGTACAAATACATACACCTATACTGCCGTGTTAAGTTAAAACGACGTATCTACATTTTTGGTGTTTAGGAGTTAGGGCTACTTTTAGCATCTTTGGGATGGTTATTATTTATTCTTATTCAAAAGATAATAACTACTCTTACTACTTATGAAAGACATTGGTCAAAGCATAAAAAGTTGCAGGTAAAACCAGAAAACCACATTTATCTCAAAATGGCAAAAATGAAGATACTTCAATTCAACTTAACACGGCAGTATAGTACATGAGGACACTAACTAATGTAAGTAATCCATGAATCTTGCTAGTTACGAGTTGTACCATAAACTGAAAATAAAGTACAAAATGATTAATAAAATCTTAATAAAACCCTAATATTTGAAAAAAAAGGAGAAATAATCTACTGTCGTTTGATTGGATTTTCTCTACAGTATTGCAAGAAACATATTCAAGAAAAAACGTAAATGCGTGGAATGTGCAATGTGGTTATAGTTTAACTAACAAATGAAGTTTAAAATAAAACCTTAGGAATAGATACCTTATTTCGAACTCAGTTAGAATACATTTTTTAATACCTCGCTATTAAAATACGCACGCATGAGTAAATGATAAAATAGGAGAAATTGCTTTTTGATTGTATAATCAACGCACGTACAAAAAATGTGCGTAAATCAGAGCACGACCTTAGCCCAAAATATATTCACATCTGCCCCTATCGACCGGCCCTTATCACAACAACTCCGACGGCTTTCCATTGCCCAAAGTGAACTCATTAAACTGAATAAAAAAAAAAAAAATCCAATAAAAATTGAAATTAAATCACAAAAAAATTAGCAGCGGGACCTGGAATCAAATCGTCGTCAATCTAAACCAAACAGCATTATTCAGAATGCGTTTCGACGTGCGTGTCCAAGGGGCACGCTGCTGCTCTCCCCCTGCTACATTCTGACTCTGACAATAAAACCCCAAACCGAAATCAGATATTCCATGCAAGCAAAACGTTAAAAACCTCTCAAGAACCACACTATAAACAACAGAGCACGCAAAACAGCAGAGAACAACAAGAAGAAAAGAACGAAAGAAAAATGATCTAATTTTATTGTTATCACCGTTATTTCGGAAATATTTAACCTTTAATGTTTGTTTTATGAGAGCGCTTATAAGCGCATTTTAGAAAACCATCATGCGAACAGCGAACGCGCCGCAGCACTCTCTCGCTAATTTAGTCCACACAGATTAGATACTTTATCTATTTCGCGCATTTTTACGGCTCCGAGTAGTGAGGCAATGAATTGCTGATGAATGAAGCTAGTAGGTATCTTTTGGCTCGAATTTGTATTCGGAACGCAGTCCTAGCGATTTTGATTTTGCCGTACGATTGATAGTACATAAATTTCTATTGTAAAGTTATGCTGAGATAAAAATGAAGAAAAATTAGGCTGCACGCTTCGGCTGTTATAGATACATAGATGACATTTTGGTTGACGTCCCCGTTTGATTTTTGACTTTTCAAAGAAATGGAGGTAGCAGTAAGTACTGGTAATGGCTGTATACATCCGTTAGATGCGATCATTAACGTGTCGGAGGGAAATGGATTTTTTTGGAATTGTCGTAAACGAGATTATTTCTTTGATTCTCTTAATGAATCTGTAATGAAGCGTTTTAATTGTTTAAAGGTTTTAATCTATTTTTAAGATTTATTGGCATCATTATACGAATCTGAGGATCTATGTTAAGGTCATGTAACTCGATGATGAGAGTTTATTTGGTGGAGTTTAGAGGTTACTTAAGGTCCGTAAAGTTCTATAGTTGCACAATGCATGTGCCAGAGTCACCATATCGAATTTGATATGTTTCACTGGCTGTGATCCCCCATATTAGTATACCTGATGATTTCTTCATATTATCATCCCCATTTGTACCACCCTCATTCGCGTATAGCACACAAAATGGCGTAATTATTTATGTAAATTTTCTACACAACTCCATATTGAAAAATTTTCAAATTATTTGATTCAATTAAGCCGCACATTTTACCAACCCCATGCACAACCGTATGCATAATGATATACGTATGAGGTACACACGCTCGATAGAGCATCATCAACAAAAAATCGTTCTAAGACTCTCAGCCCTAATTCTTGCGAAGGGAAACGAAAACTTAATTCATGAATAATTCCATTGGTATGGATAGGCGTTGGAGAAATCGTTCCACCCCTGTCGGCTATGGCGCTTGCCACAAGGAATTTGAAAACTTTACAACTCTCGGCGAAAAAAGTTTTTCGTTTAAAGTGTGACGGTAGTACACGCGCATAGATAATTATGGCAATTTTCGAAATTTAAATTTGTCGTCACGGTATTTAAGCGAAACGCTAATAACATCGAGTATGACTTGCTTTGGACCATTGGAGAAATTTACTTAGAACGAAAGGAATCATCATCATCTATCATGGTACATTTTGAATTAACTGAAGTGTGTAGACACTAGAATGAGCTAGAATTCATTTAGAATTGTTTCCACAGAACTGAAGGACTTAAGAAAACGTTACTCAACTTGTGGGACATATTCGTCGGCTGTCCAATTGATGCCCACTAAAGTCGCGACAGTCGGAAGAATCTCTAGAAAATTTCGATTAATTACCTATTTCTAGTGCAGTTTGGTAATATTTTTATGGCACCAAAATCTTTAAAGCAAACATAGACAGAGTTGTTAGTTTTTGTTTAATACGATAGAATGAGTGATGTAAATAATTCCAGGAAAAGTATCGGCGAAATAGATATACATACATATATACCTTATGCCAAATAAAAATAAAATAAAAATGTGGGCGCCAAATAAGACAGATTTAAATATCTTTAACCGTTTGCGAAATACGACATTTTGCGTGTGGTTTTTTTTTTTTTTTGTGTATTTTGTCAACCATCCTGAAGGAGCAACTCACGAGTGGTGGACTCTTTTCTCTATATTTATTTGCCACATTTATCGCAAGATTTTTGCACTGGTAAACTACTCGCTGGTGCCAAGTGTCTGTATGCCACTTATTCCCTTTTGAATCGATCATTCATATATGTCCATAAGGAAATATATTACGTACAAAAGCTTAGTGCAAATTGTGTGGAAAAATAATTAAAAAAAAGTAGAAAATTACTGAGAAATAAGAATATTTGGGTAAATCAATCTGGTTGCATGCGTTTAGAATGTTTCTATAAATCCGATTTATTATTAAGCAAGAAATAGGAAAAAAAAGCTGTACACCAAAAATGAGGAAACTGATTGTACAAAAGTACTGCCATCAGGGAGCCTCTATGAATTACATTGCATCAGGATTGTTGTGCTCAAAAAGATGGTCTACTGAGGATAGACTTATTTGGCGGCAGAGTAAGGTGAATACTTTTTTGTGACCGACAAGGCCATTCATTTTGCTGTATCCTTAATCATACCAAATTTTTTTTTTTGCCGAAAAAAAGAAAAAATCCACTAAATTCGGCAATTTTGCGGGATGAAGAAATAAGAGAAAAAGGATAATAAAAGGATATCAAATATAAAAAATGTCTGGACCAAATTCATATTTTATTCGCTAAAAATAGTTATACGCTTATACCAATCGATCAACCAACGCTGTTACAACTTTGTCGTCATCGCCTTCAACATCACTCGCACTCGCATTGGCATCACTTTTGGTGGGATATTTCTCCTTTTTAGCAAATTGGCAGAGTAGATCTGGCTTCGTTTTCAAAAAGTGGTAGAACCCTACGCATGAATATGTCAAATTGCATTTCGCCGTGAGAATCACTTTCAATTTTATTTATTTATTTAGCATATGGATTTACATATTACATATAACAAAACTTGCACTTACAAGTTAAACAACAAATAAAATTATTTTAAATAACTAACATTTAGTGATCACAGTATTAAATGGATGTCGCCAGGGTAGGACCGCTTGCTACATTCTGCAACAATGTGATGGATAGTCTGTCGTTGGGCTCCGCAATCGCAGGCGGGAGAATCACCGATTCCCCAGCAGAACAGCGAGTCTGCGCATTTTCCGTGGTTGGTTCGGATCCTGTTGAGCGTCGACCAGACATTGCGCCGTAATTCAAACCCGAAGGGTCGGCATAATGGGTTCGAGATGGTGATATTATCAGCTTGCATTGATGCTGTCCAATCTGTTGACCAGATAGAGCTCATATCGAAATCATCACGCGCAAGCTCTTCAGCAAGCTTGGTAGTTAGGTGTCGGGACGTTAGTCTCTGCTGCCGTGACAGGAGCATAGTAATGTCATGGTGGATGGGCAGTTCAGTGTTCGCCAATACTTTTGTGTTCTCCCTCAATAGTGTGATTAAACGGCGCAGGCGAGGTGGAGCAATGCTGCACAGTACAGGAAGCCATTGTGTTGGTGTGGATTTTATGGTGCCGGATATAAGCCTCATGGTTTTGTTGAGTTGAGTGTCCACCTTGCGTACGTGTGCATTATTCAGCCAGACTGGGGCGTAGTATTCCGCTATGGAGTATACGAGAGCAAGTGCGGTAGTACGAAGCGTAGATGCACCAGACCCCCAAGTCGATCCAGTGAGTTTTTGGATGATGTTGTTGCGAGTTTTGAGTTTTGCAGCAACATTTGTTAGGTGTTGTGTATATGTAAGGAATCTATCTAGGCTTACGCCTAGGTACTTCGGGTTTCGGTTGTGGCTAAGTAGGGTGTTCTTAAACTGGACACTCAGTCTATAACTTGCTATTTAACTGGTAAGGTGGAAGCAGCAAACTTCTGTTTTAGACATGCTTGGGCACAGTCTCCATTGTCTAAAATATATATTGAGTTGCTTAAGGTCTAGAGTTAGAGCTCTTTCTGTGTTCGCTATGTCCTTGTCCTGAGTGGCGGTTGCCAGATCATTTGCATATCCAAACTTCCTTTATGCGGTTGCTGGCATGTCGCTTATGTAGAGGTTAAAGAGCAAGGGAGCGAAAACGGAGCCCTGAGGCAAGCCGTTGTTGAGCTTTCTTATTTTGCTTTTGTCCTCATTGACGAAGACTAGAAATAGGCGGCTTGAAAGCAGGTTATTGATAAGGCGCGAAATCCTCAGCCACGGGATTGCTTTCAGTAGCTTAAAGATAAGCCCATCCTTCCAGACGGTGTCGTAAGCTGCGGTTAAGTCGACGATCGCAACTGATGTTTTAAGCCTATCCTCAAATCCTGCCTAGATATGTGTCGTCAATGGTAGTACCTGGTCCGTACAATTTCTACCCGCACGAAACCCGACTTGTTCGACAGGTATGAGCTCGTTGATCGTAGGGTTTATTCGATTGTAGATAAGGCGTTCGAGTAGTTTATAGCAGGTGCTCAAGAGCGCTATAGGACGATAACTTTCTGGTGCATCGTTAGGTGTACCAGGCTTGAGAATGGCTATGATTTGCGTTCGCCTAAACGCCGGTGGGATTATGACTGAATCGAGTATGTTGCTGTAGAATTTCGCTAGCCATCGCCTTGTATTCTTCTCGCTATGTACAAGAAATTCCGGGTATATGCCATCGAAGCATGCTGCCTTTCCTGTTTTTACTGCCGAAAGAGCATGGCTAACCTCTTTGGATGTAAAACTGTCCGAAAACTGTGATGTCAGCGAGGTATTGGTCTTGAGGTTTCTCAGGGCTCGTTTTATGGTGATGGTGTGTTGCTTATCCACGGGGGCACGAGAAACATCTGCGATGCGATTGGCCACTTTGTTCGGGTCCATGCAAGAGCTTGTGGTGTTCGAGCTACTGCTCCCTCCGAGTTTGCGTAGTAGGCTCCATGCTTTCCTACTAGAGTGGCTGAAGTTGAGACTGTTGACCGTTGATATCCATTTGTTTTTGCGTGTTTCATCAAGGGATCTCAGTAGTTCTTTACCTATTTGAGGGTCTCCAAATATATTGAAATTGTCGTACAGTCGTTCACTTTCTTCGGTCCAACCAGAAATGTATTCCTTGCGAAAACATCGGGGTATATGTTTTTTGGCAGTTGACGTAACCATTCCTACAAATCTATCGTAATTCTGGGGCAACGGTGGAATAAACCTTAAGCATGAGTCGAGCTCGTGAGAGAAATTATTCCAATCGGCCTTGGTAAAGTACCAACGCGGTTTTTGTATGGAAGCAGTTAGACGAATCTGGATTCCGATATCGATCAAAATTGGGCGGTGTTAACTATGCGGGAAATCCGATAGGACAGTCCTGGAAGCAGGGAGAGGGTGGTGTTCCGCATCACAGGTTACGAAGCACAGGTCTGGGTTGTAGCCTCTTCGCCATCTCCGAGAGTGGAAGGTCGCTCTATCCTTTGCGTCGAAGATTAAGTGCAGGCGGTTTGAGTCTGCCCATTCCATTAGCATGTCACTATAGTCATCATTATTTTCATATCTCCACATGTTATGGTGGCTGTTGAAGTCGCCAATGTAAGCTGTGGGTTGATCCGATACTTTGAGAACATTAGGCGGCCATGGTGTTCCTGGCGGTTTGTATATGTTTACAATGTAAATGCCTCCAATTTGGATAGATATTGCAAAAATATTGTTGCCGGACCTTATGCTTATCAATTTTACGTCCTCTATGCCATTTCTGACGTATATTGCTGTTCCATATGATTGGTGGAAGGTAGATCCGATGCAAGAGTAGTCGGCAATAGTGCCTCTAGCCTTTTGAGAAGCGCCCGATGCAGTATGCGTTTCTTGGATGACGGCTACATCGATGTTGTTAGTCAGTAATAGTTTTGATAAGAAGTCGCTTTTGGATTTGCTTATACCTTCGATATTAAGTTGACATATTCGAACAGAAGGTCCGATACGCCTTGTCAGTTGGCGCTGAAGAGCACCGGTTGTGTTGGGCATTGTGAAAATATTAACATTTGCGTCGTTGTTGTTTTGTTTACAGTTTATTATTTTGTGTTATGGCCAGTAGAGTTTATCTTGGTTGTCTGGCTTTCTTAGGCGATAGATCATTTAGCGTTATCCAGGGTGTACCCCGAGGAGGCGATCTATCATTACACCCCATCACTTTCAATGTGCCGACTCTCGTAAACTTTTGCATTAAAGATGCATTTTGGCATTCTCTTTCGACTTTCATTAGATTAACGAAACACTGATGGAGACAAATTTACTAAGAGTGACGTGCAGCAAATTCAACAAAAAGTGACGCACTGCTGGTGATTGGCAGTCTGAAGTTCATGCGCGAACTGAACCTTTTAGGCTTTATGATCCAAGTCTTTATGCAAAATTCGGTGATATGTCCAATTCCTGAGATCTACATGGAATCGACAAAGCTGGGTTTTCGGCCACAGTCCGAGCTGCAAAAGCAATATTCTCAGCTGTTCTTGCGCGATGGGCACGGTTCTGGTTCATTACATCACAAACTTGTTCCAATCGCTCTAATTTCTGAACCAATTAAGCAATTGCTGGACGAGAAAGTATTTCACGTCGACCGAGTAAAGTTTATTAAGACGATGGCTGACTGTTACTAGTTTTTTTTAAATTTATTTTCGCATTTCATTTTGTTTTACTCTTTATTTTGTATCCACTTTGTTTTGTTTCTAATTATAATTCTACTTCTTAAATGTATAGTTTACTAAAATTCCTTTATTTTCTTAAATTTTGTTCTACTTTTATCACTTTTTATGAATTTATTAATTGATCCCCACAGGCGGATCAGTAGAAATGCGGTGAAGTGCTGAATAGTTTTAAGCTGGTTTCCTAAAAAAAATTATTTGGTTCTAATTACTTTTCTACAACTGTTCATCGCAATATTTACAGGAACGTTTTCTAGACAAAAAAAAAAATTTCAATAAAATTGGTGAAATAATTTGGAAGTTAAACGAGAAAACGACCGTCATAAATGTTTGCCTTTTCTTTAGAGTAATACAAGTTCTAACGGAACCCTTCTGTGTGCGAACAAACTTCTACTTGACGATCTTTTTCTTTTTGTTGTGTTAAAAAATCAATAAAATTGGACTTTTGCAGACAAATTAAGACAATAAAATTGTATGTATCTGCACTCTTTTTTTCAGGCTTCGGCTATAATCAGTCCAAACGTGTTTTAAGGATCGACATCTTGCTGGAAAACGATGTTTGACTCGTTTTTGTTAAATCTTTTGAAGTTTACTTGGAGTCCTTGTCAAGTTCGATGACATATCGAGTAAAGCCTATGTGCCCATTAACCATCCATTCTCATACACACCCAAAGCAGTCATTCTAATTTTCTCCACCAAAGCCAACCGTTGATCTCACGCCCAGAATTCGATGCCAGCCTGGTCGGTTCTTTAGACGGACTATCCTTTCCAACGCGCGCACTATGTAAAAGAATTAAAGGGTATTCATAACCCCTTGATAGCGCGCAAATTATAAAAACAAATTTGCAGACGCCATAGTGAACCCGGTGCATTATTGATTCATGTCAGGCTGACTGTTCTAGGTCAGTTCTAGGCCTTAGTATCTTCCGCAAGTTACATCATGCTGGCCTTTGAGGTCTGCCAGATCAAAAACGGTGATAATAAAAAAATAGATAATTAATTCAATTATCTTTGCTTCCAACTTTTCTGCTAAATATATTTGACTACCATTTGTACCCAAGGCTCGTCTCGAAAATATTAAGTTTCACGATTTCTTTCTCCCTTGTAGAATAGTAGACGACATTTTGATTATTTTACTCTTAATGGAATTCCTCTAAGTATGAACAAGGTCGTGGCTGATTATTTTTTAATTTCTTTTCCAATTCTTTGACTAACGCCTTGGATAATAATTTCTGATAAGTTCAAACTATGTCATTTTCCTTTCATTTAATTTCATTTTAAATGGCAATTCTTCATGAGGGTCGCGGGTGTAGGGTGCTCAGGTGGACTCTCCATCCTTCTCGATCCTCCGCCATTGACTTCAACTCATCAGGGGGAATCCCTAGACGGCTTCAGGGGAGATGTCGGACATGATCCAACCATCTATTTCTAGGCCTACCGCGGGGTCGCCAACCTGATGGCACGAAAACCATGGCACGTCTTGGAAGCCGGTCTGGGGCATACGCACTACGTGACCAAACCATCGAAGCATAGATCATTCCTTTCGAAAAAGTAGCCGCTCAACATTGAGCGCCTCGCGTATTCTGGTTTTGCGCACTTGATCCCTAGGAGTCATTCCAGCAACACCGCGAAACAATCTCGTTTTGGCAGCTTGTATCCGCGATCTTATGCCTTTAAACTAAATTTGAAAACCATTGCCCACACTTAGGCTTTTAATCTGCGAAGGGTCTGCTCAATAAAGCCTCTTAAAATAATTTATTATGGCATTTTTCACTGAAAACTCAATTTTTTTCAGCGAAAACCTTGTACAAATTGGACTATCAAAATAGCTTCATAGCGAAGACAGAAATATTAGGCTAACCTAATGCGCTGTCGGAATAAGTTTCAGAAGTACATTTGCTCAAAGCAAGATCCGAAATTTGCATTCAAATCGGTATTTTATTGCTTCAGACAAGTGATGGAAGGTATTCCCGCCCATTTGCAAAAATTAGCAGGAACTTGTTCGTTTATGCCCTTGGAAACACTTGTACATTTTTTTCTGACCCACATTTTTTGTCTGTCAGACCCATCGGTAAACGCATAAAACTGTAGCCCTGTCTCTCAAGTGATATTTATTCATCCCCTGGGAAAATTCACAAACAATACGCGGCCTTCTACTATCTTTTGCGTTTTTGTTAATTTTTTATTTTTTATTTTTTCAATTTCTTATTGTTATTGGGAAGCTAATTAAATGCGAACACTTTAAAGTAGATCACAAATCATCATCTGACATTTACAAGTCTGCAACTGCATCACACAGTAACTCCATAAGAAATTTGTTCCGTTCAAATGAGTTGGAAGGAAAACTGAAAAGATCTCATATCCAAGCTTTACTGCACAATGTGATTAATGTGCTGCGCAATATGCCTTCAGGAAATAACGTACAGCTACATACATTGGCATATCGACTTCTTGAGGTCTTTGCAAATTCTTCAATAATATCCGTGTCACCATAATTTCCCTACCAGACAAAGTTCGTTTTGCTGCATGTGCTGTAAAGGTAATTCGCGCGCATTCAAGGTGTTGCCCATGATGGGCTATTAAATGGCCATCTCTCCTGCCTGGGGCAGCAATCAGTTCACTTAAGCAATCCAAGTAGTTAACTCAGCACTTGGTACTTGGTGATGATGGTGCTTTGGTAAATTTAACGAGTGTCAGAAGTCACGCCTAGTTATGAGTTATCAAATCTTCATCTGCGTTTCTTCTTCTGGTGGCATGGAAAAGTAAGGAGTCTTTTGTGGAACTACGAAGCAGTTATAGCAAGACGAATTTGAAAATCAGTTTTTTCGGAATTAATCATCGATTAGTTGAGGTTATCATGGTTTCTTGTACTAAATTGCAGTGAGCTGAGAACGTGATGGTTTTATGTTGTAAATTTTGCTACTACAAGGATGGAAGTGATGGTAATTTAATTGCTGGTTATGGATGTGAATGGGATACCTAACGAGCTGTTAGATGCTCTCAATTAGAATGGAAATGTACTTAGGGGAAGTATGGTATCAGAAAATGCATGAGATACTGTCGAGACCATACTCAAATCAGAATTTCCAACTTTGTGATAAGTAGATTAAAGAACTTATAAATATTGCAATGAATAATCAAGAATCAGTATGTACCATGACCTGGCTAAATCTCATTCACTTAAGCTTCCAATAGACAATTTCTTTACGAAAGGTAACTCACCTTATTATGGAAAAGTAATGTTGCTTTCAGTTTGCATTGATCTATCAACGGCGGCACTGACTTGCTCTCTCAGCAAGCAAAACGAACTACTGACAGAAGCAACAGAAAGAAACATGCCAATCGACTGTCGTTCTGAGCTGAGAATATAAAAGGCGGCCAAAATTCTGCTGTCAAGCAGAGTGCACCTTCAACGTAGAGTTGAAATGCTCCAAATCAGAGAATTCTCTTCGAACTTAATCCAATGATTTTCGCAGCCTGAGTGACGGCTGCGATTTCAGCTTGAAGGAAAGATAAGATAGATATGATGGAGGAGTGACCGTATAATGAAGATGACAAGAGTACTGCTTACCTCAGTCTAAGTTCCGATTTGGCCACCAAATTTCTGCAGAATAGATCCAGCGGAATGAGATTTACCATAATCTCCATTGCCCTATGACGTTGTACGTAACGATCCCACGATCCCGACGGAGGTTGACCTCTGTATCTTGGTGAGGCTTGAAAGCTGGTATTGCTTCTCCAGTGTCTTCAACCAGACTAACGAATCATAAGTTATAATAGGTCGCACAACCGCAATATATTACACCGGGTTTGAAACCCCTCGTATTACCGAACGGTTTTTTACAAGCGTAAAAAGCAACATATGCTTTTATGCGATTCTCGATATTATCCTTTCAATTTAATTTGGAATCTAGAATTACGCTCCGACATCGTGCTGATTTCGAGAAGTGTGGATGTGGTAAGATAACCTCAGCCAAAACGTGCAAGGCGGAAGAGATGAGCGAAACTAATTGAACAGATTTGTTGGTTGAAGTACATGCCCACTCACTCTGCACTTCTAAAAGTACATAAATTGAATGAAAAAAATCTTTTAAAAGTGATTCGACACACTTAATGCAGTTATTTTGCTCGTTCTATTTTTAGTTAAATCGTATAAATTTTGTACACGAATTCGGTCACCCCTGTTCTAAAGTATCTCCAAGCAAAACGTGAATCCAAATCTGGGATTTATTGGTAAAAAATATCCAAATCTAAGCACACCTGACCTAATCAGAGTCGAATTTACAGCTTCTAGTTAAGAATGGAGGTTACACCGACATGGAGTTTATTGCCGCGCAGACCAGTGTTACAAGATATATCGGATTTATCAGATTTACAGATTCACGATTTCGTATTTACTTAGATTGCGCTACAGACATGGGCCTAAGCCAAAATGCATCTCCACCCATCTCGGCCATAAACTAGCTGCATCCAGTAGCACGCATCAAGTTGATTGATATCGCTTTTAAATTATTTGCACCCCTTAAGGTGAGACCTTTCCATACTGCATTGTTTCTCCGGAGTGCTCTTGAAGACTTTACGAGCCGGAGCGTTGACATCTACCCGTTGTACATGTCCACGTCATCTCAATAGCCATCTCAGTAATTTTTGGCTGTGTTGATACCACTGTACATGCCACACAATTCATTATTGCATCATCTCCTCCACTCCTCTACCACCAAAGATTTCTCGAAGAACCTTTCTCTCAAAGTAACCAAGGGTATCCATATTCACGTTTAATAAAGTCGATGCCTCTGCGCAATATATCACGACTGGTATGATTAGGGTCTTATACAAGCTTACCTTAGTTTTTC
Source organism: Brachypalpus laphriformis (assembly GCA_945910035.1). Lineage (NCBI taxonomy): Eukaryota > Metazoa > Arthropoda > Insecta > Diptera > Syrphidae > Brachypalpus > Brachypalpus laphriformis. The sequence goes on along the minus strand of OX246755.1, from coordinate 166,650,950 downwards.
GAGAGAGGGATTTACTACTTAAGTGCCTTCTTAGCCCAAAGCAATTACTGTTGACAGTACTGTTTCTTCGTTTAACTTTCGCGCTGGTGTCATTGCTCGAATTTATGGTGGAGCCTAGGTTGATAAGTCCTTAAGTACCTCATGTAAGATTCACGATTGCATCCCGAACAAAACACTGCGACCTAGACCGGACAACATATTTACGAAGCTTGCTGTACATTCTACTGGATCAAATTGCTGAGTTGTTCATTGGTTCATATGATAAATTAAACCTTCCTTATTTATGACACCCAATAAAAGATAGAACATCTATACTTGAATGGTTTCCGACACCCATCCAATTCCATAGCAACAAATATCCTCATCTTATGTCACAAAGCCCTAAAACAATCCGTGTAGGTAGCAAGTCAAGCTGTCAATCGAGTTTTACATTCTAATTAATTTTATTGATCGAAAACCTCCAGAAAAAAAGTTGCCTTTGAGTCATATCCACATGCCTCCATTTGCATTCATTTCCTCTTTGAGTTATTGTTAATATTTTCACCGTCTTTGTCTTCTTCTTTTTTTCGATCAGAATTTATTTAAGTGTTTATCGAATTTTTGAACATTTTTATTTGGTTCCACAAAGAAGAAAAAAAAAAACCGCGCTACGACGGGCCGTACCTTCACACTGAATAGAGTGCTTATTGGCATTGATATTTGTTATTTAATTATTATTCCCCTTATAAAAACGATTTATGTATATTTATTTATTTTCGCTGGCCATTGGTTGAGATCAATATATTAATTTATTGCATTTTGGGGAGCCGGGAATTGTTTGCGGAGATGGTTTATATTTATTGTATGTGTTTCGGCCATTAGACCAGTTTTGCTTTGCATTTTTCAATATTTATCGGTATTTGTTGATTTTTTAAAATAAGAAACTAAATGACAACTCGTGGGAATCATATTATTTCGGCGGCGCGGTCAGACTTATTGAATATGCTAAGTTGCAGCCGTGAAATATGGCCATTTGCAAATTGTCGATTAATTATATTAGCGAATTATGCACATTAGCTCATTAGGAATATAAAAATAAAATTGGAATCACTGGGTCTGTAAGCAAGCAAGACATATGCAGGAAATTTTCACGTGTTTCGTCAGAGAGAAATTTCCCGGCAGCTATAATTTTTGGAGATTACTCTAAGTAAAAACTAGAACTCGTGAGAAAATCTGAAACTACATCAATCCTAACTGCTCAAGAATATAAATACTACTCGCTAATTTGAAAAAAAAAATAAAGCTTCCAGATGAAGAGGTAATTCGAAGGTGAATTAAGATCAAGCGAAGCACGGAAAAAGTAACGAATTACACGAAAGAGTTAAACAAAAACTCGCCACAAACAAGCATACAACACCTTATTATTTGGAAGAAGCTACAGAGTAACATAACACTTTTCCCTGATTGCATTTTGCTAGTCATGTTGCTTACGGAAAGTTAATAATCGAGCTTTTGAAACAAGAATTTATATTGATGACTCTCAATACATGGGCGAAGGACTGTAGACTTAACGCCAATTAAAACCACCTAAGCTAGACGAGGTAGAGTTGTTTTTCTCGAATTACCGGAAGTATTTTTTTTTTTCGTATCGCTGGAAGATAAAAATCATGGAACGCCTTGCATATGCTTCGTGAGGGAAGCTTCTGCAATAGTCAGGCTGAATCTAAAAACCTCCCAAAGACTGACTTACGTCTGTCTTAAAAAATCGCATCTAGTCGTTCAACTAATTAGCAATTTATTTTTCGTAAATGTGTATATATATAACATTAACACTCACAGAGAGTGTCCGGCCTTTGCTCGTATCAGATGGCAGATCCTCAGTGCGAATGTGGTGAGTGCTGGTACTGTAAGCTCCTCATCGCTGATGTGCTTGCTTGGCTTTCTTAGGAAGACAAGGAAATTCCAATAAAATGGGTAAATCATGGTTTGCTCTCTGGTAGTACAATGGACCAGTTGCGTCTGAGTGCTCCAGTCGAGTATTTTCTACCCAGACAAAAAAAAAAGTATACGTATATGTAAATGGTTTTTCAATAGGGACATCACAATTTTGTATTTTAATGTAAACGCACCTTTTAACTTTTTTTATGATCTGTCAATGTCAAAAAGTAATTCAAGGTGGTTCACTAACAAGCAGCGTTTTATGTTACTACCGAAATTCTGAGTCGGCTAAGGCGTAAGTGGTTAGTGTGTCCGAATCCCAGAAAACACAAAAATATGTTTTTACGGTCCCACCTCTCGCGAACGTCTGACAAACATTCGAGAGTATTATTGTCTCGTAAAAGCTTCTCAAAACAAATTTCTCTTCGGACACGGCACTAAACGGTAGGTCCCTTTCATTCGTGCGAAAAATATAACGCACGCAACATGAGTGGTTGCGAGAAGCTAGGCCCTGGTACTTTAAGAGCTGTTGCGCCAGATATTTATTTATTTTACTAAGTTTATTTATTTTAGATGCTTGAAAAACTACTGCTGGACCGTATCGACATGTCTCTAAGACAAAAACACCTTATTCCGGACCACCAATTTTGTTTTCGCCAAAAACACTCTGCAATACAACAGGCGCTTCGAGTATCAAATAAAATTCTTAATGATTTGGACGAGCAAAAATATTGTGTGGCAGTCTACCTCGACGTTGCGAAAACATTTGACAGTGTATGGCACAGAGGACTTTTATTTAAACTTAGCTCAATGCTACCAGACTATCATCAACTCCTAAAAAGTTACCTGGACGATAGGCACTTTTAAGTACAATACAACAACGACCACTCGGATTTATGTAAAATTAACGCAGGTGTTCCCCAAGGGAGTGTACTAGGACCTATCCTGTATCTTCTTTACATAGCAGACATACGTAAGCCAGTAACACAAGACTCCATGCTAGCAACATTCGCAGATGACACAGTGATTCTCTCTTCACATAACTGCCTACAAGCTGCTACGGACCAAGTAAAAGAAATACTGAACAAAACAACAGACCGTTTCCAAAAATGGGGAATCCAAATTAACGAGGAAAAAACGGTACAAGTCATATACACCACAAAAAGGAACTTCAACCCAAAAACTCTTACCATTAACAGTAATGAAGTTATTCTTGACAACTCAGCAAAATATGTATCTAGGCATTTTAATAGACAATAAGTTAACATGGAAACCACATATAATTCAAAAACGCAACCAAATTAAAAACAAATTTGGACAACCTTATTGGCTTCTAGGAAAAAATTCTAAACTCTCGATTCAAAATAAACTGTTATGATATAAAATAATAATAAAACCAATATGGACTTATGGCATCCAAATATGGGGAACCGCCGCGAAATCAAATATTGACATTATACAGCGACTACAATCAAAAATACTCTGGACGATTGTTCAATGCACCCTGGTATATTTCTAATGAAGACATACACCGTAACCTAAAGATACTCAGCGTTAAAGACGAAATCAAAAAATACAGTAAAAACCACCAAGTAATAATATCAAATCACTTAAAAAACGAGATACGAAATTTACCTCACCAGGAAGCTACCACAAGAAGACGATTAAAAAGACACAAGCCAGTAGACCTCCAATCTACACGTATATGAATGTCTCTATATGTACGTATGTACATATGTGTATATAAATGTGACGTGTAATATGTAATTTGTGATGCTAGCAATTAAACCTAATGTTAAAACAATAGATACAAAAACTGTGATTAAAAGCAATCTCATAATTTGCAATGTTAAATCAATGTCACTGTTACTGTTAATTAAAAATTGGGAAATAAAAAAAAAAAAAAAAGTTCGGGGTCAGAATGAAAATTCTGTATTCATCTACGGCAAACTTTTTTTTTATAGCATTCTTATCCGAAGACTGCCTTATAGCCCGTTGGAAAATCAACGGTACAAAAAACTACAATGTATCAAACTTATATAATAATCTACACTTAAGTTTGAAATTTTTAAGACATCCGTTTTTGCTAGCTAAAGACAATATGGTATGTTGGCAAAATTCTAGGACTCTACGCCTTTTAGTTTTTGATAAATTGGATACTGTGCGGTCATTTTGCGGGAACCAAGCCGGAGAGTGTATACCATTTGCTCCTATTTTTGAAGAGATCTACCTTCCTTACAATTCATGAGATATTTTGATTGGACATCGGACCCTAACTGAAAATTATTATATAGTTATATATTATATGCTATTCCATATAGCAGCTTTAGTAGACTTATGTCAAAATTGAGTTATTTTTAATTCTCTAATATACCTAATTTCCTCTTAGGAGAGACGAAAAGAAAAAAATAAAGACGCCTAACGTCGATGAATTCAAACCATAGGAAATCGATGTATCCTATCGCAATGTTGCTTCCACCTCGACCTCACATTTTCCATTCGTAAACGTAATGCTACGTAACGACACTCCAACCCGAGGCAGAAGTTGAGATAAGCTGAACGTTTGCTTGCTTTGACAGCTAACAGCTGTGGAACAAAGGAAAAAAATGTAAACAAACATTCAACGCATTCTCGAAGTGGATGGGACCTAACGGAAGCACAGCCGAGGTCGAAGGCTATATTGTGTTTTAGGCATAAATACTTACTCAGGTAGCGCTACAGTTTGGGGTGAACCTAGGCTTTAATCAACAAGCCTCTCCATTTAGGTCGGTTTTTAGCTAATTGCCTTCAGTTGCGCACTCCAAGTACAATAAGTCGAGGTCCCCTTGAATTTATGCACGCAAACTATGGCGAGGCGGGCCTCTACTACGTCGTCCCTCTGGGTACGATTCGAAGAGTCTGCGGGCCGGACCGTTGGTGTCCATCCGCTCTACATGACCTAGCTATCTCAAACGTCTAATATGCAGCCTTTTGATTAGGTCGATGTCGCTGTACAGCTAGTATAGTTCGTCACTGAATCTTCCCCACCAAAACCCATCAGCGCTAACGGGGCCAAATATCTTACGAAGAATTTTTCTTTCGAAACGACTAAGGATATCTTCATCCTCTTTCAATAAAGTCCATATTTCAGCGCCATAAAGCAGGCCTGGGATGATTAGAGTCTTACACAGAGTCTCCTTAATTGTTCGACATAGGAGTTTACTCTTGAATTGCCTTTTTAGCTTAAAAAAAAAACAGCGATTGGCAAGAGCTATTCTTCGCTTGATTTCTCCGCTGGTATGATTGTTAGAGTTTATAGCAGAGCCGAGGTGGATAAAGTCCCTTACTACCTCAAGGTTATAGCTGCCCATTGTGACGTTCTGTCCGATTCGTCGGTGTTGATTGTCCCTTCTTGTTGACAAAATATACTTGGTTTTGCCCTCGTTTATCGCTAAACGCATTTTGGCCACATACGCTTCAATGCTTGCAAACGCGGTGACGGCTCGCTGAGATCTTCCAATAATGTCAATATCATCGGCGTTGGTTTAAGATGTATTTGAATACGTTTTCTAAAAAAGTAAAAGGCACTTACGAGTATGCTGTTATTTCTTGTGGGCACATGATTGATAATGTAGTTTAATGGAATTTGATTGTTTCATTTTCGAAATCCGAGTTTTTCGTAATAAAGTTTCCCCCATTATACTTATACGTTAGGTACACATATGAAATATGTGGGGAGATGATTGGTCTTTTTACCTACATTTTGATTAAGAACCTAGGGGTATATATAGGTACATAGCTGAAGAACTTGCTACGATTGTATCTATTTCGATTTAGAAATAGATATTTCCTATTGTGATGTGTTCCTAACGTTTGACCATTTGTCATAAATTGGAATCATACCTTAACTCTGTTTAGTATACAGAATCAAAAAAAAAGCCCTGGATTATTTAGATATTCTTTGACTTCAAAATAGTTGGAGGATACTTTTATATTGTATATTGTTGTCCGACTGAATACAATGGTTAGGTACTTACCAGACAAATATGCATTGTACATGGATATTTCATTAAAATATGTTGCATTCATTTGATCATAGAGGCAATACTGATTTAAGTGATAAAATAGCCCCGCCCTGTACACCTCCTAAGACAGGCAATATCCACCATTGCATAGTCGTTTTCCGTTTCCCATTAAATAATTTCTCCTACCCAAATGGCCAAATGTATTTTGCACAGCATCCTCCCTATAGAAGGACACTGAACGATGAAATCGTGACTTCAGATTATTTGCATACAGAATTCGAAAAATCATCTCGAGGAAATCTTCTCCTCTGTCTATCCTTAAAAAATGTATCTTTTTTGTTTCTCATGCTCCCCCGTGTATATACGAGTATGTCCGGGAGAAGGGTTCCAAATTATTTACCCATAGGTTGCCGAAGAAATTTGCACAGTCTTGGATAGTTATTTCTTTTTTCATTTGGCTGGTTAATAACATTTTATCCTACGCTTAACATCATCGGCGCGCTAGCAACATCTCTCTCTCCTCTCTGTTGGCTGTGTGCACATCACTTAGGGTATTTCCTGCGAGTTTTTGTGTGCAAAATTAATTCGATTCGCTGACTAAGCCGCTCCAGCTAAATGAGTTTCTTTCATTCCGCTTACAACAACACCACGGAGCTGAGGTCCCTGCACAGCAAAGATCGCAATGAAGAACCCAAATGCAACTCGGGAATCAAAGAATCTGGAAAAAGAATTCAAGACTCCTTGTGAAGATGTTTGTTTTGGGTTCTGTGTCCAATTCGATGGCTGCTGATGCTGCTGCTGGTGCTATGCTGCTGCTGCAGTCGAGGGAACATGAAGATAAATGCAGGTTGGATCGCTCTGGCGCGCTGTGTGTCTCTCCCGGTATGGTCCTAAGATGTAATGTAATATATCCGCGATTGGTACATGAGATCAGAGACGAGCGTGGTGTACGGTTAGGAGACGGTATTGAGACATACATAGGGAGGATGTTTTTGTGGGCGCCACATTTAGATGGGAATTTGTTATGTTGTGCGGCAATTGTCCTTTGGTTAGGAGTGTTTCTTTTTTTTGTTTTTCTTATTTTGTATTTGAAGTTTGAGCATTGTGCACGATTCAATTGAAGGTAGGATTCTTAGTCGTAGGTGTGTTGGTTTTATTGTGGCATATGGCTTTGCGGTGTATCTATTTATGTTATTTTTATAATATTGGATTGGCGTATAGTGCTTAACATACATTGTGGAGGGATAATTTAGTTTTAATGCAAAACGATTTTGCTTAAAAATTATACGAAATTTTCAAAATTATACATATTACTCGTACATACACTGCGGTTCAGTAGATTAGAAGCAGACAACTTTGGGATATAAAAATGATTTTTCTCCAGTTATATGCCAGCTAAGAAAAAGAACATGATGTTGAAAGTTATAGTAATTTATGTTCAATACAAAACCAAATTTTAAAAAGTATGCAGAAGAAGCTAACGGTAGCCCGGACACATTTTTGGCAAAAGAGTCAGAATGGCATGCATTTAAATCAGTTCATAAGATTAAAAGTATCTTACAAATGAAAGAAAAAATTACATTTCTTCGATTTTTTTATGAGAATTGAATTTTTATTTCGAATTTATACTCCAGGAATAATTTTTAATAATAAGTAGGACCACCTTTTTTTAAAATAACTTCAAAAATTCTATCCTTGAGGGAGTTAGTTGTACAATGATGCCAAGTAGTCGAGTCAATTCTCATTGCAGGCAAGTTTAAAGACATCGGCGCTGACCGATGATCTTTATCATCGAATTGCTTTCCACTTTACGTGTGAGCCGCCCTCAAACATTTTCTGTAATATTAATGTCTGGCGAATATGGTGGATATGGCAGTAGTTCAACATTTTGACTTGCAACAAACGATTTAACAACGCGAGCGGTGTGTATAGGAGCATTGTCATGTTGAAATATCCACGAAAGTGGTCCGAAGAGATTGTGGATTTTGGAAAAGTTGATTCCAACACGGTTTTGTAGCTATTTTCTGTCATTTTTGGGCTTTGAACAACCAAGTCGACGTTGACATAATAAGATATTGCAGCCCAGATCATTACGCCCCGTTCTCTGCTATGATGGATGATTCAAAAGAGCACCTATTTTCTTAGATCGTGTAAGTAATAATTATAGCTATCAGGTCCATCTAATGAAATGTTTGTTCGTCTGAAAGGACTATTTTTTTTCAGTTATTCGAACCTACTCCTTGTTGCACATCCCAGGCCGTATGGTGTTTCGCGAATTGTAAGCGTTGGTATTTTCGCGAAGCATTAAGTGGTAGTTTTTTCTTCAGTAGAACAATTTTATTATGATAATAATAATAATAGTTAGGTGTACTCTATTGTCAGAAGGACAAGAGGCGAATTCACCATTAAGTTAAATAAACAAAATGTTGTGTATTGAACGGGACGTTAAAGTGTAAAAATGAAGCATACAAATTAATTTATTACAAAGGAATAATAAAACAGAATAATAATAAAACAAATACTATTCACATGTGTAGAGAAAAGAGAATATTACAATGTTGGGTTAATCAAATTTTCTATATGGCTATGACTAATTGAGAAGAGCCAAATTCGAACCTTTAAAAATGTCGATTCGTTTCGCTCGCATCTGAGTCTTTCTGGAAGTTTATTAAATAGACGGGTAGAAGTAACTTGATAGAGACTTTATTGCAGGAATGATGTTCGAAAATTGTACCAAAAGGTAAAAAGAACACGCCAGGGTTTCAAAGCCAGAACAGAAGCCTGCAGGGACGAAAATGGTAGTATAGTAGTAGAATCGCAGTCGGTGCTGAGGATATGGAAGGAACACTTCTGTATGATGATGACCAATATTCCGCTGTCAGGCAGAACGAGCCATTCAACAGTGACGATGGCACTCAAGATTCCCGGCAACCCGATCAGAATGAAGTGAGGATAGCGATATCTAAACTCAAATCCAACAAAGCTGCTTGAGCCGACGGCTTTGCCGCTGAACTTTTCAAGGCAGGAGGGGATGAGTTGGTAAGGAGCATGCACCAGCTCATCTGTAAAATCTGGTCGGACGAAAGTATGCCCGATGAATGGAACCTGAGCATCGTTTGCCCGACCTTGAAGAAAGGAGACCCTCTGAACTGCGCCAATAACAGAGGTATAAGTCTCCTCAATATCGCATATAAGATCCTGTCTGCCGTATTATGCGAACGCCTAAAACCGATCGCCAACAACCTGATAGTTCCTTATCAGTGCGGTTTCAGGCCGGAAAAGGCCACAATTGGCCAAATACTACCACTGCGACAGATCTTGGAAAAAACCCATGAATATAAAATCGATACGCACCACCTCTTCATCGATTTCAAAGTTGCCTATGATAGCGTGTATAGAAACGAGGTATACAGAGCCATGTCTAGTCGTGGCATCCCTGCCAAGCTCGTTCGCTTGTGCAGAATGACGATGTAGAACTCTCGCTGCTCCATCAAAGTCGGTAAGAACATCACCGAGCCATTCGATGTCAGGAAAGGTCTAAGACAAGGAGACGCGCTTTCATGCGATCTCTTTAATATAGTACTTGAAAGAATTGCACGAAACTCACAAGCCAACCCCGGAGGTACAATCTTGCTCAAGTCTGAACAACTACTCGCTTATGCCGATGACATTGACATAATCGGAAGAACTCAGCGGGCCGTCAATGGGGCATGTACGAGTATTGAGATCGAGGCAGCAAAGATGGGTCTAGCGGTCTATGAAAGCAAAACAAAATATATGCTGTCTACAAAAAAGGACACCCAACATCGGCGTCTTGGACAGAACGCCACAATAGAAAGATACAATTTTGAGGTAGTAAAGGATTTTTTCTACCTAGGCTCTATGGTGAACTCCGAAAATGACATCAGTAGGGAGATCACACGAAGAATTACTCTTGCCAATCGTTATTTCTATGGGCTAAAATGGCAATTAAGTAGTAAAGCCCTATCTCAAACTACTAAGGTAACTTTCTATAAGACACCCAGTCCTGCTGTATGGCGCAGAGGCATAGGCTTTGACAAAACCGGATAAGGATGCCCTTGGTTATTTCGAGAGAAACGTTCTTCGAGGGACCTTTGGTCCCGTCTGCATAGACGGTGAGTGGAGGAGAAGGTACAATGCCGAGCTATACGGCCTGTACAAGGACATCGACTTAGCCAGAAGAGTTCACATACAGCGACTAAGATGGCTGGGTCATTTAGAGTGGATGGAGACCAACGTTCCCGCTAAGAAAGTCTTCGAATCCACCCGGATTGACGACGAAGTAGAGGACGACCTCGCAGAAGGCGGCGCAAACAAGTGGAGGGGGACCTCAACCAACTATAAGTAAGAAGTAACTTGATAGAATTTAGAGCAAAGAGCTTTATTGATTACAGGAACAGTAACGAAATTCAAGGTATTGACGCGTAGGTTATGGCTGCCATACAGTCTAGCAGCTGTAAGCCCAGATCTTTGGAAAAATATTTTGAGAACTTTATAGAAGTAAAGATTTCGTAGAGGAAGAATTTTTAGTTTCCTGAATAGCTCAATTCATGGGGTCCTACTATTAACTTTATAAATAATTCGGTCTACATGCTTTTGTCTTATAAGCAGCGGTTCAATTTTAACGAAATGAGTACCACCCCAGCATGAGATACTATATTGTAGTTTAGACTGAAAAAGACCATTATACACTAAACTGAGGATTTTAGAATTGCATTAGAGGCTTAGGTGATAAATCTGCCTAACAACTGCATTTAAATATTGTTTTAAATTTGAAGTGTGATCTTTCCAACCGAGATTTTGGTCCAAAATAATACCTAGATATTTGAAGCTCTCAACACGTTCAATAACGAAGTAATGAACCTAAGAGTTAGCATTTACGTTAAAGTTGGGCGGATCCTGATTATGGTAGCAAGCATTATGAAGGCGAAATCTATTACAACTAAGTGAATGAAGCTTCAAAGACATGTCTATATAATATGTTCCCATGCGCTTAAATAACAAAACTTTGTTTTGTCGCTAATCGCCAGTTTATGAGAGCTAAACCATTTAAGAAAAACATCTAAGTCAAAATTCATATTCGCATATAAGTTAAGATGGTTACTAGTGGAATAAGATAGGGCAGTATCATCAGCAAAGGCTGTGATCTTGCCTTTAAAAGGTTGTATAAATAAGGTGTTCGCATATATCAAGAATAATAATGGGCCTAGAACGGAGCCTTGTGGAACACCTATATTGGTAAGATTCACCGAACTCAAGCAAGATTTAATTTTAACCCTTTGGTTACGATTACTTTAATAAGAAGCAGACCACGAATACACAGAACCTCTGAAGCCTGCATTATACAGTTTATTTAATAAAATACCATGATTGACCATGCCAAATGCTCTGGTAATGTCTACAAATAGAGCGGCTGGAATTTCGGATTTATTTACGCTGTTATAGATTTCACTACATAATTTTAATAAAGCATCTTCAGTAGACCTTCCATTTCTAAAACCATATTGAAAATCACTAAAGGGGTTTGTTTTTTCTAAGAACGATAACATTCTGGTTTTATTAAACCTAAACTATTCTCTCATTCACCACAAGTTGGGCGCCGTGGCGTAAGTGGTTAGTGTGTCGTATCACGCACGTAACATGAGTGGTTGTGAGAATCTAGGCTCTGGCACGTAAAGAGCTGTTGCGCCAAATATTTATTTTTATTATTCTCTCATTCACCACAAATGTTTTTTTCTTCGTTGCCTACAACGGTTGAAACCGCTGCACTGCAAATGCACCGCAGCGCACCGCAGTGGTACCGCGGCCACACCGCAATGGTACCGCAGCCACACCGCAATGGCACTGCAACCACACCACAACTGCACCACAACTGCACCGCAACTGCACCGCTGCCGCACCACAGCTACACCGTAAAAGCACCGCAGGCACACCTCAACTGCACTGCAGCGGCACTGCAACTGCACCGTAACTGCACTACAGCGGCACCGCAGCCGCACCGCAACTGTACCGTCGTACCGGTGTGGTTGCGGTGCCATTGCCGTGTGTCTGCGGTGCGGCTGCTGTGCAGTTTCGGTGCAGTTGCGGTGCCACTGAGGTGAAGCTGCTGTGTCGTTGCGGTGATAGTTTAGGTGGATTGCTGCCAGATTACCTGGTGGTGCACATAAGAACAGGTGGCCCTTAGCCATATCCGTATACCTCTGGAAGCGGAAGAAATCATTAAAGCTGTACAGAGTTATATGAAAATCTCAAATTTACTAACTTAACTTCTAATTGTCCTCAGCGCCTTACCTTTCAACTTCCATAACTTAAGTTGACTACGATACTTCAATATGACTGATGGTGCTTTAAGCCAAGTTGAAGCCTTTGACACCAGCTGCAGTCTCACTCAGCTGGTGAGGGAACCCACGATGGTTCCAAGCGACCCAAATAAATATGAAAATACCTCAGATATCTTCCTCACATCAGAGCCAAACAGAAATTTACACCATGCATTAATATCGGCATCACATCCGCTGCCGACACCAATGGCAGGACAACCAGCGCACCGTCGCCGGTCGCTTGATTTGTAATTACAGGTTGTCTGACTGGAAGAAGCTGTGGAATTTGTTCACATCATTGGGCTGACGCCGTTACTGATGTAATTCTCCTTGCCAGTTCGCAGAGGTCATCAAAAAGAGGAGTCCCTAGATGGAGCAGTCTTTTTGGGACCTTACTAGACATATGCATCATCTTCGTCTATACAGCTCCTGCAAAAGTCGTCAGAAAGGAGGTCCAACCTTTTTGCATGTTGGTCTATTAGACAGCGGTCAGTGAGGACACCGATAAGATACATACATTTCTTATCCAGCCTAGACCATATCTGCCTCGAAATATGACATGTTGAGCCATTTTCTTATCTGGTTGGTGCTAATAGCGTCCAGTTTTAGTAAATGCTTGCCAGAACCGAAGGACAAACCCCGTCTGGCGAGCTCCTCAGCCTTGCCTTGTTGAACTGCTCCTGCATCTCCTTGAGAGACAATATGCAGTTTAAAGTGGCATTTGAAGTGCAAGAGCACTATTCCAGGGACTTGATCCCCGTAGCAAAATTGCAGGCATTTCTGATGTTAGGGCCAAACCGAGTGGCGAAATTTCTGCGAAATGCAAGACTCTCCGCAGCCCCATTAGGGTGTAGTAATTATGTCATCCGTGACATAGGTCTAATAGCAAACGTACTTGAGGAGTAACACCAACTAGAAAAGAAGCAGAATCTATATAAGAGTTAGCAAAAATCCTGCCACTCCTAAAGGGTCATATGGCGTTAACAACTCCTGCGCGCCATCGTGTTCGGACTACTGCAATGCGCTTCAAATCTCTTCAATTCATTCCCAAAGGTATAGGATTCCTTTTAAGCTGTTCTGCGCAACGTATGCCTAGGGCGACCCCTAGTTCTGCCTGATTGAATAAAGGGATTCGATTGCAACGAATTTTCTTCGCCCCGCAAGGTGTGACCAATCCATTGCCATTTCCTTCGTCGAATTGTTATGTCCATAGGTTCCTGACCCGATCTCTAGTGGAGGTGCTCATTCGAAATTTGAATAGGTCAGGAAATTCGAAGGATGATACATAGACATCTATTTACGAAAGTCTGCAGCTTACGAATGACATTGACGTTGACTCTCCAAGTACTACATGCTGTAAACATTAAGGAGCACTTTATAAAACTGCGAATATAAGAGTATGGATACAGAATCCAGGATACTGCAGATTCTGCAGGGGCCTCACAGAAACACCAGCACACTGTCTTAAGAAATGTGAAGTAATTAACCCCGAAGGAAGACATAACTCAGAAGCCTATCTTCTATCAGAGATGGGTATTCCCTCACTGGATCCACTTCAGATAGACAACCACATATACATCTACATTTATATCTACATCTATATCTAGTTCCACATCTACATCTACATCTGCATCTACTGCTTTTGTCAGCTCGAAACCTAAATTTGACAGGCGATTCCACCAGCATTGGTTTCCTTGGACAGGGGTAGATACGTTCATTAATAAAACATAGCTTGCATAAAAAAAAGTCATAAGGGTTTTGAAATTTATGTTATTGTTATGTTGTGTTGTTAAGTTCAAATTTTCGGAATTATTAAAAAGTTTTCGTAAGCTTTGCAAAGTTTTCCGAAAGAATTAGCATGTTATTTAGATTTTTCTCATAACTTTTATTTTTTTAGCTTAACCCAACTGTTCAATGCACTGTATACATACCTTACACCATCGTCATAGTAAATTGGGAGGCGCATTTTTTTTTTTTTTAATTGTGCAACAAATTCCTTCAAGCCATCAATTATTTTCATTGAAAGGCCATCAAATTCATTGCGCAATTAGCAAACCAAGCAAAGGTGTTCTTTGCCAAAAGCATCCGACGCAGTTATAACATACAAAAGTCACATATTACTACAATTGCTGCAACAAGCGATAAAAATAATATTAATTTTCTCAGGCAAATGCCAATTGACACAATTTCGACGAATGCCGATCTCGAGAGAAAACAAAATTCAAATTAAATTACTTTATTGAAATTAATCGAATGGGCTAGCCATTGTCAAAGCAGCACAAAAAAGCATTCAAATACTAAAGGGTCATGCTAGCTGTTACCTTCCCATAGATACAAGACAATTAACAAAATCAATACACAGGCAATATCAAAGTGAAAATATTCAATTATAAAACTATTTACCAATAAAAAAAAAAAACAAATATTGTTGTATCTAAAATTATCCTTGCGGTGATAGACCGCTCAAAGCAAAGTATCGTCAATCTGAGGTGCGTCTGCTGAAAATGTTCCTCCTCACTTGCAACTGCTTGCTACTGTACTGACAGTGTATTGACCAGATCTGATCATGTGCCAGTTTCATATCGATGCAGTTTTCCTTTATATCAATATCTAATTTTAAATTTTGCTTAAAAAGAATTTTTCAATTGCAAATCTTCTATTTTGTAATTCATTGCATGCAACGGTGTTTGTGTGGAGTCTATTAACCGTGACGTTTGTCACTCGCACTCAAAGTAAGTGACAGATGCATTTCGCCCAAAATGTATCTCATTTCGAATCGCAAGAGTTTTGTCTGTTGTATTGATTGTTGGAATATCTTGGCTAATGGCCAGGAAATTAGAGAAATAAATTCCCTTTGTCGTAAATCACTTATTTATAAGTTTTGCTTTTTTGCGGATCATGATGATGCACACAGTATTATTTGTTTTTTTTTTTTTTTTTATATATATATATTTTCTTGTTATTCTGTTTGATTGCTTTGAGATTTGTTTGTTTTGGTTTTTGCTCCTGCAGATACCTTTAGTAATTTGCTATTTATGTACATATATGCGGTTGTGTGCGAGCGATTAGTGGATTCTAGTTCGCGAAGATACAATATGCCTAAATAATTTCCTATACAAGCATGTCTTTGATTGTTTTTTAATCGGATTAAGGGAGATGCATGAAGATAAGTGATTCAAAGGCATGCTTAAGGTCGCGCCAGGAATGAGAGATTAGTCTGCAAAATGATATCAAATTTATTTTTAAATAGGGACCTATGCAATTTCTATTTTACTTTTTATTTTTCAATTTAGAGCTGATAATCACTCGCAAATAGAATGTTAAATGTTATATGAGTCATTAAGATATTTAGTTCTGTTCCGTGGAACCACATTTCTAGGAAGGCAATGAAGAACATTTTTTGGATGCCTTTAGAAAATCAGTGTAGTGAATCATTAAGCCTGCTTATGGGATTATTTTATGCCAATACGTTCTTCACTTAAAGTGTGACATTCAATGATATTTCTTAACGTTTGCTACAAATTTGTTTTCTGGTCTTGTCGAAAGCAATATTCCTTCATAGAAGTCACAAAATAATGCAAAAAGCTTGGTAATTATGACTTAAGACTAACAACAACTTTCATTTTTACTGCAGTCTTTTATATATACAATATAAATATTTTTTTAAATGTTCTGCATCACTTAAGACTATGTCTTTTAAAGTAATAAACCCAGTGATGGAGTGAAAGGAAAGGGTATAGGGGAGAATTAGATAGAGAAGGAAAGAGAGTGAGGTCGCGATTCGCGTTACTCCACATTCGTGTGTAGTGGTTAAAAATGATCCTCTATATTTCACTGTACGCCCGAAGACAGGTTTAAGTATATACGGATGTGGGGAAGAGGCCGCACGTGTACTACGAATGAACAGACGGACAGGATCCGAACACTTGTGATGGAAGTACCGCATCTTACGTGTACATTCCGGCGGTGTTCTTGCGAAGGAACTTGGATGCAGATAGATTGATCTTCAATCAATCTACAAGTTTGTCGCTGTACACGATCAAGCAAACTCAAGCAAGTAGTGGGAGCTCCCGCCCAAATATGTAAGTTATATTCAAGGTTCGGGCGAATGTATGCTTTATAGATTGTGGCCAAATCAGTTGGAGTGAAAAAGCGTTTATATCTTTTGAGGAAACCAAGCCACATAGCACCACCTTTTGCAGCATCAGTAATCTGCTGGTTCCAACGTAGGTCTGGGGTTATATGCATCCCGAGCCTTGACAGGCCATTATATTCCTCTAGATCAACACCATCCATTCTTAGTTTGGCCACGTTGGTGTCACTTTTGAGAGACAGGAGACAACACTGAGTTTTTATCGCGTTCAACTTAACTCGGTTTTTAACATCCCAATTGACAATTGCATCAATATCAGAGTTAAGTTCGGTTGACATTCGCTGCCGCTGGCACTCTACAACATGGGGCCCTTGTCGTGGGGTCGTTAAAGAATAAGCGAAGTCAAGAGTGATGTCATCCGCGAAGGAGTGGATTGGGTTGCAAGTAAGAGAGAGTGGTCGGAGAGAGGACTGAGCCATGCGAAACACGAGCATTAGATGAGAAGGGGGTAGAAGTATATCCATCTAACACAACTTGTATTGATCGATTACTTAAGAAGCTCGTATTCCATTTCGAGAAAATGTATTTCCAACGCCATGAGCTTGTAGCTTGTTAACCAGGGCAATATGCCATACTCTATCGAAAGCCTTGGAAATATCAAGAGCAACTATTCTGCATTCACCATGTTGATGGATGAATTTGTTCCATTTGTCCGACAGGTAAGACATTAAGTTACCAGTTACCGCTGTTGCCTGAAACCTTACTGTCGATCATTAATGAGATTGTTTTTTTCTAGGTATCTGAGATGGTAATTAACAATGCTCTCCATTATCTTAGAAAGCACTGTTAAAGCTATGGGTTGGTAGTTAAAAGGGGAGGTTTTATCACACCTTTTTGGGAATTACCTGAACATGCGCTAGTTTCCATCTATTCGGAAAAGTGCCTGTGGAATAGGATAAGTAGAAGATCTTATGCAGAGGTTTGGCCAGGGTAAAAGAACACCTCTGCAAAACAAGGGGCGGAATTCCATCTGGACCTGAAGATTTGTTGCAGCTGAAATCTTTAAGGACTCTAGCTACTGAACGGGTTTGAAAAAAATATTTGTTCTAGAGAGTATGAACATGGTTCAGCATAGGTGGAGAAAGAGAGCTGTCTGGTAGGGTGGAATTTGTCGCGAATATTGCAGCAAGCAGATCAGCTCTCTCTTTGGAGTCTGTGATATTCGTATCATTGTAAACAAGAGCTAGGATTACTGATAAAGGGGATCCTTTAATTCTTTTAAAGAAAGACCAAGAGCATTTACTGCCTTTAGGACATTGCAGTATTTTTCGCCACAGTTTTTGGTCTCGTTAGAATATTAAGGATTTTTGTTTTTACTCACTCCTTGTGGAATGTTATACAAATTTGGTATTCAAAATTTGTAAAGAAAATCTTTGGACATTTTATTTTCAAGATTATATCAAAATTTATATACTTAATACATTTAATTAATTAATTTACTTTTGGTGGTATCACAGTGATAAATAAACTCAGCCTCAGGAGTCAACAATCTTCTTCGTTCAGGACTATAACTTTTCAACTGTTCGTAGTCAGATGACCTGCTTACATGCGATTGTTAAAACTCGCCAAGGCATACCACGACGAATGAAGCCTTGCTTATGAGTTCCATAATGGAATCGGAGACCCTCTGCAATGAACATACTTGTGTATACATAATAACAACGGGGATGCTCCTACGAAGTATTTTTTCTCTCGAATACTCGAAAGGATTTTGATTTGATTTTTATCATGGTTACGTCTTTAAACTGAAATGATGAAGATTTTATAGATTGTATGCATGTGCGATCCCGTCTACCAAATCATTGTTCCGTGTTCCAGGCGAAAATAATGGCGATTAAAGAAGTCGCTAAGGAATTTCCAATGTTGGTCAGGACATTGGAATAGAGATGGTGGCGGAGGAGCCCTTAATGTGGCAATGGCAGCGCTCATACTCCCGTAGTGGACTACTGGCATCGCTATAACCGGCCCCTCGTCCTAGGGGAATAATTAAGGAACTGGCCCTCCAGGTTCGGGGTTGTGCTGTCGGGCTAAGTTCCCTACCACGTAAAAAATCTGTGGTTCCGAAACAACCAAAAGCCTCGGATAAGGATGACTCAACTAATGACGACCCCAGCAAACGAAATAAGGATAACGACCTTGGGATCTGGACGTGGAATGATCTGTCCCCTTACAGACCACGTGCAGCCGAACAACTAGCAGAGGCCCTAGACTGCTATAAAGCAGATATTACCGCCATCCAGGAAGTGCGATGGGATGGGTCAGGCAAAAAGAGGATGAACAACTGTGACATCTACTACGGTGATTGCTACAAAGGCAACAGGTATTGGGCGATTTTAACGCCAAAATAGGAAAGGACGGCGTCTTTGGTAGAGCAGTCGGTAAGCATAGCCTACACGACACCACGTCTGATAACGGACTAAGGCTAATTGATTTCGCTGTGTAGCGAAATGTCACCATAGCAAGCACATGGCTTCCTCATCACGATATGCATAAGCAGACATGGCGGTCCAATGATCATGTAATGATCAACCAAATTGATCATATTGCGATCGACGTAAGACATGCCTCCAGTATTCTGGATGTCCGGACCTTCCGAGCGGCCAACATAGACTCGGATCATAACTTGGTGTAGCCAAGGTATGAATGCGGATAGCCCAATCTGAGCAACAAAGAAGAATCACTGTGAGAAAATTTAACGTCGAAAAGCTACAATCGCAAGAGACCGCCAGACTCCTCGCTGAACGCGTATCCCGAAATCTCTCAATCACCCCTATGCCGACAGCATCAAGTGCGGAAGACCAGTGGCAACGCTGCCAACATGCCATCAGAAATGCCGCGACTGATGTGCTGGGTCTCGCTCGCCCACCACCGCGAAACCCCTGGCCGGCGAGTGCATGCAGCAAAGCAAGAGGCATACAAAGCGGCGCTGCAAAGGAAGACGAGAGCTGCTCTACGAGCTAAAGAGACGGGAAGAACATCGGCTTCTCCAGAAGAAGAAGAAAGAGCATGAGAAGTGCGCGTTTGAGAATATCGAGAGTTTATACTCTAGGAACAATGTACGGAAGTTTTACCAAAAGGTAAAAAGAACGTGTCAGAGGAGCAATACCCGTACAGATACCTGTAGAGATGAAAATGGAAACCTCGTAGTAGAATCACAGTCAGTGCTGAGAATATTGAAAAACTACTTCTGCAGATTGTATAACGGCGACGAAAACCAACATCCCGCTGTCAGGCAGAAAGAACCATTCAACAGAGACGATGATAGTCAAAATTTCCGTCCACCTGACCAAAACGAAGTGAGGATAGCAATATCCAAGCTAAAATCCAACAAGGCTGCTGGACCTGACGGCTTACCGGCCGAACTTTTCAAGGCAGCTGGTGATCAATTGGTAGAGTGCATACACCAACTCATCTCTAAGAATTGGTCAGACGAGTGTATGCCTGATGAATGGAACCCCAGCATCGTTTGCCTGATCCACAAGAAAGGAGACTCCCTCAACTGCGCTAATTATAGAGGCATAAGTCTCCTCAACATCGCATACAAGCTCTTTTCTGCGATATTGTGTGAACGCCTGAAACCTTTTATCAACAGCCTGATTGGGCCCTATCAGTGCGGTTTCAGGCCAGGAAAGTCCACCATCGATCAAATCTTCACACTTCGGCAGATCCTGGAGAAAACCCAAGAATTCCAAATCGATACTCACCACCTCTTTATCGATTTCAAGGTCACATATGACAGCATCTATAGAGAAGAGCTTTATAAAGTCATGTCTAGTTTTGACATCCCTGCCACACTTGTCCGTCTGTGCAGGATGACGATGGAGAACGCTCGCTGCTCCATCGAGGTCTGTAATGACCTCACCCAGACCTTCGGTGTCAAAAAATGTTTTAGCCAAGGTGACGCGTTGTCATATGACTTCTTTAATATTGCACTTGAACGGATTGTGCGGAACTCACAAGCCAACACCGGAGGCATCTATTACAAGTCTGTACAACTGCTTGCATACGCGGATGATATGGACATTATCGGAAGAACTCAGCGGGCTGTCACCGGTGCGTTTGCAAGCATTGAGGCGGAAGCGGCCAAAATGAGTTTTGCCATAAACGAGGGCAAAACCAAGTATATGCTCTCAACAAGAAGGGAAAGCCGACACCGATAAATTGGACAAAACGTCACAGTGGGCAGCTATAACTTCGAGGTAGTAAGGGACATTGTCTACCTTGGGTCTGCTATAAATTCTACAAACAAGATCAGCGTAAAAAATAATCGAAGAATAACTCTTGCCAATCGCTGTTTTTTTGGGCTTATAAGACAATTCAACAGTAAAGCCCTATCTCGAACAACTAAGGAGACTCTATATAAGACCTTGATCATCACAGTCCTGCTTTAAGGCGCTGAAACATGGACTTTATTAAAAGATATCCTTGGTCGCTCCGAGAGAAAAATTCTTCGTAAGATTTTCGGTCCCTTTTGCGTTGACGGGTTTTGGAGGAGAAGATTCAATCACGAACTATACGAGCTGTACAGCGACATCGACCATCGACATAGTCAAAAAACTACGTATTGGACGTCTGATATGGATAGGACATGTAGAGCGAATGGACACCAACGCTCCGGCCCGCAGAGTCTTCGAATCTAACCCCGAGGGACGCAGAAGAGGGAATCATCACCGTAGGTGGCGCGGACAAGTTCAAGGGGACCTCGACCAACTTGGAGTGCGGAACTGGAGGCAATTAGCTAAAGACCGAGCTAAATGGAGAGGCTTGTTGGTTGAGGCCCAGGTTCACCTCGAACTGTAGCGCCACCTAAGTAAGTAAGTAAAGTAGTCTTATCTTAGCTTAACAAAAACGTTATATCCGTTAGAGATATCCGCATCTTTTCAGATAGCCAAGTAGCATCAAGTTCTTGAAATCGACCTCTATAAATTCTTTTGGTAGCTCTAGACTGCCGATTGTCTCTTTCGGAGATGGTTGAGCAGTTCAATATTTAACTTCGGTGCCAGGGCACTGTCTCTATTACAATTCTAAGGAATTGTAAGGCCGGTGAACTTGCCAGAATAGGAACAGTTATACCCATCCTGCCGGACAAAGGCACCTTAGGTATACCAATCGCTACTTGCAAACTCAAATATAAGCTGGATGCTATAGAGAGTACGAATCTTAGGTGGACAAGTGGACCAACATGTCTAGCGACAAATCAGATTTGGCCAAAGCTGTATCTAAAATGCTCTAAGAAATTGATTTCTCTCAATAGATTGCTTTTCGGCACTACAATACGTGTCATCACTGGGCACTGTCTAATAGGCAAGCATGCTACAAGGGTGGACCTTTTTGCGAACGAATTTTATAGAAGTTGCATGGATGAAGAAGAGGAAGAAACTATTCCTCACTTTCTTTGTTTCTGCCCAGCTCTCTCCCGTAGAAGGCAGCTTCACTTATGAGCCTTCTATTATAACGATATAGGCAATCTGATAAACATAGATATTAGGGGCCTCTTACGCTTCACCAGAAGTTCAAAATTGACATATTGTTGGTCTAAGTGTGTTGGTGATTCTAAGCTGGCAGCCACTTCAACCTAACCTAACCTAATCTATGCATGTGGGAAGGAATTCGATAGGTTTTTATGAATTTCCAACATTCTAGGCCCACAGTTGTACTTCTAGTACCCAACCAGTCTACTTTGAAAATAACTTAAGGCATATAAATGGTGTGTGACTGTTTACCACTTGACGGAAATTGTGTCTTAATACTGTTTATGCTTTTAGAGCTGTCGTTTGCCGATTTATACTGTCTTATAGAAACCCCTGATTTTCTTTATCTCTGTCTTAGTATGTATTTGAAAAACTGCGTGAAAAATTATCAAAAGACGAAATTTCCTTCCTTCACCACGATCTATATCTTTTGAAGTGAACAAATAATGATCCATCCACCTTACAGCCCTGACTAAACACTTTCTGAGTTTTTCTCCTTTCCTTTCTGTCTGGTTAACTTTTATTAGCCTTGTTAAATTTTAATAGCCTTAAGGCAAATATCTATTGAAGTCTAAAAAAAAACTCTTTTCATAAGGTAACATAGCTCTTAATGCGCCGGGCTCAGCACCTGCTCAAATGAATGCAATCAAATAAACAGATTGAGTATGAGGTTCTTAGTTTGAATCGCTAGACCTAAATTGAAGCCCTTGTGGTAGCATGGAATCCTCTATACTGATACAAAGCTGAAATTATTACTAATCGCAGTGTAGAATGAAGGTAAGACTTTTGTGCACATCAGAAACCATATAATCATCGATTCCACTGTATCTAACAAAAATATCGTCCCTTAGTCCTTAATATATCGAGACCTAAGTCCAGGATAGCTATTTGGTACTTGAACAAGAATTATATTGTAATGAAATACGAATTCCTCAACTTCACAATTTGCTGTTATATGTACACTCTGCTGTGTGTTGTGAGAACAGTAGTCATACACAACTAAGGGACGACTCGTGCTAAGGACCTCCAACATCGTGTTTATTGTAAGCTCAAATTTGTCATTGCATTCCATATGAGTCTTCTGCATGACAGGCGAACCCCACAGGCGGATCAGTAGAAATGCGGTGAAGTGGGAGGGTTATGGTCCCTTATTTTCGGATCATAACCTCGCTGATAAAAGGAAGAAGAAGATGAGTCTTCTGCAAGAATACAATACAAAAGTTGAGCTTCTGCTCCAGTTTTTCTTAAGATTTTTTCCTCTGGGATGCTACAAAAAAATTCTCGTGAACTGTCATACATATTCTAGATTTCCACCTCTTTTTCATATTCAGTGCTTGAGAAAAGGCTATGTAGGCATTTCCAAGCTCTTACAGCGAATATTTATAAAACTTTCGGTAAGATTCCTTCTTCAGTTGGAGAATCATGTGAATTGGCAATAAAGCACTTGCATCACGTTCCAATCCACATACATAAGATAAAAGCCGACTACCTTCCACCACACTCAAGCAACACACAACAAATACTCTACCTGAAGTAATAAAATCCATCGGCGAATTATTTATTGAATCCCTATATACTTAAGCTATTTATCCTTCATAGAAGTTGAAGGAGCAGCAGAAAACTTTTGGAACGTTTCAAGAAACCATCATCATCATCATCGTCCTGAAGTCGGGGGCGCCCACTCGTAGCGTGATCCTTAGGCAAACTTTTCCTCTGTGTGTTTTATCAATGTTGGTCTACGTGTCTGGACTCGTCTTCTTTTTCTCAGAGCATAATCCTCACACTCGAGCGCTCCTGTCAGAGAATGCTCAATGAAGCGCACTCCCACCATCCACCATCCACCAGCTACCACCACCCATCATCTATGTACCTCCTTCAACGATGATGTCGATGAAGTGAATTTATATTTTATCTGACTTACTCGGACAGGATATTTCTGCTATCGAGATGTTGTTATGATATCGCTATAAAAATTCGGCAACATTTTTTTTTTATTTATTTATGACCACAAATTTGTTCGCTCTGCGAAAAGTGAACGTATCTAGGAGTAGTAGCTTTGGCAAACATATGGCATGTGTTGCTGCTTGGGTACGCTTCGATTGCTTACGGGTACAGCACCAACAGCACACATCCTGGACGTTGAGGAGAGTCCGCACGTCGTGTATAAAGAAAGATATTTGTGATGTTTTATTAATGTTTACAGAAGAGGATATCTAGTTTGGTTCTTCTTTTCAAATAAAATCTGCAGAGTAATATGGGATATTTATCCTTGAGTGGATTTATAGTCAATGCGCTGCTTATCGATATAAAAATCAATTTTTGATTTAAAAAAATGTGCTGCAATATGGATCTGAGTGTGGGGTGGATGGAAGCTTTAGCAGGAATATGAAAGGAACATAAATGGGATTTTAGTTAAGTGGACGAAAGGTTTTTGCATGAGTTTTTCTTACTTTTTTCGTGGGAATATTTCTGGTGAAAGTGAATTTATTGACCATAACCTCAGAAGTGGATAAAAGAAGATTGCTGTGCTTATGAATTTTTAACGAAGGGCTTTTTGAATCTTCGCCGACGTGTGTAAAATTGAAATGTGCGATTTTATCAATATGTGATCAAACTTGAATTTATGGTTAGGGCTTTAAATATTATTGGATATTTAGATAGATATGGATTGAATTGATTCTGATAAGTAATTGTAGATATTTGGTTCATTTCGAATTGTGATGTGATTTAATTTATCTCGAGCTTCTAGTTCAATAAGATTTTTGTTCGTTATAAGATTTTTAGATAGGCTGTCGCCCATTTTATGGTTTAAATTCATCTTCTATTCATACGGTCACACGGTCAATCGAATGCGGTCACATTGTAACACTTTCATTCCGTATCTCGGCACAACCAAAGAAAAAACACAAAGATATTGTTTCAAGGCCCTACCTCTTACGAACCTAAGTGCATAACTCCTTTCTCTTCGGGCTAAAAATATAACAGGTACCCCACGAATTGTTACGAAAAGCCCGTTAAATAAAATATTTATATTTTCACTGAAGCGATTTTTAATCTAAGGGACAATGTATCAAGCTAGAGCTTGCAACTTCGTCTTCACTTATCGGCTGATATCGTCAGTTGATGTCTTTGTACTTTTTCCAAAAACTGAAACGAGTTAAAACTCAATACTAAAATTTGAAAGATGATGATGGGCGGCATGTCCTTCAATTTGGGGACCTGCATTGCGATTGATCGGGAAACTACTGACTGCCCAAAACTTGGCTCGGGCCAGTAGCGCAACAATCAAGTTCGTGATGAAGTGCTTACTTTACCTCCTAGTGGTGGTCCCCGGGCAACTATACGTATAAACCCTTATACGTATAGGCCAAAATTGTAAGTGCGGGTTGTCTAGGGCCTTGATTCTAGGCTAGGTAACGTGGGCCACCAACCTGCGTTACTGAAACCAGCTCGCTACTGAAACCGACACTATGCCTCGGATAAGGACTGATCACATGTTGACGACTTCTGGCTATTGTACCCGGACAAAGATAGGTTTCTGGAATGTAAAGACGCTCCTCGACTCGGGAAGAGAAGGGCCTTACAATGCCAGATTCCTCCAACTGGAAAAGGAATTCATGCGATATAAACTGGACATTTTGGGGGTAAGTGAAGTAAGATGGTTAGAAGCGGGCGAGTACCAGTCTCCAACGCGTAACACTGTACTACTCTATTCTGGAAGACCATCCGGAAGTCCGCGGGAATATGGAGTCGGACTACTGCTAACAACAACAGCACGCAAGGGCCTGATTTCCTGGCAACCTCATGGTGATAGGATTTTGACGGCCAGATTCCGGACTAGAGTACGACGCGTCACCATCATACAGTGTTACGCCCCAACGAATAGTTCGTCTGAGGACGAAAAGGAGAGCTTCTACAATCTCTTAAGCGCCGTCTTCAACACAACACCAAATGGAGACATTGTCATAGTAATGGGGGATTTGAATGCCAAGGTAGGCAGCGACAACGAAGGGCTCAAGCATGTAATCGGGAAGCATGGACTAGGCAACCGCAATGACAACGGCGAAAGGTTTGTGGATTTCTGCAATGCCAACCGCCTTGTGATAGGTGGCACCATGTTTGAGCACAAGACCTGCCACAAAGTCAGCTGGGTTTCCAATGACAGGCAAGCAACCTCCAACCAAATTGACCATTTTGCTATCAGCCGCCGCTTTAGAAGTAGTCTCCTGGACGTCCGAAACAGACGAGGGGCAGATGTGGGGATAGTACGTGATCACCATCTTATGATAGCTTCTCTCCAACTACGCACTGCTGCAGTTCGAAGATCCCACGACAACACAAGAATGCCCAGGTTTAACATCGATAGACTTAGTGATCCCTCAGTGCGCCAACAATTAAGGGAGCACTTTTCGCAAGGTGTGGAAGCAATCAGCAGCTCAATGCCCGCAACCATCCAAGACCATTGGTGTGCTGTGAAAAATGTTTTTACATCTTGTGCTGAAAGAATTGTCGGTCGATCGCAGGGAAGACATAGGGCGTGGCTTTCCGAGGATACCTGGAGACGGATTGACGAACGAAAACAGCTAAAATCTTGCGTTGCAGCTACCCCAGCAGCAGGGAGAAGCGAGCTAGAGTCCCTATATCGCATGAAGATGAGAGAAGTTCAGCGTAGCGTACGACGTGACAAGCGCAACTACATCAACGCGCTGGCTACAGAAGCAGAAGAAGCTGCACGGAGGTGCGACAGCAGGACTGTCTACAGAATCACGAAAGAGCTGACAGGTGGTCGCAGCTCCAGCCAATACCCAGTGAAAAGCCTAGACGGCTCCTTGCTCATTTCGGATGAGGACCAGCTCAAGAGATGGAAAGAGCATTTTGCTACGGTTTTGAACCGTGTATTCGCTAGCGATATGCTCCCAAATCAGACTGAGATGCCCGAGGTGAGAAGTTCCCGAATACGCACCACGACTCCCAGTAAAGATGAGATCATTACCGCGATCAAGGCACTCAAAACCAACAAGGCGGTAGGACTTGACGGTATTCCAGCAGAGCTCTTAGGAGCAGCGCCAACAACATCGGCTGAGCTTCTGCTTCCACTTATAGATAGAGCTTGGGAAGCTGAGAGCTTTCCTAACGAGTGGAAAAAGGGAATGATCGTCAAGCTTCCTAAGAAAGGAAATTTAATGGAGTGCGGAAACTGGAGGGGTATCTGCGTGCTGCCTGCTGTAGCTAAGATAATAGCTAAAATCATCCTGGAGCAAATCAGACACCATCTCGAAGACACACTCGATGCCGAACAAGCAGGTTTCCGCTCTGGATCCTCATGTGCCGACCATATCAACACCCTGCGGATTATCATCGAATAGTGCGTTGAATATCGATCGCCACTGCACCTGCTGTTCATCGATTTTGAGAAGGCGTTCGATAGTGTCAACAGGGAGTTTATTTGACGTGCCTTACGCAGGAGAGGCATTCCCGATAAACTAATTGCTATTATCAAAGCTACATATGAAGGCTCCAAAAGTCACGTTCTGTACAGGGGAAGGTTGTCTGAGGAATTTGAGATCCAAAGTGGGGTAAGACAAGGCTGTATCCTTTCACCAATATTATTCCTATTGGTGATTAGCGATGTGCTTCATGCAGCTTTGTCGACGGGAAACGAAGGAATTCGATGGACTCTTACATCTCAACTGAAACATCTTGACTACGCAGACGATGTATGCTTACTCTCCCACAGAATTATGGACCTCCACCAAATGACAGCAGATGCGGAGAGAGAGGCAGGTGTCGTCGGGCTGAAAATTAATACGACAAAAACTAAAATCATCAGCCTTGGCACTAACTCATCGGCTCAAATATGCATTGCTGGACAACCGGTAGAGAGAGTAGAGGATTTCCAGTATCTTGGGAGTATTGTCTCGACCGATGGTGGAACCGAACTGGATATAGCCAACAGGATCGCCAAAGCAAAGTCCGCGTTCGGGATGTTGTCCAAAATATGGCGAAGCAATGCAATCAGTTTGAGCACCAAAATAAGACTGTTCCGCTCCAACGTTGAATCCGTGCTGCTATATGGTTGCAGCACGTGGAGAGTGACCACTACTATCACCAGAAAGCTGCAAACTTTTGTTAATAGGTGTCTGCGCAATATCTTAAGGATTTTCTGGCCCAATCGTATCTCCAACGAACACCTTTACGAGAGAACGGGTCAGGAACCAATAGGCACAACTATCCAACGGCGGAAGTGGCAGTGGATTGGTCACACGTTCCGAAAGGGTGACAGCTCCATAGCGAACCATGCTATGCAATGGAACCCTCTAACTCAGGATGGCAGAAGACCTGGCGGTCCGCGGAAAACATGGCGCAGAACAGTCGAGAAGGAGGCACGGCAGTTAGGGAAAAGTTGGGGAGAACTCAGACACATTGCCAGAAACCGTACACGATGGCGCGTAGGCGTAGTAGAGGCCCTAGGACCCACAAGGGGATACAGGACATAAGTAAGTAAGTAATGTCCTTCAATTCAGGTCGCAGTACTTGCCACCCACAAGATAGGAGAGTGACCTTCGTCCAACCGAATTAAATAGCGGAGTGCACTGAGAGGAACAAAAATGAAATAGTAACGATTAAAGTCGTCCGGGAAATTCTAGGACACTTCATATCCGAACATCTTATTGAACCTTATCCGAATTTCAATTTAGCAAAATGTATATTTACCTTATCTTACCTTACCAAAGAATGTTAAAACCCACAGGAGCTGCAGATTCATGATTTCGAAAAATCTTTTGAAATTCCGCTCACGCTGTCAAATCCGAAGACGCAGAGCGGTTATCGTTCTTATTCCTCATATTCAGCCCTTCACTTACTCATACAATCACAGCCCAAAATGAAATATCCTAAGATTCGCACTGTTTACCCAAGAATACAACTCAAGAGATTTTGACAAGTTTATTAACTTTGTAACTTTGTATCGAAAGTATGCGCGACACTGTTGCACGCTATTGTTGCCGTTACCCATGGTGGTTATCGAAAGGGTGGCATTCACGCAAAAGTCAGAACTTCCAACCCTTTTGCCTTTGTTCAGTGGAGGGGTACTCAAGACATTTGGATATATATTTGGCATGAAATATGCGGCAGCAGTAATCCTGAAAACCCCAAGGGTCTGCCGCTGAGCGTGATAAACATGAAATTTTGTCGCAGGCAAAGATCCTTGTTTTGCTTTATGCACACCGCAGCAAACTTTACACACAGTTTCCACAAACAGCACGTATATATATCGCGCGTATGTGGAGGGGAGCAACTGGCATGTCCTGAAAATAGGATATAATAGTCTTATGTGAAGTTGGGATGTATGACTTTCAATATGCAGCCCTAACTGGTGGTGGTTGGGGTTATTGGTATGGAGTGATGTGATATTATTAAATTGTATCCTGTTTATGGTTCCTTTATGATATTGTTTCCCTGTTTTATGATAACAAGCTTACGGTTATATTCCAGCCCTAACTCTATTGTAAGTTGACAGCTTTCGTGTGGATTTATGAAGTGGATTTGCACGGAAATATGTATGTTTACGCTGTGGTTGGTGGGTTGGAGTACCGCAGAATTTAGTTTGGCATTGCCAAATTGGGATAACCAGTGAATGCGTATGTGGATTTGGTAACCGAGTTGAAATGGGTTTCAATTTAGAGTTTTAGGTGAAGATGTCAATACGGATACAGAATCGGAGAAAATTAATGAAGTACTTTCTTCTCCACTTGCCGTCTATATAGACGGGACCAAAGATCACTCGAAGAACTTTTCTCTCTAAATAACCATGGGCATCCTTATCCAATTTTGACAAAGTCCATGCCTCTGTGCCATACAGCAGGACTGGGATGATTAGTGCAGCCTGGCGTATTAGTCATGCTAATATTCTAGTGTATCTTCATAGAATAAGCATTTACAATGCAATGATTTCCTTAGTACTACTATTGAAATATGAACCCTCTTATTATATATTGTCCTTGAATCACTACTTCTTGACTCGGATACCATCATGTTCTTGCCGTGATTTTAAAATACTTCATATGTTGACGAAAGCAGTTGAGAACAAATTAAAGCAAGTATCTCTTAGAACCAATTGCATGCATCTGCCGACGATAATACGGGCTCTAACACAAATGATCGAACCTCTTCTCTATTAAGACATGACAGTTGAACGCGTTATTAACAATGACCATTGTCCACTCTTTCTAATCTTTTGAGTGGCCTGTTTGAAAACCTCCCTCCAACTGAACCGCATCCTTGTCGCATCACATTAACGACATTGTACTCTTTTTATTACACTTCATCCACACGTCTAAGGGTGGCTAGTGATTGATGACAATACCACGTATTCACTGAGCACACAAATTTAAAGGCTTTTTACACAATTTTACAATTGCACTCCATGTGGGATTCAGACAAAAAGTTAAACTAAACCATGCCATGCAGGACCCTTCTCCATCGAATCAATACATCGACCGGATATTCAGAACCAATTTTTTATCACTCTAAATAGAAACTCTTTAAGCAGATGTAAACAAAAACAAATCATTAGTATTCACCTGAGACCCTAAGGCAGCACGATATACGAGTATCTACTCCAAGATCACAATAGCACAGTCCAACATTTGTACAAATTTCCCATTCGTTATCATCACTCGCACACCTAGAGGCGCAGCAAATGCTCGCGCCGCTGCTATCCTGAAACCGTATACATTTGGTCTCTGTCACTCGAGTACGCGCTTTTACTTTGGTAAATTTATGAGTAATTTATTAACGCCCCCGAGTTATCACCTGCTTCACGCATGTGAAGACTCAACTCGGCGATAAGACACACCGAGCCGAGGAGTTCTCTAAATTAATTTCTGGATGCGCGCACTCACACCGTTTCACAATAGGTATATACTCGTACAATGGCATTAATTTAATGCGTTAATTTGTTAGCATAAAATTGAAATAAATTCTGGCACTGCAATGGTAGAGTGAGTGTGTGAAGGGGATCAACTGAATGAACCTTTTCTTCTACTTGGAGGTATCAATTGTTGGTAAGAGTTTATATAATGTCTGCAGAGCCTGGAGCTGTCAAAATATAAGATTACAAACGGAATTTTATGTGGAAATTTTATTTGGCACAAAGACAAATAACATAAAATATACGATTGGTCTGGGTTGGCTGATCTCTAAGCTGCCAGAGGGCTATATACTTTTCGTTCGTATTTAACTGAGGAAGAGAGATAAATGTAGATATTTAAATGATAATTTGAAGACACCGATGGTTAGGTTTATGATCTGAAAATTTGATTTCAATGAGGTACGCACATTTAGTTGTCCCGGATGTCACCTCTTCGCCCAATAGGATCAAGTGGAGACAATGCAGCTAGTTCGATCATCTAGTAACCTATGCAAATTCAAACAATCCACCAACAGAGTGAAAAACTCAGACTTAGTGGAAGATTTACAATCGGGAGGATAGGCGTTGACGTGTTGCAATTGGCACGCATTGTAGATTTAAGAAAAACATGATAAAATGAGTGCCAACCATTCGCTACCTTTATTCGCTATGATAGCAAAGAGCGTTCATCAAGAAGTAACTACCAGCCAGTAATTCTATTTGATACTCGAGGTAAGATTTGTACAGGGTTTGTATCATAATCAGAAACGATATTCTTTCATAAATTATGATGCCGAGTACAATATCCGGCTCAGCTGGTATTGCCACGTTCAAAGAAGAGATCATGTGAACCCTGTTAAAAAGGCAATATCGTCCCCAGAAGCATGAATGTGCAAATTTTAAACTTTTGAGGACTGACCACAATTGTCCTTCTGGCTCTGCTAAATAAGAATTAATTCATCATTCACCCAATTGACATAGTAATAAATTGTTGTTACCACGCTTTCTGCACCTTTAGAGTTCTAAAACAACGCAGAATACAGAAGACTTATAAAAAAAAACTAAGAAAGTCGAAAAAATTAAATTTGCACATTCATGCTTCTGGCATATGGATATGGGGACGATAGCATTTAAAGTTGCAAAGACATCGCGAGGCAGGGAACGCAGGCCTATAAACTCCTGGATCACACAAATGCGACGATATCGGCATTTCATTGGCCTCAGTAACCGAGTGATCCAAAATCGGGAGGCCTGCCGATATTTTCTGAGGTCAAATAGGCGAACCCCACAGGCGGATCAGCAGAAATGCGTTGAAGTGGGAGGGTTTTGTGGGCGCCGCACACAGGCAAATTTACCCAAATTTATGGCCAAAACTATAAAAAAAAAATTTCCGTTTTGTTGTTTTTTTTTTTTTAATGCAAAGTTGTTTACAAATAACATGAGCTTTGAACGTGATTGATCATGCGATGCAGATTGTAACTGTTTAATCAGTGGATGCTTCTAAAGTGTAAACTTTATATTGACGAGTGCAGTAGCAAGTTTGGTTTGTGATAAGAAGTAGTTTTGCTTTGTTTTTCTTTTAATATTTTTTGGGCGCTTTGTAAAATAATTTAACATGGATTCTGTTTGTGGGCGCCGTGGCGTAAGTGGTTAGTGTGTCGGATCACTACGCGTGAGGTTCCAAGTTCGAATCCTACAAAACACCAACAAGTTTTTTCACGGTCCCACCTCTCGCGAGCGTCTGACAAACATCCGAGAGTATTGTTGTCTCGAAAAAGCTTCTCAAATCGCCGTTCGGATACGGCACTAAACTGTATGTCCCTTCCATTCGTGTGAAAAATATAACGCACACAACATGAGTGGTTGCGAGAAGCTAGGCCCTGGCACTTAATGAGCTGTTGCGCCAAATATTTATTTATTTATTTATGGATTCTGTTTCGAGTGGTATGTAAAAAAAGAGTGATGGCCCTTTTTTGCAATATTTTAAGTGTGAAGTAAATTTTCAAGCTATTTAAGATAATGTATTTGAGCAGTAAAAAAAATATATTTTTTTCTTTGATAATGTAAAAGTTAAGTTAATTGAAATTGCTTCGTAATGAAAATAGTCTTAAAAGTAAGACTAATGTTTTCTAATTAAGAAACAATCATTAAACATTGCGACTATTTAAAATATTGGCTCTAAAAGTTGTTAAGGACTCTGGAAAAAAAAAGTTTTTTTTGACACAGGATCGTGATCAAGTTTCATTTTTCTTTCAAGAAATCAACTTTCTGAAGTTTTTAGAAACTCGTGACATTAAAGAAAAAATTATTTTTTTCGTAGAAAAGGTGAAAAATGAGACCAATATTGAAATTTGAGAGCAAACAAAGAAAATGTTAACTGATTTTGCTCATGAACATAAAAGAAAATTGCTGAGAGCGTCAAGAAATTACAACAACTTCTTAAAACAAAATGCAAATTGGTTACAAGGTGAAATTTCGTTTCCATGCCGGGCGCACGATTTTGTTGGACGGCCTCAAATGAATTTTTCGGGCCTAAGCGAACGATCAAAGAGACGTAAAACAGAAGATTTGCGTTCTAATTACACTACCGAAGAATTAAGCTATGCTGCGCAGATGCGACTTCGAGAACAAGGAAAACTTTACTCTTTAAATGTGATGAAAAACATAATCTTTTCAACTCCTTCACGCGCTGAAATGTACCAAAAAGTTTTTAAAAAAGTGGACCAGGAAATTATTCCATATACAGTAGAGGAAACTCTTTCAATAGTTACTTACTTACTTAGGTGGCGCTACAGTTCGGGGTGAACCTGGGCCTCTACCAACAAGCCTCTCCATTTAGCTCGGTCTTTAGCTAATTGCCCCCAGTTGCGCACTCCAAGTTGGTCGAGGTCCCCTTGAACTTGTGCGCGCCACCTACGGCGATGATTCCCTCTACTGCGTCGTCCCTCGGGATTAGATTCGAAGACTCTGCGGGCCGGAGCGTTGGTGTCCATCCGCTCTACATGTCCTATCCATATCAGACGTCCACTACGTAGTTTTTTGACTATGTCGATGGTCGATGTCGCTGTACAGCTCGTATAGTTCATGATTGAATCTTCTCCTCCAAAACCCGTCAACGCAAACGGGACCGAAAATCTTACGAAGAATTTTTCTCTCGAAGCGACCAAGGATATCTTCATCCTCCTTTAATAAAGTCCATGTTTCAGCGCCGTAAAGTAGGACTGGGATGATCAAGGTCTTATATAGAGTCTCCTTAGTTGTTCGAGATAGGGCTTTACTGTTGAATTGCCTTATAAGCCCAAAAAAACAGCGATTGGCAAGAGTTATTCTTCGATTGATTTCTGCACTGATTTTGTTTTTCGAGTTTATAGCAGACCCAAGGTAGACAAAGTCCCTTACTACCTCGAAGTTATAGCTGCCCACGGTGACGTTTTGTCCAATTCGTCGGTGTTGGTTTTCCCTTCTAGTTGACAGCATATACTTGGTTTTGCCCTCGTTCATCGCTAAACCCATTTTGGCCGCTTCCGCCTCAATGCTTGCAAACGCACCGGTGACAGCCCGCTGAGTTCTTCCGATAATGTCCATATCATCGGCGTATGCAAGCAGTTGTACAGACTTGTAATAGATGCCTCCGGTGTTGGCTTGTGAGTTCCGCACAATCCGTTCAAGTACAATATTAAAGAAGTCATATGACAGCGCGTCACCTTGTCTAAAGCCTTTTTTGACATCAAAGGTCTCGGTGAGGTCATTACCGACCTTGATGGAGCAGCGAGCGTTCTCCATCGTCATCCTGCACAGACGGACAAGTTTGGCAGGGATGTCAAAACTAGACATGGCTCTATAAAGCTCTTCTCTATAGATGCTGTCATAGGCGGCCTTGAAATCGATAAAGAGGTGGTGAGTATCGATTTGGAATTCTTGGGTTTTCTCCAGGATCTGCCGAAGTGTGAAGATTTGATCGATGGTGGACTTTCCTGGCCTGAAACCGCACTGATAGGGTCCAATCAGGCTGTTGATAAAAGGTTTCAGGCGTTCACACAATATCGCAGAAAAGATCTTGTATGCGATGTTGAGGAGACTTATGCCTCTATAATTGGCGCAGTTGAGGGAGTCTCCTTTCTTGTGGATCGGGCAAACGATGCTGAGATTCCATTCATCAGGCATACACTCGTCTGACCAAATATTAGAAATGAGTTGGTGTATGCACTCTACCAATTCATCCACAGCTGCCTTGAAAAGTTCGGCCGGTAAGCCGTCAGGTCCAGCAGCCTTGTTGGATTTTAGCTTGGATATTGCTATCCTCACTTCGTTTTGGTCAGGTGGACGGAAATTTTGACTATCATCGTCTATGTTGAATGGTTCTCTCTGCCTGACAGCGGGATGTTGGTCTTCGTCGCCGTTATACAGTCTGCAGAAGTAGTTTTTCCATATTCTCAG
Source organism: Brachypalpus laphriformis (assembly GCA_945910035.1). Lineage (NCBI taxonomy): Eukaryota > Metazoa > Arthropoda > Insecta > Diptera > Syrphidae > Brachypalpus > Brachypalpus laphriformis. Next base: position 166,615,716 of record OX246755.1, on the reverse strand, counting down.
CACCGACTGTGATTCTACTACGAAGTTCCCATTTTCATCTCTACAGGTTTCTGTTCGGGTATTACTTCTCTGACACGTTCTTTTTACCTTTTGGTAGAACTTCCGTACATTGTTCCTGGAGTATAGACTCTCGATATTCTCAAACGCTCGCTTCTCATGCTCTTTCTTCTTCTTTTGGAGAAGCCGATGTTCTTCCCGTCTCTTTTGCTCGTAGAGCTCACGAGCAGCTCTCGTCTTCCTTTGCAGCGCCGCTTTGTATGCCTCTTGTTTTGCTGCATGCACTCGCCGGCATTCTTCGTCAAACCAGGGGTTTCGCGGTGGTGGTCGAGCGAGACCCAGCACATCAGTCGCGGCGTTTCTGATGGCATGTTGGCAGCGTTGCCACTGGTCTTCCGTACTTGATGCTGGCGGCAAAGGGGTGATTGAGAGATTTCGGGATACGCGTTCAGCGAAGAGTCTGGCGGTCTATTGCGATTGTAGCTTTTCGACGTTAAATTTTCTCACAGTAATTCTTCTTTGTTGCTCAGATTGGGATATCCGCATTCGTACCTTGGCTACAACAAGGTAATGATCCGAGTCTATGTTGGCCGCTCGGAAGGTCCGGACATCCAGAATACTGGAGGCATGCCTTGCGTCGATCGCAATATGATCGTGACATGATCATTGGACCGCCATGTCTGCTTATGAATATCGAGATGAGAATCATGTGCTTGCTATGGTGACATTTCGCTCCACAGCGAAATCAATTAGCCTTAGTCCGTTATCAGACGTGGTGTCGTGTAGGCTATGCTTACCGACTGCCCTACCAAAGACGTCCTCCTTTCCTATTTTGGCGTTAAAATCGCCCAATACGATCTTAACGTCGTATTTAGGACATTGCTCGTATGTTTTGTCGAGGAGCTCGTAGAAACACTCTTTGGAGGCAGGGTCCTTTTCTTCTGTGGGGGCATGAACACATATTAGGCTTATGTTAGCGAATTTAGCATTGATCCGGATAGTCATAATACGCTCGCTCACGTGTCGGAAGCTTAAGAGTTCTTGCCTAAGTCTGCCGCGTATGACAAATCCGCATCCGAATAAGCGTTGCCTGTTGCCTCTGTAGCAATCACCGTAGTAGATGTCACAGTTTTTCATCCTCTTTTTGCCCGGCTCATCCCATCGCACTTCCTGGATTGCGGTAATATCTGCTTTATAGCAGTCTAGGGCCTCTGCTAGTTGTTCGGCTGCACGTGGTCTGTAAAGGGACAGAACATTCCACGTGCCGATCCGAAGGTCGTTGTCCTTATTTCGTTTTCTGGGGTCGTCATTAGTTGAGTCATCCTTATCCGAGGCTTTTGGTTGTTTCGGAACCATGCGCTTTTTACGTGGTAGGGAAGTTACCCCGACGGCACAACCCCCAACCTGGAGGGCCAGTTCCTTAATTATTCCCCTAGGACGAGGGGCCGGGTACACCGGTGCCAGTAGTCCACTACGGGAGTATGAGCGCTGCCGTTGGCCCATTAAGGGCTCCTTCGCCACCATCTCTATTCCAATGTCCTGACCAACATTGGAAAATTCCTTACCGACCTGTGATCCAAATATGTCGAAGCAGATCGCGCAAGGTATTCACTAAGTTCAACCTAACTGGAACTATAGACGCCACCGTTGACTCCGTCTAGGGAATTCGTCCGCTGCCGCCTGGAACAGGAAGAAGTGCTCTAGTGAGAAAAGCACTCTTCCCCCCCTCTCTCATCTGCTGCCATTAACATCTTTTTGCTGATCTTAACATCTTTTGTTCCTATCCAGTTAGTGTCAGGTGACCCAGAATCACATAATAAAATTATATTGTGGCAAAATCTTCGTCCATCATTGACAAGGTTCTGTAGACCAATACGAGTTCAATTCCTTCACGAAACAAAAGGTGTAACTGTAAGATAATTCGATTACATTGAAAACCAAATAGCTTCTTTGAATGAAACTTTGATAGATCATATTAACGGAAGTATTTCAGTAAAGCATAAAATGCTTCTTACAATGATTGACGGAAAGGTCTGCAATGCCATAAATGAAACCTCTTCAACTTAAAGGTGTTATCTTTGTGGTCTAACATCAAAAGATTTCAACCAAATAGATTTGGTATTGAACAAGCAAGTTCAAGACAAGTCAAAGCTGAGGTTTGGGTTATCCTCCTTGCATTCGTGGATAAGATTTTTTGAATGTTTACTCCACGTCTCCTATAAACTGCCTATAGGACAATGGCAAGCTCGTGGTGAGGAAAATAAAAGAAACGTCGAAGAAAACAAGAAAAGGATCCAAGAAGCATTCAGAAGCCGAGTGGGACTGTTAGTTGACAAACCAAAACCAGGTTATGGTAGTACGAACGATGGTAACACTGCTCGTCGATTTTTCCATGACTCTGTTACTTCATCGGATATAACCAACATAGATGAAAACATCATATGCCGTTTTCGGGTTCTTTTATTAACAATATCGAGTGGATATCCAATACAAATCGGTCGATTTAAGGAGTATTGTATTGATACCGCAAATTTGTTTGTGCAACTATACCCATGGTATAATATGCCCACAACTGTACATAAAATCTTAGTACATAGCCCTGAAATTATATCTGAAGCTATTCTTCCGATTGGGCAGCTTGGCGAAAAAGCCCAAGAATCACGGAACAAAAATATAAAGCCTTTTCGAGAAAGTATTTCAAGAAAATTTTCGATGCAGCAAAATATGGCAGATGTGTTTCACAACCTTTTAGTTTCTTTTGACCCATTTATAAGTGGTTTGAGAAAACTAAACCCTAAAACAAAAAATTCAATTCCATCTGAAGTACTTCAGTTTCTAGTGGAACCAGAGGTCGAGCAAGCAGATTTCGTTCCAGTTTCACAAGTCATTGAATGATGTACGTACACATTTTTATTTATGTTTTTTTTTACTTACATTAATTTATTATTATTACCTATTGATATTTAAAAAACTAACTTATAATTAAAATTATAAGTTAGCTGTGTAGCCAGAGCGTCGAAAGCTTTCAGCTAATTAACTGACTTATTTATTTATAATTATTATACAATAACTTTACTGATTTTTTTTTTTTTTTTTTTTTTTTCAATATATTAAATGTATGAATATCGTATTATTAAATGTCAAATGCGAGAAACCCTATGGCGTAATGTCTTTTAGTTTTTTGAGAAAAAAGTTCAAAACCACATTTTTTTATAATTTTTTTCAGTTTTCAACGAATTTTCGTGTAAATTTACTTGAAAATTGTCTCTTTTATTAAAACTATCTACTTTTGATATTCTCATGCAATAATAAATCGAAAAAACACAAAAAATAATTTTGGCCATGTTTTTGGGAAAATTTGCTGTGTGCGCCGTGGCGTAAGTGGTTAGTGTGTCGGATCACTACGCATGAGGTTCCAAGTTCGAATCCCAGAAAACACCAAAAAGTTTTTTCACGGTCCCACCTCTCGCGAGCGTCTGACAAACATCCGAGAGTATTGTTGTCTCGAAAAAGCCTCTCAAATCGCCGTTCGGATTCGGCATTAAAACTGTAGGTCCCTTCCATTCGTGTGAAAAATATAACGCACACAACATGAGTGTTTGCGAGAAGCTAGGCCCTGGCCCTTTAAAGAGCTGTTGCGCCAAATATTTGTATTTTTTTTTTTTTTGGAGGGTTTTGACTCATTGTTTTCGGATCATAACCTCGCTGAAATAGGGAAATGTTTCATAGGCAATCTATGCGCATCTCTGTATCGTCTAAGAAGCCTCTGTACAAGAAGCGATATATCTATTATACTTATATGTTTAAGGAGTTTTTGATACTACTTAATCCAATGTCATTTGAAGTTAATTATCAATAAGCAAGTAGATCTTCTGTAATTGTAATACAAGTAGAGTGAGATCCCTGGTCGTACGTGGATGGATGAGTATCGATGCACTATAATATTAATGATCAAACTATTGTTCCCCTATTACAAAAATTGTACAACCTGCAAGGAACCTGCTCATTCAAAATTAGCTAATGAACCTCTAAGTGTTGGTGTTGAGTTTGCGGACTCTGGCCTTGTACTATAACTTGTTTTAATATGAAAAAAACAAGTTGGAAAGAGCAAATAGCATTTAAACTCAACTCTCGATGTCGAATAGGCAGGGTTTCGGGATGAACTATCCTTGGTAAACAACATAAACACCTAACGGATCGCCACGTAACAATGCGTCGATTACTAGTCCTCACTACATCTACATCGATTTTGAGTAGGATTTTGACAACTTGAATCAAGACGTTATCTGGTTGGCTTTACGTCGGAGAGGCATCCAAGAGGAACTTATAGCTATTAAAGAGGCTACATATGAAGGGGGTGTGGGCGACGCGGCGCGGTGGTTAGTGTGTCGGACCACTGCGCGTGAGGTTCCATGTTCGAATCCCAGAAAACATCAAAAAGTTATTTTATAGTCCCACCTCTCGCGAACGTCTGACAAACATCTGAGAGTACTTGTTGTCACGAAAAAGCTTCTCAAAAATAAAAAAAATGCCCTTCGGATACGGCGCAAAACTGTCCATTCATGGGAAAAATATAACGCACACAACACAAGTGGGTTGTGAGAAGCTAGGACTAGGAACTTATTATGAAGGGATGTTGATGTCATGTTTTCTACAATTGCAAGGTGTCGGAGGACTTTGAAGAACAACACCCGAAGGAAGGTATGTTGAACTTTTCGTTGAGATAAACAATTTGACTCAGCTTGTAAATGAACCTTCACGCATACCGGACATTGCAAGTCATTCTGCCAACACTCTGGACTTGTTTCTTACCTCACACCCCGATAAATACGGCTTTGATGTTTTGGCGTCTCTAGGCCGGTCTGACCACAACATCGCATCGGCTAAATTCACGTACTCTGACCACTCAGTTAAAGAAAAAACTCACAAAAGAAAAGGATTCTCGTTACGAGAAAGCCAACTGGGACGGCCTTAAAAGTTTCTTTAGGAGTTTTAACTGGTCGCTATGCTTCCTCGATAGCGACGTGGATGCCGCCGCCGATATGATTACTGACACCATCCTCTTAGGTATGGATGCCTTTATTCCTAACAAAAAAAAAGCATCAAACCTAAGACAAACTCGTGGTTTGACCAGAGCTGCAAAGAGGCTATTAGGTTGAAAGAGGTAAGTTTTTGGTCTTATAAAGCCAACAAATCTGAGGATAACCGAAAATAGTTTAAACAATCCAGAAATGACTGCAATGCTCACATTCGACGTGTAAAATTCTTACATGACCAAAGATTGAGGCAAAAAATTCTACAATGTCCCAAAGGTAGTAAACATTTTTGGTTATTCGTCAAAAATATTAAAAATTCTGTCTCGTCTGCTATCCCAACGCTCATTTACAATAACATTCCAGCTGTCAGCTCCTTAGAAGAAGCCAATCTGCTTGCAGCTCACTTTGCAGCGAACTCCACCATGCCAGATAGTGCTTTGTCTCCGCCTGTACTTGAGAGCGTCAAATTTTCCGTGGGACAAGTCCACTTTCGCACTCGTACAGTTGCAGGAGTACTTAAAAGTCTTAACATACACAAATCAGCTGGTCCAGATGGCATCTCCCCCATAGTTCTGAAGAGGTGTTCTTCCACGCTGGCAAAACCTCTGCGTAAGCTTTTCTGTCTATCCTACTCTTCGGGCCTCTTTCCGAGTAGATGGAAAACAGCGTTTGTCCAGCCCGCCCCTAAAAAATTTCTTTCTCCCCGTCCAATTACCGACCCATTGCATTTACGTCCCTTCTTTCCAAGGTCATGGAAACGCTGATAAATTGTCAGCTTATGAAATATCTTGATTCACGAAAACTCTTCAATGACCGCCAGTATGGTTTTCGTAGCAACAGGTCCACTGGTGATTTGATGGCATATCTCACCGAGAAGTGGAACCAATCTCTACATCACTTCGGCGAAACAAAGATGGCTGCGCTCGATATTTCTAAGGCATTTGGCAGAGTTTGGCATCAGGCTCTTTTGTCGAAAATGCGTGCATATGGCATCGATAAGCCTCTTCTTCAATAGCTTAGAAATTACCTTTCGGGCCATTCAATACAAGTTGTCTTGGACGGCTTCAAGTCTGCAATTCACCATATAAATGCTGGTGTTCCCCAGGGCTCCGTTTTGTCTCCGACTCTCTTTCTCATTTTTATAAATGACCTCTTGTCTGCTACTTCTCATCCAATCCATTCCTTCGCTGATGACAGTATCCTCAGTTTTTCATATTCGTTCCCTAACTTACGTCCCTGCTCTTCGGCCGTAGAAGAACGACAACGTATGTTAAACACATTAAATTCCGACCTGGACAGCATAACCAAATGAGGTTCAATCAATAGAGTGGAATTTAATGCATCCAAAACTCAATGCTGTTTTCTGTCTCTCAAGGGAAACCAAGACCCTCAACCATTATCCATGAATGGTACTTGTATCGCTGAATCCGAAAGACTTGCCATTCTCGGTATGTGCATCAATAACCGTTTTCGATGGAACGATCACATATTCGAAGTCGCCAAAAATGCTGCAAAATGTTTAGGGTTCCTTAAGCGTTGCAAGAAATATTTTACACCGTCTGATCTGACCTCCATCTATAAGGCATTCATCCGCCCAAAGCTGGAATATAACGCCCACATCTGGTCTGGTGCACCCAAGACCGTTCTGCACATTCTAGATAGGGTACAGAATCACGCGTTAAAACTGATAGGTGATGGAAACATCGTGAACTCCATAATCTGACTTGAACATCGTAGAAATGTCTAGTGTCTCTCTCTTTTTTATCGCCTTTTTTATAAAAAATGTTCCAGCGAAATAGCCAGTTGCATTCCTCCCCTTCAAAACTTCACTCGCAATACGCGTCATGCTTCGAATGCACATCAGTTCACCCTCAAGCCCAACTTCGGACGTACTGTCAAATATAGGGATTCGTTTATAGGCCGAACAACACGTTTGTGGAACGAACTACCAGCCTCTGTATTTCCTAATCATTACAACTTTCAAACATTTAAAGCCAACGCAAACCGGCATCTTCTCTGTTCCTCTCCGCCCCCCCTTTTTCCCGTCCGCCCGTGCCGTGAGAAGGGTATTAATAATCCCTTTGGCACGCGCAAATTATAAAAAAAAAAAAAAATCCCAAACGGAGTACGACAGGAGTGCATACTTTCACCGCTGTTGTTTCTGGTGCTCATCAGCGATGTACTTCAATCAAATAAAATGGAATCAAATGGACCACTCGTATGACGCTTAATCTAAAACATATGGACAATGCTGACGATATTTGCGAACTTTCGCATAGGATAATGGACCTGCAGATATTTGTTTCGAGGGGTGACAGAATTTAAGTATGAAGTGAGTAAAAAATTAGAAAGTGTTTAAAATGTTAAAATAAAAGCTTATATATATTTTTTATTTTTTTTTTTCCGAGGATAGGTGAAAATCTTCAACAAGACACTATGAGGATCGACAGCGTGTGCTCATAGTAGCGTGGGATTCTTACCCACTAAAAAACCTCCCTTCAAAACATATTTGTTTTTATTTTTACTACAACTAAGTATTCGACTTATCAAGTAGTTTTCATTTCACGAAGTAAGGACGTTTTGCAGGTACATTCCCATTAGAAGTTCCTGCTAGCTCCGCAGTTTAGACGCGGTTACTTATCGCGCTAAGTCTAAAGGTTTGGTTCATTGTAGACGGCGTAATAAATTTCTTTTATCCAATACTTAGAGAACTGTAATATTTACGTGACTTTGTAGTCGACTTTTATGCTTTCTCGCATAGTTTTTGATTTCGTCTTCTATAGTTTTAATGCCAAGATCTCTATGGATATCGCCATTTCTAATATACCATGGCGCATTAACAATACCTCTTAGCACTTTGTTTTTAAAAGTTTGTAAAATTTTACTCTTACTTATTTTGGTACAACCTCAGAGTTGTATACCATATGTGCATACAGGCTTAAGCACTTGCTTATATAAAAGCAGTTTGTTCTCTATATTAAGCTTGAAATATTTTCCAAGTAACCAATACATTTCTCTATATTTATTATCTAGTTTTTTACGTTTTTTCTTTACGTGTGTTTTTTATTTCAGCGTTGCATTAAGTGTCATTCCAAGATACTTAGCCTCGTTTGCAAACGGGATTTGAACCGAGTTTGAAAAGATCGGCAAATTATTTATTTTCTTTTAAGTAAAATTTACATGAACAGATTTGGTCTCGTTGAGTGCGATTCGCCAAACCTTTGTCCATTCATTTACTCTATCCAAAACTTCTTGCAGTTTTTCTGTAGTATCTTCAACCATTTTACCTACTGCCGAGATAGCAGTGTCGCTGGCAAATGTAGCTAGCTTAGTGCCTTCTACTTGCGGTATATCACGAGTGTATAATAGATATAAAACTGGACCAAGAACCCTTCCTTGCGGCACCCCAGCTATTATTTCCTTAAAATCAAAATATTCGTTTCCACATTTGACGCGGAATAGTCTATTCGTAAGGTAGTTCTTCAAAATATTATATAGGTGCTCTTGCAGAACTTGTCGTAATTTAAACGTTAAGCATTCTTGCCAGACCTTTTCAAAGGCTTGAGAGACGTCAAGGAATACGCTTGAACAAATCTTTTTTTTTTCTTCAAGTGACTTTTCGATTACATGCGTTATTCTATGCACTTGTTCAACTGTAGAATGCTTACTTCTGAATCCGAATTGATGATCCGGAATGAGGTGCATTTCTTCTATAACCAGCTGTATTCGCCTAATCAATATTCTCTCGAAGACTTAGGGTATAATTGGAAGAAGCGAAATCGGTTTTTAAGACGTTTTTCATTCGGCGGTTTTCCGGGCTTAAGGACCATTATGACTTCGGCGACTTTCCAATTACTGGGAACATATTCTAGTCTAAGCGCGGCGTTTATAATGAACAGAAACTTAATTAGAGCTTTCCTTGGTAGGGCTTTAAGAACCTCTCCCGTGATTAGGTCGTATCCAGGAGCCGTCTTAGGTTTAAGTTTCTTTATTTCTTCCTTAAGTTCGGTTATAGTTGCATTTCTTATTACACTGTTGTCTATATACGACGTATTTATATTTTAAATATGAGCTTGTCCATCAAACGGTTTGAAAGTTTCATGCAGGTGGGTGGCAAAAACTTGCGCTTTCTCTTTATCATGCCTGGCCCATTCGTCTTGATTTCTCCTAATTGGCGCGGCTTAAATTTGAGGTTTTTAATACCTTTTATAGCCTTCCAAAGCAAATAATTGGAATCTTTTTCTACCGTTAAGCTTTCTAGGTAAGTTTGCATTTCCTTATTCTTAAGGTCTTTAATAGATCTTTTTAGTGAGTTGCACAAGCGGTTAAGATGTGCTTTATGTTGCGGAGCTCGAGTTTGTTGCCATTTTTTTCGCGCTTTTCTCTTCTCCTCAATCATCTCTTTTATTTCCTGTGGATAAGTTTGAAAGTAGCTGGCCGGCGTCTTCTTAGGTTTGGAAGTATTCTTCCATGCGGCATTCTGTAAGATTTCGACGAAGCGATCAACTTCAACTTCAAGTTCATATGGCGTTTTAAGTGATACGCTCAGCTTAATATTTGCTTCAATATATTTTTTTAAGCCATCCCAATTAGTTTTCGCGCTGGTTAATCTGACCGGTCCTACTTTTTTAAGCAGAGCATCGCTTATCGTCATAATGATTGGAGAATGATCAGAGGAGAGATCGAAGCCTTCTTCAACTTTTATACAGTTGCCAGATACTCCTTTAACAACAAAGAAATCGATCAGATCTGGTATCTTATTGCTATCAGTCGGCCAATATGTTGGTTTACCCGTCGAGTGAAAGTCACAACTGTACTGCATACCCGCATTATAAAGCTTTCTACCTTTCTGAGAGGCGTACCTTGAACCCCAGAATGGGTGTTTCGCGTTGAAGTCGCCACCAATAATAAAATTTGGTTTAAGGAAGTTGAAAATGTTTGTGAAATCACTTTCTTCAAGTTTACATCGCTGTGGACAATATATAGACGAAATGTTAAAGGCAAAATGTCTATTTCTAACGCGTACCGTGCTTACTTGCATTGCTTCTAATTCAGTCCTTACTTCCGCTGAGTGTTGGATAAATTCTTTTGAAAACAAGGATGATATGCCTCTGGTTCTTTCCGATGGGTGGAAGGCGTGATACACGCTATATCCCCTTATCTTAACATTCGATTGCTTTGTCAGATGAGTTTCACAGGCCAAGCATATATCAATGTCTTTTTCTCGTATAAATATTTCTCTCTTCGTATGAGCTCGTTGGCGTTCCAAGTAAGAATTTTAAGCGTTTCTTTCATACTCTGATTGAAGTGCGCGTGCTATGAATGTTGTTTTCTAATGCAACTAGTCTCTCGAAAATAAGTTTGTTGGTTTTGCATTGCTCTTCAAGTTTCGCAAGAATTAGGGAAAGAACATGGGATACTGGATTTTGTGAGCTACCTCTATCACCGTTTTCCAATGTCGCAGCTTTAGCAGGAGTCTTTACGTTAAAGTTTGGATGATTTCTTGCTTTGATCTCCCGTGAGCTGTCGGTCTTGTACTTGCCATTAACTGCCATTGCCGCTTGAGCATAAGACTGCACACCAATATTCGAGGATTTAGCTCCTGTCACATTTTTTCTACTACGTTTGGGTTTTTCTTCATTACCCGATCTTAAGAGAATATTGACGGATTTTTTATCTTTCGCTGGGTTTTTCGTAGCTATTTTGGGTCTATTTTTAATTAGTTTCGGATTCGTGCCCATGGAATTTTTGAGCGTATCGCACCTTTTTTGGAGCTCTTTCGCCACTTCGCAACCTCGATAGTTGCAGTTTATGCAAGTGGCTGGGGTTTTATTTATGTGACACTCATCTGAGAGATGTTTACCTGCGCATTTCACGCATCGCGGTTCTTTCTGGCAGTAAGTGTGCGTATGATTGAAACCTTGACAGCGCTTACACTGCGGGATCGATCTGGAGCTCTTACGCATAGGCTCGATTTTGACCACGATGTTCAGAATAGTCTTAATGCCATATAATACATCTTTATTTTCGACTTTATCAAAACTTAGCATGAAAAGTGGAAGTCCACGCTTTACCATTTTTTCCTGATCTCCCTCCGACTGTTGTTTCTCCTTCTTGATAATATTGACTGCATCAAGAATTTGAAAGCCTTTGCCTTGAAGGTCGTTCATTACAACTTCTTTAGTGCACGAGGGGTGGGGGTCTACAACACGCAGTGGTCTTTCTAACTTATTTTCATAAGTATTTTATACCACTGATTCTTCTCGGCATTAAATTTTTGGGACACTGCTCGGTAACCGTCGGCATCATCGGCATTGATTTTCCACGTATTGTTTCGGAGAGATGTCACCTTCAATTTCGATGCTAGAGTTCCTTTAAGAAGGCAATGCAACTTATTATAGTCTGTAATTCCAACTACGTTTATCGGTGGCGGAGGACGTAATTTTATTTGTTGTGGCTTTTCTTGCAACTCCTTGCACTTTGCTTATTTTTGTGGCTCGACTTCCGGTGAGGAACCGGCTTTGTGTTTTTTGCTAAGTCGTCTCTTTTCGATCCAATTCATTTCACGTGTTAGTTCTTCTTCGTCCGTCTGGTATTCGCGACTAGGTGATCGATGTGGGCTAACTGTATTTTCTTTTTGTAGATACGAGTTTTTTAAGGCATTATTTTCTTGCCTGAGTAAATCTACCTCTTTCTTAAGCTCACGATAGAGTAGCTCTATTTCGGTAAGCTTGGTACGGAGTACGTCGTTTTCCTCCTCAATGCTTTTTGATTTCACTACTCATTATAAATAAAAGGGTAAGATATATGAAAATTACCTTGGGTACGCATAACTCAGCTTTGACGTAACTCAGCGGTTTACAAAGACTGATAGACATTTACCCAAAAGCAAAGATTTTATTGAGCAGTTCCTGGTAAAGTTTTATCGACCAATTTTTATACATTCATCTGATGATCAAATTGAAATTGTTCTTAATACAAGTAACTACCTTCTAAGAAACTCTTTGCCACCGATAACTACTTTAAGATGCATCTATAGTATCCACTCCTACATTGTGCATAGATAAATATTTTGAAGTTCTTCAAAAACCAATTAAAAGTCTTAAAAAGTAAGCCCACGCATTCGTCATTAAAACGAAACTCGAACAAACTCTTGAACACACCGCCACCCAAAACCAAACCTTTTTAAAATGCATCTTCGCTTAGAACCATAATACTAAACTTAATATACAATATAGAACAATAGGCCACTTCCACGACTGCATCTCGTGCATACACTATTCTAGAAAAAAAATACAACCGAATAGCTGAACAACCAAAAAAAAAAGGGTTTGCTATTAAAACGTCATAAAATGCAACGTGACATTGAATCCCAACCTGCTCCACATAATAAAGAAAAGATCTCATTTTGAATATTAATCGAGACAACATGAAACAAGAGCGTTCCGCAAGTGTCATAAATCCCAATCAATGCCATTGGACGGGCTGCCTCCACCTTCACAATCCATAAACTCGTACCTACCATGATCTATTCCAGGGCCGAATGTGAACGCGGCGATATGTTTGTTCACACCATCAAAATGTCGTTAACAGTCCAAAACGTACTCGAACTGAGCGCACATTGCCTACGCACTTCATAAAACTTAAAATAATTTTAATTTTTCATCATATTCATCGTGCATTTTGATAAGGTGCGTGATTTGTCGACGTTTGCTTCTGTCTTACAATTGCCGCCTTTACCAATTTGCCGCATGTACGTATGTTTTTTTATTTTTTTTATTTAAAAATGTTGTAATTCATTTCAGTTCACAGTGAATGGACAGAATTTTTAGGGAAATTTATGAGCATAATTTAAATAAAAATTTTCACGGTCATTTGGGGTGGATACGCTTAATGATGAGTTAACAAAATAAAGGGGTGTCAGTGGAATACCAAATATGATTCGTTCAATTGTATTATAATTTCTATGTTATATACATTTTTATTAGATGATGTGATTTTTTTGCAATTTTACTAAAACTTTAACAGAAAGTTTAACAAATATCATGTTAAAAATTACATTCTGTTAGATAGGAAAAGTTGATAGGAAATGCTTGACTGGAACACTCAGACGCAACTGGTCCATTGTACTATCGGTGAGCAAAACCATGGTTTACCCATTGTATTGAAATTTCCTTGTCTTTCTAAGAAAGTCAGACAATCACTTCAGGGATGAGGAGCTTACAGAACTAGCACTCATCACATTAGCACAAAAAATCTGCCACCTGATACGAGCAAAAGCAGGACACTCACAGAGAAAATGTTCCGCAGTGTCGTCACCCTCTCGACGAATGTCGCGGAATGTAGTTTCACTCAAGCTTAGAACATTAAGATGTTTGGCGAAAGTGAAGTGGCCTGTCAAGAGGCCAATAAGTTGTCTGCAGTCTTTTCTGCTGACAGATACCAAGAAAATCGCTGATTTTTTTTAGACGTTTGGAAGCATTCCTCAGTTTACATGCTGGAGAGTCATAGTGTACACAACTCTGTTCGTGAGAAACCCAATCGTCAATGGAAGCCCTAACCGAGGACGCAGGTAGACCTTACGTAGGTTTGGGTTCTGAGAAAATCTCCTTTGAGCTTTACCTAGCAAGAGATCAAGTTCCAAGACCCCAATGTGACCTGGGGCCAAGATAACAAGCAAGTACACCCACCCTTCCACCTGTTCGTCACAACATAGTTCATGGCCATTAGGATTCCATAAATTTCCGCTTGGAAAACAGACGCATATGGTATTTGCCTAACGAAAAGTGAAGCCTAATGTTGTCGTCTCCCACATTTCATTCCGGGCTCACACTCTGGCCGAAGCCAGTCCTGAACACAAGAAAAGTGTACTTTAAATTTGCGCAACAGCGGAAGTTCTGGTGTCATTGCGTCAAAAGGTATATTCATGAGACAGGAAAAACTCCCGTGTGGATTATACCAAAATAAGGGCAAGGTGAAAAGTTCTCGGCCTGACGCAGAGATAGCGTTCCAATCAGCAAAAGTTTTTCCTGTCTGGGTGTACTTCTCATTAGTTCGTATGACAAGTTTCAACTTGTTCTCTCAAGTAGTTTGTTTACACGAATTTTTGCAGTAGACGTCTTGCGTGTTTTTCGTTAAAATGGATAAACTTGAATATCGTGCGGTCATAAAATTCTTCGTTTTGGATGGGTTAATCCATAAGGAAATTCATCCAAAAGTTTACGGGGACTCTGCTCCTTCCATTTCAACCGTTAAAAAGTGGGCAGCTGAATTTAAACGCGGTCGCACGTCTTTCGAAGATGACCCACGTGAAGGACGGCCAAAAACCGCAACCACACCCGAAACTATCGAATAAGTGCATGATATCGTTTTGGACGATAGGCGAGTGAGATAGCTGAGGCTGTGTGTATATCGGAAGAGAGGGTGCGAAACATCTTGCACAAAAACTTTGGGATGCGAAAGCTCTGCGTAAGATGGCTGCCGCATTTGCTGAATGTCTATCAAAAGCAAATGCGCAAACGATTTATGCGGCAATCTTTGGACCGATTCAATAGGGATCCGACCGATTTTGTGCGGCGATTTGTCACCATGGATAAGACATGGGTCCACCACTACACGCCAGAAACGAAACAGTAGTCGAAGCAGTGGGTGGAAGCCGGTGGTTCAGCGCCAAAGAAAGCGAAGTCATGGCCAGTGTGTTTTAGGATGCGAAAGGGATCCTGTTAATTGATTACCTTGAGAAAGGCAGAACAATTACAGGCGAATATTACTCCAACCTTCTTCACCAGCTGGGTGCCGAAATTCGCGAGAAGAGGTTTGGCTTGAAGAAGAAAAAAATCATCTTTCACCAGGACAATGCACCTGTACACAAGTGTGCGTTGGCGATGGGAAAACTGCGGGATTTGGGGTATGATTTGCTCGGCTATCCCCCCTATTCACCTGATTTGGCACCCTCAGTAGAACACGTTCTTTTGTTAGAGAAGTGGTTCTAACCCAGCGGTATCCCTTTTCGACCTGACTAACCCTCTGAGATCCATACATTTATCTGTATGGGTTTAATTCAGCAGCTTTTCTTTACAGATTCCCATGGTAAAAACAAAATGGGCACAATGGACAATTTCTTGTCTAAGTGAGCAATGACTTATGTTACAAGGCACACCAAGCCTATATTAGCTCCAACCTGAGGGTAGTAGAGGAAGCAGTCTTCAAACTTAATCACGATCTAGACATTATGCTTTCGGTTTAGTCGCGATAAAGCCAATTGCCTTGTAATCTATGAAAACTTACTTTCCATCTATTAAACTTGACAATAGGGATATCGAATAAGTTGACAGGTGCAAAATGGGTTCACCAATACTGCATGCTAACAATCACTGGGAAAATTTACGGCGTGCTCCGAAATCTGTTTAGATCGCAATGTTACACTCTATTAAACATAAGACCAATGCTTATTAAAGCTCTGATTATACCTACCTAAACATATAGCAATTAATTTTGTTGCGAAGTCAGTATTGAAAAGAACGAAAACTCAACGTAGGTTTTGCCATGTAACTCAGTGTGTCTTACTTACTTACTTACTTACTCAGGTTGCGCTACAGTTCGGGGTGAATCTGGGCCTCAACCAACAAGCCTCTCCATGTAGCTGGGTCTTTAGCTAATATCCTCCAGTTGCGCACTCCAAGTTGGTCAAGGTCCCCTTGAACTTGTGCGCGCCACCTACGGAGAAGAGGTTCTACTGCGTCGTCCCTCAGGATTAGATTCGAAAACTCTGTAGGCCGGAGCGTTGGTGTCCATTCGCTCTACATGTCCTAGCCATCTCAGACGTCCAATACGCAGTTTTTTGACTAGGTCCTTGTCGTTGTACAGCTCGTATAGTTCGTGATTGAATCTTCTCCTCCAAAACCCGTCGACGCCAACGGGACCGAATATCTTACGAAGAATTTTTCTCTCGAAGCGACCAAGGATATCTTCATTCTCTTTTAATAAAGTCCATGTTTCAGCGCCGTAAAGCTAGGACTAGGATGATCAGAGTCTTATACAGATTCTCCTTAGTTCTTCGAAATGGGGCTTTACTGTTGAATTGCCTTATTAGCTCAAAAAAACAATGATTGGCAAGAGTTATTCTTCGCTTGATTCATGCGCTGATCTTTTTTTTAGAGTTTATAGCAGAGCCAAGGTAGACAAAGTTCCTTACTACGTCGCAGTTATAGCTGTCCACTGTGACGTTCTGTCCAATTCGTTGGTGTTGATTGTTCCTTCTTGTTGACAGCATATACTTGGTTTTGCCCTCGTTTATCGCTAAACCCATTTTGGCCGCTTCCGCCTCAATGCTTGCAAACGCACCGGTGATAGGCCGCTGATTTCTTCCAATAATGTCTATATCGTCGGCGTATGCAAGCAGTTGTACAGACTTGTGATAGATTGTGCCTCCGGTGTTGGCTTGTGAGTTCCGCACAATCCATTCAAGTGCAATATTCAAGAAGTCGCATGAGAGTGCGTCACCTTGTCTAAAACCTTTTCCGACATCAAGGTTTCGGTGAGGTCATTACCGACCTTGATGGAGCAGCGACCAGAAAACATCGGCAGTTTTTTCGATTTTGGATCATTTCGTTACTAACGCAAACCATTGTCCTCAATACTGAATGATTAGTACTGGATTTCCATGGCGCTATTTAAGGTGAAACTCCTAATTCTTAGGTATGTTACTCGTAGCTTCTTGGTCTATATTTCCAATGATCACCCGCATGTTACCATAGTATTAAAAGTGCCACGGTGATTAGTTATCAGAACATAAGCCACAACTAGTCCACAAACTAATATCTGGCGCTTAATAGCGGAAATGCAGTGATCCAGATCCAGTGACAAAAACTCTCCTTTCTGTCATTCAAAAGTATTAAATTTCATTTGTCAACCACAGAAATCATAATCATTAGCGCAAATGAAAAAGGAAATAAAAATACAACTGTCTTATTGTTTCTCAAAGTGGAACCGTAAACCAAATATCCTTCACAAAATTTTTATGAAATAGAATCCGGGCTAACAAATAATAAATCGGGATATATCCCTACAACATGTTGTCATGTGTTTATATGATTTTTTTCTGTGTTCAATTGAACAAAAGGATAATTGAATTGTAAAATAATATTTTGTCACAGGATATGTGTCGTACGAATACCAAAAAAAAAGCCCCATAAAAAGAAGTCCTAAATCCGTATACCTACCCAAAAAATTGTCGCATCTGAGTATGTTTTCTTTTTTTTTTGGAACTCAAAAGACTTTATGTAATTATAATAATAATATATTAAATCCTTAATATTTTTACCTCATCAAAGTCGAGCGCTAAGCGGCATCCCTTAAGAGATAAAGATAAAAATCAAGTTGGTTGACAGCAGGGAATATCGTCCTTTTGTGCCGTTGTTCCAGTTCCTTCAATAATAAGAAAAATATTTAGTCCTTGTGGATGAATGCGTAAAATGATGATGCTGTCGCATAGGGTCTTGATTTTTTTTTTCAAGGGACCAAATCCCATTGAAACTCTCTAATGCGTAAGGATAATAAATTGTCAACAAATATAGAGAATACTTACCTACATTGGTTAGTGAAAAAAAGGAAAAAAAAAAGAAACACACGGTAATATGTCGCAGAAAAACTTAAAATTTCATGCTCTTGATTTTTGAAAATGATCCTTTTTGGAACGCAAGAATGAATGGACAATCAATTTGCAGTCTTGTCCCTGTTTGGCTAATGATATCATCGAAACGCAGTCGATACAGTACTGTTTCGTCATTGTGTGGAAAGGATCTTTCCGTGTTCTCTGTGTAATCCTGTGTGTTCCGTTGACAATGGCATCCTTTTTGGATAAATTTAATTGTCGTTAATTTTTTAGAGCTACTGTTAGCTAGGGGACATCATCTGTTACTCATTCTTAGAGATTATTGATGGCAAAGGTTCCTCTGTCATTGAATTTATTCGACAATTATAGAGCATGAAGATAATTACATGGATGGTGTAATGGTGGGTCGAGATGTGTCATATGTACTTGTAGTTTAGAGAGAGGAATTATTAGCCCATAGCAAAGTATACCTGGTCTATAGTCAATAAGACAAGTCATATTGAATTCGTCTCTGAATTTGAGTCTGAATTTGGTAAATTGAAAATTGTAAGCTTTTTATTTTTCCAGCACTTAGGCTGGCATTGGGGGCGTTGTTTGCCTTGAGTTCTGCTTTTGCGATTAAATTATGTTAGATTATGTGTTAAGCGCATTCGACGTTTGGAGATGTGGGCAGTAAAAAGCTGTAGTGTATGTAGCATGATCAGCAAAGGTTTTATCTTCTGAAATTTTTTAAGTCTGGTACCATTGAGCAATCATGTAACGTCTGCTGCAACATTGGCTTAGCTGGACACTAGAAGAAACAGTGTTCCTTCTATATACTAATTAATATCTATTTTAAGTTAAGTTGGAGAAAAAAAAGATTTCAGCTGCTGTTAGTGCCTGTTGTTGATTCCCAGAATCATCCTGAGCTCAGAATATATTCTAAACTAACTTTGTTGACAGTTCGTCCAGATCATAAAAGAACTGTTTCCTGAGGAATACCGTCCTCATTCTGCTACAGCTTGGGTATTCACTAGAAAGTGCTTTCCTCTGGGTCATACAGTTGTATTTAAATGCAATCTCTTCAGTGGGCTTAAACTTTTAAGTACAGTTATTAGAAGTGTTAAGTGTGTTCTATTGTTGTATTATATCCACAGCTTCCTTGAAATGAGGAATAATACGATGACGCTCCAACTCTCTTTAGCGAGTTTTTGAAAGCCTAAGGTAATACTGGATGTTACGAGTGGATTTTGGAGCCGTGGTAAAGTGTTAGGTAGTCCGACTCCGCGTACAATTTTGGTCAACTTGTGATAGTGCGGTGGTCTATCTGATGCTTTCTTGAGCTTTTTCTTCAGCTGACCATCAAAACAGACATGCAAATGTTAGAATGGGTCCTCGAACGGCCATGTTTACATCAAATCAATGGTGCCGACCTTGGGCCTCCATCTCTTTCTAAGAATCCTGCCTCTTGTATAGAACCCCTTTAAAGATTTCTTTATTCTTTGCATACATCCATATTAATTTGTTTTTAGGAGGTTTGTAGACTACGTTTATTTTCAAGGTATTACACGTAGGTATCATTCTTTATTAGTGAATATAACTGCTTAGTTATCTAGAGGGGTTTATTTTCAATTTGCTTCCTTTTGTTCAGTTACTCAAGGCGTTTAAATCTTCGATCGCGGGCATCAATTGCCTGTTACTAGCATAACAGAATAATCGACACGCTGCAAACCATCTTTCAATATAATTTATAGCACTGAATGTCAGAGCGTGTGCTTCGTACTTTTCCAGCATCGAACTCATGAGTCTCCGTTTGAACAGTATTTGCTTGTCTTATACAGGCTGGGCCAACTACAAGTTTTTTTTTTTAAAATGCAATAAAATGAACAAAGTTAAATTTTGTCCGTGTATTATGGCTTTATTAGTAAGAACAAATATTCCCATTAATTATGAAATACAACGTCGTGCAAGTGGCTGCCTCGGCTGGCCTCGCAGTAGCGCATTCTATCACTCCAATTTTCCAAGACCTTGTTGATGGTTTCGGGCTGTAGCTCACGGATTGCTTCGATGATATTGGCCTTAAGTACTTCAATCGTTTCCGGATTGTTGGCATAACATCGGTCCTTCACGGTTCCCCACAAAAAAAAGTCCAAAGGGGTCAAATCACAGCTCCGAGGCGGCCAATTGACATCGCCAAGACAGCTGATAACACGATTTGGGAATTTGGTGCGCAAAAGACCGATTGTGGCATGGGCTGTGTGGCATGGCGCGCCATCCTGCATGAACCAGAGGTCGTCCAAATCCATGTCTTCAATTTCAGTAAAAAATAAAGTCGTTAACATGGTGTTACATCGCTCACCGTTGACCGAAACGTTGTTTCCAGCCTCATTTTCGAAGAAAAATGGTCCAATGATGCCACTACTCCACAATCCGCACCAAACTGTCACTCTCTGTGGATGCATTGGCTTCTCGACAATAACGCGCGGGTTTTCCGAGCCCCAGATGCGGCAATTTTGTTTGTTAGCGTAGCCGCCGAGATGAAAATGTGCCTCGTCAGAAAAGATGATTTTTCGCCCAAAATCGTTGTCCAATTCAAGCTGCTCTAAGGCCCAAACTGCGAAGCGATAACGAAGCGGATGGTCGTGCGCTTGTAATTGCTGAATCAATTGGACCTTGTAAGTGAATAATCCCAGATCTTTGTGCAGAATTCTCCTCCGGCTAGTGCGTGAAATTTTGAGCTGTTGAGATTGATGACGAGTTGATGTTCGTGAATTGAGTCTCACACTCTCAGCTACAGCAGCCACATTCTCATCTGTGCGCACCGTACGACAACGGGGACCATGAGTGTTGTCCACTAGCTACCAGTCTGATGAATTTTTTTCACAAACTTGCGTACAGCAGGCGCGGTGGGTGCTTCATTTCGGCCACAACTTCTTTTCAAAAAACGCACTGTTTGAGCTACACAGTACTCACTTTGGAAATAAGTTTTCAATATTTTCCAATATTGTTCAAGCATAAAGTGACTCATTTCGTTCCGCGGAGGTAAGATACTGACTTTCTGTCAAGATTTCGAGCGGAAAACAGCTGTCAGTGTCAAAATAACCTATGATTTAAAAAGAAATCACTAGATGGCCCACCCGTTATATGTATTTTTATTATTCCCAAAGGCCCCTTCTATGTTCAGGAAAGCCGGTAGACTGAATACCTTATGTTAATGCTATATTTCGATTGTTCGTACTACTTCATGCAAAGCTGTCTCTACCGATCTGTTGAATGTTCGACTGATGAGATATTTCTTCGATTTATTTTCGGGATGAATTGAATGTCTAATATTCTTAAAGGATTTGCAGGAGTAGGGAGATGGTTTTTATTGTCCTGTTGGCCTTAAGAGTCTCATTACTGGGCTTTTCCGCTCTTGGTATAAAAATACCCTAACTTATGACAGCTTTATTGCAGTTGCAGAGGTCGTTTATTGCCAACGTATAACTAGGATTTTATAATCTTAGTGCTAGCTATTGAGTTCTGAATAAGGTTGTTGAAGGATGCGACGATTCATTGGGTAAGTCCATGCGTCCAATTGGTCATCTACGGCAGGATAGTCATCATTATCAGTGTAGTCCAGTTGTTTTAGGTAAGATGTGCTTGTCCCTTGTATGTCGCTATTGTTAATTCTATAATGCGTTTATGACGGCAATAATATCCACAAAATGAAAGAAGCTAATAGTATGCAAACCTAACTCATTTGTAACTTTAAAATTATTAGATCCAAAACCCATATGTACAATTTTTAACAGCATTGCTGTTGTTAGTCAGTATTTGCCAAGAGAAATATATTCATAATTCCTTGCTTTCGTTCTAATGATACTGAAGTATCCTTTCAACAACATCGCTTTGATATAATATCAAATTATAGTTCAGTGAATAATATACTAAGAGCTTAATAATGAAAGAACATGGAAACAGGAAAGAAATGTTTGGAATGTGTTCTTTATCAAAGGTCTAATGTTGGTGTGGCTTCCGCTTTTCAATTCACAACGTAATGCTATTATTTACTATTTCAACTACACTTGCAGCGACGATGGATTTGTGCTTATGCCATACTTAGATACAAATAAAAATAGGTTCTCAAAGATACATATAAAATGCAGTGTTACTGCACCACCTAACACCCAACCCGTGAATGTCATACACATCTAGGTAGGTATGCCGCAAAACATTCTAACTTATCCTTTAGTTTTCCAACAGCAGAAGATAATCCTTTTTGGGTATTATTTTCGCATAACAGAAACATGTTAGGTGATTTGCATTCATTTTATATGTGTGTTCTTTATAGAGTAGGTATACATGGTATGGTATGCATACTATACTTATTTGTGGGTGGGGTTTAAGGAAGCTTTAGATGGAATTGTTTCGGTATACATTCGCGTTGTTGGTGTTAAATTTTGCATAATTGCACTACAATGGATTTTCAAATAATGTTGTGCATTTTTTTTTCTCTGTTTTGAAGAATTTTCTTTATTTAACACGGATATATGTACATTGCATAATAGATATTTATTTGTCATTGTCTTACTTTTTCCATTTACTGGGTGTTTTATAATGAGATTATTTGTAGTGAAACAACGTGATTTATGCGTTCTGCATACCAATAGAACGTTAAGTATTTGCAGACCATAAGTCATTTAATTTAATTAAAAAAAAATGCTGTTGATGGATTCATAGGGGGTTGCTATTTAATTTTACGTACACTTATTTAAATTCGTTTAATGAGCTTTAGAAAAGGTCATAAGATTGTTTAGAAGAGAAGTACAATAATAATCTAAAAGTGGTTCCAGTTTGAAATATAATTTCTGCTGCATTTTTCACTCTTTAAGGGGCAGGTATTGGTTTCATGATAATTATTTAAACCGGGAAGATACATATATTTAAGAACCTTAGTTCATATCGCGCATTATGTAACAGCTGTGGAGTTAAAAATATCGGATTTCAATCTTTCAAATTAAAATACTAAAGAACTTTGCGCAAATAAGCCGATTTTAAATTTGGCAGTTTTAATAACTTCTACCCCCATGACACAGCTGGGGAGATTTTATATCATTGGAGATGGGACTGAAATTGAATGGAAACTCCATCCTGGATTTCACTGAATTAAGAGATTGAATTGAAATCGAATTAAAATGGGATTGTATTTGACACTTCCTACTGTGAGCATGGAATTATGTAGATGGGACAAACTTGTAACCCTAATCCGCTATTTGATCTAATGACGTTACTGCATCCATTTTTACAGGTATGAATTCTCCTCGAATTTGTAAGCAAGAATAAAATAAACATAACTATACAGTCCTAAATGTTCAACATTTATAACCGATCTTCAGAATTCTCTGACTCCTCTGTAAGATAATTCTTTCTCTTCTTTCTTTGTCCGTCAAACTCGAACTCAATCTTTCGAACAGAGCTAAAATGCAAAATTTCAAAACAATCTTGTTTAGTTCGATCAGTGCTACCATGAAATTCAATTCGGATTGAATTCTACACGTAAACGCGGTGCATATGCGAAATTCAATCGAGCCGAAATCCTTTCATCCCTCTAGGACAATATGGCGTCAATAACCCCAACGCGTCATCTTGCTCGGAGTTCTGCAATACATTTAAGCTATCTTCAGCTCATCCCTAAGGACATTGGTTCGTTTTCAATCGTTTTGCAACACGTTTCTTTAGGACGACCCACTACTACCTGACTGATTAAGTCGATTTCACTGAATAGCATATTTTGCAATGGAATTGTCTTCGTGCCGTAAGGTATGACCGATCCACTGCTACTTTCTTCTCTGTATGGAGATGCTTAAAGATTTCTGACCCAATCCCTGATAAAACTGTTCTGAGCTCTACTGGCAGCAGCTAATAAGATTAAGTATAGCGGATCAGTAAAACCAGCCGGAGTTGATCAACAGAAAGGGCGTTGTCTCCCACCACGACAATGCCAAACCACATACATACCTCTTTGGTGACCCACCAAAAACTGAGAGAGTTTAGCTGAGAGGTTTTGATAATTCCATCGGATATTCCAGATCTTGCACCATCGGATTACCATTTGTTTCGCTCCACGCAGAATATCTTAATGGTGTAAAGTTGAGTTTCATAACGGACTGCAAAAATCACTTGCCAGAGTTCTTCGCCAAGGAATCCCAGAAGCCCTAAGATAACGCAACAGGCGCGAACGCACGGGGGGTTTTGGGGGTTCAAACCCACCCATCTATGAATATATCTGTTGCTCATTAGAGTATCTGGATGTACAAAATATGAAAACCGAAGGAGTCAAACCTCATATTCTACTTGCTGCTATACAAACTTCCCAATTTATAATATCCTTAACAGTGATTAAGCCAAATTTCAGCCTAATGAAAAATTTAAGTGAACTTTTACAAAAAAAAAGAATGTGATCTCAGCTGCTGTATGGAATATGCAAACCATTTACCTGAGGAAGTAAATGAAATGCGTCAAAACTCCGAAGGTAGATTCAGTCACACATTTGCTGGAGCTAAAGAAATGGCAGACAAAATGGATATTCAATTAGTAGTCCCGCGGCAAGTTATAAAACAAAAGAACCGTGATAACTATGAAGGAGGTCCTGACGAATATTTTCGTCGGTCCATCTTTGCTCCTTTTTTGGACCGACGATGTAACTAAGGACTAGATTTCTTACTTACTTACTTTACTTATATCCTTTAACCCCTCGGGGGGCATAAGGCGTCAACCACGCCTGCGCGCCATCGTGTTCGGAGTTCTGCAACGCGTTTGAGCTACCTCCAACTCATTCCTAAAGAGCTCGATTCCTCCTCAACTGTTCTGCGCCACGTTTGCCTAGGGCGTCCCGCTATTCTGCCTGCTTGGGTGAGCGGATTTCACTGCATGGCGTATTTGGCAATGGAGTTGTCTTCGCGCCGTAGGGTGTGTCCAATCCATTGCCACTTTCTTCTTCGTATAGTAATGCTTATAGGTTCTCGGCCCGTTCTCAGATAAAGTTGTTCGTTGGAGATGCGGTTCGGCCAAAAAATCCTCAAGATGATTTTTATGCATCTGTTTACGAAGACTTGCAGCTTGCGTGTGTTAATAGTGTCCACCTTCCAGATACTGCACCCATAAAGCAGCAGCAGATTCTACGTTGGAGCGAAACAGTCGTAGCTTGGTTCTTAAGCTGATAACATTGCTTCTCGAGATTTTGGATAGCATTCCGAACGTAGCTTTAGCCTCCCGATTCTGCTGCACACATCCAGTTCGGTGCCACCGCGATTAGCCGAGACGACACTTCCTAAATATAGAAAATTATGAACTTTCTCGACTTCCTGTCCGGCAATGCTAAGTTGAGCGCGGGTATAAGAAGTGCTCAGGGCTTTTGTTTTGGCTGTGTTTATTTTTAGCCCCACTTTGTTTGCCTCAGTTTCTAGATTTTGGGCCATCAAATGAAGATCCATTATCCGATGTGAAAGTAGACAAACATCGTCAGCGTAATCTAGGTGTTTAAGGTAAGATGTCATAGTCCAACGAATTCCATAATTAGCTTCCGTCAATGCTGCACGGAGTACATCGCTGATAACCACCAAGAACAATAGTGGTGACAGTATGCACCCTTGACGTACTCCACGTTGGACTTCAAAATCGCCCGACACCTTACTATTGTGCACGACGTGACACTTGCCGCCCTCGTATGTAGCCTTGTTATTGCTATAAGTTTTTCTGGAATGCCTCTCTTGCGCAAGGCCAACCAGATAGCATCTCGATTCAAGCTGTCGAAAGCCTTCTCGAAGTCGATAAACAGTAAATGAAGCGGAGACCTATACTCAACGCATTGTTCGATTATGATCCGTAAGGTGTTTATGTGGTCGATGCAGGAGGATCCAGCGCAAAAGCCTGTCTGTTTGACATTGAGAGTTGAATCTAAATGTTCTTTAATTCGATCTAGAATTATTTTAGCTATTATTTTGGCTACAGCTGGAAGAACGCATATACCTCTCCAGTTACCGCACTCCATCAAGTTGCCCTTCTTTGGAAGCTTAACGATCATTCCCCTTTTCCACTCCTGTGGAAATTGTTCACTATCCCAAGCTCTCCGTATCAGCGGATACAGCAAATCTGCCGATGTATTTGGCGCCGCTGGAAATAGCTCGGCAGGGATGCCATCAATATCCACAGCTTCGTTCTTCTTGAGGGACTTTATTGCTGCTATTATTTCAGTTTTACTGGGAGGTACGGTGCGAATTCGGGAATTTGTTGCTTCGAACTGCTCATTCGAATTCAAGATCATACCGCCATCGTCTAACTGATTTAGCACTGTAGCAAAATGTTCTCTCCATCTAATGAGTGGATCCTCATCCCAAATCAGAAAGTTACCGTCTAGACTCTTCACTGGATGTTGTTTGACCACCAGTTTCGACCACCAATGAGCTCCTTAGTGATGTTGTAAACAGTCCTACTGTCGCACCTACTCGCTGCTTCTTCAGCCCTTGAGGCCAGTGAGTTGACATATTGACGTTTGTCACGTCTCACGCTACGCTGCACTTCTTTCTTCTTCGCACGGTATTGGGCTTCAAGCTCGGTTCTCTCTACTGCTGAGGCCGCTGCAATCTGAACCTTGATTGCTGTACGCTCATCGATCCGTCTCCAGGTGTCTGCAGAAAGCCATGTGCGGTGGTGTTTCTGCTTTTTCCCGACATACGTGCGCGCCCCAGTCGCAAAAGCATTTTTCACAGCCCTCCAGTGGTCATCCATGTTCTCTTGCAATATGCTGCTGATTGCTTCTGCTTCTAAGGCAAGATGATCCCTGATCTGTTGGCGCACTTGGGGAACCTTGAGCCTGTCGATATTAAACCTGGTGATGTTAGTTGGCTAGTCAAACGGTAGTGCATGCGATCATATGAAAACAGAAGCGTTTTCACTCAGCTGAGGCCTACCAACTCCTACTCTCAACCTCCACGCGGTGACAGCCGGGTGCCTAGTACCTTAATCCAAGAAATGGGTAACCAACCCCGTTTGGTGGATTCTTGGTGGCAGCAGATGAGAGAGGGGGGGAAGAGTGCTTTTCTCACTAGAGCACTTCTTCCTGTTCCAGGCGGCAGCGGACGAATTCCCTAGACGGAGTCAACGGTGGCGTCTATAGTTCCAGTTAGGTTGAACTTAGTGAATACCTTGCGCGAGCTGCTTCGACGTATTCGGATCACAGGTCGGTAAGGAATTTCCAATGTTGGTCAGGACATTGGAATAGAGATGGTGGCGGAGGAGCCCTTAATGGGCCAACGGCAGCGCTCATACTCCCGTAGTGGACTACTGGCACCGGTGTACCCGGCCCCTCGTCCTAGGGGAATAATTAAGGAACTGGCCCTCCAGGTTGGGGGTTGTGCCGTCGGGGTAACTTCCCTACCACGTAAAAAACGCATGGTTCCGAAACAACCAAAAGCCTCGGATAAGGATGACCCAACTAATGACGACCCCAGCAAACGAAATAAGGACAACGACCTTCGGATCTGTACGTGGAATGTTCTGTCCCTTTACAGACCACGTGCAGCCGAACAACTAGCAGAGGCCCTAGACTGCTATAAAGCAGATATTACCGCCATCCAGGAAGTGCGATGGGATGGGCCAGGCAAAAAGAGGATGAAAAACTGTGACATCTACTACGGTGATTGCTACAGAGGCAACAGGCAACGCTTATTCGGATGCGGATTTGTCATACGCGGCAGACTTAGGCAAGAAGTCTTAAGCTTCCGACACGTGAGCGAGCGTATTATGACTTACCGGATCAAGGCTAAATTCGCTAACATAAGCCTAATATGTGTTCATGTCCCCACGGAAGAAAAGGACCCTGCCACCAAAGAGTGTTTCTACGAGCTCCTCGACAAAACATACGAGCAATGTCCTAAATACGACGTTAAGATCGTATTGGGCGATTTTAACGCCAAAATGGGAAAGGAGGACGTCTTCGGTAGAGCAGTCGGTAAGCATAGCCTACACGACACCACGTCTGATAACGGACTAAGGCTAATTGATTTCGCTGTGGAGCGAAATGTCACCATAGCAAGCACATGGTTTCCTCATCTCGATATTCATAAGCAGACATGGCGGTCCAATGATCATGTCACGATCAACCAAATTGATCATATTGCGATCGACGCAAGGCATGCCTCCAGTATTCTGGATGTCCGGACCTTCCGAGCGGCCAACATAGACTCGGATCATTACCTTGTTGTAGCCAAGGTACGAATGCGGATATCCCAATCTGAGCAACAAAGAAGAATTACTGTGAGAAAATTTAACGTCGAAAAGCTACAATCGCAAGAGACCGCCAGACTCTTCGCTGAACGCGTATCCCGAAATCTCTCAATCACCCCTATACCGCCAGCATCAAGTGCCGAAGACCAGTGGCAACGCTGCCAACATGCCATCAGAAACGCCGCGACTAATGTGCTGGGTCTCGCTCGCCCACCACCGCGAAACCCCTGGTTTGACGAAGAATGCCGGCGAGTGCATGCAGCAAAACAAGAGGCATACAAAGCGGCGCTGCAAAGGAAGACGAGAGCTGCTCGTGAGCTCTACGAGCAAAAGAGACGGGAAGAACATCGGCTTCTCCAAAAGAAGAAGAAAGAGCATGAGAAGCGCGCGTTTTAGAATATCGAGAGTCTATACTCCAGGAACAATGTACGGAAGTTTTACCAAAAGGTAAAAAGAACGTGTCAGAGAAGTAATACCCGTACAGAAACCTGTAGAGATGAGAATGGAAACCTCGTAGTAGAATCACAGTCGGTGCTGAGAATATGGAAAAACTACTTCTGCAGACTGTATAACGGCGACGAAGACCAACATCCCGCTGTCAGGCAGAATGAACCATTCAACATGGACGATGATAGTCAAAATTTCCGTCCACCTGACCAAAACGAAGTGAGGATAGCAATATCCAAGCTAAAATCGAACAAGGCTGCTGGACCTGACGGTTTACCGGCCGAACTTTTCAAGGCAGCTGGGGATGAATTGGTAGAGTGCATACACCAACTCATTTCTAATATTTGGTCAGAGGAGTGTATGCCTGATGAATTGAATCTCAGCATCGTTTGCCCGATCCACAAGAAAGGAGACCCCCTCAACTGCGCCAATTATAGAGGCATCAGTCTCCTCAACATCGCGTACAAGATCTTTTCTGCGATATTGTGTGAACGCCTGAAACCTTTTATCAACAGCCTGATTGGACCCTATCAGTGCGGTTTCAGGCCAGGAAAGTCCACCATCGATCAAATCTTCACACTTCGGCAGATCCTGGAGAAAACCCAAGAATTCCAAATCGATACTCACCACCTCTTTATCGATTTCAAGGCCGCCTATGACAGCATCTATAGAGAAGAGCTTTATAGAGCCATGTCTAGTTTTGACATCCCTGCCAAACTTGTCCGCCTGTGCAGGCTGACGATGGAGAACGCTCGCTGCTCCATCAAGGTCGGTAATGACCTCACCGAGACCTTTGATGTCAAAAAAGGCTTTAGACAAGGTGACGCGCTGTCATGTGACTTCTTCAATATTGTACTTGAACGGATTGTGCGGAACTCACAAGCCAACACCGGAGGCACAATCTATTACAAGTCTGTACAACTGCTTGCATACGCCGACGATATAGACATTATCGGAAGATCTCAGCGGGCTGTCGCCGGTGCTTTTGCAAGCATTGAGGCGGAAGCGGTCAAAATGGGTTTGGCGATAAACGAGGGCAAAACCAAGTATATGCTGTCAACTAGAAGGGAAAACCAACATCGACGAATTGGACAAAACGTCACCGTGGGCAGCTATAACTTCGAGGTAGTAAGGGACTTTGTCTACCTTGGCTCTGCTATAAATTCAGCAAACAAAATCAGCGCAGAAATCAATCGAAGAATAACTCTTGCCAATCGCTGTTTTTTTGGGCTTATAAGACAATTCAACAGTAAAGCCCTCTCTCGAACAACTAAGGAGACTCTATATAAGACCTTGATCATCCCAGTCCTGCTTTACGGCGCTGAAACATGGACTTTATTAAAAGAGGATGAAGATATCCTTGGTCGCTTCGAGAGAAAAATTCTTCGTAAGATTTTCGGTCCCGTTTGCGTTGACGGGTTTTGGAGGAGAAGATTCAATCACGAACTATACGAGCTGTACAGCGACATCGACCTAGTCAAAAAACTGCGTATTGGACGTCTGAGATGGCTAGGACATGTAGAGCGAATGGACACCAACGCTCCGGCCCGCAGAGTCTTCGAATCTAACCCCGAGGGACGACGCAGTAGAGGGAATTATCGCCGTAGGTGGCGCGCACAAGTTCAAGGGGACCTCGACCAACTTGGAGTGCGCAACTGGAGGCAATTAGCTAAAGACCGAGCTAAATGGAGAGGCTTGTTGGTTGAGGCCCAGGTTCACCCCGAACTGTAGCGCCACCTAAGTAAGTAAGTAAGATGTTAGGTAGGTTTGAGCGGTTGCTGTTGACGGATGCAGTACGAAGGCGTAAATGAGCTACCATAAGATGGTGATCTCGTTCTTGTACGAAGACTGCTCCACGTCTGTTTCGGACGTCCAGGAGACAATATCTAAAGCGGCGACTGGTCGCAATGTAATCGATCTGGTTGGATGTTCGTTGCCTATCAGTAGAGACCCAACTGATCTTGTGGCAGGTGTTATGCTTAAACAGCGTACCTCCGATGACTAGGCGGTTGGTATTGCAGAAGTCCACAAACCGCTCACCATTGTCATTACGGTCTCCCACGCCGTGAACTCCCATCACGTGCTTAAGCATGGTGTTGACGCTACCCACCTTGGCATTGAGATCTCCCATCACCATTACGATGTCCCCATTAGGCGATTGGTTATAGGTGGCGCTTAAGCGGCTATAAAAATTATCCTTTTCATCCCCAGTCGCGTCTAGAGTCGGAGCATAACACTGCATGATGGTAATTTTTCCAACTTTACTCTGAAACCTAGCTGTCAATATCCGGTCACTATCGTGTTTCCAGGATATGAGGCTACTACGTGCTGCTGGAGTTAGCATGAGTCCTACGCCGGAACTCCGTGCACTTCCAGCTGGTTTACCAGAGTAGAGCATGGCAGTGTTGTTTTTTCGGGAGATGTATTCCCCATGTCGATTTTATACCGTGCGAATTCGCGCTCCAATTGGAGGAATCTGGCGTTATAAGGCCCTTCCTTGAGTGAGTCCAGGAGGGTCTTGACGTTCCAGAATCCGATCGTTGTCCGTGTTCGATAGCCAAAGGTCGTCAACAAATTATCAGTCCTTATCCGAGGCGATAGTATCCGTTTCGGAGCAATAGTTTGTTTTACGGTTGCGGATCGCTGGGCCACAGACCAACCGACACTTATCCTGTTTTTTGGCGCAGGAAGCTCGCCATTCGCTAGCAATTTCCGAAGAAATTCCCAGATGGCACCACGAAGAGGTGAGAGTATGGCTTACTAACAGAGCTGCTAGGTTTTCGGCTGCAGTGGCTTCTTCTCGTTACTTAGCGGACCAACACCTATCGGGAGATGCCGCCACTACGAGGCCTTTGTTAGTCGTTTACCATCTTCCTTGCATTTCGATTAAAAAAAAAAGGTGGTAACATTTGATTATTCAATCAGCTATGTTTGCATAATAAAAATTTTTTGAAAAATTAGATGTATTTTGCAATTTTACTTTGAAAACGTCGAAAATACTGCAAATGCTCGTGAAGAGATTTGTGCTGTTTATGTTGAAAGTATTTTATCAGAAGCAATAGCCAAAAGATGGTTCGCTCGATTCCAATTTGGAAATTTAGATGTCAAGGATGTACCCCGCTCTGGACTACCAACGGCTGAAAAGGTCGATGAAGTCCTGAATCCCACCAAAAACATACATGGAAGATAATAGGCCAACTTCTCGTCAGGACTGAGTATTTTGTTGTCTGAAAAAAATAACTGAAATGCAGAAATTATCGCAAGCTTCTGCCTACACGTTCTTAGTTGTGTTTTGATAAGCACAGAAATATATTGTGTGAAATGATAAATTTCAGAAATGAAATGATGATTTCAGATCAAACTTTGCTCATTTCTTTGAAACTTGCCAAGTTTGGTATTTTTGATTTTCAAGTGTCTCAATATTGCTCAGTTCTGTAATGAAAACTTGCCAAGTTTGGTCTGTGATAGCTGCTAATAGCGTGTATACAAGGAGCTTGGCATAGGTAATTTTTACATTTCATTTTTTTTGATAAAAAATACACAGTCCTGACGAGAAGTTGACTTACACATGTATGTTTTTGGTGGGATTTTATAACTTTTTGTTCAGACACTTATAAAAACAAGTGATATTTAGTTACAGCATCTAAAATGTCTGTTACTGACGTTTCCTTTTTCTTTATCACTTTTAGAAACTGACTTTCGCATGGTAGCCATTTTTCTTTTCACATAATATGTGTCGGGTGATTGGGCCTTTGCAAGGTTTTTGGACGCAATGCGCCTATTTATCTACGGTTTTTCTGACTCTATTTCTTTCATAAATTATCAATTCTAGGTCTTTTCGGAATGTCGATCTCAGCCTGTTATATTCTACAACTGTACTTTCTTGGGCTTTAATTTGACTAAGGTCGAAATTAATGAAGGGAATGGCGTCTAAATGTTTGACTCTTGAAAGAGCAACGTAAGCCAGACCACTAGAGAATATAGAGCAACCAATATCGAGGGCTGAACTGTCCAGACATTGATCTTCCCTCCCGTTTCACCGCTACCGAGCTCACTGCTCTCTGCCCTTCACGTTTCCGTGTGTCGCGTCGTTGCGTCGCCGCAATCAAAGTAGATTAGATTAGATTAGAAAAGACTTTATTTAGCAAATTCAGGATACATATTACACGGTTTTGTCTTTAGTGCTATAGAAACCGTCGGTCAGATTGACATAAGTAAAATAATAGTAAAATTCAGCAAGTTCAGAAAAGAAGATAGTTACAAAGTAATGTAGATAACTTCAATTTCAATTATTATGATTAAGTGTTATAGTTGCGTTAAAGTAGAGAATAAAAAAAAAATAAAAAATAAAAAATATTAAAAACTTTCTGTTAAAATTTTCCTTCGATATATTAATGAGTACTGAATAAATCTAAAAAGTGTGCTCCAACCTTTGGCTCCATTTAAAATGCTTAATATTTCTTCTTCTCCTAAAAAGTTCGTTTCGAACACAGCTCTCCCAATTTCACGTAAGATTGGACACTGGCCAAGGAAATGGAAAATGTCTTCTCTAACTCGCATATTGCACATTTCGCAGTAGAGTGGCAGGTCCGGGCTATGAGGTACATAATTTAAACGCAGTATTTCACCTCTAGCTCGGAAGACAGTTGAGATCATATTCAATGAATAATTCGCATAAAAGTAATTTTCTGCACACAAATTTAAATTCAGTTTGGAGTAATATTGCCTATGCTGCGAAGATCTTGCTAAACTAATATACTCTTCTCGTGATTTTGCGTCTATAGATGATAGCAGCTCATATAGCTGTGTACGTAGAGCACCTGCATTATTCACGACCAGCCGCAGAGGAACTCCGTAGGACTCAGAGAGTAGTGTCCAATCATTTATGAAATTAAGATGGTATGTGACCAAGAATTTTTCAAACCTGCGGATGAGTCTTGAAGAATCAATTTGAAGGAGCTTGAGGATGTAATCAAAATGCAGTTTGAGTGTGTCTAAAAACATGTTCGGCAAACCAGTCTCAATATGTAGCATATAGTTTGGCGTTGTGGATGGTAGTTTGAACATCCGCTTTAGGAACAAGCGGAGCAATTTTTCTACTTCTTCGAATTGTTTATAACCCCATACTGTGCCGCATACAACATGATGGATTTGAAAACTGCTTGAATCAGCTTGTATTTTTCTGTATGTCCAATATGCCTGTTTGACATACAACTTTAGCTTCGGAAAGTTTAGACGTGGGGTGCTTTTTGAAGCTAATATTGCTTCTAAGGGTTACACCTAGGTACTTGAACTCCTTTACTAAGTCCATCTCTTGTTCTTTAAAGTACCATTTTCATTTGCAGCATATCTTCCGAGCCCTTTTTGGAAAATCATGGTTTTGGACTTTCTTGTGTTCATAGTTAGGTTCCAAGTGTCACAGTATCTCTCCAACTTGTTGATCATTTCTTGCAGCTGCTAAGGGGAGTCTGCTGAAAGTACTATGTCATCAGCATATAATAACACCGGAACGATAACACTTGCTATATCTACGCCTCCTTCAAGGCATTCTACGATGTCATCAATAAAGATAGCAAAGAGAAGGGTGCTCAACACACATCCTTGCCCATCGATGAACTAAATTGTTCAGAGACCTATTCACCATCCCACACAGCTATCGTATCGGCTGCGTACAGAGCTCTTAGAGTTGCTATAACCTTAGAAGAGATTCCTAAATTCGACAATTTGTAGAAGAGACTTTCCCCAATCAAAGTATGCATACGTACACTGTAGGTATTAATAACAATAAAATAATTAAAACCATGGAGTTACTATCAGTTATCATTATTTAAATATTATAGTAGTACGAATGCTTGTAATTAGATTATTCTTAGTTCCGATTTTTCAATCATCAGTTAAAGATATCAGTTAGTTTGATTCTATCTCTTTGTTTCTAATAGATACCCTAAGTTCTAATAGATGCCCTAAGTTCACTACAAATGCTCAATACTTTCTTTCCAGCCGAATATACAGTGAACTCTCGATAATTTGAATTTCATCGGACCAGGAAGAAACTTGGAATTGCAGAGGTTTTCGAATTATGAAGGTTTCAGAAAAAAAGAGGATTATTGCAAAAGAAATTTTTATTCCACGTACATGTTTACATTTATGCTATTTTCCCCAAGGTAAAGAAAGTACAAACGAGCTCGGTCCAGGGTGTTTTGGATAGTGGCTAAAGTTGAAGACACGTCATCGCCGACATAGGTACTAAATGTCCTCTTTGAAAATTGATAGTCCAATTTGATTGCATCATTTAGAATGGACAATTTTTACCTCTACTGTCAATCATTTGCACACCATTTCATTCAATGCAGGGCAAAGTCTTTCATCGCATATGCATTTTAACGATGATTTGAGAAGAAAAAAATAGTTCAACTTCGAATTATAGAAGTAAAAAAAAGCCATCAGGTTCGAACTAGACAGGTTTTTAGGTTATTTTTGGACAAGAGTAGATTCGAATTAACGATGGGGACAAATTGCATAGATTTTCTTCGATTACTAAAGGTTTTCTCATGGACTGGCGCAGTACTTCTATTTATAGAGGTTTTCGAATTATAGAGGTTCGAATTATTGAGAGTTCACTGTAATTGCTTATTTCTCATAAGTCAAAAGTTGTTTTTTCCTTTTTGCTATCGGTACGTCGTTTTCAAAATCGGTATATTTTTCACTGAAAATATTTTTTTTGTGATGAAAACCCAAGACTTACATAAGTAGGAACAATTATAAGCCCTTCGAAAAAAATGTATGCACAACATAGTGAAAATGTTATTCATAGAACTCTTAGTTCAGCTAGGAAATTGAATCTGATGAAATAAGATAGAAATCTCTGCATGTTTTATTGGAGATATACGGAGATATACGAAGGAAATAGGCAATGAACTTAAAATGATGGTAAAAATTAAGTTACCATAACTAGGGTCAGAGGTACCGCTGGACAAGAAGCATACGGCCACAATGTGTAAGCTCGGCAGTTTTATCTACTTAAAGGAATTACATCTTCATCAATACGCCGTAAGAATGAAGAAATTACTTGATTTCATTTGGATGAAAGAGGTGTTTTTTGAATGAAAACATGAACCTCCCAGTACTACGGCAAAGGAATCTACGGACCACATGTGGTGTGGGACTCTGGTGACCGTTGATTTGACTGCTATTATTGTAGCTGCAACATCCACAATTGTTGTCTTCTTTGAAATGAAATTGAATGAAAGGGATTCTCATAAAAATTTTAAATTGCCCTTAATGGACACCGCACTCATTGTCAGCGTAGTGCCCTGAATAGGATGAGCCATTGAAGGGTGATGTGGCATACTACTCGGATACTCCGCATTCATGACCTCGTACTGGTACATGAATGGGTTCCTCCATCCTGCTGCATTTGGAACGTGTCATCTTGATTCATTTGAAAATGGCAAAAGGATGTTCTTTTTCTTTAATGACAATAAGGGCGCTACTATTTTTAGAAACAAAGAAAAACTAATTTAGAATTTTAGAAAATTTATGTACCGTTATGAAATCTCACATCTGCTCGTGGTCGTGTGCTCATGTAAAGTGTGGGTGGAGGGATGTCAAAACGAGGCACGGTGATGTGTGAGCCGGTTGCTGTTGTTGATTGGGATAAGTGATATATTATTGTGGGTGGACACTGTATTCAGGATATATGAGAATAACTGAAAAAGACTAACGAGCGAACGTTTCCGTTTTAGTTGCAGTTTTTGGTGTTTTATAGGATTTTGAGTGCATTCGTGAGAGCAAACAAAATGTTTGTGATGGTTTGGGCTAAGGATTACGGAGAATTCATAAAAGTAACCCTTATGTTTGTAGAACGCAAAAAGAGAATATTTTTATAACGACCTGAAAACTGTTTTTATGACCTCGATGCATAGAACGATTTTCCCATCAAATCGATTACTTATCAGGAGTAAAATGCAACTAATTCAACCTCGCCTACTTTTCTAATTAGTCGCTCATCACCAATCGCGTTCGGTGCACGTCCCAACAACGTCCGATAGCTGTTTTCTGAACATGTCACGAGGCTAATTGAAGTCTAATTAAAAATTCTCTGAAAGTCGTTCTTTTTTTTTTAGTTCCGCTCCTTACCCTCTGCAAGTTCTTATCGTTTTTATTTTTGTTTATGCATTAACGTCTAACTCAAGGATCGCCTGTACACCAGCAGGAATAGCTGCTGCTGATCCTCTACTGCGATTT
Source organism: Brachypalpus laphriformis (assembly GCA_945910035.1). NCBI lineage: Eukaryota > Metazoa > Arthropoda > Insecta > Diptera > Syrphidae > Brachypalpus > Brachypalpus laphriformis. Next base: position 166,579,131 of record OX246755.1, on the reverse strand, counting down.
CAATAGGCCAGAACACGAAATTGTCACCTATCATTTGGGTATCTAAGTTGTTTCCCCCATTCGCGGGGTTGAGTGAAGCGCGGCTTCAATAGATGACGCCGATATGTCTCTTAGGTCTTAAGCCACCAAACCCAAAGCCATACACATATATCTTATCGCCACCCAAAATCAGGGATGCGACGAATAACGAGCATGGAATAAATTACCTATCAAACTGAAATAGTTGCTTGGATAGATACACCATATACTCGTACGCTGGACGGGCAAGGACCGGGCGTTAATTTACGTTCTAGCTGCATCTAATATGGAATAGATTGACAGAGAGCGGCTTTTGTTATTTGCTTTGTTTTGTTTTTTAGTTAATTTAATGCCCCTAGCTTTGTGGCACATAAAAGTTAAAGGGACTATATGTTTTTTTTTTTTTTTCTGTGTGTGTGGGTTGCACTATGAATTTTTGATTTTTCCTTGTTCTTTGGTTGTTCTCTTAATTTTTATTTATTTTTTTATTGTGATTATAATTTTTTTGTTTGCTTGGTCCCTTTTGGCTTTTATTTAATTTTCGAAAATTTAAATAAAATATCAGTTTCCGTGTGTTGAGTTGCGTTGAGGAAATCTGAGATGAACGTAGTGGTATCTAATCTGAGTTGATTTAAAGAGGAGCAGTAAAAGTTTTTTTTTTTCTTATTCTTAACTCTGTAAAGGGAAACTATAAACATAATTTTTTCATGTTGAATTGATTACTAAATTTTTATTTGTTATTCATTTGTTTTATTACTCGATCTTTATTTGTGTTTAAAATACCTATATAAAGCTATTCTCACTTTGTTTGGCTTCTAATCTAAACTACTTCGAATGTTGTTTATATTTCTAAAACAGATTAAGATAAAGCCTAGAGTCTTTTGAATATTCAATATTTTTCTTGATTATGAATTTTGTTCTAGCCATTTTTTTACTAATTAATTCGTTATTTTGAGGGATAGACTGGTCTACTCACACCTAGAAAATGTATTTCTTAGAATCATTTAACGATTTAAATACGAACGAAAATTTCTTATAACAAATGCTTATGGGAAGCATCTTTCTTCTTTTTTTTAATATGTATTGAGCTACACCTGACGACAAAATTCCTTTAATGCAATTGGGCGACTTAAATCGCAAAGAAAGGAAGGGCATGAGTATATCATTTCGTGTAGGGATTTGAGACTTTGGTTGCATTCGGTTTTATAATGTATTCCATTGGTGGTGTCGGAAGTAGTCGAGGGAGAATAGTTGCGATTTCTTTTTCGATTTTACGTTGCATAATATTTGAAGCTGCTAATATACTGCGGATCTCCTTTCAAACTTGATTAGAATTGATGAAAGCATAACCAGATATCAGCATTTGGATAACCATTTTAAAGAGTTTGGCATGGCATTTACTTAGTTTTCATTTTTATATTTTTTTGTAGGAGATTATTGAATTGAGAAAATGAAGAGAGGAAGGTGATGAAGTACGGGGTGGTCATAAATCCTAATGGGACTTTAAAATTTCGTGGCTTTTCTTTTATATATTTTTTTCGATTTTATTTTCCATATTGTATGAATAACATAACAATCTACACAGACCTTTCAAAGATGGACTGTGGTTTTGGTGCGGGAATTACTCGCTATCCGCGAAGCCTGTCGCCGGATCAAACTACCCACCTGTGGCTTCCAGTGATAAAGCCAATTTTTTTAAATTTTCCTTTTTCCCAAATGCGTATGGGATTTTGCTATTTCAGTCTTGTTTCTGTGTCTGCAACTCGGTAACCACACCAGATAGGTTAGATTAGGTTAATTAGAGTTATGAAATTATCATAAAACACTAGGTACCATAGTGGACTCATTGCAATCCCCTGGGAAAAAAATTCTAAACCAATTCTTCTCTGCACTTAATTTCCGAAACAGAATTTAAAAAATATCATTGTTATGGTTCAAGCTGAAATTTGCGTAATAAGGTGGTCATTCAGAGTCACTAGACTTGATATTTTCCAAATAAATTTGCACGAGGAACCTGTGGGTCTGCCCCGATAACCGAAAAACTTCAAGAAAACCGTTTAAGATGGTATGCGGCGATCTAAAGACCATGCTGTTAAGAGAACCTTACAAATTCCAACCATCAACAGAAGACGATGCCGCTCACCAAAAACATGGGCCAAAACAATTGAAAAGGACATGCAACAAAGAAATGTTGATAATCAGACAACACAAGACAGGAAACCTTGGCACTTGCGGACGAGGAGAGCCGACCCCGGATAGGGAAATACCAAGGACAAAGAAGAAACTTGTTATGGTTCAAGCACTCAACCTCTTCTAAGTTATTAAAGCAGTATATTTCAATGTATTTTAGCATAGTGCTGGCAATGTCTTGGCATTACGTATTAACAGAGTAGATGTGGTATGTCCTTTAAGACGTGAAGGCCATTGCAATACAGTAAACCCCCTATAGCACGGCTTCAAATAAGACGGATTCGTATAATATGGCGGAAAAATTGTGATCGTGTTCATATAACATGCTAAAAGAGGCTCGTATAACTCGGTAAAAGAATAAGACAGATGTTGCGATTTTATTACGCTTTGGGCTGTAAACAGCTCATATATTTGTATATTCAAAGCGACTCCTACAACACGGATTTATAAAACCCGGAACCTATCTACCATGTTATAGGGGGGTCTACTGTACCCGCATACATCCATATTCGATAACCCTTATATAATATCGTGCTTCCGCTTCCATAGAAGACAAGAACCAGAGAGTATCCCTTAACCCTGCCTAGTTTTATAATTTCCTCAAATTTCCTGGGATATAACACATGCCATTCCGCTAGATATTTATGGGAAGGAGGTAGAAACAAAATCGGCTTTGCGACTGCAAGAATCATCACAGGGGATCAGTAATAATGTTGGGCATGCAAAAATCCTAAGCTTACGTAGCAACTTGGGAGAAGTCACTGACTACTTAACACCGCATCTGGCCTTCAATATTAAGCACAACACAAACATTCCTAGTCGACAGAATCGGGTGGAGAATGTTATCCTAAACGATTCCGCTTTGGAAATATACACCGATGGGTCTAAGATAGAGGATGGCGTAGGGCCAGGCATGCTTTCGGCGCTCCTGGATATGCAAACGTTTTTTAGACTACCAGATTATTGCAGTGTATTCCAATCGGAGGTTAATGCTATTCGTGAAGCGTCTGAATCGCTGTCGATGAAATCGGTATCGAACACGGACATTGTAAGTTACACCGACAGTCAACCGAGTGCTTTAAAGGCATTCGAATCACCAATAATAAGATAAAAGTTGGTTAAGCAATGTCGCGCATCCCTAAATAGGATATCGAATTATTATAATCTCACTCTGTGCTGGGTTCCTGGTCATTCGGACATATCAGGTAACTGCAGAGCAGACGAATTAGCTAAGAATGGCACGAAACAGGAGCTCTTTACTGCCGAATGGGGGCTGCATCTACCTTTGGAAACGGCAAGATACAAAATCTCTATAGCGGAACTGGATCAGGCCAATGAGAAATGGCGCAATATTGACACATGAAACTTAATTTGACACATGTAACAAAACGACTGCTACTGATCAGCAGACCACGCATAGGTATCCTAGTTGGACTGTTTACTGGCCACTGCGTACTAGGCAGGCAAGCAGCGAGGCTTGGAACTCCGGCCAATGACTTTTGTCGCAGCTGTATGGATGAAGAAAAGGTGGAACCTCCTTTTCACTCGCTCTGCGGCTGCCCAGCACTCTCCTCAGCTAGAAAAGAAACTCTTGGGGAATTCTTCTTTGAGGAACTTACAGATAATGCCGATTCAGATATCAACTTCTTCTTCTTCTTTTTCTTCCTTTTATCAGCGAGGTTATGATCCGAAAATAAGGGATCATAACCCTCCTACTTCACCGCATTTCTACTGAGCCGCCTGTGGGGTTCGCCTATTTGACCTCAGAAAATATCGGCAGGCCTGGCGATTTTGGATCACTCGGTTACTAAGGCCAATGAAATGCCGATGTCGTCGCATTTGTCTGATCCAGGCGTTTATAGGCCTGCCGATTCGGATATCAACATCTAGAAATTGATTCAAAAATCAAAATGGTTCCAAGAGTAACGGAAATAACCAGCTCACGTGGTAACACGAGAGACCTCATTTGGACTAAGTAAATTCTAGCGATTACGGAGGATAGCCACCTAACCTGACCTAACCTAGCCTAACATATGCCTTGGAGACCCTATGTCCTTCTAAGTTGGACTATCTTAGGTTTACCATGTTGATGATTCTATCGAGAATAATTGTCTTATTGTCTGCCACGCACATTGGTGGTTTTATGCCTCCAATTCTGATACCATGTGGGAGCTTTGCAGCTCTTTTAGCCAGTAGGTCGGCATATGTTGGCACACTCTATATCGCAGTGTCCAGGTACCCAACATAATCTGACACAGTTCTGCGTACATAAAGCATTGAGCATTGTACGGCAATTCCTAACGATTTAAAATTTTGTGGCATAAGACTCTAGCTCCTTTAGCGCAGCCTAGCTGTCAATCTATGGTAGATGTCGATATTCTTATCGATTCTGAAGTAATTCCACTGTAGATAGAAAAGTACAAAATTTGATGCATAAACTTAGAATACTGGAGCATCTTTCGGCATCCTTAAGTCAATTCTGTTATATGTAACTCGACTCAAGTGGTTATCGCTTGAGGCTAAAGATACATATATAAAAGTAAATGTGGGTGAGTATGTTTGTTTGACAAAATCTTCTGTAATGTCCAACGTATCCACACAAAATTTGCTATGATTAGTTTTTTTGACATTTTTCTTGGACGAAAAAAGGATATTACATTTTCAAAAAAAAGTATGTCTACGTTGAAAATAAAGGATAAAAAAGTACCTACATGTATTTCAGCGGAAAATTTGTGTGTAACATTTGAGTTAAAGTTAAAAAATTAATTGAAAATAAATATCGGAACAATTTATTGACTTTCGTCCACATCACTGACGTTGTTGAGATTGCACCCGGACTTGTCTCGGCTTGACCTTCTCTTAGTTTGAAATTGTACTTCTCCTGGCTCGTAATTTTTCCTAGCAGCTCCGGTTGAATTTTGATACAACTATAAAGGGCGATGTACGTAAATTCCAAATTGATTTTCACAGTTAAAATATCTTTCAGTGTCGATATCTGAAGAGCAGAACTCTCATTTTTCCAAATTTTCTTCTTTTCTTAAGAAGCAGATATATGTTAGTTAATCTTCATAAATTCTGCTGTAAGCATTAAGCCTTAACAACTTATTTGAAAATTTTCACCTAGACATACAGACGTCATTTGAGCTTTATTAATATTGTAAATTGCTACTAACTTCCAACGAGGCACCTTTTGCCCAACCCACCAATAAAGTGATTACCCTAGCACATTGTATTGTGATTATAACAAAATTGTATCTCAACTGTATCAACGACGTCATTTAATACCAACTAGAAATGAAATTACACAAGAATTTCAATATAACACACTGGTTTATCTATGGCTTCGAGACTTTACGATGTGCCTTTAATCGCACAGTCACACGAAACGCTCCGCAGTACACACCGCGGATTACAAATTGTATTATTATGCGATTCCTCTTACTTATTCACATGGTTTTCTATATACACACATAATTGCTGACTACATAAATAATGCAATACAGTGAAGTGAATTAAAAGTATAATATGTAGAAAGTTTTAACTCATTTGTTAGTGTCTGTGTCCAGTTTATGTATTTTTTCAGTTTCGACAAATCGCATTTGAAGGGATTTCATGTTGCCATTCCGTGTTCCTTCGATTCTTGCTCTGGCTAATTTAATTAATTTATTAAATTTTATTTCACTGATGGTTTTGGATTTCATTGGTTTTAAATTCCGGAAGCAATATGTTCAAATGAATACACATTGCATATACCTGACCAAACCTATGGATAGAAGTAGAAGAAATCAATTTGGAAAGAGGTTTATCAGAACGAATTTTAATTATGAGGACATTGATTTGTGTGTTGCATTCTTTAAACATATTTTGGAGAAATTCTGTTGTTGACAATCACTCCATTGAAATTCGATCTGTACCACAGTCAGGTCCTATCATTTATTATGACCCATATAAAGTTGAGATAGGTTAGGTTAGGTATGTGGGCTGGCAGGGAGCGACGCTCTCTGCCACACTCAGGTCAGCGATGACCCATTGTGGTACCCATGGGGGAAAAAGTGATCCCTTACCCAATGAAACTAAAAACTACTCAGTCACTTACTTCATTTCTGCATACAAACCACCCCGATGATTTGATGAAGTTCAACATCTTTTCCGTTGAAACGCCGGAGAGTTCCTCGAGATCCTGGAAGAAGAATTTACCAAGGAACTTTTTCCTGGAATGCTGAAGACTCGGGCAGTGGCACAGGAAGTGGGTTGTGTCCTCAAAAACTTCCTCGTCACCACAGCCTCTGCAGAGTTCCTCCTCCGTCAGGCGCAGTTTCTTCAAGTGGTACCGCAGAGTGTTGTGTCCCGTGATGATGCCCACGAGGGTGGAAAGGGATTTCCTGTCTTTACGGATGATTCTCTCGGTCTTTGCTTTGTCGAAAGATGGCCATAGCTTCCTAGTGATGGCGCAAGTTTCCATGGAGTTCCATCTTGTGTTCGCCTCCTCAGTGGCTTTATTCCCTGCAGCGAGCTTGAGTGTGCAAGGCGGGATACACACAGGGGGGTCAACTTGTTCTGTTGGGGCTGCTGAGCCAATTCTCGCCAGCTCGTCGGCTTTCTCATTGCCTGGGATACCCTCGTGTCCAGGGACCCAACAGAGCGATACCTTGTGCTGTGCTCCAAGAACCCTGAGCTCTTCTCGACAACACTTCACAAGCTTCGATTTAATTTCTATGGCAGTAATCGCTTTTATAGCTGCCTGGCTGTCGATAAAGATGGTGATACCTTCTGGCGGTATTGCCCTTATCGCAGACTCACGGGCGGCTGTTGCCACTGCTAAGACCTCTGCTTGGAAAACACTGCTGTGGTCTGGAAGTCGTATGGATATTGATACACCTAGAGGGTCGGAGAAGATACCTGATCCTACACCAGTGCTCATTTTTGAACCATCCGTGTAGATGGCTATAGATTCGGCATTAGGTATATGACCGCTTTTCCAATCTTCCCTGCTAGGGTAGGCGGTAGAGAAAGGCCTTGTAAAGTCTAAATATGGCGTCATGTAATCCGTTACGGGCATGAGGCCAAAGTAATCGAGTAGGATCATCGAGTGACCTGTTCTGCTTGGTTTCCAGTTCGCTGACTGACTTATTCTCATAGCATTAATGGCTGCTGATGTTCGTATAAAGATGTCTAGCGGCAGCAGGTTGAGGATAGCCTCGAGTCCTGCGGTTGGGGTTGTCCTCATTGCACTGGTGATGCCAATGCACGCTAGTCTTTGAACTTTGGTGATTGCCTTTAAGTTGGTGCATTTGTTGACAGCTGGCCACCATACTAGATTGCCGTAAGTCAGTATGGGTCTAACTATAGCCGTATACATCCATAGTATGATTTTGGGGGAGGGTCCCCAGGTTCTACCAAAAATTCTACTACATGAGTAAAAGGCTATTGTTGCTTTCTTGATTCTTTCCTCTATATTTAATCTCCAGTTGAGCTTTTTGTCAAGTACAAGGCCCAGGTATTTTGCGCTATCGGATAATCTGAGTGGGATACCATCAACAGAAGGTGTATTGAACTCCGGTATTTTCCTCTTGTTCGTAAAAAGTACGAGTTCGGTTTTTTGGGGATTAACCTTTAAACCGCAGCTCCTGGCCCATATGCTAAGAGTATTGAGGGCTCCGTCAAGTTGTTCGCTGAGGGTAGGCAGGAATTTACCTGTAGCAAGCAGCACGACGTCATCCGCGTACGCTGTAGCTCTGACCCCGCTGTACCTTAGTTGTTGTAGTACCTCATTGAGAACAATGACCCAGAGCAGTGGGGAGATTACCCCGCCTTGAGGGGTGCCCCTCGAGGCGTATGCTTCGAGCTTTGAACCCTTAAGTTCGGTGGTTATATGTCGTTTCTCGAGCATGCTAACAATCCAGTTTATTAGACTAATGTCGATGTCTAGGTTTCTTAGGGTTCTTTTAACCGCTTCGGTATTTACATTATTGAAGGCTCCTTCAATGTCCAAAAAAGCAGCTAGTGTGAACTCTTTATCCTTAAGTGATTTTTCTATAGAGCCGACAACATGGTGTAGGGCAGTTTCCACACATTTACCCTTCGTGTATGCGTGTTGGGCTGGGGATAAGTCCCCAGTTGAGATACTTTATTCGAAGATCGCGGTGACCTATATGTGAAGATTCGTCCTTTAAGTATTCGTGTCATATTTACATAAAACTTCCCACTCTCTTTCCAGATGATGCAAATCTGCAGACGCAGTCACTGTGGCAGTCGTCATGGGAGTGGAACAGTCACATCTTTGTTATTGTACTGAAAACATTGCTCTTAAAAATTGTTGACAACATATCGAAAGCAGCTTTGTGGGTGCCGTGGCGCAGTGGTTAGTGTGTCGAACCACTGAGCGTGAGGTTTAATGTTAGAATCCCAGAAAACACAACAACTTTTCTCACGGTCCCACCTCTCGCAAACGTTTGACAAACAGCCGAGAGTACTATTCTCACAAAAAAAGCTAAAAAACAGAATAAAAATTACACTTCTCATAACTGTAGATCCCTTCCATTCATGCGGAATATATAACGCACACAACGCGAGTGGTTGCGAGAAGCTAGACCTAGGCTCTTCAAAAGCTGTTGCGCCAAATATGTATGTATGTATGTATGTATGTTTGCCCAAACTAAGTTCGATTTCGCTATGTTTATTATAGGCTATGTTTATTATCAATTATTTGGAACCCTTTGTTTGGCATTCAAGTTGCTTAAGCTAATGGAAGGGAATGCCAATGGAATGCAACGCAGCACAAAACGATAAGTGATACCAACAAGATTTTATACATTTCTAAGACCCTGATTCTGCCAAGTGTTCTAAGCGCACTCTAATCGACGATAACGCTTTCAATTGAGGTAAGCTACCTTCTCCCTGTGTACAAAGGGAAGGATGATACGCGAAACTGTGATAACTACCGTTCGGTCAAGCTGACGTCACACACCATGAAGATCGTTGACCGGGTATTAGGTGGCCGACCGCGAAAAATAATACGGCTCTCTGATGATCCGCGCGAGCTTGTCGTGGGTAAATCAACCACAGATGCAATCCAAAGTATAAGAATCATAATGAAAAAACAACGTGATTCCTTAAAGGATTTGCATATTGTATTGGTTGACTTTGAAAAGGCATTCGACAGACCACCACGAGATCTGATATGTGTGACGCTAAGACATCGAGGGGTTCCAGAAACAGATGATCATTGGTATGTACGATGGAGCAAAGAAAAGAGTAAGATGTCTCATTGAAGTAACCGAAGAGTTCCCAATCAAAGTCGGGGTGCACCAGGAAATCGTCTTAAGTCCGTTGCTCTTTATTACAGTCCTTGACTATCTGCTTGAAGGTAAAGTCACCGATCTCAAGATACATAAATTATTCTTTGCTGACGATGGAGCCATCATAAGTGAAGATCCTACATCCCTGCAACGAGCAGTTGATGTGTGGGTGAACGTTTTGGAGGGAAATGGGTGTCGCATTAGTTCAAAAAAGACAGAGTACTTGTGCTGCCCGTTCTCTGATCCACTCAGGCCTGTTCCAGACATTTATTTAAATAGAACAGTGCTTTCCAAGTGCGAAAAGTTCAAATATCTGGGATCTATGATCAATAGCAAAGCAACCTGTGATGACGATATCAATCATCGCGTAAGCGTAGGGTGGATGAAGTGGCGAGAAAACTCAGCTATCTTCTGTGACCGAAATATGTCCCCTAAGTTGAAAGGAAGGCTCTACACCGCAATTGTACATCCAGCGCTCACATACGATTCACAATGTTTGACGATGTGCAAAAGGTATGAGAGTAAATTAACAGCAACTGAGTTGAAGATGCTTCGAATGAAAGCAGCAGCTTGATCGAATAAGAAGTTTGAAGATCCGTGGAAGCCCTCACAACAAGGAAACCATGTTACGAAAAATAGAGCGCGACCGGGTCAGCTAGTATTGCCACGTTCAAGAAAGAGATCATTTGAATCGTGTTAAAGAGGCAATATTAATGAACGTTCCAAAGACATCGCGATGCAGGAGAGGCAGGCCTATAAGTGCCTGGATCACACAAATGCAACGACACCAACATTTAATTGGGCTCAGTAACCCAGTGATCCAAAATCGAGAGGCCTGCCGATATTGTCTGAGGTCAAATAGGCGAACCCCACAGGCGGATCAGTTGAAATGCAGTAAAGTGGGAGGGATATGATCTCTTGTTTTCGGATCATTACCTCGCCGAAATAGGAAGAAGAAGAGCACCATTCCCATCATGACAAAAATGGAAACATAACGAAAGAGAAATACGCGTCTGTCATGTTTCGTATCACCTTACGTATTTACATATGTTTTTTGAACCATGTACTAGAGCAATAGATTGGTTTTTGCAGATGAAAAACTTACGTCCTTACTTCTATTTTTATTCATACTGTTTTGAACCATCGGTTAATATTTTTATAGTTCATTTAAATAAAACGAATAAAAATAGAAGTGAAGAAAAAATTAAGTTAGTAAAATGTTACTAAAAAATAAAAGATATCAAACTTTTCAACTTGTTATCTGATTGTGCTTACTTGTCCGCCAGAGTTCACAAGCCAGAGTTCATCCATTGACCTTAGCATTCTTCTTCTACCTGATTCTGCTGCCTGATTGTTAATCATTTAACTCAAAACAGCGTAATCCAGACGCTTAAGATAAGATGATACTTTTTTTTTTTGTGCTATTGTGAATCTAGATCAACTTTCTCCGCCCCAGGTCTACGTAGGTGGGTCAATAAGTCCCTGAAAATTAACACAAATTGTGTCGTCACCTTAAATTAATTTTTTTTTGTTTGTCAAGAATCATCTTTCAAAAGAACGCACCCAAATTTTCAGACAGATCTGTCAAATAGTTTTATTGTGGCAGCCATTTTATTATATAGACACCTACGAGCATTTCGTTAAAATGGAAAAAGTGAATTTCGAGTGCTCATTAAACACTATTTTTTACGAGAAAATCACAATCTATCACGCAAGCCAAACAAAAGCTTGACAAATATTATGGGGACTCTTCACCATCGATTGGAACCATTCATCACTGGTTTACTCAATTTCGGTGCGGTCGTTCAAGCACAAGTGAACGAACGTTCTGGTCGCCCAATTGAGGTTACACCAGAAATGGTCGACAAAATTCATGGTTTGATAATGGACGATCAGTGAGTGGAAGTGCGCGAGCTTGAAGAGGCCACAGACTTATCACATGGCTCAGTGATTTCGAATTTACATAAATAATTGGACATGAAAAAGCTTTCCGCAAGATGGGTGCCGCGTTTGCTCACAATCGACAACAAACGCATTCGTTTGACAACTTCAAAAGTGTGTTTGGCGATGTTCCAGAAAAATTCGGCTGAGTTTTTGCGCCGTTTCGTAACCACGGATGAAACCTGGATTCACCACAACATAGCAGAAACCAAGGAACAGTCAAAACAATGGACTTCTCCTGGTGAATCGAAGCCGAAGAAGGCCAAAGCGGGTTTGTCAGCAAACAAGGTCATGGCGACAGTTTTTTGGGATGCGGGCGGTGTTATTCACCTCGATTACCTTGAAAAGGGTAAAACGATCACCGGCGCATATTACGCAGAGCTGCTGGATCGATTCCAAGCCGATTTGAATGAAAAACGGCCGCATTTGGCGAAGAAAAAAGTTATTTTTCACCAGGACAACGAACCGACGCACAAGTCCGCAGTCGCGATGGCAAATTGCATGAGTTAGGCTACGAACTCCTCCAGCATATTCCCCAGATTTATCCCCCTGCGACTATTTCTTGTTTCCAAACATGAAGAAATGGCTCGGAGGTAAGAGATTTGGGTCGAATGAAGAGGTCATCACTGAAACAAACGCTTATTTTGAGGGGCTCGAGAAATCGTATTATTTGGAGGGCATCAAAAAATTGCATTTTGGATGGCAAACGACTAACAAAGGCCTCGTAGGGGCAGCATCTCCCGATAGGTGCTGGTCCGCTAAGTAACGAGTAGGAGCCACTGCAGCCGAAAACCTAGCAGCTCTGTTAGTAAGCCCTACTCCCACCTCCTCGTGGTGCCATCTGGGAATTTCTTCGGAAATTGCTAACGGGAGAGGACGAATGGCGAGCTTCCTGCGCCAAAAAACAGGATAAGTGTCGGTTGGTCTGTGGCCCAGCGAGCCGCAACCATAAAAAAAATCATTGCTCCGAAACGGAAACATACGCCTCGGATACGGACTGATCATTTGTTGACGACCTTTGGCTATCGGACACGGACAACGATCGGATTCTGGAACGTTAAGACCCTCCTGGACTCACTCAAGGAAGGGCCTTATAACGCCAGATTCCTCCAATTGGAGCGCGAATTCGCACGGTATAAAATCGACATCTTAGGGCTGAGCGAGATAAGATGGTACGATGCTGGGGAATACATCTCCCCAACAAAAAGCACTGTGATGCTCTACTCTGGTAAACCAGCTGGAAGTGCACGGAGTTCTGGCGTAGGACTCATGCTAACTCCAGCAGCACGTAGTAGCCTCATATCCTGGAAACCCGATAGTGACCGGATATTGACGGCTAGGTTTCAGAGTAAAGTTAGAAAAATTACCATCATACAGTGTTATGCTCCGACTCTAGACGCGACTGAGGATGAAAAGGATAATTTTTATAGCCACTTAGGTGCCGCCTACAACCAAACGCCTAATGGGGACATCCTAATGGTAATGGGAGATCTCAATGCCAAGGTGGGTAGCGACAACACCATGCTTAAGCACGTGATGGGAGTTCACGGCGTGGGAGACCGTAATGACAATGGTGAGCGGTTTGTGGACTTCTGCAATACCAACCGCCTAGTCATCGGAGGTACGCTGTTTAAGCATAACACCTGCCATAAGATCAGTTGGGTCTCTACTGATAGGCAACGAACATCCAACCAGATCGACCACATTGCGATCAGTCGCCGCTTTAGAAATTGTCTCCTGGACGTCCGAAACAGACGTGGAGCAGTCTTCGGACAAGAACGAGATCACCATCTTATGGTAGCTCATTTACGCCTTGGTACTGCATCCGTCAACAGCAACCGCTCAAACCTGCTTAACATCACCAGGCTTAATATCGACAGGCTCAAGGTTCCCCAAGTGCGCCAACAGTTCAGGGACCATCTTGCCTTAGAAGCAGAAGTAATCAGCAGCATAGAGAACATGGATGACCACTGGAGTGCTGTAAAAATGCTTTTGCGACTGGGGCATGCACTTATGTCGGTAAAAAGCAGAAACACCACCGCACATGGCTTTCTACAGACACCTGGAGACGGATCGATGAGCGTACAGCAATCAAGGCTCGGATTGCAGCGGCCTCAGCAGTAGAGAGAACCGAGCTTGAAGCCCAATACCTTGCGAAGAAGAAAGAAGTGCAGCGTAGTGTGAGACGTGACAAACGTCAACATGTCAACTCACTGGCCTCAAAGGCTGAAGAAGCAGCGAGTAGGTGCGACAGTAGGACTGTTTACAACATCACTAAGGAGCTCATTGGTGGTCGAAACTCCAAACAACATCCAGTGAAGAGTCTAGACGGTAACCTTCTGATTTCGGATGAGGATCAGCTCACTAGATGGAGAGAACATTTTGCTGCAGTGCTAAATCACTTAGACGACGGCGGTATGATCTTGAATTCGAATGAGCAGTTCGAAGCAACAAATTCCCGAATTCGCACCGTACCTCCCAGTAAAGCTGAAATAATAACAGCAATCAAGTCCCTCAAGAAAAACAAAGCGGTGGGTATTGATGGCATCCCTGCCGAGCTATTTCAAGCGGCGCCAAATACATCGGCAGATTTTCTGCATGCGCTAATACGGAGAGCTTGGGATAGTGAACAATTTCCACAGGAGTGGAAAAGGGGGATGATCATTAAGCTTCCAAAGAAGGGTAACTTGATGGAGTGCGGTAACTGGAGAGGTATATGTGTTCTTCCAGCTGTAGCCAAAATAATAGCTAGAATAATTCTAGAACGAATTAAAGAACATTTAGATTCAACTCTCAATGTCGAACAGGCAGGCTTTCGCGCTGGATCCTCCTGCATCGACCACATAAACACCTTGCGGATCATAATCGAACAATGCGTTGAGTATAGGTCTCCGCTTCATTTACTGTTTATCGACTTCGAGAAGGCTTTCGACAGCTTGAATCTAGATGCTATCTGGTTGGCCTTGCGCAGGAGAGGCATTCCAGAAAAGCTTATAGCTATTATCAAGGCTACATATGAGGGCGGCATGTGTCACGTCGTGCACAATGGTAAGGTGTCGGAGGACTTTGAAGTCCAAAGTGGAGTACGTCAAGGGTGCATACTGTTCCCACTATTGTTTTTGGTGGTTATCAGCGATGTACTCCGTGCTGCATTGACAGAAGCTAGTTCTGGAATTCGTTGGACTATGACATCTTACCTTAAACACCTAGATTACGCTGACGATGTTTGTCTACTTTCACATCGGATAATGGATCTTCATTTGATGGCCCAAAATCTAGAAGCTGAGGCAAACAAAGTGGGGCTAAAAATAAACACAGCCAAAACAAAAGCCCTGAGTACTTCCAATACCCGCGCTCAACTTATCATTGCCGGAAAGCAAGTCGAGAAAGTTGATAACTTTCTATATTTAGGAAGTGTCGTCTCGGCTAATCGCGGTGGCACCGAACTGGATGTGTGCAGCAGAATCGGAAGGCTAAAGCTACGTTCGGAATGCTATCCAAAATCTCGAGAAGCAATGTTATTAGCTTAAGAATCAAGCTACGACTGTTCCGCTCCAACGTAGAATCAGTGCTGCTTTATGGGTACAGTACCTAGAAGGTGGACACCATTAACACACGCAAGCTGCAAGTCTTCGTAAACAAATGCTTAAGAATCATCTTGAGGATTTTTTGGCCGAACCGCATCTCCAACGAACAACTTTATCTGAGAACGGGCCAAGAACCTATAAGCATTATTATACGAAGAAGAAAGTGGCAATGGATTGGACACACCCTTCGGCGCGAAGACAACTCCATGGCGAAATACGCTATGCAGTGGAATCCGCTCACCCAGGCAGGCAGAATAGCGGGACGCCCTAGGCAAACGTGGCGCAGAACAGTTGAGGAGGAATCGAGCTCTTTAGGAATGAGTTGGAGGCAGCTCAAACGCATTGCAGAACTCCGAACACGATGGCGCGCAGGCGTGGTTGACGCCCTATGCCCCCCGAGGGGTTAAAGGACATAAGTAAGTAAGTATCAAAAAATTGCAGAAACGTTGGATGAAGTGTATCGAGCTAAAAGAAGACTATGTTGAAAAATAAAATGTTTCTATGCCGAAAAGAGTGTTCCTTATTTCTTTTTTCAGGGACTTATTGACCCACCCGTATACTGATAATCTCGTGCTTGTTACAAAAGTATTTATACAGCTCACCAATAGTTATTTGTGCTAGGTTTAAGTAAGATGCTGATCGGTTCCTTTGCCAAGATGATCCCTAAACTCTTGATCCCAAGGATCTTAAGGCCTGTGACTATTGTGCAGAACTTGTCAATGGGACTATTTCTAAGGGATGCAGTATGAAAGCAATTGTGATTTCTTACCAAATAGTAACTAATGATAGTAGGTCTAAGACATACAAAGAGATTTATTGATCTCTTCAGTAAAAGATTGAAAGATATTTTTGCAATGAACAAACATAATATAAAGATTTTAACAGACTTCCTTACTATTCATTGCTCTCAAATACTACAAATACCACCTTAAGAAAATTGGCATTAGTCAATCGGACACTCGCAGACTACGTCTTGCGGACACTGAAACTGCTGAGCACATTATGCGTGAATGTCCCGCCATCGCTCGCAGCAGACAAATCATTTTTCATAAAGTGTTCATCGCCTCATCAAACCCATCTCTTCCTCAGTCCAAACTGTTCTAAGCTTCCTGCAAGGACTTGATTTCAGCTAGGACACCATTGCAACATGCCTTCCTTCAAGGTTTAGTACAAAAATCAATTTAGGAAGTACTTCGTTGAGTCTTAGAGCACCCTCCTATCACCCCACTCTCCACTTCAAAAAACCCACTGATCGCCAGATGGTTCCGATATTTGTGTCTTATCAATTAAAACTTATATACCACCTATAATTAAGCTGCAACGTTATAAGCTGTACTTGTGGTGTTTCTCTTTTTTTCTCAACAAATATGTGTCTTTTTGGAGGTGCTGCGTGGGCGAAGTTTTTGTTAGTCATTTGCTATCCCAAAGGATATACGTGTTCGAATTACCCACTGCACTGGTTTTAGGTACATATCTGAATGTAGTGTCTTGATTAACCTTTGTCGAGTAATCTGCGGTATTACAGATGTTTGACGTTTGGGGTGTCCGGCAACAGATCAATTTCTGCATAAAAAAAAAGTTTTCAAAAATTCTAGAATTTACTACGTGGACATAGGCATTTACATTGTCCATGTTAATTGTTTTTCTGAACATCAATCTTGGGATTGAGGATTGCCCTTGCACCAAGACATGATGTACGACGATTAACCATTACTATTATATCCATTACATTGGCTAAGCTTATTTAGCTAAGCTACTTGCTTAAGATATGTCTGTTGTTTGCAAGAATGATTCTGAATGCATTACTTTGTAATGCTTTATGATGAGTCATTCACATCCCATAAATTTATGTATATTAATTAACTCAATCAGCTTATAACGCCCTGAGCCAACTGCACCACATCTGCCAAACTGTGAAGTGATCGAAAGTCAATCACCATCGTCATTGCCCTCAGCCAACTGTCGATGATAACAATGCCGCCGAGCACCACAATCCAACAATTTCAATTCTTCCGGCAATAATCATAAATTACCAACTTTTATCGTTTCATTTGAGGTCTTCCAAAATAAAAAAAAATATATATACTCGATACAAACGCAACCAAATTATTAAAAAGCCATCATGACTAATTTGTAACGATCCATAAATGCACGCAGTCCGAAATGGAAAAATTGAAAATTAAATACCCATAAGGAAGCACACGAGTTCAATGGGCTCGCCAGTGGAAGCCGGCCATCTAGGACAGTTGGTCTTTTCACATTCATAACTCAAACATCACTCAGAAAAATCATAAAATTCAAAAGTGAATTAGAGCTCCCGAAAAACCGCCGACGGATAAACCGGTGTGAGTATGATGATAGTGATCCGCAAAAAAAAAAAAAAAAGGAAACCGATGAAGGTTATTTATTTGTTACCATTTCTGAGAATTTACGACTCTGGAGAGCCTCAGGCTAACGATATCTCCTTTCGGTATCCAGCTATTGGTATCCGCGCGCATGAAAATCGATAACTTCTTCGTATCTACGAGTATGAATAAGCATTTGTGTGTACATATCTGCACTGTGTGCGGACTCTCTCCCTCAGGAAGTGCAATCGATTGGAGGAGAAACTGAATTTTTTTTAGGGGTCCTTCGGGTTGTTTTGTTTCTGTTTTTATTGAGGACTTAAAGTTATTGCGCGACAAATGATTGCTGCAATGGACATATGTTTACAAAGAGGATGCACTTACTATGGGTAGTGCTGGTGACATTGGTAAAAGGGAAATCCTTGAGGGCATACGACAAATTGACAGGGTGGAATTGGGAATTGATGGCAATTGCCCAAAGCGGCTAAGGTATCTTGTTTTCTGTTGTCCTTCCTCGTTTTTTTATTATTATTTGTAGGGATGACAGTCAATAATAGAGGAAATGTTTTGGTTGCATTAAATTTCAATAACACACACAAAAACTAACAATCTGTCGTCGTCCTGAGTATTCCTTTTATTTTTTATTTTTTTTATTTCTATTGTTTGTCCTTTGTGGGTCAGATGACAATGGGTGTTATTATGAATGGTAGAGTGCGTGCTTTGTGTGTAACACTGTTATGAAGTATTTACTTTTTTATGGGTACTCGGTACTTGGTATGACAAATTAGCGTATACATGTGCAATTTGTAATCCTTATAACGAAAAATATGTGTTTATGTTGGCATACTTTGTATACATATTTCGTAAGCATTATCACTTTAGGTCAACACTTGATACAACAATGGTAAGCTTTGCCTTGCCAAAGCAAACCTGAGAACTATTGCTAAGTACGATATGTATACTAAATGCATTCTCCTTAAATCCACATGCACTCTGACTGCTGATTCATAGTCTATTTGCTACTCTGCTGTGGGAAAATATTTTGACTTTCTGAAGATGAATAAAGTTTTATGTTGTTTTTAACTATTAAAGACAGTTAATAAAAAATAATCAATTTTTCCCTTAGACATGGAAGGTTACAGGGTAAAAATGAAGAGGAACGTGGTGATCGAAGCTGGAAGCGAAAGATGGGACAATTAATTCAAAGTATTGTATAAGAGAAGATTTCGAAAAACCTTAAATGGAAGAGAGAATAAAAATTAACATGGTAAGTACATTTGTACTATTTTATATTTTGATAATTCCGATGCTTTGATCGTACAGATATTTTATAAAACTGTCACAAGAGTGATGAGGTTACGTCTAAAATGGAATCGAAATGTTTGTTATTTCATTTGCCTTTTTGTCCATGTCCTGCCCTTTTCTTTCATTATAATCCCACTTTGGCAATACTCGTAATATTAGGAACTCTATTCCTGTAACTTAATTTCTATTTAATTGAACAATTGCCGATTATCACTTAGATCTTGTATGCATACATTATGTGAGCCTATGGCGGTGATAGAAAACGAAATGTGTCTGTCCCTATCTCAAAATCTGTCTTCTTTTTGATTGATACGCACACCGAGTACTTTTTACGAAGTTGTAAATACTATTTCCATTTTGCGAGCTAAGTCTTTTGCCAGTCTTCACCAGTTTTAAATATTCATCCACTTTTTTCTGCGACAAGCAAATATTGTCCTTTTAGACTTAGTGATACTTATGCATGGATTCTTGCGGGCTCTATAGATTCGAAGACTCTGCGGGTCGGAATGTTGGTGTTCATCCGCTCTACATATCCTAACTATGTCAAACGTCAAATACGCAGTTTTTAACCAGGTCGATGTCGCTGTACAGCTCATAAAGTTCGTCATTGAATCTTCTCCCCCGAGACCCGTCAACGCAATCGGAACCGAATATCTTACGGAGAATTTCTCTCTCAAGGTCACCAATGGTATATTAATCCGCCTTCAATAAAGTCCATATTTCAGTGCCGTAAAGCACGACTGGGATGATCACGGTCTTATACAGAGTCTCCTTAGTTGTTCGAGATAAACAAAAAAAAAGAAAAAAAAAAAAACGGCGATTGGCAAGAGTTATTCTTCGTTTGATTTCTGCTCTGGTATCATTGTCAGAATTAATAACAGAGCCGAGGTACACAAAGCCCCTTACAGCCTCGAAGTTGTAGCTGCCCACTGCGACGTTCCGTCTAATTCGTCGGTGTTGACTGTTCTTTCTTGTTGACAGCATATACTTGGTTTTGTCCTCGTTTATCGCTATACCCATTTCGACCCCTTCTGCTTCAGTCAGTCTGCTGAGTTCTTCCAATTATGTCAATATCGTTGGCGCATGCAAGCAATTGTACCGATTTTTGATAGATTGTGTTTCTGGTGTTGTCTTGTGAGTTCCGTACAATCCGTTTAAGTACGTAATTAAAGAAGTGCGTCCCGTTGTCTAAAACCTTTTTTAACATCAAAGGTCTCGGTGAGGCCATTACCGACCTTGATGGAGCAGCGAATGTTCTCCATCGTCATCCTGCACAGACGGATAAGTTTGGTAGGGATGTCAAAACTAGATATGACTCTATATATGTAGCTCTTATCTATACATGCTGTCATAGGCGGCCTTGAAATCGATAAAGAGATGGTGAGCATTGATTTGAATTTCTTGGGTTTTCTCCTGGATCTGTCGTAGTGTGAAGATTTGATCGATGGTTGACTTTCCCCACTGATAGGAGCCAATCGGGCCGTTGACAAAGGGTTTCAGGCGTTCACAAAATATTGCAGAAAATATCTTGTATTCAATGTTGAGGAGACTGATGTCTCTATAATTGACGCAGTTGAGGGGGTCTCCTTTCTTGTATATTCGCCAAACGATGCTGAAATTCCATTCATCATGCATATACTCGTCTGACCAAATCTTAGACATGAGTTAGTGTTATGCTCTCTACTAATTCATCACCAGGTCCCTAGAAAAGTTCGGCCGGTAAGCCGTCAGGACCAGCAGCCTTGTTGGATTTCAGCTTGGATATTGCTATCCTCACTTCGCTTTGGTCAGTTGGACGGACATTTTGACTATCATCGTCTATGTGGAATGGTTCGTGCATGATAGGTAAGATGTACTCGTAAGCATCCACCGTTTCCCCAACTTTTTCCATCTTGGCCCAAGGTGCAACCTTGTCTAACTCCACTTTGGATCTCGACTTTATCTGACAGATTACAGCGAGTATCTTTTGGACCAATAATGAGTTGCCTTGATAATACCTATAATTTTAAGGATATTTATTCCAAAATCGAAGAATAAGAGATCCAGCAGTGATCGATAGTAATATGGCCGATACAAATAATCCAGAGTTCAGGGAGTTCAGAGTTTGCTCAGCATCAAGGGTGCCATCAATGTGTTCCATTCTTTACTCTCTTACTATTTTGTTATTACTATGACAAGTTATCGCTCTGTATTAAAATTCCTTTATACGATGTTGTCTTGACTGCAATTTAATTATGGGAAACTAAACTTTTCAATAATGTGTCCAAATTGTAAAATTTTATTTGAATTTCACTTGTTCACCAAGTGAAACAATTATTTTCAACGACGAAGCGTATTTCTGGCTAAATGGCTTTGTAAATAATCAAAATTGTCAGATCTGGGACAATGCCAATCTACAACAGCTCTAGGAACTACTTTGTATTGGTCAGGTGGTGTCATCGGGCCACACATCTTCCAGAATGAGGAAGGCGAGGCGGTAATGGTTTGTTTGCCCGAGTTGGATGATATGAACATAGTCAACATGTGATTCCAACAAGAGGGTGTCCTAAGTAAAGGTCCCTTTGCATGAATTAGAATAGTCCTTACGATATCTTCGAAATATTTGACTAATCCTTTTTCTTACTTGAAGAATGTAGCGCTATTGTTATTCTAGTTTCTCCATTCTTATTTAAGCTTAAACTACAATCCGCATATTAATTTACCACGGACCAACATTTTTTTCTATAAAATACTTGGCCTCGAAACTATTCGAAAAAGACTTGTTTTGAGGCTATGCTCCAATAAGATTAAAAATATTAATGTTGTTTCCTAGATAGACAGAATAATAGTCTTCTTAGATTTTTTGCGAAACTCAAAACCTTCTTAAAGTTTTAGTTAAAGAGTTTCTACATTAAAACGAGCTGCAGCATTAAATTGAATTCAATGGATTATCCATTACCAGAATTTTATTCTTCAGATGCTGTCCTTATAGGAATTCAAGTGAAAAAGCCCGTACGTATGTACCTACATCGCAAGAAGCTTTTAAATACGAAAAGCCGTCGGCATTTCTTCTCAACCAGTCTAGAGAATTTAACCCTTAAATTGAGTTCAATCATATCAATTATTCAAATGACAATTTCCGTCTCTAAATGCAATTCAATGGCATATCTCTATATGTACCTACACAGCATGCACTTAGTGCACCATGAACTTGAAATTTGCAAGTTTTCTTCTATGACGCACTGTGCTGCTCCTCGTCCCGTAATTTAAGCAAAAACCAATCATACTACGTACAACTCACAGAAGAAAGTGAATTCATTTGAAATCCCATTCCGAAACTGACAACTTATCACAAACTCAGAAAAAAACAGAAACATCTAACCAGTAGCCAATACAACCACTCTCCTCCGACAGCTCTAATTACAAATGCAAACAGTGTTTAAACGAGAAAAAAACTACTATCTGTGTTTTTTTTTTAGTAGAACCAAACACTTTCAGTAGGCCATGTTCTATCTACACCCAAACAAAATTGTATCTTTAACTAAAAGTCGACGGCCGATGATGATTACTCCTCCGACAACGACATCGTCGACAGAATGTCATTGACCTGATTAACATAATACACCCACCCAGCCGGCATAGCATAGTATGACATCGACTTTCAGTTCCATTTCCAATTCCAATTCGAGTTCTGTTTTCTTTTTCGTAGTGACGACGACGGGTTATAAAGGCACCCTCTTACCCGTATATGTATAGAGAAGCATCACATCTCTATCGATTTTCAAGTGCAACAATTGCCCAAAAGTACGGCAAAAGGACCAAAAGAAGAAAACCCCAGTTCACACACAAATGAAATCAACCAGCAAAAGGACGAAAGCAAAAGAAACAACTCTCGCTCTCTATGTGGATTGCTGTTTGTTGTCCTTTTTTTGTGCTGCTGCCGACTGGCTGGTGTATGGATGTGGATCCATTGTCCTTTTATTAGCCGTACAACTAAATGTCGCTTCTCTTAAAGTGTTTGAATTCGATGTCGTTCTTCCTTGCAGGGTATTTAAAAGGATGCCTCTGGCTGGTTGTGTGGATCTGTATATGCGTATGTTAGATATTGGAGATGGCCTCTAAGTGAACATAATAAGACGACGAAACAATGAGAAATAAAAACAAGGATAACCATGCTGGAACCCGGAATTTGAGAGCTCGACAACTCGGAACTCTCTTTTGGTCGGTTGCAAATATGTTCAGTTGCTGTTAACCTAATCGATTTTCTTGTAACTCAATGTCAGCCTATGTAGTGGGTATATAGTATTTGTATTTGTATGTCAATATGTGTTTTGGTAGACAAAAAAATAAAAGGAAAGGATCAACCGGAACAATTTTGGTCACAGACTTGCGAAAATCGACACCACCATCGTCGTCATTGTCGTCGTCCTGAACACCGCCACAACGACACATAGAGTTTATTGATTTTCCCAATACAATGAGTGTTTTAAAGGGAAAATTAAAGTAATTCATGGGTAAACATCAGCATATCCTTGCATAATTCTCACGGAAAATTTTCAAAATGCAAATTATATCCAAGTGAGTGCATTGCTATAATCCCCAAGAAATTTCATCAAAATTAAGAAATAATATTTTTCATCCATATGGCAATTATTGTCCTGAGCCTTGAGTCCTTGTGACAAAACATACACAATGTGACAAACCTGAACAAACATAAATTGCGTACATTACATCCCTATTGGGGCGCATCAAATGCGAATTTAAGAAGATCAAAGATCAGTTCAGATACGCAGATGAAAAAATAACAAGGACACATATCTACGTGTGTCCTTGGTCCTAGTTTTTTTTTTTTTGTAACATTTATTTTTGATCGAAATTCATTTGAGCGAAAGTAATTTTGTGAATTTGTGCGATTGTTGACGCTCTGTATATTAGGGAGGTTAAATAAAAAAAGGTTTAAGGACAATAATTCCTCCCTTTAGCTAATTATTATTTTTATTTATTTTTTCCTTACTTTTATATACCTATGGCTGCATATCAACCCCTTTTTATATGATTTAAAAGTCTATGTACGGATGTCGGTTACCTGTAATGATTCATATGTGTTATGAATGAAAATGGAAAGAAAAAGAACCGGATTCCCTTGTAAGGATTTTAATTTTTTTTTATTCCTCTGTCGGCTTACTGATCAACCATACCGCTGGGAGGGAGATTGAATTATTAATAAGCAGAAAGTATAATATTCTGTATGTGTGCGAGAGTGGCTGGGTGAATGGAGGAAGGGATATTTTTTTTATGCAGGAAGATAATCACGATGAGAATAGATGAGCCCGCGCGTTGTGTGTGATGATGAAAACATGGAAAATCGTTTTATTAGAAGTGGATGCATTTATTATTGGTTAGGACATGGAGTGAAAACATGGCAAAGGGTTCAGAATGAAATCCGCCATTTTGAATATTTAAAATTAAATTGTATTGTTAGGTTACTAATATGGCGAATTATTTCAATTTTTTTTTTTTTTTATTTTATTTTTGTGATTTAAACCTTATCAAAAAGTTTTTGCACGGTCTCACCTCTCGCGAACGTCTGACAAACATCCGAGAGTATTGTTGTCTCGAGAAAGCTTCTAAAAACAAATTGACCCTCGGATACGGCACTAAACTGTAGGCTCTGGCATTTAAAGAGCTGTTGCGCCAAATATTTATTTTTACTATCAAACCCATCCATCGTCTTAGGCGGGGCGGTTTTTGGTATACTCCACACTGGAATTTTGATTAACTTACGCGACACTTATCTTACGACTCTGGTCTTATGGATATGACGTCTGATGCAATGACACCAGAACTTCAGTTGATGCGCAAATTCAGAGTAGACTTTCCTTTTGTTCAGGGCTGGCTTCGGCCAGAATCTGAGCCGGGAATGGCATGTAGTCGTATTTTCACGGACGGTTCTAAAACCAGTCAAGAGGCTGGCGCTGGTGCCTACGACAACATTAGAATTCTTTTCTCGTTAGGCAAATATGCGTCTGTTTTCCAAGCGGAAACTTATGCAGTCCTGATGGCCATATACTGTGTTGTGAAGAACTTGTAGAAGGGATGTAGTATTTGTGTCTGTGGTGATAGTCAGGCTGCACTTAAAGCCTTGCTTAACCCTTTAACCATTTTCAAAATAGTTCGTGAAACCAAAAACTTTTTGAACTCGGTCGCAAGGCTGAATTCTCTGTCTCTTATATGAGTCCCAGGTCACACTGTGATCTTAGGGAACGAGATCGCTAGACAAGGCTCAAAGGAAGTTTTCTCAGGTCCCGAACCCGCGTTGGGTCTCCATACGTCCTCGGTTAGGGCTTCCATTGACGTTTGGGTCTCTCACGAGCACAATTATGTGTGGCATGACTCTCCAGGATGCAGGTTGACTAAACGTATGCTCCCGGACGTCCGTAAGAAATCAGCGGCATTCTTGCTGTCTCTCAGCAGAAAAGACTGTAGACAACTTATGGGCGCCTTGAAAGGCTACTTTGCTTTTGCTAAGCACCTTTACGTGCTGGGCTTAAGTGACACTACAATCTGCGACGCTTGTGAAGAGAGCGATGACACCGCGGAGCATTATCTCTGCCAGTGTCCGGCCTTTGTTCGTATCAGGTGGCAGATCCTCGGTGCTGATATGGAGAGTGCTGATACTGTAAGCTCCTCATCACTGAAGTGCTTGCTTGGCTTTCTTAGAAAGACAAGGAAATTTCAATAAAATGGGTAAATTAGGATTTGCTCTTTGGTAGTACAATGGACCAGTTGCGTCTGAGTGCTCCAATCGTTTCCTATCCCGTCAAAAAAAAAAAAATCTTTACTGAAATGTACTTTTTCATCATTTGATGAAAAGTGGACAAATAGTCCTTTTTAACGCGAGTTGTTGCCGTTATTTTTAAGTTCTTTTTTACCAACGAAACAGCTAGAAGACTAGCACTAGGCATCAATTTATTATTTTCTCTATGATCCTACTTAAAATTGTTTTATAAGGTCGTAGTTAGAGTTCATGTGAACTAAGTGAAGTACAGTCAAGAAGGGTATTAACACTCCAGAATCCAATAGTTGTCCGTAGTCGATTGCCAAAGGTCGTCAACAAATTTTCAGCTCAGATACCGAGGGGTTTGCTTTCATTTCGTAGCATTTGGTGTTTTTTACAGTTGTAGTTCGCTGGTCCACACATCAGTCTTGGTTTATGGCACATGCTGTTCACCATTCGTCCTCTCCCAATCGCAATTTTCAAAGAAATTCCCAGCTAGCACCATAAGGAAGCGGGAGTAGGTACTATTAGCAGAGCTGCTAGCTGCTCGATACTTGGTGAACCAATATCAATGTTATATTACTTCTACGAGGTCTTTATTAGTTACTTGCCAACAGATGCCTACGTATCTTTAATGAAGAACTTCATCAGTGATAGAACCAGGAACCTATAGCAATCACCATATGGAGGAGAAAGTGGCAGTGGATCGGTCACATCTAACGATGCGGCGAAAATAATGCTATGCAGTGCAATCCACTTACTCAGTCAGGCAGTCCTAAGGAAGCGTTGAGGAGAAATCGAGGTCGTTGGCTATGACCTGGAGAGAGCTTAAGCGCATTGCGAAACTTCGAGGAAAATGGCACACAGGTGGAGTTAAAGAAAATGTGTGGTAACTTTAGATTAAATAAACACATGATAGGATTGTAACAATATCCTTTTACTTCGTATAATGTATTATCATCTAAATGACATATTAGCTCTTAGATTTCTTAAATAAATTTGCATACTCCTTGCTTCGACATGTATTCCATAAGTGGGATCTGTAATAGGAACCTTGCAGATGCGCTTGAAATAAGTGCGTTGAATGCACTTACAGATTTTCGTATTCAAAAGCTTTGTTTGCATAGCAATGACAGGTGTGCAATGCAGTATCAAAGACCAAGAATGTTTGATATAGAAAACCCAACTCAAGTGAGATTAATAGCTGTCTTTGTTGAACAGTTTTCTGCTTGACATGAGCATCAAAAACTAAGTCAATGTTATAAATATTCAAACTGTTTTACTATATCAATGGACTCATCCACCAGATGCTAATTCTCTGCTGAAGCTCTTCATCCAAATCATACTTTTAGAGTAATTGAAGTAACTAGCCAACACAACAGTGCTTGTATACATTTTGATTGCATATCTATTATAGAGTTTCTATTGATGGTGTCAAACGTTTTCTCGAAATCCGCAATACTTTTCAGTGGAATGCTGTCAACTCATTATTTTTCACATTATTGAGTGTACCTTGAAGTTAGGAAATTGTTACTGGTGTATAACTCGTATATACATATTAAGCCCAACAGTCCTTGAGGGACTGGGCCTAGTTTCTCACAGCCACTCGTTTTGTATATTTTTCACACGAATGGAAGGCACCTATAGTTTTGTTTTTGAGAAGCTTTTTCATGACAAAAATACTCTCGTTGTTTGTCAAACGTTCGCGAGAGGTGGGGCCGTGAAAAAATGTTTTGTGTTTTCTAGTAATTGACACATCACTTCGCGCCACGGCAGCACCCACTGCTGGTGCATTCGATTCGGTCATATTAATAATTGGTAAACCGCAGTGGAAATTCGCTTTGTTGCATGGCAAAATGTTCGACACCAATGGTATATGAGGATACTAGCTTACAGTTCTCAATTAACTTACAATTTCCAATCCCTATATATTTCAAAGAGTTTTTACCGATTTTCTATTCTCTCTCAGAAATCAAATTCAAAAGATTAGAATGACTAACCATTATAGGTAATAAGTATTACTCTACACATTTATATACAAATCTACATGCATAAATACTACTTAATCAGCTAACGAATATTCTGTTTTAAATGTTTCGAAATTAAATTATCTAATCGAATATTTTTCCATTTAAATTAGGTGAATATATTTTTATGTGTGTTCAAATTCTTAAATTTATTAGCAATTTGTCAGCCGCTCACGTATCTATAGCCTGACGAAATATTCAATAATTATTGTGCTACAAATTTAATAAAAACTTGAGAGGTGTGCTCTTATTTTGTCTATCCTATTTGGTGCCTATTTAAGTGTTAAACAATGTTATCCTTGAAAGCACTCGGAGCACTTTTTAATTTTTGAAGTTTATTACCCACAAATTAAAGTTGTCACGGAGGATAGTTCAATAATTGGCGAAGATTTACATCGAATAGATTAGGTTGAAAGTCTCATTTGAAGACAGCTTAATGGAATTTATTAACTCTCTTTAGATTGAACACGGTGTTGGCCAACTTCTACGTTGCCACAATGATACAATCATATAAAAAGTGATTCAATTTGTACTTCGTCCTACAATTGGATACAAAAATTCTTTTTCTCGATTTTCGCAGATTTGTATACTTTTTCATCTTTTGAGGACAACTTGAGTTTCCCTTTGTGTTTAAAGGGCATTATAACTTCAGTACCGGGTATTTTAAACGACTATCTGCCTACCCAATAGTATTAACTGTTGTGGCAAATTATCCAAATTCAGCAAATCCGAAAATTTGGCAGTTGATTATACTCAAGAATTTATTCTGAACTTTGGTTGTTTTATTGAATTTAATAAAAAATAGAAATCGATATATTGGTGCTTAGTAGGCTTAAGATATCTATAGTCATCGGGAGGGTACAAAACTGTATGATAACTGAATAAAGTGCTTCCTGTGTTGTTAGTAGATATGAGAAAATTTGATTCATTTCAGAATTTGTACGTTTTGTTCCCACTAGCAAAGCACAAGTAGGTATTGAGAACAAAGTACGATGACAATATGTATCCGAATTTTATATTTTGCCCTACAAGCAAGTGGTTAGAGCAAAAATGGTGACGCTTTAAAAAAAAAAGCTATGAGGAGCCAAAGTTTTATTGGGTCTCATGCCCTTGTCCTGGTGTGTTGATCCAAATAGATCGGTGATTTTCTCATACCTGGACTAAATAGAGGCTGTGGATCTCTCCCATCTGTAGCTTCCTAGAACTAGGAATTCAGGAGAATTTAGTGACATTCAGCTTAAATGGCCCCAACCTCTAAATGATTTCATTCGATACGACCGAGAATTCTACTTTGGTTTACTTGACCGCGCTCGACAGTATTACAGGTAAAATAACTTATTCGCTATTCAAATTATTCAAATTATTGAATATTATTATTATTATACTATTAATCTACATTTCTCTGGGATCTAGTTATTCTGTCAAGTACTTACAGAACTACTTGACAGTCTTCTAGAAGCCAATATTTTTGTCATAGAAGCATTTAAATTCATGAATACTAGTAGTAGATACATTGAAGTCAAAACTTCGTAATTTCTTTCTCACATACTGTTTACTAAAAGAAGCAACGTCTTTAATTTGTTTGGTCTACACACAAGGATACTAATATAGTTTCTGTATTTCGCATATTTAAGCCAAAACTACTTAAAAAGTGCAATCCTCGTTCATATTTAGTAAACAATCAAGTAAAGGTGCAGGCTCACAGTGCTCACAGTGACAAAAGGCGTCCGTGAAACTGCGAGGATGACATACAGGCAGACAGCGATTTATTGCTATATCATTTTTGTTGCACTCATCAAAACGAAGCTTATGAAGTGCTGTTTAAAATTCGGTAAACATCCCGCCTTGTATATTTAGATATGAAACAGGGAATAAAGCTCAAATAAATAGTAGATGGAGCTGCGCACTTGTGCTACAGCGAGAAAAAAATTATGGAGGAAATCCCTATCTTTTCTCATAGGGATGAGAAACTCTGTAAACGCTGCGGTGATAAGGATCTCTGTGAGGATACAAACCATTTTCTTTGCCACTGACCAGGCGTATAGCATCAATCAAATAAATTCCTGGGAATACACTTCTTCCAGGATATCGAAGAGTAGTACCCAACTGGCTATATTCGCTGATGATGCAGCGTTGAATTTGCGGTTGCAATGTACAATAGCATCGTTACAAACTTCATTGAATGTAAGTTTAAGGTTCTTATAAAGAGGAAAATTAAGACAAGTATTGGGAGTAACTAGCAATTGATAAGAAATTTACTTTTGAAAAAAATATTTCGAACACCATCCGAAACTAAAATATTGTATGCATTTGATAAACACACAGTTAACATAATAAGATTTTAATATTCAAAGCCCATACTAACGTATGAAGCTCCAGTGTTTTTTGACTGTACCCTAAGTCAGCCAAAACAAAGTCCTTAAAATTATATTTTACCTGCAATAGTGTAATACTTTTCAATTTCAAGGCTTCATGATAAGGCAAATGTCAAAGCAATTATGTGGCTGTTATTATTTAATTGGAAGAAAATATCATATCTAAACGCTATCATTCGGACAACGAATGAAATGTCTCCCATATTTTTCCTCATTGAAAATGCTGTCAATATAAGATTTTGTTTTGCTTTCGGTCAAGTTATGAAGAAATGCAAGAAGTAGAATAAAGCGTGTGCAATGTACAACGAATAGAAAACACTGAAACCCAATATATGAATTCCGATTTCCAATTACTATAAAATTATCTACAAATTAAATAAAAATAATAATGTTCTTATGTATAATTCCATAACGTGGAAGTCATGTATTTGTATTGTTTTCTATACCTACTTACTTACACAGGAGGTCCGGGGCGGACCTGGGCCCCAACCAACAAACCTCTCTACCCAACTGCCTGCAGTTGCGCACGCCAATTGGGTTGATGTCCCCCTCAGCTCTTTTGCAGCACATGCCGTGAGGTCGTCCTATACTGCGCCGTCCATCCAGGGGGAATTCGAATATTTTCCGGGTGGCAACGTTGGGTTCCATCCGCACTACATGACTCAGCCATCATAGTCGCTATATGTGAACTCTTCTGGTTAAGTCGAAGAGTGCCTTGTATAGGCACTATAGTTTGGCATTGTACCTTCTCTTCCACTCGCCGGCAGACGGCACTAAAGATCACTCGAAGAACTTCTCTCAAAAGGCATCCTCATCCGATTTTGACAAGGTTCATGCCTCTACCTTCGAGGTAGTAAGGGTCTTTGTTTACCTTGGCTCTGCTATAAACTCAAAAAATAATATCAGCGCAGAAATCAAGCGAAGAATAACTCTTGCCAATCGCTGTCTTTTTTGGGCTTAGAAGGCAGTTCAACAGTAAAGCGCTATCTCGAACAAATAAGGGGACTCTGTATAAGACCCTGATCATCCCAGTCCTGCTTTACGGCGCTGAAACATGAACTTTATTTAAAGAGGATGAAGATATCCTTAGTCGCTTCGAGAGGAAAATTCTTCGTAAGATATTCGGTCCCGTTTGCGTTGACGGGTTTTGGAGGAGAAGATTCAATCACGAACTATACGAGCTATACAGCGATCGATCTGGTCAAAAAAACTACGTATTACACGTCTGAGACGGCTAGGATATGTAGAGCAAATGGACACCAACGCTCTGGCCCGCAGAGTCTTCGAATCTAACCCGGAGGATTGACGCAGTAGAGGACCTCCTCACCGTAGGTGGCACGCACAAGTTCAAGGGGACCTCGACCAACTTGGAGTGTGCAACTGGAGGGAATTAGCTAAAGACCGAGCTAAATGGAGATGCTTATTGGTTGAGGCCCAGGTTCACCTCGAACTGTAGCGCCACCTAAGTAAGTAAGTAAGTAAGTAAGTAAGCATGCCTCTGCACCATACATCGAGGCTGGGATGATAACTGTCTTATACAGAGTTACCTTAGTAGTTTGAGATAGGGCTTTTTCACTATGGTATTTGTTTTACTTTCATTGACCGCTAAACCCATCTTTGCTGCCCTGATCTCGATACTCGCAAACGCCCCACTAAATGCCCGCTGAGTTCTTCTGACTATGTCAATGTTATTGGCGTAAGCGATTAGTATTACAGACTTGTAAAGGTTGTAACCTCCGGTGTTGGCTTGCGAGTTACGTACAATTCTTTCAAGTATTATATTAAAGAGATCGCATGATAGCGCGTCGGTGATGTTCTTACCGACTTTGATGGAGCACTGAGAGTTCTCCATCACTGAGCTTGGCAGTGATGCCAAGACTAGACATGGCTCTGTATACCTCGTCTCTATACACGCTATCATAGAGAACTTTGAAATCGATGACGGGGTGATGCGTATCGATTTTATATTCATGGGGTTTTCCAAGATCTGCCGTAGTGTGAATATTTGCTCATTAGAGGACTTTCCGCGCCTGGCACCGCCGTCCTTATCAGTGACCTATCATTCTGTTGACGATCGATTTTAGGCGTTTACATAATATGGCAGAGAAGAACTTATATGCGATGTTGAGGAGACTTATACCTCAGTAGTTAGCGCAGTTCAGGGGGTCTCTTTTCTTCAGGATCGGAAAAACGATGCTGAGGTTCCATTCATCGGTCACACTTTTGTCCGACAAAATTCTACCTCGGGTTGAGGGAATCTTGACTGTTATCGTCACTGTTGAATTGCCCGTTCTGCTATGCTGCGGAATACTGGTCATCGTCGGCGTTTAACAGTATGCAGAAGTATTCCTTTCATGTCATCAGCACCGATAGCAATTCTACTACTATATTACGAGTATTGTTCTTCATACTAATCTTTAATCTGTTAAGGATATGCACTCCCCAATTCCGAATTACCTACCTACCTACTCGATAATCCGAAGTACTCCTTGCAAGAATTAATTCAATTGCTCCTTGAATATCTGTAGTTAAACCACATTTACTTCAATCTAAGCTTCAAATGGCCTCACATACTCGTATCTATGTAGGTACCTGTTAAATTTAAGTGTATGTCGATAGCTCTACCAGTTTTGTTTCTTTTCAAAATATAAGAAACACTTATGGCACAAAAATATATAGACTGCCATACCTAAGTATGTATAAGCACATATGCACATGTATATTTTTTACAAATTTTCTTTTACTTTTTATGTATGTAGGTAGGTAGGTAGGTATGTCATCTATAAATTGATTTTTATAGCCTTTTCTAGCCTTATAAGCAGAAACCACTTACTATAATATGATATCTTGATTACCCAGATATCTATACCTACCCAATAAACCATTTTTAAAGCTTTATCATAACATGTTTCCTAAAACCACTGGTATGTCACCATATTTGCATTAATCATGTTTCCATAAAATACTACAAAAACTTGCCTCTTTCTCTTTATCGTTGAAAGTCTCAAAACTCCGCCTCTTCATCACAGAGAATATCATTAATATTAAAATCCACAAATCATAAAGTCTCCCACAATGAATATTAAAAAAAAAAGTGTATCTCCTTATATACAAGGTGCGCCGTAAGTTTCCCACCATATATAGATACCACCCTAAATTTATATTTATATACAAAACCAACACACAACTCAGCCACTCAAAAATCTTCATCATACGTATGTACATGAAGGTGAATATTTTGACATTTTCTTTTCATATTTGGATTTGCCGTCGCTACTCGTTATCTTATCGTATGAGGGATGGAAAATGATATGAAATATGAAAGAAGATGGGGGAATTAATTTTTCATGTATATAGTAGCATAGTTCCGCGCACACAGTTACACAAAACGATACTTCTGGGAACAATAACTTGCGAGAGAGAAGTGCGGCAAATGTGAATGAACGAAAAAAAATTCGCTCCGCCTAACCTTGTCATAATTTTTCCACGAATATGAAAACTGACTGCTAGCCGATGGACTTATACACAAGCCAAAGATGCTTTTGATTGTGTTCGATTGAGGTTTATTTTTTTTTAATTTTTTATTGAGTAGTGGGGAGGAAAGGTGTAGAAAAAGATACTCAAACGAAAAGGAACTATATCTCACAGAGGGAGAGAAGTATCTTTACTCGAATTCAACTTCGAAAATAACTCTTATACTGGGTGGGAAAACTCACCACACTCTCATCTAACAGATGATTCTCTTAAATTTCCGATTTTCGAAAAATTGTATCTCAAAGATACGATTATATATTTTTGTATTCGAACATCAAAACGAAATTGATATGTAAACGGTAAGATGCTTATTCGTTGATGGGTTAAGTTCGCATATGAGAAGATACACTTCTTTTGCATTTGTATCTATTGGAAGTAAAGTTGGAGTTTATCACGCGATATACCTGTTACCGGCTGTTGGGGATACTCTACGCGCACTGCAACTATGCACTTTATCGACACAAAAATTATATGAAATTTTGTCCCCATGTAGATACCGCCTGCATGTTGATGGAATCCCCCACGTCTAAGGTGGTTGGATTGAATCTTTTTGTTTTCTTTTTTTTTCTTGCAGAAAAGAGGAAAAAAAAAAAGTTGAAAGAAAATCCTTGGCCAGCTACACGAGAAGAGCATGAGACTTGCGCGCGCTTAAGTTAGTTGTGTGCAAAGTACGGTTGGAGAGAGAATGAGAATACTCGCCGCTTTGTGTCGTCGTGTATCCTCGTCGAAACGCGAACGCGCGTCCTTTGATTGCCCGATCCGGCTGTTGTGTAACTGTGTTTATTTTTTGTCGGTTTATATACGTCGTATATGTATAGATAAAATTTCATTCTCGACAGTCACTCAAAAAGAGTGTCTCGAGCACGAATGCGCTCTAGTAAGCTCTAGTGGTACATTACAGTAGACGTTCTCATCCTCCTCCGCAGCCACCTCCATCTGGATGAATTCGTGTTGTTTTTTTTTTCACGTGTAAATTTTTGCTCCATTCTTGGAGAAAGAATATCGGGGCCCAGCATGAAAGTTACCCTCCTCAAAATGTTGAACTATTCAGCGACTCCTACCCCCAACTAACGGGGGAAGACAACACAAAAAAAAAAAATAGAATTTCTTTTGGGGGTAGAAAATGATGATAGTATCTTTTGGTCCGCTCTCGCTGTCTCTCTGTATTGGATGGTTGGTGGACTAGTGTACATGTGTGTGTGTGTGTGTGTGTGCAAATAGAATTCTATTCAAAGTACTCAATAAGCAATGACTATGGTGCGCTCTCTCTCCTAGTATCACACTGGTTAAGTGTATCTTTTGCAGTTTCAGGATATTTTGGTATTTTCGCAAAGAGGGAATTTTAGTATTTTTTTATATCCAAATAAGGATGACTAGGTGGTGACTTTTTTAACTACTTGTCCGTTGCTAATGCAGATTCAATTGTAAATTCTGTTGTCGGGTTACTATACGAGATTTTATTGTTACAAGTTTTTCTTTATTTTCCTCTTTTGTACGAAAACAATTTGATTGCATTTTTTTTAAATAATTTTCTTTATGAACTACAAAGTGGTCACAATGTGTGGTATTATACCTATATTTATGGGGATCTTTGTGATTTGATCGTATTTTGTTGCACGTGTAATTATGCATCGGGACGTTGCAGATTTGGTGTCGATTTAGTAATGATAATGCAAAGATATTCAATTTAATTTTGATTGTGACACATGACAAATTAAGTATCTAGTCTTCGATTTGGAAATCAGTTCACTTTTCGGAATCACCAAAGTGCCGACGGTATATCGTAAGAACTCTTCTATTCGAATGTGATTTTATCAGCTGATTGTGTGTATACAATCTGAAGCCGAAAGAGTTAAATGTAATCAATTTTAATGGATAGTAGCTGAGATTGTCTAGAAGGTTTGTATTCACATTTACATATGGTATATTTGTTAAAAAAAAAAAAATATGTTGATCCTTACAGATAAGTGTAATTAAGTCATAATTGGCTAGTTAGTTTAATTTAGTTTTATTTACTCGATAATATATACAAATTTGCTTGGATTTTGCCGTCCTCCGGATTGACAATTAGAACTTAATCATTATTATTTCTGTGGTTTTATAGGTATGATAGAAAAATATTTTAATTTATAGGTGAGGGAAAAGGTATAAGCAATATGAATATTATTATTCTAAAAGCTTTCGCTCATAATTCTGTCTCTATACGCTAGAGCAGTCTTAGAAAAGCTGCACAGTTTGCAAACATCTAGCTCATTTAATGCACTTACCTATGCTTTCTTCATCTAGAGAACGTTTTTGCCAAACACATGCTATCTAGTTTCACGAAGTACCGGAAATTTTCCAATAAAGTGTAAGACGTCTTCACGTTGTCCTAGGTTACATAATTCACAGAAGCATGGCAGGTCCTCCCTATGGGGTATATAGTTTAGCTTTGAAAGTTCTCCTCGCAGCTTCATCACCATTGCTATTTTCTGTAGGGTGATGGCACAGAAGTCAGTCCTATAACTCTTTTTTTTATATTTGAATGGTCCTTAAAAATCTGTTATTCAACTGTTTGATAGTTTTGAGTTTTTCTAAATGTTTGGAATGTGTAGATTGGAAAATGCTGAACTAATTATATAATTCGATTTGCTACCTAATGCAAATATTAAGAAAAATAGCGAAGTAAGTGGGATTCTGGAGTAGTCGGCCCCTTCATTTCCAGTGGTCAGCCACTTCAGAATCCAGTAGTCAGCTCCAATTCATATTTCTACATTCCCATCCAACAATAACGAGCAATAAAAAGCAACATCAAAAAATCGTTTGATGTTAAATAATTAATAAAATAGTCATAAATAATTAGAGAGCAAAAAGGAACATTTATTTTAGTGATATGTGCTTAAAAATTAGATAAATTGCACAAAAGGTGTTTTATAAAAAGTTAAAACATTTGGTTTTATTAAAACTTGACTCCGATAGGTTTGACGCCTTTAAATGCACCCACGTCGGCTGGTTGGGTAATATGAGTAGTATTTGGTAAGACCGCATATAAAATGATCCCATTATTGCGGCAAAAGTCACTGAACTCCATCGTCAGGTGTGACTTGTGACCATCGACTAGAAACAATACTGGCCGTTTGATATTGGTTTTACTAAGCCAGTCATTAAGACTATTGGCTACGTATTCGAAAAATGTTTCCGACCGCATCCAGCCACTTTCTGATCTCCCTAGTACCCATTCATCTGGCATACTTTTAATCACGGCTTGAGGAGGACGCACATATGGAAATACAACCATAGGTAAGGCATTAGTACAGTTATCGTCTCTTTGTCGTTCCCGCAAGTACAGGTTCTTCCATCCCTTAGGAGCGAAAACAACCCCTGCTTTTGGAGACAGACAGAAAGACGTCTCATCCCCATTGAAGATTCTAAAAGGGTCTTCCAAAATATCCGTTGCATTTATTTCTCGTAAATGCTCCTCTAATTCCCGGAACCACTTCCTACCCGACTGTTCTGTGACGATCGCTTGTCCTTTTCAGAGCCCTTCAGCTGTTCTTAGGGACAATTCGGAATGGCGGTTAAGAAAACCGTAATACCAAGATTTTCCGGGTGATTTGAAAGATGTCTTCCGTTTGTCGTCCTCGATAATTTTTTGCTTCGTATTCACCTGGTCCGTTGGTTTCTATAGAAATCCGCATTTCGCAAGATCAATCAACCAATTGGCAAGAGTTTGCTAATTGGAAGATATTCCAAGCTAAGTATATATAACAAACTGCTTCTACGAGTATATAGGCAAGTGCTTAAACTTGTATGGACGTATGGTATACAACTCTGGGGTTGTACCAAACCAAGCGATAGAAATTTTATACAATCATTTCAAAATAAAGTTATAAAAGTAATCGTTAATGCTTCCTGGTATATTAGAAACAATGATATCCACAGAGACTTAGGGATAGCCACCGTAAAAGACGATATAAGAAACTCCGAGTTCGTTTTTATGGTCATTGCAACCGCGCCATACTCCAAACTTTGGAAGTGACAAACCTTACGCGCCGACTCCAAAGAACGAAACCGTTCGATTTAGCGCAATAAGAAGTAGCCGCATGTAATGACTGTACCAGCATGTACTTTTACTGGAAATCTATCTGCCTCATGGGAATATTTTTGTTTGAAGCTTAAACTACTTAATAAGGTTCTTAACATAATTGTAGTAAATAAGAAGGGAAGGCTGTTTTTAGTCAGAAGAAATCTGACACTGCTATGAGCATACGGTGTGTGTCTCATGGAGATTTTCACCTACCCATGAAAAAAATAAATAAAAATTCTTCGTGATGACTAAAGACATTAGATTGAAACTTATGTCGTTATTATTTAAAATTTTTTATAAAAAGCAACCTTTATAAATACTTAATAAATATTAAGGAAGGATTAGATATAATAAACGAGGAATTTTTCAAGTAAACAGTTTAAGTTCATTATGATTCTGTCCCGCTCTCAATCCGCTGTTCACTCTCCTAGATGCTACAGGGTATGGTTTCAAACTGAAGTACATATAATGAAAATCGCCTTTTCAAGCTATCTCACTTATTGTACGTCGACGATCTTAAGCTCTTTGCTTGCATCTCTCGTCATCTCCATAACCTACTAAAGGTAACAGACGATTTTTCTTCAGTTACTTACAGCGAATGTGAAATAACGTCAATGCAACCAACAGAGTACTGTGAATACTTAGGCATGAATCAGAATGGAACCCTATCTCATAGAAAAAATCACGGGGTGGGAATGGTGTAGTGGTGACGTCGTCAATTGCCATGCTAAAGGTTCATGGTTCAAATCCCGATGTCAGCAAGCATTTACTTATTTCCCATGTAATATATTATATAAAGTCAGTCCGATCAATTGCGAAAGCTTCTCTGAACACTACTGCGAAGGCATAACACTGGCTGTAGCTTGGTCATACGGCTGGACAATTTGTTCGCTCTGGTGATGATGATTTGCCTTTGACACCGGTTATCGCGAAAAAATACTGTGAATCAGAAGCACACAAACAAATAACAACAATCTCCCCAGTTATCTGGACGCCACCCCCGAAGTTTCTCTGAAGCATAATCAACTTAGCTTCAAACCTCTACACCAAAATCTTTCTTTCTCTCTCCATCGACTTTCCATCGCCCGCACTGTGTAAAAACATGTTAAGGGTATTCGTAACTCCTTGAGTGCATGCAAATTATATAAAAAAAAGAGAAATATCAGAAGAATTCCGTTAAAGGCTTAACGCCGTCATGCAGATCGGTTTGTATTCCAAAAATCGTACAAATCAACGCATAGACAATCCCTGTTTTAATATACTCCTTTGGAGTTATCAGATGGACGAAAACGGATATCAAGAGATTGGAAACAGTTATAAGATCAACTTTAGCTAAGAACCGATCTAATCATCCTAAGTCAGCTGTTGAAAGGATATCTCTGCCATGGTATATTGGAGGAAGAGTTATTCTCAACTTTAGCAGACTGATAAAAACACAGACCATGAAATGAAGGGGGTATTTTTCACAAAAATCGACCTCCTCTTTACTCCATGCAGCAGTAGCAGCAGCGAAAAAAAGAAAACCATTACATGGACAGTTCATAGCAGAATTCCAATCAGACCATATAGACAGAAATGATTCGTTTAAATGGCTTAAGCATGGACAACCATTACCGATAGAACTATAATACATAACAGACCGGATTTAGTAGTATTGGACAAAATAACATCCAATGTTCAAATAATAAATTTCGCTATCACTACGAATTCAAATCTGATGCAAACCATCAACGAAAAGATTCAAAAATATTATACCTATCGATCTGTCGAACGAAGTTAAAGACAGTGGCAAGTTGATGAGGTGATGATTTTCCCGATTGTATTGTCTCCTCAATGCCCCCTATTCCAAAAACAACAGTACAACATCTAAAAAGCCTGGAGCTTGAGCATATAGTGAGCTTTATGCAAGAAGCAATATCAATAGATAGCGGTGCTATAGTTGGAGATTTTCTACAAATATGAAGGCGACTACTCGGCTAGATAATATTAAATCGTGATAGCCATCTTTTTTGTGTTCGAATATAACATACATACATTTTCATTGGCCCGCTAATTCTTCATGGGGGTCGCGGGGGTAGGATGCCCAGGTGGACATCGATCCTTCGCCATCGACTCCAACTTATCAGGAGGAATCCCTAGATGGTTCCAGGAGAGATCTCTGATTTGGTCCAACCATCTATTTCAGAGTCTACTGAGGAGTTGCCTACCTGATGGCACGGCAATTATGGTACGTCTTGGAAGCCGGTCTGGGGGCATACGCACTACGTGACCGAACCATCGAAGCATAGATCGTTCCAGTCGGAGAAGTAGCTGCTCAACATTGACCACCTCGTGAACTCTGGTGTTTCGCACTCGATCCCTACGAGTTATTCTAGCAACACTGCGAAGGAACCTAATTTCGGCAGCTTGTATCCGCGATCTTATTCTTTCGGTCGCTACCCAAATTTCATGACCATAGGTGAGAGTTGGAACACTGAAGAACATACACCGAGTTAAAAAAAATGTTCTTATATAATAAGTATTTAAATAAAATTTAGTCAACCCCACCTGTTACCAAAGTCGAACAATTAAGTGATACTCTCACTTCAAAGTTAAGTACCCACTCAAACTTCACACTCTTACTATTTTCCAAATTCTTTCAACTTAAACACGCTGCCAATATGTCTGCATCCCCTCCTGGGCACCAGTTTGACAATAATTATCTTGCACCATTTCTACCTAATAACCCCAAAAAACTGGAAATACTCCATTCTCGAACCAATCTTACAAGTGACTTTTCTCATTTTGATATATGTATTGTCATGTTTGACATTTCTTAGTCAAAATTATCTCTCTCTCGGGTACAATTACGATGACAGGTGTCATCTTGGAATAAACGAATTGAATTCTGAAAGCATGTGCCAAACACAATATCGATGTGATTATTTAAGCACTCTTCCAACAGGCTGGTCCCTTAGTGCCTGTGTGTTTTTTTTCGAGTGTGACAAGCATGCTTGTGCTTTGTTCCAAAATTTTATAAATAAAGTTCACAGAAATAAGAAACTATGTTTAGATGTACACGAGAATGTTCTCAATTTAGATACAAATTAGTATCGTTTAGTTCAAAGTTTCCTGTTCTTCATCATTTAATTGTTATTTTTATAATGCGTTCCTTATGTGTTTTGGCCCTTAAAAAAAGTGTATCTAATCAAGTAGATGCCATACATATGTAAGATGTCAACAGCATTAAGTTTGTTTAAAATATGTATAAAATAACGAGAGGAGATATTTTTAGAAGAAACGTTTGGTGGAATTTTTAGATACAAATTCATTATCGATCTGATCACCTCTGATTAGCGATGTTTAAATGGCCGGGAAGGTTCCTGTAACGACAAAGTGAGAGTTTTATGAGGTTTTTGATCCGAAAAAAAAACTTATGAACCTGGTTAAGACGAAAGATATTAAGCTAAAAGAAAAAAGCACACGAATGAAACGTGGCGAGCGAAGTTATCGATTAACTTCCTTCGATGCTGAGATCAAAGAGATTGAAGAAACAAAAGAAATAGCAAACGAATTTGATAAAAATTGATATAATTAGCCCCAGCCCTTATAAAGGGGCTGTATAAAAATGGGCGCGGTAGTGGACGAATTTCAAAAATATTCCTTTGCACTGCGAGGGGATCTTCAATCTAAGCCATATAAGCCTTTAATTCCATATAAGACTTGGAGTCCATAGAAGTCTTATAAGAAATATCATCTTAGATGCATGAAATTCGGATGGACGGAAATGCGGACGTGGTTTAAAAGACAAACTATACTCCATGGGTTGCTTTATATGATAAAAAAAATTGTAAATGCAGTGGTGGAGAAGAATAAAGATGGAATAGTTTTTGGCCGACACCTCGGCTTTACCTTAAAAGTAATGAAGATTATTTATTCTTATTTAACGGAAGACGCTGTCGAAAAGATTTGGAGACCGGGGGCTAACCCTCATAGAACAGAACTCATTATCTTCACGAGAAAACATGAAGTTCCCCTCCTAGACCCTCCTACGATAAGTGGCACTAGTCTCACCTTCACTGAAAACGCAAATTATTTGGGTCTTATTTTGGACAGCAAATTGAACTGGAAAGCCAATCTACTAGAACGCGTAAAGAAAACCAATTTAGCTCTCTATTCCTGTAAAAAGACTATAGGTAGGAGCTGGGGTATGAAACCTCAAATCACTCATTGGCTGTACGTGTCCGTTATCAGGCCAATACTACTCTATGGCGTGATCGTATGGTCGCCTGCTCTTGATAGGGCTGTCCACCTCCCTCAACTAGCTAAAGTGCAAAGATCTGCATGCACTGAGAACTACTCTCTCTGCGGTACTGGACATTTTGTCGGCCGTCCATCTAATAGCCTCTTCGAAGTGGTTTAGTTATCACATTGGCAACTCCTTCATCTTCTCAACCTTATCCATGAAAGCACAGACTACACCCCACCGAAACGAACGAGTATCCCTGAACGGGTATCTCAGGCAATGAGAAAGCCGAAGAGCTAGCAAGAATCGGCTGAGCAGTCCTACTAGAACAAGTTGACCCCCCTGTGTGTATCCCGCCTTGCACACAGGATATACAGAAACGAAGAGTGATTGAGATTATATAGGTTTCTGCCGGTTTTCACTAGGTCTCAATGGATAAGGGATTACTTTTTCCCCTATGGGTATCACAATGGGTCAACGCTAATCTGAGTGTGGCAGAGAGCGTTTCTTCCTCCCAGCCCACATACCTAACCTAACTTAATCTATACCTGAATGGGATGAATGGGACAACTCTCCGCCTGTTCATGGTAGTTCGGTTCACTTCTTTACAGATGGCTCTAAGACCGAAGGTGGGGTGGGTTGTGATGTTTGAAAAGCTCAACTTGAGCATCTCGTTCCGCCTCCCTGATCATTGTAGCGTTTTTTTAAGTGGAAATTATGGCGATTAGGGAAGCACTGTCCTGGCTAAAATGTAATATGCTATCTGTCAGGGACATTAGCATTTTCACTGACAGTCAAGCGACAATAAAGTTCCTGGAATCGTGCTTCTTCACTTCACAGACCGCCTGAAATTTTTATTTGTCTCTTAAGGAAATGACAGAGCAGTTCAACATTCACCTCCGCTGGGTGCCAGGCCACATGGGGCCTTCCAGGA
Source organism: Brachypalpus laphriformis (assembly GCA_945910035.1). Lineage (NCBI taxonomy): Eukaryota > Metazoa > Arthropoda > Insecta > Diptera > Syrphidae > Brachypalpus > Brachypalpus laphriformis. The sequence continues at coordinate 166,536,529 of OX246755.1, read as the reverse complement.
AACTGCAGGGCGGCCGAGCTCACGAGACAGGATACAACGCTAAGGATTCTGCCTACCTTGGTATGCCCCTCGCTACATGTAAGCATTTACTAAAGCTGAACGCTATTAGCAAGACCAACCACAAATGGGTAAATGGCTTAACGTGTCACATTTCGAGACAGATCTGGCCTGAGCTGGATCAGAAACTTAACGCCAAGTTGGTTAATCTAAAGCAATCACAGATCAGCTGTGCTATCAGCGTACTCACTGGACACTGTTTTATGGAATTGGGCTCTTCTCCAATGACTTGTGTAGGAGTTGTAGGGACGAGGAGGAGGAGAAAACCATCCTTCATCTCCTATGCACATGTCCAGCCTTATCGCATAAAAACATGCTTCACCTAGGGGCCCCATTTCTTGATGACCTCAGCGTTTTTGCGTCCTTAGGCGTCAAGAGCATCTATAGCTTTATCAATAGCTCCAGTTGGTTTTATTAGTCCCTGAATCGTCTAATTGTAGATCCATGTCTGCACTATTATGCAGACAGTCAACTTAACCTAACCTGGCCTCTGCAGTACAAGTTAAGAATGATTAGACTAGCAATTTAAGGCACTCGCATCATCACAGACACCATTGAGCACGATTTCCTTTTTCTTGTGTTCTGTCTATTCATAGTCACTGAGACCAAAATCTAGATTATCTCGAACACCTAATCATTAAGGGTGGCGATGGTGTAGTGGTAACGTCATGAATTGCCGCGCTAATGGTTCATGGTTTTTATCCTGATGTTCGCAAGCATTTATTCATTCATTTCTCATGAAACATATAACATAACATAAGAGTCAGTCCGATCAGCAGAAGCTTAGGTTAGGTTAGGTTAGGTTAGGTTAGGTAAGGTGGCTGTCCTGACAAGGTCAGGACACACTTAGACCACTTGGGTCCATTGTGATACCATGTAAAGTTGGGACCAGAGGAATCACCGGTTACCGGGGAACCTTAACCTTTCTCAGGAGGGTATTGGCTGAGAATAGTTGTGCCTGAAGTGGCTAGAGAGGGTGACTGACTCAATCAACCCTAAAGTCAATGTGTACCGGGAAGGTATAGTGTACAAACAGGTATTGGGGGTGATTGATTCAATCGAACTCCCTGTACTAATGTGTGAGTTATATTGGCAGGTCTAAGTGAACCGTGTAGGTGTAGAGATGCATAAGCGTGGTAGAGTGACTGATTCAATCGGGTGGCAATGGTGTAGTGGTAACGTCGTTAATTGCCACGCTACTGGTTCATGGTTCAAATCCTGATGTCAGCAAGCATTCATTTATTTCTCATGAAATATATAAAGTCAGTCCGATCATTTGCAAAAGCTTCCGTGAACACTACTGCGAAGGCATAATACTGGCAGTAGCTTGGTCATGTGGCTGGAAAAATTGTTCGTTCTGTTGATGATGATTTGTCCTTGACATCGGTTATCGAGAAAAAAGTACTGTGAATCAGAAGCAAAGACAATAATAAAAAGATTCATGTTAAAGGTATTCATAGCCCTTTGAGTGCGCGCAAAATTATAAAAAAAAAAAAAAACTCTAAGTACTGTTATGCATGGGTGTTGACTAGGTAGGGTGATTGTTTCAATCAAACCCTTAATACCTAGGTGGACCGTGCAGATGTAGAGTGCATAGGCAATAATAGAGTGACTGATTCAAGCGAACTCTAAGTACTGCTGTGCATAAGGTGTTGGCTAGGTAGGGTGACTGTTTCAATCAAACCCATACCTAGGTGGACCGTGGAAATAGTGGGGTGTGCATAATAGAAAGCGAGGTGACTGATGCAATCAAAAATATGATGGTCATATGGGTGGAAAAATTGTTCACTCTGTTGGATGATTGATATAGGTACATATGATATCAGGAGGTCAAAAAAAAAAATACTGTGAATCAAAATAACAAAAGTAAAAGCAAATCTTTACAGTTATCTGGACACCACCCCGGAATTTTTTTGAAACCTAACATCTGAGTTTCAGACCAATATACCAATATTTTCTTTCTCTCTCTCTCTCTATCGTTTCCTTCTAACGCTCACACTGTGCAAACCTTAACTTAAAAAACACATTAATATTTTTTATTAGGTATCACTATTCTGTTTAGAGATTTTGTTTACATTAGTATGTATCTTTGGAAAGAAGGTGTCAGGAATCTACATACAATACATAACTACCATTAAGGACAATATCTAAAGTGCTTAGGCATTCTACCATTACTCACTACCCTGTAGCTGTTGGCATTCACCAATTTCAAGTATTATTGTACATTGGCTTAAAACATTATTTGGTAAATTAGTAGTTTCCCCGCCTGTTGAGCTTCCTAATTTTAGTGTATTAAGCTGTTTTTATTTTTAATTTCTTAAAGTTTGCCACATCTGCTTTTATTCATTATAAATTCATTAATAGCTAAATGGTTGAGATTTGCTTGACTAGCTAATTATTCGACTGGGCTATGCATTTATTCATTAAAATAAAATCTAATTTTGTACACTTTAGCTTTATATAATTAAATTTAATCATCTCATAAATGCATTATTTATTAAACTCGCAAAAAATGAGTTTTAAGCTTCAGGTTTGCTCTTTATTTCAACCTTCCCCAACACGTCACATACAAACCTCTTTTCTTTATCACAACAAAACACGATATACACAAAATGCTAATGCATTTTAACTAAACCCGTACAAATTCCCACGGTCTCGGGTGAGTTTCGCCCCCGATATATTTAAATTTATGTGAATGTTTCATTCCCGTTTAGCACTCTGTAGATGCTATACAAATTCTATTTAAAATTAAACAATAAATTATTGGAAAAATAAAAAATAAATCCTAATCACATATGCCTTCTAAGCTGATGTCTGTCACACCTGATTATTTAAATACCAGCGGTAACTTGATCCATGTATCGGTAAAAAAAGCTTAATACGGTTGACGCTAGTTATCAATTAAGAGTGATTCTAATTAATAGTAGTTCAAGAAATTAGTAATGATTTAGCAGACACATTTTTCAGTTAGCAATTTTAATTATTTAAATAACTTTATCTTATTTTACATTAAATAACACCATTTGCATTTACATGCTTACAATATGAAACCAGAAGATATATATATTCAAACATGTAAGCTATATTGTTTATAAAACAAGTTTACAGAAACTGAATTGTTGTTCAGTAAAAAAATTATTTCTACACACGAATATATGCGTATGTACAATGTACTCGTATATATATTGTAAATATAGCTATTTACGAATTCATATGGTGAGGGATTGCCTTGATATGAAGGCGCTTACAGTTTTGGATTTTTATCTATAAAGTTAAATTAATCAGAGAATCCATCTGTGCCCCTATCGGTGCATAGCGCGCTCACCCCTTGACTCCCGTAATGGTACGCGAGACTATTGACAGGAAGCTCGTAGCCATTTCGGGTTTGACCCGGTCGGATGCCGTGACCAGGTCAGAAGTAATGGTCGTTTCCAAAACGCCCATTCAGTGTACTCTGCATGTTAGTGGAGTCCCACTAAAGCAGGTGGATAAATTTAAGTACATCGGGGTCTTAGTCACGAGTGATGGGAAGAGCAATTCCGAGTTACCCTGTAAAATTGGTCAGGCTGGATCAATTTTGAGAGAGCTTGGTCAATCTGTTATAAGGAAGACCGAATTTAGTGTTCAAGCTATCTTATATGTTTTTGACTCGGTGTATGTTCCAACTCTCTCCTATGGTCATGCAACTTTGGAAGTGCCTGAAAGAATAAGATCGCGGATAAAATCATCATCATCGCGTTGCGTCTACTCAGCTCAGTCCGGTATTGAGTGCAATTAGCCCATGTTGAAGTCATACTTCAAGGGGAGATGACGATGTATCGAAAGTATTTTGGCGAGTACCGTGTTTTGCTCCTTCCACTGCTTGGAGCCTCTCAGTTTTACTGCCGAGCTGGCAGATAATTGTTTACTGACTTCAATCGGAAGTAGGCGGAGTATGGTTTGGAGCGCCGCTGTGGGAGAAGTTCTCAGTGCACCGTTAGTACTGAGACATGCAACTCGTTGAGTTTCTTCCAGGACTACTCGTAGGTAGACGCATGTGGTATTTGCTTTTCCCTCTCGTGGTTATTTTTTTCTCGAATGTTCATTTGGTCGTGTCATGTTTTTCAATTGGCAATTTGTAGATTGCTTTGCAGTTACTTTTCTTTGCTTATTTGGCTTTCCTTAATTTTCCTAATTACAATTCTGCCACAAATATAAAGTAAAAATAAATTAAACGACTAATTCGCATGCACTTGCGCCTACATGGTTATTAAGGTTCGAAACTTTTTCGAGTTCGCTAAATCTACAAATTTTTCACATTTCCTTTAATAAGCGAAATATTTTACATTTTTCTAAAACTTGATAGGTAGGTATGCTTTATTGTTATATACATACCTATGTATAATTCATATCACTACATATGTGTGTGTTATAAAACAAAGTTCTCCGCTGCGTATGTATGTCTGTCTGTGCCCGATTTTTTCTGTAACTACTGGACGGATTTTGTTATGGTTTTTACGATTAAATAGATTGATTCACGAGGAAGAATCAACACAATAAAGATGTATAATTGATGAATGTTTTGTGAACATAAACTGACCTATGACGATGAATATCTATGAGGTCGGAAAAACAATATCGTCGATGATGTTTAGGCTGCAAAAACTGTTGGTCATACATATATGAAAACGATATATGTATGTCATTATTGCTTCTTCTATCTATCTGCTTGATGTGTTGTGTGCATATTTGTGTTTGCTCTCTGGTGAGGAATTGAGTTTACACAATTTCAGTATTGTACACAGTTGGTAATAGTATTTCAACGAATACATAACTAAAACGAATAAAACATCGTCTAATGGTCAAAGAAGGAATTACTTTTTTGTCGCAGGCGGGCGAAGCAAGGCGAACAAGGGTCAGATGGTATGTATATAAATTTCTTCTGAGAAACAGCCAATTATCGAAAACCGTGCAATAATAAAAGTACTGTTGTACCTACGACCTTTTTGATAGAATCCGAGTGAGCCGTCTAGTACCATATATCTAAACTAACGGAAGAATGGAATTTGGACAAAATCCTAAGCCGTTTTCGAGAAAACGCATCGACTCATATTTCGCTAAATCGTTTCACCGATTTCAAATGCCGAAGTGTAGCGAATTTTTATTGAACTTAATCTTATAAAAACCAAGCAAACAAGTTAGATGGAATTCGAGTTATTAAAATTTACTTACTTACTTAGATGGCGCTACGGTCCGGGGTGGGCCTGGGCCTCAACCAACAAACCTCTCCATCCAGCGCGGTTACGAGCCAGCTGCCTCCAGTTGCGCACACCAAGTTGGTTGAGGTCCCCCTCCACTTGTTTGCGCCACCTATCGCGAGGTCGTCCTCTACTGCGTCGTCCATCCGGGGTGGATTCGAAGACTTTCTTAGCGGGAACGTTGGGCTCCATCCGCTCTAAATGACCCAGCCATCTTAGTCGCTGTATGTGAACTCTTCTGGCTAATTCGATGTCTTTGTACAGGCCGTATAGTTCGGCATTGTACCTTCTCCTCCACTCACCGTCTATGTAGACGGGACCAAAGATCGCTCGAAGAACTTTTCTCTCGAAATAACCAAGGGCATCCTCATCCGGTTTTGTCAAAGCCCATGCCTCTGCGCCATACAGCAGAACTGGGATGATTAGTGTCTTATAATAAGTTACCTTAGTATTTCGAGATAGGGCTTTCCTATTCAATTGCCGTCTTAGCCCATAGAAACAACGATTGGCAAGAGTAATTCTTCGTGCGAGCTCCCTACTGATGTCATTTGCGGAGTTCACCATAGAGCCTATGTAGGCAAAATCCTTTACTACCTCAAAATTATATCTGTCTATTGCGGCGTTCTGTTAAAGACGCCGATGTTGAGTGTCCTTTTTTGTAGACAGCGTATATTTTATTTTGCTTTCATTGACCGGTAGACCCATCTTTGCTGCCTCGATCTCAATATTCGTAAGTGCCCCATTGACAGCCCGCTGAGTTCTTCCGATTATGTCAATATCATCGGCATAAGCGAGTAGTTGTACAGACTTGTAAAAGATTGTACCTCCGGTGTTGGCGTGTGAGTTTCGTACAATTCTCTCAACTACTATATTAAAGAGATCGCATGATAGCACGTCACCTTCTCTAAGACCTTTCCTGAGACATCGAATGGTTCGGCCATGTTCTTACCGACTTTGATGGAGCAGCGAGAGTTCTCCATCGTCATTCTGCACAAACGGGCGAGCTTGGCAGGGATGCCAAGACTAGACATGGCTATGTATACCTCGTCTCTATACACGCTATCATAGGCAACTTTGAAATCGATGAAGAGGTGGTGCGTATCGATTTTATATTCGAGGTTTTTTCCAAGATCTGCCGTAGTGTGAATATTTGGTCAATGGTGGACTGTCCAGGCCTGGAAAAGTTCAGCAACGCAGTCGGCTCCAGCAGCTTTGTTGGATTTGAGTTTAGATATCGCTATACTCACTTCGTTCTGATCGGGTTGACGGGAATCTTGACTGCCGTCGTCACTGTTGAATGGCTCATTCTGCCTGACAGCGGAATATTGGTCATCATCGCCGTTTAACAGTCTGCAGAAGTGTTCCTTCCATATCCTCAGCACGGACTGCGATTCTACTACTATGTTGCCATTTTCGTCCCTGCAGGCTTCTGTTCTGGCTTTAAAACCCTGGCATGTTCTTTTTACCCTTTGGTAAAATTATCGAACATCATTCCTGCAATAAAGTCTCTCAATCTCCTCGATCGAGCGCTTCTCATGCTCCGTTTTCTTCTTTCTGAGAAGTCGATGTTCCTCTTTTCTCCTGCGCACGTAGAGCTCGTAAGCAGCTCTAGTCCTTCTATGCAGCGCCCCTTTGTACGCCTCTTGTTTAGCTGCATGTGCTTGCCGACATTCCTCATCAAACCAGGGGTTTCGTTGTGGTGGCCGAGAAAAACCCAGTACATCAGAGGCGGCATCTCTGATGGCTTGTTGGCAACGCTGCCATTGGTCTTCCGCATTTGCTGCTGGCAGCATAGGACTTAGATTGAGATTAGAAGAAACACGATCGGCAAAGGTTCTGGCGGTCTCTTGCGACTGTAGCTTTTCGACGTCAAATTTCCTCACAGTATTTCGTTGATTCCGCTCCGTTCTGGATATCCGCATCCATACCTTGGCTACAACTAGGTAGTGATCCGAGTCCACGTTGGCTCCTCGGAAAGTCCGGACACCCAGAATACTGGAAGAGTGCCTTGCGTCGATTGCAATATGATCGATTTGGTTGACAGTTTTTCGATCAAAGGAGAGCCATGTTCTTTGTGTATGTCGAGACGTGGGAACCGCGTACTAGATACGACAAAGTTTCGCCCCGCCGCAAAGTCGATTAGCCTGAGTCCGTTGTCGGGTGTGATGTCGTGCAGGCTGTGCTTTCCGACCACGCTACCAAAGACGTCCTCTCTTCCTAGTTTTGCGTTAAAATCACCTAGGATAATTTTAATGTCGTGGCTAGGGCATTGCTCATATGTCTTGTCCAAGAGCTGGTAGAAGTCATCCTGTCGTCCATCTCCTCGTGAGGGGCGTGAACGCACATTAGGCTAATGTTGGCAAATTTAGTCTTGATACGGATAGTCATAAAGCGCTCGTTCACATGCCGGAAACTCAGGACTTCTTGCCTAAGTCTGCCTCCAATGACAAATCCGCACCCGAATAGACGCTGTCCTTTTTGTCTGTAGCAATCGCCGTAGAAGATGTCGCAGTTTTTCATACTCCTTTTGTGCGGCCCATCCCATCGCACTTCTTGGATGGCGGTAATGTCTGCTTTGAGACACTCTAGGGCCTCCGCAAGTTGTTCGGCTGCACGTGGCTTGTAGTGGGACCTAACATTCCACGTACAGACACGAAGATTGTTGTCCTTTTTACGTTTGCTTGGGTTGTCAACAGTAAAATCATCCGTATCCGAGGCTGTTGGTTGCTTCGTAACCGAAGGTTTTTTAAGTGGTAGGGAAGTAAACCAGACGGCACAACCCCCAACCTGGAAGACCAAATCCTTTTTTGCAACCCCTCTGATGAGGGCCCGGATGTACCGATGGCAGTAACCCACTTCGGCGATATGAGCGCTGCCGTTGGCCCATTAAGGGTTCATCCGCCACCATCTCTTTTTCAATACCTTGACGTAGTATTGAAAATCCTTACAGCTCCAAATATGTCGAAGTAGCTCAAGTAAGGTATCCGCTGGTCTGTAGACGTCATTGTACTTGAACGGATTGTGCGGGACTTACAAGTCAACACCAGAGGCACAATCTTCAAAAGTCTGTACAACTACTTGCATACTCCGACGATATTAAGATTATTGAAAGAATCTAGCGGACTATCACTGGTATGTTTTCAGACATTAAAGTAGAACCGACTAGAATGGGATCGGCGGTACCCCAGAGCAGGACCCAGTACATGCTGTCAACAAGAAGGGATAATCGACTCCGACGAATTAGACAAAACGTCACAGTGAGCAGCAACAACTTCGAGGTAGTAGGGGTCTTTGTCTACCTCGACTCTGCTATCAACTCTGACGATGATACCAGCGCAGAAATCAAGCGAAGAATAACCTTTGTCAATCGCTGTTTTTTTGGGCTGTTTCTCGAACTACTAAGGAGACCATATATTAGGCCAGTCATATGGCGCTGAAACATGGACTTTATGGAAACCGTATGAAGATATCCTTGGCCGTTTTAAGAGAAAAATTCTTCGTAAGATATTTGGTTCTGTTTGCGTTGACGGGAATTGGAGGAGAATGATACAATGACGAACTATACGAGTTGTACAGCGATATCGGCCTAGTTAAAAAAAACTGTGTATTGGACGTTTGATATGGCTAGGACATGGAGAGTGAATAGACAACAACGCTCTGGCCCACAGTATCTTTAAGTCTAACCCAGAAAAGCAACGTAGTATAGGACCTCATCGCCGTAGGTGGCCTGCACAAATTCAAGGGAGCATCAGCCAACTTGGAGCGTGCAACTGGGGCAATTAGCTAAAGACCGAGCTAAATGAAGAGGCTTGTTGCTTGAGGCCCTAGTAAACTGTAACGCCACCTAAGTAAGTAAGTAAAAGTGTTATGATACTTATCTGTCCGCCGATGAAGGAATGTCTTAAAACTTGTCGATTCAAAACCTCGTATATCTTAGCATTTAAGGTAACAAAACTAACAGCAGCAATTGCTGTACAGCTCGTTGTTACGGTTTGCGGTAAAGAAAAAAGTTCGCAGGTGAGACTAAAAAAAAGTTTGTGCTTTCTGGGATTCTAATTTGAATTAGTCCAATGAATTAAATACTCTGTGACAGTGCATAAAAAAAAACACTAGAATGTTGAAAAAATAAACTAAGCACAGTGTACCTGTATTATATGACAACCAATAAATTGTTTTTACAGGAACAAGTAACACAATGGTCGCATATACGAGTATGGCATAAGTAATACAAATATTATGTAAAAAATGTTTTAAACCCTTTTCTTTTTAATAAATTAAATTATAAAGCTCTAAATGAACAATGGTTCCCCATTGCTCATCACCTCGCCAACATACATACATTGTACGTTGTTTTTCTTCCTTCATTCTCCTTCTGATTTCAGATTAAGGTCCATTATTTATGCCTCGTCGTCTGATGATTTTAATTGCTCCATATATGTGTAGCAGAAAGGCTGCTTCCCTTTACAGAAAATTTATGCAAATCTCTCATAAAAGTTCTGTTCTCCCTGAGCACACTCCACAAACATAGGAGCCCAAGTCATGATATTCGTGAGTTTTGCAAATACCGCTCGTAAATTTAATGGTCAAGAACTAAAAGTTAAAATCCGGTGGGAAAATAATGTTCTCTGAGATTTCAAAGCATGGATTCTTGTTGCAATATTTCCAAGTACATAGTGTGACAAAACCAAATGTGTCACAATGTTCATGGTTTAATTTTTAATTTTAGTAAAATCTTTTTTATAGTCGTTGGCTACATGCTAAAGAATTTCTTTAAAAATTCATCAAATCCACACTTATAAATCTAATCTGAGACTATTAAAATCTTTATATCTTCTGCTCATTAAATCGCAAATTTTACTAACATTATTTTCTATACATGTTTATGGTTAATTTAATAGTATTTTAAAAATTATTTTATTGGCACTCATCGATGACATTCCATAGGAATGACATAATCATTTTGTGATATTATAACTTTCAAACTATGAATACCCCTATGATTGTTGTATACCTATTGAACCATTTCATTATAGACTTACCACCCGGAAGTAGGAGTGGAAATTGGTTTTATTTTTATTGTTCTCTCATGGGTCTTATTTTGCTGCGCCGACGACGAATATTGATTCATAAATTTATTTTAAATTTACGAATTCAAACTGCGACCCCTTTGATAGCAATCAGCCGAATTTTTCGTGATATTCCTTTGCGGCTCGGACACTCTTACGAGTATATGAGGTCACGAATTCGAGAAGACAAATGGCGTAATTCAGGTGCACATGCAGACGAGGACTGCCTCCTTTTCTTTTTTGGGTTTCGGATTTGCGTTGAATTTGTGAATTAGGCTTTGATGTGGTAGCTGTGGCTACCGTTCTGGGCAATCGTTTGACCTGGTATTAGGTTGTGTATCGATTTTTCCGAAAATGGTTAAACGATTTTGTGGTTTTATTTATGGTTTGCCGGTACAAAGGGATTTTGTCTTTAGTTAAACTAGATAAAAACGAAGTTTTTTTTTTTAAATCCATTCTTATCATTTTGTGAATCGATAGAATATTCAATTTTTGATTGGTCATTAATGTACGAGTAAATGTAATTTCCTGTCGTTGAAACTGTAGGTCATGAGAACAATGATAGCAACTAGGTTAGTCATTCATTGACAGGAAGTCTGAATGATTTAAAATTCAAAAGAATGATTTCTGATATAATGGTTGACGTGATTTTGTATTGAAATAATGTGTGTCAATTGTCATGCGTAAAACGTATATAAGTAGGTATCATGCCTTATGTGATGTTCACTTTTTTACGTGTACAATAGACCAAGAATTATTGTACAAATTGAACGTTTTCCAATTTGAGTTTTCGATAAACTTGGACAGCCATAACTACATGAACACTAGTTCTGTTGTATCGATATTGATTATGAACAACACAAGCATATTCCAAAATGGGACTACCAATTCTTAAAAAAAAGTGTAGGGAAGTGTATGGACGCATAAATTCAGAATCTTAATTAGCTTAAGAAATCATAAAAATAAAAATTAATATTTGGCGCAACAACTCTTTAAGTGCCAGGGACTAACTTTTTGCAACTACTTATGTTGTGTGCGTTATATTTTTCACACCAATGGAAGGGTCCTACAGTTTAGTGCCGTTTTCGAAGGGCAATTTGTTTTGAGAAGCTTTTTCGAGACAACAATACTCTCGGATGTTTGTCAGACGCTCGTGAGGGAAATTCGAACTTGGAACCTCACGCGCAGTGATCCGACACACTAAACACTTACGCCACGGCACCCACTTAGCTTAAGAAATCATAGAACAGATAAAATGTAACTTTGTCATCAAAAACTACGCCAAGTTCATTAAAGTCAGAACTATATAAGGCAAAAATATGGTGCAATATTCTACTATAACCCAAACTAAGGCTTTGGTCGATGATATACTCGGTCTAGAGCACTTCATCCACTCCAGCTACTACTACAATTATGAACCGGAGTATTTTGAGTGGATCCAGCGAAGGTAGATCCGTTTCTGATAGGAGATGGCACCAAGGTGATTTCTTTTTTTGTGGATCAGTGCTTCTCGTTCCATAAGAAAGTGCGCTGGTGTTTCTTTGAAATCCCTGCAGAATCTGCAGTGAACGTCTCCCTCTATTCCCAGTTTCCTAAGGTATTCCTTATTATTTAATTATAATTATTTATTATAAGACATAGATAAACAATTATTTATATTTAATTGTAAGCTATTTAACTTACACCATCATTTAAAGGATCCATGTCTATTTTCATTCAAAGACGACGACGAACTATTGAAATTAGAGAGACAATGCTTTAATATGCCAGGTAAATTGTTAATAAAAGCAAAAATAGATGTGGCTCTAGGTGACTGCCTTCGGAAAATCTTGAAGTAGATTTTAGATTAGATTAGATTGATTTAATTGATGTGAACATTGTAAATACATGATCAATATACATTAAAATCATTAGGCATGGCACTGCCGTCTGCCAAGGTGACAACTAAATTAATAACTTGTTTTTAATATTCAGAATAGTAAAAAAAAAAAACAAAACTAAATAATGTGTTTCTATCACAATAAGATAATCAATTTTCCTTTAGAAGTTCTCATTTAATATCCTTCCTCTGTACACTAGGGCAGCTTTACAGTACTGATATAGTTTAGGTACTTCCAATTCGTTGAGACAAAACTAAGGTTATCACTTATAAAATCACAGGTCAAGAAATACCTCCTTATTTCTTTTAGGACTGGGCACCTTCCAACAAAATATAGAACGTCTTCTCTTTCCTCCAGGTTGCATAAACCGCATAAATTTGGAAGATCCACATGATGCGGCAGATAATTCAAACTAAGTATTTCTCCTCGTAACTTGACCTATCATTGAGATTTCGTCCACACTGAGTTCATCTCGAAAGTAGTTTTTGAGCTGCAGGTTATGGCATAATTTGCTGTAAATCATCCTGTGCTGTGATTCTGAAGCCGCATTTAAATATTGCTCTCTATATTGCATGTCTGTTGCGGCGATTAGTTGATAAAGTACTGGTTTCCAATCTGCCATTTCTGCGATATTTAAATTAAGTTGGATTCCACAGTCACTTGCTAATTCCAGCCACTCGCCGTACCAATTGGCCCCGTCCTGAATAGTTTGAAGAGCTGCTTTTTTTGGTAGCCGGTCATTACTCATATTTAGTACTTTTACTATATAATCTATCTGCAGTTTAAGTGTTTTTACAAACAAGCCGGTTTCGAGCATAATCACGTAATTCGGTGTGCTTGATGGTAAGCGAAAAATTCGTTTGATGAAATATATCAACAGCTTGTCTACAGTTTCGTAATGCTTGTATCCCCAAATTTGTGCTCCATAAAACAGGATGGCTTCAGATACTGCTTCAAAGAATTTAAATTTACAACTGTGTGCAATGTTCCGATTAGCGAAACATCTCTTCCATGTGGCACTGATTGCGCTCTTAGCTTTAGATAGTTTTTCCTTTAGATGCATTTCCATGCACAAACTCTTGGTAAAAATAACGCCTAGATATTTGTATTTATTAACTACTTCTATCCTCTCATCATTATAACACAACCTTTCATTGGCGCAATATCTTCCACCACCTCTCTTGAAAATAAGTATTTTAGATTTGTCGAGGTTCAATACAATACAATACAATACTGATGCAGTCGATTTAAGCAAAACTATGTCATCAGCAAATAGTAGCGCCTTGATGAGGAGACCCGCGAACTCAATAACTCCAGGCAGGCAATGAGTTATGTCTTCGATGAACATCGCAAATAAGGACGGGCTTAATGTGCATCCCTGCCTCACTCCTGACTTTGTGTGGAACCATTCAGATAACGTCTCGCCATTCCATACCGCTGCTACTGTTTCTCTGTAAAGGTTCTGTATTACTCTGCCAAATTTCTGACAATATTGACAACGGGAGATACCATTGAAGCAGCAACCGGAAAGCCTCAACATGCTATTAATAAAGTCCACGCTTGGACAAATTCTTGGCGTATTGTGCTGAACGAAAGCAAATCTACTCACGTCAACTTGCCGTACAAAAAAGTGGATAGATTGCCTGTATATCTAAACTCTGCTCAAATACCGTACGCAAACGAAGCAAAATATCTAGGAATGACTCTAGATGTCAAGCTCAAATGGAAATCGCACGTGAAAAAGAAACGCGACGAACTTCAAAACAAATACCGACAAATGTACTGGCTACTCGGAAAACATTCGAAGTTGAGCCTACATAACAAACTGCTTATCTATAAGCAAGTGCTAAAGCCAGTGTGGACGTATGGTATACAACTATGGGGTTGTACCAAGAAAAGCAATAGAAACATCATACAAACTTTCGAAAATAAAGTTCTTAGAACGATCGTTAACGCACCGTGGTATGTACGTAACGAAGATATTCATCGGGATCTTGGAATTCCCAGCGTCGTCGAAGAGATAACAAAATTTGCGCGTAAACACAAAGATCGTGTTCACGGCCATTGTAACCGTACTATCACTCAACTACTTGACGCGAACAATTCAATTCGTCGTCTTCAAAGGACAAAACCTTTTGACCTCGTGTCATAGCATATGAAGGTCGTGAAAAAGGCAGGAACTTTCATTGGAATTTAACCTGTCTAAAGTGCTACATTTATTCTTAATCACATACGATCATCTTTTTCTAGAATAACGGTTCTCGTAAGCGAAAATAAAACTACTGGATAAGCACTGGCTTAGTTGTAGTATAAATTTTGAGGAGAGGTGTTTTTTTAGTGAGTAAAAATCTTACAATACCATAAGCACGCGCGGTCGGGCCTTATGGTGTCTTTGGAAGATTTTTCACCTGCACTCGGCAAAAAAAAAAAAAAAAAATTTCTGAGACATTCCCATGCCATACAGTTTATACATAAGTGCCTCGAGATCAACTGTATCAAATGCTGCCTTAAAGTCGACAAAAAAGACGTACAACTTTTTTCTTGATCTTGACCTTTCCTGATGAATGAATCTGCTATGCTCCTCAGGACAAAAATATGATCTGCAGTGGAATATCCTGGCCTGGAGCCCGCTTGGAATTATCCCAATAAGTTATTTATATCTATCCATGTGCTTAATCGGCATTGCAGAATCGAAGTGAAAATTTTGTATAATGCGTTCAAGAAGGAAATGCTACGATAGTTTGACCGGTCGCCCGTACTACCTTTCTTATGTATCAGAAAAATCAGTGCTTCTTTAAAATGGTTCGGAATTACTCAAAATTCCAGCACATTATTAAAAATGCATTGTAGCTGCTTTATGAGTTCAGGAGAAACATACTTATAAAACTCAACAGGAATTCCATCTGAGCCAGGAGCTTTGCAATCTTTGAGCCTAGTTAAAGCCTTTTTTATCTCAGACTGAGAAATTGTTCCATCCAAAATTTCATTTTCAAAAGCAGGTTACGCATAATGATGAGAGCAGCTATTTATTGGAGGGTTCAGTAGTCTCTTAAAGTGAGTACGAAGCATGTCTAAGGTTAAATCACGGTGGATGATGAATTTCTTCCCATTCAGCTTTGCTGCCAGTTTCCAGAAATCAGATGCATTTTTACACTGTGCGAGTCCACGAGATTCCATTTGGAAATGAATCTTGAAGTAACATTAGTCAGTTTTAAAAACTTATTACCAATAAACCCAAGTTACTTTTGTAATCTTAGCTGAATCTCAACCATCTGAACAGCGATTCATATATGCCATAATATAACTTATTAACTCTAAAAACTGCTTTAACAAAATCATTTGCTTTCATATGGCGTAGCAGGTTTATAAATAAATGATGTTATATAACGATACTATATATGTATATTGACGCCGTGACGCAGTGGTTAGTGTGTCAGAGCACTTCGCGTGAGGTTAAATGTTCGTATCGTAGAAAATATCAAAAATATTTTCCTAGGTTTCACTTCTCCTAAAAGTCTGAAAAGGTCATGAAAAGGATTCTGAAAAACTGATTGCCCTTCGGATCTTCTTCCTTTTATCAGCGAGGCTATGAACTGAAAACAAGGGATCACAACCCTCCCACTTCACCGCATTTCTACTGATCCGCCTGTGGGGTTCGCCTCTCTCGGATTGCCCTTCGGCTACGGCATCAAATTGTAGGTTCCTTCCATTTGCGCGAAAAGTATGATGTGAACATCACAAACGGTTGCGAGAAGCTGGGCCCTAGGCCCGTAAGTCGTTGTTTTTGCCAAAATAACATTTTATGCTTATTAACCAGTTTATATACAATATTTGACATATGCATGCAGTTAGCATGTCAAGTTTTGGAAAGTAGTCAAATTTCTGACATACGTACATATTAATGATTTGTCTTTCTCGGATTTCAGATTTAAGTGTGTTGCAACATAAAATTAACTTTTTTTTGCTGGCTTAAGTTATGCGCAATTAGTTCTAGACTAGTTCTTAACATAAGCCTAGTTCGACACTAGTGCTGCTGTAGAGAAAACATAGTTGCTCTTTATTCTTCTTCTTCTTCTGGAATCACTATCAACTTAGATAGTTCTAAATAAAATTCCTAGAAATTCTCTTTAAGTCTTACTGCCCGACGGAGATTCTTTGCCAGCCTCACCACATTTGAATCCTGTTAAAAAACTTCACTGCTCACCCCTTGGTTCGAATCCTAAACTTGCACAGAGAAAGGCAATATATTTTTTCATGAATGGCCTGATTTTGGTCAAAGTTTGTAACAGCACATCACAATGGACCTTTACTGGTCTAATTGTGCTTGCACCCTCGTTCAGACAACCAATCTAACCTTGTGACAGCACTGGATCAAAGCTGCAATTCTGACATGGGAAATTCAATTGAGTGATTGAGGGGCTTACCTCGTACAGATGACCTAACTACTACTCTTAGCGCGCTTACCACCTTGACCGTTCAGGATAGCATCAGATTCTGTCCTTTAAATAAGCAAAATGAAGGGCTTTAGTAAACGCTTTTAATTCTAAAATAGAATGATAGTGAAAGATGCTAACGTCAGGGAATAAAACGAAAGAACATACCTTACCTATATTCTGAAGGTAACATACAACTCAAGACCTTTCTGCCAAATATGCCAAATACTCCCCTCAAAAGAATGAAACAACTGCTATAATTAACTAGGAGTCAGTTTCGAATAGCCACAGGTTTTCAAATAGGCCACTGTCGCGTGAAAAAACACATCTTGGCTATGGGAATAGCAAAAGACAGCATCTGTAGAATGTGCATCTGTAGACGAAGAATCAGCAGAATACACCTTATGTCACTGTAACTGTCTAATCAGAACAAGTCATCGCTATTTGGGTAAATTCTACCTTGAAGCAGAAGACCTATCTGCAAGCTCACTCAAAAGCATAGTAGAATTTATCACTAAATCGGGTATATTGAGTGAGACCAGAGGAAATTAGAAAAGGTCCAATGTGGCCGCAGTAATAAGGTGGCCTAATCCCACCTCTTCAATAATCTACAATCTTAGGTCTATGTCATTTATCCTCCTGAGACCCAAGACCAAATTATGTATTTTTCATTAACAATACCTTTTTTTTATAACTTAATACCACATATAATTACATAATTTTCAGTCAAAAAAAAAATTACCACCATCCCGTTGGGAATAGTGGGGAGGTATCATCAGTGATACTTTGGGTTTTAAATAGCTTCAAAAGCTTCAAAATGACTTATTAAACTTAAAACTTTGAGTAAAACAAGAACAGTAATGTTAAATATACAGTTCAAACCAAATATTTAAAACAAAACACTAGCAAATAACTTCATAAAACGAATGCTTACCCTTGCGCAAAGTCGACATGGTGGCAACGCAAAAAAAAAAAAAACAAACTTCAACTGATTGCAATTGACGTAATTTGACAACTAGAGAAATGCCACGTGGCTCACAAACAAGATAATTGCTTTCCAAACTGTCCCCCAAAAGGTTCTACCGAATTCCAAAAGTTGGCGTGGAAAAAAATTTTAAACTAAACGTATCACTGGTGATACCGGGAGTCTCAGGAGGTTATGTATGAAACACAATATCCGCCAAATGCCCACCACAACTCCTCTGGCAATACAGGATGCGCGTATCAAAATCGTCCATAACTTTTTGGCATAACTCGGGCTGTATCTCGTTAATAATGCGTATGACTTCATCCTTCAGCTCTGGTATCATCTTGCGTTTATTGCAATAGATCTTACTTTTCAAGTTATCTCAAGGAAAGAAGTCCACTGGTGTTAAATCGCAACATCATCTTGTTGAAACCACAGATTGTGCAATACCATGTCATCCAATTTATATGTTAACATGTCATGGTAACATCCGCTGTTTACCGTAACTGCGTTACCGGAATCATTTTCACAGAAGAGGAATCCCTAGACGGCTCCAGGAGAGATGTCGGACTTGATCCAACCATCTATTTCTAGGCCTACCTAGGGATCGCCTACCTGATGGCACGGCAATTATCGAACGTTTTTAAAGCCGGTCTTGGGGCATACGCACTACGTGACCAAACGATCGAAGCAAAGATCGTTCCGTTCGGAGAAGTAGCTGCTCAACACTAAGTGCCTCGGTTTGGTGTTGCGCACTCGATCCCTACGAGTTATTCCAGCAACACCGCGAAGGATCCTCATTTCGGCAGCTTGTGTCTATGATCATGTTGTTCAAGCATCCAATTGGTAAATATACCGCGCTGCAAATGGTCTCTAGGCTTCAATTCCTGTGCCAATTGTATTTTGTAGGTGTGCTCCAATAGGTCTTTTGTTGAAATTCGCTGGTTGGTGCTGTTGGAAAGGTTCACTTGCTGTATGCGTCGACGAATTGAGGTTGTCCGCGCCTGGGCTACGCTTTCTTCCACAATAGCAATATTTTCTGTTGAACGGGTATTTTAATGTTTCGCACCGATGCAGATTCTCGAAATTTCTGCACCAAACGGCTTATTGCTGTCTCAGATAGCCGGTTAATGTTGACCGGAAATATTGCTATTCTTTGATATTCGTTCTACTTCTGCTATCCAAGTTCTGTTTGTGGCGTTAACTTTATCTCACAGATGTAACATCTTTAATGAATAAATAAAATAGGTATATCCGTTCAGCAAAATATGTCAATTGTTTTCTATAACTTACCTCTATTTAGATTAAAAATGCTATAACTGCGCAATGCTTCTAGATAGCAGCTCTTTGGAAAATTGATTATTATCGAAATGTTTCGTAAAGTTTAATCGAGTGTAGCTATAATCTAGACTCGTATTTTAATTTCACATAAACCATATACTAGAGTATACAGTTGAAAATAAAATATCCTCTACATAAAAACATTTAAATCCAAACCAATATAACAAATTTTAAGAGATCCAACATTGTCAACGACACTATATTCGCGCTAAGCAACTAAGTTCATCAATCTAATTTATTTTTTCCACGCGAGCAAAAGACATTGAAATTTATCACTCGCCTAACAGTGTTTGTCGCTACAGGTCAACAGGCTTCCAATATACTCTAGTAAAAACCTATAAATTTAATCTTTAAATTTACGGAAACTTTTATTAAGATTTTTCATTAAAATACTTCGCCTAATGATAACGATCTAGATTGTTCATTTAAATAAAAGTAAAAACCAATTATCGGCCTAACTTTTAACCTAAAACAATAAATTAACGATTAACGTGGCACTTTTTGTTGGCGCAAATATACATACGAGTACACATATACACATATGTATATTTATTTGTAGCATTCTATTAATCGCAACAGGTTTCCATCTATTTAAGTGTCGCACGTGGGAGGATAAAATATTAAAACTGCCTCCAAAGTAGTTCTTGTTTTTCTTTTGTGTATTTATCTTCCTCGCTCTCTCTACATTTTTAATTACATTCGGTTAAATACATTTTGAAATATGATCTTAAGATGCATATTAATACAAACTTATCTGATAAAAATTTAAATAATTACTCATTAAATAATCACTTAAAAGTTTGCTTAATTTGTTCACGGCAACCTTGAGAATATTTGAATAGCCATTCATTTATGTTATTAATAAAAGCCAATTTATGAAAACGGTAATAAAACAAATTTAAACAAAAAAATAT
The DNA here is from genome assembly GCA_945910035.1 of Brachypalpus laphriformis. Classification (NCBI taxonomy): domain Eukaryota; kingdom Metazoa; phylum Arthropoda; class Insecta; order Diptera; family Syrphidae; genus Brachypalpus; species Brachypalpus laphriformis. Next base: position 166,516,634 of record OX246755.1, on the reverse strand, counting down.
TAATTAAAAAAAGAAAAACAAATCCAGTATTTATACATTGTGTCGCGTTGGATTCGCCCTCGATAAATCGACTGTTTCGATGCCTATGAATTTAGATACCTATGTTCTATTGTATCTGTATCTATAAATAAATATCTATATTTTTTAAGTGTGATTTTATCTATGCTTTCATCTTCTGTATGAATTTATGAAAAAACAAAGAGAAGAGAATGCTTTGTGTGAATGTCATTTAATAAAGGCAGATGGATTAAAGAATTAAACGTTCCTTTGTTATGAGATATACAAATAAAAATTAATAGAAAGATAAACAGCGGTTCCGAGAAATATTTTTATAATTTCATAAATTTAAATTTTTATTGTTGCATTCCATAGATTTTAATATAGAACCTAAAGAATTTTTTGTTTAATTGTCTCATAACTTCGTCTGGTTTTTACGCATAATATTGGAATTTCAATTCAAATTGATATAAACACGCGCAAAGCTTTAGTGCAATACATTAAGGAAGAGTATTTTGTAGTAGGTACAGATGTAAAATCGGGCACATTAATTGCATTGAGATCAATGTTCGTCTATTAATGTTTCAGCTTACTAAGATGGGAGATCAACAACATTTCTGGTTTCTTGTCGCACAATGAAAAGTGAGATGTTCTTTTGAGTTGATTTGAAGAGCTTTTATGTTTTCATCTTCAGATCCGAAAAGGGATAAGTTAGATACTGTTTTATACAGATGGTTATATTGGACAGCGTTTTAAGAAAAAACGGTATAAACTCGCTGGCTTCAAAGAGTCTGAATTTTGACTGTCAGTAGGAATTTGAGTTTTTTTTCTTTTATAATTTACTAGCACTGAATGTATTTCAATACATAGCGTGAGCATTAAGGAAGATGAGTTAGAGGGAAAGAGTGCACCGATGCATATTGGACTTTTTTGGGGAAAAAACAGAATCTTGGAGAGCAATTCACAAACCTGTTGTGCGGCTAATGAAAGAATCGCTATATTTTACCATATGCCCAAAGATAGGCTTTACGCTAAGCTGATGAGCATTCGAGGTATGGCGAGTATTGCGATTAAAAAGAAAAAAATGAGGAATGCTATTGGCTATTTCGTTTGAGCACTTACGGTGAAAATATGGGTAAAACAGAGATACGCAAGAGACATTACAGCGGTGTTCAAGTAAATCAATACTGCCGCAATATTCATGTATTCTATAAGCTTTATCGCCCTATTTTGTGTCCTATCTACCAAGTGCAATATGGTTTTTAGAGCACCTGACCAGATGTATACTCTAACTTAGGGTGAATGTATGCCTTAAAAAATTTAAGCCAGATCAGAATAGGCGAAATATTTTTTACACCGCTTTAGAGAACCTAAACATTTTGAGGCATCCTTGGTGATTTCGAATATATGGTCATTCCAACAGAGTTTGATGTTGACGGAAATACCGAGCATGGAAAGTTTTTCAGTTTCAACGATGCAAGTGCCATTTATGGCTTTAATGATAGAAGACAGCATTGAATTTTGGAAGCATTCAGTTCCACTCTTTTGGTTAATTCCCATTTAAATATGCTCTCAAGTTCGGAATTTAATATGTTTAACATATATTACCGTTCCCCATCTACGACCGAAGAGCAGGGTCGTAAGTTTGGGAATGAGTATAAAAACGGTGGGTCATTAGCGAAGGAATGGATTGGAAACAGAGCCTTGGAGGACACCGGCATTTATTTGGTGAGATGCAGACTTAAGCTGAATAGGCGAAAGGTATTTTCTCATCAATAGAGGAAGAGCATCGTCGATCCCATATGCACGCAATTTCGACAAAAGAGCTTAATGCCAAATTTTGTCAAATTTTTTTAAAATATAAAACGCAATATTCCTGCTTTCACCGGAGTGGTGCAGAGATTGGTTTCACTTATCAGATATGATATCAAATCATCAGTGGATCAATTGCCACAAAAGCCCTACTGACGGTCATTGAGGAGCTTTTGTAATTTAAGATATTTCATAAAAACGTAGAAAAGGCATGAGTTAGAAATAAAACGGTAATAAATACAACATAAATACAGACAAAAGTAGAAAATGTATCGTCAAGCAGAACTTAAATTACAGCTTTGTGATATGTTTTGTATGTTTTGACGTTCTCACGTCCAGTATAGTTCTGAAAGTTCCAAGAAAACGATTCACGGGTTTGATAGAGGTATAGTATAACACAATTAATTTAAAAGGTATCGCTATATATTTGCACTTGATGGTTTTTAATTCTTTTTGATTCAGTTACTTTTATTTCCTTCTATACCTCTTCCGTTCCTTTCTTTAACCCTAGAAAGATAACGTGCGCCTTAAAGGCTCCCGCGACACAGATATATTTCTGAGATCTTTTAAACGAGGCGGTTAATAACTTTCTTATAAATAAAAAATAATAATATATATTTATGTTTTATTTACTTATTAATAATGTTACAATTTATTGAAGTTATAAAAAAAAGAATAATTATTTAAATTTGTAAAATAAATTAGTTTTTAAAATTGTGCGCCTCTCAGGCGCATATTTATCTTTTAAGTACTATAAAAGACGATTATCTTTCTATGGTTAAGTGTTAACCTTCAAGTTGTATGTCTAAGTTCTAGCCTGTACGAAGTTTAGCTTAGATAAATAAATAAATATTTTTTTTATTGAAGTTCAAGTTCACTTGAAAGGAATACAGTGAAATTTAAAGCGATATTTTAAGATGAATTTAATTGAATTTAAATGTAAACCAAATCGAATCACTTAAGTTTTTTGAGTTATAGCGCATTTTAAACACACGTTTTTGACTTCAACATAAACTCTTGTAAGTTTGGAGATCGATTTTGCTTATAGATACGAATTCAGCATTAATTCTGCATAAGAAACAGATTAAAAGATACAGAGCACATGAAAAGGTTTCCGACAGATTCATGTCGGAAACTTTTCACTAGAGCTTATGTTAGGTTAGGTTAAATGGGGTTAGGTGCATCGAGTTGGATTTCCTGACGTGGAATCTCTTTGAGGAAACACTGAAAAAAAAAATAATAATAAAATAAACAAATTATCTAGAGTTCTGCGATGTAGGAGGGGCCTCTTCTTAACCATCCTGAAGAACTTATGAATTTCAGGATGGTGGTTGGTGGCTTTTCAGACAGGTCGCCCAAATGACTGAAGAAGTACTCTCCGAGGGCCGTCTTGCTGGTATTGCAGAGACTAGAGCATTTGCATGGGAAGTGTTCCGTATCCTCTTCTGCGTCTGTGTTGCCGCAGCCTCTGCAAAGTTCATCTGTACTTGTCCTTTTTTTTTTTTTTTTGTGGTCCGCCAAAAGGTTGTGGCTGGTATAATTTCCTATGAGAAGCGCCAAGTTTTGTCTATTGGAGGATGAGATTGGTTTTCATCTTGTCGTGTTTTGTTCAGATGCTTCTGCAGACGCGGCACGATGGAAATGGTCCCCTTTCGTCTGCTTGTCGTTTGAAGCCAAGTGCTATTTTAGATTCAGCAAATTTTAGGTGAGCGAGAATTGAGTTTTGGACCATTGGCAGGTCTTATGCTGATCGCTTTCTTGCCAGTTTTTCTGCCATCTCGTTCCCTGGAATTCCTTTGTGTCCTGGGACCCACCAGAGTGCTACATGGTGGCTATCAGTGAGCGTTCTAAGCTCCTCGCGGGAGCGCTTTATTAGCTTCGATTAAAGCTTACTACTATCTTTATTTAATGGGCCATGGACCCATGAAGAGTCTCTGTCTGAGACCCAGTAGTCTTCCATCCTGGTCGATCTCGGGCATGCTACTTTCACTTACGCATACCAAGACTTCTGACATCCGCGATTACTTGGTCTTTATACCGGAGGTTCGGTGATTTTCGTCGTCTCAGAACTGGGGGAGAAGATTCGAAGATTCTCTTGGCTGGAGTATTGTTTTCCATTCGCTCAATGTGTCCGAGCTAATATAGTCGACGTATCTTTAGCTTTTTGGACAACTCATAGATGGCTCCTCCTCGGACATGGGATTGAATATCCGAAGAACTATTTTTCTTTCGAAAAGAGTTCAATATTAGCTTAGCTTTCTTACTTATCGTCCAGTACTCGGCGTCATATAGCAGGCCTTGTATTTATTATATTTGGCCAGCTCTTTAAAGTGCCAGGGCTTAGCTTCTCGCAACCACTCATGTTGTGTGCGTTATATTTTTCACACGAATGGATATTTTTCATACCGGATCTGAACGGAGATTTGAGAGATTTGTCAGACGCTCGCGAGAGGTGGGACCGAGAAAAAAACTTTTTGGTGTTTTCTGGGATTCGAACTTGGAACCTCATGCGTAGTGATCCGACACACTAACCACTTACGCCACGGCGCCCACTTGTAAGATTAGCATTTTGAAAAATGTTGATTTAGTTAGGAGTTTAATTTAGGAAGGGATTTCTACCCCCTACGCCAATCCACTTACCTAACCCAACCTAGTTAGGGAATTTGAGCCCAGTTCTTTTGCTAAGCCGAAGTAGCAGCCGTTTTCTACGGGTAGTCGAATCTCCATGAAGGTTTCGCTTGTGGGATTAATATTTACTCTAAGGTAGGTGAACTCCTTAACTACATCGAAGTTAATGTCATTAATAGTGATATTCTGTCCTTCGTTTCGGACACATACATTTTTGTTTTTGTCCTCATTTACTTCAAGATTAACTCGCCCCGCCTGATCTTGAATTGCCGTAAATACCTCTATGATGGCACGCAATATCTCTCGATTAGGGCAATATCATCTAGGTACCCCAGCAGCTGATGGGACTTTTGGAAGATAGTGCCTTAAGTTATGCTTATGTTTTAGCTTACTAAAATTTAAAAAAAGAATCTGTCTTTACAACGTTATAATTTAAAACCATATGTGGTGGGAACATACATACTTGATTTCAGCATAAAAATGTACCTACTTTAGGAACACCTTATACATCTCCGTAATTAACTTAAAAACGTCCCTGTCCAGTAGTACTCGTACAATGGGCCGCATCAAGAAAATTAGTAGTTTGCAGATATTGTATACAGGCTTGATATTTCTATTGGAATAGAGGCCCTTTTGCTTTTCAGTCTTTGGCTGCTAAGGAAAGCCGAATATTCAGACAGGTTAGGTTAGTTTGAAGGATTACTGAAAACATTGTGGCTTCAGCTTCACATGGGCCTATTACTTTGAAAAATAAAGTGGAAGAAAGAGCACGTTAGTGTTGCTAGTGTGGGGAAAGTAGGAAGAGAGGTCCAAAATTGCACCAATAGTCTGGATAGAAACTTTTCCAATTATGGTTTAGCACAGTTAGTGCAGTTCCCCGTAGCCGGTGTTTCCAAAGAGAGTCCATCGACATCGAATTAGGCTTGGGCATTGGAACAGAAAGTTGAATATGTTTTTCTCCACCTTAAGGTTTGCACAGCTTCTGCAAGCTCGGGGGGCGTTTCTAATCCCCATTCCCCCGGAGTACATGTTAAACAGATTATTTCCTGTTTTCACTCTGATCATCACGGATATGGAGAATCTGCTTTAAGTTATTAAACTCTTTCTTTTGTTTTTTCCTAATTTCCAATATACCCTATGCGATATGGTATACGTACCGTACAGTACATACAAATCAGGTTTGTTTGCTTTAAAATCGGTGGCTGCGCTTTAAGCTATAACCAATAAAAGTGGTCTTTGTAATATTTCGTTTACCCGGTAAAATAATACTTATACAGCAGCTAACCATTCGTCGGGCAATAAATCCCCGACATTATCCACTCCTGTCTCTCCCCACGGTTTCGTATCGTTGTTCCTTCATGTGCTTCCTTTGAGCTGCTCCTTTTTGTCGGGTGCATAATTAATGCTAAAAATAATGCACGCAAATACGTCGACGACGCAAATCGGTATGATAACGAAACGACCCGAATATGTTCATATTAATTAATGTTGGGCGACCAGATAAGTTGCACCACGATGCACTGATTTAGTGGTGGTAGTAATGCATAATGTTGTGACTCGGTTTTTTTTTTTTTTTCATAAGAAAATGCAACGACGGTGAGACAAGAAATATTTTTATTAATATATGTATTCGGAAAGCAATGATGATATGTCATATGTAAGACCAAACCCTCACATTTGTTACTCAAGTAATCATTCCCTTTCATTCTACTGCCCATCATTCGGAAAGTATTTCAGAAAAGAAGAGTACGTATCTAATTAATTTATTTGCTTAATAGTTCGACAAACATTTCCGCCAGCTATTTTAAAATACATACTCGTATATCCCAGACTCCATTCAGTGATTACCATTTGATTGATGGCGTAAAAAATTCTTTTCATTATGTACATCAACAACGCACGCAAAAATCCCATCCACATCTTTCTCCATCTCTATGGCTTTTGATCGATCAAATTCAAAATCTCAAATCAAATTGACTTCCCTGCAATCGATCTACGAAAATGCCTACAGATACATACCTACACGGCTAATAGATACAAAACTCCAAAAGAAAATCCATAACTTACCGGTGTGTAAATAAGAGCGGGCCCTCTCAAGAGCTGCCTCCTTCTCAGCACCCACCTCTTGGTATATTCAATATTCCATATTGAATTAAAAAAAAGTATCTTAAATCTTGGTGGGGTGCTGCCGAATACGTTAGAAGTTTAACTTTTGATAATGGTCCGTGCTTCCGTAATGTGTAGGTGGTGTTGAGCGTCGAGGTGAGCGGGTTAACAAACACTTACCGTCGTCTTTCAAAGGCAATCTGGCTGGCTAATTAGTCTTCCTGCACATCACGTGAGTACGTGTATCTACGTACTACGTCTGCGTGCATAAATTCACATAATTGGCGGGAAAATACTCATAAAGCAATCCTTTCGTGCGCGGTATAATTTTTTTTCCTGGGCCCCAGTAACCCTATTATCACTCTTCTGGTTAAGTTTATGATCGGTGCTTGATTGTTGTTGGAAAAACATTTTTTTTTTCAATATTTTTTTGGGGGTGATCAATTTTCGAGCGAGCGGCGCACTGTTGAATTTCAATTGGATTGCGGTGTTAGTAGTTTATTTGTGTAAATAAATAAATTTTCAAAGTTGTTGCTTGTGTTGTTGTTGGACGTTCCTTTGATTTTTCATCAATTGATTAACAATGTATAATTCATTGGGCTGGTGTACTCGTAGAAGGGGTGGTCGAGTAAAATTGATAGCCCATTTGTCGTCGAAGGAAGAAATTAATGAAATTTGTGGATATTAAATTATAGGTGCAATACTAATGACCGAGTTTAAGGATAGGTAAATGGAATATGTAGAAAGTAATTTATTTCGTATGTAGAGACGCATAACTTTACATAAAAAGTCAAGTTAATTAGATCATGAGATTGAACAGAACCCTTGTTGTGTGCAGTATTAGAATGCATTTGGAATACTCGTATAATAATTGGTATTCAGTTTTCCATTTTAGAAACTTTGGTGCATCTACTATGGTTCAGTTATTTTTCTTGTAATTGATTGATAAATCTACATACATAGTAAATCAATACATCTACATCAGACTCACGACGTTGTGAATTAGGGTGGAAGTGTATAAAATTCAGTGAACGCATTCACACTTATCTGACATCGGATGAACGACACAAGTGCCGTCTACACGACGTTTTTTTTACCGGACAGAGCTTAGTATCCGGCATCGAAAGTCCTATCCGATGCACTGCGCCGGATACTTCGAAGTACACAGAACGTAATAGGTACTTTCACAATTTTCATTAGACATCAAATAAACGAAGTCAAGATTTCACACCGTCCGGTTCTGTCTAAGAAATATAACGTTTGAACGGTGTTCTGGATATGAGTGTTAAGGGCCAAAATTCTTAGACCAAAGTTGCCAAAAATCTTCCAATAAATTATGTAATTAAGTTCTGTGTTTTGTTCTAATAGGGGATAGTCTTATACTAAATTCAACAGAATCAGATGGCGTGAGATTAAGTTATGAGTGGTAGAGTGGTAGAGTTTAATAAACTCCATTTTGCTAGATATATAATTAAAGGACCACTGAGAAAATATGAATGTAATTGAGTTAGGGCTTTCTTCAATTTGCACTTCAATTCGCACTATCTGTTTCATTACAAGTAGGTACCTACTTAGTTTCTTAGCTTAAAGTGTGCATATATGTGTGTGTGTGTGTGTGTGAATATAGTTCACAATTACAATCAGCTGCTTAAACTTTTTCAGCGGTCATTGCGATTGAAGACTTCGTGCGACTTCACTTCAGGGAGACACGGCGTTCCGAGGCGGGTCAGTAATAGGCCCTATAGTGGATATCGACCTATTTTCGAGGCGTAAGGTCTGTTTAATCATACATGTTGCCACAGTGCCGCTAACTGTTTCCCAGGCATTTTCCCTGCTCATCATCTGCCTGGTGATGTTGTTTGTGGTTAGACCCTCACCCAGTTTCTGGTGCACAAACAGGTGCCATTCTTCATAGTATCGTGGACAATGATGAACATGATGCGACTACTTCCGTGCACGTTGGGCAATAGGGGTTATCGCCGAGTCCAAACCTATGTAGGTAGGCTCTGAAGCAACCATGGCCAGTAGGCATCCGGATAATATATGATACATTCAGCTTCCCATTCAGCGCCCTATGCTGTGTCGGACCACTGCGCGTGAGGTTCCATGTTCGAATCCCAAAAAAACACCAACAAGTCTTTTTTTTACTGTCCCACCTCTCGCGAACATCTGACAAACATCCGGGAGCATTGCTGTCACGAGTAAGATTCTTAAAAACAAATTCGCCCTTCGAATACGCCACAAAACTAAGGGTCCCTTCCATTCGTGCGAAGAATATAACGCACACAACACGAGTGGTTGCAAGAAGCTAGACCTAGGCACTTAATGAGCTGTTGCGCCAAATTTATATATAAGCTTCATATTAATATGGGCGATCAATTTCTACATCCACCTGCCTTTATTGGAGTGATCCCATCTCTCCTGTCATTCTTCCAGACTTGTCCTTGATGGCATCTCAGTAACATTTCGACTCATCGCTGTATGTCTGCTGGCACGGAATTTCCATTGTGATTCCTTATCAAAAAGATCTATTGGAACCATGCCAGTCACTACACATGCCGCACCGCAAGAGGTTGTTCGTAAGGCGCTGCATACTCTGAACGCATCGATTCTGCATGCCGCCTCCGTCTTCCTTCTATATCACTTCATCTTCATAGCACAAGCCCATATTTGGGAGCCGTAGAGCATTATAGATACCGCAACTCTTGTTTAGAGAAATCTCCTCCTGTGCATTGGTCCACCGATATTTGGCATTATCCTTGCCAGGGCAGTCCTTGCCTTTGCATACTGCAGATGTTGCTTAAAAGTTAGCCTTGCATCTATAGTAATGGCAAGGTACTTCAACTCTTGTTTAAAATCTACTACGTGATCGCCGACGGTTACTCTTAAAGTGTCCATGACTCGCCTGCTGCTGATGAGCAAGACTTCTACTTTTTCCTCTACAAGTTGTAGGCTCATGCGTCAGTCCTAAACCAGCCCGATAGCTTCATTGCAGTCATGCTCCAGCTCCTCAAGGAGTTTGGTCACCACAACGATTGCTACTTATATCCTGTATCCCTTTGTGGGTCCTAGGGCCTGTACTACGCCTACGCGCCATAGTGTACGAATTCTGGCAATGTGACTGAGTTCTCCCCAACTTTTCCCCAACTGGTGTTCCTCCTTCTCGACTGTTCTGCGCCATGTTTTCCTCGGACCTCTAGGTCTTCTGCCATCCTGAGTTAAAGGGTTCCATTGCATAGCATGATTCGCTATGGAACTGTCACCCTTTCGGAATGTGTGACCAAACCACTGCTACTTACATCGTTGGATGGTTGTGCCTATTGGTTCCTGACACGTTCTCTCGTAAAGGTGTTCGGTAGAGACACGATTGGCCCAGAAAATCCTTAAGATATTGCGCAGGCACATATTAACGAACGTTTGCAGCTTTCTTGCGATAGTAGTGTTCACTCTCCACGTGCTGCAACCATATATGTAGCAGCACAGATTCAACGTTGAAGCGGAACAGTCTTATCTTGGTGCTCAAACTGATTGCATTGCTTCGCCATATTTTGGACAACATCCCGAACGCGGACTTTGCTTTGGCGATCCTGTTGGCTATATCCAGTTCGGTTCCACCATCGGTCGAGACAATACTCCCAAGATACTGGAAATCCTCTACTCTCTCTACCGTTTGTCCAGCAATGCATATTTGAGCTGATGAGTTTGTTCCAAGGCTGATAATTTTAGTTTTTGCCGTATTCATTTTCAGCCCGACGACGCCTGCCTCTCTCTCCACATCTGCTGTCATTTGGTGGAGGTCCATAATTCTGTGGGAGAGTAAGCATACATTGTCAGCGTAGTCAAGATGTTTCAGTTGAGATGTAAGAGTCCATCGAATTCCTCCGTTTCCCGTCGACAAACCTGCATGAAGCACATCGCTAATATTGGTGAAAGGATACAGCCTTGTCTTACCCCACTTTGGATCTCAAATTCCTCAGACAACCTTCCCCTGTGCAGAACGTGATATTTGAAGCCTTCATATGTAGTTTTGATAATAGCAATTAGTTTGTAGGGAATACCTCTCCTGCGTAAGGCACGCCAAATAAACTGACTATCGAACGGCTTCTCAAAATCGATGATAATTCGCAGGGTGTTGATGTGGTCGGCACAGGAGGATCCAGAGTGGAAACCTACTTGTTTGGCATCGAGTGTGTCTTCGAGATGTTGTTTGATTCGCTCCAGGATGATTTTAGCTATTATCTTAGCTACAGCAGGCAGCACGCAGATACCCTTCCAGTTTCTGCATTCAATTAAGGATGATTGCTATGTCGTTGGTGAAGCCTATTATTTTCGAAGACCTCGGGATTTTAAGTCTGATGACGTCATCATTCATTAGGTTATACAGTAGCGGACCTAGTACGCAGTCTTGCGGAACATCGCCTGTGACATTATACTGCCTCGTTCCATCATCAGTGTCGTAGTGCAGCATCTTATTTCTGAAATAGTTCCTCATTATCTTCTGCAGGTAGTCTGGTACTCTCTTTGGGGTAGGTGGTCGCATGATATCTTTCCAGTTTGCGGTGTTGAAGGCGTTTTTCACATCCAGCGTGATGATTGCGCAGTACTGTTTACTCCCGCTTTTCCGTCGTCTTCCTTCGATGGCTGTTTCGCCGCATTCACGACTTCGTCTATGGCGTCGCCCGTAGAACGTGCTTTACGGAAACCTTACTGGCGATCTGGGAGGCCACTTGTCTCATCGATTGCACCCTCCAATCTCTCACTTATGACGCGCTCCAGTATTTTCCCCATGGTGTCCAACATGCATAGAGGCCTATACGCTGAGGGATCCTGCGTTGGTTTATTTCCTTTTGGAAGGAAGACCAGTCTTTGATTCTTACACTTTCGGGGAATACTCCTTTCTTGAGGCAAGTATTGTATACTTGTGCAAAGATGTCTGCGCGCCAATTGATTGTCGCTTTTAAGGCAGTATTGGGAATTCCATCGACACCTTTGATTTTGTGCATACTAACAGGTGACGAGAGGTGTTGGTAATGTCCCCTTTCCGCTTATTCCTCTTTTCCCTGTTGTTGTGGAAAAAGTACCACGACCACGTTTTCGAGAAACACTGTGGACGTGGGCGAAGGTTTTCGGCCACCCTTTAACTTCATCATAATTACTTGATAGGCTTTCCCCCACGCATTTTGATCGGCTTCGTTGCACAGTTGACGAAGCTTGTCTTTTTACTGTCTTTAATTGCAGGTTTTAGCATTTTCCGGGTAGTTTCGAAACTCTCGTGGAGTTCTCGGTGGCTGCTGTGTTGCCTAGAGCGCTGGTAGAATAACTCGCCCTGTGATACTCTGGGCGCAGTCTGGCGATTTCGTCGTTCCACCAGTATACTGGCGTGTTTTATGTTTCCTGTTTCATGGATACGTCACAGGCTCTCGCCATTCCTCTTTTGAGTTAATTTGCCTTGTCGGCGGCTGATCCACAAAGGGATATAACTTTCATCATCAGCTAGAGTATTTCAATGTCCAAAGTGTGTGGTTTCCATCCACTTTTCTGCGACTACCTTCTCTACTCTCCTCTATTTTCAATGGGACTGCGGTAACTGTAACTTGATTGCGTGGTGACCGCTTAACCTGTTAAGTGTTTGGCCTTGGTATGTGTCTGTAATGGAAGGACACTATCATCCTTGATCTTTTCAGCCTTCTCGAGAGGTGTTCACATTTTGACCTGTAGATTTTTTCCATGCTTTACTGGCATATATACTCGTAGATCTAACCGGACTGAGAATTCTATATCTCTTCCCACATAGTGCCGATTTAAATTTTTTTTTTCAGAAATTGTCGCATTACATCATTGTATATAAATCAGCAATCTTTTGCACTGTCCTCGCAGATTTCGAACTATGTTTCATACAGTATTAAGTGATGAATGTTTCTATAGAATAGTGAACCGGAAATGAAATACTTTTGGGTTCTACTGCTCCACCTCTTGTGGAGGGAACGTTATTGCATCTACGTACAATCGTTTTCTATTTGGCATCCGCCAAATACGATAGACTCCCGTGTCTATTTCCCAAATTGACCAACCGTTACCACGTGCACATACTTACTCCCATGAAATTGAAGACTGAACCCCTGTGTCCTTTTGATCGCCAAGGTTGTTTCGCACCGGTGTACCCGGCCCCTCGTCCTAGGGGAATAATTAAGGAACTGGCCCTCCAGGTTGGGGGTTGTGCCGTCGGGGTAACTTCCCTACCACGTAAAAAACGCATGGTTCCGAAACAACCAAAAGCCTCGGATAAGGATGACCCAACTAATGACGACCCCAGCAAACGAAATAAGGACAACGACCTTCGGATCTGTACGTGGAATGTTCTGTCCCTTTACAGACCACGTGCAGCCGAACAACTAACAGAGGCCCTAGACTGCTATAAAGCAGATATTACCGCCATCCAGGAAGTGCGATGGGATGGGCCAGGCAAAAAGAGGATGAAAAACTGTGACATCTACTACGGTGATTGCTACAGAGGCAACAGGCAACGCTTATTCGGATGCGGATTTGTCATACGCGGCAGACTTAGGCAAGAACTCTTAAGCTTCCGACACGTGAGCGAGCGTATTATGACGATCCGGATCAATGCTAAATTCGCTAACATAAGCCTAATATGTGTTCATGCCCCCACAGAAGAAAAGGACCCTGCCTCCAAAGAGTGTTTCTACGAGCTCCTCGACAAAACATACGAGCAATGTCCTAAATACGACGTTAAGATCGTATTGGGCGATTTTAACGCCAAAATAGGAAAGGAGGACGTCTTCGGTAGAGCAGTCGGTAAGCATAGCCTACACGACACCACGTCTGATAACGGACTAAGGCTAATTGATTTCGCTGTGGAGCGAAATGTCACCATAGCAAGCACATGGTTTCCTCATCTCGATATTCATAAGCAGACATGGCGGTCCAATGATCATGTCACGATCAACCAAATTGATCATATTGCGATCGACGCAAGGCATGCCTCCAGTATTCTGGATGTCCGGACCTTCCGAGCGGCCAACATAGACTCGGATCATTACCTTGTTGTAGCCAAGGTACGAATGCGGATATCCCAATCTGAGCAACAAAGAAGAATTACTGTGAGAAAATTTAACGTCGAAAAGCTACAATCGCAAGAGACCGCCAGACTCTTCGCTGAACGCGTATCCCGAAATCTCTCAATCACCCCTATACCGCCAGCATCAAGTGCCGAAGACCAGTGGCAACGCTGCCAACATGCCATCAGAAACGCCGCGACTGATGTGCTGGGTCTCGCTCGCCCACCACCGCGAAACCCCTGGTTTGACGAAGAATGCCGGCGAGTGCATGCAGCAAAACAAGAGGCATACAAAGCGGCGCTGCAAAGGAAGACGAGAGCTGCTCGTGAGCTCTACGAGCAAAAGAGACGGGAAGAACATCGGCTTCTCCAAAAGAAGAAGAAAGAGCATGAGAAGCGCGCGTTTGAGAATATCGAGAGTCTATACTCCAGGAACAATGTACGGAAGTTTTACCAAAAGGTAAAAAGAACGTGTCAGAGAAGTAATACCCGTACAGAAACCTGTAGAGATGAGAATGGAAACCTCGTAGTAGAATCACAGTCGGTGCTGAGAATATGGAAAAACTACTTCTGCAGACTGTATAACGGCGAAGAAGACCAACATCCCGCTGTCAGGCAGAATGAACCATTCAACATGGACGATGATAGTCAAAATTTCCGTCCACCTGACCAAAACGAAGTGAGGATAGCAATATCCAAGCTAAAATTGAACAAGGCTGCTGGACCTGACGGTTTACCGGCCGAACTTTTCAAGGCAGCTGGGGATGAATTGGTAGAGTGCATACACCAACTCATTTCTAATATTTGGTCAGAGGAGTGTATGCCTGATGAATGGAATCTCAGCATCGTTTGCCCAATCCACAAGAAAGGAGACCCCCTCAACTGCGCCAATTATAGAGGCATCAGTCTCCTCAACATCGCGTACAAGATCTTTTCTGCGATATTGTGTGAACGCCTGAAACCTTTTATCAACAGCCTGATTGGACCCTATCAGTGCGGTTTCAGGCCAGGAAAGTCCACCATCGATCAAATCTTCACACTTCGGCAGATCCTGGAGAAAACCCAAGAATTCCAAATCGATACTCACCACCTCTTTATCGATTTCAAGGCCGCCTATGACAGCATCTATAGAGAAGAGCTTTATAGAGCCATGTCTAGTTTTGACATCCCTGCCAAACTTGTCCGCCTGTGCAGGCTGACGATGGAGAACGCTCGCTGCTCCATCAAGGTCGGTAATGACCTCACCGAGACCTTTGATGTCAAAAAAGGCTTTAGACAAGGTGACGCGCTGTCATGTGACTTCTTCAATATTGTACTTGAACGGATTGTGCGGAACTCACAAGCCAACACCGGAGGCACAATCTATTACAAGTCTGTACAGCTGCTTGCATACGCCGACGATATAGACATTATCGGAAGATCTCAGCGGGCTGTCACCGGTGCTTTTGCAAGCATTGAGGCGGAAGCGGCCAAAATGGGTTTGGCGATAAACGAGGGCAAAACCAAGTATATGCTGTCAACTAGAAGGGAAAACCAACATCGACGAATTGGACAAAACGTCACCGTGGGCAGCTATAACTTCGAGGTAGTAAGGGACTTTGTCTACCTTGGCTCTGCTATAAATTCTACTAACAAAATCAGTGCAGAAATCAATCGAAGAATAACTCTTGCCAATCGCTGTTTTTTTGGGCTTATAAGGCAATTTAACAGTAAAGCCCTATCTCGAACAACTAAGGAGACTCTATATAAGACCTTGATCATCCCAGTCCTGCTTTACGGCGCTGAAACATGGACTTTATTAAAAGAGGATGAAGATATCCTTGGTCGCTTCGAGAGAAAAATTCTTCGTAAGATTTTCGGTCCCGTTTGCGTTGACGGGTTTTGGAGGAGAAGATTCAATCACGAACTATACGAGCTGTACAGCGACATCGACCTAGTCAAAAAACTGCGTATTGGACGTCTGAGATGGCTAGGACATGTAGAGCGAATGGACACCAACGCTCCGGCCCGCAGAGTCTTCGAATCTAACCCCGAGGGACGACGCAGTAGAGGGAATTATCGCCGTAGGTGGCGCGCACAAGTTCAAGGGGACCTCGACCAACTTGGAGTGCGCAACTGGAGGCAATTAGCTAAAGACCGAGCTAAATGGAGAGGCTTGTTGGTTGAGGCCCAGGTTCACCCCGAACTGTAGCGCCACCTAAGTAAGTAAGTAAGTTGTTTCGCAAATGCTAAAGTAAAAATTATACACTCAATAGCCTAAGTGACAATTGTGCTTGCTCGTATCGCTTGTGTAAGAACATTTCCGTTTCCATCTAAGATCCAGTATTCTATTGCAAGCCTCACTCATATCTAAATAACGATTCATTCAATACAAAACATTTATTCATTATTCGCGCCTCAATCCATCATCTACCAGCACTTATTTGGAAAAATAAAATTGTCCTGTCGGCTTGCAGGCAAATAAATTACTAACCAAGCCACCTAAGAGTAGTTAGATTCAGTACCTATATTCATTCCGATTTATATCAATAAATTAGATATTTGCAACGACCCTGTGAAAACCAGACCAACATATCTTGCGCAACCGGGGGCGAACTATAAAAAGAAAAAATAAATATATAATAAAGTTAGTAACCTAATTATATGCAACTTCATTTATTTATTCATATCCTATTCATATATTCAAAAAGTATTTTATCATAACAGTGCGTGACTGGGTGCGCTGCTGGTTACGTTGTCCGTTGCTTTAATCTAATTCCGCGAATAAATGCATCCAAAGCTAACTAACTTTCGTTTCTTGTTCTTCCAATTGCAGACTCCCGTTGCAGCAGCAACAAGATGTGCTCGATTTTTCACAACCGAATTAATTACCGTGGTCCTAGGAGTGGAAATGGTACAGGCGGGGGCGGAAGTACCGCCAATGAACCATCGTCCATCAAAGATGACCCAGACCGGAATAACAACAGCGGGGGTGATGGTCCAGAGCCTCAACTACACCTACACCAGAGTGACGAGGAAGATGACGAAGAGGATAGCGTGGAGGAGGCATTGGACTTATCGGTGATGTCACGTTTGCCAGCTACTGGACACGTCGCCCTTGAAGCATTGCAACACACGAAGGTGGCTGTAGCGCAATTTGCCGCCACTGCCATCGCCAACTCGCAGAACTATGACGAAGCCGTGAGTGATCTAGCTGTAGTGCAGTCGACGATATTCAATGTGCAACGACAGCAGCTCATGCAGATGCAGCTGATACAGCACCTGCAATCCCAACTGAAGCAACGTATCACAGAAGATTATGATGATGAGGATGATGATGAACAGGAGGAAAGACTTACGATTAAGGAAGAAGATGATGGGGAAATACCTCGCCAGAGCACTGATCAAATCCCAGAGAAAGAAAAGACTGAAATGAAAAAGGAAGAGAAACCAAGCGGGGACGAGGAGCAGGAATGCACGAAAGCATTCCAACCGCACCTGTGTGACATCAGTTCGTCATTTGCTTCGAGCATTATCACTAATCACGACCCTCCACCACCGCCCAATGAACCCAACTGTCTGGAAATGCTACAGCGACGGACCGAGGAGGTCCTGGATTCAGCCTCACAGAGTGTGCATGCAAATCACTTGAATGATGAGTATGACTACTCAAAGAAGGATGGCCAGGGTAGGGGGGAGATATTTAAGCATCGCTGCAAGTACTGTGGGAAAATATTCGGTTCCTATTCAGCTTTGCAGATCCACCTGCGATCACATACCGGGGAGAGGCCCTTTCAGTGCAATGTGTGTGGCAGTAAGTTTACAACTAAGGGAAATCTGAAAGTACACTATCAACGGCATACTCAAATATTCCCGCCAATGTTGATGCCTCCGTCGTCGACGAATGCAGAACAATATCCACCATACCATCACCCAGGAATGATGCCGGCAGTTTCTTCTGTAAATCCACCTCTGCGCCTGCCATTTCCTCCATTCGTGCAAATGCCTCCATACCGCTTAAGCTCTTCCCCAAACCGCGATAAGGAGCCGCCACCGCCACCGCCGCCACCACCGCCTCTGATTGAAAAGAAGCCGCAATCCCAACCTCAGACTGAAGCGCAGGATCTTCGAAAGGCGATCGCTGCCGAAGACGAAGACCGAATACGTCCCGTTGAGGAGAAACCAAAGAAAGATATAGTCAAGCGTCAAGAAACCCCCATCCCTCCACAGAGTAATCGTAGAAAACGAGCCTCAAGTCCCCACGAATCACATCCCCCACCCTCAAAGCCAGCAGATGAAAATATTCCCGAAAATCTATCCAAAACGTCGCGGCGATCATCTCTCAGCAGAGGGTCAGCCACAAGCCTTGAGCAAATTCCCTCCGAGTACTCCCTAGCCCAAATGGAGCGACTAATCGACAAGTCTTGGGAAGATCTTATCGAGATCGATAAGACCTCGGAAACCTCGAAACTGCAACAACTAGTCGACAACATAGAGAACAAGCTCACTGATCCAAATCAATGCATTTTCTGTCAGAAAGTGATGTCCTGTCGTAGTTCCCTGCAGATGCACATACGCACTCACACAGGCGAAAGACCTTTTCGATGTCGAATCTGCGGACGGGCTTTTGCCACGAAGGGCAACCTTAAAGCCCACATGAGCATTCACAAAATCAAACCTCCAATGCGAAGTCAATTCAAGTGCCCGGTGTGTCATCAGAAGTTCTCGAATGGAATTATTTTGCAGCAACACATAAGGATACACACGCTTGACGACGGAGATGGTGATCGGGCGAAGTATAGTGAGATGTGCAATGCCGAGGACCAGAGCTCGACGAGATCAATAAGTACTTCGGATAACATGGACTTTTCACAGTCCGAGTACTCTGGACAGAGGTCGGAATCATCACAGGGTGACTTCGATGACTTCACTATGGGCAGTGGAGAAGAGTCTCAAACGGAGGCGAACTCTGAGGAAAGACGCGATAGAAAGGAACGAATTGATGAATCAGAAGGTGGAAGTAATTCTGATGAAAATGGTGTAATGGATTTATCGGCGAAAAGTGCTGACAGTGAAAGGAGTTCAGAGAACACTGGGGTTAGCTTAGTGCCGAATTTTCTACTAATGGCGCGAGACAATCGAAGTCCACCAAAGTTTCCGCTGCTTCCATTCGGACCACTTGGAATTATTGGTAAGTTTACCATAGTCGTTATATTTTTATTGTTCTGGACCTAAAAGGTAAAAACCGGCGATTCATGAATTCAGATTGCGGTGTGTCGATCTGTGCGGGTGTCTGTCACCCTGTTGTAGGTCTATAATCATTTCTATTTTTTTTTTTTTTTCAGTTACATAACTTGACTCGTTTAACACAATTGCTCGATGAAGATGGAAATTAAGGAAAGTTATAGGAAAGAATTATTTTTTGGGCACTGGTTTGAAATGTAGGTGATATTTGAGTTCCTTCCGTGGGCGCCGTGGCGTAAGTGGTTAGTGTGTCGGATCACTGCGCGTGAGGTTCCAAGTTCGAATCCCAGAAAACACTAACAAATTTTTTCACGGTCCCACCTCTCGCGAACGTCTGAAAAACATCCGAGAGTATTGTTGTCTCGAAAAAGCTTCTCAAAACAAATTGCCCTTCGTATACGGCACTGAACTGTAGGTCCCTTTAACTCGTGTGAAAAATATAACACACACAACATGAGTGGTTGCGAGAAGCTAGGCCCTGGCACTTAAACAGCTGTTGCGCCAAATTTTTTTTTTTTTTTTTTTCAGTTCCTTCCTACTCTATGGGTGGTGTCCGAACTGCTTGGAGAGAATTTGCTATGATTTTTGATGCTTAGTATTTTGTTGAGTACATTTATTTTATTACTAAGAAACTCGAATGGACATGGTTGATACTTGAACAGAGAACCTACCACTAAGTAACCGAACACATAACCATTACCACACCACCCACATAGGTAGATAAGATGACTTATTCCACTTAAATACACATGTATGTACCTACTTGTATATACAATATCTCTTACAGCGACTTTTGATAATACAGTATTACGAGGGGTGTTGCAATATATTTGGAAAGAGATTCAACTAATAAAGCTGGTGTTGACTGGGACACAGTAGTGGTCGGTTCAATGGCAATAGTTTAGTGGTTTATAGAGCGTTGCGGAAGCAGTTACTGCTAGAACATGTATAAGCTAACGAAGCTCTGTCGTGAGTGAGAATTCATACACTCTTTGTTTTCCGATAAAATCACTATGGCTGCATGTATACGTATATAGGAATCTTTTATCTATTATCGTTTTAAGGCTTCTGTGAGTTGCGTATCACTAACGTATCAACTCTAATTGGAAAACAAGGCAAGGAGGCCGAATGTCTCTTCTAGGGACGATTAATACTTTACTTTTTTTTTTTTCAATTTCATAATTTATTCAAAAAGTATATTTATGTTTTTATGGTCAATATCGAATAATACATACATACAGACATACATTTTCAACTGTCCGGTAATTCTTCAAAAGGGGTAGGATGCTCAGGTGGACTCTCCATTCTTCTCGATCCTCCGCCATTAACTCCAACTCATCAGGAGGAATGCCTAGACGGCTCCAGGAGAGATGTCGGATTTGATCGAACCATCTATTTCTAGCCCTACCGAGGGGTCGCCTAGCTTATGGCATGGTAATCATGGCACATCTTGGAAGCCGGTCTGGGGGCATACGCACTACGTCGCCAAACCTACGAAGCATAGATTGTCCCGTTTAGAGAAGTAGCTGCTCAACATTGGGCGCCTCAAGTACTCTGGTGTTGGGGACTCGATTCCTAACGGTTATTCTAGTAACACCGCGAAAGAACCTCATTTCGGCAGTTTGTATTCGCGATCTTATTCTTTCGTCCACTACGTAAATTGCATGTCCATAGGTAAACATACACCGAGTTCAAAATGGATAATTTAACTTGAACACTAAGTTCGGCCTTCCTTATAATAGATTGATCAACCTCTCTCAAAATTGATCCAGCCACACCAATTCTACAGGATAACTCGGCATTGCTCTTTCCATCACTCGTGAATAATACTTCGAGATCTTTAAACTTATCCACCCACTAACATGCAGATTACACAGAATGGGGGTTCTGGAAAGGACAACTACTCCCGATTTGTTCACGTTTACCTTCATTTCAGTATCATCACAAAGGGCTACAAACCTTTCGAGTGCGCGCTGAAATTCGGTTTCAGAAGACCCAAGATTGATCCAATCATCCGCAAAGATCAGATGACTAATCATAAAGTCTCCCACTTTGAAAAATTCTCCGTCACGGCTACCCTATAAAATGCAGTCCATATATATCATGAAGAGAAGAGGTGACAAAACGCACCCTTGGCGGTGTCCAACGCCCACACTGAAATGTTTTGATTTAACGTTTATCCGAACATAGCTCCTGCAGTTGTTATATAAAGACTGAATCGCCCTTAACAGGAACCATCAATCCCATACTCCTGCAGAACACTTCGGAGTTTGCCTCGAGAAACCCTATCATATGCTTTCTCCAAATCCATAAAAGAGGTGTAAACAAGTCTATCTACTCCCAGGCCTTCTCAAGAGCCATTCTGAGAGTGAATTACTAGTCGGTTACGCTTCTACCGGGACGAAAACCGCATTGCTCAGCACCCAAACTGTCCTCAACCACAACTCTGGAATACGTTTGTAACACCTTAGTAGAGATTTTTTGAGGAAGACTTAAAAGAGATATACCCTATAGTTGGCGCAATCTCTTTTGAACCCAATTGGCAATCATCAGGTGTTTCACCATATTCCCAGGCCACTTTAACAGCACTCCCTCTTTACCTAACGCCTTGAGCATTTTTGGCCGGATTTCATCCACAGCCGTAGATTTTCCAATTTTTAGCGAATTTAATTAATCGCCAACGCTACTTTCTCTGCCGTACGAATACTCTCCACCCTACTCTCGACCACAGGTCTGTTCTCGTCGGTGCCCTGTTCAGGATTGAGCAATTCTGAAAAGTCCTCGCTCCATCTGCGTAAGATGTCCTCATCATTGGAAAGAAGTGTACAGTCTTTGGATTTGACTCCTTTTACGATATTCAACTTGATGGGCTGCCAGAACATCTTATTTGAAGGTCTGTGATTACGTTTCAATTTGTTGCCAAACTACTTTCAAGATTGTTCTTTAGCTGTTTTCACAGCTAATTTGCAAGTTCTTCCCGCCTCAGTGTGCCGATTTCGAGAATAGGAGTTCCCCAAATGAATTTACACCTTAAAGGCTCTCTTCCTCTATCTGATGGCTTCTTGAACTCTGGGCGTTTTAAACCGGGCAGTTCTTTTCTCACTACCAGTGACTATCAGCGACTGCTGAAGACTCTGACTGTACCATGTGTATTTGTGAATGTCTTTTTGCGGAAAGATAGTATTCATGATGGATAAGCCATTTTCACAGCAAAAATCCAACAACTTCTCTCAGTTCGCATTTTGGTCAGGATCACCGTTCGTCCCAATCACACTCCCATGTCATAACATCTACATCTACGTGAGTACTGAAGTCACTCATCAGGACAAAAGAATCTATAGGCATATCCACAACCTTTTCAAGGGCAGCATCAACTTCATCTAAGAAAGCTGCATACTCCGACCGGTGCTTATACCTGCACCAATGCCAGAGTCGATCTTAAGCTTTTAATTCGCAGCTCTCCTTCCTAATGGCATCCATTTCAATACTCTGTCTGACTTGTGAGTTTCCCCACTCCCGCCTGAGCAGACATTGAGGGTGCGACTCCCGACATAAAGAGCTTCCACTCATCCGCAAGTTCCACAGTTTTAGAGCCTCTCTGCTTTGCTGAAGAGACGTCAACTATATCTAGTCGACTTTTAACAGCCTCTCCAAGAAGTTCAAGGCACTTCCGTGAGACAGAGAATCATCTGATCTTAGAGAAACCATTGTGCCCCTATCGATGCATAGTGCGCTCATCCCTTGAGCCACGTAATGGTTCGGAGAATAATAAGAATATTAATAAGAAAATTGTGTTTTGTTTCTAAACAACATAAAAATAAAAATATAGTTAAGACAATTACATAACTCGCTCTTAGCTTCCGATTTTTTTTTTTAAATTGATAAATCTAGCAGCTTACCCAATCCTATAGGTTATTTATTGAATTGTACAGAATTTACCCATAAGGACTACATCGCCTGATTGGAGGACAAGTCAGCCAGAGAAATGGTGATTGTACTCCACCCTGTGATAAACCTCTTAATTCAGACACTTCTATTGGCAGTAGCCTTAAATTTAATCAATCTTGGCATTACTATAACCTTTTATCAGATGAACTCAAAAAAGGGGTTTTCTCAATTCTGTCATCCAAGCCATCAAAATATTTGCTTATGAGTGTCATATTGATGCAAATACGTGCGATCCAGTTGTGCACTTGATTTGTATGAACTTACATATATTGTGTTATATGTATTACGGATGCTTATATGGTCAGGGAGAGGTTAAATGATTTGAGTGGTATTAGGATAACATGCCCGCTTTGGGTATGAAGATAACTTTTACTACTCGGAAAATTACTGGAGTACCTAATTCATTTTCAAATAGCTGCAGAATATATAAGATATCTTGTGTCAGTGCACATTATGAATTCCTTTAGGTACTATTGCACTAGATCTATCTGGTAGGCTTCTATTGTGCAGAGATATGTTGGGTTACCTATTTCACAGTGCTGGGTTTTGTTTGTGCGGATGAAAATGATAGTATGTTTGATTTAATAAATTAGGCAAGCAATTGATTTTGCAAAATTTGTGAAATTAGTGAGACTCGTTGCATTTTCTTCTGTACGATCTTTTTAGTCCTTGATTAGTAGACCATAGCTACATATATTAACTAGTATTGTAAAACTAGTATTGTAAACTAGACTGTAAAAGGCTTCTTGCACACGCACCTCATATTTTGAAATACGTGAAATAAATGTTATTTTAGGTTGAGAGGAGGATATTGTTTTCTCTCCATCTTCAGATGGATGGTAATATGCAGCACAACGAAAACAATACTATTAGTGGGTAGGTTCCTGTAAGCCGATGATCTTACGCAAAACAAAAGTAACAATACAAATTTTGCTATGGTTTTCGATTTAATTTCTAAGTTAAATTTGGAAGCTTTGAATTTTTATTTTTTTATTTTTTGACAATATTGATTGATATCTCTCTGTTTACTGTTTTAAAGACGACTACACCCTATCAAGCACACTTTGATTAATTTCCGTCTGTCACTAATTCAATCACTTCGACAGCGTACAACTACAAAGCACCATACCATAAATCTATATTTGCAAGACTGTTGAATGCCGAAATGCTTCGTACGCTGACTGTGTCTGAGAGGGAAGTGCTAAATGCGCGTGGCATGGCTTCAACTTGAAGACGTTTCTTTACCATTTCCCCTAGAGTAGGCCATAAATTTGCTGTCATTTAAGAGAAATTAAAAACTCTTCGTTCATCTTGTGCGCGCACACTTGATTTTGATTTAATTCGGGAAATCGGAATCCAACAGTATCTACAACCATATAAGCTGTCGGACTTTGTTCGCGGTCCAATTGAATTATGGTATCTGAGCGCTGTAAATGCGCGCACTTGGTGCTAATTTCGAATCTTTACATTCTCTGGGTCAAAGGTGACAGACAAAAAGAGTTCATCATTCATTTCGTTCTTTGGCATGAGTGTGCATAGGGAATGGTAAGGCATTGAATGTGCCACGATCGTGCTGTGTTGCTCAGAATCTATTACTGGATGGTTGGGTTTGACAGATGTCATCTAAGTGAATGTGATATGTGTCACTGAGATATAAACTTTTAGCGAGTTCACATTTATCGTTTATTTTTGGATAGAAAGGGATTTTTAATCGGATGCTGAACGCTGAATGTTTGCTTTGTGATCTTTTTGGCTTATTTGAGAAATGATAATGCATTTATTGTTTCGATTTATACAGGAAATTCTGATACTTGTGAATTTTCTTAAATGCAACAAATATTTTTGATGAGTTGGGGATCTGCAAAATATGTGTTGTTGATTGCAAACATTTTTTATTGAATAGAATTAGTTTCTAAATTCACTTACTTGTAAAGTTTTGCTAGAAGGTATTTCTGCGACTCACCTCGCTGAACTATAGCAAAGGTCCTATTAAACTTTGGCACTTCTCATCACTTTTGCTAACCGCCTTATTATATCAAGCTTGCCTTATTCTAGTCGATGCTCAAATTTGCACTTCAGAGCTGGAATTCTGGCCTCTTTCTATCTCAAAAGTGTCGACTGCTTTTCTTAAGCTAATTTTTAGAGACTCCAGGTTTGGCTGGCTTTTCGTACAAATCATGCTCTCCAAAACGGACCATAGCTTGTAATCCAAAGGATTAGATCCGGACGTGCTGATGGCCAATGATCAATGGTTATGAAGCGAGGAATATGCGCAATAACCGCAATCCTGTTTTCCTTATTCCTCCACTCCATGTTAAAAACTTAGCGAATCTTAATTTAAATTTGCATATGAACAGACCAAATATAAGACCACAAATGACGCAAGCCAACACAAGGGTGCGGGTAATACCACACGCTATAGGGAACCGTTAAAACTTGTAACAGTATTTATGAAAGTACTAGGTAGTCTATGCTACTCTTTCATTGGCGAAGACTACGGCTTCCAAAATTCGAGAGTAACCCGGGAGTTTGTAGAAATGATGTTAAGTGATTCACAGAGAACTCCAGTGGCGGTTCCTACGTTCATTTTAGACCCGTCAGTGTAGAGTTGAAGGTCCTATGCACTATGCACTTCTTGCGAAATGTCACGTACGACATAGTCTGTTGTTCTATCGAGATCAATTGATCTAAGTATATCTTTGGAATATCGATCAGTGCCCATAGGAGCTTTGCTTTCATGTGTTTGATTGTTTAAGACGAATCGCGCTTTTAGCAGCCGTGCTTCGCATCAACTCATCCAGTAAAGGAAGATTGAGTATCATTTCCAACCCTGCCTGCTGCGTTGATCTCTGCGCTCCTGTTATGCTAACGCATGCTTATCTTTGTACCTTTGTTGAGGTAGCTAATTTTAACTGTTGGCATTCCACAATACAATTGATCCATAGGCTAGTATGGGTCTTGCGATCGCAGTATACATCCAAGGAATTATGGGCGGTCGCAAGCTCTATCGTTTACCGAAGGTTTTCTGGCACGCGCAGAAAGCACACGAGGCCTTTTTCATAATTTCTTCTGCGTTTTTCTTCCATGTAAGCTTCGAAACAAGGATCATTCCTAGATACTTGGTTTCTCAGAAGAGATGCAGATAGATTTCATTCAACTTTAGAAGGTCCAGTTGTTCTCCTTTTATTGAAAAGAACTAAGTAGTTCGGTTTTTGTTGGATTTAAACCTAGACCGTTTATCAGGCCAGATTGCATAATGTTGCTGATATACTGCCCATGTTGTCTTTTGTTCTATATTAATGTCTATAATTTCTTAATAGTGGGAAAAGCAGTATGGAACGATGAATTCGTTCTGTTCCGGTTTGTTGCACCCGGGGAAGTGTGTACCCATTAAGAGTTCCAACGATTCTTGACTCGTTTCTATCCAGGCTTTGTCATTATGCTTATGATATCACGTGACTGACGGATCTTTGGGTAGAACTTTACGTATTCTAGCAGCCTCATTACTGTCCTCAATGCCTCATTCTTATATCGTGTGTATAGAGATTGAGGGAGGACCTATAGCAGGTATTGGGGACCTGCATTGCGATTGTATTTAGTATTTAGTATTTAGTATTTAGTATTTAGTATTTAGTATTTATTATTCCATTTAACATCATTTATAATAGATATTACATTATCTTTGTTCTATAAATGAGAATTTCATACAATAAAAGAAACATATATAAATTTTAGTAAAAGAAAAAAATGATTAAAAAAGTACATTCAAGATGAAAAGGGAATTCAAAATTATTAATAAGTTTACAAAACAAATGATATAAATTACCAACAAATTAAATAAAAAAGTAAAGTTTTCCTATGACTAGTCTGCATATCTAAGAGCTCGAGTTACCTGACAAGTGTTGAAATAATATAGCAATAAAATTTTTCCTGTCATAAAGCCGTTTGATTCTGAGAGGGAGTGAATTCCACAGGCGGATGGCATTGACAAAAAACTGGCGTTCAGAAACTAGGTATGAAACACGCGGAGGGATCAAACTTAGAGATCGATTTCAAATAAATATGTTGGCTGTTTGCTGATTATAATCTTATGTAGAAACTTAAGTGTACAAAAGTCAAGATATATGTCTAATGTACATCCAAGAATATTTTTGGTATATGAAGAGACATGGTCATAGCGTCTCAAACCGAAAACATATCGCGTAAGGTTATTAAATGCAACATTCAATTTTTGTCTGGTTTTAGCACTGTAACAGCGAAAAATCTCACAGCCATAGGTAATGGTAGGGATAAGTAGAGATCGTACTAGCATTAACTTAGTATTGACAGGTGTAAAATGCTGTGACATAGAAAGATTTCTAAGAGAACTGTATATCCTACCAATGATCGCACAAATATGGGTATCCCAATCCAAGGTACAGTTGAACCACAAACCTAAGTTCTTAGCCTTCTCTACAAATTCAATAGGTGAATTCCCATAGTATATAGTGGGAAAACTATTAGAATTTAACTTGGTTCTATTTATGATCAAGCATTTGGATTTACCAGGGTTAACCATCAAGGAGTTCTCTTCAGACCAGCTTCGAATATTTTGGAGATCCTCTAGTCCGAGCTTGCAACTAAGATATAATTGTACGTCATCAGCAAACATATGTATATGTGAGTTATTAATGATTTTCGGAAGATCATTAATAAATATGGTGAAGAGCAAAGGGTCGAGGATAGATCCTTGGGGCACACCCGCAGTTGTTTCGATTAATTCAGACGCTACGTCGTTAACTACAACTGCTTGTTTTCGGCCATCGAGATACGTAGAAATAAGTTTAGAAGCAGCGGGTGAGAAGAAATACATCATATTAAGTTTCGAGATGAGTCGACTGTGGTTAACCGTGTCAAAGGCCTTAGAAAAGTCTAGAAGCGTTAGAAAAGTAACCATTTCATTATCCAAAGCAATGCGCAGATCATCTGTTACTTTAAGAAGGGCAGTTATACAACTGTGACTTCGTCTGAATCCAGATTGGTTTGAACAAAGTAACTTTTTGCGTTTAAAGAAAGCAGACATTTGACTGTGAATCAATTTTTCCAAAACCTTTGATAAGAAAGGAAAGATAGCAATGGGTCTGTACTCAGCTGGAGAATGAGCTGAAGCTTTCCTTTTCAGGATTGGGACAATTTTTGATATCTTCCATACACTGGGAAAAATTGATCGGGAAACTACTGACTGCTCAAAACTTGGCTTGGGCCAGTAGCGCAACAATCAAGTTCGTGATGAAGTGCTTACTTTACCTCCTAGTGGTGGTCCCCGGACACCTATACGTATAAACTCTTATACGTGTAGGCTAAAATTGTAAGTGCGGGTTGTCTAGGGCCTTGATTCTAGGCTAGGTAACGTGGGCCAGCAACCTGCGTTACCGAAAATTGCTCGCTATAGAAACCGATACTATGCCTCGGATAAGGAATGATCACATGTTGACGACTTTTGGCTATTGTACCCGGACAAAGATAGGTTTCTGGAATGTAAAGACGCTCCTCGACTCGGGAAGCGAAGGTCCTTACAATGCCAGATTCCTCTAACTGGAAAAGGAATTCATGCGATATAAACTGGACATTTTGGGGGTAAGTGAAGTAAGATGGTTAGAAGCGGGCGAGTACCAGTCCCCAACGCGTAACACTGTACTACTCTATTCTGGAAGACGGGCTACTACGTACTACTCTGGAGGGGCAGATGTGGGGATAGTAAGTGATCACCATCTTATGATAGCTACTCTTCAACTACGCACTGCTGCAGTTCGAAGATCCCACGACAACACAAGAATGCCCAGGTTCAACATCGATAGACTTAGTGATCCCTCAGTGCGCCAACAATTAAGGGAACACTTTGCGCAAGGTGTGGAAGCAATCTCAATGCCCACAACCATCCAAGACCATTGGTGTGCTGTGAAAAATGTTCTTACATCTGGTGCTGAAAGAATTGTCGGTCGATCGCAGGGAAGACATAGGGCGTGGCTTTCCAAGGATCCGATAGACGGATTGACGAACGAAAACAGCTGAAAGCTCGCGTTGCAGCTACCCCAGCAGCAGGGAGAACCGAGGTAGAGTCCCTATATGGCATTAAGATGAGAGAAGTTCAGCGTAGCGTGCGACATGACAAGCGCAACTATATCAACGCGCTGGCTACAGAAGCAGAAGAAGCTGCACAGAGGTGCGATAGCAGGACCGTCTACAGAATCACCAAAGAGTTGACAGGTGGTCGCAGCTCCAGCCAACATCCAGTGAAAAGCCTAGACGGCTCCTTGCTCATTTCGGATGAGGACCAGCTCAAGAGATGGAAAGAGCATTTTGCTACGGTTTTGAACCGCGTATTCGATGTGTTCTGTTTGTTGAAGATCGATCGCCACATCAACTGATGTTCATTGATTTTGAGGAGGCGTTCGATAGTGTCATCAGGGAGTTTATTTGGCGTGCCTTACGCAGGCGAGGTATACCCGATAAACTAATTGCTATTATCAAAGCTACATACGAAGGATCCAAATGTCACGTTCTGCATAGGGGAAGGTTGTCTGAGGAATTTGAGATCCAAAGTGAGGTAAGACAAGGCTGTATCCCTTCATCAATATTATTTCTATTGGTGATTAGCGATGTGCTTCGTGCAGCTTTGTCGACGGGAAACGGAGGAGTTCGGTGGACTCTTACATCTCAACTGAAACATCTTGACTACGCTGACGATGTATCCTTACTCTCTCACAGAATTATGGACCTCCACCAAATGACAGCAGATGTGGAGAGAGAGGCAGGTGTCGTCGGGCTGAAAATGAATACGACAAAAACTAAAATCATCAGCCTTGGAACTAACTCATCAGCTCAAATATGCGTTGTTGGACAACCGGTAGAGAGAGTGGAGGATTTCCAGTATCTTGGGAGTATTGTCTCGACCGATGGTGGAACCGAACTGGATATAGCCAACAGGATCGCCAAAACAAAGTCCGCGTTCGGGATGTTGTCCAAAATATGGCGAAGCAATGCAATCAGTTTGAGCACCAAGATAAGACTGTTCCGCTCCAACGTTGAATCCGTGCTATTATATGGTTGCAGCACGTGGAGATTGACCACTACTATCACCAGAAAGCTGTAAACGTTTGTTAATAGGTGCCTGCGCAATATCTTAAGGATTTTCTGGCCCAACCGTATCTCTAACGAACACCTTTACGAGAGAAAAGGTCAGGAACCAATAGGCACAACCATCCAACGACGGAAGTCGCAGTGTTTTGGTCACACGTAAGGTTGACAGTTCCACTAACCCTCTGTAAGTATACGAAATAAATCGAATAGCCTATATCAGACTATGCTAGAATCTTTTTTAGCAGAACGTTAAAAGTAACCCATCAGAGGTGGCACTATTCTTACTCTCCAAAATAAAGTTAAATACACCATTTGCGCGTGCGGGCAATGCTAGCCTTTGTTCTCATAATTTCATGGTCAAAGTTAGCGAAAATTCTACGGATGAGTTGCTAGAATTTTTTTTTTTTCCGAGGGTAGGTGAAAAATCTTCCATAGACACTATGAGAATAGCAAGCGCGTGCTCATAGTAGTGCCAGATTCTTACTGACTAAAAAAACACCACTCTTCGATATAAATTCGTTAGATATCGCTACTAAGTAATAACTTATCAAGCAATTTTTCTATCAAGAAATAAAAACGTTTGGCAGGTTACATTCCACTAAAAGATCCTGCATGTTCCGCAATCTAGACGCGGTTAATCATTATCTCGCCAAGTTGAAAGGTTTCGTCCTTTGTAGTCGGCGCAATAAAGTCATCCAAAATTTGTAGGACTGTATTGTTGACATGTCCGATTAGTCGGTTTCTATGCTTTCTCGCGAAGCTTCTAGTTTCAGCTTCGATTGTCGGAATTCCGAGCTCCCTGTGGATATCGTCGTTTCTACTATACCACGGTGCTTGGACAATTTCTTTTAGTACTTTATTTTGAAAAGTTTGTAAAATATTGACATTTGTTTTCTTGGTACAACTCCAAAGTTGTATACCGTAGGTCCACACCGGCTTTAGTACTTGTTTGTATAAAAGCAGTTTGTTCTCAATACTGAGCTGGGAATGTGACCAGTACATTTCTCTATATTTGATTTCGAGTTCTTAACGTTTCATTTTCACGTGCGAATACCATTTCAGCCTTGCGTCGAGTGTCATTCCCAGGTATTTAGTCTCCTTTGCAAAAGGTATTCGGGCCGAATTTAGAAAGATTGGCAAGTCATTAGTTTTCGTATAAGTGAAATTCACGTGAACAGATTTATTATTTATTTATTTATTTATTACTATGACATATCTATGCACAGTAAGATACAATATCTTATAAATTAGTGGTAAGCTAGAGAAATTAAATCATAATTAAAAATAAGAAATGTGAAATGAGACCTACAAAATAAGCAAATGATATTAAATATTGAGAAAAAAAGAAAAAAGAAAAATTCAAGTAAAAGTTATATAAAAGTTCAAAAATAAATTATTATAAATTGTTCATCTAATTTGTGACATATATATGTATTTTAAGGTTTCTTTTAAAACTTGTTATGTTGCCTATTCTTCTAATATACCGCGGTAATGTATTCCATTAACGGATTGCAAACACAAAAAATTGACGCTCAGGAGTGAGGAATGAATGCCTTGGGTGGATCAACTGACTAGATCTGTTTGAGGAAGCCATTCTTATTTTTTCGTAGAAATAGGGCGGTTGCTGTGATAACAAAATTCGCAGAGGAGAGTTAATGTTCGCAACTGAAGGAGACTGCCAAACGTCATATCAAACAAGCGCCGGGAAAAGTTTGACACCCGGTCATATCTACGTAATCCGAAAACATACCTGGTTGTGCTGTTGAATGCTACCTGAAGCCTTCTTTTGCTGACAGGAATAGAAAATTTCGCAACCATAGGTAAGGATGGGAATAACCAGAGTTTTTGCCAACATAAGCCGAGTTTTCAGGGGGAAAGTCTGACAAGGTACCATTGACTTCATCTGCTTGCATTCTATCGGCCAGTAGGAGGAGAGTAACTTTACAGCAGAAGGAGTGAAATTATATTTCCGATGAAGTTTAGTGCACAATTTTGAGTGATTGACAGTGTCAAACGCCTTAGAGAAATCAAGGAGCACTAAACATGTCACTTTACCTTCGTCCTGGGCTTGACGTAGGTCTTCCGTGACACTAATCAAGGTGGTAGTCCAGCTGTGTTTCTTACGAAAACCAGATTGTTTAGTTGTAAGCAGATTTGTGTTATTGAGGTACATGCTCATTTGCTTTTGAAGAATCTTTTCAAAAAACTTGGATATAAATGATAAAATAGAAATCGGTCTATAGTCATCGTTCTTTGAGTTTTTAGGAATCGGAAGGATTTTGGTAAATTTCCACTGTGAGGGATATGAGCCCGTTGTCAAAATAGTATTAAAAATATGTGTAACGTACGGTTCCACTTCTCGCGAGCGTCTGATAAACATCCGAGAGTATTGTTGTCACGAAGAAGATTCTCAAATCGCCGTTCGGATTCGGCATTAAACTGTAGGTCCCTTCCATTCGTGTGAAAAATTTAACACACACAACATGAGTGGTTGCGAGAAGTAAGGCCCTGGCACTTTAAAGAACTGTTGCGCCAAATATTTGTATTTGTTTTTTGTACGGTAGAAGTATTGGCAAAATCGACTTCAAGAATATGCGACTCACCTCATCAAGCCCCACAGCATTCGATTTGATTATTTAGTGCGTTTTGTAGTTTTGCGGTCGTTTCTTCGATTGTTTTACCTACTGATAGGATAGCGGTGTCATCTACAAACGTAGCAAGGATAGTGCCACCTTTTTCCGGTATATCAGGGGTATATAACAAATAGAGAAGCGGCCCAAGAATGCTTCTTTGCGGTACGCCGGCCGAAATTTCTTTGAGCTTGGAGATTTCGATTCTATGTCTAACACGAAAGAGTCTATTCCCGAGACATGATTCTAGAATATCGTATAGGCATACAGGGAGAACTTGTCATAGTTTGCATTTCAAGCCATCATGCCCAACCTTATCAAAGGCTTGCGAGACGTCAAGAAATACGCTTTTTAATTTTTTTGAAAAGAAACCCAAATCCCAGAGCACTCAGACTCCAGACTACCATTGAACTACCAGCCAGAACCTTTGGTGCAGTGGTTGGAAACTTCGATGTGATTCGTTTTCCTTTATTTCTTCGGGTGACTGATGATTGCTGTTCCCTGCTGGGGCAAGAAATACGCTTGAGCAAATCATTTTTTTCTTCAAGTGCTTTCTCGATTACGTCAGTAATTCTATGCACCTGGTCAATCGTCGAATCGGAATAAGATTATTTTCTTCTATAACCGATTGGAGACGCCTTAGAATGAGTTCCACGTAGTTTTATATACTCAGCTTCATTCTCGTAATTCTATCTTGTCTTAGCCATATTCTGATGGAAACGGGATTGGACTGAGTGCGTAATATACTTCCCGTTAAAAGTCATTCAGTCAATAGTGGAATTGAAATCTCATGCAGTCAGGCTTAACTTGGCAGGACAATCCTGTATCATACTAATACTCTGCTTATTTGTATATAATGATAGGACCTTTGAATCTTTCATCTCAAAAACTTTACAGACTCTCGTGATAATAACTAACATGATCCTTTTTGCTTAATTTTTTGCTAATATCCCACTCTCTTACGTTAGAAGTAGCAGCTAGCATATCCACAAAATGTATCTTAAGAACATAAATCTAATTAAAAGAGTTTTGAGAGCGTATGTAAGTACAATTTTTGTTTGATAGTCCAGTGTGATCAATTTATAGTAGGTTTTGTCAATTTTCCGATTAACAATAGCGCACAATAATCAAAACAACCGCTTTAACATTATTTCTAACTCTACACTTTTCTTTTCAGCTGGTCTTCGTGGTGCGGCAAACATCTGTAACATTTGCTTTCGCATCTTTCCCAATACATCCGAACTGGATCTTCACATTCGAACACATACCAAAGAGGATAACTTCAAGTGCTCCATCTGTGATAAAGGCTGTGCCACAAAAGTAAGTTTTTTCTTTTTTGTTTTTGTTCTTATTAAATTTTTGCAAAAAGAAATAATTACTTGGAAAAATAGTACAATAGCCGCTTGTAGCATGTCAATCAATTGTTTTGCCAATGCCCTAGAGATGTCTAATTAATCCTTAAAGGAATTTCCTTGTTCACATAATCTAACCGTCTTTCGTGTGTTATTATTTTGTGACCGTACCATCTATTGTATTAATTAAAAACGTCGGATCGTTTCAATCAAACCATAAAGGGAGCCATTTTGCACAATGTACAACAAATTATGAGCAGATTATTAATTACTCCGGTTCCAAGGACAAAACAGTCTTCCTCTTCAGATATCGCATTTAATATCTTCCAACTAGGCAATAAAGTAATAACCACACAACGTCGGCGATGGGGGACAGAATTATTCTGACGAAAGTGACACCCGACAAGGAGTCGGTGCATGTTGCTGATCCAGTCTAGTTGATGCTGGAACATAAGGAGGGAGACAACATTGGAGTAGAACTTAAAGTTCCTTCGATGCTATTTTTATACTTCAAGTTAAGGGGGCATCTCCACTTAAATATGCTTAAAACAGGCAGACGGGAAAACGAGCTCAAATATGTCACATTGCATGTAGTGTGCTGCAGTGACAGGATAAGAATTGGTTACACAATGCTATTTGGGGGATGAGGATGGTGTTGTATCCCATATATGTACGCGCACACTTGACTGCTCGTTGGGTGCGAGATAAATTCAGAAGCCTGACTAAGGCAGACTACTGTGTTAGTGGCACCCACCACACCATCCAGCTTCTCTCGACTGCTCTGTGGTACGAACATCATAACCAACCACTTTATTGGAATTGTAACAATAATTATTGTGAATTCCCTACTGATTGAGTAACTTGTATGCCTTGATGGACGTGATTAGTAAGGCCGTTAATTAAAAATGTATTCCACGGGGCATTGGAGTCTAGGAATTTCGCTTTGGTATTCCTTGTACGAGTACATGATAGTGGTGAGTGATGATGTGCATAGTGAAGATTGCTTGATGTGGATGGTCAGTAGAAGTGGTGAAGCGATTTTAGATGAGCTGAGAATTTCGCTCATAAGGTACGTACATACGCGCTTTGTGATTCCACATCTACCTAAATAACATTTAGTTCAAATTCAGTTCACCAAATCTTGTTCGCAGATGTGCACTGGGAAATTTTAAGATCTCAAAGAAGTGTCTATTTAGTGGTAAGATAGTTTCTCTCGTGTTAAAG
The DNA here is from genome assembly GCA_945910035.1 of Brachypalpus laphriformis. Lineage (NCBI taxonomy): Eukaryota > Metazoa > Arthropoda > Insecta > Diptera > Syrphidae > Brachypalpus > Brachypalpus laphriformis. The sequence continues at coordinate 166,481,520 of OX246755.1, read as the reverse complement.
TAGAGACAAATAGACGGATGAATTCATAGTCATTGAGTGAGGTCTATGAGCAGTTCTGAAGCAATTGCGGATTTGATTTGCTGTGAAACTAAGTAATAAAAAACACAGACATACCTAAGTACATCTCCCCCTAAAAAGCATAACCTTGAGAAGTAAATGGATATGTGCTGGATAGCAACTGACTGGGATGGGTCAAAAGTATCTAAGTCTGAAATCAAATAACCAGTGGAATTTCACTCACTCAACTTAACTTCGCAGGAAGCACAGCAAGCAAGATGTTGCTGTGCTGTCGTATAACGAAGCAGCAATGTAGTTAGTTAGTTAAACTTAAGTCTTGCTTGGGTGACTTATAATCAATAACTTTACCCCTCAGTTGATATATATGGGTGTAGAGGGTAATGAGTAATGATAAAGTTGAGTAGCTGCCTAAGGAAGGTAGATGTTTAGCAAAATCTGCGGTTGAAAGGATATATCATTCGACAAATGCAAGAGAAATATAATAAGATTTAAGGACCCAAACTCTGGAAAAAAGAAACACGGTTAAGGAAATTGAACCGAAAAATGTCTTAAACCTGCACTACCAAAACCAAGAATATACTAAGAACGGTTCCGGGCTCGATCAAACTGAAAGCACACTTGCAGGTGCTAAGCCCGGCTTACGTGCTTACATTGTTAATGCTTTATTTCAAGGGAGGTACTTCAGACTTTTAGTGTGTACACCAAATTTTGATTTTTCAATTCTGCGTGGGAACTCAGATGAGGCCTTAATTTACTACGCCGTCCTTTTGAGCAAATTCGACAACTCTCCAGGTCGGAGCGTTGAAACGCTTAATCCGTATCATATGTATGACTTAGGACTGTGATGATCATAGTATTAATCCATTAAGTAGTTCTTCGAGATTTAGTTAAGCTTCCCAAAGTCCTTCTTAGTCCAAAGAAATAGAGACTGAAAGTTTTGTCATAGCTCGAGTTTCTCAGACGGAAAGAATCTCCACCTATTTGAATCCTAATTGTATGAAATGCAAGTAGGTGATCCTGCTAAGTTATCCGCGTTCACATAATGTACATATCAATGTACCTAAGACGTATGTGTCATGTCTTCTAGTTAGCGAGGGAGTCCAGGGCTATACTTTTCCATTTATTTACATATGTATGTTGAGTAAGAACTCAGATTGAGTTGCTTGATAAATACGTTACATGTAGCTCAGGTTTGTACAATGGACCACATCGAGTCTCAGTTCTCCGAGGTTTGGGTTTCCTATTTTTAATATAAAACTTTACACACAGCTTCACTTCTTGGACGCTTATTTCGCGATGTTGAATATGTGGCTGCGCCATGTTACTTTAGATTTGATTATTTTGACGTTCATTTGAAGTTGTGATACAAAAGGTTATTTTTGGGTGGCCACTACTTCTTTTTAAGCATTACCTTCGTTGATCCGGCCAAACTTCGAATCGTAACCACGACGATTAATCAAGCTGTGGTGGTAAAGATAAAATTATCAGTCTGGTATGATAGATGTAATATGTTTTTCAAACATGCAGATACCTACATATGCACTTTAAATTTGAACAAAAGCTCTTAAGCTTTTCATGAACTGAAGTTCCTGCTGAGTTCCATTTTCCGAAAGCATAAAATGCAGCATTTACCGCGTTTTAAGCATCGTAGTCTTCTTCTTCTTCTTCTTAGATGGCGCTATAATCCGGGGTGGACCTGGGCCTCAACCAACTAACCTATCCAACCGGCTCGGTCGTTATTCAGCTACCTCCAGTTGCGCGCACCAAGTTGGTTGAGGTCTCTTTCCAATTGTTCGCGCCACCTGAGGAGAGGCCTACCCCTATTTCGTCGCCCTTCCGGAATGGATTTGAAGACTTTTTGGGCCGGGGCGTTGACATCCATTCACTCTAGATGTCCTAGCCATCTCAATCGCTGTATGCGTACTCTTCTGGCTAGGTCGATTTCAGTGTACAACCCACACAAGTTCTTGATGGTATCTTCTCCTCCACTCGCCGTCTATGCAGACGGGTCCATAAATCACTCGAAGAACTTTTGTCTCAAAGTAGCCAAGGGCATCGTCATCTGGTTTGAATAGAGTCTGAGATGATTGGGTCTTGCACAGGGCTACCTTAGTCATTTGAGATAGGGCTTTACTACTCAATTGACTTTTTAGTTCAAAGAAACAGCGATTAGCAAGATTGATTTTTCATTCGATTTCCGCGTTGTCATTGCTCGAGTTTATAGTGAAACCTGGGTAGACAATGTCCTTAACTACCTCACAGTTGTGACTGCCTATCGTGACATTATGTCGATGTTGATTGCCCTTTTTTGTTGGCAACATGTACTTTGCCTTGCAACTAGCTTACCGTTAAACCCATTTTTGCCGCTTCTGCTTCAATACTCACGAACGCATCATTTACATCATGCTCTCTCCTCCCAAATATGTCAATGTCGTCGGCGTAGGCGAGTAATTGAAGCCTTTGAAATATTGTGCCTGTTATGTTAGCTTGCGCACAATACTTTCAAGTACGATATTCAAGAAATCACATGACAGAGCGTCACCTTGCCTAAATTGTTTTTCGACATCAAATCCGTAAGGATCCGTAAGGTCGTTAGCTACCTTGATGTAGCAGCGAGAGTTCTCCATTATCATCCTACATACTCGAATAAGTCTGGCAGGAATGTCACAACTAGACATACATAGTTCTGTATTGCTCTTCTCGATGTATACTGTCATAGCCGGCTTTGAAATCGATAAAAAGGTGGTGGGTATCGATTTCGTGTTCCCGAGTTTTTTCCGAGATCTATTGTAGTGTGAATATTTGGTCGATGGTGGACTTTCCTGGTCTAAAATTTCACTGATATGGACCAATCAAGTTGTTAATAAATGGTTTTAGACGTTCACACAACACGGCTCATAAGATCTTGTAAGCGATGTTTAGGAGACTGATGCCTCTGTAATTGACGCAGTTTAGGTATAGATCCCCTTTTTTTAGGATCGTAGTCTAAGACGTGTAAAATGCCTATTTTCTAATCTTAATATCGTAGTTCCCACCTAAATTAAAAAAAAAAATTGATACTGTACTCTACTAATCTTAAGTATTATGGGCATGCAGTTCAGTAAACAATCCGCCCCTATACCTACACACTATAAAAATTCCATAGATGAAAAATAATTCGAACAACCCGACAAAAATGTCTCAAAACAATGTGAATTTTTGAAAATCACAGCAAAACAATGCAAGTTCCACCCGAATGAAATCGTCGCTCTGTCATATACTAGTACACGACGACCGACCGCGCGAATGTGTACATACTCTACGCGCCCGTAAACCTAACGTGTTATTACACTGTCTGCACGCGCAGCGGTCTCTGTAATTATTTAAAATTTTCGATTCATTAAAAATTTCTATTGAATATGTCGTGCGGGGTCTACCCGACGCTCTAAAGAGCCAAAATGCCATTATGACAATAGACCGTGCGTCTGTTTACCCTGGCAGTTCCAACAAGTGCGCCACACATCGCCGGTCGGTGGAGTGGCGAATTTCACTGCGAGGACATTTAGGCTCAAACAATGCGATACAGATGCACTACTCCACCACAGACAAGTCTGCGCGGGATAACATCGGGGGGATAAAGCATGTGTGTCGTCGGAATGAATTGTGTCTGCAACAAAGAATTTGGATGATCTCCAAAGAATCTTTTTTTTTTTTTACTTTTGTTGTTGTTGGTTGGTTTTGAAAATAATGAACATTGTCATTAGTCATAGATACCAGAGATGATGGGATATTTCATATCGTAGACGGCATAAACGATATATCAAAATATATTGTGGGGTGCCAAATGGGGATGGGGGGGAGCGCCGAAATGAGTGCCATGCATCTTGCAGATGAAAAACGTGTTATTGTTGTGTGTAAATTATTTTTATGTTGCAGATGCAGACAGACAACAACGCAGTGGATCTTAATCGAATTTTAAATGGAGAACAATATTGTGGAATGTATTTAATGTGTTTGTTTTTTTTTCGGCTGGCTTTAGGGAAATACGATTTCATAATTGCTCTCATTTTTACGTTTTATTGCTAACACATTGTACTGTGTATAAATAGAAAGTAGACATCGGAATGAAGAAAGCGCTCTATGGGTTCAAATACGGATTGAAACTATCTTGACTATAATGGAGGTAGTACGCAAGATGACCCCAGAAGACAATGCGTTGTTTGTGCCAAATACGTTTGTAAGTGTAATGGGCACATTCTTCAAAAGCATGACAAATTAAATGCAAAGGAAACCAGTAATTCAAGAAGGAAAAGCGTGGGTGCTCCAAACAAACTCGTAAACAACGGGCGTTCTAAAAGTAGTCACGTTGGTTCGAGAAAAGTTAAAAGGGATTTAGGTACACTGTTAAGGATTAAATCTGAATGCGCGTAAATTTGGTAGATGCTCTTAGAATCGCAAGATAATCGAGGGCCTACCTAAGTTTTAAAATGTGATATTAGAACTGCAGCAACTTAGCGTTCCTACTAAGATCTATATTTTTCCAGGTTTTAAAAAGTTTGGCGTGTGGGGCACCTTTATAAAATTGAAATACATAAACACAAATGTGTGCAAGCCAGGAACTTTTTGTATCTACTATCTCTCTGATGTATATTTGGCTGCAAGCTTCCTTGTTTAAAAAAGTCATGCGCCTTACAGTACTTACAGTAAAAGAATGCTCCATCTAGGGGCCCCTTTCCTGGATGACCTCAGCGATTTTTCGTCCTTAAGCGACATGAGCATCCATCGCTTTATCAAAAGCTCCGGTTGGTTTTAATTAGTTCCTGAGTGGTCTAATGGTAGATGCATGGCATTACAATGGACCTTTACTGATCTAAGTGTGTCTGTACTCTCATGCGGACAGCCAACCTAACCTAACCTAACATATGCTACTTTGAAATAATTTAATTCATATGTTGGTTGCTCTTTCATTTTTTAAATATTTTGAGCCGGGAAAATGATCATATAACTAATTTGTTTCAGGAGGAATTCCATCACCATATTCTGGTTCACAGATTTCGTCGAGATTCTGGAGATTCTAGTAATAATCAGAACTCATCTAATTTTTCCAACGATGAGATACATCTAGAAGCGAGTCAAAGAACTTTCAAAACTGAATTGAATACCAATGATAATCAAAAACCATTATCCCCTACTTGCGGAGAGTTGTCTTCGACGATGACCTCAGATAACAATGCAGGTGGTGATGCTGAACATTCCCTAATGAAGATGCAACTTCGTAAGGGCTACCTTTCTATAAAAACTTTCAAAGCGCAACTAAAAGCAAAACACATCTTTTTTCAAATTTTCCATTCCCAGTGTCTTCCCTACCTAATGAGTCACATATGCAATCCTCTGCGGAGTCACCAAGATTTACTCCGAATTCACTGCTAAAACAACAAGAGCTCCAACAAAACTCTCAAGAACAACCGGCGAACAATAAACATTTCTGTACAGTATGTCGAAGAAATTTCAGTTCTAGCTCCGCATTGCAGATACATATGCGAACTCACACGGGAGATAAGCCATTTCAATGCAATGTTTGTCAGAAGGCCTTCACGACAAAGGGAAATCTAAAGGTAAGTGCTTGTATTCTTTAAAATTAAAACATCAAGTAGATGGTGTTTCACGGATTTATAGTTCAAACACTGGCAAATACCCCTTAAGACATTTCGATGTGTCTTTTTTTTACTTTCAGGTTCATATGGGCACCCACATGTGGACGAATCCCGCATCGAGGCGTGGTCGACGAATGTCATTAGAACTCCCAATGCATAGGCCTAACCTGCCACCCTTAGGCTCGCATCAGGACTCAGAACTCTTGTCTCGTAGGCCAGAAATATTCTTTCCCTATTTACCACCATTTTTCAATGGTTTGCAACCAAAGGTACAAACCCCCTTAAGGCACAAAATTATTCCATTAATTTTTTTTCTTCTCGTACAGCCCGTTGATCTACCATCAGGATCATTTCCTGGTCTGCCTCCGCCTCCTTTCCCAAATGGTAGTGCTCAGAAATATTCTGATCTAATGGGATTTACACCGTTCCTAGGTCCGGCTTACAATTTTCCACCACTACCAAGCTTAGACCGACAGATTACCACATCACCTGTCGATGAAAAACACTCTAGAAGTCCACACGAAAGTCCTACAAATGGACCTTCACAACATCATCAACATTTCAACAATCAACAATCGATTTCGGTGAAAAAGGATTTCCACCATGACGAGTTTGTCAAAGGATAAACATAAGCTAATATACCGATCAAACATGTAACACATATCCTTTCTGTAGATATCGAAGGATATCTAAGCAATACGTTGGCATTTACTGGAAAAAAAAATATTGCATTAAGTTTTGTAAAAAAAATATATAAATCACAGATTAGTTTGTAGTAGTATTTATGCTATATGTATATGTAATCTAGGTCTTACAATTAAAGATTAGAAATAAATAAATAATGATTAACAACATTAAAAAACTGGTCTCATTTACTTGCTTCCTTCCAGCGGCATTATTATTAGATAACCAAATAGGGGAAGGTAAGTACATCAACTTCAGCTGAAGATTATCTTCAAAATTTCAGATATGTATGTGTATGTCATCTGCTCTGCAGTTAGACAGGCCTGGATCAGGGAAGAAATGACAAGATTTTAAAAATTCTTTAAAATATTTAAAGTTTGTCGATTTTCTTTCCATACCTCATACTTAACTCAATAAGAATGGTTTAGGGATCTTCCTTGGGACTTAAATATGTAGTGTAGATAAACAAGAAACTATAAGTGGATACTAATTAACGTCAAAGGAGGAGTTCAAAAATTCGTCAGAGCAAATCCAATATCGACTATAAGCGGTCTTTTCTGACGAAATATATTTCCTCCCAGTTAGCATCTCCGTAAACATCTGTTCTCCTATTCAGCGGTTACTCTGCAAAGTTCGGAAAATTTAATATGTGCAATAATTTAATAATTAAAACCGGCTAAAAGTATGAGCCGGAATAGGAATATCGAAAACTGCTTAACCGTTTCGAATGTTATTTTTTTTAGGTTGTTTTTTGCGAATGGTTGTTCGCTATATAAAGGGTTTTCCAATAGGGATTTCCGAACTTCGACAGGTGATTGCGGCCGTATTGTTGAAGCTATATCTGTCAAATTGGCTGTCATTTATTTAGCCTGTCTTGCCAAATCAACATGTGCAAATGATTAAATTGTTTTATGAAAGTGGTTCTTCTGTAGGTAGGTAGGTAAAGTGGCGGTCCAAAAGAATCCAATTAGCGCTTAGGGTGCGCCGTTTTGGTACCACGGACTCGTGTATACCTATTGTAGTGGTTAGTTGAAAAGGGATGTTAAGTTTAAACCCAGCCCGTGGAGTTCAGGAAGAGGCTTAGTTCTCCAATCCTCTTGTCCGCTATCTCTCTCAGATCCTCGAAGAAGGGTTTGCCAAGAGTTTGTTGTCTGATCCTCGCCAGGGCCGGACACCTGCAAAGGAAGCGACATAGAGATTCTTTCTCATTAATACCCTTGCAGCTCCTACAAAATGTGTTGTGGGGGATACCAAGCTTGGCCGCATGGTCTCCAACTGGCCAGTGACCTGTGATAATAGCTACGATTTTGGCAATAACTGGTCTTGGTTTGTCTAGTAACTCTTTTGACCTGGGTTTGTTGAAACTGGGCCCTGGGACCCAGATGAGAGTGATTCTCGAGTGAGTGCTTTGTTGATTCAATTCGAAGCGTCATTGCTCTACCAGTTTGAAAGAAATGCAAGCCGCATCAACGGTCTTGATGGCAGCCTGGTTATCCGAAAAAATAGCGATATTGTGGTTAGATGCTGGAAGATTGTTTAGCAGGCGGCAGGCTTCTCGAATCGCAAGAAGCTCCGCTTGGAAAACACTAGCAAAGTCCGGGAGACGGAAAGACCTTAATATATTCAGTTGGTCAGAGAAGATGCCTGCGCCGACTCCGCAGTCCATCTTTGAACCGTCCGTGTATATCCCTGTATCATAGTTGCAGGTAACGCTTCCATTTTTCCATTCTTCTCTGGAAGGGAATTTTGTTAAGAAGGATTTGAGTTTGGGTATCGTGTAGTCGGTCGAGGACGCAACCAGTTCACTTGGTATCGTCTCCAGGACCTTGCCGTGACCATATGGCCTTGTGGTCCAGCATCCATATTTCCTGAGCCGGACTGCGCTGCATATAGCTGTGTCTTTGATGTGTAGTTCAAGGGGGATCAGATGCAAGATCACATTGAGAGCATCTGTTGGACAAGACCTCATTGCTCCTGTGATACCCACGCACGCCGATCTCTGTATTTTTTTTGATACTGTCGATATTGTACTTTTTGCTCAAAGCTGGCCACCAAACGATAGCGCCGTAAGTAAGAATTGGACGCTGTGTACATCCGTTCATCTTTGGCTGGAGTCCCCATTTCTTTCCGAATGTTTTATTACAGGCATAGAAGGCTACGCTTGCCTTCTTAATTCGCTGTTCTATATTGAGTTTCCAACTAAGTTTCGGGTCTAGAACCGTGCCTAGGTATTTTGCACTGGAGCAAAGCGGGAGAGGCTGACCGTCTAGTTTGGGTGAATGCCGGTACCTTGGTTTTAGTGGTAAACAGCATCATTTCAGTCTTCTCCGGATTTACTCCGAGGCCACAGCTCGTAGCCCATGAGTGTACCTTATCCAGAGTCCTCTCCATGAGTTGACTTCTCGTGGAGAGGAACTTTCCAGATACTAGTATAACAAGATCATCCGCGTATGCAACCACATTAAAACGCTGGGGTTCTTCTGTTCGTGCAACATTTTGCGCGCTTCGCCCATTTTACTGTCGCCATTTCTGGCCCATTTCTGGATGAATGGGTTCATCAACAAGCAAAATTGTCGAATTTGGGACGATAACAATCCACTCGAGATCCACCAAATTGCAATGCATCCAGAGAAAGTCACTGTTTGGTGTGGATTTTGGGCTGGCATCGGTCCATACTTCTTTGAGGACGACGTTCGCCAGGCCATCACCGTCAACAGCGAGCGCTATCGGTCGATGATAACCAATTTCTTTTGGCCTGAATTGGATGATATGGACACCGACGACATGTAGTTTACACAGGACGGTGCTCCGTGCCACACAGCTGGTGCCACGATGGACATTCTGATGAGCGATTTCCGAACATGGTTATCTCATGCAGAGGCGATGTAATTGGCCACCGAGATCGTGCGATTTGACCCCGTTAGACTTTTTCTTGTGGGGTTTTCTTAAGTCCGGGTCTATGCCAATAAACCACAAACCACCACTGCTCTGAAAGCCAACATAGTCAATGCCATTGGTCCAATTCAGCCTGATTTATGCGCCAGAGTTATGGAAAATTGGGCGTTTCGGATGCGCCCCATCCAGCGAAGCCTCGGCGGACATTTGAATGATGTTATATTCCAGGCATAATGGCATACATGGACCTTCTTAATCAATAAAAAATTTCAATGATATCTCACTCACAGTTTGCTTTATTCAAATTTAAAGATAAGAAAGGCTTAATGGAAAACCCATTATATCTGCATTCTGCCTTCAATGAGTCGATGTGTCTACTATTGTCATTCGCAATCTAAAAAGACAAATGAAGTCATTCTGCAAAGAGAACAAAAAAGCAGTGATAATGGTAAGTATCATACACTCCCTGTCATAATTATTACCAAGTTAAGTCCTGCCACCGCTCGAGGGGTAAAGGGCATCGACATCGCCTGCGCGCCATCGTGTTGGGACTTCTGCAATGCGCTTCAACTCTCTTCAACTCATTCCCAAAGCTCTAGATTCCTTTTCAACCGATTTGCGCCACGTATGTCTAATGCGACCCCCTATTCTACCAAAATGACTAAGAAGATTCCATTGCATGGCATTTTTGGCAACACCATTTTCTTTGCGCCGCAAGGTGTGACGAATCCAATACCATTTCCTTCGTCGAATTGTGATGTCAATAGGTTCCTGACCCGTTCTCGAGTGGAAGTGTTGGTTTGAGATGCGATTAAGTCAGAAAATCCTAACGATGATGTTTAGACATCTATTTACAAATGTCTGTGCCTGAAAGATGGATTCGTCGGTACACATTAAAACATCTGTGCGGGGAATGTTCAGAAGGTGGTCTCGACAGGCAACTGTACGGGTTTCCCAATCTCGTTCACTCAGTTCTTGTGCAACCATAATTTTGAAGGGATGCATTCCCAGCTCACGGTGAAGAATTCTGCGAATACTTCAATTTGATAAGTTCGATGCCGGTGCGTGTTTGCATGCAGAACGCCGTGGAGATTGCTGAATCGCATCCCTGACAGCGGCCACATTTTCCGCTCCTGTTGAAGTACGAGGTCGTCCAGGAGACTTCATTTTGAGTGCAGAGTCTGTTCTTTAAAGTTTGACACACAAAAGTGTATTGTATTTTTTGTGAGGAACGGAATCACGTCGACCGAGTGCGAAGTGTGAAAAGCATGCTGCGTCGCGGTTGGCGACCCGCCATTTTTAATGAATTCTTCGACAACAAACGCACAGTGTACCCCCGTCCAAACCATTACGACAACTGAAATTCGCACGACTGCCGCTGTCTATCGCCACCTCACGCGCTTTGTTATCTCCACTCTTTTTAAATCGGGAGTTATTTCTGCCCCACCCTGTATAACATTAACATGCTTATATAGTAGTACTGACTCGACGCTGCAACTTGGTCTTGGTGGTATACACATTACTCTCTCATATTTTCGATAGCACGCCGAACGTAGCATTGGTTTCCCAATTCTACTGTCTACATCGAGCTCGGTGCCACCGTTGGCCGAGACCATACTATCTAACTATAGAAAGCTATCAACTTTCTCGATCTACTGCCCAGCAATGCTTACTTGAACGGTGAAAGTTGTAATACGAGGGCAAGGTGAAAAGTTATCGACCTGACAAGGATAGACTGCGATTTTCAGTTAAAAAATTATTTTATTTTTCTACATAATCTCCCTTGACTTCAACACACTTAGTCCAGCGTTTCTCCAATATCAGTATTCCTTCTGGAAGGCTGTGAAAATATTCATCTACGGCCCTCTCAACTTCTGCATTGGATGCGAAGCGCTTCCCAGAAATAAATTTCTTCAAGTTTGGGAACAGATGGAAGTCAGAGGGTGCCAAATCAGGAGAATATGGGGGATGGCCGGGCAAATCGTACCCCAAATCCCGTAGTTTTCCCATCGCCAACGCACACTTGTGCACAGGTGCATTGTCCTGGTGAAAAATGATTTTTTTCTTCTTCAAGTCAGGCCTGTTCTCGCGAATTTCGTCATCCAGCTGGTCAAGAAGGTTGGAGTAATATTCGCCTGTAATTGTTCTGCCTTTCCCAAGGTAATCAATTAACTGGATCCCTTTCGCATCCCAAAACACACTGGCCATGACTTCGCTTTCTTTGGCGCTGAACCACCGGCTTCCACCCACTGCTTTGACTGCTGTTTCGTTTCTGGCGTGTAGTGGTGGACCCATGTCTAATCCATGGTGACAAATCGCCGCACAAAATCAGTCGGATCCCTATTGAATCGGTCCAAAGATTGCCGCGAAAATCGTTTGCGCATTTGCTTTTGATCCGCATTCAGCAAATGCGGCACCCATCCTACGCAGAGCTTTCGCATCCCTAAGTTTTTGTGAAAGATGTTTCGCATCCTCTCTTCCGATATACACACAGCCTTAGCCTATCTCACTCACCTTCACTCGCCTATCGTCCAGCACGATATCATACACATTTTCGATGGTTTCGGGTGTGGTTGCGGTTTTTGCCCGTCCTTCATGTGGGTCATCTTCGAGGGACGTGCGACTACGTTTAAATTCACCTGCCCACTTTTTAACGGTTGACATGGAAGGAGCAGAGTCCCCGTAAACTTTTTTCAACTTGGGATGAATTTCCTTAGGGGTTAACCCATCCAAAACGAAGAATTTTATGACCGCACGATATTCAAGTTTATCCATTTTAACGAAAAACACGCAAGACGTCTACTGCAAAAATTCGTGTAAACAAACTGCTTGAGAGAACAAGTTGAAACTTGTCATACGAACTAATGAGAAGTGCAGCCAGGCAGGAAACATAAACTTTTGCTGATTGGAACGCTATCTCTGCGTCAGGCCGATAACTTTTCACCTTGCCTTAAGTGCATTTTTTCTTGGACGTTCTAATTCTCAATCCTGCTGTGATTGCTTTGACTTCCAGACTATGGACCATTTGTTGCAGATCCAAAACCCTATGCGATAGCAAGCAAAAGTTGTCAGCTTAATCTAGATGTTTAAGGTGAGATGTCATTGTCATAGCTTTAGCAAACATCATTGGATGAGTAGGCTATTTCCAGGCAGCATAGTGTTAAGTGATATGACAACGTAAGCATATGTAGCTCAGTAAAATTATTTTTAGAAAATCTTATGCAATGCCAGCAGAGTTTTCCCCTGAAGAAGGCATTGATGAGCTGCCCATTACACAGACATGCCAAATGAGTTTGTCTCCTTGTAAGTCTACACACTTCTTCCAGCGATGCTCTTATCTCTTTAACCCGTCCAAATAGTACTCGGAGTCTTTCTCTGCAAAATAATTGTTTACGAATTGTTTATTTGACGAAAATCTCAGTCGTTCGAGCTCAACTTTTAGCTAAGGGAACAAAAAAAAGTTGCTTGGGGCTAGATCTGGTGTAAGGAGGGTGGTCAAGCAGTTCGTAATTCGTAATTCGTGGATTTTCGCCATGGCAACCGCTGAGGTGTGAGACAGCGCATTGTCTTGGTGAAACAACATTTTTTTTCCTGCAAATGTGGCCGTTTTCCCACAAATTCTGCCTTCAGCTTGTTAAGAAATGATGCGTAGTATGCTCCTGTAATAGTATTTCCTTTTTGATCGATTAAGATATGACTATCACAAAAAACAGGTGCTATCACAGTTTTTGCTTTTTGGAGTCGATTCCCCCTTCGTAGTCTTTTTTTTACAGTATTTTTGTTTCTGGGGTATAATGATGTATCCAAGTTTCATTTCACAGTAATTAATCGGCGCCAAAACTCTGATTTATTGCGCCTAAACCGCATCGAGCGACAGCTACAGAGCGTTGGGAATGTTCATTTGAACAAGTTTTTGGTCTAACGTGAGCAAATGCAAAATGATTCAATGTGTGACAAACACGTTTTTTGGACATATTCATTGCCACTGCCTTCTCTCTCTTTTTAATTCGACAGTTGTCTAGCACCATTTGGTGAACTTGAGCGATGTTATCGTCAATGGTTGCAGTTTTTGCACGCCCCAAACGTTCATCGTCTCCCAATCTGGTACGGCCACGTTTAAATTTAGCTGCCCAAAATTTCGCGGTGGTAAATGGTGGTACAGAATTCCCGTACACAGCGTTCCACTCGTCTTTGATTTGCGTAGGCGTATTGTCCTTCAAAAACAAATATTTAATGACAGCTAGATACTCTGACTCAGTCTTGAGAAGGTCTTTTAATTTGAATTCCCAATGTATCGGTTTAGCCTGATGAAACGTTTATACCTCAGATGATTCCACTTCCTTCGGAACTCAAAAATGAGTATCCCCGTGAGAAAACAAGAGCATGCTTTCAGTGCTCACAAAAATCTTCATAGGTCTTGCTATCTTGTAAGCGAATTATTTAATTATAATTTCACCATCGTAGTTCAAAATTGCCTTAAATCTACTAGCTTACGAACGTGGAAGAAGGAATGGTCGATGAAGATTGGGATTGATTACAATCACTAAGGGAGGGATACTGAAAGGTTTTACTTTTTCGGCCTTAAGCTTTTATACTTAAAAGACAAAACTAAACTTAGCAAATATTTCACAGCTACCGCAGGTAACTAAGCGCTCATATAACTAAAAAGTTCATTGTTAGTTCGCATGTTAGATTACTGTCTTTCATTACTACAAAACAATTGCGCTTATTCACTAGCAATTTTTTGAAGTCTAAACTTTTTTTTAAACAAAGTACCACCCGAAAGCATCAATAGACAGTGCGCCCATCTGGGGCTACCGAAAAATATTTCCCGCTTCCTTGGACAGAAAACATTTATATTTTTAATGATTCATGAATTCTCAAATTGTGTAAAATATTTTCATCGAAATTAAAACGACATTCTTTTAAAAGTCAAACATTATGAGCAAAGAATCCAAAGTATTTTCCAAACCGCTAAGCGTTCCATAAGGCAGCACAGCATTCAGCAGATTTGTCACATAATTTGTGCCACCCAAATGTTCAGAAAGCGAGTCGTACTTTGGTCGTCGTGTGTCTTGTGCTCCTTGTTCCGTGTTACTCTCTGTTCTGTTTCTCGTTAACAGCTCGAACAGATGCGTTCTACTTCGAGCAGAAAAATCAAAAAAGATAAAATTCATCATCCAAAGAAGTTATTATTTCTAGACCGAGACATCTCTGTCTGGTCGAATTAAAATTAAAATCTGGAAAATCTCTGTCTCATTGCGGGGCACCCCCAGTTTGCCGTGCGAGGTTGTACTATCCAACAATAAAGAATTCTGACAGCAGGAGGCCTTCTGAAGCACGGGTACTTTCTCATTTTCCACATAATGCAATTTTCCCAAGAAATTCAATTTGGCTAAACCATAAGTGACGGTGGGTTTGTCTTCATATTTGAGTCGACGAAGTACGCGTACGCTTTGGCTCGGACGATAAATAATTTTCATAAAGTGTCATATGGCAGAGGAGAGCATTTTCCGTAGACAGTGTGCCAATTTGTCCCGTCGTCATCAGTGGCGACGAGGATAGTATGAACTCAAGACGACGACTAGACACGGGAGTACACGGAAGGGTGTTAGTTCTCTTTGATTGCGGTGAGGTACATTAATATTTCTCATTATTCACCGAAATGGGGGATTGCCGCATCTTATGTAGTTCAGAAGTCTGATTTGGGATGCAGGAGAAACACTTTTTATTCAGTTTATGCTTAACTCAAATTGTCAATGTCATTTCTATCAGGCTTTAGAAACTTATTGCTTTATCTGTCTTGATTACAAAAATCCAGCTATGTGCTTAATTGCAACATATATTCGATACCAGATGCCAAACACATATCTGTGGGCACAAGGTAAAACCGCCTAAGTCGAGTTAGGATAAAAGTTGAGTTAAGGATGCCAGAAGATGCTCTACTATTCGAAGTTTATGTTATCAAATTACTTGTTACCTTATTACTTGTTATCGTTACCGAGTTATAGGCAAAGGAACAAGATTTAAATTCTAAATTCTCATACGTTTTCGGAAAAACTAAAACAAAAACCTTAAACTTGTTTTCTGAGAATCTGTGTAAATCGACTTAGGTAGTTTTACTTCGTGGCCAAAGATTTTACACGTTACCTATGAGACTGGTATAGATACTGGCAAGCAGTATGTACTACTGTGGGTGGACCCAAGCGTTAACCGACCAGCCTCGCCTGTCACCTGCCAGCTCAGTTTCGTACGCCAATCTATAACACTGATGTTTTTTCTTTACTTTTAAATAATTTAAATTCCTACCTACTAGTATGTATCAATCCTACGGTTGCCCTTGGCTCTGATACAATTAGTTGTCATTGCAATTTCTGACTGACGCATAAAAAAATATTCTACATCCAAAGTAATAATCTTTTTGATTGTATGATAAACTTAAATAATCTTGGACTTTTAACCAACCTTCAAGAAAATTCTACGAGCACATTCAAAGTTGCACTCTTACTGAAGCTTATCTTTAAACACCCTATTGTTACTAATCCGGTACTTATAAAGCAGATGTTGTAGTGGTAAATGCTATTAAAATATCTACACAATGAACCCATGTATCTAAAGTGCATTTCTTCAACCTTTGTGAGATTTCCTTACAAAAATAATATTTCGAACCTTTTCTTAAAAGAATTGGAGCTGACAGTCATCATTTGGATTGATGGATTTAATGAGCTTTGAATGTAAGTCCTAACTAGACAAAATCATTTCTTTATTAAGGAAAGCGCATCCATAACGCAAGTATTGCCCAATGTAATGTATGGATGAACTGTACTAGGAATCAATGAGGAATCAACAAAAGTTCAACGCTAGTCCTAGTTCTGATTAGTCCTTATTCCTTAAATTTCATTCAACTGCATTTTCAGATTTTTGACAAACTATCTATAGTGATGTTGGTTATGGAAATAAACCATCATACGTCATATCTTACCATATACTACCTTTGTAAAATTGTTATCGAACTTGATGGAACAGATTGCATTGTCCATCATAGCAGAGATACTTAAACCGGTCCCTTGTATAGCTCGTATCTAGGTATTATGACCTTGGAAACGAAAAAAGAAGGTATCGATATGAGATTTCGAGGTTTAATTCATCGGGCATTCTTTCCTTCGTCCATATATCTTAGGTAAGATATTTGCCATATAATCCTTCTGAAATTATCTCCTGTTATCTTCAGCAGCTTTTTCGGCTTAAGGTTAGATATCGCTATGATCACCTTGTCGTTTTTTGGCGCATTGTCCTTCATTGTACTAGTTGATTTTCGTTCATGCATGATTATATCATTCCTATGTCTATCCCGTGGATAAGTTATAAGTTGTTAGTCTTCTCTAAGCCCGTCATATTCGTTCGTCTCTCATTCTGTAAGGTCGGACCAGCAGCTAACAACCTGGATCAAATTCAATGCATTCTTCTTAGGTACATGCCGAAATTAAGAATAACTCAAAGCTGATTTGTTAAAATATGAGTATATACATATGTAATGTACGAGGGGGGATTTTGAAGTTCGCGGAATGGGGGATATGAAAATAAAAACGCAAATTCATTTTTCTTTTTCAATATATTTACCTGCCACCCTAATACATTTTTCTGATCTTTCAATTAGTTTATGTACCTTCTAAAAAAAATGTTGTCTTTGTCGGAAAGGTAAGCTGAAACTGCGTCTTTTATTTCTTCATCGCTTGGAAACTTCCCACGAAGTTCCTTTTTCAATTTTAGGAAAAAATAATAATCGCTGGGAGCCAGGTTAGGGCTGTAGGGTGGGTGATCCAAAATATCGAAGCCCACCTTATGCAGGGCAGCCAACGCAACACGACTCTTGTGTACAGGTGCGTTGTCTTGCAGAAGGAGGACATCTTTGGCTAAATTTCTCCTTCTCTTTTCGTTGATGGCTTCTTCAACTGCTCTAGGATTGAAGCCTAGTATTCTCCGGTTATGGAGACGCCTTTGTCTTTATGATCTATCAACAGGATCCCTTCTGAGTCTAAAAAAAACGATCGCCATGATTTTTCCAGCAGACTGTGACTTAGGTGGTGATGTGCCTTGTGTATAGAGTCTTGTTAGGACTCAGGCTCATAATTGAGGCATTGAGAGCAGTAGTGGCGTAACCCTAATTTTTTTTCAATTTTGAGTTTATTACACTATCATGACGAAAAATAAATTTTCTTTCACCTCAGAAATAGCGTAACCCATATTTGCTCATAAATCAATACAAACATGTTGAAACACTGTTTCTGCACGGAATTTTTCCTAGGGCAGAAATGGCGTAACCGGCTTAAGCCACTTTTGCTTTATGAAAAATTATGAAATGAATCAGCTCCATACACATACATCCTTTCTGCACCAACATTTTACAGTAAGCTACATTAATAGTAAATAATGCGAAACAACAGTGTCAATATTTTCTTCATATGAATCACATTATACCCGCCATAAGTCCGAAAGGAAATTCTTATCTCCTCATCTTAGCATTTCTAAAATGAATAATTTGTACAAGGATTCTCATGCCAGTCCCGTATCAGAGAATGTATTCCGAAAGACTTTTAATAATGGTTTCAATCTATCATCTCATGCTCCAATAAAAGATTCTTGCAAAAAATTTGACTTTTTTACCAATAAGCTTAAGTTTGCGAGTGATAATGAGAAGCCTCAGATACAAATTGAACATGAACTACATCTAAGAAAAGCGGCTTCGGCTAGGAGATATGATACAATAAGAGTCCCGGAATCTAATGACAGTTCTGTTATTGCATTTGATCTTATGAAGAACTCGCCGACTCCAGTCATTACAACGTGTTCCTGCTATTATAAGAAGCAACTTTGGACATACTGTCTGGGTGTCCATGACATGATAAGGTACAAGGCTTACATGTACATTTGGGATGAGTCGGTTGGATCCAGAGGTTCCCAAGAAATTGGCAGCTGCCTGTTGCATTATATAATATTAAAAATGTTGTGAGAACCCCAAATTTAATCATGTACACTGACCAGTGTGGTAGGGAAAATAGAAACATTAAGATGTCCGTTTTATGCCAGTATATTGTTTCACATAGTGAATACCTTGTTAACCAATTTGACCATACATTTTTAATAAGTGGCCACTCTTACTTACCTTGTGACCAAGACTTTGGTCTTATCGAAAAACAAAAGAAGTATTTTAAAGACATTTTCGGCCCTATGGATTGGTATAGGGTTAAAGCAGCGGCAAGAAAGAGAGACCATTTCAGATTATTGGATCCATGATGTTTTCGACGAAAAAATTGGAAAAGAATATAACCAATCGGAAAGTGAATATAAAAAAAGGTAAAGTGGAATGGCTTCAAATTCAATGGCTACAATTTTTGAGAGAGACACCATTCAATATTTTTTACAAGTACACTAATAACGAAGACGTACTTTTTGACACAGTGATTAAAAAAAAACAGAACATCTGCCTGGAATGCCATTAGTGAAGTAAAAAAGAAAGATTTCCTGGACTTATTAAATTGTATCCCCCCAATAGCTGTGATCATGATTGCTCCATGGTACAACTGCTCGACTGCTCAGTGCGCAGGGTAGCTTAATTCACACACAGTGGGTGGAACTGGTGCCGTGAACAGTGTGTTTGCTCATTAACCGATGTGTGCAAGTTCAATCCCCAGCGGGAAACAGCAGTCATCAACCACCCGGGTACAAAATGGAAAACGAATAATATCGAAGTTTTTCCAACAACTGTACCAAAAAATTCTCCTGCCTGGTTGTACAATGGCCCGGAGATCTGATATTTGGATTTCCTTTTTCTTAAAAAAGAAAAAAAGCTCAGTTCACTTCAAATCTTCTACACGTTATCGTTAATTTTTTGAAAGATTAGGCAAGAATCCATTAAAATGTACTTCTGTGACCCCCCATACTCCGCATGAAATATTTCATTACTTCTTCATAATGCATTAGAATCACTTCTTCATGGCTTCATAAAAGAAGCTATTCTCCCACCTCTTTCTTGCGAACAGTGTTCCAATCCAATAGTTTTATGTCCTCTTAATAATTCCCCCAAATCTAACGAAGCGCATCCACAGCGTTGCGTATATTTATGACACTTATGCATAATTAAACGGAGGCGCTAAGTTGTCTGTGACGCCGACGATTAGATTCGCGGTAATTAAAATGCGTTCTGAGAATTTAGAGGGCATGGACATGTACCCACTTGCCGTGGGACAGCAAAAATTTGGCTGCCAAAAAACCAAAGACATTCAAGTAAAACTTCAAACAATGTGACTGTCTGGCTCAACGATCTTTACCCTCTTTTGTGGCAAATTCCTATTGATTCATCCATTGACTCCTGCGCTAATTGTTTTATCGAGCTATTTGCTTCTATTAAAAAAGAAAATCGAGTTTAAAGATTTGCGCCCCTTCGCCAACAGCAACAGAAGCAGCAGCTTCAGTCCTTGGCTTCACTCTTGTCGGCAAGTTCATCTCTATGTATCATGGCCTTAGGGTGGTGGTGGTGGCCAGCAATTGTGCCTAGACCTCTGCTCTCCACAAGCCATGGCGGATTGGTGAATTTCCTTTCAACTTTTTTTTTTATATATATCTTGAGGTAAAGTTATGTATCTGTGGTACATGCGGCCGATGGTAGTGAGCCGATCTCTCTGTGAATGTAAATCGAATCCGACCTTGCTGGCGCGACCCACCTGCGTTTTGCATTTTCATAGATCCCGGGCGCACTCCACATAGATACACATACTCGTAGGTGCACAGCTTCTTCCTCCGGTTAGTTGGCATTTTTCGTTCGATGTTTGTGTGCGCACTTGAACACTGTTTGGATGCCGTCGTTGGCATGCTGCCGTGTCTAGAGTCTCTCCAGCATGCTGCTGCCGCTGTTGCTGTTGCTGGCAATGGACAAGGGCACACACATCGGATAAGAGAAGCTCGCGATCTGTGGGAGCAATAGTCAATTTGCAGAGGCTGAATACTGTTTATTATGGTTCCCGATAGCGTCTTACAAATTTTTCCCATGTCTTAATTCATAAAGGAAGCTTTGGCTTTACAGTGGCTGTCTGTACTATTGGTGCTCCCACTTTGGTTCGCTTCGTTTGCGATCAATCTGTTGCACACCGACGAAAAGCCAAAGCAAATCACCGACCATTGCGATGCATTTCGGACTCTGGGATAAGGTGGTTGCTATGAAGATGGTTGGTTTGGTAGACACTCGTACGCAGTTTTTTTTTTTTTTTTTTTGAATCCTAATACAATGCAATTTGTGAATGTTTAGAATTTGGTAGTTGCATGATCAAGTTGGATGCAGGTGGCTTGTATTCAGATGAATTTGAAGGCGTTGTCGGTAATGACGATGAAATTGATGAGAAGTTGGGTGGAACATCGCGTTAATCATTGGGTTCTGTGAGCATTTGGGGTATTTTAAAGACCTCAATGGTATTAATTAAAGTTTTCTCAAAGGATTTATTCTGTGTTTGTTTTGGCTTCTATAGGTTGTATTTATCCAATTAAATTTAAACTGCAATATATGGTAATCAAATTTAATTGGTATCTTACATTTAACATTCGCTCAATTAGGGAAAAGCAATACCTTTCGACTTTTGCTGGATTTTTAATTCTTCTTAGTCAATGCTGGTACGCTCGTGAAGGAAAAATAAAGTTGAAAGATGCATGCCGATAATTATAAGTTTACCTTACCAGAAGCAAAAATGATTGATGTCTACCGCAAGTTCGTCAGCCTGTATGTCTGTCTTTCAACACCTTCTAGCTTCTTAGGATTAGTCAGGCTGGATCTACTTTGAACGAGTCTTATTGATCTTTAACTCGGTATAAATTCCAACTCTCACCTATTGCCATGAAGTTCGCATGTCTCCCATTTTGCTTCAAAGATGTGTCATGATTGCCGTCCCATTAGGTAAATGAGTCACTGGTTGTCCTTTGAATAGATGATTGGATCAAGTTCAACATCTCTTCGGTGATCAAACGTCTGGTGATTCCTCCTTATGGGTTGGAGTAAATTGCAGAATATTAAAAGGGATATATAGTTCACCTAAGCATCTTATCCCCCAATGATCTGGTCCTAAGAAAAATATAATATGCAAATACGAATAATGCGAGTAGACAGACGCCGTGCGTTACATGGGTCGGTCCCACCGAAAAATATGGTAGAGTCTCTATGTATTCATGTAGTCTACCTAACGAAATGTACTAATTTTGCATCTGATTACTACTTGTCTAGAGATCTAGTTCTTTAATGATCTCTACAGTTTTAGGACATGATTTTTTTTACACAGATGGCTAGAACTTCCGATCGGAGTACGATGTCGTGATCGAGGTTACGTCTTAATATATCAGGGACTTTCAGTTTTAGGTGATTAAGCGCTTGAAGTAGTTTGTCGATTTCTAATATTCTGCTTTTAGCCCTTTTTAACAAGGCTGGGGTATCTCAGGACTTAGCTACATAAATATCCTTACTAATTCCATTATTTATCTATGGCATTTTTCTCAATCGAGGTGGACTCCTTTGCAAACGCGTTTTAGTAAATTTGAGAGAGAATTTCTTCGAGTGATCTTTGGTCCCGTCTGCCCACCTATACAGCCTATATTTATTTTTATTATTATTATTATAAGCTTTATTAATCCATTTTTCTATGTTACAAAATTATATTTTGTGGTTTAATACATAAATTCTATTGCACATATATAATATTCATAAATTCATTTAAATAGTTAAAAAATGTACTTCGATTAAGAATTTTGAATTTTATAAAAACTTTTTTCATAATTGGATATAAAGCCTCCTCCAAGGTTTTCCATGACTTTTTGTCGTTGGCTATTCTTTCCCATGTAGAGCTAATTTTTGAGATATCATCTCTCCAACGTTTTAGCTGCCCTCCTGGTTTTCATGTTCCATCTCTAGGGATTCATTGTGTTGCCTTCTGAGTCCATCGATTGTCCCTCAGTCTTGCTTCATGACCAGCCCAGTTCCATTTTTATTGTTTTGCTTTTGTGACCCCATCTGCGAAATTTGTCATATTACGAATTGTTTCATTTCGAACTCGGTGTCGTCTGGATATATTTAAAATTATTCTTTCCATTGCCCTTTCTGTTATTGTCAGTTTTTGTACAAATTTAATCGAGACGGGCCAAGTTTGTGACCCATATATCATGACGGGCAGTATCGTTGCATCGAAGAGATATTTCTTTGAGTTTATGTTAAGTTTCGAATCAAAAATATGTTTATGTTTCCAAAACTGCTCCCAGCTGTTTGCAACTCTTCGGTCGATTTCTTTTTCTTCTCTATTTTCCATCGAGATTAGTTGGCCTAGATAAATTACATTACGTCGACATATTCTATGGGCTTATTATTTACGATAAGCTCTTCTTTTTTGCCTAGACTCATTAACTTCGTTTTGTCTGTGCTCATTGTAAGACCTGCCGTGATGCATCCCTTTTCTTAATCCTGTACCATTTTCTTCTTAAACTCTGGTGGTACTCTTTACACTTTTCGATTATTTGGTTGACTGTTTGTACGTGATCCGTAGTGCTTAAACCTTGGCGAAAGCCAGCCTGCTCTCTTGGTTGTTGCTCGTCTAAGGTTTTACGGTTTCTTCGGAAGATGCACTTTGCGAAAACCTTATATATGACCGATATTAAGCTAATGGGTCGGTAGTTGTTTATATTTGCTATGTCTCTCTTTTTATGCAAAATGATAATAGAAGACTCTTTCCATTGAGTTGGGATTTGTTCCATATCTAAGACCCAGTTAAATAGGTTGGTGAGACTAAAGACTAATTTATCACTTCCTATTTTAAGCATTTCAGCTTTTATTCCATCATTTCCGCAACATTTTCCATTTGACAGTTCTTTTATTGATTCTTCTATTTCGCATGGTAAAAACGATGGTACTTTTTCATCGTGCTCATCTATATCAACTGCTTCGTTTTGTGTTTGTACCAAGCTTAGTTTTGAAGTGTAAAGTGACCCAAAAAATTCAGTGGCTGTATTATTTATTGCTTGTCTACTTTTCATGTTTTCCTTGTTTTTTGTTAACTTCACTATCCATTCTTTTCCAATATTCAGCTCTTTATGTACGTTTTTTTTATTGATTTGGTGTTTTCTATAATTTGTTTCACAAGTCGGTTGTTATAATCCTGGATATCTTTTTTTGTCGCTTGCTTGCAATATTTTTTAAGTTGGTAAAGTTTTATTCTTTCTGTGCTTGAAAGTTCGCATTTTTGCCGTAATGTTCTTTTTCTTTGATGAGATTCTTAGTTGATTCAGTGATTTTTTCTATTTTTGTCGTTGAATTTTTTACAATGCTGTTTTCTGCTGCATTAAGGATCCCTGACTCAAGTTGGTCATATGCCTTCTGCAGGTTAGATTTATCGAGAACTGCCCAGCTACAGTATTGTTCGAGATTTTCTAGATATAGCCGTATACTTTCTTCATCCAACACTTTTGGAATGTCTCTTTTGGGTAGTTGCTTGTGATACGCTTTGCTCTTATGGTTGATGTTAAATGTGCTTCTTACAAGCCTATGGTCACTGACAAAGGCAAAGTTATTTATGACCGATACATTTTGAAGAATAGACTTTTTATTCAACAAAATATAATCTATTTCATTTTCTACTATTCCATAGCCATTATGCGTTTTCCAAGTCCATTTATTTTTTGATTTTTTCGGAAATAGACCGTTTCCCACATAAAGTTTATGTTGCCATACCCAGAGGATTCGTCTTTCACCTCTTTCATTCCTTTCTCCGTAACCATAGTTCCCCATTATAGGATCTTCATTTTCTTTTTTCATGCCTATTTTTGCGTTGAAATCGTTCATAACACACATAAATTCGGTCTTATATTCATTGTAAGCATGATCGATATCCATATAGAACATTTCTAAAACCTCAATCGGTGCTGTTTTTGTTGGAGCATACGCTTGTATTATTGAGAATTTTGTACTGGCTACTTTTATTTGTAATGCTGCTATTCTTTCGTTATAGAAGTTGATTTTTTCGATTTTTCGTTTCCATTTGTCTGCTATCAAGAAACCGATCCCATAGAATCCCTTTGTTTCTCCTTTAAAGCCGAAAAGGTCTCCATTGCGTTTTTCTATTAATTTTTCTCCATATAGCCGAGTCTCCGACAGCCCAACTATATCCCACTTAATTTTTTCAAGTGCTTTTTCGAGTTCAATATGTCGATGTTCGTCCTTCAGAGTACGTACATTAAATGTGCATATATGTATGCCTTCGCTTTTCTTCTCATTGCCCTTTGCAGGGTGTATTGGGTTTGGGGGGTTTTGATCATAACTCGTCACGGTGATCATCCGGGTTGAGGAGTTTTCTTTATTTTTTGTAATCCTTTTTATTTGTTGTTGTTCATATTCCGAGCTCTTAGCTGGTTTGTCTTCCCCTAGCCTACGGCCTATACAATGACATCGACTTAGCCAGAAGGGTCGACATACAGCGACTAAGATGTCCGGGTCATGTAGAGCAGATGGTGCCCAACGGTCCAGCCCGAAAAATCTTCGAATCCACCCTGGTTGAACGGCGTAGTAGAGGACGACTTTGCGGTATATGACGTAAGCAAGTGAAGGCGTGTGCAGCTGGAAGCAGCTGGTTTGTAACCGGGCTGGCTTGTGAGGTTTGTTGACTGAGGCCCAGGTCCACGCCGGACTAAGCAAGTAAGTAAACGCAATTATTAACAAATAGATAAATATAATATTAACGGTTTTACTTAGATTTAAAATTTATTTGAAAATAAACCCCATACAAGTACACCGACCCTTCATTTTATTTACGAGTGCTTGTTGACTTGATTAGGGGTAAGCTAAGACTATAACGATTTTTCTGGAAGAACAAAGGAAAACGCCCATTTCTTTTCGAACCAAGTGGTAGTCTTCTGACAGAGCTGTCTCTCCTGGAAGGGCCCATTACTTTGTTCTTGGGGATTCTTTGTAGAAATTCTGTGGTTGTGTAAGAATCTGAAGTGTCCATACATATGTACATATTTTACTTAAATGAGTTCCATTTTCTTACATTCTTAAAACATTTGACAACTTCTCCTCGGCAGCAATAACATATTGGTTTGCCTTAAAAGAAGACTGCATCAGATTTATGTGTCCATATCACTTTCTGATTTATGGCGCAGTTGACCAGTCCCCCAAGTGCACTTCATTTCCCAAAAAACGAATGACATGATTGTACATTCTCGGTCTAATAACAGTCACTTAATCAAATTTCTGACAGAAATTGTATTTTATTTCACAAAATAATTAATGGCGCTCTTTAGAACTTCCAAGCAACGTATTAATTTGATAATTAAGAGCACTTTCACATCACGTTCACAATTTACATAAATAAAAATCCCGAATTTAATTTAATTCGCCGGACTGATACGTCGCGTCGCGTCGGTTGAGCAATTTTACAATTAAAGGCAAATCACACACACAGAGTGTTGAGGGTAAAAAAAAATCGCACGTCACGCCTTGGCGACAATTAACTTATAAGAAAGATGATGCAGATGCAGAAAGTTGAGCGCAGCGCAATTTTATTATTCTATATTGGCCAAGATCCAAATGATTCAAATGGATGGGATTGCATCCAGACCATGTCCCGCGCCTCTCTTGTTGCTAAGAAGCAACCTTCAAAGTGTCAATTTGGTGTACCACCACGGTGTGGTGACTTGACACTCGATGGACACAGAGTCAACAATATTTTCTTCACCTAGAGCTGGTGGTAAAGGTTGTTAGTTGGGGTTCTCGCTCCCTTGGATGTGTCCCGGTCCTATCTGGCCTGCCAATTCGGCACACAAATACACATATCAGTGATTTGGGATCACGAATGGCGGTCTACTTCACACGACAGAAAAGAAGGAACCTCAGAGAGATAGCAAGCGGTGAGGACGGTAACTCCTAGATGCCCGGCTGATGACGATGATGATCTTCGCCTGGAGATTGGGCTATTGGAGTAAATGTCGTGACACAAGTACAACGCTATTCCGCTCTATTATAGTGCGATAGATGAGACTCTACCTCCTAGTAAAATGAACGTGATTGTCGTTCTCGTTGTCGTCGTCGTTGCCGCGTCGTAGTCGTCTTAGGGTTTGTTGTCTTCGCTGGAGCTGTTCGTTTAGGCTAATCATCGTGAACACCTCGTGGAGCGTGCGAGGAGAATTACTCAAAAAAGTGAGAAAACAAGAACGTTTTTAACAAATCGCAAATTTCCGTTTTCCAGATGACACATGATCTGAAAGTGTTTAGTCTGAATGTGAAGGATCATTTTTAGAATTTGGATCTGGAGCAGGAAAATTCCTGTGCGAGCGTTTGTCATGTTAGACGTCAAACGAGGATCGTGAGAGTTCTGCTGAAATGAATCGGAGGATGGATCAAGTTGAAGAGTTGAAAAAATATTTACATTTGCATGCTTTTGAATGAGAGAGGACATACTTTACAAATTGTTGAGTAATTGCTTAATGAATATATTATGTAATTGGAGTTGTTAAAGCAAAGCGAATGCCTTGACGAAATTGTCGATGTTGACTTTTTGTGTCAAATCATTGTGGAGGAAGCAAACGCAGACGTTCGTTGAGCAGTTTTCATTAATTTATTACAAACTTAGAATAGAATTTGTTTTATACTGCTTCTGGAAATTGAACACCAATAACCGTGTTGCAACAATTGCTGGCTTGTCTCACAGGCGCTTGCTGCCAGCAAAAGGGTACGTACATAATTGCCATATATTATTTTAATATATGTATCTCCTATGGTTTCATACGGTTCGAAATGCTATTGAAAAATTTAATCGTTCAGAAGATTTCGAGATTAGCTCGTTCGGTTAGAAAGGAACTGAGAACTTTTTGGTCTCAGACGGTGCAGAAACATAAAAGCACAAACTCTAGTTTGAACAAAAGAGTTGCAGGTTGCTGTTTGACCTGATTGAAAAGCTTTTTGCTTGGATAATAGCCATTACCTTGTCTTAATCACCTCTCCTACGTAAGACAAGCCAGATGTCCGTATACTAATACTATCCAACGCATTATAGAAAAAAGAAAAAAAAGGGATCTAAACTCAAGTATTATTTTGGTAGTCGCAGGAGTCATGCAAATAAACATTCAGTTCTCAAACTCTTCTGTTGACCTCTTAGTCTGACAGTGTCAAATATGGTTCAGTGAAACGGAAAGGCTAGATGTGATAACTTGTGTGCGCTCTGTTTCCCGACTATTTATTTCATGCAGGTGCTAACCTTAGGATTTCATTAATAGTTTTATAATAGATTGCTACGAGTCGGTATTGAGTAGGTAAATCATATAAATAGCACATAACGAACGTACATATGTTGTGAACATTGCTTTTAATCCTGATTGTATTCAATCGCTTATTCAACTTTAAATATTCGAAATATTTAACCTAAGTCTACATCTAAGAACAGGTTATGGGTTGTGCCGTGGGGGTAGCTTCCTTTCCACGTAAAAAGAAACACTTGATCAGAAACAATCACAAACCTCGGATACAGATGATTCAACTGTTGAGAACCCTACCAAAAGAAATAGTGAGTGAGCGAGTGAGATTCGTTGAGAACAGGCGTGTTAACTGAATGGTGACAAAAAATTCGATCCTTAAGTTTTTTTTGAGCCTTTTTGTAATCCGCGAGAAAATCTCTTCCCTTTATGGAAAAATTCCTGAGAAGGTGGTAATGACGTAGATTCAAGGACATATAGACTGGACATATTGATGTTAACATCCTTAGCAACTACTACTCTGGATTTAAGGCAAACCTCTCCTGCGAAATTTACATCAACTACGTACGTAGCGATTGGAAGCAATGAATTGGCTACAGAAAATCTGTCATAGCCGTTGTCATAGACCTTAAACATGTCTTTCAACCGGTAAATCATGCTATTTTATTAAAAAAATAAATATAAATACACAAGAACAGTATTATATCGGTCAAATTTAATTGGTTTCAAACTTTCCTTGGAGGACGAACGTAACGCACGGTCGTAAATGATTGTATATCTACAGCTTTAACTGTCAATACGGGAATTCCTCGGGGTACCATTCACGGGGTTTTACTGTTCCTCACATTCATTAATGATATGTAGTGACAAAAGAGAGTGACAAAGCTTGATCGAATAAGAAGTTCGAAGATCCGTGGAAGTTTTCACGTCAAGGAAACCATCGTACAAAATATAGAGCGCGACCGGCTCAGCTGGTATTGCCACGTTCAAAGAAGAGATCATTTGAACCCTGTTAAAAAGGCAATACCAATGTTCCAAAGACATCGCGATGTAGGAAAGGCTGCCCTATAAACGCCTGGATCGCACAAATGCGACATTATCGACATTTCATTGGCCTCAGTAACCGAGTGATCCAAACCGATATTTTTTTAGGTCAAATAGGCGAACCCCACAGGCGGATCAGTAGAAATGCGGTGAAGTGAGAGGGTTGTGATCACTTATTTTCGGACCATAACCTCGCTGAAAAAGGAAGAAGAAGAAGATGAAAAAAGTAGTGCATTATTCGAAATTAATACTTTTCGCAGATGATGCATTACTATATGTTGCTGTGGACAATATTAAGGTATCTCTTGAACATATAAACAAGGGCATAGGTATAATATTTAAAGGGCTAAGTGTGAATAGTTTTATATTAAATACGGATAAATCAAAGTGCATGTTACTAAATGTCTCGTCGTTACCGCCTGTAAACAATCATGTAAATAATAATTCGGTTGAAATTGTTTCACATGTTAAATATCTCGGTGTAGTGTTGGACCAATACTCGAATTAAAAGAGCGTATTGACTACCTAAGGAATATAGATGGCTTGTTTATCCAACGAGTGCCGACATCCAGAGGGCAGAGCTCCATACACTACCTCGGCTTCCAAGCTTTCATTAAATGAATTCCGAAGAATACATTTTGATTACACTAGAAATAATTTTATTTGGACTTTCAAATAATATTATTTAATCCTTTTAATTAAATGCACTTTTTATATAACCACCATCTAGGAAGTGCGATGGGATGGGCCGGGCAAAAAGAGGATGAAAAACGGTGACATCTACTACGGTGATTGCTACAGAGACAACAAGCAGCGCTTATTTGGATGTGGATTTGCTATACGCGGCAGACTTAGGCAAGAAGTCTTAAGCTTCCGACACGTGAGCGAGCGTATTATGACAACCCGAATCGAGGTTGAATTTGTTAACATAAGCTTGATATGTGCTCATGTCCCCACGGAACAAAAGGAGCCTGCCGCCAAAGATTGTTTCTACGAGCGCCTCGACAAAACATACAAGCAATATCTTAAATACGACATTAAAATCGTATTGCGCCATTTTACCGCCAAGATCGGAAAGAAGGACATCTTTGGTAGAGCAGTCAGTAGGCCTACGGGCATCACTTTTGACAACGGACTAAGGCTAATTGATTTCGCTGTGGAGAGAAACATCACTATAGCAAGCACATGGTTTCCTCATCTCAATATTCACAAGCAGATACGGCGGTCCACTGATCATGTAACGATCAACCAAATTGATCAAGTATTCTGGATGTCCGGACCTTCCGAGACAGAACTTCACAGTGGGCAGCTACAACTTCGAGGTAGTAAGGGACTTTGCCTACCTTGGCTCTGCTCTAAGAGAGCAAACAAGCGAAGAATTACTCTTGGAATTGCTGTTTTTTGGGCTAATAAGGCAATTCAACAGTAAAGTCCTATCTCTAATAACTAAGGAGACTCTCTATAAGACACTGATTATCACAGGCCTGCTTTACGGTACTGAAGCATGGACTTTATTAAAAGCGGATGATATTCAGGATGATATTCAAGATATTCAGTCTCGTTTGCGTTGACGGGATTTGGAGGAAAAAAAAATGGACATGGCCGCAGAGTTTTCCAATCTAACCCGGTTGGACGACGGCGTAGAGGGCCTCCTCATCATAGGTGGCGCGCACAAATTCAAGGGGACCTCGACTAACTTGGAATGCGCAACTGCAGGCAATTAGCTAAAGACCGAACTAAATGGAGATGTTTGTTCGTTGAGGCCGAGGTTCACTCCAAACTGTACCGTCACCTTAGTGAGTAAGTAGTACTTCTAAGAACGAAGTAGCACATGTTTACGGTAGCAGCCTACGCCTAGATATCCGAAGTTAGGTTTGTTGCGTTAAAGCTCTGTATTATATTTATGACACAATGGCCCTTTTTGGCCTAAGTGATCAGTGGCTTATGTCACAAGGCACCAATATACCTAACCTATCCTAACAGTAGTTGACTAAGATTGCCTTTAATTGATCTGCAAAGCATAGGTCATAGAGTTCGACATAACAGATGGACCCCACTGGACGACGTGACTTTGTGCAGGTCAGAGTGCTTCACCGCTTATTATTTCAAAGAAAATGCTTCTTTGAAATATTAATCCAGCAGGAATTATGATTCTTCATGTTATATACGAGTATAATGCCTGAGTTTTTTTGAAAACAACATCATCTGCTTTCGCCATTCTTAAAACCTTAACAGCTCAAATGCTATGTGGATGCTAGCCGGTCTATCAAGAACACAGCAACACATACACATTTTCGGTTTTGCCGGATTCCATATTTTAACAGGATTGAACCTAAACCATATTCGGTGTGCCCGAGGCTTATCTACGTCTTAAAGTGCATTTTATGATCTTGGTGGCAACGGGGATCCAATATTTCCAATCAAAAAATATCTAAGCATTTTTTTTATTCATTTTTTGCCAGAGCAACAAACTGGCGGACACAACCAGTGAATTTATATTCACCCACAACCAAACCTCGTAAATTAGTTCAATCCTCAAAAATACTAACAAAGTGCCTACAAAAAACAGCCTCTACACTCTATCCTCTAAGCAAAATATAGTACTCCATCCACTCTATTCCATCGGGATACCATAAGTTACACTCCCATCAACATTAGGTGAATGCATTAGGAACAGAAAAATCCTGCAAACCTCTCTATCTCTCTCTGTAACACTAGGACAACAACACAGGAAACTACAAAGCTGAAGAATCGACAGGCAAAAAAAAAAGACGAATGCGCGCTACTGTTCAGCTCTATCCCTTTTCAGGGACCGCTACTGCCGCGACCAGCACAGATATGCTCTTACGTTGTTTATGCACAGATATTGCTGTAATATCTAAATGTCCTTCTTGCAGCAGTTATAGTTGCATTCTCACATATCGTCGTACCCCATCTACACACACATGAACACAAAAAGCGCGTGTACTATTTCGCAATGTTTATTGCGGCGGTTGTGAAAATTAAGAGGCCATGTCATCTCTGCCTCTGGGCACAGGAGGCTCAGACCCATATCCAATCCAACATTTTGGAGTATATACACATGGACGCACTGTTTGACAATTCTGCTCGTAGATATATACCTACCTTCCTCGTGTCTATCTGTTTCTATTGCGAACAAGAAGCTACAGTTAAATTTGGTCCTAATCGATGGACACACGGGCTCATGGAGGATGGTTTTTGCAAATCCCTCTTTGATCTGCTGGCTAGAAAAGCCTACTAGCGCCGCCGATTGTTCACATTGGTCGGCAATTCTATTGCAGAATTCTGCATATGGATATCGTGACATTCATTCGGAGAGGCAAACAATAGGGCACGATGTTGTGCCGAAATTGTGTCCTGTACGAGTATACGGAACACACGCACAATGTCTTTTGAAGGCAAACATGATTCCCTTTGGTGGCGCGTTTCGGCATCGTAATCGAGGCAAATTTATTTCACACGCTACCAAATCATACAAGAGAAATGGATGTAACCGCAAGCGGTTTTATGTTTTTCAAGAAAAAAAGTATTAGAAAAATATGTGGCACACGGAACCCCAAAACCAGTCTCATAGGTTCATTATCCGCATTTGCAAATGCATCTTCATTTTGGGAATATTGTGCAGGATTCGTACGGGCTGACCACACCACATTTGGTAAATACCCAAACCTACACGGAAATCGTTGCGAATGTGGTCAGGGAGAATATTCAATATGGAATTGATATTCTATGCAATTGCATTCAAAGGATGTACCTAGTTGTGGGTGTAGTTTGAGGTATCATATATTGGGTATCACGTTCAGTGTGTTTAACAAAACGTGAATAGAATTACTGCTGAAGGATAAAGTATAGTTTCGGACGGAAGATCAATAGCGCCTGCCTTGGATTCAGAGAATACTAAGTCAAGTAGGTTTTGAAACGAGAATGAGGTAAGTTTGTTTGTGGTTGGTAAGCTAATGTGTAGGTGTCAATCCTGAGACAGCAGTAATCACGAAAGAAGACTTACAGTTGGACCGATTTCTTTCTATAGATATATATAGTAGGTACTTATGTATTTTAGGAGGTTTTTCGGAAGTGTCTATTCCCGAGATATGATTCTAGAATATCGTATAGGCATACAGGGAGAACTAGTCGTCGTTTGCATTTCAAGCCTAATGCCTATACGATATTCTAGAATCATATCTCGGGAATAGACTCTTCCGCGTTAGACATGGAAACGAATACTCTGAGCTCAAAGAAATTTCGGCCGGCGTACCGCAAGGAAGCGTTTTAGGGCTGCTTCTCTATCTCTTATATACTCGTGATATACCGAAAGAAGATGGCACTATCCTTGTTACGTTTGCCGATGACACCGCTATCCTAGCAGTGGGCAAAACTGCAAAACGTACTGAATAATGTAAATGAATGGACGAGGGACTGGCGGATTGCCCTTAACGAATCTAAATCTGTTCACGTGAATTTCACTTACAAGAAAACTAATGACTTGCCAATTTTCCGAAACTCGGCCCAAACGGGGCCAAATACGTAGGAATGCCACTCGACGCAAGGCTGAAATGGAATTCGCACATAAAAAAGGAAACGTAAAGAACTCGAAATCAAATATAGCGAAATGTACTGGTTACTCGGAAAACATTCCCAGCTCAGTACTGAGAACAAACTGCTTTTATACAAGCAAGTGCTAAAGCCGGTGTGGACCTACATTATACGTCCGCAAGCACGCGCTTGCTATTCTCATAGTGTCTATGGAAGATTTTTCACCTACCCTCGGAAAAAAAAAAAAAACTTTTTGTTAGAGTTTTTTTTTTATAATTTGCGCGCACTCAAAGGGTTATGAGTACCTTTAACATGTTTATACACAGTGCGGGCGTTGGAAAGGATAGAAAAAGAGAGAAAGATTTTTGGTGTAGTAGTTCTTGAAACTCAGTTGTTTATGCTTCAGAAATTCTCCGGGGGTGGCGTCCAGATAACTGGGGAGATTTTTTTTATATTTTACGTCTTTGCTTCTGATTGACAGTACGTTTTTCCCGATAACCGATGTCAAGGGCAAATTACTATCAACAGAGCGAACAATTTTTCCAGCCATATGACCAAGTTACTGCCAGTGTTATGCCTTCGCAGTAGTGTTCACACAAGCTTTCGCAAATGATCGGACTGATTTTATATATTTCATGAGATATAAATAAATGCTTGCTGACATCAGGATTTTAACCATGAACCATTAGCGTGGCAATTGACGACGTTACCACTACACCATTGCCTTTGAGTCATCTTCAAAGATTACTTGCATACGCACAGCAAATTTTTCGTTGTGCATATTTCCTAGGGTTTGGCTGCTGAACAACCTGCATTTTATACGGATGGAATTTTAAAACCCAACGCAAAAGCTTTACCACAAAATCACGGCGCATCTCTAACTCATGCGCATGTTGACGAGCGGGTCAACTGTGGCTCTTGTTGAGTGCTCCTCTCACTATGACGATATTACGCTTGCTCTTTTGATGCGTTATGCAATGATGTCCTCCCAGTTTAGTTTGGAATCTAGAATTACGCCAAGGTATCGAGTTGAACATCAGATACTTAGTTCAATACCACCGATATGTGGAGGCCTGGAGGTAGGGATCGATCTTTTCTTAGTGAAAAGAACTACCTCCGTCTTTGAAGGGTTCACTCCCAGCCCTTTGCTACTGACTTCGTCTTGGGGGTTTCTCTGCTTGACTACCGGATGCTCTGGCTTTTGTGACCTTTGTGCCAAAATTCAACAACCATTTATTATATAAATATTTTGGTAGCCATAGCCGTGATCTTTCGCTTCCCATAAAACCATCATCAGCTACCACATAAACAGTGGTAATCGCTAATATCCAGAAATTATAGGTTATCTGTTATCCGATCATTAAGGAAGAGCAGGTTGAATTTGAAAATATATCTTGCTAGCTCCTGTAACTACCTCTACATCAGCATACTATGCATTGTTTTACGTTAGTCTCCAAACACAATCTTCACCAAAGACACAATAGAGTAGTAGCCTTATAATTTAACATTTGAATCCTTAAAGACTCTACTTGACCTGGACAGTTATAATCTATAGAGGCAAGCTGCGCATTACGCTACGCTTTATAAGATCATTATAAAGAATTTTGTAATAAAGTCTTATCACGTTGCTGAAAAGGGGGCTTCATACACAGGTGATGCCGGACAAAACGTTGCTACAGTTGGCGCATGTAACGGGATTTCCTTTGTACATGTACACCTTTTTTAAAACAGAGCACGATACACTGGTACACCAATCAACTCGGAAGGAAGGTATCAAAACAGTGTATCGAGTCTTAAATGACTCATCGAATTCCGACTCTTTCTTATTTCTCCCTCCTCGAAAAGCCCATTATTTTTTCGATTCGCTTTTCTCCTACTTCTATGAAATCACATACTCGTCTTACTTAGGCAGAACTACAATCCACCTAGCTTGGCTACGATGCAGATGCGTCCAGTTTCATATGTTTTTCCGCCATCCTCTACTGCTAAGCTCATCCGGGGTGGATTCGAAGATTTTTCGAGCTCCATCCACTCTACATGACCCAGCCATCTTAGTCGATGCATGTGAACTCTTCTGGCTAAGTCGATGTCATTGTGTAGGCCGTATAGTTTGGCATTGCAATTTCCCTCCACTCGCAGTTTATGCAGATGGGACCAAAGATCACTCGAAGAACTTTTCTCTCAAAGTAACCAAATTCATCCTTATCCGATTTTAACAAAGTCCATGCCTCTGGACTGGGATGATTAGTATCGTATGCAGAGTTACCTTAATATGTAGTTCGAGATAGGGTTTTATTACTCAATTACCTTCTTAGCCCATAAAACCAGCGATTGGCAATAGTAATTTTTCATTTGATTTCCCCACTGATGGCATTCATATGTTCCTTTACATAGTGTTTGACAGTTTGTAACCTTGTGAAACTCGTGCTTCTTGTCAATCTCGCCCCTCGTTTTCTGGGATAGCATTTGTAAGCATCATTCCATTTTAACTACATTTCAACAATACAAATATTTGGATGGCAGTACTTATAAATCTAGCTGTGATACTGATCAGTGTTACCATGCCTGTAAGATTATATGTATCCACTTAGGAAAAAGAGTATCCAATTTCATTTCTAAGAACGCAAA
The DNA here is from genome assembly GCA_945910035.1 of Brachypalpus laphriformis. Taxonomy (NCBI): domain Eukaryota; kingdom Metazoa; phylum Arthropoda; class Insecta; order Diptera; family Syrphidae; genus Brachypalpus; species Brachypalpus laphriformis. The sequence goes on along the minus strand of OX246755.1, from coordinate 166,445,797 downwards.
GCCACCATTTACATTTGTTTTGAACAATATATGCCCAAGCGAATATGATACAGGACCCAGTTTTAAATCAGAAAGGAATTATCTGACATGAGATCGAATAGCTTTGATTCTGAACTATTCGCAGTTTTTAATTAAATGAGTTAGTTCATAGTTTACTGAGTGTAACATCCGTGGCCTTTCTCTGACAGGCTTAATCTAAAAGCTCTCCTTCCGTCTTCCAAATCATTGTAGGGTATTCCAGGCGGAAATTTTGGCGATTAAAGAAGTCTTGTCTTGGCTTAAGAAAAACGTGATATCTGCTAAAAATACCCGCATCTTTTCAGACAGCCAAGCAGCAATCAAATCCTTGGAATCGACCTCTATAAATTCCTTAGTAGTTCTAGACTGCCGCTCGTCTCTCGTGGAGATGGCTGAGCAGTTCAATGTTCACCTGTGTTGGGTGCCGGGGCATAGGGACATTCCAGGGAATTGTACGGCCGACGAACTCGCCAGAATAGGAACAACTATACCCATCCTGCCGGGCAAAGGCTCCTTAGGTATATCAATCGCTATCTGCAAAATCAAATTTAAGCTGGATGCTATCGAGAGTACGAACCTTAAGTGGACAAGTGGACCCACAAAACAAATTTGGCCGAAGCTGAATCTAAAACGTTCTAAGAATTTGATTTCTCTCAACAGATTGCATATCGGCCTTTTAATAGGTGTCATCACTGGACACTGTCTAATAGGCAAGCATGCCACAAAGCTAGGCATTTTTGCGAACGACTTTTGCAGAAGCTGCATGAATGAAGAAGAGTGTAGTCCTATCACAATTCAAAGCTCTGAAAAAAAAACAATACAAAATCTAAACCTTTTGATAAAGAATTGCTTGAGTCGGGACATTCACTGATCATGCTCTCAAATGGGAAGCTATGTAGAATCCCTACTATATTCAATTACAGAAGCAAATTTTGGCAGCTAAAATCCGAAATTTTGAAAAGTTATTACAAAGTTGCAAGTTATACTACTATGGTTTGTAGTAATAAACTATTGCGCTACTGGGCATAGTTCATAGTTTCACTATAGACCTTCCGCCATCCCCCGACTTCAACCTAAACACCAGAACGTTTATCCCAACAAGTGAACACTTGGCAGACGGTGAGGCCATCAACCCGCATTGTAATTCAGTCTTCACTGACTGGTCCAAAACAAATGAAGAAGTAGGTTCAGGTATCTACTCAGCAGAACCTTCAGAACCACGACAGTGTGTTTCAAGCGGAAGTCCTAGCGATAGCAAAGGCGACACGAGAACTTTTCACGAAGCTTGTTACTAGAAAAGAGATTGACATCTACATAGTCAATCAGCTGTAAAAGATATCTCATCCGCGGTAATAAAATCAAATCTAATAAAACGCTGCCGCGAGGAGCTTAGACTGCTCGCCGATAGCCATAACTCTGGTCGGTCCCAGGACACAAAAGAATTCCAGGAAACGAAAAGACAGATGAACTGGCGAGGAAGGGATCAAAACAAGACCTGTCAATGGTCCAAAACTCAGTTCTTCCTCCCTTAAGATTTGCTAAATCAAACATATGTTAGTTGACTTCAAACGACAAGCAGACGAAAGAAGGAGAGCACTTCTATCGTGCCGCGTCTCCAGAAACCTCTGGACAAAACACGACAAGATGAAAACTAAGCTCATCCTCACTCAAAGACAAAACTTGATTCATAGGAATCATTACCGGCCACAACATATTGGCGTCCCACCGAAGAAGAATGCGGCTATGCACAGATAAACTTTGCAGAGGCTGCGGCAACACAGACGCAGAAGAGGATATGGACCATTTCCTATGCAAATGCCCTAGTCTCAGCAATATCAGAACGACGGCCTTCGTAGAGTATTTCTTCAATCATCTGGGCCACTAACCACAATCCTGAAATTCATAACTTCTTCAGGATGGTTTAAGGAGGCCGCTCCAATACCACAGTTCTCTAGTAACTTTGTTTCTTTTTCTATCTTTTCAGTCTTTCAGATGGGAAATTCCACGTCAGGGGAGCATAATGGATCCTTTTGAGATCCGAGTGTAGGAGGTACGCATTCCATGCAGCTAACTCCTTTAACCTAACCTAACCTTCACTCTACAAAATATGTTTAGTTGCAGAAACGAGACAGCATAGAATATACGAGCATATGTAGGTATATGGTATTTCAATTTCATATTTTCTTAAAATCGATTCAAACAACAACACACGTTATAATTATCAAAGATTCGCTATCGCTTAATACCATATTTGCTATTCATGCACCCACTGCCCAACAAAACTCTAGAATAAAAAAAGTCCAACATCTTCCCTTTCCACATTTCTAAATTCACAACCACATTTTCCTCTGACATAGAGCCTGCGCTCATTCTATCTCCTTGCTGGCCTTTGGAACAACCTTCACCCGTACTAACACACACAGGCGCAAATATGATATCCATAAATCCCGCTAATAACCAATCCCCATGTTGAAAATGCAAATTGTTCATGTCATACTCCCCAGTATGCGCAGATATTTTTTTTTTCTCATCGGTTAGGGGCACAACAGGAGGCCGTTCGGCCCAATACACAACGCTCATGTCCACAAGACGGTTGTACATTAATGCGCACGGACTGCGTGCAGTAGATCCTCAACCTACAGACTTGGCTAATGGTATCCACCATAAGGATGCGTCGCAAATGGCGTCTATCCACAGCGATTAACTTTTATTCGCTCTCATCTTTCACTAGACCCTCGCTTATGGTTGAAAATTTTAATTCAGGTGAATTGTAATTATACGAATTGCATTGCGTATAGGAATTTTTAATCACCGATAAATTCCCAATCACGAGTGCACTCTAAGCCCGCCTAAATTTTTGAATTCAATATTATTTTATGCACGGGTCGAGAGAGTGGTGTGCGACCGTGTGAGTGTACGGATGTGTCGTCCACCGTCCTGGGAGCTGCTGGTAAAATTTATAAATATTAATACAACCCAAACCGCATTAATTTACATAAACGCAGTGCTGCATTTTGGGAACCCAATTAAAATAATTATTACGTCTCTAATGATGGCCGGAAAATTTACATTTCTAATGCAAATAGCATTTTGGGTGGTCGGCCCTTTATAATTTTATTTAACTCTTTTGTCTTTTGTTTTTGTGGTGAGATTATTGGTATTTTATGATGGGACCAGTGTGTAAATTCGATGAAAGGGATTATTTTATAGCGTTGAGTTAAAATATTCTGCATTTCCGTTTTAACACCAACATTATGTAGATACATATTTATGTATGTATGAAGCGGATCCAAAAGATCACATGTATGTCATGTGAACATAACACTTAAAGCTGTATGATAGGTTTAATTTAAGTTAGGAAGAAATAAATTCATTACCTATATTTGGAAAATCGCAGAAAAGAGTGGAATAAAAATTCCGTACTCTAGATAAAAGTGCAAAATCTTTCTGGAATATTGTTTCAGTAGTAAACAATAAAACTAGACAACTAGACTAGACTACTCTCTATCCTTCTCGATCCTCCGCCACTGACTCCAACTCATCAGGAGGAATCCAACCATCTATTCCTAGGCCTACTGGGGGGTCGCCTACCTGATGGCATGGTAATCATGGAACGTCTTGAAAGAATCACACAGCGTCTCAAAATTTAGGGAACTCTATTACAACTAACCTAGTGACTGATACTGCTCACGTTCTAAACTCGGTCTCGGTTGAATCTAGTTCAAGTGCTGTTGTGCGGGTGGAGGACGTGGGACACATCATAACCGATTTGGGAGTTAAAAAAAGCGAGGGAACTTGACTATATAATGAATGTACACCTCAAACATTTACCTAAATCTGGTGTGCACATTTTAGCTTTAGCAGGTACAGATTGGGACCTGTACCAAGCATCTCTGTCTATTTACAAAAAAGAACTGAGGAAGGCTAAACGCAATTCTTGAAGTCTCTTTTGTGGCAAAATAGAAGAAGTGTCTAAGGCATCTAGGCTAAGAAAAATCGTCTCCACAAATCCATTAATGCCCAGTTACCTCAAGAAATTAGATGGGACTTGGACGACTTCTAGCGAATATTCGCTAAATCTACTACTTGATACACATTTCCCAAGTAGCTCCCAAGTTGTTAGCAACACTGTCCCTGAACAACTCATCTAACTTAATTACACAGAACAAACTCCACTGGGCGATATACAGCTTCAAACCATACAAATCCGCAGGACCAAACGGCATAATACCAGCCGAACTACAGAAGTAATTGAACCTTATCTTGCAGGTGCTAGAAATAATTCTGAAAAGCTGTATAGATCTGGTCCATATACCAAATGTAAGAAGAAGCAGTATTTTTATACCCAAAGCTGGCAAATGTTTTCATACAAGTCCGAAAGATCTCAGATTGATATCCACTTGCGCAACAGTATTGATACAAAACTTCTGTCAGCGACCCAGCATTCCTATTGCATAGGTAAATCAGTTGAAACGGCATTACACTCGCTGGTTCGTAATATTGAGTACTCCCTGTTCTCAAGGAGTTCGAGTATACCTACACAATTTCTGCTTTAAACAATGTCAGTGCATCAGCGATTGCAGATGCACTTTCAGACCTGGAAGTAGACAGCTCACTATACGAATTGATCAATTTACTGCTTAATCGTCAGATTGTCAACTCAGAGCTAGGTGGGATGTCTTCTAGAAGATCTGCCAGTAGAGGCACTCCGCAAGATGGCGTTCTATCTCCTCTACTTTGGAATTTGGTGGTTAATGAGCTATTGACAATACTGGAGGGTGTGGGATGCACGGTGATTGCTTATGCAGATGATGTTGCTATAGCAGTCTCAGGAAAGCACCTTAATACTCTAAAAGAACTGCTACAAAACCCTTTAAACAAGTTAACTAGATGGGCGGTTCCGTGGGGTTTGGGTATAAACTCACATAAAACTGAACTGGTACTCTTCTCAAAGAAATATAAAATTAGGTTCATCGATCCTCCCTTTCTTAATGGTATCAGCTTAATTTTCTCTGATAAAGCAAAATATTTGGGTCTTATCCTGGATAGGAAACTAAGCTGGAAACCTAACATTCAAGAAAGAGTCAAGAAAGATACAGTAGTACATTTCTCCTGCAAAAAGTTATTGGAAATAAACGGGGCTTAAAGCCTCGAATAACTCACTGGCTATTCACCTCGGTCATTAGACCGATACTTACATACGGGGTGATTGTCTGCTGGACAGCCTTACAAAAACTTATAAATCACTACGATCTAAGCAAGGTCCAGCGTACAGCTTGTCTGTGTATAAGCGGAGCACTACGTACAACTTCCTCTGCGGCACTGGACATCATGTTTCATCTGATACCCCTCGATATATTTAGCAAGCAAATGGCGGCGTATGCAGCCGTACTCCATTGAAGCTACCCAACAGTGGTCAAGAAAAGAATTTAGCCACGCCTCCATCCTGAATAAATTCACAATCTTTCCCAAAAACACCCACACATCCCACGTCTAAATTTTGTGCAAACACTTCTTTGTCACCATCCCGTCTAGATCAATCTGGAATGAAGAGGTTTTTTTAGAAGATGAGTCGATCCACTTCTATACTGACGGCTCAAAAACTAAAGACGGAGTTGGTGGATGTATTTTCTCTGACAGGCTTAATCTTAAGCTCTCCTTCCGTCTACCAAATCATTAAGGAAATCTTATCTTGGCTAAAGAAAAACGTGATGTCCGCCAATGACATCCGTATCTTCTCAGATAACCAAGCAGCAATCAAATTCTTGGAATCGATCTCTATAAATTCAGTAGTAGCCCTAGACTGCCATTCTTCTCTTAAGGAGATGTCAGAGCAGTTTAATATTAACCTATGTTGGGTGCCGGGGCATAGGGATGTTCCTCCTAACGGGAATACTATTATATAATAATTGCAGTACTTCATTTTTAGTATTTTACAACATTATAATTCAGTACGATTTAAGCAATGGCTTTGCCATTTGCCTTTGATTTGACAAAATTTTTTTTTAACGACAAGATGCTGAGTGATAATTTAAATACATATATATTTATTGGTTAAAAATGTTCCTCAAATATATTATTTCTACAGCTATATGCCACACAGAGGTGTCGCCATTTAACAGGTTCATCAATTTCTCCATCGTGAGATGATCCACTCCGAGATCAGCTCGCCTGATTTCCTACAGCATGGGGCAGGTGCCTACATGTCTTCCTTTTCTCCTCTGTTGCACAAGCTGCATCTTAGGGGAAGGTCACTGCGGTAGGGCATTAAGTCTTAAAAGTTCTCCTCTGGTGCGGAAAATAAGCGAAATCTGTGCTATTCTAATGTTGGCGTGCAAGTAGTTTACGTCCTGATGCTTCAAGTTTTTGTAAATTAAGTGGGAATTTGAGTTTTCTGCTTCACTAATGAAGTCTCTTTCCATAGTTCGGTCAAAATCTGATACAAATCTGTACATGTAGCTTTCACATTCAAAAAGACTTGTTTAAATCATATGTAGACGAAGTCCGTGCTTCTCAGCAATATTACTCCAGTCTTTGCAGAATTGGGAATTTGTTGTTAATGCTTCCATTGGCAGAATCTACGAAAGCCGCGTGTCGTTACCTCCTTTCAATACCTTCAATATGTACTTCATGTTTAGCTTAAGCGTGTATATGAAGAGCGGTGTCATACCACTTTCAATACGAAGCATATATAAAAGTTGGCAGTGTTTGAGGGCAAATGATATAACTTCTTCAGAAAGAACCTCAGCAATTTCTCGACTTCATCGTAGGGTTTACATCCCCATACTTGTGCTTTTTAGCACATTACTGAGCGCATTACAGCTTCGAATATTTTAACTTTGAATGCTATATGTTAGATACTTTGGAGTTGGCCAGTAGGTTCTTCCACGAATAGTTTTAATTGAGAGGTTATGATTTATAGTGACCCCTAGGTACTTATATGACCTTACTACTTCCACATCCTCCCCACTATATTTCCATTTCTCTTTCCTCGCTAAACGACCGGTTCCTTTTCTGAAAACTAGTACTTTTGATTTTCCAGTCTTTATACTCAGGCCATCAAGTTTACACTATTCTTCGACCTTATTTATCATAAGTTGCAGCTAGGAATGCTATTGCTAGATATAGAAAAAGCTTTTGACTCCGTTTGGCACAATGACCTTCTGCACAAACTAGTAAATTATGATTTTTCCACATATCTATGAAAAATAATTCAAAGTTTCTTGCAAACCGTTGTTTCAGTGTCTTAGTAATACCGCGTCCGACTTAGTGTGCCACAGGGGTCCTTTCTTGGGCGCATACTATACCATTTATATACAGCCGATTTTCCACATTTACGTGATTGTGAAGTAGTCATTTATGATGATGATACTGCCATTCTTTCATCTCATAAATTTAGTCTCAACGTCGAGACGAATCTAAAGAATGCGATAGAAATATTGGAATGGTATTACACTTTTTTTTTTGAAAATCTCGAAAGACACAGTGGGGTTAGAAACCCAAAGTAGTGTGGGACTCTAACCGCACTAAAAACACCTCCTTGATCATGACCAATCAACTAGTGATCGACAAAGAATTTATTTTCAACGTTAAGTCGGGTTTGAGAAGGTATGATAATTTCAATACAGGCTGTCGTAATTGTCAAAAAAGTTCATGGGGCTTGGTTCTTCTTAACCTACGAATATTATTTCGTACATTTAAGACATCGTCTATCTCAGGATTGATATGCATCTGCAAACGCTCCTTGTGACGCATTGCGTACTTTTTTATTGTATCTGCTACGAGGTCGATCTGCAAATCTCGATGCAAGTCACTATTTCTAATGTAATGGGGAATTCACTATTCCCCGAAGGACCTTATTTTGAAATGTTTGCAACATTTTTTCTTTGTGCAGCCCCATAATTGGATACCGTGCGTCCAAACGGGTTTTAATATCTGATTGTATAATAGGATTTTATTCTCAATGGACAGTTCTGAGTTATATCCTAACAACCAATAAAGTTTTCTATATCTAATATTTAGATCTTCTACTTTCTTTTTCACATTTTCCTTCCATTTCAGTTTAGCATCCAGATTCATACCGAGATACTTAGCTGTGTTAGAGTAAGGAACTACTTGATTATTAATAACCACGTGAAGATTCGTTATTTTTTTATTTGTAAAATTGATATGGATGGACTTTGACTCATTAAGTTTAATTCGCCACCGCTGCATCCAATCACATATCTCGTTAATTGAATTTTGTAGCTTTTCTGTAGCTTTAGCCATACATCCATCTGATAGAAGAGCAGTGTCGTCTGCAAATGTGGCTATCATGGTATCACTCGCATGCGGTATATCACTCGTATATAATAAATACAGGGTGGGTCCTAGAACGCTTCCCTGTGGAACACCTGCTTGTATTTCTTTAAGTTCAGAATACGCTGAGCCATAACGAACTCTAAAGAATCTATTACCTATATAAGATTTAAGGATCTCATAGCACTGTCTAGGTAGATCCCTATGAAGTTTATACTCTAAACCCTTATGCCAAACTTTATCAAAAGCCTGTGCAAGGTCTAAGAATATTGCAGAACAAATTTGTTTTTCTTCCAGTGCCTTTTCTATAACATAATTATACGATACACTTGGTCTATCGTCGAGTGTTTATTCCTGAACCCGAATTGATGGGTAGGGATAATCTTTCTTTGCTCTATAATTGGGTCTAACCTTTTAAGAAGGAGTTTCTCGAAAAGTTTTGAAAACAACGGTAAAAGTGAGATTGGCCTATAGGAGGTAACTTCTGACAAAAGCTTACCTTGTTTAGGAATAACAATAATTTCTGCTATTTTCCAGTGATGTGGGACATACCTTTGTTTAAAAAAAAAAAATAAATATTCGGCGCAACAGCTCGTTAAGTGCCAGGGCCTAGCTTCTCGCAACCACTCATGTTGTGTGCGTTATATTTTTCACACGAATTGAAGGGACCTACAGTTTAATGCCGAATCCGAACGGCGATTTGAGAAGCTTTTTCGAGACAACAATACTCTCGGATGTTTGTCAGACGCTCGCGAGAGGTGGGACCGTGAAAAAACTTTTTGGTGTTTTGTAGGATTCGAACTCGGAACCTCACGCGTAGTGATCCGACACACTAACCACTTACGCCACGGCGCCACCTTTATTTAAAGCAAGCATTAATTATAAGCTTGAGTTTCAGCAATGCAGTTGGAGGAAGTTCCTTCAAGATTTGAGCAGTTATAAGATCATAACCTGGTGATTTTTTATTATTTAGTTTATGAATACATGTCTCGATCTCTCTTAACGAAACATAAGGAATTTCCTTTTCGTCTACTCTGTTATAGAAATCAAGATCTTCATTTGCTACCCTAGGTGGAAACGGTTTGAAAACATTTGAAAAGTGCTGATAAAAGCGTTTAACCTTTTCCTTTGGATCGCCGATCCATTTCCCATCAAATGTTTTCAACGGGGGATCTTGCGCTCTCTTTAAACGTTTAGCAGCCTTCCAAAGGGAGTAGTTCGTGACTTTATCAGCCGTGAGATTACAAAGGTATTTAGCTAGAGAATGATTTTTGAATTCAGTAATAGTTTTTTTAAGCCTATTATTGAGTCTATTAAAAATGGTTTTATCGCCAGGATATCTTGTCGCTTGCCATTTTCTACGAGCTCTTCTCTTTTCAAGTATAAGTTGCTTGATTTCTGTGGGGTATTTCACCGAAGCCTGTTTTTTTTGTTGATAAGTCGGTGTATTATCGTCTGCTGCCTGTTGCACATCGGCAATGAATTGTTTTGTTTCAATGTCAATATGTTTTGTTGGGACTAGTGGGGACCTAAGGTTAATGAAACCTTTGAGAAGTTCTCTGAATTTACACCAGTTCGTTCTTTTGTTTGTTAGTCGTGGGTTTTTTATCTGTTCTATCGATAAACCATTGACTGTTAGAATTACAGGTATATGATCCGATGACAGATCATCACTGCTTTTAACTTTAACTTCTTTTCTATTAACACCTTTCGTTATGAAGAAGTCGATAACATCTGGTATTTTCGTTGGATCAGATGGCCAATAAGTTGGTGATCCAGTCGAAATAAATTCACAGTTAAAATTTCGCCCTGATTTGTAGAGCTTCCTGCCTTTTGTTGTTATTAGTCTTGACCCCCAATATGTATGTTTTGCATTAAAATCACCACCGATGATGAAGTTGTTACCTTACCTTTGGAAGGGATTAATTAGGTCTTCCTCTGTAGGCGAGTGCTTGGGTGGGCACTATATCGCAGCTATTTTAAACTCCTTGCCTTTAGTTTCTATGTTTATTGTCGCTACTTGCATTGTTTGTTTTGCTATTTTTGGCAATTCGTAATGATCCAAGGTACTTTTCACAATCACGGCACTCCCCCCTGGCACTGTCAGCTGGATGAGGAGAATGAAAACAAAGATACCCAGGAATTCTAATCTTAGTTCCCTGTTTGAAATGAGTTTCAGAAATCAGGCAAACATCAATATCTTCGTTACATAGAAAAACCTGAAATTCAGGGATGTATTGGAGTAAACCATTTGCATTCCACGTTGCGACATTTAGATTATTTTTAATCATTAATATTTTGTTGTTTTTTTCCTGCTTCTTTGCTTAGCAGTTTAATAATTTTATCCTGATTATCCAATCTTTGGATAATAGTAATAAGCATTTTCTTTACCGATATAACAGGTATTACACAAAGTGGAAAATTAAATTGCTTGCAGCCAAGATGCAAGCTATCTTTTTCACAAGAAAAAAGAAAGTTTTGCAATCTTCCTAGCAATCAAATAAGATTTAATGGAGCTGATATAGTATGGGCACCTTCTGTTAAATACTTGGGTATACATTTTGACATTAAGCTAACTTTCAAAGTATTTTACTCGAAAAAATTTGTGTATTTCATAAATGACTTTCAAAATTCTTAAAATAATATTTAAGTAGAAAGATAGAAATGTTTCACATCTTTGAATTGTAAAATGTGCGGGTGCGAATGCAAATTATATTGCGAAACTAGCGGGGACCCGGCGAACGTTGCTGTGTCTGACAAAAAAAAAAATTACTGGCGGGCAGGCACCTGGGGCTAAGTCTATTAAAGAACAGTTTTGTGCTGGCAAACAGAGTGTAAGTGCTCCAACCTTAAAAACATATACCTAAATACCTTAAATACATATATCAAAATACTTTTACTTTACTGCTCGACCGATAGTACCCGGCGTGCTTTGCTGCGACTAACAAAAGAGATTTTTTTAAGTACTAAAGTACGATAATACTAAAGTAGTCGACCGATTTCGACCAAACTTCACAGGAAAATTTTGGGGTCAATACCAAAGATTGCCTGAAAATTTAAATTCCATCGGTTACGTGGTTTCGGAGTCCATGTCACACAAACATAGGTACACACATTTTTTCCCATGAAAAAAAACACTTTCATTTTTTCCCGAATTTTTCAATTTTCCGGGCAACTTTTCCAATTTGTCTTTCCGTAAAAACTTATTCGGACTATTAGAAACATTTAAAAAGGAAAATGAGCCACATCGGTCCAGCCGTTCTCAAATGATGCGATGACCAATGAACAGCATTTCATTTTTATTTATATAGATAAAGTATTGTATATCTATCTATATTTTTGGAAAATGTTGAACAGTCTCTACAAATCGTACTTACGAGTAGGTAGGTATGACGTTACAAATTCCATCGTTAAGGTGCGTTTCGCATCAATAGAGACTTTGCTTATTCTATCCAATGTAAATGGTATAGGATGGAACCCAGCGAGCACAAACATATATTCGACATTAGATGCACGATACAGATGAGTTTCATGCCTAATAAACTTCAGTTCTTGTGCTTTGATACTCATAATATACTAAAAAAATCACGAAAATCAAATACAATAAACCTAATAAGTACAAAAGTGAATAGCTCTAGAATATATGATATTTCAGAACCTCCCGATTTGGTAAACTTTTTTTTTTGGAGTAACGTGTATACATATAAAGTTTATTGATCATCTTTTCTCACAGTAAACTAAATTAGACGAAAGGAGGTAATGTAAGGGTGATTAGGTGAAAAGGCTCTAAAACTTGAGGTTATCGAGAAACTTTTGATTAATGTGATTTAGTGTGTGCTTCTATCATAGAAACCCTTTAAATTAAATCAGCTATGATACGAAAGTTCTTTTCCACATTAATAACATTATCAATGCTACATTTTAACTGGGACAAAAATATAAATAGTTGTCGATAGATTTTGGAAGTCCAACGCACTAGTAATGGAATACAAATCTTCATTACATAGGTACATATAATACATTGCCTGCAGAAAGAATAGTATTACACCATAGCTCAACCCTTGTAATGTAAGTCTTTATGTTTGCCACCAGATACACTTTTCTAGAGTTTTAAAATATTTCGCCGTAAAGTTTACTACTTTGTAAAGTAAAATTCACTTTGTAAAAGTAAAATACATGTTGCCAAGGCCCATCTTAGGTATTTTAATCGATCGATCGATACAAGTATAAACCCCCTATAGCGAAGTAAGCAAAAGTTAAATAGCAACCCAAAAATGGTTACAAAACAATAAGTTTCAGGCCGAAACGATTGCTTAAATATCTACAATTATTCTTTTGCAACTCAAAATGGTTCTTCTACAAGTAGTAAACAATTTTGGAAACGCTTATGGACTTAATAGTCATGTTTACTTCAGCTAGGATTTAAAAAAAGGTCATGCCATAGTATTGTAATTTTTATAAAATTATTAAAAAATGAATATGCTGATGTGCAATTAAAGCGTGTTTTTTTAAACTTCAAAAATAGGGTACTCTGGCAAATAATCATAGAAAGCTTTACCGCTAAAATGCTTTCAAATTATTGTGTAAGTTTATTTTCAAAATCAGAGCTCAATTCCGTTTCCGTTTTATGGCTTAGTGAACGCGCAATTCAAAGTGTCATTGATAAGCTTCCCACTGAATTGGGCCATCCATCCAATTGAGAACTACCATATGCATGTTGAATAGTAGAGGCTAGGTGCTAGTGTTCCGAGAACTCACATTTATTTCTTCGACCATCATTAACATCATGATTTCAGTACTTAAACAGTAAATCAGCTGGAAGTCGATCTTTTTATCGCAGAATTTTCAGCACCTATCATTATTGGTCGAATCAATCGCGCTAACCAGTGTAAGTGATTATTGGTCAAATCAATCGTGCTAACCAGTGTTATGGAACCATTCATATAATCTTGTGGCGTATGATTTTGAAGGGTATTTGTGGATTCAAAGAAGGTCACGCCGATACCAAATAGTTTTTGTTCTTCTTCTTAATGACAAATTTATGTTTTGCTCTATATTTATTCTTTACTCTATGAATAAGGTTTCCGAACAGACAGACAAGGATTTCGTTTGCTGCAACTTAAGGGCATAAATCGTACCTAAGGCTGGCCGATTTCCCATTGTGATTAACAATATTAAGAAAGTTAATCGTTCTTCCTTCCTTCATTGATAGTGAACGAAATCTTGTATGTGTATCAGTTGCGCACTAAGAAATACCCCTTCTGTAGAACTATTCATAATAATGCGCCTTTTGTCCCTAGATATGTTCGGCAACAGATGCCTGCTAGTGCGACCGCTCGTCTGAAAGCTTGCTCCCAGTAGTCTAGTCTCCAAGCTGGCCATTCCTCGATCTTAGATCTACTGAACTTTATATTTGGAAACATTATCTCACACCTCATAGGTTGACCACATTACTTATTTGTGGAATCTATACAAGTGTAAACCCCCTAAAGCGGGGTAAAACAAAAGTTAAGTAGCAACCCAAAAAATGCTTACAAAACAAAACCAATAAAATCGTAATTTAAATTCGTAAATTGATTGCATCTGAAAAAATCGACTACATCCCATCGAAACTCAGGATATAAAAACGTTCGTGCAAGTATCCCTGCCCGGTCTGGGTGGAAAAACGCTGCCAGGATAGACAGGAGTTCAATTCACTTCTATGCAAACGGTTCCAAAACCAGAAGTGGGGTGGGTGGTGGTGCCTTCTCTAAAATCCTCAACGTGATCATCTCCTCCTGCCTCACAGATCACTGCAACGTCTTTCGGGCAAAAACTATGACGATTAAGGAAGCCTTGGCCGAAATGTAATGTAATATCTGTCAGGGGCATTTGCATTTCCATGGACAGCCAAGCGGCTATTATGTTCCCGGAGTCATTCTCTTTTACTTTTAAGACCACTCTAGACTATCGCTCGTCTCTCACGGAAATAGCAAAGCAGATAAACATTCACCAATGCTGGATGCTAGGCCATAAATTCGCCAGAATTCGTACTACCCTAAATATCCTACCGAATATGCAGGTTGTGGGCATGTCGCTCGCTACGTGCTAAGTTTTACTTAAGCTGGACCGCTATTAGCAAAACTAATCGCAGATGAGAGGAGGGCAAGACCTGATAAATATGCTGGATCAGAAGCGCTCAAATGGTTGAACTTACTAAAGCGATCAGATATCAGATCCATTATAGGTGTCCTAACAGGACACTGTCCAATAGGCCTACATGCCAAAATGTTGAGTCTCTTTTCAAA